>OY720644.1:60728596-62133243 GCA_963169105.1 Ceriagrion tenellum
CTCTGAGGAGGTGCTACTTACAATCCTTATCGTATAAACCCAATTCTTGTGTGATATAATTGTTAAGTCCATTCTATTACATTTGAATGATGCGCATAGCATGTGGTGAGGGAGGAATTTCTATTAAAAGTTACCCCATTCTTTGTCCAGAATTCTTACCGTGGTTTTGTGAAATGGAAGAAATTAAGGGCTTGATTGTGTCTCTATTACCATGTTTTAAACGATATATTTATCATTCATACATCTATAAAGAAAAAAGAATTTCTTGCATTTCTCCTTTGCACAGGCCATGTCATGAATTTAACATTCCTACAATGCCGGATACCATCAATGACTAACTTAAAATTGGGTTGAAACAGATGAGAGACCTGTCAGAACTGTGGATCTTTAATTACCACCAATCGTATTAACAGTGCAAAAACCATCAAAGACCGACAAAGAAAACTAGCTAGCCGTTAAGGTATCAATCGTCTTAACAACATTTACTTTTTTTACCATAGATGCTACATATAAACAAAACACAAATGAAATTCATGTGCAGAATGATGAAGCACCTGAATAATTGGCACAAATGTCATCTTTTCATTTTTGATCAATTCTCACACCTCTCATTTAGAATTAAAGAATAGAATGTATTAATACCCATTTTTAATCAAATAATGGAGACAAGAAATATGATAAGTGAACCAATTGCTTCCATTTAAATTACACATTCTCAGTTTCTCATTTAGAATGTCCAACCAGTCAAAATAACAATCATGGTCATTTGTGGACCAGAGAGAGGCATTGTAAGTATGTCCGCTCTATTTTCCTGTGATGAACATTATAAATCTGTGGCAATTTCTCTCTCGCCATCTCTCTCATTAAATGATACTTTATAGCAAAATGTCTACTTTAATCATTAACTGCTTAGGAGTATGCTATTTTGGCTTCCCCTGAGTATTACTTTTGTTAATACGACTCTGGGGAACAAATCTTCCTTGACCAAGTTTCTAGGTCTGATGGATGCGATAAAATAAGAGATCTGCCAAATTTGCCAAATCTGCAAAAATCTGCCAAACGGATAGGTACCGAAATTCGTTCTTTCTGCACACAATAAGGGACCACAGTAAAAACTGAGCTTCTCCAAATACGTACACTCCCCTAGGACATGTCACCATTTCACCTCTAAAAATTTTACATCTTTACGCGGCTGGTGACCTACCACCCCCTGCGGAACCCTACCACCGCGCACCCCCTACCACCACCCCACACAGCCATGCGGCGGCTCGCGGGGTAGTATGTAGATGTAGAAGTTCATCCTAGAATCATTTGAGCCAAATTTAACCCTGTTACTAACTCATACTAGGCAATATTGCGATGAAATAAGAACACTTTATATAATCCACACAAAACTTTAATGGTATGAGCCCCACACCATTGAAGAAATCACTCTAGGCAATTTATTCAGCCTGAATGGTCAATTAAGCGATGCAACTATGTCTCCTTGAGTGCTAACTATTCCACATCCTTCCTACCATTTTGGCATCCACGGTAACTTTCTCAACCTCCTATCCAGCTTCCTTTAAAACAGAACAATGGGTAATTCTACCCAATTTCTCTTCTTCTTGGTCCGAGGTGGCGTCTTTAGTACCCCAGGGCAGTGTCCTTTCACCATATCTTTTTACTTTATTCATAAATGGGCTTCCTTCTCAACTTCTTCCTTCCAAAACCCATGCCCTTCTTCACGCAGATGACTGCAAGGTATTTAAGCTAATGGAGAACTTCTGTGACTACCATTACCTCCAAGATGCCTTGAATAAGACGTCGGATTGGTGCAACACCTGGCAGCTAAATTTAACTCCCACCAAATCTAAAGTCATGACCATTTTCCCCAAAAAATTCCAAATAAATTTCAAATGTACAGTCAACTCCACCCCATTGACCAGAGTTTCATCAATGAAAGATCTTGAAGTAATAACGGACCAGAAACTTCTCAATGCCGACCACATCCATACGATAAAAAGTAAAGCCATGTCTCTGTTAGGTCTACTACTCGTATACTGGTGAACTGAAATTAGCTGAAACTGAAAATAGAGATCCCAGAGCATTACAGACGTATTTATCATCTATTGTTCTTCCTCTTCTCTCCTACTGTTGCCCTATACGGTTGGTGTCAGCCCCAACTAATGTTAAACCCCTGCAACATATCACTAACTTCTTCACAGGTATTATTAAAAATAGAGTGCCAAATCTCCACAACCTCACCTTCGATGATGTCTTGTCCTCACTCTCTGTTAATAAACTTGATTTACTATCTTCCTTAAAACTGATCTTAAACTTTCCATAGCACACTGAACTCAGCCATTGACTGCCTGACTGCCCTGACCTTGTTTCCGTGATATATTTCAGAATACTCTCCTGACATACTAGGACTCACTCATTGCACCATATCCCTACTCCCAGCTTTATCACTTACCAAACGCTCCTTCATTTTTCGCCTCTCCTCCTGTGAATTCCCTTCCTTTGAACATGACCCTTTCACCCTATCTTCCAGTGTCTGCGCTAACCTAGCCATATGCCATTCTTAAAAAAAATTAATTTTTACTATCTCCCCTTGTTTGATCATTATTTGTTACCTTTTTCTTATTGTGTTTTTATGTTTGTGTCATATTTTGTTTGTTATATGTTCACTGCAAAATGGCGTTATGCTGTATGCGATCTTTTTGTCAAATAATTGAAAGTAAAATGACATTTGCACCCAATGGCCAATGACAGATATCCCATCTGCCTTATTTTCATACCAATTCGAATCTGGTTACTGCATTACAGGTTTACCTGATTTTGAATGGCACAAGGAATAGTAATTAGTTTACTTTGAATATCTAAAAACATGAATAATATTATTCCAATCATTCTTACATGGTGACTCACAAAACTAAGTAAACATACAGCATTTGTTATTTCTAGTCATGTGCCACCACTTATGTATAGTAAGCAGCCTATTGCCTTTTGATATACTATTTGATTAAAACTTATTATGTTCTCACTCTTGCTTCATAGCTCCAGGATCTTAAGGAAAAGTCGCCTCCTTACAACCTCTCATACCAAATTGTTTCAGCACTTCTGCGTGTGATTCTATGCTGAATGGATAAGTCTCTGTTGAAGGTCTCTTAATTTTTACAGTAAAAGTGGCACCTCACCTCGATCTTTTATGTCAACTTGTCTTGAAAGGGATATTTTAAATTTTACTATTTCACAATTTGAAACCTACAAGTATTATATCATCTATGTACAATTCAACAAAGATAATATCCCTAGTGAATATATACAGCTCACTTTTAGATTGCACATAGTCCTTTACTGACTAGAGGAAACTGTGTACTTTAATATAGTCAGTTGCCTAAGACGTAGCTTGGAATTGGAATAACTGGAATTAACTCAACATTGGAAATGAAAATAACTTTGTTATTCCGCAAAATTTTATTTAAGATAACTCAGGTTTTGACGTGGCACATCATCATCAGCTGATGATGGTTAGTTAGGACCTGATGGTCATATGCCACGTGGAAACCCATGTTGTCTTAAATAAAATTATATGGAATAACAAAGTTACTTTCATTGTCTCGCCAATTTAAATGTTGTGCATGAGGTCAAATGGAATGCTAATTCATCTTGGTCTTCCGCTAACATGTCCTGGTTCATTTACTGTTAATTAATTTGTATTCGGCATGTCTGTCATGACTATTAGGATGCAGGGGTATTGCCTCATGCATATTAGCCATGGAGTGGGCAAGTGGTTTGTGAGGTGAACTAGTGTTGTGATGGCATTTGGATCAAATCTCTGAAAAATGTATGTCTAGGTCATGTTCCTAAAATTTCTTCATCATATTCCCAATGGAAAAACTTGTTCGGATGTGCTCTGATTGGGGCAAAACCTGCCCTGGTATGTGCCCAGTGCCCTTTTCTCTGGGGCGATTAGTGTCTTATTTAGCACTCCAGTAAGTGCCTTGGAGGTTAAATTTAGCTGTGTGATGCCTCTGTAGTTTCCCTTCATATGTTCGTCAACTTTTTTAAAAATGGGGCATATTATTCCCGTCTTCCATTTCTTGGGCATTATGTTTGATCATATGTGACATATTAGCTCATGAATTTTTGGTAGCTGAGGTGGGCCTTCATGTTTAAATAGCTCAGCAAGTATACTGTGATCTCCTGGAGAGCTGTTGCTTTTCATTTTCCTAATGATTTCTGCCACCTCCTCTCTGGATGGTTCCTGAGCAATTTCATTGATATCCTTCTTTTGGCTGATGTCCCTCCAAGTCATCATTCTCATTCCCATTGTCCCTCTTTAGAAGTTCTCTGAAATGCTCAACCCATCTCTTTAGCACTTTCTGTTTATTGGTGATGTTATTCCCTGCATTATCTTTACATCCCCCAAGTTCAGGGACATAGCCAGCTTTCATTTTGTTCACGGCACAGTAGCTCTGTCTGACTCCATTTTATTTGTGCAGTTCTTCAATATTCTCAATATTTCTTCTTAATCTAAGTTTTTTTTTCATTATTTTGTCATCATTCTTTCTTAACTCATTGTACTTTTTTACATTAATCTAAGCTTTCCTTTTGTTCGTCCTTTTCCAGACTGAGTTTTTCTCCACCAAATCCATCTCACACTCTTTATCGAACCAGTCTTTGTTGCTTGTCTTCCTATCTTCTCTCAATGTCTTATCTGCGCTTTCCTTAATAGCTTCTTTATTCACTATCACTTCTCCTCCACACCAACCTGGCCATTGCTGTTAGCTCTCCTTTTATTCTCATTTTTCTCAATCTCATTTTTAAACTGGGTTCATTCTTTGTTGTTCAGTAGGTCTAGTTTCCACTTCATTGCTTTCACTCTTTCTGTATTTTTAACAACAGTTTTTTTTTAACAACAGTTTTCCCTCACTGTGTCCTGATTGGAGTCACAAATTGGCCCCCTACTGCTCAGAACATAGATGATTAATGACACATGCCTGGCTTGTGTCAACACATAATCTAATTGTGTGACACAATTCCTCAACCTGAAGCTGTCCAGGTGCCCTAACGGATGCGTTTGTGTGGGAAGCAAGTACTCATAATCTTTTGGTCATTTCTAGAAGCAAACCAATCAAGA
This sequence comes from Ceriagrion tenellum, assembly GCA_963169105.1. Taxonomy (NCBI): domain Eukaryota; kingdom Metazoa; phylum Arthropoda; class Insecta; order Odonata; family Coenagrionidae; genus Ceriagrion; species Ceriagrion tenellum. The sequence goes on from OY720644.1 coordinate 60,733,725, forward strand.
AGAGCACCGTTTTTGTTCTTAGTTTGCTGTTATGAGTGGCAGCCGATGGCTTCAAAGCTGCTATTATCTCACCCTAACTGTGCATTGAAGTGCCCTAACGATGCTTTTGTGTGGAAAACAAGTACTCTTAATCATTTGGTTATTTCTAGAAGCAAACTGATCAAGAAGAGCACCGTTTTTGTTGTTAGTCTGGTGTTTTGAGTGGCAGCTGATGGCTTCGTAGCTGCTGTTATCTCACCCTAACTGAGCATTGAAGTCCTCAGCAATTATAACCATGTCATGTTTTTGTGTTCTTAATAATAGTCTTTCTCACTCTTCTTATAATTGTTCATTTACAAGTTGGTCTTTGTCTTCTGTGGGAGTATAAGTGTAACATTTCTAAATTTACCCTTGAAACTAGCCTTACACAATCTTTCATTGATGGGATCAAAGTCCAACTGATTTTTCCTCATTTGGCATTTATCGTTATTTCAATTCTATATGGACTGAGCTAGGGTCTAGCCTCATTGAAACACCAGTTCCCCTAAGTTCACTGAAGTTAAGCAATGTTGGGCCTGGACGAGGGTTGGATGTGTGTCCATTCATTTCTTCACCGTGGCGCTCTTGTCCCCTGTCTGCATGTGGCAGGCAGGTTAATCATGGGGTTGGCACAATGGACCACTCAAGGTCTAGGTGCCCGAGCTCCTGTCGAAGGCTCACCCAACTAACAGTCTATCTATATGGACCTGTCCCTCTATTAGGCCCTCAGTAAAGAAGGCTGAAATCTGGTTTGTCTATGCATCCTTGTCATCTGACGTCTTGGAGTATGATCACATTGATTCTGAATTTGGTTAATTCCCAAGTAGTTACTTTCATCTTTCCAGGTTTTTTGCATCGTCCTAACGTTCCATGATGTAAAAGTGAGGTCCATATTCTTATTCCATATCAGTTGCTTATGTTGCAATCCATTGCTTTCAACAGGTATCTTGAGGAAGCTTTTGTGCTGTGTCCATAACTTTTTGGTTTTTCTGAGGTGAGGTTGTTGGCCTCATGCTCAACTCCCACTACAATGGAGGGCCTAGGATTTTCTGTTGGGGTTTACCCCCTTGGCCAGGTAGATCCAGAGTTTGGGCATCTGAAACTCGCCTTTCACCCCTTTGCATTACTCAGGGGGCATGACGAGGATGCTTTGGCTGAATTTGCTGGCAGAGGCTGTAAAAGATGGATGGCATACTCGATACTTACAGAAGGTCTTGGGCTTGGAACCCTCTACCTCACTGAGACAGTGGTATGCCAGCATTGCCCTCTGGGACTTGGTTCATTCCTTCAAAAAACATCAATGCTACTATATTGACAAAAGAGCATACCAATTTTATCTATAATAGTCATCATTTTTCACATTGGGGACAATTATGCAGTCTGGGAAAACCCCGGTGTTTTTAAGCCAGAAACCCTAGATTCCACTGTGGTTGAGAAATTCATATTCTGGCATTTCAGTGGCTAACTCAGCTATTGTCTTTGGTGAATTGATGCTTGACTGTAATTTGGTTGTGTTATTCGGGGAAGCAGCCAACAGCTGAGGTCTTTCATTCCTAGAAAAAAGTAGGTTGGTTGATTAGTTTGGGTAGGATTAATTGGGTACTGAAGGAAGGGTGGAGAGAAACTTTGTTTCCTCACGTATCATATTCAGAAGACCTTGACCTTCCTTTCTAAGTCTATGGCCTTTTCCAAATCATATGTCTCCTCATTCTTCTTCCATTCACTAGTTCTGTAATTTCTTTGCCAGGTTCTGGGGAGACAGTTACGGAACAGTCGAAATCTGGTTTTCTTGCATTTATTTCCACTTACGAACACATACGCATCCACCACTGGGCAGCAACCATGTGACCCACTGCCATTGTGCCCCCCCCTCCCCATAAGCATAACCTTCTGACTGCACGCTTGAATCCCATAGGCTGGCAGAAATGATTTCTTCATTGCACATTCCACAGACACCAAAGTGCAACTTTCCTATGGAATGATGTAAAGGGATATGTAGCTGGACATGTGACCACAGAGAGTGCTCACGAAGCATATATATTTATATATGCTGAAAATGTAAATACACTTACAGTTCTACAGCCTCAATCATAATGGTTATGATTCCTATGGCAGCAGTTACAGCCCACACCTCCAAATCCATCCAATCAGCTGGACAAAAGTACAGTATCAGTAATCCTGGATTGTGGGTCAATAATGTAACCTCAAATTCTTAATTCCTTCGGGGTTATCCAGGGGTGCTGAGGTGAATGATAGGAGAGTAAGGCCCAAGGAATGATGAGAGATTAATGAACATTCTGCATGGGTCTGTTCCGTTTGTTGCTAACCTGTGTTTAGCCCAAGCTACTCACGTAAAGAGAGCCTTGGAAGTCTAATGTTCAGTTGCAAAGGATGCGTGCGAATGGTTCTATGGTGATAAAAATCAGGGGAGAAAGACCTCAGGGGATACAAAGAAAAAACGTTCAAGCTGTGAAAACCCTTGTGTGTTAATTAGTAGAAAACACGTTTTCTGGGCTAGAATGTTCATCCTGAGAAAAAGGGAGTTGGTCTTCTCTTTAGCTTCTCTTAGGCTCAGTGCATTGCCAGGTGTGTATCTGTCCATATACTATTCAAATCTTCTTTTATGGAGTAAAATTTATTTCCCATATTAATTGTTGTGTGAAGTATATGTATTGCTAGAAGTGATTATTTTTATGAAATATTATTCCTAATCATAGAAGACAAAACTGATGCCTAAGCACTACTCTACTGTGTGTTCTTGGCAGCCATGCTACCTTGGTAATACATTACAATACACTCAGAATGAATCAATTAGGGTAATGTTTGATAATAGCTTATTAGTAATTGCTTGGATGTATTCATTTAATGTTAAATGTCTTCTTTCCAAAGACAGACTTGCATAATTGTGGTTGTTAGTCTCCCAGATTGGTAACCTGACCGAGCGTATTGGCATAAACTTTATGGAACCTATGGATTTCCATTAGGGATGGTCAGATCGGATCTGCAGATCTTTACATGGGATCAGATACTGATATCGTATCCAAATACTACAGTGAATCAGATATGCATCAGAGAGTTTTAAGCGATTGAAGTGCCAGCTGTCGTCGGCTATTGGCGGCTTTCTGCCGAACAAATAGAATGTTGTTGATGTACTTCATTCGACAACCGGCTTTTGCTGAATGTAAATCAAATTCACCCTTTAGTATCCATCTCATTATTCTCAAGAATCAAATCTCAAGATGTGGTATGACAACAGTCATTGCATAAACGTGACAACAATCAAGGATTAGTATTATTGTGGTATCGACATTGTCTTTATTTTAATATTTAAGTTTAACATTTTTAAACTTGATGTTGTTTATTTTCAATAAAGTCTCCAAGGCTTAAATTCTATTATCATTTGTGAATTGTATATACCCTTGAATACATCCAAGGATCCGAAAATAAGAACTGAGATCCGGGATCCGAAATGAAGGATCCAGATCCGGATTTGGATCCGTTAAAAAGCATGGATCTGCCCATCCCTAATTTCCATTTTTGAAAATAAACACTAGCACGATTTCCACACATTTATTTCTTGTGACCGACCATGGTTGCAGCACATCATGCCATCATCAGGGTACATTACTCCAAATGTCTCTGCCTTTTTTACATTTACAAAGTGTGGCGGGACAGAGAAGGGAAAAGGGGGGGTTTAAGAAATGAGGATAGCAAGTGATAGTTGGAACAGAGAAAAAGGGGGATGCTTTGGGAAAGGTTTAGAATTGGTGGGGAGAGGGGAGGCACCAGGTGAGCAGTATTGGGTGAGGGGTTCAGTCCATATGTCACATGCTGGGAAGTTTGAGGTTTAGGTGAGGTAAATGGGCAACAACAATCATATATATTATTTCTCAATGGTAATTTTTTTGTCGCAACACCATAACTCCCACAATTCTTCATCAAAATTAATTATTCAAACATCGTTTTAAAGCTTATGTTCCCTGCTATTGACGAAAAATAGACAAATAATTTAAAATTCAAGTTTTTGTTAAAAAATGATACAGTGCCATCTGCTGACAATGTAATCAACTAATATGTTGGCTATGGTTACGTGCTTAAAAGACTGTAGGAGGCACCATCTATTACCATGTCGTTTAGTTAGATTGTTTACTTTCTACATGCAATCAGTGTAACCGTTTACATTTACAGTATGTATCTTTAACACAAACATAAATAACATATAATTGTCCATGGGAAGAAACAGGTGGAAGAACAGGAAGAAAGAGGGAAGATACAGGAAGAAGCTGCATTCTGTGCGAAATATTCGACAGGTAGAAGTACTGGAAGAAACAGGAAGAAGCTACATACTGTGCGAAATATTTGCACGGGTCAGCTAGTATTTATTTATTTAGTAAAAATACGCAGGAAATTTCCCTTTTACATAAAACAATAATTTTTACCCAAATAAAATATGGTACATGTGGCAAAAAAGTTTTAACACAATAGTTTTCAGTTACCCTAAATTCTCAAGTATAATGCGCGCGTGATACATGTTTTTTTTCCAAAATTTTCAAAGTTATTTCATGCGCATCATACTTTAGGTGAACGAGTGTGCATTGTGCATAAGAATTACTAGGTAGGTACTTTAGGAAAAATATCTTTATGCATTCAAATGTTAAATCAGTGAAATGATGATATTGCTGACACCTATCAAAATTTCCTCCTTTTTGTTCCGAGCCTAACTTGGTAACTAGGTACAATGCAATCAAAAATTAAATGTAGGTAAATCTAATTTTAGGCCACCATTATTCAAATTAAAACTAATTCATATCGAAGGCCATGTTTGAAGTTAATAGTTTACAAATGTATTCGCAATTACCAACCTACTTTATTTTTAAATGCGATAACGAATTTAAAAACTTTCACATAAGAAATGAAATATCAAAAATTCTTCAAAAAAATTAATTCCTGCTTGATTATTAACTAACCAATCCATCAAAATTTTTTGATTCACTATCACATTTAATATCATAATCATCCAAGTTTTTGAACAATGAGTCTGGTAAATTTTCTTGAAGCAAAACATCGCTTTCTACAGATGATGAGTCTCCCTCCCGATGATGAGTATAACCCTCCATCCACCCCATCAATATCACGGGAATAAATTCCTGATACCCTGAAACCATTGAATATGCATTCATGGGTTACATCGGCCCAACTGTATATAATCCACTTACAAATTTCAGCATAAGAAGCTCTCTGCATCCTTCCAGATTTCGTATAGTTGTGGAAAACATCTACCATCTACTTTTTCCATTTCCTCCGTAAGTTCAATTTAAAAGATCTGTGTATGGTAGACCTCCAGGAATGACGGCAACCTTGGAATGTTTTTTCAGTAAAGCTTTGGAATCATTTGCTATGTGTGGTCTTGCTGAATCCAATACAAGCAGCGATTTTGGATTAAAAAATGAGCCCTTCCTTTTTCCCCACGTCTCAGTTAACCATGTTCTCAGCATATCGCAGTTCATCCAGCCTTTTGGATTTACACACACAATAATTCCTTTAGGAAATTCCTCTTTGGGAGTTGTTTTCCGCTTAAATATCACCATTGGGGGAAGCTTTTCTCCTTCAGCCATCACTGCTAGCACAACAGTAAAGCAACATTTTTCAGATCCAGTGGTGCATATCTTTGTCTTGAGTACCTTTAACATCAACTGTAAACTTTGTCGGCATGTCAAAACTCATAGGTACCTCATCCATGCTTCCAATCTGACTTGTTTCAATGCCATTCTTTGCCTGCCCAACAAATAAATTGAACTCTTCTACTTTCACTTGCCATTTTTCTGATAACTTTAATCCAGTAGAAGTAATCGCTCGCACTGTCAACCTATTTCGCTTCATAAAACGATAACAGCAGCAATTGCTGCCTTTAAAATTGTCAATATTTTTCTCTCGAGCCATTTGCAGTGCTTTGCACTTGAGCGACACAGTTGAAATGCCTCTTCTTTCACTCCTTTGCACACAGACCCAATCCTTCAATTCTTGCTCCAAATCTGGCAATAACTTCTTTCATTTCCTTCGAGCCCTTTTTGCTGCAGGTAGAGCACTCAACAAATTCCTTTTGGACTGCCACTCTCGAATGCTGGATTCACCCACTTCGAAGAATCGGGCCGCTGGCCGACTACTGTTAATCTCGGCATAATTCACTATTTCCAACTTTCCCTGTGCCGTGTAAAAATTCCTTCTTTTTGGCATTTTTAAACAAGCTTATAGTCTAAGAGTGGGACTAAAATATGAAAAATAAGAGCATTATTTATATCGTATTTATTAGGTTCTTTAACTATGTACAACAAAATAAAAAATTACAGAAATACAGTGACACGTATGTCTTAAGACAAACAAAAATTACAAAGGTAAAACTGCATTAAATACGACGTCAATGGTTTATTGAAAATAATTATATTTAGGTCAACATATCTTTTAAAATACCTCACGTGCTTTATGTCACAGAGGAACAACGCTGTACTTTCAGCACCTTTCCCAGTTGTCCACAGCATTACAGCCAGACTTCAACTCCTCACAAAATGAATGACAGATGCAGATTATGAGTTGTCCCTCTTGTCTGTGAGTCATCTGGAAGCATGTGTCCCCTCCTCATTCATTCCCTAAATTCCGATTCTCGGACTGTTTACGCTCGCTTTCTCTTGCCCCCTGTTGTAGGTTAGAGGGGTGTGAATCGGACCAGTGGGTGAATAGGAACGATTTTCAAAAAGTGCGCCTAAATCCGAAACGGTGCTTCTGAGACTCACAGCGTTACATACAATGCATCCATGTAACCTTATCCTGCTGGGTCACTCGAAACGAGAACATTTTGACGGCAATTCTTTTTTTGATACACTGTTTTGTGTAGGCTTTCTATGTGAGGCAGGTGGGAAATTGGATCTTTTTAAAACTTTGTATAGGTTTAACGTGGGTTCTAAGGTTGTTTAGGTTTTGTATAGGTGACACTATAATTATTTCTCGGATTAGATTTTTTTCTTTACAGGAAGTGCAATTAATGCAATAGTTACTACAATATGTTACTTTTTTGTCCCTTCGTAATTGCTTTGGATTTTCCTCTGCCTTATTGAAATAATGCAAATTTCAATGGGTCCGAGAATATGAATTTCAGTAGACAAGGTTCTGTGGGTATCCTGCGCATAATATATGAGTGTGCGTTATACTTGAAATTTTGGAGACATGCAGATAACAGCCGAAGGTTGTCCTGCACATTATGCATGAGTGCATAAAGCGCACTACATTATTATACTTGGGAATTTAGGGTATCAATATCAGTTTCAGTCAACAATATCATTGCATAGTTGATATTCGCTGTTATATATTTCAAATTGTTCAAAAAAGGGTACCTTATTTGTAACTTTTGGACACACAATGTAGGACTTCTGTGTCAAATTCACTGAAATGGTTAAAATGGCACGAGTGCTTGGTAAAACATGATCAATCCTTATTATTTATGTAATAAAGTCGATGCTCTTTCACTCAAGTTTTGATGCTTCGCAAATTCATCACATACAAGTCTATAAACACCACGTTTATCTAAGTTGTCATATTTATCTTTTGAGTTAAAAGGTAAGAAATTCTAGGGATATTTTACCAGTGCATGCATTCGTATAAAAGAATTACTAAGCAGTGTTTTAATTGAAAACAATGTATGGATTTCCCCTAAATTGGAATCAGGAAGGAAGACAATCAAATTGGTTGACTGCTGTAGGACTTGCAGCCTGTATTTTTGGGCGAATGGTAAATCTTGCAAAAATTTCCATTTCTCACCATGAACGAACCCTTTCTTTCTCCTCCTCAGTCATCACCATGAATGACTATTTCTCTTTAATCATGCTTCCTCTCTAATGCAATGATACACAAATTCAGATGACAAAGATTCAGAAGATATTGAATGGAATTTGAACATCTTGAATGGATGAAAGATGTGCAATGAAAACCTGATGATGTAATGCATACTCACTTGGAAGCGTATTTACAGCTACATAATACCCAGTGAGCCACTGCATGAGTGTGTGGCTGGGGGTGTTAGGACACCAGCTGTGTAAAGATGTAAGGTTTTGGGAGGTGAGATGGTGATTCATATTATGCGAGTGTATGTAGTGGAGCCCAGTTTTTATTGCAGTAGCTTATTGTGTGCAGAAAGAATGATTTTTGTACCCATCTGTTCGGCAATGTGCCTCTCTTATTTTCTCGCTTCTGTCAGACCTAGAGATGTAGTGTGGCATCATGATAATATTCTGTGTGTTGCTCTGAAACACCCCAGTTCTGACTTTCTCTAGCAAGCTGAGCCTAGCGTGTAGCTTCCGAGTCTCTAGGGACTCCCACCTTAATCCCTGTAAAAGTTGTGAGACACTATATGTTCACTCCCAGCAGCTTTTAACTAAGCGTGCTGCTTTTATTAGTATTTTATTAATTTTTTGGTTAAATCTTTATGTCCAGGGTCCCAAATGCTTATGGCATATTCAAGGTGTGACCTAACCAGATGTAATTAAATATTTATATATCTCAGGAAAATTGCCATGTCTTGGGAAACCTTTCATTCATCTTCAATGTTTTCCCTTGTTACAAATCCCGCCCCTTTCTCCAAAACACACTCTAATTATGAGTGTAAACTTTGGCAATTAAAACGCTTTAATATACTATAATTTTTTACTTAGTACACCAAGAGTATCCTCGCTTCCATTGGAAAGGTCTGCTGGGAATTGCTCGGTCCAAGCCGAGGGTCATGGTGGGCCATCGACGTCACCATTCATTCCCGCCAAAGATTCTCATGTCCCGGTGCTCTCTGGTGCTGTGCCCCAAGTGAAGAAAGAAGGTAGACATGGACAAGCCATCTTCAATGACAGCTCACCGATGCATGGATCCCCTGTGCCCTTAATAAAGTCAGCGGAAGATTCGTTTTACCCCTCTCAAGTGTTCAGTAGGTCAGTGCCTCCCAGCCTTCCTCCGAATGCGGACCGTGGACTTCCTCCTGCTGGTGGTGCTGGTCAAGTCACCAGTGAAAAGAGAAAAGGACGTTATGCTAAGAAGAAAGCAAAGGAGAATATGTTTCAGGTTAGTTCATCCAGTGACTTGAGTCGGGTAAATTACCATAGTCTTCATTTGAGGTGAATTACTATCTTAAATTACGGTAATCTTTGAAAATGACCTTAATTTACTTACAAGTATATTTTCAGCAATGAACTGAAATTCTCTGAATATCATTGGTTTGGCGTAAGAGAAAATGTTTTTTTTTAGTATGATCGTATTAGTTTAAGATTTCTACTACTTTTTGGTGGAAAGCCTCATTTCAGCTACATTTTGGTCATCTTATGTCAAAGATATGGATTGAAATAATAAATTAACCTTATTGGAGTTGACGATATCGCAATACAAAATATGATGGCTGCCATTTATGGGTGTAGAGTCATATGTGGGTAAAGAAATCATGTGATCAATTGGCAAGTAGGTACATTTGAAGATGAGAGCTGTGAGGTTGATAACCAGCTCCTGCCCCCGCGATCACTGCTGTCCACTATTTTGCAAGTTAAAATTGAATACTTTATTGGTTCCTAATGGACAAGTTTTTCACAAGTATGGAACATGTCATTTTGCCTTTTTACAGACAGCACAATAGATATAACTGCAAATCATTACATAAGAATTGTACAAAGAATATGTATGTACACAAGGACATGAAGAGATAAACCAAGTGTTACAACATAATGAACACTGCATTGAAATAATAAAAAAGGAAATTCATTTTTGACATAAATTTATCAATGGTGTAGCACTGATGATTACAAAGAAAATTATAGAGTTGAGTTTTGAAGGAGTGGAAACTACGTATTTCCTTCAGGTTTTTTGGTAAAGCATTCATGAATTTGACTCCAGCATAACCAGGACTCTTTGCGAACATGGCTGTGTTGTGAGCTGTTATTCTAATTTCATTACAACCTCTGGTACTATACTGATGAACATCTACGCAGTGCAGACTGACAAAAACCTTCAATCAGTTGGACAACCTTTCTATAAAAATTTTTAATAAACTACCACATACAGATGTAGTTACCAGCTTAGGTAGGTTTCGATATACAAATGAGGACTGGCTAATTTTAAACCTCTTGTACTCACTAGAGGAATTTTTTGAACTTGACTTTTCAAGGGTGAATCTATAATTTGTGCCCAACGTAATTTTGCAATGTATTTTTTTTTGTTTTATTTTCTTTTTGACAACATTTATTGTAACATGTGTTACTCTTATGATAAATAAAGGCTATTTTTATTATTATTTGAATGCATTTGATCATTAAATGGGACCAAGCCAGAAAATTAACTTTTATATTAAAAAATAGCTTTAAGATAAAAATTTGAGTGCTGGCTGTAAATTTTGTTCATTTGAGGGACTGAGTATATCAAATATTATAAAAATCATTGTAATTCTTTATTAGCAGGCTGCAGGCCCTAGTCAGTTCCCTGTTCCACTCCCTCACACCCCTCACAACAGTGGCGAGAATTTCAGGAGAGGAACACCTCCGCGGGGCCCCTTCAGGGGAACACCTCGAGGGACTCCAAACATGCCTGGAGGAGCACAGCCGATGAATTATTTGAATCCAATTGTAAGCATGAGATCACCACTGCAAGAGAAGACACCAACGCAAGACAGGACCCCGAAGCAAGAGAGAACCCCTAAACAAGAGAAGTTTTTACCCTACTGGCCCGATGCTGATGTGGAGGCTGGATTGAAATCAGGATTGCTGATCAAGGTGAAAGAGATGAGCATAATGCGTGATTTCCCCCTGTTGTGTTGTTGCATAGTATAGTATAAAGTATGTATGTTGTGCACAGTCAGCGATTCTCTTGCCACCCAGGGAATGCTTTCACTTTCAACAATGGCCATTCGCCGTTCCAGTTCATATTGATGCTAGGGTCATTCCACATCAGTTCACCCAGCTCATGACACCCACCGACTCAGATTTTTATGAAATTTTTGTCACTAGCTACCATCACCAATTTAACCCTCTTAGTGCTGACCCCTGCCAGCGGTTCTAGTGAGAAATGCGGAGGGTAACTAGAATGAAATGTATCACTCTAGGAAAATAAATATTATAAAGTTATTGTTTAAAATATCCATATGCAGTTTTTCTTATTGTGTATGCATTGAATTAGGTAATAACAAAAAAACGCTTATACTTCGTACAAAAAATAATTGTAATTATATTTGTGTGCAAAAGTTAAACAATATTTTGCCTATGAGCCGATATATCTGCCCTCCGCACTTTTCGCCTGAGATGCCAAAGCCGATATATCGGCCCGCCGCACTAAAAGGGTTAATGTCCAATGTAAAATATTTCCTCTCCCACTCTCATAGTTTGCTAGATATGGGGGGTCAAAGTTTGGGAAATTTGCTCAGAAGTGCCAGTAGTGGTATTCAACTTTCAGAGTACAGGGCTCTAGGTAAAAATCCATAGTTCAGTAACCAGTTAACATATCACCATGAAATTTTTACCTCTTGTCTATCCAAGAACATAGATTCCATACAAATATTTTTTATCACCCTTGCATATCTATCTTGGCCACTATAATGTCATTAGTTGTTAATTAACCAAGTTTTTTAACTCAAAAACATTAATTCGTATTTTCACAATTATCACCCTAATGCAGAGTAGTTAACTCATCTAATTTTTTAAAATTAGTTATAAATATGTGCTCTAAATGTGAAATAAAAATGGTGGTGTTTTGACTGCCTATTTAATGATGGAATGAATGTTCACCCAAATAACCACGTTTTAGAAGTTAGTGTCAAAATGAGTATATTGAGTTCAACAGTGTAAATTCTGAGCTGAGATTTTGAACGAATTTACGAAGTATGACGAAGAGTTCACAGAGGCGTAGCACATATGCCACCCACACAACCAGATTCAAATTTGATGGAATCTATTTTGGAAGAATTCAATTTAATCTCCAATTCATGGATTCAATAGAAATATATTGAATTCATTGTTTGTGTTATAAAATACTAATTAGGATTTAATTTCTTTTTACTCTTTTAGGGTATCATCCGTATCAACCCCAAAAATTACCAGAAGGCATATATCACTCAAGACGTAAGTATACTGGAATTTTTTATGATTCTTAACCTTCTTTGGTGTCAAGAATAACTCCCATGGTCATTTAATTCTTAAATCTATCCAAGCCTTTTCTTCGTGTGTTTATTATCCTCATCCCTATAAGTCTGGTTAGTTTTTCTCATTATTACATTTTGATTTTTTAAATTTTTGGTAATACCTGCAGTGTTCCTAACAATTTCACTGTAAAAATACTTTTAGCCAGAGCCATTTTACATAATGACTGTAATTATATTTGATTGAAAAGTTGAAAATGCATCCATGTCTCCTGTGTAACACATGGTTAATGTGCACCGTGATATTTTTCACTTTACACCATAAAAAGGGCTTCACTCATAATTTTTCTCGTTTTGTTTTTCCCAGCCATCTCCTTCGCAGTTTTTCATTGTTGGGATTGTTTATTTTGGTAACATAACTTATCTCTTCAATATTTTATTTAACTATATTCATTTTCTGGGCCTTGGGACAGTCGTCCTGTTACTTTTGCCTCATTGAAAAAGAAGCTGAAATAATATGGAAGTTAATTTGGACTATGGGTTTGCCCTATTGCCTTCAGTTTGACAAACCTGTATTATAATATTATTACCAATACCCAGTATAACACATTGTTATCATAGTAAATAAATAAAACTATAACATAACTTATAACAAATAAACACTATTTCAATTTTTTTACTTTTGATGTCACCAGTGTTATCACTTCCACCTCACAATCATTCATTCATGCTATCAACTCCTCCTTCATGTTTGTCATTCACTTTTTATCCAGCACTTTTTCTTTGTCACGTTCCGCTTTATTTTCTGATGTCTTCATCATCATGGCATAGCTCACTCTTCACCCAACCCCTGTCGACTCTTGATACTTCTCAGGTTCCCCTCGCGTGACTGATTCTTCAACTTGCCCTCTATCTTGCATGATACGATCGTATCGCCGCAGCAATTTTAAAAATCTGGTAACATCGCATCGTTGTGTGAAGTAGCACGTTCCACTCTATGTTTCCTCCCAGCCTGGTTATGTTTTCCTGTATCCATCATTCTTGTTATTTCCATTTGTTGTTCACAGCCTTAATATTAGTTTTGGAACATCACTCGGAATATGTGGAAGCTTGTATGTAGATGCACTGTTGCTGCAGACCATTCTTTGGCTTGCCCTTTCATCCCATGTCTGACTATTTTCATCATGTCTGCTTTGAATAATTGGTACCGCATTGGTCTCAAGCTCCTCTGTCCATCGAAATTGGGCACCTTCAATTGAACCACGTGTGTTGGTGTTCCCGTTGATCCTCTATTTTCCTGATTTAACCTTTGCGTCACTTCTTTCAGTGTCTTTGCCTGGATACGCTGTTCCATTTTTGATCCATCCTTGCTAATTTTGGACGACAGCTGTCTCTCTATCTCTTTGTTCTCATCTATCCGGTCGTGGATTTGGTGCATCATTCCTTTATTCATGTTGTTGTTCTCCTTCGCTTCCTTTCTCAATGTTTCGATCTTCTCTCGAACTTGTTTCTGCTCTTTTTCAGCTTCTATCTTATGGGCTTCAAGGTCCTTTCTCCACTCTTCCCTCTTGCTATCGGCATCTTCCATTATGCATGCTATCATCTCTTCTCTCTGCTCATTCAGCTTCTTCTTTATCTCTTTCAACAATTCCTGCTGTTGTTCACCAGCTGTTTTCCTTTGTTCTTCATCCCTCTTTTTCTGTACTTCCCTCATTTCTCTTCTCTGTTCTTCATCTCTTCTCTCTTTTTCTTCCTTAGTCAGCATTGGGCACTCCGGGAGTTGTTTCGGAGTTGCAATAGGGCGGTCTCATTTTGTTTAAGGTAGCTCTTTTCTATTTATTTAGTTAAAAATGTACTGCTCTTGCTGATGGAATGGGCAACTTATGGACGGTTGCAGGAACGACATATGTATTCAATAAGTTAACGGTACTTATAAGATCTCCTCTCTTCTGCTCTTTCTTCATCTCTTTGAGCATTGCTTCTATCCCATTCCCTTCTGCTGCATCCTTTTGAATCTCAAACTCGAAATTCTGTATGTCTCTCCCTTCTCCCTCTAATATTGCCTTTAACCCCTCCTGTAATTCAAATTTTGCCCAATGAGTCGCCATTCCACGATCTTTTAATTGTTCTTGTAATTCAACTTTCTTCATTTCTAACAATTTCTTCACTATCTTTGCCATTTTGGAAGCTCCCAATTTTATTACGTAACAATAATCTCAGGTAATCCTGTGGTCTAATTTTAATCGAGTAGTCGTGTCCCACACGTTGTGGTGCCAAAATGTAACACACGCTTAATGTGCACCATGATATTTCTCACTTTACACCAAAAAAGACCTTCACTCCTAATTTTTTCTCGTCTTGTTTTTCCCGGCCATCTCCTTCGCAGTTTTTCACTGTTGGGATTGTTTATTTTGGTAACATTACTTATTACTTCAATATTTCATCACACTAAATTCATTTTCTGGGCCTCGGGACAGTCACTCTGTTACACCTGTTTTTCTAACTTTGACTAATTTCTTTTGTAGGATGATGAGGATGCCAAAGACATTCTCATTGATGGGATAATGGATCGTAATAGAGCACTTGAAGGAGATGAAGTTGCTATAAAGTTACATGAGGAAGCAAGGTGGCAGGTAGGTTGAATTCCCTTTTTATTTCATTCTCACCTGTGTGATGAACTTGTCCAGTGGGGAAAATATTCTTGACTACGGCCAGTGGCAGAAACGACACTCGTGTATTATGCATATCCTAGATCTACATGCAGAGGCCTTATTTCAAGGAATGTTGCCAAGACATTTAATTACTTTCTTGTTTTGATAAAATGCCATGTATAGTGCCCTATGTCTACACTCTTCCTTGTGAGCCATCATGGAGGTATGTGGCAGGGAATGTAAGGACACCAGTCATGGAAAAGAGGGAATCATATTTTAACGATTTACCTTTTGTGAATGTCGTGCTGTTTTGTTTTAATCACAAAAAGTCGATCAATGAAGCAAGTTTCTGTCAGTTTGGCCGTGTAACTCTCTAATTTTGTCACTTTAATCAGTTATAGAGGTGTGGTGGAAGGATAAAATATTATCATCCTCGTTCTTTTGTCTCTCTCTGGTTGGACATGAGGGACACATGTACAAAATACTTGCAGTGATAATTAACCCTTTGAGTGTGGCATGCTGGTGCTGGCAACGTTATATCAGGTCAAGGGTACTGTGAGTGTTCCAGCTTTCACTGGGGAACTTTCACTAAGCCTCCTAGTGGAAGGTGAAATGCTCACGGTGATATCACGTCATGCCGCACTCAAAGGGTGAAAAATGAAATTATGATTAATCAAGGAAATCATGGGAAGGTTCTACCATGTAATTGTGAAAGAGAGATGATGCTTAGCTGCGATTTGGCAGCATCTCACAAATGCTGTAAACATTTGGAACTCGGCACACAGTTTTTTACTCATTTTCAATCAAGGTTTTAAAATAATCCAAGCCTCTTGCGTAACCACCAAGTCTCTAACATCTAGCTTCCATCAGCTGTGCGACACTTGCTGTATTGCTGTATGCAGACAGCAGTTGTGAACAAGATGTGCAGCCTGCCTTTTTTGTTTCTTTACTTAGTGAGTGAAATCTCTCTGCGCTGCTTATGCTTATGGCATATGGAAGATGTGGCCTTTTTGTAGCTGAGCATCATCTCTCTCTCACTTTTTGATCGAACCTTCATATGGTTTCCTTGCTTAATCTTCAATTCTTTTATTTGTCACTACAAGTGTTTTGTATGAACATTCATCATGTTAGATCTGAAGTCTAGCTGGTTCCTTCTAGTGAAGTAGTACTGTAAGCAAGCAGAAGTCACCTTTGTCGCCTTCCACCCCTCCCCTTCCTCTCCCATCTCCCACCGCTACTCACTTCCCCACCCCCCGGCAGATCATATTTCCCGACGGCACAAGCGGTGCTGAAATGCAATGTGCAATTCCTCTTTCACGTGCCTCCCGACACCCTCCTCCCATTCCCACCTTCCGAGGGAGAGCCTGTGGGAAAGCAATGAGGAGGCGTTCCTGGATGAGAAGAGACTCCGGGGAAAGGAGGGATGGGGGGAGCCGGGAGGACTCAGTGGAAGCCGGGGCAGTTGGAAGTGGACCAGGGGAGCATGCACGCAAAATACAGAGCATTCTTAGAGTAACTCTTGAGTTTCCTTCCTGAAATCCCTGCCAATTTGTCGGAGGCATACTGAGAGTCGGAGCTCTCACAGTACATTAATAATATTTGAATGAAAGAAAATTCTCGGCCAACATCCGACCTATTAGGTTAGTAATTTTCTTTCTGTGACGATCATCTTCCGTGTATGGTTTCCTCTAAATTTCACTGAGTGAAGGTTGATATTCTGCCTTTTTTGGCGTTGACGAATTTAATTCGGCTGACACAAAGGACGAGCAATCTGATGCACTCGAAGATGGACGATCCATTTCTTCATCGTCACTTAGGAGTTCAGATATTCCTTCAGGTGTATCTTATACACTTATTTTCGAAGTCACGATGTTTTTCTTTGCTGTTATTATTTTATTCTTTTCCAGTCATCGGAACTGGATCAAATGGTTGCTTTTTAAATGCACTCGCAAGTTTGTCATAGTATACGATCTAGAATTTTTTCTGCCGCGAGACACACGTGAATTACAATGTTTGCAAAGAGCCTTGTTGGGGTCATCATGTTTAACAATGAAATACTTCCACACGTCTGACATTGTGACCACCTCCAGTTACACCATGTGATTGTGAGACCTCTTGCGATTTCTGGCGCTATAAAATTAGGTTACGATTTTGCACCGTTTTCAAAATACAGCGCCAACTAGTGGATTATTTCAGAAAGTTGCCAACAAATGACGAGCATTGAGTGCGGTGAAGCGGGCGAAGCAAAATATATATTCAATTGGGACATATACAGCAATTTGTTGAAAACGTTATGCTAGTGGAACAATTATCGGATTTTGATGCTCTGATACCGATATGCCGATAGTCTAATATCGGCCAGTATTTATATCGGAATTAATTATTGGCTCACCCCTAATTAATATTGTATATATTTTTTATGTGGGATCAGGCTGGTGTGGTGGCTGAAGTACCTGCCAACCATACGGATACCCAGGGTTCAAATCCCTGCAGAGGAGGATGTTTTTCAAATAAAATCCGATCCCTACTGTGTGTATTCCGTCTGTCGAATGAGACGTTAGACTGTGGTCCCCTTGGTGCCTTTCATGAAGAGCAGGCTCGTGCCGATGCCGGGTTTCTATCCACCCATCCTCCCTTACCGGTGCCTTTTGGCAGAAATGACCTTAGATTTTGGTCGCCTCCCCAAATATCCATTCCAATCTGTTTTGTATGTGTAGAAGAAAATAATAATAAAAGAAATCTTCTACCTTAATGATTCTTTCCATTGTACTACCCACGTATGTAATTAAAGCACTCTACTTGTTCCATTTTGTGCCTTCCTACATTTATGCCCACCCTTGCTTTCTTCGTCTTGGAAAATCTCATCTTAACTTTTTTCGTTATCTTATGATTTATTTTTATTCTGCATTTATGGCTTACAAATATATATTTAGTATTTCCTATGCACGTTACTTATGCATTTAGTATTCTAATTATATTTCAGTTGAGTTACATTGAATATTAGTCATGTAGGTGATGGCTCATGCACCCTCATAATTTCTTATTGCACAATTTTTGAAGCCGATGCATGTGCTGTAGGCATTGAGCTTGTCACTGAGTAAATTGTGTGAATGTGATGAATATATGAGTGCTCTTTGTGAATTGTATCTTGTAAAGTGGCAAATTGCTTGAATGCATGTGCAAATACAGAAATGGTGGATGGGAAGTGGCCCCTGCTCATCTGTGGCTGCATTTTTGAAGTTTCGGTGCATCAATTGTGCAGTGAAGTGTGAAATATCCTAAATGTACAATTGTTCTTCCCAAAATTAGTCATTGATGGGGAATTTTGATTTACTTTCAGGTGGAAGAGGGGATTGATGGTGAGAATGTGATTCAGAAGACAGGAATGGTAAGGATTTTAAAATGATTTGCAATAATTAGGTATATATATTTAGGTTTATTATAGGGATGGTCGGATCGGATCTGCGGATCCAAATATCTGCAGATCTTTACATGGGATGAGATACTGATGTCGGATCCAAATACTACAGTAAATCAGATATGCATCAGAGAGTTTTAAGCGATTGAAGTGCCGGCTGTCGTAGGCTATTGGTGGCTTTCTGCCGATCAAATAGAATGCTGTTGATGTACTTCATTCGAAAACCGGCTTTTTCAGAATGTACATCAATTTCACCCTTTATTATCCATCTCGTTATTCTCAAGAACCAAATCTCAAGATGTGGTATGACAACAGTCATTGCATAAACGTGACAACAATCAAGGATTAGTATTATTGTGGCATCGACATTGTCTTTATTTTAATATTAAAGGTTAACATTTTTAAACTTGATGTTGTTTATTTTCAATAAAGACTCCGAGGCTTAAATTCTATTATCATTTGTGAATTGTATATACCCTTGAATACATCCAAGGATCCGAAAATAAGAACTGAGATCCGGGATCCGAAATGAAGGATCCGGATTTGGATCCGAAGAAAAACCTGGATCTGCCCATCCCTAGTTTATTATATTATTTTTCTTCAATTAGTCTAATTACAACGACTGCATCTTTTTAAGATCTTCTTGGCCTAAACCATTGCAGTTTATCAGAGAGAGTTATGATGCTGTTCATTTTATTTATCATTTTAGTGGTTAGTTTATGAATTCACAAGGTAAGTTTATGCCTCTTTTGCAATAGCACCTAGTACTCTACAGGGAGGCCTAAAGCAAAAATGCTCGTGATAATTTTTTGCACAATCCATCATGTTTTCAACATGTTCCATCCCAACCAATCCAGAGTTGAGTAATGGTGAACAATGAGAGAAAATGGTCTTTTTTAATGAAAAATATTTACTTGGCAGTAATGTCCAACTTGAGCTCAATATCTTGTCCTGATGATGTTCTCGAGCCTAGTAAAAAATGATAGACTTAACATAAGTTTAGTGAAGGATATAGCCCTATGCTGAGCGTTTGAAAAAGTGCTCATGTTTAAATTAATATAATAGCTTTGAAATAGTTCCGTTATATTTCCCAAGAGTGAACAAGAGATAAACAAGGAAATCATGCATCATCTTTTAATATTGTTGAGAGTAAATATTCATCATGTCCCTCTAAATTGGAATTAACTCATTTACTTGCCCATAGATCTTACCAAATCTGAGTTAAGTCTGAATGAATTATAAGACTAAGTAAAGAAGTTAGGTCTAAATGAACAATGTATTCAGTTTTTCTGTTGTTCCATTTCAATTTCATCAATGATCTCTGCTAGCAAAGATTTCAAGCTTTGTGCTGGATATCCTGACGAAGAGTATGATGGATTAAAACAACATACATGGCCCAAAATAACATTCAGAACAACGAATTTGGCATGTCTGTGTATACTCTGTTAAAATGGGACATTTTGGTGTGACCTTTTGGGCACGAGCAGTTTTGGTGCATGGACATTTGGACACCACCGTTTGGGCGCTGGGATGTTTAGGCTCGATACTGCTTGAATATAATGGATGAGACACAATTGTATGCCTCCCTGCATTACCACTCGTTCAGCGTCTATGATCTATCAACTCTTCATATATCCTAAAATGTGACCAGTGGAAATTACTGTCTGTGCAAAAATTATGTTGACTCGAGTTTGAACGCTGAATAAAAATGAACCACAGTACTAATATGAATGCAAGTTACTCCAAACTTTAGCCTCTTTTATTTTGTGTTTAACCGTGGTTGTCGATTATTTTTATCATCGATAGCTCGAGCCCGCTAAAATACTCAGTTGTTTATTAACTCGTTAAAAATTGAAATTACAGTGTGGGTTTACCATGGTAATTCGTATAAAATACTGCCATAAAGAGCTTCAAAACAAGACCAAGATATTGCTTCTACTACTTTTCATCACCAAGATAAAGTTGTTTCATAAACTTGATAATAACATTTTTATGGAAAATCATAAAAAACTGAATGTTTAAAGATACATTTAAAAAGGTTTTTTCCTCACAATACTACAGATTCATTTAGATTAAACCTCAAGTTTCTTCACTGTTAAATGTCAAAGAGAGCGTTCCGTACAAAAACGCCAAAAACCGGGCACTTTTTTGCTCTCACCGCCGTAAAAAATCAGAAGTGTATTGTAAAAATAATCGACAACCACTGTTAAACGCAAAATAAAACAAGCTAAAGTTTGGTTTAACTTGCATTCATATTAGTACCGTGGTTAATTTTTAATCAGCGTTCAAAATTTTTGTACCGACAGTAGTCCAGCCCATTCACCCCCTCTCTTACAATCGCCAGATGTAAAAAATTCCAACTTTAAACTAATAGTTCATTTGTTAAATTTCAACTGCCATCCATCCTTTGATGAGTCTGTATTCTCTAGGATGAAAATTTCTGTGATTACAACCGTATCATCAGCAGGAATATAAGTGTAAAATCAAACTTGGCACTGATATTACTTATTGAAGAAATTGCCATGAGAAAAATTTGGCCTGGACCGGGAATTAAGATCTAGTTGCCTTGTATCCACCAAAAATTGCCATGGGAATTAGGAAGCCTGGATAGCATAGTGGTCTGCGCATTGGTCCGGCAAACCAAAGGTCCGTGGTTCGATTCCCGGTCCAGGCCAAATTTTTCTCATGGCAATTTCTTCAAAAAATTCACCCGCCATGTTTGAATTTCAGATATTACTTATGTTCAAGATAATCTAGGGGAACAACTACAGCTCCTTGAAGCCCCTATGATATCAGGCACTGTTCTTTTTGGGTAACCCACATCAGGATTTGCAGAGCCTTCTTCATTTCAGACTTTCTTTGAAAATCCCTATGTGGGTTACCCAAAAAACAGCAGCAGTGGTTGACATACATGGACAGTGAAAGTTGTAATAATTTGACACATGATATGACGTTTTTACATGTTGTGCAATCAATTCCTCTCAACAACTTAGATTTCATTGGCTTAAGTTAATATTTTGTTAATCCATGGAAGCATGGCATCCTGGCTTCATCCATAATATTCAATCATTCTCATGCAGAAATGTCCCTGTTCCCATACAGCGGCACCCAATTGGTTCGCATCCAAACATCCCTGCACTGAAATGGCTCATGTACATATGGCCACCCCTAAATGCCCTAGACCCATACTCGGTGACTAAAGTTATGCCTCTTTCTGTAGAAATGCCCTGAAACCCTCATGTATGAAATGACACAAATGACCTCAGTTGTCGACTCTCTTGAAGATTCACTAAAGATTAACGGTTGAACTGTCTTGCTGCAGAAGGTTTTAATGGCTCGTGCTAAATAATATTTTTTCCCTATTGTTTTTATTCTATCGATAACCAGTTTTGAAGCTTAGCTTAGCTCTAAATGGCAACCACAGGTTTAAGACAACCAGGGAATAATTTTTGCGGTGCAAAATTCAACTGTATACAGCTTTTCATTGGAGGATTACTGTTCACCCTGAAAAATCAGTAATTATCCGAATTTAGGTGTCCATAACTACCTTTAAGCCATAACTACTAACTACTACTAACCATCCATAACTACCTGTAAGCTTATTTTTGCTTACTTGCATTTAAGCATCTAATTATTTATGTAATAAATATATATTTGTCCATTTTGTGAAATCAGGATATGGTGATATCTTCAAATTTTTGCTCACCTTCATGGTAACCCTCTGTCAGGGATGTTGTAAAATGTACTCAATAATTTTTAGAATGGTGAAATCCAATACTGCCTGCTACCCTCATGGTAGGGTACCTAAGTGGTAGGTTTGGTCATTTAGTGTCAATACTTGAGCTCCTGACCTGGTTGGCAACTGCGAGAAGTATTTAATGGTCAGTTTTCTTGCTTTACAGGTTGTCATGATTTTGGAGAAGAAGCACAACCGGCACACTGTTGGATTCCTCAAACTTGTTGCCAAGAGTGCCAAAAGTGACACACAGAAAAGAAACAACAGAAGGAAAAATACACCAAAGAGTAATCCCAACACCCCCACATCAAAGCCTCAGGCTTCTCCTCATCCACAAGGTGGGAATTCTGCTTCAAGGCAATTAATTCCTTTAGCTCCAAACCCATCTCCTTTGGCTGTGCCAGTTCCCGAAACAAACGCTGGCTCTGTGTTAGAACCGAGCACGCAGAATGAGGTTTTAGTGCCGGAAGAATTGCCGCAAGAGGAAGCTCAAGGGGAAACTGAGGAGCCAGTGCAGGATTCTCCATCTGACGAGATCATTCCTGAATCGGAGTGTCCTAACTTGCTATCAGGTTGATAACATTTCTTATATTCTGTTATAACTAAGGATGGGTTGACTTTAATTCTCCATTCATCATCAGTTCTTGACTGTCCTATTGTGTCAGGTCGATATACCGGCTTTTGTATCTCGGGTGAAAAATGCAGCGGGGCGATATATCGGCTCATGTGCCGAAATTGTTCAGCTTTAGTACACTAATATAATTACCATTACTTTTAGACGATGTAAAAGTCTTTTAAGATTATTGCCTAATTCATTTCACAAACAATTTAAAAAACTGTATTTGGATATTTTAAACAATAACCTCTAAAATTATACATTTCATTAAATTACCCTCTGCATTTCTTGCTGTTACCGCTGGCAGAAGTCAGCACTAAGAGGTAAAGGGTGGTAAACTCTGGCAAGTTTATTCCACAAGTTCCTCGCAGCATGTTACTTTTGATGTTAATTGAAGGTGTAAACAGATCTTCAAGTCTGCTTGCAATACATATAAAAAGTTTTGGCTAGTCGCTTTTGGAAGTGCTCTGTTGCTAGTGTAAACAGCAGTCTATCTGTCTGTGCTCATGAAAAATTTTTCGTCAGAATAAAATATTCTGCAAACTCTTGTGGGAGAAAGTTGTGAAATTAACTTGCAAGTGTTAACCCACCATTAGAGAATATATCTATGTTTATATGGAAACTTTTGCTATTCACAGAATAACACCAAATTCATGGTCTGAGTTTCAGCGCTTAACTTCCAGCGACCTGGGAGAAAAAATTTAATTGCAAACTTATTTGGGATCAGCCAAGCTCACTGACTGACTTTGACTCGCTTGGTGAAGTTATGTATCTTAGTTGTCCTGTGCTCCCAGAATGCCATGCGTGCCCACTCAACTTTGTTCTTGCCATGTGAAGAACCTCAGCTCGGCTACCTTTTTTCTGCTGAAAGGGTACAGAGGAAGGAAATACCTCATATGAAAAATGTGCTTATAATTAAATATTAACTTTCTGCTAAAAATGTTACTTAAACTTTCTCTAATAACTTATTCTTTTTTAGCACATTTATTAACCATTTATATATGGTGCTTACAGATACTGAGGACTATAGTTTCTAGTAAACATAAATTTCTAATCTTTGATACAATAGTAAATGCAACTGTTTCTAAGAAAAACCTTTCAGATAAATGACCAAAATATTAGCATAAAATTATATCGATATTTTATTTCATTGTCATCTTAACCAAAACAGTGGCATGACAGGTATGGTGAAAAATCAGAGGAAGGGGTAGTGAGTGTGTATAACACTGAAAGAGTTCCCTCGAATGAGATGGGTAAATCACCATAATTTTCCAGTAATTTATCATTTTCTGCGATTAATAGCTTCTAGAGGATTTAATAGGAAAGCCAATAGCATTAATAACCCCTTGGGGATAACAGCATTTCAAACCATTATTATTGCTATGTTAATGCATAAGAAATTAAGAAAATTTAAAATGGCAGCCCACACGCCATTCGGTGTTTTTTGTTTGGTACGAGAAATTATCATTCAGATAATTAAAAGTAATAGCCCTAGAAATTTCCCATGAGTGAAAATATTCCACTTATGAGTGGTATGTGCCTTTATTCATAATTAAGATTGTATTAAATGTATACAGACTTGACTAAAACTAATGTTTGAAATATATCTGTATGAACAATATCTGGCACGGAGGTGAATATTACCGAAAAGTACAGTAATTTTCAGGAGCGGTGGTAAATTACATTAAATGCATAAAGTCCAATGTGGTTGCTCAATTTTTGGGCCAATAATTGATTCAACTCTTGCAAAAAATATTGTGTTTGCTCATCCTTATTGATGGTGACACAATTGTTCGTGGATCAAGACAGATGTATTTCTAAGGAGAAAGACTAATCAATTTTACTCTCGTTAACTCTAGAATGACTGGGGTCGGCTGCCTACCTACTCTGACCGCAAGCGGTCAATTGAGCACTCTCTCGATTTTGTCATCTTACCGTTGTCTTTTGCACTTCTTGAGTTGTTCCCGACTTATTTTAAGTGTTCTGATGATTTCTTTCATTGGCGTATTGTTTTGAGGTAAGAAATGAGCGCACTTCAAAATTTTTTGTAACTTTATTTTGGCATAAATCACTCTTCTTCCACATTTTGGTGAGAGAGTGGTTGCCGAATATTTTAAAACAAATAAATACATGTTATTAATGACATAATGCGAAAAAAATACATAGATATGAAATAGAATTGAAAATAAAGGAAATTGAACTATCCCCTTTGCTACATACCTTCATCATCAAAAACTCCCCCTCGTCTATCTCCACGAGATCGAGGTGATCGTCTGCATTGTGATGTTCTCTACTCAACTCACGAGTACAGCTGACTCTCCATCTGCGGGACTCTGTTAGAACAGGAGCAGGCTCATGCTCCACATCAACTCCATCGCTTCCTTCGTCTTCACTAGAAGAGCGTGGAGGTGCATACTCATCGGAGCTTCCATCAGACTCCTCCGATAAATCACTTCCTGCTTGTGACTGCGATGGCAGGATTTCTTGCTATGCTTGCTGTATCTCGGCCTCAATCAACACACACCTGTGAGCCATCATGTCCTTCCAAACCAAAGCCAGCTGAGTGACTGAGTAAATGAGTGAAGGGTGGCGACTATGATGAGACAGACAGATGCATGTGAGTTGAGAATTAATGATATGGCATTTTTCCCGGACGCGAGTGTTGCAGCGTTAGGTGACCACTGAGCAAAGCGGTCCACTGAAGACTGGAAGAGATGGGCGAGAGACGCCAACGCCAGCAATAATGGGTCCGTGTATTCATGGCATGTTTTTGAGGCATAGGCAATACGACGCATAACTTGTGCGTCGTATCGTCTGTGTGGGGTAACACAAAAAATACATTTGCAGTTGATTATTACAACTAAAGAAAATTTCACTAGTGGAAGATTATTATCAGACTAATTTCCAAAGTGTCCCACACTTACACAAAAGCGTTGCAAATCCTCTTCTTGAGGCACATGCAATAAAATAGGATCCTACAGTTTTAAAGTAATGTATATTTCATGATATTTGACTGTACCTACAGCAAAAATGGTCAAAATGCCAGAAAAATGGTGTGAAACAAGCAAACCGGTCAATTGACTGCTCGCTGTCAGAGTAGGTAAAACATGATTTTTCGTGACCTTTGTCATCAAAAATATTATTTACTTCACATTTGCTTATTTCATTCGGAAAGATGAAAAGTCAGAAAACCTCAATGTCCTAATTATAATAGGAATGAAATAAGACACAAAAGAAAAATGCAAACCGTCAATTGACCACCAGTCATTCTAGTGTTAAAACTCATAAAAAATGATAAACCAGTGACACGCAAATGCAGGTGATGGACAGATGCGTGGTACCCTGTGCTGGGACGTTGGAGGGCTGGTTCAGTGTACCAAGAGGGAGATTCTCCCATGGAGGAAGGGGATGCGGACCACTGTGATGGTCCATTCCTCCCAGAGAGGGCCAAACCAAAAGTTAAAATAGTTGACCCAATGGTTCCCATGTTGTACGACCCTGATGATGCCACCTGCACTTAAGTTATTCCCAAACAAAATGTCCTTTTATACTGCATATACAGAAACATCATTAAAATAGTGCATTTATTTGGTAGTACATTCTTAGCATATGCCAAGTTTTATTTTTTAATTTTTATTGGATCTTTTGAAGGTAATCCTGATGACTGCCAAGCCCCCAGTGGTCACAGTCCTCCAGTTGAGGAAAACGTTGTGCCTCCTGTTGAAACCGTAGATCAACAGGTATCTCCTTCTCATCCTGCTGCTGAAGATGTGTAAGTAATCCTTACAAGGTGTGATTGGTTTTGATTAGTTTTTACCTAGACTAAATTTCATTGATCTTGTGTGAAGATTTACGCAATCAGAAATGAAGATTGTCCTAGGTGTTCCATTTTAAAGTGCAAACTTAAGATGTATGGTTGACTTATCTCTCTCCATTTGGTGGAATTGGTGGAGGGAAAGAAGTCATTTTCCTGTAAACGTATTGTGGTGGCCAGTCACATAGCGAGGGTTTTGTTTTGGGGTTAAGGAAGATATTTTATCATTCGAAGAAAATGTATGTTTAGGCTCATAACCTTTTCGATGCATGTGATGAGTTTATATCATCATGGTTGCCTATCTATTTATGCATCCAATGAGTATGTATCGTCATCGTTATACTGACGTTCTTAATCTATCTGTTCTCAGAAATAAAAATCCTGCACAGCGGAAAGGGTAAGGATTTTTATTAGTGATGGGGCGAATCCAAAATTTGATCGAATCTGAATCCGGAATCCGAACCCTGTTTTGTTATCGAATCCGAATCTCGAATCCTAATCCCAAATCCTCATTTTCATTAAACTCAAATCTTCCTTTATCAGTAAATTTTTAAATAATGCTTCCTTTCTCGTAAATTCTCTAATTAAATCGAATTGAAGCTTAATTTTATTTCTTAAAGTAAATAATAAATGAATTATGGTCATACCTCACTCACTAATATTAAGGACATGCTCGAGGACAAATATAAAGAATGGATAATTTCAAAATTAAATCAAATTTTTCTTAAATGAAATTGAATTTTCAATGAAAACAGATTGCAAGTTTTCGTTTAGAAAATGCAGCATTTTTACCCTCTCAGGATCTAATCGATTTCTTTTTTATCAACCAAATTTCCAGCTGTACTGAAGGCTCTTTCTGAAAATACTGTTGCTGGAAGAATGCAGAGGAATTTTTTTGTTAGAATTTTTAATTTGGGATATTTGTTAGAGCTCCAATAATCCATAGTTGATATGTCAGGAGGCAAAAGAGCTTTTTGTAAGTAAGCTTCAACTTCATTGTCTAGAGAAACAGAAGTTTTGAATATAAGGCCCGCATTCCTGTAAAAGTTTTGTAGGAAGTCTGTTCTGGTACTTTCTAAAACAAAAATTAATATTTCAGTTACTTATGGTGCAGAACAAAAAGTCATTGAAAATTGAATAATTTTAAGTTCTATACATTAACTAAATTATTTATTTCAGCTACTGCTCTTTGTATCTCTAATTGCATTGTAGAAATTTGATGTAGATAAATTTTACAGTATTATGCATTGGTTAATACTTTCATTCTTCACATTACCATAAAACATTATGGCTCTAATAAAATTGAATGAATTGAACTAAATAGTTACTAAAATCTCACCTTGGGTTCGCTGGGTGATAAGGTTTCAATTTCTCAGGTTAGAAGTTCTTTCACACTGTCACGAGTTTCCAATTTTTTGAAGACTCTATCTTCAAAATGTGGGTCCAGAAGAGTTGCGGTTGCGTACGTACTGTTACTTTCAATTTCAGAAAATCTGCTGTTCATCTCACTACATATGCCATTCTTTATTCCCAGAAGTCCAGATCCTAAAACTGTAGGTTCTTTCATGAATTCTTAAATGCCATTTATCATTGTAATCGCTTCTGCTACTGTTGTTGTGGAAGTGTTTAGGGTAATTGTAGCATGATAAAATGGCTTCAAAATATTATGGACATTTTGTAAATAATTCCAATCAACACTACTCAGTTCAAATGGCAAATTACACTCTGCACTGACCAAAATTAAAGCTGGTTTCTGTTCTGAAAGGCGTGTCATCATGAGATGCGTGGAGTTCCACTTTGTTGGCTCATCTTGTATGTTGTGACTTGTGACTTTTAATTCCAACTTTTTGCTGACAGTGCTTTAAGGCTTTGGTAGCATTAGTGGAGTGCTTGAAGTGTCCCACTATTCTTCGATGAGTTGCTACCGCATTGGAAATTTTTTGGCTTTTCAGTATTGCAGATTCAATGACGGTCTGCAGTTGATGAGCTATACATGGAAAATGTTCAAATTGAATGCGGCAATCATGGTTCGAGGATTATCTCGAATAACACCAACTAATTTATTTTCTATCTCCCATTCAGTCACTGTTTAGGTAAAAATTTTTGCAATACTGGCTGCTGTATGGTTGATCTACATTTAACAGATGACTGCAAGACAGGTTCGATTTCCGGTCCAGGCCAAATTTTTCTCATATCAATTTCTTCAAAAAAAAAATTCACCCGCCATGTTTGAATTTCAATTGGCTAAGCACGGCATAAGTGCTGGTGAAGGATACTGACTCTTGGTTGTGGCTTCTTTGAAGTCCTCTTCTCCCTTGCTTTGCCATCTTTGATGGACCGCTAGGGCCTAAGATCTAGTTGCCTCGTATCCACCAAAATTGCCATGGGAATTAGGAAGCCTGGATAGCGTAGTGGTCTGCGGATTGGTCCGGCAAACCAAAGGTCCGTGGTTCGATTCCCGGTCCAGGCCAAATTTTTCTCATGGCAATTTCTTCAAAAAAAAAGGTAAACACAGTCGAATGTTTCTGTAATGGCCTCTGTAGCTTCCTAGCAGATGTAGACAGACCTCATGTGCCATATGCCGATGGCAGCACTGCAGTGGCCGAATTTCAAAACAGTGCTTACTTAAATAACGTGCCTCGTACTTCCCCTTCCCCCCTCCTCATGGCTTTTGTTTCCTCATGGAAAAAATCTACACACTGCCACATCTGTGGCTGGATTGAATACTGTAATGAAAAGACTCGTTCTCTTGTGTTGCAGACCTGACTCCAACCCCACAGAAACTCCCGAACCATCTTCGAAATCCAAAGGAGAGGGTTGGAAGATGCCAGAAATGGTGATGTTTTCTCCCAGAGATGCGCGAATACCCCGAATGTGGATTGACACGCGCAACTTGCCCTCTGGAACCCCAGCAGATCTCAATCCCAGCAACTGCCAAAACCATTTATTTCTGGCGTGCATCACTGCATGGAATGAGCAACCGATTGCAAAAGGGTAGGTAGATGTTTGATAATTTTCCAATCTTTGCATGTATTGTTTTATTTTTAAAATTTATTTCTACCACCCCAAAAACAGCACAATTGGCCTCTTACATCAAGTGTAATCGAGGTAACAGTGGACGATCACGAACAGCAATGTTGTGAGTGGTGAAAAACCCATTCAGGTAGGACTCAAACACACAACCTTTGTATTGGCTGATGAGGGCTTTACCCCTTTGCCACCAGGGTCAACCAATGATATAGTATGAACCCTACATGGGTGCATAATGTATCATCTGCACCGCACTGTACTCTATCATTTGTAACGTTAATTACCAGCACAGGTGCTTATAAACCAAGGGATGAACCTCACCATGAAAAAATCATTTGACTTAACCGGAATCCAAACGTGGATCTCCCAATTGTTGGTCCAAGTTATGGAGACAAGGTTTTTTTTAAATCTGATACTTGAAGAGTTAAATGTAGTGGTAAACACTCAGTTTGCATTAACTTAGAAAAGAAATTATTTTATACTTTAAATGTTATAGATTACTTCTTTAAAAGTAATTTTTACTTTTAATTGTTTACTTTTTGCTGAAGTACTTTATATACTGTGGTATATGTTGAATTCATCTTTTTTTGCTTAATATATCCCCTAAAATCCATGTCTCAAGTATCAGTCATGGTGAGAAATTTCTAAATCTCCTTTGCTCACATAGATTTTGCAATAATTTTACTACAAAATTTTCCTCCTCCATCTTCCTCCAGTCTCTGATGCAGGATTCAGATACACCATATTTCTTCCTGCAGCTCGATTTTCTTATTTTTTCGGCATCGCTTATAATATGTAGTTTAGTACTCACAGGATACGATCGCCATTTCACTTCAGTATTCATTTTTAGGGTGGTAACTGCAAATTATTTTAAAATGCCAAATGACTGGAACTCGTTTACTTCTCTCTCGCATGGAGCGGATAGCATGGACAGAAAAGCACGTATAATAAGAAGGTACAATCTCTGAGCGTACTAGTCTTGCCACTACGTAACAAATACTTTGTCGTGTTTTTACAATGTAGCTTTAATGTGTACGCAAAAGTGGGTATCTATTACGTGAGAAATGTTGCTACAGATACGTGATACCGAAACAAACTCCGATTACGACTTTGAAAAGACTTAAAGGCACCACACCCCCTTGCGGCAGCTTACAGGATACAATGTAGATATAGATTTGAATACATATCAGTCCTAAAATATGTTATCTTACGTATGATCTATGCATGGTAAGTGCTTTGTCACGTGGTGTTTCTGATATAGCCTTTCTTCAAGTATCGTTCAGACTTTGATAAACGATGATTTTTATTTCTAATTACTTCAAAATACTTTACGCCATACTTACCAATTCACATCGATATATTTACTTTGGAGAAACTAACGACAGGAATTTGAGGTAAAATGGTGCGCGGCTTACATGAAAATCTGGAGGATTCGTGTAAGCCGTGCACCCCCATTTTTTCACCGGCATTTCCGTAAAAAAGGTGCGTGGCTTACACGAGTAAATATGGTATTGGAGCGTATGTGGTAATTGTAATCTGTTACAATTACATTTAATTGGGTCATTAACCAAACTCCAGATATCTTTGTGAAAACATGTTTTCTTTTGTGATTTTTTGTATGTATTATATTTCAGTGAATTGTTGGCTTATGTTGGGGAGGCCGATGAAGTGGAATCAGAAACAGCAGCTCTCTTGCTTGAGCACAACCTGGATGTGACTCCCTTTCCAGAGGATCACCTCAAACTCCCACCTTTACCATTCCAGATACCCCAAAAGGAATTGGACGAACGTCTTGATTTTAGGTATGAATGTTTGATTGCAATTAAGTTTTGTTTAGCTAAATTAAAATGGTTACGTGATTCCAGAGTTCAGTGAGACTACCCCTCTAACCTTTTCTGGAGACAAATGAGAGGAATACTGTAAAATATCACTCAAGATTCAATATTCTGTAATGTGTGAGAGAATCTCCTCCACTTCTTCTTACACTTTCAGGGGCCCTACCTCGCTCTGGTATATCTTTTTTCATCTCAGCATACGATCGACCCTCCCTCCCTGTCCATGTAACCTATTCTCCTTCTTCCTCTTCCTCGCTTGCCCAATATCCTTTCCTCTATCACGTTCTTGAGCTACCCATCGTCCCTTATTACATCGTCCAGCCACCTACTCTGCCAATCTCGAATTTCCTTAAGAAGTTTCTTTTCGTCACCCACCATCTCAAGCACTTCCTCATTAGTCTTCCTCTCCATCTACCTCATCTTCTCCATCCTGCTCCACACCAACATCTTAGATGTCTGCAGCTTATTCTCATCCTCCTTTCTGAGGGTCCATGTTTCTACACCATACAACGCTACGCTGTCTATCAAGCTCTTCACCAGCCTCTATTCACATCATCACCCAAGGTCCCCATCATCAGCTCCCTTCTATGACTAAATGCCTCCTAAGGTAGCGCTAATATCTTCCATATGTCTTTGCTACTATGTCCATTTTTGAGAGAGGTAAATAGGATGTTTGAAGTGTGCACTAGGTAATCCAATGTGCCTCCATTTGAATGCCGGCAAGAATTACACGGGGGAAGACAAATGGCTGGTATTCTCTCCCTGACTTGGATGATGAGTCCTCCACCTTAACTGCGTTTGAATTTCCCTTGTTATGGATGAGACTTAAGAATTATATGCAGATAGAAATGGAGCCAATTTTCCCCAGGAGTTCTTGTGGTGACTCTCTCATTGATGGGAAACTTTATTCCCCTTGAGTATGTCCACTGTTGTGTACTGCTTCTCTTCTTGTGCTTTCATTCAAAAGTGGACTTACTAAAGTATGAGTGTATTTCCTGGGAAAAATGAAAATTTTGGCATAGTAATCCTGGTAAAGTCCTGGAATTTCGTTATCTCCTGTCTGTATGAACTCTGCAAATGCATATCTGATGCATACTCTGTGGTCAATTGCGTATCGAGTTAATATCCCCTTGAACAATTGTTCTGAACGGCTACATAATTGATTGCTTGAAGGTTTTCGCAACTTCTTTTATCAAAGTATGGAATTCCTTTCGGGAAATGCTGCGTGAGAAAAAATGATCAGCACCACGCAGCATTTCCCGAAAGGAATTCCATACATTGGTTACATAATTTCTCTTCATTTATCTTTCATACCTCCTATGTTTAACATACCGTAAGACTTGAATGTGACCTTGGGATTGTTGCTTGAAGTAATGTTGAACTTTGCATATTTTAGTTCTAACTTATGCCTCCACATATGGTGCCTTTACTGATCCTAAAATAGTGCAAAATTTATTTTTATTCCTAACAATTAAATCACGATCAAAGTCTCTCAGCAGATCAAAGTTAACGGCAATGTTCTTTTTATGAAAAGGATATTTCATGATAGAAATTGAAATTTTATATATTAATTTTTTTTCTCTTTTTTTATGTCCATTATCTTATTTTCAGAGAAATGTGTATATTCACCATCGATCCTCCTACTGCCAAAGACCTGGATGACGCTTTGTCTGTGCGTCAGCTGGATGATGATCACCTAGAGATAGGTGTGCATATCGCAGATCCATCTTACTTTTTAGAAGAAGACTCGGAGCTGGATGTTTTTGTTAGGAATCGAGCGACTAGCATTTACCTTGTGCAACAAGTGAGTAGTCATGAAATATGGATTGTTTTTTTTTCCCAGTGTATGATATTAATTGAGTCTTCTCGGGTTTTCCACCAGGATAGGTAATTGTTGGCAAACGTTTCGATGGCTACCTCTGCCATCGTCCTCCTGGCATGTCAGTTCCCAGATTGGTGCCTCCGTATATACTTATTGGATTCACGCCAAAAGTAGTCAGGTTCCCTGTGATTGGCTAGTGCCAATCTTCTCGCTTTCTGCCTTAATTTTGTGGAGCGCTGGATCTCAGGCAGTGCTTACAGCATAGCCTGTGTCGCGGTTTAAGTTTTTGTCTCCATCTGGATCTCATTGGCCTCCTTCGTCAAATGATCCCAGTAGCCCGTCAAAAATTATGTGGTGGTGCTTGCCTATACTATGTTCCGCTGCGGCAGATTGCTTGGGATGGCGTAGTAGGATGCTCCTTCTATGCTCCTTTATCCATGTCTCGATGGTCCAGTCCGTCTTGCCAATGTACATTTAACCACATTTACAAGGAATCCCAAGGAATGTATAGGCAAGTATAGTATAGGCAAGGACCACCACAGTAAGTCATAGTAAAATTTATTTCTGTGGATATTTGCAAATTATCAATTCCTTTCGCTTCTGTTCTCCTCCCACACAATATTCCTTTTAAGAGGTTCCATCACAACTGAATGAGTTAACACAATTGGTAAATTCCATCCTTCTGTTTAATTGGTTTAAAAAATCCTTCGTTTGCTGATGACATGGGTTAGCTAAACCAAAATTAAGCACAAAATATGCTGATTATGCCACAAATATTTAAGTATTTTCAATGATTACTTATCTCATAGCGTTGGAAGCCTCCTGCTACACCATTTCTGTGGAATAGCCAAATTTTGACTTCTTTTATTGCATTTATTTTCCAATAACTCGTAAAAAGGAGGTAAGATGTTATTTTCTTTTAGTCAAAGTCTCAGGTGTTTATGGCTCCTCATGAACAGTTTCATGTGGAAATGGCATTTGCAATTGATTGAAAGGTCTTATATTTTTCTCCCATGTTTCTATCATCACATTTAACACCATGTAATGTTGTGGCCAATTTGCAAGGAAATTAGCTTGGAAAAGTAACATATTGTTGTTCTTATCAATCGGAGGGCACATTTTTGTACTTGAACCCTAAATATGAATTAAATGACGTTTATTTCATTGACTGTTGGAACCACATTAAAATTTTCTCTCTCAGGGCTATCCTTACTCTGCCTATCAACTACTTGCCCACTACTTTCTGCATCCATTTTCCCACTCTCACTTTGCTTCTTGTTTAAACCTTTGTAAATTGGTATCCTTCATGGTTCTACTGCCCTCTTACTGTGAATGTTTATTAATTTAAATTTGTTAATTATCGTTTAATGTATTTATGGATAAATGTGTTAAGAGATGCAGGTAGTGAAAACGACGGTGTTTTGATTGGAAATTTAAACGTGCGAGTCTACTATATGAGTGTACTGCAATTTGTTGAGATCTGACGGGTTTTATTACAAATTTAAACAGTTTTAAAAAAGTCTCTTATTGATGACTTTCTTTTTTCTGGAAGTGAGAAAAAAAATCTCAATGTGTGATAAGATCCCCATTTTACCTTCGGGCAGCTTGCTCTGTTGGCAGCAGAAGCGATGTACGATATCAAGGCTCTCGAGGCCTTCCTCCAAGGCAAATGTAGGTGGTGGTGGGGTGTCACTATTGCTGACCTCAGCTTCTTGTTCCTGTTCAGGCCCCATAGATGTGTAGTACTTCTTTTAATGCCTGCAGTCGATAGCTCCTTACACACGGGCAAGTGGTCATCGGCAGCAACGAAGGTATTGAAGGGGATAGCGCTCTGCATGTCAAACATTTGGCACACATCATTCCATCTCAAAGGATAGACTGGCGATCGGTTGGAAATTTTTTAATTGGAAGCAGTGAAATGAAACGGATTCCATTGTAAGCCTTACCTATGTGCCACAGTGTCATCGACAAGGAGGTCCAGGATGCCGGCGACCCCCGTCTCATCAAACTGTATTTCCTTGTCGGCTTCCTGCTCGCCGCTGTTACCATCTGGTCCATTTTCTTCTTCGTCCCCTTCTTCAATCAAATTTTTTCCCTGAGTCAAATCGTCATCGATATCGTCTGACGAGTCAACGAAACAACAGCACTAACACTGCGGCGATGTCGTCCCTGAGCTCTTGTTGGAAGATAGATTTGTAGAGCACTTTAACTAGGGCCTCAAGATGCTCAACGACTTCAAATAAGACCCATTTTCCTTCATTACTTACCTCGTCTGATTCTACCTAAGCCTCCATTTGAGCCTAAATTTGGCTCCCTTCAGAGCAGAACCTGGCCCGCCTAAAAGAGTTCCCAATGGTATCCGGGGTGACTTGCTGCCACACCCACTGCAAAGCTAATCAAGTGTGAACGTTACAATGCTGCAGGTGGGATTGCAGGCGCAGTGAAGTGTGCTCCTTGATGATTTAAAGGGAAATATACGTGCAAAAAGACTAAGGCCTGGTAGAGGTTGATGGAAATGTCTTTCCTGGTCACATTTTCTTTCCCTATGAAGCCAATTAGACACTGCACCAGTCTAGTTCGGTAATAATGCTTCACATTCTTAATAACGCCTTGGTCCATGGGTTGAAGGCACGAGGTTCAGTTCTTGGGCAGAAACTCAGCTCTAACATTTTCAGCCCTCATGCGAGCGTTGAACTTCTGTAGCCATGAGTTGAACTCCTCTCCGGTCATCCATGCATTTTTTTGTCTTGAATAGGGGCAGGGAAGAGTCCGAACATTGGCAAAACACCTTGGTTTCTTTGATTTTCCGATCACTAGTGGTGGAAGTTTATCAGACCCATCTGCATTGCTGCTGCGAAGGACTGTGATTCTTGCCTTACTTAGCTTGTTTCATTGTGGATTCTCACCAGTCAAAACCATGCTCTTGTCCGGAAGAAGGTTAAAAAAGCATGCAAACTCATCAGCATTGTACTGGTCGCGCACGTGATAGCTTATAATTAAACCAGGCAAAATATTATTTTTCCAGGTATTCACTGTTTATTCTGGGACGTCAGAACCCTCCCCTGCCATCTTGCGAAAGAGTACTTTGTGTCTCTTCCTAAATCTGTTTAGCCACCCGTTTGATGCAGTAAATCCAATGACACCCAGCTCCTCTGCAAAGCTGTTGGCTTTTTCCTTAAGGGTCTCACCACCTATTGGAGGCTTTATCTGCATAGATCATGCTTGTGCTATCCAGTCAACAAGGGCTTTTTCTAGTGCAGCATATTTTGAATTTTTGACACGACACCTCTTCTGGTTGCCCTGAAGCGCAGCCGTCTTGATTATGGCTTCATGCTTTACGATCGTCTGCAAGGTGGAAGGAGCGAGACCCAGCTCGTTGGCCGGGACGCTTCTTGGTGAATGGGGCGAGTCCTGGACTTTCAGCAGAATAGTTAACTTCGCTTGCCGAGTTAACGTGATCCTGCTTCGTGGGGGGGGATTTCACACACGCTTTTCATGAGGCGTAGCAATCTATTCCACTTCACAAAATAATTGCTCAATGCTACTCGCGAACTTGACTGACTGACCTGGGAGGTTCAAGGACGGGGCGCAAAGTGCGAGCCTTTTGTCAGTTCTGGCACTTGCAGGCTAGTCGGCGGAGGCAGTGACTACATATGTAAAAGCTACGATACAAGCAGACTCCAAAATATCGTGAAAACCTTCGACAGGACTCAACATGACAGCTAAAGTAGACAGGGGGTGGGAAGATGGGAGGTGACTGGAGCGAGGTGGCGGTGTAGTGTTGACGTTTTACGGTGACGGTCTGTGATAATGTGATGATATGTTTGAAAGCTCTTTCCTTGTAGTTGTGTAAATTGTATACCATGCTCAATGAAAATTCTAATTTTAAAACGTTATAAGCGGGAATAGCGTGAGCAAATACGACCAAATACGCACGTTACAAGTGGGAATACGTTACGAAGGGGAAACGCTAAATGTGGGATTATGCACATACTTTTTGCATTGTGGTGAGGAAATTTCAATCCATGGATCGTTACAAATGGGAGAATGCTGTATCCAGGCCACGCTTTAAACGGGTTTCACTGTATGAAATCGTTTCAGGCTTTACTCGGTGGAAATACGATATATCCATGATAAAATATGACACAACAATAGTAATATCCACACTTTAATATACTACTTCAACACCGACCATGGTTCGAGCATGTTTTACGTCATCGACCTTCATATGTTCACCCAAACTGTTCTTTCCCCCTCCCACTATCCCCCCCCTCCCACCCCCCCTCGCCTCTTCCATATATCCCCTCCTCCTACCTTGGCTCTGGTCGCTCTGGTATAAATACATTTGAGATGTCTGTCCCATCACCTTGAAAATGACATAGTTTGTCGAAACCATAGTCAGTGTTGAAGTAGTATATTAAAGTGTGGATATTACTATTGTTGTGTTATATTTTATCATGGATTTCACTGTATTGTAGGCAATGTGATCAAACTTCTACTGAATCTCTAGAAAACTGTGATTTAGCATTTTCCCTGTTCTTTACTTGCAGGTTTTTCACATGCTGCCCAAGGATTTGTGTATGCTGTGCTCTCTGCTCCCAGGTGAAGATAAGTTAGCCTTTTCATTGATGATGGAGGTAGACATGAAAACCTGGACTGTCACTTCTCATAAATTTTCTCGCTCAGTCATTCGTTCTTGTGCTCAGTTGGCATATGACCATGCTCAGGTTAGTCTTTCCATAAGATGTCTGCTTTGTCATGTGTGTTGTTTCAGGATGAATATTGTGACGTTCATTGAACTTTGCTGATTTAAATGATGAATTTTCAAGGAGGGGTGTTGACGATGTTATGTTCCAATTAGGTTATTCAAAAGGAATACAGGCAAGGATATCGTGGGAAACTGGGTAAACTCATGAAAAATCATAGGCCTTCTTGCTGGATAATGTGTATGACATCTTCTCAAGTGTGACACCAGTTTTGGCTTTCCATAGCTGACCTATCAATAACCAACTCGTTCATATTTCTCAGGGCAAAACTGAATGCTAAGTTTGGTTATGACCAGGTTTAATGATAATATAATTTGGAAACTTTTAATTGGAACACAAATAATGGTGTTTAAAACATATCATAATTTGAAATGCAGTTATTCATGTATAGAGTAAAAAAATTTATTTACCAAAAACTTTCACACCTTTTTCTTTAAGGCTGATGTCTTTTTTAAATATTAAATGTCAGGAGGTAGCGTATTAAATATTATAAAGCCCATGAATTTGGATCCAAGACTAGTATTCCAAGTGCTTGCTAAGGGTTTTGTGAAGGTCTTTACTTACTGTAAAACCTTGATTTTACATAGTTCGCGATTTTTGCATAGTGGCAGCCCGGCTCGGAACTAGAGGGAATTTCAATGGTAAATACTTGATTTTACATAATTTCGCGAATTTACTCAGTTTTTTGAAATCTCAAGCTTTACCATTTTAGTCCCTAAGAGCTGAATATTCTTGTTTTTACATAGAATTTCAGTATGTCAATGCACAGTACTTGCAAAACTTTGGTAATGGAGAGCCAACTCATGTAGACAATCACATCCTGCCACTGAATTTCCCTGGCACCTGTAAGCCACATGTGGCACTTACTGTCTGGCTGCAATATGAGGTCCATCAAGGGCAAGGCTATTTAAAATGAAAGAGCCCAGTCTATCAGCCGTCAATGTAAATAAACAACTAGATTGAGTGCTACTGTGTAACAAATAGCTAAGAAGTGAAGCCTACACTGCCCTGTTGTTGGATATTTGTCATGGTGATGTATGTGGTACCACTGGTGAGTTTTAACCTAATGAGAATTGTTTATATAATGGCAGTTCTGCTAAGTGAAAAAATAAAATAAAAACTTCATAGGGAGAAATTATAGCTGAAACCACTAAAAATACGAGGATTGATACGCAGAAAATGACTACATGATTTAGGTATTTGTGAGAGAAGAAAGCATTATCATGCATAAGTTTGACTCATTTGGTGCATAATATTCATTAATCTGATATTTTAGGTTGCTACATCTGCTATAAGTGTTTTGCTGATGCAGTTTTTTGCCATGGTTTGTAGAAACAGTTTAATTATTTTCCTGGGGCTGGGCCCGAGATTTTTAATTTTGTAAATTTTGTTTCTTTCTCAGCTTCATATTTTGGAATTGCACTATGTACGTAGTGGAGATACATATTAGGTTGGGACTGACAGTTTTTCTTTGTATGTTTCTAATTTTGTAGTATATATGGTGAGTAGATCGGTATGCTGCTAATTTGATCATTTGTTTAAATCATAGTGAATCAATGTTTTTTGAAGTATGTATTGGCATGAAAGGGATATGAATTATTGAAATTTGAAATCATAGTGAATCAGTGTTTTTTGAAGTGTAATTGGCATAAAAGGGATATGAATTATTGAAATCTTGGCATATCCATGAATGTTGACAAAATAAGAGAAAGGGAATTAAAATACAATTATAAGAAAACAACATGAATACTATTGCAAAAATATTTAGACTGACATGGAAAATTAAACCTGTTGTGGTAGAATTTAAATAATGATAATTCACCACATGCAAGAGTCAGCAGTAGATTGTAGTATGAGGATGCGACAAAAATATTTTGTATACATATATGGTTACCATTGTAACAACAATGATGTAAATAGGTTTCTGTTGAGATGTTGATATTTTACTTCGCTCTAAATAAAAAGACAGATGCAGATTTGAATCACTGCATAATTTAAACCCAATTCCAAGCAAATAAAGCAAATATTCACAGGTAGTGAGAGGTGGAATTATCCCTGTTTTCCCTTAGGATTTTCTTTAGCTAGTTCACATTTTAATCATTCTCTTTCTTCACCTTCCAGGCTTTTATTGAAAATCCTGACCGTGACTGGTCTGGTGAAGATTTTCCTCCTGTCCACAATGGGTACACAGTTAACGAGCTTTGCCGGGCAGTGAATATGATCCGACCGTTTGCTTTAGTTCTGAGGGAAAGGCGATTTGCATTCAGTGGAGATGAAGTGGATGAGGATAGTATTGGTTTTAGTGGGGGAGCGCTGAGGATCAACCAACCAAAGCTGTATTTCCGACTGGATCAAGCCACGTGCATGCCTCAAGAAGTATATGTTTATGAGAATAAGGAAAGTCACCGGTAAGAATGATTTAAGTTGTCGTATTTCCTGACAATTAGCATGCACTAGCTTACATGACGCTCAGAGATTTTCTTGTAAAATTTTAGAAAAATACATAAGTACAGGGTCTGTCTCAAAAGTTCTGGTAATATTTTTTTTCAGAAGTTCAAAGAATCATTTATTTTTTGAACAATCTCTTTAGAACTTTTCAAAATACTCTCCTCGTGACTCGATGCACATTTTCCAATGCTTTGCCCATGCCTCGTAGGCTCCCTGGAAGGCCTCAATGGGGACTTCTCGTAGACAGGCCATCGAAGCTTCTTTTAACGCCTCCAGCATCCCTTGGCAGTGTCCTTTCAGAGTTCTTTTTATCTTGGGAAATAAAAAGAAGTCCAGTGGTGCCAAGGGAGCCGGGGCAGCACGCCCATTTTTTCAAGCAACTCGGCAACCATGAGTGTGGTGTGGCTCAATGCATTATCGTGAAGCGTGGATCCAGTTGTCACAAATGTCCTTTAGGATGCGTCACATCCTGTTTCTCTACCGTTTGAGCACTTCACAGTAAAACTGGCTGTTCATTGTTTGTCCTTGATGTATTAACTCACTGTGAATCACACCTGTTTTGTCAAAAAATTCTGTTTTTGTCACTACTGGAACTTTTGGGACAGACCCTGTACATACCACCACAGCATTCCCCTTCAGGGTAAGACAAACGAAAGAAGTTAGTTATTGCTGTCATCCCTAGAAAAATGGCTCCCTAGAAAAACTCCCCAAGCATCCTGGTGTGTGATTGCACTGCATATTCCTCCCATTGGTGGGTCACGTGCTATGTTTAACTTATAAATTCAATGGTTTGGGCTTTACTTTGTGAAAATCTGTACTGAAAAATCTAAATGACTCAACTAGAAAGATATAGTTTCTTGTTTTGGGATCCCGCAATTCCGTAATTTGAAACTCGTACATTTCTTCTCCTTTGTTGGACACATCCCTATTCATGCCTGATCAACCCTGAGGAGGTCACTGGTTAATGAGAAGAATTTTAGGTGTTTGAGTCATCCAAACATGGGTAGTCCCAAAAATGTATGTTTATTTGTCTGAAGATTAAATTTCCAAACATTGCATTTAACAAATGATGTGGTATGAAGTCACTCGCACGGGTGCATATATTTTTTAAATGCAATGTTTGGAAATTTGTCAATTTCGTCGTTTTAATAACGACAATGTTGGGTTTATCCACCGCGTCAGTGGATTTGTAAGCACGACTTCGTCTCATGTGCTACAATGTAGACTTGAGGCCTGAACATCTAGTTCGCATAAACCCCCCCTCAAAATTCGCCTTGAAGGAAGATGGCTTGGTGGTGAAACTGGCTAACACACCTGTCCGGCAATTGGGAGATCCGGGTTCGAATCCCGGTCAAGTCAAATGAATTTTTCATAGCGAATTTCAACCCTGGTGTCTAAAGATTGTTATAAATACATCAAGTAGAGAACATGTCAAGAATAAAATACACTATAGACAATAGCGTGACATCAAAAGAAGAATCCAATATAATCAGGGAATCATTCATAAATGAGAGGATGAATTGACTGCATGATGCATCTTTTATCTTATACAGTGTCCCATTGATCGCGTGTCATTTTTCACCTGTAATTTTAGACACTATATTTCATGCCATATGGATGAAATTTGGTACCTGGGTAGAAAAAAGTTGTAAGTTTTGTTGAGTATAAGCAAAATTTTATAAATTTGACCTTTTGACCTCAGAAATAAGGTCCAACCAAAAATCCAAATTTTGCCTTATGGGCTTTCAATGTTAAATTATTCGAAATACAAAAAAATACAGAATTATTTTTCGAAACTTATAATTATTAGGTTTTTGGGCACGAAAAACACGTTAGAAGAGCTTTCGAGTTCGAAAATGCAACCATGACCCCTGAAATGGCACAGTCAAGGTCACAGGAGTGACAAAAAGTGAATCGCCCCTACAAACCAGTCGAATCACAGGTTTAAAAATGTGCCAAGGTCAACGGTATGGTCTTCAGATCCCTCTTGTCATCTCTTGACCTTCAAGGGCTACTCAGGGGTCAAAGGTCACAGGGGTGACAAAAATGAATCGAGGCCACAAACGAAATATATAAATGTGAAAGAGTGATTGTGCAGTCACTTATAACTACTGAACCACTGTACCGAATGACGTAAAACTTTGTAACATGATTCATTATGTCACTCGAAAGGTTTATGGCTACTCTTTGTTTACCTAATGGCCTCCGGTTCGACTCCAGACGAGTAAAATGAGTAAAAGCGTTTCCATAAGAAAGACATGTGAAATTCGTTTTTCTGGCATGCAGACCTTATTTATTTTGGGTATTTAAATTAGAAATAATGGTTGTAAAAAGTCGCAACGAAAACCATTGGAAAGAAAAATGAAAAAAAATTCGTATTCTTGCAATCAATTTTTGTTTTTCAACTGATTCCCTTTAAATTTTGAAAAAAAAAAACAATAAAAGCTGAAAATTCAGCATTTTTCGTGCGCTTTCCCCTTGACGACCGATAGCATTGTTGAAATCAAACCTCATGGATATATGGTGAATATTGGCCCAGAACGTATCAATTGAAACAGAAGAATCCATAAAGGCTGGGACACAATCAATGTGTACATGTTTCGTGAGATGTTAACGGGACAACGGGAGACGGGAAACGCAAGTCACCGGTCACAATTGACGTTAACACGGCCCGGAGTAACAATTGACTAACGCAGGCACAGCTAAGAGATCAGGTGTAAACAACTGTGGAAGTAAATAAGTTGTCTTAGCCAAGAGCAATCTTCAACAGTTGGATGTATCTGCCGACAGATGGCTCCCATTCCCGGATTCTCAGGGCTATTCTGATTGGTTTTCCGTGTATGGGACACAGGAAGAGATGAAAGTTGCCCATCTCTCGCACACATGTACTCCCCGTACACGTTGATTGTGTCCGTTCGCTATACTTTCCCGTCAGCCATCTTTTCGCGTATTCCCGTTAACGGCTCACGTTACACGTACAGGTTGATTGTGTCCCAGCCTTAAGAAATACATTGTTGATATATATATCAATATATTTTGATTGCTGTCGATAGTATTAAGTCAGTTCTATGTTTTTCACACCTGTTGAATTTCAACGGGTACCTTCTGCTAGTATGCTATACATATAAGTTAATGCTCATTTACTAGTTTACTTCAACATGCATTTACTTACAGTTTAATCGAGGAACTTATGTTGATGGCAAACATCTTAACTGCCCAAAGACTGTATTCCACCTATCCAAAGCATGCCTTCCTCCGGCGCCATCGTCGGCCTAAAATGAAAATGCTGAATAACCTGGCTCAAGAACTGGCCCACTATGGCATTCACCTTGCCACCGCCAGTGCTGGAGCTTTAAATTCTTCCCTGAGACAGTATGGCTTGGGATATCTTGAAAATGACCCAAAGACTGACAGTGATTCTACTCAGAACCATGCGTTTCATGAGAGTATCACTGCCCAATGTCAGCTTGGAGAAAATAATGAAGATGGTAATGCAGATGAT
This sequence comes from Ceriagrion tenellum, assembly GCA_963169105.1. Classification (NCBI taxonomy): domain Eukaryota; kingdom Metazoa; phylum Arthropoda; class Insecta; order Odonata; family Coenagrionidae; genus Ceriagrion; species Ceriagrion tenellum. The sequence goes on from OY720644.1 coordinate 60,777,526, forward strand.
AATTGTCAAATTTCTGGTGTTCAACTAATGGATTCTGGCGGAGAAATTGTCAAGGTTAGTGCAAGGTGCCTTGCATATGTATTTTTCATGTTTCACTGTATGTACATCATAACTTTTGTGGCATTGAGAAAAACAATGTTAATCACTTTTATGACAGAAGAGGTTTTTAAGATCTTCATATGAAGCTTCATATACTTAAAATAAGTTCAAACAGCCTAAATGCTATGGGTGTATTACTATATAACAAATCAATTGTGTGAAATTTACAGTGGAAAAATCATTCGCCTGGACTGGAAATCAAATCCCAGATCCCTCGATTTTGCGCCGAGTGCTCTAACCATTTAAGCTACCCATGCGTCCTTTTCCACTGTGAATCTCATGGGGGCTTTAAGGAGCAAGTTGTCCCTACAGGTACCGTGCATATGATGCCAGAGGTACCCGCATGGGAGCGCTGAGCGCCACCCCTGTGGGCCCGTGGCATTTACCCCATGGACTGTGGCACTTAGCGCTCCAATGCAGGTACCTCGGGCATCTTATGCACAGTACCTGTGAGACAACTTGCTCCTTGAAGCCCCCATGAGATTCACAGTGTAAAAGGACGCATGGGTAGCTTAATTGGTTAGAGCACTCTTTGCAAAATTGAGGGATCTGGGTTTGATTATCAGTCCAGGCGAATGATTTTTTTCCCCTGTAAATTTCGCGCAATTGTGTGATCACTAGCAGGTGACTCCATTGAAGTAACTGTGCGGCTAGTTCCTTGGTTCTTTGAAAATATAAAACAAATTATCTAAAAGGATAAGCTATTACAGAATGCCCACCTATTTAAAAAAAGAGCTAAAAAAAGGAATTTTCTGATTGATGATCACCTCTTATGTATGTGTCTTTTTATATGTCATAGTATGTTATTACAAGATATTTATGATGTTTCCAATGCCTGCATTATGTAAGTCTACTGGATGAAATAATGTAATAATTATATAATCGTCCAACAGTTAATGTGAATGGTCAGTTACCTCAACAAAAATGAAACCCTGAGTTTTATCACAGTGAATTATGAACTGTTGTGCTACGTGCACCTGTTTTCTGTGAAATGTGGATTTTATTTGTCTAAATATTAGATACCTGGGTACCCAACATGTGCAAACTGGTCTCAGGTGGAGTTTTTCTCTAACCAATGTATGAATTTCACCTATTGACATTCTCAAAACTTCTGCTAGTGCCCCATAACCCTTTGCGTGCGGCATGACGTGATATCACGTCATAGTTGTCTTTATGCTGCTTCTGATGACGTGATATCATGTGTACCGTGAGTGTTCCAGCCTTCACTATGGGGCCTAGTGCAAGCTGCCTTGAAATTTTTAAATCACTCACTGTACCCTTGGCATGATATCACGTTATCAGCTCTATTGTAAAGACAACCATGACGTGATATCACGTCATGTAGCACTCAAAGGGGTTAACATTATTTGATGATTTTCTCTCACAATGGCAGCAGTAGTAATGTTTCTGAGCAAGCAGTGAACTCTGGGTTCACCTTCCTTTGAAATGGATTACATACATTTTCAAACATTTTAAACAATCTTCTTGATATTCTGTAAAGAAAAACATAACCTAAATGAGCCTCCTGTGGTACTTAAGGTAGTTCGAGCGAAATATCATTAATTTCACTTAGAAATCAATGAATTTGCTCTCTTTTTAAAGAAAAATATCTCATCCTTCCAAAGATACAAAAGTATCTGCCCCTTACCAAAGTACGTCATGAGGTTTTCGACGAAACATAACAACCATTTCATTTAATATGGGAAATGTTACATGACTGCACTCCAGAGAGACCTTATTAATAAAATGAGGATTTTATAGTCCTAGATCTCGTCACAAAATTTACAGAGTGTATATTGCATGATTTGTCAACTATTTTTGTCTCCTCAGTAATTTTTTCTGGATCACAGAAAATTTTCCTTTGTGGTGTTTCAGCATACTGCATGAAAATAAATGAGTTGATTTAGAGACTTAGAGTAGTAGAAATGTGTTTATTGAATTACTTAGAATTTCAGTCTTGTAAAAGTATATTATTGCACCTTAAATAATGAATTATTTAAACCGTGCTTTGTACCGCTGCTAAAGTAAAAATGTAAAATTTGAATATGGTCTAAATTATGAGTAGGGAACTGTGTATAGTCATTATGGAGCTACCTTAATTGGCATTGGTTGATGGTTTGTTCAAGAAAAAGCCAAATGTTAATTTAGTAAATTCCACATTGTGTTTTTCCTCCTTTTTGCAATAGGTCAACTGAGTATATTTAAACTCTGTTGTCTCAGGTGTGACTTTGTGGAATTTGCTTTATATTGTGAATGTAAAGATGACATAGTTATTCCACATAAAATTTATTTTGTGAAAAACCAGGTTTCGGCATGGCACGTCATCATCATCTGGTACCTGGTATTGTCAGGTACCACCTGATGATGATGTGATATGTCAAAACCTGGTTCATCACAAAATAAATTTTATGTGGAATAACTAAGTTATCTTTTTATTCACATGGAGTATGTTTAACCCCCTTAGTGCTGCTTCCAGCCAGTGGTACTATCAAGAAGTGCGGAGAGTAATAATGAAATGCATCTGCAATGCATTGTATGCAATGAAGTGCATAGCAATGCAATTGCATTTAATGAAATCTCAGGAAAAAAATATTAAGAAGTTATTGTTTAAGATATTCCATATGCAATTTTTTATTGTATAAAGATTGAATTAGGCAATGATTATAAAAGACTTACATTGTCCTAAAAATAATTATATTTGTGTACTAAAGTTGTACAATATTTGCGCATAAGGCAATATATTGGCTCACCACACTAAGAGGGTTAAATGTGAAATGGCTGCCACTGATGCAATATTGGAATCTAATTGATGAAATTTTTACCTTATGTACATTGCACATTAAGGTAGTAATATCACAGAACATAAAATTTTTTAAAATGAACTATGAAAATAAAAAACTTGTGATTATTATTCATTGAACTGTTCATGTAGGTGCTGGGTGTCTAATTTTATAGCCATCCATTTAATATCTTTTCTTTGTACATTTGTTGGCATCCTATCCAAGAAACATCTAGTCATTCTTATCCTATTAGGTTTCATGAATTCATTATCCCTTAGCATTAATTTATTATATCTTCATAATTCTGATTATATTTCATTATCTATATTGGTCCTAGGAAGGAGATAATACCAGCAAAACAGATGCGATTGAGAGGCTTGGTATAGATGCCTGTCCAATATCAGGAACATCAGAAGACATCAACTACGTATCTGCTATGCAGTTCGAAGTTGATGGCCTTAACGACGGAGTTGGAAGTTTAAATCTTGAGAAGTCTGTAAATAGTAGAAAAACTGACAAACAGTTGGTGAGAGACTGTGAATTTGAAGTGACTGAGAATGTGTGCATTGACTCTGAATCGTCCATGCGAGAGACAGTGGTCAATGTACGTTTCCCAGATAAAGGATTGCCTGTCCAAGGAAAAGTAAAGGCTGTGAAGTCCCAGAGAAATAGTGAAAATACCTTTTGCAAAAATTTTGTGCCAATGCCCACGACGATGCCTCAAAATGAGAAGGAATTGGCCAAGGCCAGGGATTTGGTGTTGAACCATTTGTGTGCCAAACCGATGGTGGTAAGTGTGCCTTTTGTCTCTTGCATGTATTTTAAATTTTAGTTGGGGGATCGAGTAGGTGTGGTGGCTAATATACTGGCTAACCATACAGGTGGCCAGGGTTCAAATCCCTGCAGAGGAGGATGTTTTTCAGAGGAAACCCAATCCCTACTTGAGTGTCTTGTGGAGGGAACCTCAAGTACAGTACTCTGTCTATTGGATGAGACGTTAAACTGTTGTCCCCTTGGTGTTAAGAGCAGGCTAATGCCGATGCAAGATTTCCATCTCCCTTACCTATCCCCTATGGTGCAAATGACTTAAGCTGTAGGTCGCCTCGACAAATATCCAGTCCAATCCTTAAATTTTAGTTTGACTTGCCTAATTGTTAATTTAGCAAAACATATGAAAATTGCTGTAAAACCTCTCTCTTTTAATATTATCCTGAATAAACATGTCTGAATAGTGGCCTGGGGATTGGGGGCTCGAGGAGATCTATCCCTCCCCTTTGGCCTGGTTTATTTTGTTTGCATTTCATGGGTGACGGAGAAAAATCATATTGTGGCTATTTTAATTAGGAATGAAACTCATTGCGCTACACAGTGAGGTAGATGGAGAGGGCACTTGCTATGGTGGCCAATGCTAGAAGCTGAAACATGGGTGTGACCAGTCCACCTTCTTTCTTAACCCTGGTTTTCCTTTAGCGCCTGTGGACTAATTTTGTAATATTATGATGGTTTCTTTCAATAACTTACCAATCTGAAAGCAATTATTTAATATCTATAAATATTTAATATATATTTTTAATATCAATATATAGTGAAACGAAAAAGCAAGTCAATGTGATATTCCTTGATTTCAAGAAGGCATTCAACAAGGATCCTCACAAAAAAGCGAGACGTGTTGAAAGTTCCGTAGCCCATATCCAAAAATTGTGCGCAACGTAACGCAAGGAACTTTTGCGAGCGCTGCATAGCCTTGCGGTTGAAGAAGTGCGAATGTTCCCTATCTAGCCTTTACGGACGCGATACCGTTTTGATGAGAGAACCAACCCATTTCTCACTTAAAAGGGTAATGGAGAGTGTATCCTTCGGTATGGATACCCTATCCTTCAACCGTGCCGTGGAAAAAAACCCTGATTTCTGCGGTCGCCTGGGTTGAAAGGAATAGTGCGTGCGGAGGTGATATGAAAAGCTGTTTCAGAGGAGAGCAAAGTGTGAGTAACGCCTCAATCAGCCCCGCTTTGATCCCTCCCGCCCTATTTCATGTCCGAAAACAGAAAAGTAAGGGGGAGGGGGCTTCGTCATGGGGTGGCCGGGGGAACATATGTGGTGGGGAAGGGTTTCTGGGAAGGGGGAGGGAGAGGGTTGTGAGGGCTTTAAGGCATCTGGAGCCGCTGGATCTATTTTCAGTATCCCCATATGGTGAACCGAAAGATGATGAAAGAGGGAACTGGGAGATGTATGATGGGGGAAAGTCCGATGTTCAAGGTTTAAAGGGAACTCCCGGGAACAGTCCAACGTCGAAAAAAAAATCAGTCGGGTTGTGTTTGAGCTGATCGAGATCACTTCGATCACGTAACTAAGGAGTCACGTGGTACAATCACGAAGGGTTCGAAATTCTGGTTTTTTCAACGCATTTTCTCTTCCTTCATGATATCCTAAAATCAGGTGACTCAAAAAGCAAGTTGCCGAGATATTTCTTGATTTCAAGAAGACATTCAACAAGGATCCTCACAAAAAACTCATATATAAATTGCATTCATGCGGAGTTGAAAAAAATTGTGTATTGGATAAGGGACTTTCTCAGTGATCGAAAGCAAAAAAATAGTTATTGATGGTTTTAGCTCTGATATGCTCGAAGTCACATCCGGTGTTGCTCAAGGACTCATGATATTTTATTCATTATTTATATTAATGACCCTAAGTTCTTGAGTTAGCAGTAAATTATGATTATTTGCAGACGATACAGTTATCTACCGTGAAATAATTGAAGACACGTATTTAGAAGTTTTGTCATCAGACCTTAACAACATTCATTCGTGCCAAAAGTGGGGGTTAGAATTAAATATCAGCAAATGCACCACAGCTCACTTCCTGCGAAAGTCGTCACACAAATGCCATACCTATACTGTGGGTGGGCTAAACAAAATTTTCAGATACAGTAAAATATCTTGGAAATACCTTAGCTTCTGATATATCATGGGGATTACGTGGGGACATATGCGGCACAGCATTAAAGAAACTAGGCTCTGTTAAGCGTGTAATAGGAAGGCTTCGGATGAAAAATCAAAAGACAGATGCTGCTTCACTCTGGTTAGACCAAACCTCGAATACGCCGCGAGCATTTGGGACCCAGGTCATAAGATTTAATCAAAAAAATTAATAAAATAAAAAGAATGGAGCATGGTGCATTAAAAACTGCTGTTTGCAAATATACAATGTCTCACAGCTTGTAGAGGGATTAAGGTGGGAGTCCCTAGAGACTCCGAGGGTACTCGCCAGGCTTAGTTTGCTTGAGAAATTCAGAACTGGTGTGTTTTAGATTGACACAGAGAATAATATCATGATGCCTCACTACATCTCTAGGTCTGCCAGAAGTGATAAAATGAGAGAGATACATTGCTGAGCAGATAGGTACAAAAACTTGTTCTTTCCATGTGCAATTATCGACCACAATAAAAACTGAGCTCCGCAAAATACACTCCCATAATATACGTCACCTTTTCACCTCCAAAAACATTACATCTTTAGATGGGTGGTGTCCTAACATCTCCTGCCACATGCCCATGTGCCAGCTCGCAGGGTAGTTTGTAGATGTAGAGTATGCATTCTCCTTTAATTATTTTCTTTTTACTTATTCCCTAAATTTTTGGCCTATCTTTTGTAGGAGACCTATCCTATAAATTATTAAAATATTCCCAAGTGATTAATTTAAGATTTCAATTTATAACCCTGTAACACTTGGAAAACTTTTACATAACTCAAAAGATCAGCATGAACCATATGGACTGAGGTGGAGTCTATTTGTTAAAATGTGAGGACTGTGGTATTACGAATATCAGTCAACCCTGCTGAAAATTTAGGGATAGAGTGATGGAATGTAGAAGAATTTTATAAAGAACTAGCAAAGGTACCCATTGAAATTCAACGGGGGGATGAAAGAAAGACAGGGCATATAGGTTGTAGGTTGGAGTCGTTCGTGAGGTGTATTGGTTATCCAGGCAAATCAGCTATAATTTTAGTTTTATTTTTTGATTCAGCAGATGAAAACCGCATTATATTATGCATACCGAGTTTCGACATTCTTTTGCAGTAACATGAAGAAATTAAACTACATGCCATTTGCATACCAGAGGCAAGTCGCTTTAATGTAACATCGTGGCATTCTCCTGTTTTACTCAGCTATAATTTTAGCTATATTTCTTAATTCAGCAGATGAAAACCGCATTACATTATGTATACTGAGTTTCAACTTTCTTTTGCAGTAACATATTATGGAAACTAAACTACAGGCGATTTGCATTCCAGAGGCTTTCCGCAATAATATAACATTGTGGTATTCTCCTGTTTTAGATGGGTCCAACTTAAATTGGTCCACTTGAAATGACTTTTGCCAATTTTAGGCAAAAATATCCCTGAAAATATTGTAATCAGCAACATTTCAGTATACGGCCTAGATTTCCACTTTAATACCTATCTCTAGATATAAAACCCAGCCGCCATTGTAAAGGCTCCATTTCCCTTCTAAAGCTAATGCTAATTCCCCGGTTACCATGGAAATATCCTACTGTTGACAGAAGTAAAATTCATGATTTTGACATAAAAAATACGATTTCTAGGGAAATGGTATTCGTATAAGATAATTGTATAAAAGAATAAGAAACCATATTCTAATATCCATCTAATGGTGAAAACTATAGCCTTCTATCTGTAGTAGAACTAATTAAAATATGCAAAAAGAGAAACCTCTGCACTTGAACCAAAATGTTTAGACTTGAGTTTTCCAAAGCCATAAGACACCAGACGGCCCAATATGCTGCTCTTGGAGCCCAGGGGCCTTCTTCATAGTCCCAATTTCCTTAAAAAAAGCTTTACTGGATCAGTAAAGTAACCATGTGTGAAAAGTTCACAAAAATCGGTTCACTCGTTCAATACTTATGAGGCTTTCAAGAAAGCATTCTTTTGGAACCTTAGGTCCTCTGGGACCCCATCGTGACTTACGACCCCATGATTGTTGTTCATTCATTATAGGTATATTGTACGTGTTTCTGATACGGGCAAGAATTATCTTCCAGGGCCAATTTTTGGCAATGAAAGGGCCCACTTGAGGGCCTTCTAGGGCCCCAAGGCCCTTGCTCTGTAGCCTATGTGTGAACCAGGTATATCAAGTATCTTCCTGCCAAATTTTGTTTCAATCAATTCAGTGGTTTATGAGTGATTGAGTAACAGACGGACAGACACCACTAGGTTTTTATATATTAGTAAGATGACAACAAATCTTGTTTTGCCAAGCACTTGAATAGCCATTGAAGCGCTTGCATTGAGTATCAGAGTACTGGTATCTCATTATCATTATCAGGAAAGCTAGCATTGGTCCTTACCCAGTAGTTCAAAGTTTGCATCTCTTTTGCCATCTTGTCTCTTTTGTCACATGAGTAAAGAGCATGTGACTGATTACTTTTCAGTCATTGTTCCTGTTGAATTCATTTGTCTCTTTCTTTCTCCAAACCAGCGTGCAGATTACTACTGTTTAGGTGCTGGAATTGAGAAAACTGCAAACAAAACCTTGACATGGAAGCTAGAAAATAGAGAAGAGGAAGAGGATTCCGATGAGGTGTATACACAGCACTATGCCTTGAATGTCCCCCTTTATACCCACTTCACCTCTCCGATAAGACGTTATGCCGATATAATGGTTCATCGTCTGCTGGCTGCCTCTCTGGGCTATGCTCCTGCCCCCACCTGTGACCCTCTTGATATACAGAAGTAAGAAAATCATTCCTTGACTGTGAAATTTGGCCTATTGGCGTACTGTACATATTCTTGCCAATTTCTGAAGGTTTTGTGCATAAATATTGATGGCTTTGACTTGAATACTTTCATTTGTGTCAAAATGCGATCTGTTTGCATTAAGAAATTTAAATGAATTGAGAAATTCGTTTAAATTTCTTAATTTGTTCCAAATTTCTAAAAATTGGTTGATTCCTCCTAATATGGAGTTTTCTCACATTTATTTTACCTGCATGATTTTCCATCTCTTTCAGGATTGCCTCTAACTGCAATTCTCAAAATTATGGGGCGAAGAGAGCCTCGGAGGCGAGTAACGAACTCTTCTTTCGTCTTTGGATCCGGCTTCAGGTTGAGCAGGGCAAGAAGAATGGAATGTCTGAAATTGCCATCAAAAACCCACCGGTTTCTGGAGACTCAGAGGAAAGTCGAAGTGAAGGAGGCATCAGGGAAACTGCTGTCGTTGTCAGTGCCAAGGATTACTCTTTTGATGCCATTCTTATTAGGTTTGGCGTATTGGTGCGAGTGTATGTAAATGTAAGTTTAAGAAAAACTCACTATTACCTGCGGAAATTTAGAAGTTTACCATGTGGTTTCATTTTCTCGTTTCAATTTGCTGTTGGGAAAAAATTCTACTCTTGGATTTTCTGCTAGACTCAATCCCACCTCCACATCTTTATTGATGAAGCTGGATGTGCTGATCAGATCCCAGCTAAAAATACAAGTTTGAACGATTTGAATGAGGGAAACCTATAACTTTCTTTTACAAAAAATTCATTCATTAAAATAACGACCATAGCAGTTATAGAAGACCACAATAGTTAGAGGGCACGATGTTCATTATTTTTGGTGATATCTCGATAAGGTTACAAAATAACAATTCTGAGATCAATGACCTCACCTTCTACCCTTCCGGAAGCATGCTGGCTACTGTGTAAGAAGTTACGATTATCCAAGCATCTCATAATATTGCTAGCAAAAATATTTTTGAAGATCTTACATAAAGGTGAACACATGAGTATACTTGCATGTTGAAAAACTTTGTTGGCCATTATTAAATTTCTTGATAATTGATATCATTGCTCACCTAAGGCATATGTAGATAAATTCAATAATCCTGCATGGGAAAATCAAGACCAGAGAAGGCGAAAATTATTTCTACGAGTTGACTCTGGAATAGTTTGAAGCACCCCTGGTGGAGTTGTGTGAAATTTTTGCGGCCCTGTGTCACTTATTTTTGTTTTATGCCATATTTCCGTATGTTTGTCCACACGTGTATGCAGTCCTTAATATTGTGCTTTTGCAGCTTTCTTTATTTTTATTCATGTTGAAGTAAATTAAGTTCTTGTATTGTCCACCATTTATTTGAAACATAAAGACTCACACTATGTTTTTACAATCTGTGTCATTTTCAAGTGTTAAAATACTTGTATAAGATACACTTGAAATTGTTGTAGATCATTGAAATGGGTATTGTGAGTCTTCGTATTTCAAATATACTGTGGAATGTACAAAAAATTGTTATTATGTATAAACTAATTCAAAATCATACCACAAAATCTTGCACAAACATTAATATAATTTTTCTTTGCAGAAACTTCCTGCCACTTCCCGAAGTTACAAGAAACATGGAACCAGCACTATTTCAATTCTTTGGCATGTTCCGGGAAAGACTGTAGCTACCAAAGCTTCTCCCAGACAGGATATAGCTATGTTCAGTGTGGTGGATGTAATGATTTATTACTCATACTCTGCACGCCGCATCCGTGCCGAGCTTGTGAGTCCTTTTGCTGAAGTCAATGGTATTACCAAGTGAAGACAAGTGTGAAAAAAAAGTGTTCATTAGCTCAAGTTGATTAAGCCTTGTGATTACCATTCTAAGGTGGAGTATTGTGATGCAGGAAGTGCATCAAACAATTTGGCAAAGTTGCCACTTTATATCATTTGAACCAGAAAGAATATTTTATACTAAGTGGTGAGAATTTGCTATTTTTATAATTTCTAGTTCCAGCACCTTGAAGTGCCAACTCCGTGATGGGTGGTGGGTACGGTAGTTAATTTTTTTCTTGTTCTGGTTGAGAGAGGTTGTCATTTTTCTCTCCTGAGTGCCAAAAAAAGTACCAATGGAAGGTTTTTGTTGATTTTTATTGTGATTGTAAATATTCTTTGTGATGGAATGTTCACCACTACATAGGTATTTCAGTCCTTAGAAATTTTATTTGGCTCTACTTTAGAAGTGTTTGTTTTAAACTTGACCTAGCTTTAGGGTTTCACAGCTATCTAAACCTTGCTTTATTCTTAATATATCATTATTTATTATAATTGGTGACTGTGTCTGTGGGACCAATTTTATAGGATTCTTATAAAGGACTGCAATATTCGTTTGCCAAATTTCATTTTAACCAGCATCAAATGGTTGTCATTTTATGTTGTTCCTTTTGTTTATTTTTGTCCACTTCATTTCTTTGTTTGAGTGTTTGCAAGAAGCTTTCACTCTTTGCCTTAAAAAAATGAAAAAAATGAAAAAATAATGTTAATTTGGCCTCCACAGATAATGTGACAATCATTATGTAGAGTTTATTTACTTGAAAGGAAGACTGGTATATTTTATTGTAAATTTTGGCTACCTGGAATCTTCACGTTTCCATGGTCTACTTTTAAATCTAATTACATTTTGGCGAAATAATGATTTCGGAGAGAGTTTGAATGAGTTAGGTGTGAGAGTTTTGGATTTCACTTTGGTGCTTCAGAATATATATTTTTTCTTTACTTCCGTAGCCAAGATGCATATTTTTACTCTCGACTTCTTGTGTGTAGGCAGTCAATTTTTAATCATTCTCAAATTAGAGACATTTTTCTTCTTTTTTCTGTCATTTCTGTCATTAAATCCCAAACCATAGGTTGATTTTTGGTGTCTTTGGGCATCATATTTTCTCCTTTTCTCTTTGCCTTAGAAAAACCTCTATTTTGCCAGTAGTAATTTGTTGGTGCTGTAACCAAATGTATTTCTTGGAATTTTTTGTTAAGCAGATCCGTCCTTTTTGGTAAATTCATGTTGAAAATCTACCTTTGGTCTTAGTTTAGTATTTGGGTTTCTTTGCTACAATTCTTATCCCAGAAACATTCATTTGTAACCTTTTTTTTGTTTGTTAAGTATATTTTCTTATCCTGCAGTATGACTCCCTGAGACTCATTGTTATTCTCAATATATTCATCAAGCGAAGTCCTTTCTTTTAGTTTCCACTCTTAAAATTATGACCTTCAGCATGTACCCAGATTTCTTTTCTTAATCCAGTCTTTTCATTCTAATTATTTTTCACAATTCAATCCAATAAAAAACATAAGTGTTGAAAAATAAGAAATTTTATTGTAAAAAAAGTTGGATTTTCTGTTATTTGTGCTAGGATTTACCTTTTTTACTTAGTATTATCTTCTGTGGCTACTTAAAATGCTAGTAGGTGCTAGCATGAAGAAGGTTATAACATATGTTTGACTGGAAGTTCAGTTATACCCCCTAAAGATTTGATACAATGGACTATTAGATTAGATTGTTAATATAAAAATAGTTTTCATGCTTGTGTGATGAGGATAATCTAGTGCATTTACCTTGAGTTTAATGAGGGTAAGCCGTAAGTTTAATTTTCATTTTTTTTGTATGTTTAATGATCGTCTACCTAAGGCTTGAGTAAAGGCTGAGTTTGAGAAGTTTAAATTATTCTCACCTCAAGATTTTATGGTAGTACCATGCCATATTCTGAGCAAGAGAGGTATATCAAAAAAAATCTTGGTTCCATTAAAATTAGAGACAAACTCATCAACAGCAGTCATCAATCTGAATATTGGTTTGCTACGCTCTTCTCCAGCCTCTTCATCTAACCTCTTGTTTCCTTCATAATTCATCATTTTCACATCCTTCGTTATGTTCTTCCTTATGTATTCCTTGGTCATCCTTCTCATTCTTTTCTCCTGTAATATTTTCAAAAGGCTGCTATATCTCAGAAGGTGTCTAATGAGTTCTCCTCAGAGTTTTCATGTACACTATTGATATTTTGACTGTTTCACACCCAGTATGCCAGGGCAGATGGGCCAGCAATAAGATTTTTCATTAGCTATTTACAGTTATACCTCATCTAACGTCAATAATGGGTTCCATGAGTGATGACTTTTGTTGAATTTCAACATAAAACTAGCTCTATAATGTTTAATATGTGAGTACAGATTGAGGCTCCAAGCTCCAATTTCGAGTATCTTAATCCCCCTCCCATAGCAATTATTTCCAGCCACTTACGCCTCTACTAGACACGATATATGACTTGATGCATGGAGTCAGTGTAGCGATTGTTAAAGTTTCAAACCAAAATAACTTTTATGGAATTGTATTTACCTAGCCATAAGTAATGGTGAGCAGGTTCTTGCAGAATGACCGAAGGTGACGTTCTATCTTTCACGAGAAAGCCGTGTAAAAACGATTGGAAAGGTTTTAAAATCTATGTCGAAATCTTTAAAATAATCAAACATTGACAAAAATCATTAATTTCCATGCAAAAGAACTTAAATACTTTTTACCATGTATTACGAATTTGCATTAAGAAACATACTTTTATAAAATTTTCTTAGCATCATAAGAATCTTGCCGATTTTCGGTCCAACCATTTTTAAGTCCTATGTGACTCATGTCACATCCAATCAGCTCCTATCCAACTCATTGGCAGTGCAACTTTTTGTGAGGTTTATTATGATCAAATCCTCTGGAATTAGTTTCCAAGATGTGATGATCCTGTGGAAAATCTGGCTTGATTCTGGTTTCTTTATCCTTCTAGTGCATGTCATTTTATGAATTGAGCTCGCCATCTACTCTGTGTACTGCCTCTTCATGTGAGCATTGGAGGGACGAATGATACACATGCCCAGGGGCTGTATTACTGATGTCTCCTCCCCCCCCCCCCCCCCCCCCCAGAATCACAACTTGGTTGGTTTTATTACCTTCGAGGCATTTTTTCCATATCTTCTCTTGGATGGCCACAAAAACTATCCAGCACTGACATGTTACAAAGGTTGAGGAGGGCTCCTGAATGGTCCTATCACACACAAATAATCCAGTCCACAACCAAACTGTTGTCTATGCAATACTTTTCTTGTGCCCTGACAATGATCTTGGCTGGCAATATTAATTTGGAAGAAATGTTCTTTTTAAAATTAGGTACGATGGAAGTTTCTGCCTAAATGCAACACTTTTTCTTATCCTCCAGTTTTCACATGCTCGGATTTAGCTCCCCTCTCATCAACTGCGCAATACATTGGCATGTCAAAATACACAGATGTTTGATCAGCCTTTCCTATTTGCCTCAGCAAGAACAAGTGTTTTTGTCTCGCAAATTACATACTGCTGAAAGTTAATTAAATTCTCCCCTTCCATTTCAGGTTGGCATTTAGATATTGTCATCTTCCTACCTAAGGAAAAACTATTCCTATAATAGCACCTACAAATCCACCTCTTACTCGCTTTAAAACCACTATTACAAGTTTTATTTTCAAGACTTTGGCTATTTTAAGGGCTTTCAGAACACACATTGACATGCTCACCCCCTATTTAATTACAATTTCTGGGAAAAAAGGTGCATGTGGTTCGCTGGTCTGTATGGTATATGTTTTAAAAATATTTTTTTCTCAATTTTGTCAGCAGATTACAGCATTTAGAGATTACTTGCCTTTCTATGAATTTCTCCAATAAAAATAATTCTACGATCAGGTAAGAGCCGACAAAACACACTCACATTGGCTCCAGGACTACAACTGATTTATTTATTTACAGATCCTGTGTTTTTTCCAGGAAAAAAATTGTTTAAATCTTTCATTGACTTTAAGACTATATTACATCACATTCTCTCTGATAATAACATTTTGAACCATTTACTATCATTCTAAAAATAATGCAAAAGTAAGAATAAAATTATTGAATTTTCTAACCAATCAATCTAACCAATTTCTAACCAACCAACCATTTCTAACCATCTAACCAACCAACCATATTGTCAGTCATTTCCAATCAATCAAACAAGAGTTTTAACCTAATCCCTTCTACATTGAATCTGATTTACTTCAACTATGTCCCTGCTCCTCTGAACTGTCAAAGATAAGATTTATGATTCCTTCCCTAAATCCTTTATCTCCATGTGACTTGCCAACTCACACTGGAAAGGAGAAGTACATTTTTTATCTCCCACATCATTCATGTCATCAACATTAGTTCCCAAAATTATCCCTCCTCTCATGTGCACACAAATCATATTTGCCTTGGGAAAATTTCAAGTCAATTGAAACACTGTGAAGCAAATGATTCCAGTTCCTGCCAGATTGTTTTTGGCTGTAGAAACTTTTCTCCAGCTTGCACACTAACATTTTTCCATCCATCCGTTCCTCCAAAAAGTTTGAGGTGAGAGTAGCTCCATGTATACAGTTATATCAAGAGCACTGTGAAGTAATGCTGAAACTATCAATTTTTTCTCCATATCATCCTTTTTACACAGCATTGCCAATAAAATTCTTAGGCATCTCCTCATTACAGGGTTGAATGTCTCAAGAAAGCAATACCTGCAATCTGGCCCAACCCTTTTGCAGCTAACCTTGCTTTGTGTTTAATAATGCTTCCATTGAATCCCTCTTTTGTGTGGGAATCCACTTATAACTGATAATATAGTAGCCTCATTTCTTTTTACAATTCTTCAAGTTTCTATCCTCAGAGTTCTCAACTCCTCCTTTGCCTCTGCGCACTTCATGGACTGAGGCCCTCCCTGAATTGTCCCACCGTCTCAGGGACCTCGACGTATCTCCTTGGATTGCACCTTTCACAATGTGGCAGCAGGGCAGACTGCATGGCTGCCTGGCATACCACTCCCGTGATGTTTATGCTGTATAAACTGGCCCTGACCATTGGCTCCTTAAAACTGGTCTCCATCCTGGTGGCTATCTTGCTGCCTGGCCTGCCGTTAGGCTTTTCCCATTCCATTTCTTAGGTTATTAGAACCTGAAACAGTACCTATACTGCCAGCACCATATCAGCTCTCACCATGGGCTCCTCCCTCACTCTATCAAGGATAAGTAATCGTCTCCAGCTTAACTTTGTGGAAGTGTGTTATATCCATGATAAAAACAACTTAGTTTCAATCCACACAATTTTATTATACATGCGACCCGGGTTTCAGCAACTTCGTGCCATCATTAGATCTCAAATGGCAACACAGTCTTGGATTTGCATGGACATTGCTCCTCTCTGCCTCGTGTGGAAAAAGGTGGAACCACCCTCTCCCTGAACACCACGTCCCAGCTCTTAGTTACCTTTCTACCCTCAATGTCACACAGAAGATATCTCTTCACTCCCTCCTCATACCCCAAAAAAACACATTTCACTGCTCATTTCCCAAGCTTCCCTTTGTGACTGTCCCTCAGCCCAGGCCTGGCAGCCAAGCATTTTCAAATGAGGCAAATCTGTGGATCTCAGCTCTCTTCCTTGCCAGTGTTCCACAGGTGTGTGATGATTTGGTGGGGCCGAGGCACGTCTGTTCCTGACATAACATGCAGTTTGCAATGCTCCCCCGCCCTCAGAACCTCTAGGGCATGTTGCCATGGATCAGCATGCATCACATGGCATTGCTCAGCGTGAGGTTTGTGCTCTCGTCCTATTCATTTTGCTCTGGAGTGTAGGGTAGAGTTTTCTGATGAACCACCTCACTTTTTGGAAGAAAAATCGGGCAATCACTATTAATGTCTTGTTTAGCATACAAAAGTTATTAAGAAGTGAAATCATAATATAATATTGTCAATACCTTTCACCATTGTTTTCTTGTTCTGCATGAATCCTTAAGGATATTATCACAACTTCAAGTGAAAAATTTTCTGAAGCTCTGCATTTTTGTTTCTCATTTGTGTGGGTCTTGATGTAGGATTTTATTGAAATATTCATATTACTACCATAATGTTAATGTTTCCATTACTGGATTGTAGCTCTTATATTTTTCTCATTTGTAGTTTTTCCACCCTGTTTTTAAATTTCATGAATTCTGGCATGACTTCATTTCTCATATGTATTGCCACAGTTGAGGTTTATCTGGTAGCTTCATCAATGAAGGTAATAATATACATCTTCTTCACTCTTGGCCTTTTCACTTTCACCCAGAGGAAATTTAGCTCATCTTATTTTTGTCAGAATGGAGGCCCAACAGTTCGTCTCTTGGCAGTAACACTCTATATTTTTGTAACAGTTAAAATTTCTTTAATTATATTCGGGTTCCCCAATCGTACATGCCATTTTTGCAATGCCACATTGCATGTTCTTCAAGAGGCCTCCAGTTTGTCTGAATTTCACCTGCACTCACCTTATCTATGGTGGTGAGGTAATGTAGCCTTGCTATCCTGTGGTGAAGGGTTAGTTTTTGTTGCCTTGGAATACTTTAATTTTCCCTCCATGAGTGACAAATGCCAGTCCGCTCATCTCAGGTTGGCCCCCAGATACTAATTTATCTTTTAGGTCTGGTACATTTAGTACATCAGAAAAAGTTGCATCCATTCAACCACATTCATCAGAAATGCGTTAACATACATTTCCTACATTCAAAATTCAGGACCATAACCAGCAGCTACTGTTCCACCCTTCTTGCTGAAGTCCTCGAACAAATCCTTAAGCCGACCACTACCTCAATTTGTTTGAAATCTAATTGACTTATTGTCTGAGGCTGCTCAGTCGAACACCTACACTCCACCACTTCTTTAGTTATTTCTCTTCATACACAGAGCTTCAGACACAATTCTCTCTTCACAACAGATGTAGCTGCACTCTTATCCCCTCTCCCTTCGTCTATCTTCATAAGGCACCAGGTATTTTGGTATTGTGATATGGAGGAGTATTGTGGTAATTTTTCTTTCCACAAGAATAGCACCAGAAGTCTTTCCTTCTCATTTCACTAGTGGACTTTTGGATTGTGATGATACTCTCACAACATGCGTTGTATTATTTTTGTGGCTATGCCCTCTGCCCTCCCACCTATGGAAATAGTTCCTTTTCCCCTGGGTCTTTCTGGCCCAATGCTTACTCTACAGCTGCTCCTCCTGCTCCAGTAACACTTGCTTCCCAGGACCTATATTCATGTTTGCTGGCTGAGTGTCTAGAGTTTTCAACATAGCCTCGTACTCCTTAGGTAGACCAGTCAGGCAAATCACAGTGAGTTATTGATTGCTGAGAGCATAGTTATTTTTAGATGAATACCTGTACATGTTGCTTAACATTGAGCACTATGTTTGAATACTTATTTCCAGTGTTTTTGTGAGACGCAAGTTTTGGCAGTTTCTGTACTGTGCCATAATCTGTGTTCTCGCAGCATGTCCTTTCCAGATGTTCCCACACTTCCTTCACAGTGTCATAATCTGCTGTATCACAAATAAATTCTTCACTGGTTGTTCTCATGATGAGGGTCATAATGGCATAGTAAGATTCTATATTCCACTATCACCTGCCAGCATTTTTATGCAGTGTTTCAGTCTTCAGTCTCACCTTCCAAACATAATAATTTTGTCTTTATAATTGGGGGATTGTGAAAAATGCCTTGCCATTTGGATTAGTTTGACAAAGTTCGCAGACAATACTTTACACTACTACACTAATTTCAAGCCACTAAATCGCTATGAATGTGGAAGCTTTCTCCTATCAGGGTCCAGGGGCCTTTTCCTGTTTGCAGATTTCAGCATTTTGAGGTTAATTGACTTTCTCTTAATTTCTCCGATAAAAATTATTCTACTATCAGGTAATAGCTGACAAAACAAACATTCACTTCGGTGCCAGAATGATGACTGATTTATTTATTTTCTGTTCCTTTGTGGGTTACAGGAAATAAATAGTTTAGACCTTTGAGGCAGCATTACTCAGGGTGACTAGTACCAACCAGAAGTTCTCCAGTCTTTTTTCTTTCAACTCATAGTCGTCATCAATGAAATTGAAATGCACATATACTCCAATCAATTTCAATATCAATTCATTTATATTTATCGTGTTAAATGTTTTCATGATTTTTATATTCTGGTCCAAAATCTGTAATGTTGTGTGACCTATTTTATTAATTAATTTTCCCAGAAAACTTACATATCTGCGGGATTGATGAAACTAGGAATGATGTTAGTTGAGGTATACCTGTATAACAAAAATATAACTAATATGTACGTAGTTTATTATATTAAAGAAGTGTTCTTTTATCCTTAAGTTTTCATAGATCTACATGAACTGATCAATATTATTATCGATGCATATTAATTCTAACTTTTCTTGCATCGCTTGTATGATATACGGACATCATCTGCTTAGATTAATGACTTCCTTTGTATCATTTACAGGCATGGACCAAAATGTGTTATTTGTCCGTTCTCCCTAACTCTTCATTGGGTGTATTTCATGATGATTTACTCAGTCCATGTGATCCTCGTCTTTATTTGATAGTCACCACATATCTGTTGCTTCCTGTATACATTGCTCTACTTGAGTTATCATCCTAGCTTCTCTGCCTCATAAGATGTAGCTCCATATTTGAGTTTCAAAGAAGTGTTACCTAAATTTGATGCTTGTGTTTGTGGATGCTGGTGGACTTTTCTGGTATTATCCCCTTTTTGCTTGATCTTCTCTGCTCACAATGTCTTTCTTGTTGATATCTTTCCTCAACCTCTATTTGTCAACCATATTATTATGAGACCTATATCTCCAGATAAGATATATCTTTCATTTCCTTCCATCGCTGGTGGTCTTACTTCTCTTTTGGCATCCTTCCACTAGCTCCAGCTTTTGCGGTCAATTTAATACAGTGATCTTATCATGCTGGTGTCCAGTTTTAGCTGGCAGCTCAATTGTCCTTCCTGTGAAATGTCCCTGTATGAGGACTAGCCTGTCGTTGGGTATATTACTGGCTTCCCCTTTCGGGGGCCCAGGTTCAAATATTGGCCTAGCCTTTATTATTTACATCCCAAAGCCTAGTTGTGTTCCCCGTTGATAGCACTCTAGGGCTTGTTTTTATATTTTTTGGTTAAAATTCCAGTTATGAGATCGCTAAGTTAGTTTTAATTTTATGATAAATTTACTTAATTTTAACACTTTACTGTCAACTTAATTTTAACTCAGTTTGGGTCTTGTATTGACATCATTTAGTTGGTTAGTTGATGCTAGCATTTTCTGTGGGATAACATATCAGCATTTATTATCATGCTGTGAAAATATTTAGCCAGGCCTTACAAAACAGTGCAGTACTTCATCCATCAGGCAGGATGTCAAAATGGTCCTCTTGTTCCTATTGTCATGTGTAGTCCAATGTTGATGTCATGTTTCTCTCTGCCCTTCTTCCCAGTATAATCCCCCCTCATCAACTCACTGCCTTTCCTGAATGGTAACAACTGCTGTCAATGTCCTCCATAAATATTCAACCAACATATGGAATATTTTTTTTTAATTTCAGCTTACATTTTTTGTATAATCACTGGTATTTTTACTTGTCTATTTACTCATAAAATGATAATTTACCTTCTAGTCAGTGAGAACAACTATCTAGAGTGCTTAAAGTTATTTTGAAGTGAAATCATAATACCATATTGTAAATATATCTCCCGTTTGTTTTCTTGTTGTACATGAATCCTACAGTATATTATCACAACTTCAAGTGAAAAATTTTCCAATGCTCTGTATTTTTCTTACTCATTCGAGTAGGTCTTATGTAGAAATTTATCGAAAGCTTCATATTCCTACCTCTCAAAGTAATGGTCAGAATGCACAGCTTTTTCTTTTAACCTCTAAAATGAAGATGTAAGTTAGTTTTTAAATCCTGTACGCTCTTCAAGTTGTTAAATATGTTCATGTATTCTTGTGTTGTCCTAAATTCAGTTTTATGTGAAGTATTTCTTTTAAGTGACTTTTATGAATATCATTTCAACTATATGTGAGTGAAACATTGAGTGTTACTGATATTTACCTCCTTGGATGCAAGGGGAATCTACTTGGCAACTTAAGATTGTCTTCCTTTCAGGTAAATGTGAATGTATTTAGTTTACTTTTGGTAGTAAGTAATTCAAATCATTTCTGTGACCGAGTTCTTGTAAATTATTTTTTTCCATGCATATGTGCCAATTGACTTGTAAATATTTTTTTAAATCATCTGTGATCTCAAAATAGACTTGAAATATAATGAATTTCTTTTGTATATTCAAGTATTTCATCAACTACATCTTTTGAAGTCTCAGGGGAAAAATGGCTTTCAGTGTTTGGCATTGGGATAGAAATGACACCATTCATAGTATGGATAGATTTAAATGACGTGTAACTCATAGTTTTTGACTCCGTCCACCAGTTTGGAGTGGCACTATGACTATGTGTAAATTTAGGAAATGCTCTTGTAGGCCGAATTCATAGTCAGAATGGATTCAGTGTGATATTTTAAGCATAATGTGTACATGATTAATTTTGGTTTAATTTTTCATATGGCTTTACTGTTACATTAGTCTTCAGCTGAGGAGAGGGCAGATTTTTAATTATGTTATATAGTGTTAGGATTAAAGCCGATGTCCCTTGGTTCACTCTTTGCTGAAAATTATTTCATAAAATTAGAATATCTGTCAAAATATTTTGACCTCATAGCCAAGAAATTTCATCAAATATGTTAGAAAATTGTATGCAGGTGTAACATTGTCACCAGCTGTGAAAATGATGTGTTTTAAATTGTTAGTGTGTAGAGTAAGAAATTTTAAGTGTATTAAACAAATGCAAAAGTAAGTCAATTGTCCACATAAGAAGTCAATATTGTGTGGCTTCCATTTTGGCTTGTCTCCCATTTTAAGTGCACTAAACAAATGCAAAAATAAGTCAATTGTCCACATAAGAAGTCAACATTGTGTGGCTTCCCTTTTGGCTCGTCTCCCATGATATATCCAGAACTGAATATCATGCAAAATCTTGTGAGAAATCACAGCTTAAGCTAGCAGTGCAATATCAGCTCTGCACTTCCCTTAAGCCAGCTTTTATAGGGTTATCTTTTTAATTTCTACATTGATAGGCAAAATTATGCAAAATTGACCCCAAACAACTCACAAGCACCATAATTCCTGGTAAGAGCAGAGTGCCTCATTCAAATCATCATCTTTTCTTCTCAGAAAAATCGAAGCATCCCATATCCCATCTCAAAGTTTTGTTAAAATTTTATTTTCTTAAAAATTTTCAAAGAGTTTTGATCAACTTTCAATTTCCTCACATTCAATATGTCAGATGATACTCAAAACCTGTTAGTTCAAATTTAGTGTGTAATATACTGACTGTGGGATATCGGCTGAAGTTACCATTTCATTTTTCCAAACTCGATTGTATTAAACCAATGCTGTCATCATCTTCATTATTTGTGTATCATCAAATGGGCTTTATTTAGAAGAATTTAATGTTTTAAGCATTCATAACATCAGCACTAATCCTCATTAAATACCTGTACAATGTTATTTCTCTTATGTATCTTTTTATGCTATATTTGCTCTGCTAACCCTTTGTTGCTATGCTAATAATATACTTTCTATAGAGTATCATGCACATAAGGATTTTTATTCTGCATTTGTACTTACTTTATGTGCTATTAGTTGCCTATGTAATTCCTTAGTGGTGAATCTGAATTGTCATTTCTATTGAATTGATTTGGTTTGAAGCACCTTTATATACATGTATACAAAGCTTTGTAATAGTGATATGGTGTGGTGTTAGAAGTTCAATATTTGTGGGTGCCTTGAATTAATGTTTTATGTGGCTATGATGGCTATATCTTATTGTACTGATTATTTTGAAATCGAATTCTGATGTTCATTTTACTTTTTTTTCTTTACATGGTTATGTATACTTATCTAGCACATATCCCTGTACAAATATTCTAGATCTAGTCTTTGTATCAGGTTTTTTTTAAAAGGTTTCAGTAAAAGTAACTATGTAATTGAATGGAGTTCCTTGTGTTTCCCATGATAAAGTGGGAAATATTATGCAGCTTATGTTTTATGGAGTAGTTTACTTTTGTATCAAATGGGTGATATCGGAAGAAAGTTTTTAGACATTTTTCCTTGAGATTTTTGGCATTTTAAGGTTATGTATTTTCTCTCTTCAATTACTTTTTTCTAGTCCTGAGGCTGTCTATTTAGCTATATCTAAAATCTTGTACTTAATCATTGATGGGTTATTTTGGAGAAAAAAGAATAATCATTTGAGAACTTGTGGAGTACATAATCTTTTCAGTGCAATTCCTGTCTTCTAATGGTTGAGTTTGTTTCATTGGACTTTTCATTCAAATCTGTTTTCCTTCATAGCGTAACTGTAGTTGCAGTAACTGCAGTTACTCCCCATGACAAGGATTTTCTAAATGACGTTTCTCTGCATCAGCATCTCTGTGGTATTCTGTGTGATTTCATTTTAGTACTAAACGGTGTTCAACTCTTGTATATTTCATTTTTGGAATTCTTTTCGTAAGTGAAAGCATTGGGAAAATACAGTTGTCTTTCATTATGCTTCACGTGTATTTCCTAAGTTGATTTTATTTTGTAATAAACTTTTAATCCTCTTCTAAGTTGCCCTTCATTTATAACTGTCCTAATTAGGGTGAAGGGTGGGGTCAGTGAAGGTATTTACGTATTTCCATTTGGATCTCTACTATGATGATCTAAAAGTGAAAAACCTGTGATACGAAAAGGCTATTTTATTGCAAACACCAGTCTTAGCAGCCTAATTTTTGTCAGACCATTAGGAAAGGTTATGAAATATCCAAACTATGACATCTCACCAACTACTTTTTATGCCATATAGTGAAATGCAAGGGGTAGTCGCAGAAAGGAACCTGTGTGTAAATGGAACAGTGTGGCCAATGAAGATTCTCCCCTCTGATAAAGTTTCTTTGTTGCTAATACATGAATGTAGCAATAGTAATCGTTTTAATGCCAATAACCCCTTGCTATTTGCATTGTTATGAAATACTCTAATAGCTAATTAATAGAAATTTAATCCTCTAAATTAACAATTAACCGCAGAAAATTGAAAATTATGTTAATTTTTTAAAATAGCCGTAATTATAATATATATTATAACTGCCCGTTTGAAAAGCTCACGCTCCCGGGCCTCTGAGCCTCCCCCCACCTATCGAAGGTGCTAATATGTATTTAGGCTTAAAATGGTTACCACTTTTTTGGTTGTTAACGACCTTGCCAAGCTCTCATCAAGGAGTATTCTCCTTGCTTTACTATTGCTTACTTAATAAACGATTACTATTGCCACATTAATGTATTGGCAACAAAGAAACTTTATCAGAGGGGAGAATCTTCATTGGCCACACTGTTCCATTTACACACAGGTTCCTTTCTGCGACTACCCCTTGCATTTCACTATATGGCATAATGGTTACCACTTTTTTTCGTTGTTAACGACCTTGCCAAGCTCTCATCAAGGAGTATTCTCTGGCCGGATTGGCCAATATGAGTAGCAAATGCAGCATCTGTTCCAAATAGTCTCCTGGCCCCGACAAGTTATGCCAAAGATGAGCAAAAAGGCACTCACACTCTTCAATGCAAATATTTTGTGAGCAAAATGTAATCAAAATTCTCAAAAAAAGTGATATTAGAATTTTGCTCTCGTTCCCACCATGGAGCTTTCTATCTCAATTGTATTAGTAAATGCAAGGCTTTGACCTTTACATAACAGTTTCACTCCCCCACAAAGTGGTAACCGATTTAAGTCTACATATCAGAACCTTTGATAGGTGGTGGAAGAAATGGTGGGGGGGTGTGGAGGCCTGGGAGCGTGGGCTTTTCAAATGGGCCTCCGTGCTTATGGGAGCCCCCATGTGCAACTAAAAGCTGCGTGTGCGACCCCTGAATATAATCAGATTTTAGAAATTTTTTGTACACCTCATTTTCTCATCAAATGTCACCATCTGAGACCAATGGCTTTGAGACATCAATGCAAAGTGGAACACCCTATGCTTCCTCATTAGTAGTCTCATGAAAATTTCCTGTGTTCTCCTGTGCTCCTCTCTCGTTGCTATGAAAGGCAGAAGTATGTTCACCTTCCATCTTGGGACTAAACTTTGTGGGATGCTACGCCCTTTCCTCAACCACTGGCCTAGACCTGCTAAAGGATTAAAAGCCTCTTTGGCAGCATGAGTCATGAGCTACAGTCAACTGACTGAGACTGCAGGGTTTTTTAAACGAATATTTGCAGTATACATAAAATATTTGAACTTTAAAATGAATTCCTTGTGTTTTTCAGTGTGCGTAATAGTTTTAAATGAAATTCTAACATTTATGTTGACAGGTTTAGTGTATTGATCTGATACCGCAAATAATGAGTTCAAATTTTCTACTGCTAAAATTTCAAAAACATGTGATTCAACCTCCTTTCCCATCCAGGCTGTCAACTGGCAGAGAATATGTTATTGCATATGATATATGCATGATTACTGTGTCAAATTCCATGCTAGAACTCCATTTGTATAACACTAGAATTGCATTTGAAATTTTCTCAATTTATTTTCAATGGGGAAGTACCCTGGATTTTGCCAGAAATCTTCAATAGGGTTATAATATCCCACAAAAGCCTTCTCTATTCCTTGGCCTTATTGAACACTTACTTATTTTCCTTTTTCCAGACTATCTCCACATCTTGAAATCATCCAGGGCTTCAGTCATTCTTATTTTGGCATTACATAATATTTCTTTCATTCATGTGTAAAATATAGCAATAGGAAAAGTCACAAAAAAAAGTAGGTGAAGATTTCTCAAATCAGCATGCTACCGCCGTCTAAGCAAACGAACAAACACAGTCAAGTTTAAACTTTTTCGCTCCCCTGCCAACTGCCACTGGAAACCAGACAGGGAAGGTGAGAGAAAAGGTGGGGGAGAGGTCATAGTCGAATTGTATTTTAATTTTCCTGAGAGACCTGGGTGGACTCTTGCTTTCCTCAAAGTACAGACTGGGTGATAGGTATGGCTATAGATTAATCGTGTACTCTGTGTAATGGAATAATTGGAAAAAACTATAATGTTATTTACTCATTCTGTTTTTCATCTTTTCGAAAAGGCAATATCTCGACTTCATTCTTAAAAATTGGTCCCATATATATGTGAAGCAACATACATTAAGTTGAATCAACTAGTAAGAGAGAAGATTATTATTTAGAGGTATAACTTAAAATTCAAGATTCCAACTAATAAACTCTATGGATAATTGATGAATGAATCCAAGAGTTGTTTATTATTTTATATGAGAACAAGGCGAGGGACTCGCTCACCTGGACGGAAACCCGAGCTTGTTTTGGCATGGTCCTTCTGGTTGATTACTCATTCCACTTTCTGCTTAGGTTAACAATAAGTTGAGAATTGAGCAAAATTTTTTTGAGAACTCAGATCATAGTGGATGCGACAATTCTTTATGGATATTCTATATTTATATAGGTCCACCATTATTCCTCAGCGAAAGGGCCAAGAAATCTCAGAATAATTGATTCCTTGAAGTTTATTGCGTCAGTGAGGGATATTCAAAATATCCACAGATGTGTACTATAATAATAAAATAGGAAAAGTGTGTCATTTTATTGCATTCGTGTTGCACACTTAACTGTATCTCTAGTTACTCTTTTATTTGTAAGTAAATATCTCTCTGAAAGTAGTCATTTTCGCTGCAGGAAGCTGACGGCGAACGTTCAATTTTAGCGGCTAGCCCGTCATATCGATTGGCAATTGTCAATTGGTTCGGTCGGTTTTGTGTGGTGGTTGATGTCGTTGATGTTACAATGGCAGAATTTCTTGACGCGGATAAAATGAGTTCACCGATGTGTAGGTTATGCCTCGGAAAAGGGGAGAATTATGCACCTATATTTGAAAACTTGGACTTGCCAAACAAGATGAAATATTGTGTTGAAGTAGATGTAAGTTTTTATGCCTTAATCACTTGATAAAATGGAGTTGTTTATGCTCTTCATCGTCTCGGCTTAATGTATAAACATTGTTTCAGTTTTCGGAGATTATTCCATTAGTGAATAATATCCGTCAGTTTTTAATACAATGCCTATTAATTGAAAATTTAAGTTGTTTTGTGCATTGATAGTGTTTTTTGAAAGTTGTTGTCATTATGTTTTTCGCACATAGGCGCCTCATTTATACTCATTTTGGCGTTTAATGTAAAATTTTAAACTGGTGATTTTAAGTTACGGTTTATGAATGTAATACGGACTAAATACCGGCACCGAAACTGTTTCGATGGAACCAGGGTAATGTGCCTGTGGGAAAATATAAGCTGGCCTTTGATATAAAATGAAATGTATTTTGTGGTCACTTTCACGAAATGTTGTTAATTCGTGACCTTTTTCTATTTACGAATGGTTAGGCAACCCCAAGCGATGGGCTGACCAGTGTAATTTGTTTGACGTGCTTGGAAAATGTGGAGAAATTTTTCAGCTTCAAGAAAATGTGCGCGGATAGTCAAATTCAACTGAAGAAAACTTCAAAAGAAGGCGAAAATCCAATGAAGGTGATGGTATGTATTTAAAATCATGTTGTGTATCCATTAACTACTAGAAAAAGTTTTTATGATTGTGCATGGAAAATTTCAGTGCTTACCCTAGTAGAGAATTTTGCATGCAGTCATGTATTTTGAAACCACTTGAATTACGCATGATAGGTTCCCTGTTTTTTTTGTAGATTATACTCGTTTTGATTTTTATACACAAGGTACTCGTGAGTATTTAATAGCGGTCGGCATTTTGAGTTAAACCAATATGAATTATCCGGTAGGGGATAATATAAATTTGCCTTATCAGTTGCAAAGTGTGCATTGTGTAGGAAAAGCTTTAAATCGCTCGCAATAGTTCAAATGTCTTAAGAATTAGATATGAAAAACATGACTGGGCTATGTTTTGTGCCCCCCACACAAGTACTTTAGCCAGTGATGAAGTAGGATTTACTCACAGGAAGTGTTTACTGAAGGCATTAATTCAGCCCCAAGGGCCCTGGGTGAATTTGGTCTTGCATGTGTGGAATTCATTACGTTACGTGGCCAAGCACAATGGTGTTAGTCCCATGGCATGACCTTACACTGAATACCATTCCTATGTAACCCATAGAATTAAAAATTGAGGAAAGACAGTGGGAGTTTTAACCTCTGGTATTTAAATAGGCTATCCACAGCATTAAAATGATTACCTACACCTTCAGTATATCATCTTACATTATACATACTGATGGAGTATTGAGTAGTTTTTATGTATTATATTACTTTCTCTGCCAAAGTTCCCATATTTAACTCTTCATTTGACATGAATGCAAGAGAGTATTTAGTCAATCACTGTAAAATAAATGGTAATATTTTGAAATATCATCAAGAAATTACAAAGAAGGGATTGGAGAGTATTTAGTCAATCACTGTAAAATAAATGGTAATATTTTGAAATATCATCAAGAAATTACAAAGAAGGGATTGAAAATTCAGGAGTTGGACATTTTTTAATAAATATAATTCAGTTGTCTGTGTTTAAGTGAAAAAAATAATCAGTTTCATCCTTCAAAGCATGATTGAAATGTGACACGATTCAAAGTCACCCATTTCAGAAGTTGTTGGACCAAATTTTTTTCAACTTGTCATGAGGTTATATCTTTTGGGTGCACCCATGTGAATTTGGTTATACAGCATAATAAGAGATCATGCATATTCTTTTGTGAGACTAACTATTGCATTCTGATTCACATGAAGAATTTCTCATGTAAAATTCATCTTCCTTGGTGGGGGATATTTTCTAGTTTTTTTTTATTTTCCTTGTTTCTGCAACTAGCTGGTATGTGGAGAGTTACATTGTTGAATCATCAGGGTTGGTCATTTTTATCAACAAACAGTATGCTGTAGGTATTTGAATAATAAATGTGACTGTATTACAGTCAGTCTACTTTCACCTATTGAGCATTCCCTTAATCAAAGTTTGTCGGTATTAGCATGCAATGCATTTCTATTCTACAAATTGTTGATCATACTGCTCCATTTGTTTTTTCATATGCAAGATCAGTTTTCATGATGCAAAAGCGAAAATTCTCTCATGATCTTACTCTCATTGATTTAATTTTGTGAAAAGAAATACATTTAGACATTTACTTCTTACTGAGAATAATATATAGCACAATTTTTCAGTTTCTACTATTATGCCATAAACACTGCATTCCTAATTTGTAAATGCTATGAAATGCAAAGCTTAGGATTCATTTTGTTAAACCTTTAAATTACAAGTGTTGAAAATTACTCTCTCTTTATGTCTTGCATGTACTGGCTAGGTAGGCTCTTAGGGGAAAAAGCTGTCTTCACAGCAATCCCAAGGTGTCATATACAATTCCAAGGTGACTCAGAAAGTCTGGCTATATAGCATGGAAAGCTTACATTCAAGTGCTATCTTTCTGGTTTCAGTCATTTGTACCAAAAGGATTTTTGTGAAACTTGGGTTTGAGTTTGTGATGGCACTGAAAGAACACGGCCATTTCTTTGAAGTAATAGATTCTCAGCTGAAATAGATTCAAAATGAAACAGTTCATTGAAACAACCTGTTGTGGACAACAATTAGAGGCACACTAAACCACAGATGATTGACCAGTGCTGTTAGAATATTCCTGTTAGTTCTGTATTCTGAGAAATAAGAAATCTTTCACATCATTATAGTTATAATTTCATTTTGTTCATGAAAGATGCTTTGCAGTTCTAATGCTATCTGTAGTGATGGGTGGACTTGTGTTGGCTAAATAAACTAGTAATCGCTGACAACAGATTGAAATCCAAGAGAGTGTAGTTTGTTACCACAATGCAACCACACATGCGATGGAACTGGAGCAGAATGGAAGAGGAACAGTAGAGCTTCAGGTATCAGTTGCCAATGTGCAGCTGTAAGTGCAATGTTGTGGTTGCAGCGTGATCTCGGATCTAAAGTGTCGTTTGCAACAGTTATTTGAAACATTGAGAGAAATGAATTGTCAGATTCTCTTCTGTATGAATACATCTATTATGTTTTATCCTACTTTTTTGCGCCTATTGAAAATCAACAGGTAATTCTGCTCATTATTGGTTGTTCAATCCTTAGGTTGTGTAATGGCAGCCCTTCAACTTTCCCTATTTAAAATAGTCATATGGCCAAAACAGATACGCCTGTAGCTTTTTCTCTTTATTCCTCCTCTGGTTAGAGTGTTGAAAAGGAGGAAAAGAATCTTAACTTCATATGCATACCTCTAATTAATGTGGCTTTGAAACAAAAAAACTGTCTTTGTTCCTTTTCCATCGCAATCTAATGCTGCAAAGTGAAGCAAAATCTTTTATTAGCTTCACCACCACAGTTTCTAACCTCAGATGTATGTGATTTTGCCCAGATATTCTATCAGGTAACTGGGGTTCATCTTGTAAAAGCCCAGAACCTTAGGAAGGAACCTTAAGAAGTCTCACATATCTCATCAGTCAGCTTGATCTGGCTCTACAAGAAATACGTTCCATGGTTAGTGCACTCATACACCTTCTATTGTATGAGTTCTGAAAGGCTTCAGTGGTTTGCTCTTAGATTCTTTGACATTATCATAGACCCCTTTTACCCTCAGTTAGCCAATTCCTAGGCCTGTAGTGTGTCCCTATAAACTTGTCACTAGCTGATATATATCTAGTTGGCATTTTTATGCATGCTAGAATTAACATGTTAATTTTCTTTATCCCTCAAAATGCAGGCTAATGGTCTTATTTTTAACCATTAGGTTCCCAGTCATACACCTATTCTTCTATAAATCATTCTTCTTAGCATGAATAAGTCTTTTAAAAAAACTTCATTCAACATCAAAAGAAAAACTGCAAACAGATGACTCTGGCAGTCATATTTCACCCTTCTCGGGCTGTTTCCTTGACGTGCACTGCTCAGTCCTTCCCACTTGGCTAACTTAAAAAAAATGGTAGGACAGCCATTCAAAATAAAACCATGCCACTTCTTGATGCAACATGTGGCTATCTATTAGAGGAGCTACTTATTGAAATCTTACTGATACTTATTGTAAAGAGTAGCTTCATGTATGTTGGACACTTTGGCGCAGAAATAAGAGGTGGAGAACTATTGTTAGATATTTTAAATATCATGCTGAATGAGAGTACTCCCACTACACTGCGTGTAACCATTCCCTACAAATGTTAGGTATTCTCAGGATTCCAATCCAGATAGGTTTAAGGGTGCCACTCACATTTCAATAGAAGTCTCACACATTGCTGTGTCAGCAGCAGCCAAACACCTGGAAATCTCGAGGATACCTCAACGTTAGTCTTTTTCTGGGTAAGCACATGAGCCTTCATTCCCTACCAAGTATAACCTACATTTAAAATAGAAATAAGAGAATATTTAAAATAGGAATAAGAATAAATAAGTATTAATTAACAACTCCAATAATTTACTTTGTTAAATAGCCAAAAAAATTCTAAGTAGGAGGGGCATCCATATTAGCCATGCAGAAGGAATCATCATTACCTTATGCTAGGTATCATTTTTATAAATCCCTTACTCAATGACAACCTTTGACTACCAGTTTATCCATGAGAAATGCTAGCCAAACAAGGCACTTAAGCCGAGAAAGTACTTAGCAATGAAAAATTAAAGCAAAGATGGGCTCAGTTTATGCCCAAGTAGTCTTAGTGATTATCCCTCTGAGATAATCCCTTAACCCTTTGAGTGCCATGCGACGATATATCGTCGTTTGCAGAATGTGCCAGAAGTGCCAACGACGAAATATGGTTTGGGTAGGGTTTTCAAGTCGCACGTGGTTTATCTCTTCTCTGATAGTGTTCTTGCCTTGGCTCGATCAAAATTACTCCAACATAGTTGCGTTTTTTGGATAACATGCTGGCATAAACAAGTCAGCCCACTCTACTTCAGATTTGAAAGGGAACCGTCCTCCCCTACTTTTCCCCTCCCTTTCCACCATGGGAAAGCTGTTTGCGCATGGCTCCCCTCACAGTAAGCGCTGCTTCCCCTATTTTCTGAGTTGGACTAGGCCTGCCTGCGCAGTAGACCACTGAGTGTCGGCCAAGTTATCGCGAATGAACTGTACTAGCCTTGAGGAATTGGAAAAGTCAAGAGAATGTATAATGGGGGTGGAAAAGTCACAGGAAACGAGGAATTACCCTGGAAATTGCTTTTCATAGTCCAAATCAGAAATGTTTTCCCCACCAACACCATATCACAACAACGTCACTTTGAGTGGAGTAAACACAAAGTCATCAGCTATACATGTTAAGAATGAAACTACTTCGT
Source organism: Ceriagrion tenellum (assembly GCA_963169105.1). Classification (NCBI taxonomy): domain Eukaryota; kingdom Metazoa; phylum Arthropoda; class Insecta; order Odonata; family Coenagrionidae; genus Ceriagrion; species Ceriagrion tenellum. Next base: position 60,809,510 of record OY720644.1, read on the forward strand.
TTTTTCCACCAATATATTTAACCATAAATCAACCGGTTTCGGCCTTTTCAAGACATTATCATGATTACAGAATAAAAATACCCAAAAGACAGCACAGCTTATATACTAAATCTCAAGGAGAGGGAAGTAGTTGAAATAAGGGGGGGAGGTGGGGGGAATGAGAGGTGATTGGGCAAACTGCAAGGAAAGGAACAAACAGATGGTGACGCCAGGTTCAAGGACTATGGGGATGGAGGTGCACGGGGAGAGACTACTTAATGACATAATCCCTTCAACCGCCTCACCCTCTGTTCTCTGTGCCAGTACCCTCACCTCCATCCCCGTAGTCCTTGAACCTGGCGTCACCATCTGTTTGTTCCTTCCCTTACAGTTTGCCCAATCACCTCTCATTCCCCCCACCTCCCCCCCTTATTTCAACCACTTCCTTCTCCTTGAGATTTAGTATATAAGCTGTGCTGTCTTTTGGGTATTTTTATTCTGTAATCATGATAATGTCTTGAAAAGGCCGAAACCGGTTGATTTATGGTTAAATATATGGGTGGAAAAAACTAAGTAGTTTCATTCTTAACATGAATCGTAATTTCCACAAAGAGAATTCACCAACCATTGATTTTATTTTCATCAGCTATACTGTAAAACCTGGTTATAATGCGTGTCTCCGGGGTTAAAGCACCAGCACTATAGGCAACTTGAACTATTTTGAGGAGGGAGAAGTAATCGCGTCAGAGTTGCAGTTTTAGCTCACATAATTGATGCTGTAAGTGAAAACATGTGGCTATGTTCACATTACTGTCGTACTAATGTAAATATGGTTTCTCCTATTTTTTTATTTTGCCTTTTGGATCAAGCATTTAAGTTAAGCACTGGTCTGAAGACATCAGGAATACAATTTTTATAAAGGGCATTACTGGATGAGGGTGATCTACTTTTTAAATCTTCAAAATTCTCCTTCGGTTTTCCATAAATATAGTGTGCATAGACCGTCTCTCCTTTTAGTTTATCACCTATGCACGAGGCCATTGTCACAACATGTAATCCTCAGTGGCTCACCTAATTTCCCACAGTCAGTTGATGGCCTTGATTTGGGAAGGTCTCCTCATACAGATGACATGCATAAACTACTTGTCATACAAAGAAAGACAGCATCCAAGGTTACCATTGGCGATCCAACTAGACGTCTGGACCCCAATCTGGCTAGTGTGAACAGTCAAATGCCAAGTACATTATAAATTATCCATTTTAATATTTTTGTTGAGAATTCATGCTTACTGGTTACTGGTTTTACTGGTTTACTGGTTAGGTACTGGTTTTCAAAGGCCTTCTGGTGCAGCAAATATTGCTGTCACCATGGCGCTTACATGGATGGGTAGCAGACGATGCAATTTTCAATGAATGTTTATTGATACCTTCTCCTCTTATTTGATGTTCAGTGTTAAACATCATTTAAAACATAAGTAATCTTTTAAATACTCAACTGTACTATCCTGAGTGATTTCTGTTATACATTTCAACTGTAAGATATGATTCATCACGACAAGATAATTGACTTGGTGTATTCCTAAGTGGCATAAAATGCAAAGACCTTGTTTATCCTGTCAGGTGTGTTAACTGTTAGTCTAAAATTACATCCATGATGTAATCACAATTCTTAGTGCAGGCTATATCATTGGTTATTATGTGTCTGTTAGCTTGACTGTTATTGCTCACATCAAGTCTCCTGAATTGGAATTTAATTTCTTTTGTGAGGCATCTTTCTTTTAGGCCTGTTTGATTATCACTTCCAAATCAGAAATTCTTGCTACCACATTATTAAGACCCTATTTGGATGCATATCAGTTCCATTAATTGCAAGTACGAGGGTAATCTCAAAAACAAGGTCTCCTATTTTTTATAAATTTAAAAATCCATTCATTTTCTATAATATTTACATCATTTGAAAGGTTGAACGTTTGTCTACTTTTCGACATAATCGTCATTTCGGTCGATGCGTTTTTCTAGGTGCTGTGACAGTTTTTGTATGCCCATGTCATACCAGCTCTCCTCCATGTCCTTGAGAAAGCATTGAACCTCATGTTTCACCTCGTTGTTGGAACTGAATCACCTTCCGGCCAAATATTCTTTCAACTTAGGGAACATTTGGTAGTCGCTGGGTGCCAAGTCCGGACTATAGGGCGGGTGGGTGATGACGTTCCATTAGAACTCTTGCAGGAGAGCGATGGTTTGATGGGTGACTTGTGGGCAAGTGTTGTCATGGAGATTGCTTGCGCCCATTGTTAGTGGTGGATTTCAGGATGACCGGCTGTAAACGCTCTACACCTCTTGGGAACTTTTTGACATCCATGCATGACGCTCCATACACTTCCTTCAATTAGTGATGAATTTCAATCGATTCAATGCTTTTTTGCACTCAAAAACCAAATAAATGCACAAACTTTGCACTTGGCGATAGTGTCCAATGGGAGCTCCATTCTCAACGATTGCCAAACCAAGACTAAGCGTCCCAGCGATGCATGCACGTGCTTGTATGGGTGTGGGGGAAGCAACAATCACAGTGTGGCCAACAGCCGCACGAACGGTTTCCCTTCATCCCCAACACTTTGGAGACCTTACTTTTGGGATTACCCTCATAGCTAAATCATTTACGGAGAAGCAAAAAGCTCTCATGGAAAAGGTAAATTCATGTGGGAAAGAGTAAATAAGAAATTGTGAATAACCCAAAGGAAAACTTAGACATTGCAGTATTGGCCCCAAAAATTGAACGTTGTCTAGAGTAATAATAATCTTTAGACCAAATATTACGGTATATATAAAGAAGTATTCATTAGATGTTAGGCCATCATCAATATTACCATAGAATAAAGTTAATATGTGCCTTCGATCACCTGCTACATTAGTAATTGTCTTGTGGAATATATTACAAAGGTAAAGAAAAAAGATGAATCTTGGTTACTTTCCTATTTTATCACAATCATTATCAACTAATTGCTTTCGATAAAGTTGGGATAAGACATCAGCAGTATTCATCTTCATATTAAAGAATCAGATGTTAATTATGCAGATGAAACAAATGAACTGAATGCTAATTTCCTTCAAAAAGTACAGGTATTCCCTTAACATCAAAATGAAAATTATAGCAATAGAGGAGAAAAAACATTCCCAACTTCAGAGGTTATAGCATTTATGTACACTTTGAGGTAGTCATTCCCTGGTAATTTTCAGAAAGATCCATCTTCAAGTCTACCTGTTGTTGTGGACATTGAGGGAGGAAGAACAACTAAGGTTTGGTTGGCCGCAATTTATTGGTACTACATTTTACTGCAGACACTTTGAGCCTGATGGGAGTCCCAGGGTATAAGGTAGGGAGTCGTGGGTCTTGCGAAGTCACAGACCGCTGTGGGGAAGGCAGGGAGGTGCAGGTCTTGCGATGACGCAGACCAGCAAGGGACAGGTCAAGGAAAAGGTCTCCGCCCATTATGTGGTCCCCCTGTATTTATATGGAATACGAGGGGTCCAAAGGGCGAATTGGTGCCTCGGAGACAATATGAATTGGAGGGATGGTCTCACAAGGAGTCCCATAACTGCTCTTTATCCACCTCCTCATGACACACCACCTTTCCTCAGAGTGTTAGTGGTGGCACTCTGTTTTCTGGGAAACGTTATTCCCTCATAGTCCATGCGCTCATGAGTTTTACATCTGTGTTTGTGCCTTCTTTAAAATGCACAATCCATTTTCGATTTAAAAAATTAAAATTTAGGCCTGAAAGAGCCATTTAAGTTCATAATCACCCATCTGAAGCAAACCTGTCAATCCCTAACGTCCCTCACTCAAAACCACTTTGTCCTCTCTTAGCACAAAGCAATGATATGTTGTGATCGTTCACCTTCTGCTGTTGCTCACTTTTCTCTAATCTCTGGAGAGAGTGGTGTATCTGTCTGTGTGTTTTTTTTTATCTTTGGGAAGTGGTTCAGTATGATTTTTGTAGCTGTAGTTTGATTGTTCAAGTAACCCATAAGTAGTTATGCAGTATTTTGTATTACAAATCGTCATGTTTTGTGGTGTTATTAATTCCGGGTTAAATTAACTTTGATTAAAAAATCTATAGTTGCATGTCACACAAACAAGTGTATATTTGGCCACTTGATGTATAAAATTTATAAAACAGAAAGTGAGAATTTGAAATATTGCAGGAAGGAGCAGAAAAACAGTAATTTGGCTCGCAGAAATCAGAAGATATATTTCAATTACAATGTTTGAAGTGTTCACTTCATGAGACTACTTATGGGTTATCTGTTACCTGTAGTTAGCATGATACTGGCATGACTCTTGGCTTTCTCTCTCTTCATTTGAAACTTGTCACAGTGCTCCTATAATGTTAAACCCCGATCCCTGTCAACCCTTCGTGACCCCCTCCTCATACCCTCCCTCATTCCCGGCTCCCATCAGATTGTGCCAGGTAGCATTAGCAGTGGGGAAACGGCCAAGGAAAGCGGAGTTGACTGGAGCACGGAGGAGTCCAAGAAGCCCTCGGAGGCTGGAGATCCTGTCACCTCCACGTCAGCCGAGGCAGACGAGAAACCTGAAGAGGGACCATCTGGCGGGGAGCAGCAGGGAGACAAAGCGTACTTTCCTGAAGCAGACAAGGTGTCATCGGGTGGCGAAAGTGAGGGTGGAGACTGGGGCGAGACGGTGGAGGAGCATGCCAAGGGTCAGGATGAAGAAGGTGGCGAGGAGGAAGAGGAAGGGGATGAAGAATCTGCTGAGACCAATGCAGCGCACATGAACGAGTCACACGGTATGGATGGAACTGTAGTGGTGAAGCAGGAGGTGATGGATGAAGAGGAGGAGGACTACATGATGGACGAAAGTTACAATGCGATGGGTGATGAAAATGGCGAATACGGTGAAGCAGAGGAGCCTCCGTGGGAAGAAGCACCGTCCATGGAGGAGATGCCTCTAAACATGGAATTGGAGGAGGGAACGGAGCAGGAACCGGTGAGTGGTATCACTTGCATTAAGATTGGTATCATAAGGAATTGCTGAACATGGTGTCATTCCAGAGTGGATACTCCTCCTTGAAATTCCCTGCAGGGGGGTCGGTTTGGTGTGGCGCCTAGTGTACTGGCTAACCATATGGATGGCCAGGGTTCAAATCCCTGCTGAGGAGGATATTTTTCAGAGGAAACCCAATTCCTTCTTGAGTGACGTGTGAAGGGCGCTTCAAGTTCAGTCTGGGCTGGGAAATACTGTGCCTTTGTTGTGAAAGTGGAAATGTCACAGTGATTCCAAATTTGAGGTCTCCAACTTTACATGGAAATTTTAAAACGTTGAAAAAGCTTATGATGAAGATACTAGATCTCTAAAATCCATATATCCTCCGTCTGTTGGATGAGACGTTACACTATGTTCCCCTTGGCGCCTTTTGTTAAGAGCAGGCTAATGCCGATGCCAGGTTTCTCTCCACCCTTCCTCCTTACCTGTCTCGTATGGTGCAAATGACCATTGTCGGTCGGTCTCCTACCCAAATATCCAATGAAATCCTTCCAATTCTCAGCAACTGTAACTGTAAATGCATTATTCACCAACTTCGTGGTATTCTATCTTTAAATTTATTTGCCTGAGGGAACTTACTCCATCTCATATTGTTTACATCCTTCGATATCTGCCTGTTCTCTTTAATCAGTGATATTCCTCAGTAATACTTCCGGTCTGTTTTGAATACTGTTTTGTTTAGAGGAGGTGTTTATGTTGTGAAAAGTGTCCAGTAAGACTATCTCTTCTATTCAGTGAAGTTTTCATTAAACATATCTTTCCCCTGACTTTTTGCTGTATTGCTGAAACAGGCTTTATTCAGGAGATTAACCTTTATTTGGGTAGAGGTAATTTTTGTTCCTATCGTAAATCTGGTGGCAGTCCCTGAAAGAGACCACTTGATTATGATTATTTAAATTAAATACCCAGAAGAATTCTGATCAGTTTGACCATCAGCAAGAATTTAAATGTCAGCTATTAAAACTTAACTTCAGAGTAACTACTTATTTTGGAAACATTATGCCATTTAAGTATTGAGCTCACGTTGGTAGTTAATTTTGAAGCATAAAAGCAATCTAAAATGGGAATAACTCATGCAGTCATGGCATAAAAATTTTTGAATCATTGTTGTGTGTTAAATTGCAATGACAGCATGTTATGTTCACCGGCTTACTTCTTATGTAATATTTGGTGAAAAAAAAATAATTCGTGGTGTGTTGTCCTCTTTCCTATACATCCATGTGCACCAAAGTTCCCTTTTCTTTCTCAGTAATCTTGTGATTGATTTCTTTAAATCTCAGCCATTTAATTTTGTACTATTTTGAGTACACTGTGTAACCTTGTACTCTTGTTGAAAAGTTTTTAAATGGTCACAAAAAATGGTATACTCATAATAAAGATAATGTGATTTAAAGCAGTAGAAATTGAATGAAATTAAAATTAACCCTTTCATGGTGTCACATGTTTTTGGGTTTCAATTGTAAAATATGTCTATCTCCTCAAGACATTTTTTGGTACCTTATGTGGTGAAGAATTATAATTTGCATTTTTTAAACAGATATTGCTGATTTATTCCAAACTCATTCCATGGTAGTAAATTGAACATGGCTAAAATATGGACCTAGACCTTGCTTATGTGGCAGTGTATTGGTATCATGATTGTTTTGACCTGAGTAAGCTGAGAAATTAGTTGTAATTCAAACAACTGACAGTTCACGTGGTTGTACTACATTTTTAAAATTTCTCTTTCTTTAATCTTCTGGCCAGATGATTGGATCAGATTCAGAGCAAGCAGAGAATGCAGATAATGAAAGACCACATGTTTGCAAATTTTGCCAGCAGACCTTTGTTAAGCGGCATCAGCTCTATGGTCACTTGGCAACTCACTCGAGGAAAGGAGGCCATTCGAAGGCAGCCAAGGCAACAATCTCTTCCCCGAGGATCAAGACGTCATCTGCAAATTTCAACCGGCCCCCGAGCAAAACACGCCAGTGGCTGTTGGACCAGCAGAAGCTGATGAAGTTCACATGTATTGACTGCAATGAGGAATTTGTCGGCGTCGCCACATACACCTCGCACAAGGGCATACACAGACAGAAGGACAAGAAGTTCCACTGTTCCGTCTGCAATCACATATACCCCCGTGCCATCGACCTAATTTTCCATGAGTGGACGTACCACACGGGCGACCGTCCATTCCCTTGCAACAAGTGCCCATCAGCCTTTGCCCGCCAGACGAGCTGGACGTATCACGTCCTTGCTCACATCAGTAACAGCCACAAGACTCCGAGTCGGAACATCAAGAACTCAGCTACACATGTGCCACCACTCGTGGGAAAACCAACGGCACCAACACCACCGCCACCTGCTCCTCCGGCACAGGCTTTGCCAAAGGTCGAGGAGGAGAGCCCGACGCCAGGCCGTCGGACTATGGCACCGAGGAAGGCAGCACTTGAGGGAAGGGCTGCAGCACAGATGGGTGCCGTTGTCGCAAATTCTCTCACAAACTTCCCATTCCGGTGCAGGACGTGTGGAAAGGGAATCTTGAATGAGGAGACGTGGGAGTATCACCTTGTCATCCACCCGGAAGGTGGGGTTACACAGCAGACCCTGTCACCGGAGGACCTTGAGAGTCTGAGAGCTCAGTTGCGCCAAGCCATCATGTGCGAGAACGAGACAAAGATTGCCTGCCTGCAGTGTGGGCTGGAGTGCACGGGGACCCAGGGTCTTGCCAACCACAAATCGGAACGTCATTTCGGCAAAGGAGGCTACAAGTGTAATGTCTGCTTCAAATGTGTGGGAAACGTAAGTTACTCATCTGTGTAGATCTATTTTAATGAAAGATTAAGGCTTTGTGTAATCCTCAGAGGTAATTGTAACAATGTCCACATCTTCAAAATACTGTGCAAGCCACCTCTAGGGTGTGTGGCATGGGGATAATCCACTCAAGGCACTAAGCACTCATCCTCATTCAAATCAGTGCCTTAGACTTTTCCCCAGCTGCTGGGCACAGGCCACAAGCAGTCAGGATGACAATACGTGGTCAAACCGGAAACTATGAGTGTGTTACATTGACTAACATGCTACCATGCATCACTAGTCATGTACTACTAATGGTTTGTATTATTAATGCAATTGATAAATAGTCATACAAGGTACCAAAGTGTCCAGAAAGCTAAATCGTGTCGGAAAGTTCATGTTGGAGTTAGTTGTCAGTAATGATGGTAAGACATTAAGCACAAGTACAAAATCTACTCTACCTAGTGAGGGTCAAAGTTTTATATAACTCATCCATCGCAATTATTATTGTGCCTTATTGTATATCGTGGAAAAAAGGTTATTCTAAATCTATCGGTTCTGCAGTCTTATTTCCTCAATTTTATGCCTGTGATCTTTTCTATCATAATAGTTTGGCTGTAGCAAAATATGTTGAACGTCTGGCAAAAAATTGTCAACATCAAACTTTCGTAAAAGATTTAATCTATATTTTTCCCTTCAATCAAATAGATAGATTTCCCTTTCATCAGATTATATCTTCTCTAACTTGTATCAAAGTGGCTTATCTGAACTTTTTGGCAAATGATGAACCATTATACGCTAAATGGAAGAGATTTGCCATGAAAAAGTCATTTTGAGCTGACCTGGAGCCTTGACTTGAGCTTGAGGAGGACTTGAGCCTAAATCTCCCTATCACTGGTCAGATGTGTTAGCATGTCACACCACTGGACCAAGGTGTGAACATGCAGTTCTTAAGAACCCCCACTGAAGTTTGCCTTGAGACTTTAACCAACACGAAACATGCAAGCAATTGGTAATGGCATTGATGAAGTGCATTCAAGATGGCTCAGTATATCTGCTGGATACCATGCTATGTGCTCTGGCTGAGGATGGATGATTGGGGCTATCAGCTTCAGTGTTAGAGTGAGCTGTGACTATCTTCTTAAACAAGAAAGTTCATTCAAGGTCATCTTCATGCTTCAGAAACATTTTTTTTTTCTTCAAAGCATATATTTCAGCCTTGGCTTTAGTCTCTGTAACTTTGCTCAGTCAAATGTGTAAATTTTCTCTGTTGATTTAAAAAAGTCTTTTTCTTTCACACTTAGCTGTGGCCGAAATGGATGCTTTACAGAGTCAAAGCATTCTTTAGCATTGCGTGGTTGACCATGAGCAAACTTTCTCTTTTGTGAAGTGGGCAGAAGCCTATCTGAATACCAAAGCTGGTAGCCTAAAGCACCTCGCCTCAGCGCAAGCACGTAACAAAGATACTCAGTAGACATGCTGGGCGGGCTTGGGTGCTTCCTCTACGTCACAACCAAGTAACGCTCTAGCATGTAAAGCCAAGCAGGCTTGGAGATTCATCCACAGCTATTGTTGCTCTCAGTGAACCCTGAACAAATACAAACTTGCTACCGCAAATATTTTAAATTATATACTCAATTTTTTTATTAATAATATTCATATGTTTTGTAATGATTTGTAATGTCACATTTTCACTTTTTGTTTTGAGCTCAAAAGTTAATGGGTTAAATGTGGAGTTGTTTTGCATATTTCATGATGTAATGAATGCTAGATAATGATTTACTCTCTATTCAGTGAAGAAATGTTATAAAATTCTCATATATCACTCATTCGTATTGAAGTCTTTCTTAGAAGTAGAATCCACATCAACTCTTCTCTTAAATATATTCTGTTTTTATGGGTTTAGTGTACCATTCCCTTCTCACCTTAATTTTGTAAGCTTGATGATTCAAAAGATGATATTTATCAATTCCTTTTTCTATTTTCTGTCTCCAGGTACACAAATTTATTCGTCATGAAATGTCCCACTCCAAAGTGAAGATATACGTGTGTGAAAACTGTGGTCGTGAGATGGCAGATAGGATGTCATTTGTCCGTCACATTATCGCCCACTTCAATGAGCCACAGTTTGTGGACACAGCGGGGGGACCAAATGCCCAGGGGGTACTTGCCCCTGAGGTTGCAGAAAAGGAGGATGTCAAGGATGTCACTTTCGATCAGTTAGTTCAGAGGTTGCTTGGACCGATAAAGGCCCGCCTTAAACAGGAGCTCTCCCCATGCCTACAGTGTGGACAGGTGTTTGAAGGCATACAGAGGTATTATTTTCCTCAAATATTTCATTATATTTTAATGGAACCTTGAGATCATTTCCTATGTCACAAGTGTCTGGTGCGAAGGCTTCTCCTGTGCTCTAATGCTAAAGGCTGCAGTTTTTGGGTGTTTTCCTGCAATGTTGTTATTGATGACAGCAGCTTCACCTCCATTCAACAAAGCTCCTTCAGGGTTAGGTGAAGATGCCGTTTCTATGTCATGATTAGAGATACATAAATTACCATAATTTTCATTTGAGGTATTTTACTGTGGTAAATTATGGTAGTTTTCGAAAATTACCATAATTATCCAGGTAGTTTTTAAGTTTCTGCCCATAACAGGTTAAAGAGGATTTAATAGAAAATCTAATAGTGATAGCAAGGGGTTGATGGCGTTCAAACAATTGTTACTGCTACATTAATGTGTTAGACATTTAAAAAATTGCAAAACAAATACGTCAGCCCTGACAGAATTCAGCATTCTTTTGTTTTGGTTGTTTTGTTTATGAGAAATATTTGCTCAAACAGTTATAAACGATAACCCAACAAATATTCCTCAAGTAAAAGTATTCCACAAATGAATTGTACCAGCTTTTATTATAACTTAGATTGTATTAAATATTTATAGAATTAGCTTAAAATAATGGTTTGAATATATCAGAATGAAAAATTTCTGAGGCAGAGGTGAATATTACCGAAAATTATGGTAGTTTTAATTGGCTGCAGTAAGTTAAGTAAAATACCATGGTAATTTACATAAATTACCACGGTAATTTTCAGAAAGGCCCATTGTAGTCCTGATTGGTTGGTATGAATTTCCTCCTTGGTGCCAACTTATCCTCATTAGCAGGAATTTTTTATGTTGCCTGTTTCTGAATGGAATAGTCTCTTGAATAGTGTTTTATGTATCAAAAATACCCAGAGAATATCCTCCAGGAGGACAGGAATCACCTCCACAGGACATGTAAGAGACTTCTTCCACTTAAGCTTTCTTAATCACCTCCTCTTCCTGCAGATATTCCTCTCATAGAGGCAAGTGAAGTTGAAGAAGACCAAACTTCTCTCTCTGTTAGCTTATTTCCAACAATGCAGAGGTACTGACATGATATCAACTTGTGTCACCATCAAGCACACACTGCAAAATACATGACAGGCCAAGATTTGCACTGTCACTTCTGATGAAAAGATGCCGGTGATGTTGCTGGCAAAACTGTTGTCCTGAAAATACTGCATGCAGATGAGCACTCAAAAGCAGACACCCGACATGCTATATGCCATGAAAGCCTTCGGATTGGTATTTTTTAAATGTTTTCCACTGTAACAAGCCATTTTTTTTAGCCCTCTTAGTGCTACCATCTGCCCATGGTACAAGGGATAAATGCGATGGTTAATTCAAAAAAATGTATCACCTTGGCATAAAAATCATCATGAAGTTATTGTTGTAGATATACAAATACAGTTTTGTCTATTTTATGTAAATTGAATTTGTTATTAGTGATACTATTCTTTCATTTCATTGAAAAATAAAGGCCATTATTTCAGCATGATAAAGTTGAACTGTATCTACTCATGAGCCAATGTATCTGCCTGCCTAACTCTATGCCCGAGATTTGAAAGGAGAGGTATCAACCCATCACCCTAAGATGGTTTAGTTCATGTATTAATTAATTAATTACATGATCACAAAATAAAAGATACCTTGTAAAATTTTCCATACAATTTTATTACTCTATACTAACCTAGGTTTTGACAGAATATATAGCATTATCAAAGTAATAACTCTGTGATAAATTGTGTCAAAACCTGGGTAAATGTGGCATTACAAAATTGTGAGAAAATTTTATGAAGTATCTTTTATTTTGTGATCATGTTATCAATTCTCATTTTCCACAAGATACATTGTCTTTCAATAATTTGAATTAGCTGATTCTAAGGAGGAAATTTGCAATGGCTGCTGGTTAACGAGCTTAAGCAAATATTTTGTGATATATTTTTGCTGAGAAAGTCAGAGAAAAATTGTGCCAAGGAATGTGATCTTTATTTTTCCAAAAGTATACTGACTTACTTGTCCTACAACAATGTTCTTTTGTCCCCAGGTTGGTTGTTCACAAAGAGAGTCACTCAAACAACATGGCTGGTAGTCACCCCCATGCGTGTTGGGTTTGCACGGAGGCATTTGAAACCGCCAAGGCTTTGGTGGAGCATGAGTGGAGCCATACAGATGTCAAGCCTTATGGATGTGACAAGTGAGTGGTTTTGAATTTTGTGAAGGTCAATCTGGTATTAAAGTAGCGTGAGCAAAATATTTCACCTAGAAATCAATGAATATGGTATTATTATAAAGAAACTTATCTCACTTTCCATAAATACCAAAATATCAGCCCAATACCAAACTAGAGATGTATTAATATTGTATTTTCAGAGATTTTTTATGAAAATATGTGCCCTTTTATGTAGGGAATGGTGTCTATGTACTCCGGAGAGACCTCATTCAAAAAATGAGGAATTTCTATCACCTAGATCTCGTAAAAAAATTGTGTTTAGTTTGTATGTTCTCTCAACTATTTCTTAAGGTAAATCATAAAGTTACTGCAGTACACCAGGGTTGAAATTTGCTATGAAAAAATCATTTGACTTGACCGGGATTCGAACCCGGATCTCCCAATTGCCGGTCAGGTGTGTTAGCCAGTTACCAGTCTTCCTTCATGGCGAATTTTCAAGGGGGAGTTTATGCGAACTAGATGTTCAGGCCTCAAGTCTACATTGTAGCACATGAGACGAAGTCGTGCTTACAAAGCCACTGTCGCGGTGGATAAACCCAACATTGTCGTTATTAAAACGACGAAATTGACAAATTTCCAAACATTGCATGTAACAAATGATGTGATACGAAGTCACTCGCACGGGTGCATGTTACTGCAGTAATTTTTTCAGGATCATAAAAAAACCTTCCGTTACGAAGGATTTTAAAACGTACTGCATGAAGAAAACAAGTCAAGTTGAAGACTTTTATGTTGATATATTTATTTCATCTATGAGAATTTCAGTTGTTCAGAGCAGGAGTTTTTTCGACTGGCGGCGAAGAAATTGTCGGTGGATAACTCTTTCAAGAAGGTCTTAGGTGTCGCTTGGTGGAAATTATTTGCTTCAAACGTGGTTAAGAAGTGAAATACTTAGTTAATTACACACATTTGCTATCAAGAAACTGACCATGGTTTTGGCGCATTTGCACCATTTTCAAGGTTGTTTTATTTTTCTCGTAGGGTGTGAAAGCTTGTACCAGGGGAAGGGGGGATGGTTCATTGGGTTGGTGGTCATAGAAGGACGAGGGGAATTTCCTTGTCCCCCCACGCAAGCAATCTCCAAGTTACGTCAAAAAAGTTTTGTGATTCCCTGAGCTTCTCTAATCCACAACCCAATGACCCCCCCCTTCCCACTGGTGTATATAAGGTTGCTCACCTAACGAGAAAAACACCTTGAAAATGGTGCAGATGTACCAAAACCATGGTCAGTTTTTTGTTAATAAATGTGTGGAATTAACTAAGTATTTTACTTCTTAACCATGTTTGGATTAACTCTTGGTTTGTTGGCCAGAAATGTTTTTGAAAATGTCACAGTATTCATTGCTATCAGTTTGTGGAGAAAGCGGCAATGTAATCATAGGGGATGTTGATAATTAGAGGAAGATTTTACCATCTCTTACAGAGGATTATGCCTCTCGTGACTTATTTTTTTGTCAACAAGAGTGGTCTTTTGTATCATTTGGTTCCCAATTAATCACTCACCCTCAGAAATGATGTTGGCAGGGGCAAGAAGACTTGTAACTCCAAGAATCAGGCCCCTAGTCTATGACATCTCTATCAATGCCTTAAGTTTTGCATATCAGGCAATATTTTGTGGAAAAAGGAGTACAGATGCCTAGATCTCACAATAAAAGATGATTGCTTTCCACAGAGTTTTATTCATGCCAACCAAGGTTTCTATATAAGCTATGTAGTTTTCAAGGTACAATTTTACAAGTATTGCAAGTTTTTATGTTTTGGAATGGGTCTGGAGGCAACCATCACATGACAGCCTTCTCCATTTAAACCTTCTCCTCTCCTCCACTCTGATTACATCATTTCTCTATACCTTATGTCATTCCATTCGTACCGTCTACCATTTCCCCCCCTCCAGACTCCTTCCAAAACATATGTAAGCTTGCAATACTTTTAAAATTATACCTTTGAAATGATATAGCTTATGTCGAAACCTTGATCGATGTGATTAAAACTCTGAGGAACGTGGCCAACATCTTTAATTGTGAGATCGTGGCATCTATTGAAGTGTCTCACCTTTTCGATATCCAACTTACTGGGCCATACTTCTTTACCTTTCTGTATAACTCTTAAACTTATTCCTTCCACGTCTCCTGGATATCTTTTGGCTCTAATATCACCTTTCATGTCTTGTCTGTTATTGCTACAATTCCCCTACCCTTACTACCACCCATCAAATGCTTTACTTTGTACAGAGCACCTGATCTTCCCTCTTTTTTTAAATTTTTCTGAGAAAAGGATCTGTTCCCTCCACCTTGCTTTGTTTGTTTCTCAGTGGAGCCTGTCATTTAATTCCTCTTGCCAAGCTCTCAAGAGTTAATGTTCTTACATTTCCTTCTCTCCTGCATCTCCATTATCATTCCCCCTGATACCATCAGTTTTATAATTTTAATTAGGTATGGGTCAGTTTCGTTCTTCGGTTCTCCATGGTGAGAACTAACTAAAGAATCATATCCACACGTAAAAAGGACCGTATGCTTGATTTTATAGGTTTTTTATATTTAGTTTGGCTATACTCCCCGCTTTCCTTTTCCCGAAGAATTGGACATTTTGAATGAATAATTTAGCTAGCGGAAACTTATCAAATGTAAAACGGCCACAGAAGATACGTTAACTTGCTCGCCGGGTCGCACTAACAGTGAGCAGTGACTCATGAGACTCAGCATAATTCAACAGTGTGTTGCACGTACGTTGCTGAATTGCCTGCTGCGTGAAAACCTTTTTGTAGGCAATTTGTGGCAGTTTTGTATCTCATTTGTATAATCTTTGTTTTTGTATACTCTATACAAGGCCACTGTTGGCGAGTGCCCTCAGAAACGGTAGCAGGTAGGGAGAGAGGGAGGGGAAGGAAAGGGAGAGTAGGGGAGAGAGTGTTGAGGGACTGACCGTCGGATAACTGGCGACCGTCGATCTACGGTGTATAGATAGCTGGTGAAATAAAATAGTCTCACTTCAGTCGCACAGTTGCGTTCCCTCTCAGTCCAACACAGCAACCTCTCCAAAGAAACAGAATACTTCACTCAGTTCGATGAAAATGTTTGTTGCCACCCATCCTAAGCTGAGTGCCATCAGTGCGGAAGAACTAAGTGAGGTTGAATGTGATCCCCATAAATTTAGAAATGTTTGCAGAAATATTCAAGAGTCCTTTTTTGACGAGAAGATACTGTTGACTGTTGTATGTTTGTATCTAACTTTTCTCATATTTAGTTATTAGCAATCTGGATGCTCTAATTTTTAATGAATATAGCATAGTCTTACGTCTCATAATGTTGCATATTTCATGATCCTTTGGGTTGAATTAGGGAGAGATTTCTTGATACATTATTCTAGATAAGCATAGTAATCAGAATAAACCTTTTGCCATTGAAAATTGAGCCAAGTGCTAAATTAAGAACCGGAATCAAGAACCGAAGCTAAGAACCGAACCGGAACCGAAAAATAAGTGGAACCGACCCATCCCTACTTTAATTGTTTGTACTACGTCTTCTGTTGCAGTTGCTTTGGTCAGGAATTGTGGTATGAATACCTTATATTCAAAAGGCTATGGGTGGATAGGTATGATTCAGTTGCTAGGCATCGTGATTCAGATGTGTGCCAATAGGGGGCATGTGAGATAATTGTTCTCAATTGAGCGATTCATGGTGTTACGTAGTGCAACTTTTCTTCTCGTTCGTTATGTCGGAAATTGTGAATTGAGAATCCACCTGAGCAAACCACAGACTCGGCTTGTCAGACCAGAAGGGCAGCAATTTACCTGTGACACAATTTACACTCGGGAGGGAATTCATTATACTAACGTCGTTACCTATTATTGGCATCTTTGTTGGTGTTGTTGTTGTTGAGGTCGATCTGCTTGAAGGCGCATTTCTTCAATCTGGTGATTCAGTTGCAGCATTTTCTGTAAGGAGTTGATCCTCGTTTCGCTCTTGAGGTAACAACATATCATAGTTGAAATTGTCTTGATGAAAATTCTGAATTACAGCTGTTCTAGTCACTCAATTATTTATTCGTTCTTCGTCAGGGTCATCAATGTAGGAATTTAAAGCCGTGCTTGTTCCCTACCAAACACTGTTTTATAAAATCCATAATTAGTTATTGAGATACAGTATTCCTTCTGTAACGACTCTGAATTGATGTTTCCAAAACTATGATTTCCATGCTACTGATTATGCTGTTTGCCCCTTTTTTTCCAGAATACACGTATCACTGCTTAGTAACAGCTCCATCTGCATAAAATAAAAATGTTGTATATGAAGAAGTCTTTGGGAATTAGATATTATGTATTGTTTCCCATAGTTAGATTCGGATGTTGAAATTTTCATTTGGTGGAAGTTCAACATTGTAGTAAATCTAACTTTGTGTCTTCCACAAATATGTGGAAGGCACAAAGTTAGTTGCTACTACAGTTGCCATAATTACTCATATTGTTGTCTTAAAAATGAAAATAATATGTTAATTTTCTACTTATTATCATATTTTATTCATCACTTTTCAGCTATATTGCTTAAATTTGTCTCTTTTAGCGGGATTTTCAATTCTTGGTTTTATAAACTAAAAAAAATTATCACAATTCTTTGCAGGTGTGACCAGAGGTACTCTAGCAAGGAGGCGTGGGTGGCTCACCTTCGAAGTCACTTCCCTGGGAACTCCCTTGGCATCTCTCCAAAGGTGAAGATGGAGTCAAGCATGGTGGCTGCTGGAATAAAGCGCAGGATGGGCAGCGACCCATCTCCGCCCATCACTCCCCCACCCAAGATGCCCGCAGGATACCAGAGCCCGAGTTCGGCCGCGACGCTCAGGCCATTTGCCTGTGGTCAGTGCAAGAGCATCTTCACAACTGCCGAGTCGCTCGAGGCTCACGCAGTCCAGTCTCACGGCCTCATCCACCCGTTCAAGTGCAAGATCTGCGGTAAGGGGTACCGTCTCCTGCTGCGCTTAATGCATCATGAATCGTCGGTGCACCCCCAGCTGATGGGTCACCCATGCGAAAACTGCAGCAAGAGTTTCTCGGACCCCAGCCACCTCAAGCTCCACAGCCACCTCGTCCATGGGGATGGACCGTACAAGTGCGATATATGCAGCAAACGGTTCCGTATGATTGGCCACCTGAAGATCCATCGCAACATGCACCGGGGGAAGTTGGTTGGGCGAGGTTCATCACCGTATGCCATGGGCCATGCCTCTACGTCCGTGATGGAAGACATGGAGTACTCTGACATTGACGTCTTTGACTGAACACCGATGCTGTAGATTGTCCAGGTGTTCTTTTCCTGTCGTGCGATCCCATTTTTCTCGTTTGTGGAAGATCGGATCTCCGTGCATTTTATAGGTAGTACCTTTTATATATATACCATCACTATAAAAATTAATGTGAAAGCTTTCTTGTCTCTTTAATCTTGCCCACATTGGGCAAAATACATTGGGTAACTACTTCAAGTTGTTGAACTTGGTCTAGAGTTGGAGTTGATTATAGAGGTGAGTAAAGAAAGCTTTAGGTACCAAATACATTTTGTGTACCTCGCAAAAAAACATGCATTGAAAGTAAAAATTAAGTAATACGATCATTGAATGTGAGTTGAATTTATGTAAATAGATACAGATAATGGTAAATTAATTTTTGAATGAAACTTAAGGTGGACTTTGAATCAAACATATTGAATAGTGACAGGTTCATTTAACTAAGGCATACTACCTAAGATTACAGTTGAATACTAGGCCATTGGCCATTGCAGTTAATATTCAATGAAGTCCAGATTATCATTACCGTCTCGCTGAAGACATATGTGTTCATGAAGATATTTGCAGGATCAACTGCCTCGTTGGTCAAAACCTCAATGGAGTCACACTGTACAACATTCCTATGGACATTAAGGTCTCTACTGCATGAGAAAAGTATGAGTGTTATGGCAGCTTGTTGGTTGTTGTGGGGAGAACAATATGACTTGTTCATTTTGAATGAATTTCCTCTCTGCACTTCGATACTTTACTGTCCGAGTTTCCTAATTTTTGAAAATATTTTTTGTTTTCAAAAGGTTTTTTACACCACCCTTTGTTTTAATTGAATCCCATGGTCATCACATGTTTGAAGTTTACTTCGAGTAGTTCTGTTGCCAGTTTGTTTAATAAGTGATGGGAAATTTTTATGAATGAATGACTTATTCATCATTGAGTGAAGCCTGATATATAGATACACGACAAGAATGTCAATTACTTCATCGTGCGGAACTTCTTACCTTTCCATGTCCGTCACTACACTGTGTAATTACTGTTCGACTATATGAGTTTCAAATGATGATAATGACATTTGTTGATCTGTGAAAGTGTAAGGTATTTATTGTGTTATATAATGCTTCAACTTATTCAGAGTGGTTATTGGGAAGTGATATTACGTAAACGAAACTTGAACATGCAGTGATTGTATTTAGTGAGTGCTTCTTTGTCTGTTAATATGATTTTAAACAATTTGTTGCTGTTGTTTGAACAATGTCTCCATAAAATGAATAATTTAAATATTAGGAACTCTAGGTGTCTGAATTGGATCAAAGTGTTCAATCTCAGGCAAGCTGTAAAGAATTATGGACCTTATTCTCTCAAAAAATACCTTATGTAATATCCTGTGTAGCCTTCTGTTAATGCAGTTCTCAATAAATTTGTCTCTTAGTTTTATATGTTAAATGTTGAATCAGTAGAATTTTAGTGGTAGGGTAACATTAAAAAAATCATCACCTAGCATGCTGTTCTCTGTTGGGATAGGCATAGTCTTGATAATTTATCGGTGATAGGTCTGGGAAACTGGCTCTGCTATAATAATTGTTTCCACACTGTGCTGTTATTTCTTCCCTCTTAAGCTTGTGTTATATTCATTTATAGCTTCATCCTATATGCTCTCTCATGTGTAAGACAGGGCCCCAAGCACGTATGGGTGAAACGAGTCCAGCTCGGCTTGGGTTGTAACAAATCAAACTCCAGCATGTATTGGGTGTGATGAGCCTAGCTTGGGTGAGCCCAGCTGCACTCAGAAGGATCTTTTGTGGGGCTCAGCTTGCCATTGGCTCATAAGTAGAGATGGGTAAATTACCGTAATTTTCATTTGAGGTACCATAATAAATTACAGTAATATTTTAAGACAACCATAATTTTCTGGTAATTTTAAATTTTCTACAAATAATAGCTATGAGTGGATTTAATAGCAAAGCCAATAGCTATGGGTTAAAGCCATACAAACCATTGTTATAGCTTCGTTAATGCATTAAAAATAAAAAAAATTAAAAAACATACAGCAGCCCACAGGCAATTCGGCAATCTTTTTTAGGCATGAGAAATTTTCGTCCAAACCATTGAAAATGATATCCTCACGAAGAGTCCATAAGTAAAATTATTCCACAAATGAGTTGGACGTGCCTTAATTATTAATGAAGATTGTATTAAATGTATATGGACTTGACTTAAAATGATATGTTTTTAATATATTGGTATGAAAAATATCTTAGATGGAAGGGAATATTAGCAAAACTCACTGTAATTTTCAGGAGCTGGAGTAAATTACATAAAATACCCATTAATTTTCAAAATTACCGCAGTAATTTTTAGAATGGCTCATCTGTATTTGTATGTATGTGTGATCCCGAGCCAGGCTTGTACATCAGCACAGCGGCTATTCACTCTTGCATGAGCAGTTTGAGTTTTGTCTCCATGATGGAATATGTGCTTCATTCTCAAACAAGAAATTCATGAGTCCTGTTTTTCGTACTGCATTATTTTGAAGGACCAAGAATTAATGGCTTTTTGGCAGGCAAGCAGCTCACAGTTATCCAACTGGGCGAAAAGGGATGAGGCCTGTGATTCACGTAATGCATTCTCCTCTTTCTTTTCTTCTTTCTTCTGAATACACTTAATCATTAATCAAGTGTTATCACTGATGCTGCAACCTACTTTGTTGAATTTGTATGGGATAAAAAAGCACATTAGCCAAGATTGAAGTCCCCACATTCATATGTGGTGGAAGTATGTCCAAACTCGGCACCCAAGTCAAGTTTCTCAAGCCAGATGTACAAAGACGGGTCTACAAGGTTCCCAGAATACCTCCCTGAGCTCTACTCTGCTGGCAGACAAGGTTTGAGTGGCCTGGCGAAGCTGGGGATGTCCACGTGTGCCGAGGAGTTAGGCAAGGGGATCCCCTGTCACCGCTTCTCTTAATTGCGGTGCTCGGCTTCGCTTAATTGCAATCAAGTGCTCGGTGTGATCCCGGGGGAGGTCGGTTTTGAACTCAGGGGCTACAGGGTCAAACCCCCCTAGCCTTCCCGGATGATCTCGTTCTTCTCTCTGGGAGTAGGACCAGGCTGCTGCGATCACTAGTCCTTGCAGAAAGCCAAGCAAAGTAGTACAACCTCGAATTAAATGCTTCTAAAAGCACAATGACAGCCCAGATGGCAGAGGGAACAAGATTAAGGTGGTCGCTGACTCCTTTCATACCCTTGCCGAGCAGCAATTGCAGGCTCTTCTAACTGCTTCCAAATGGAATTATCTGAGGCTGGCATTCGAGCTTTATATTCGAGGGCATATTGGGCTGATGTTCAGTTCAATATTCCTCCTCTTGAGAGTCTCATCGCCACTGTCACTCTTGGCTTTTGTTACCTACCCCTTCCTCTCACACCCTTCATTTATTTTACTTATTTGATGAAGTATCATCAATGATGCCTCATATCCTTATACACTGGTGGACATAACAGATAAATTAATTACATAGTTAAACAATGAGCTTCAATAATAGTCCCTAAAAAACTGCAAATAATAGCACATGCCACAAAAAAGGGAAAGAAGGTCGTTTAAGACCCCTGACTCAACGAGGCATCAGCGACAATTTGTCCAGGATTCAGGAAGGAAACTCAGGAGTTACACTAAGTATGTTCTTTATTCCATTTACATGCTCCCATAGTACATTCCCAAATGCCACGTAACCATGCCGTCACTTCCCAGTGGCACTCTCTGCATGCCCCCCCACCCACCCCCTTCTGCTCTTCTCCCACATCCTTGGGTTTTTTCCTCCTGGTCATATAGCGAGTATCTTGCTCAGTCGCTTGAGGAGGGGTTGGTGGATGGGGGTATAGGAAAGGTGGGAACAAGTTGAGTCGGCTTTTATGGTACTTATAGTTGTAGTAAAAAGATCAGCAATGTAGGATTCCTTGATGCTCAGGAATAAAATATCGTTGGAATTCTGAAGAAAAGGGATATCTGGGAAATGAAAACAGAACTTGAGGAACACACACAGGGTTGATGTTCTGGAAAGAATGAGGAAGTTGGAGAGTAGAGAATAATGGCAGATCATTGTTATGCCAGGCCCCCTTAAAATTGTTTCCTACATACTTTTGGTCAGATACTTATATGGTGCTGAGTCCTGGATTCCTAGGGTGGAAAGAATTGATGAATGGGATAAGTTTCTCAGTGAGAGATTACAATAGTGAGAAAGAAATTAATGGCATGGACGAATGTCACTGACTGGGCAGAGGACCATATGGGAAAACAATATTCTAGAAAGGGTAGAAAAAACCATAGAAGAATCATTTGAAGGACAAGAGGGTCACTAATTTCAGTGAATTGGTATAGCAGGCCAGTAAGAGCCATTGCCTTTTCGAAATTTCTGGCCAAGTGCTAGCAAAAAATGAGTTAGTCACTGAAAATCTCACACAAGTCGGAGTGAGATTTGACTCGGGATGGAGTATTGATTGATGGCTTACGTCGAAGGAATCCCTCACTTCTCTCCTCTATCATCAATATAGTTTGTGTTTTGACTCAAACCTAATCTCTGGGCATGGCTAGAGATAGGCTATTCTGAAATTACAATAGTAATTTTCATAAATTTGTAATTTTTGGTAACATTCTCCTCCATCTCGGGTATTTTTCATACTAATATATTCCAAACATACTATTGTAAGCTAAGTCAGTATATGTACTTTTAATGGCACGTACAACTCATTTGTGTAATATTTTTGGGGCTATAATTTTTAATGGTTTGTACAAAAATGTTCTCATGCCCAATAAAAGGACACCGAATTGCATGTGGGCTGCTATATTTGGTTTCAATATTTAATATATTATTGTAGCAATAGAAATGGTTTAAATACCTTAAATCCCATGCTGCTGCTGTAGGATTTCCGATTAAATCCTATATTAGCTATTAATTGCAGAAATTTATAAATTACCAGAAAAGTATGGAAATCTTTGAAAGCTATCATAATTTACCATGGTAAATTTCCTCAAATGAAAATTACGGTAATTTACACATCTATAGGCAGGGGCATACAAATGGAGCTTGCTTCTTTCGTACGTTTTATCCATTATGATTGTTTCACTCTCTTGTCAAGTAATTCCTTACCATATTCCTCCTACTATGACACATATTTATGAATAATGTTGCTAGTCATGTTGGCATTGTCATAGTGCTAACAGTTTTGTATAAATGGATTGATGTGTATAGTTGTGCCAACACACTTCAATTTCCTTCACATTACCTATTTCTTAACATCATGCTCCTTTCAGAGGATTTTTTCAAATTTTGGAAGAATTTTTCAAATCAAAATGTTCAGAATTTTGTGTTTAGATGCATGAAAAGCTCTTTATACTTACGCATGGAAGAATTCAGCTCAGGGAGTGGCATCAAGGTTGCTCTAGACTCTTTTTCCAGAATACCAGTGGCCAAAAAGAGCATTTTTTTTAGGACATAAAAGTATATAAAATTCGTTATAGACTGAGTAGTGGAATATAGCTCTTAAGTGCACAAAGTGGAAATCAAAGCATGCTCTCAGTTTGGAAGGGAAAAATAAGGAAACAGCTTTTCTGGAAAACACTACATAGATTGTTGATCTAATGCATAATAATTTTGCTCAGTTGTAATGAGGTGGGATTTGAGTGACAAGATTCAATCTATAAGTCCTATCCATTTGGTAAGTTAAACCCTGATGTTTCAAAGGTTAATTCTGCCATTGTCCACTAGGATCAGTGCAGATGCTGAGAACTTTACTCTATATGCACCATATCTTGTCTTAGTATGACATCACAGATTTGCTATTATTTCCCACCTTTGATCTTGTTGAGCACCAAAAGCTTCCATTACTGAGGGGACATACCTGAGTCATGGTTTAGGTATTGCTTCTGAATTCAATTTTTGAGGTCATTTTACTTGCTAGTCCCATTTCTAAATAGTTCTGTGAAATAATTTTGTGTCTTCTAATTGGATGTTATGGCTTTCTTAAGACAATGTATGGCCTCTATGGATTTTTCTGGGTGCAGGTGTTTGATATTTTTCTTTTGTTACTTCTGCCTGGTTTCCATGGTGTGGCCTGTCTCTTCAACATATGCCTTTCCATGTACACAAGAAATGTCTGAAGCTTCAGCCTTTCTTTGACATTACGCTCTCAGGTTTTTTAATACAAGTATGATGGTTAATTAAGGTCCTTCAAATAAATTACCAAGTCACAGATTCTTTGTACATAAATTGGGATAGCTTTAGGTAGCATCTAAGAACAACTCTGATTTGGCTTTACAAAAAGAGGGAATTACTGCATATCAATTGAAAGAAACTAATACAATGAACACAGTTTACACATTTGAGAAAAAAACATTTAAGAACCATAATTGAAAACCAATAAAATAACCTTAAATAATATTATTAAATTAATATTCCACATCTGTTTGAGTAAATAGCCATTTCTCAGGCATTTGGATTGAGTTAATGCTTTAACCTTTATTAACTGGTAGTTGAATGCACACTTTAGAATCCATGTTTAGAAAACTTCTTTTGAGCAAAGATTTGCTAGGTGTACTAAAGTAACATTATATTTATCCTGAAAATAATGACTTTGGAAAGGTAGAAACTGTTTGTTTCCACTTCTGAGTAAATACTTCATTCTACATAAAATAGCTCAAGAACTGAAAAAAATATATAGATTTTGTAATGGTAACAATTTTCTGCCTTTCTTTACTATTACTCAGGTTTTCTTGGTGGCCTGAGTACAGTTTGAGTTTTGGAGTACATATCTGAAAGATCAAGTGTTTCATTGATAGACATGTCCGAGGAATAGTTGGAAAACTGCTTCCCAGGAGAAAATGAAAAGAATGCTAAAGTGAAGATCCATGAAGGAATGAAGTGGTTGTCGGAGAGGAGAGCTGCTGGAAACTAGTCTTTAGTTTTGTGTCTACTGATGATGATCTGGAAAACCCAGAAAATGGTGTCCAAAGAAAGAGGTTGAGGCTTAACCCTTGAAGAGAAAGAGGCTGAGGCTTAAACCTTTGAGTGCCAACCGCTTTTCTAGGTACTATGCTAAAATTTCCGTAGCATTTTTGCTTGAAGCTTCATAAGTAATCTTCATTTAGGTGCCATCTGTGAACAATAAGTGAAATACCAGCATCTAAGAGTGACATTGCAGGAGGAGTGCTATTGCGCTCCTGGTACTTTTCACGAGAGACAGGAGGAGCGCGACAGTCTAAGGGTTACTCTAAGGGTTAATTTTCATCTCATATTCACTCTTGAAAGTCCTACTTAGGGCAAATTGGATTTCCATGTTGTCTTTTCAAACATTCTGCTTAAAGGTCTTGCGTAGATGGCCTGATTCTGTCATCAGGTTCTCATCATCCAACACTGTTTTTGCTGCTGCTGCAGCACTGCAGTCCTCAAGACTCTCTGTAGAATATAGGCTAGAATCATGCAAAATCTCATATCATTCGGTACAGCAATTTTTGAGATGAAGAGTAATCAACATGCAGTCACCTCTACAGTCTCACACATATACTAGTATAACTAGAGAAGGGTAAATTACCGTAATTTTCATTTGAGGACAATTACGGTATTTTTTTAAAATTACCACAATTTTACTTATTTATTTATTAAAAGTTCAACAGGTAAAAACCCTATACAAGAATAATCATATTTGTGGCGCAAGTTAAAAACATAAAACTATTGTATACAAAAATCTTGGTAAAATTAAATAATTATACGTGCAGATCATACTTTCTGCATAAAGAGAACATTTAATACAAATTTCTAATACATTTTCAACATTCATAATACAATTACAAAGATTCAATAAGTATTAGTAAACTCATTGCACATTTTTGAACATTACTTTGGCTTTCTGCTTAGATTGTAATAGAGAAAGAGTAGATACATCCTGCATATCAGGAGGCAAGGTATTCCCGAACCTGCGAAGTCTGTTAGAGGGATTAAAAAATTCATAATTAGTTGATGAGAGATGATACAAAATTTTCCGGTAATTTTTAATTTTCTGAAATTAGTAGCTAATAGAGGATTAAATAGGAATGCCAACAACAATAGCAAGGGGTTAACGGTATTTAAACTGTTGCTATTGCTACTCTAATGTATTAGAAATAAAGAAATTTTTGAAACAAACATGGCAGCCCACACACAATTTGGCATTCTATTGTTTGATATGAGAGATTTTTGTTCAAACCATTAAAAATGATAGCCCCACAAATATCTCACAAGTAAAAATATCCCACAAATGAGTCGTACGTGCCTTAACCCTCTTAGTGCTGAGCCCTGCCAGCGGTTCTAGTGAGAAATGCGGAAGGTAACTAGAATGAAATGTATCACTCTAGGAAAATAAATATTATAAAG
The DNA here is from genome assembly GCA_963169105.1 of Ceriagrion tenellum. NCBI lineage: Eukaryota > Metazoa > Arthropoda > Insecta > Odonata > Coenagrionidae > Ceriagrion > Ceriagrion tenellum. Next base: position 60,835,595 of record OY720644.1, read on the forward strand.
TTATTGTTTAAAATATCCATACGCAGTTTTTCTTATTGCATATGCATTGAATTAGGTAATAATAAAAAAACGCTTATACTTGGTACAAAAAATAATTGTAATTATATTTGTGTGCATAAGTTAAACAATATTTTGCCTATGAGCCGATATATCGGTCCTCCGCACTGAAGGAAAAATGACATCTTAAACCTTTCTGTTTACAATCTACTTCCCTTATGTTATTCTCATGATCTGTTCTACCGTAGTATGTTGGAGTTTGTAAGATATTGAAAACTTCATCTGTGAATAATAAAACCATAGATGGTCCAAATATAAAAGAGACACCTGTTGAAATGGCATCATGTTTGCGATACTTTGTTGCTGTCACCGATGAAAGGATGTAGTTTCCCACTTCCCAAGAGAGCAGTTATAGACCAAATATTTTTACCTGGGCTGTGAACTTAGCATTGATGTTGTAGTTGGGGTTAGTTATGAAAATGAAGGAGAAAAAAATTTGTCTCAAGACTTTATTCGAATGGATTCCAAATTTAAGACAAAATTTGTGCTAATAACAGTTAATTAAGTCGAGAATCATAATCTGGGTACTTAATCCAAACACATTATAAAAGGTATAACAAGCACAAACCCATAAAATTAGGTTATGAGAATTTACTGTGGACAGCACATCAATCACAATCCATTTTCTGATTTGATTGAGGAAATAAAATAACATAATTCAGCATCAAAAATTCAGTTCATACAAAGGTATTGATTTACTGAGTGAGGCTGATGAATACCATCTTGAAGATTGCCCTGCTCACAGCCATTTAAGAGCAAGCACAACTCAGCTGCAACTAGATTGTGAATATTGTCACATAACTTTCAGAAACACTGGAAAGACTTATGGTTTAAAGCTCTTTTTCACCTAACCTCTATCACTTTGCCGAACGAAACCACTTAGGCACATTTGAAGAGGTTGCTTGAGAGGCGGACTTTCGGGCAGGCTCACCACCTCTTGCCAGGTGCTCTCTTTCCACAGATTTCCTTGATGTTGACGGCAGAGAAGAGGTATTTGGGACAGAACTGCTACTAGCAGCATTACTAGCGGTGCTTCCCTGGTTTCTGAATTTCAGTCCCCTACAAGATTGAAGATTAGTGCAACTATTACATAAAAATTGAACGCTCTTAATAAGATGAGTTAGTTCATCACAATCATAGTTGGGATTAACAATTGAAATATTAATAATTGAAGTTAATCGTGAGAATGTAGTCAACTATTTAACTTAACCGTCACTTTATAGTAGTGCTAACTTTAACCTTTCATCATTAAAATTATACATTAACTGAAACAAAACTAATTTCCGTTAATTTTTTTCGTCAATGTGAAGTAAAAGTTACATAAATTTTTGTTGAATTTGAAGTTTGTATTTATTCTATCCCAATTGTGAAAATTAGCTTTTAAAATTAATTTTTAGTAAGTTATTTAAAAGTAAATTTTATCATTAAGTTACTTTTTTTAACTTCATCTTGAATCAGTTACTTTTTCAGAAAAGTAACTTTGACCTTTAACTATGTTCATAGTTACTTTTTGCAGAGATTAACTTTAGCTTTAATCAGATAATTTTTTTGGCAACTTTCCCAACTATGATCACAATTAGGGTGACAGTAGAATGGCTTCCGATTAAGAGGGCTGGATTATGAGGAAGGCGTAAAATTCTCATTGGTAATCAGATTGTACAATTGTTGCAGAGTGCAACATGAACAGTATATTTTCTGTAGAATAACAGGCAATATCATTGCAGCATTATGTAGCATGAAATAATTAAACTTACTCAGAGTAATAATTGTTGTACAAATTTTGAGATTTAAAGATTTTTTATAGCCACTGCACACTTAAATTATCAAGAATATACATAGTTAGGATGATGCTTGAGTACACGGCATAATACATACATTAAAATGCTACAATAAATAATGGCTTAAGTACAATAAATGCATTACTTTTCATCCATGTTTCATTCGTACCCCTATCAAGTGCACACATAAATCATAAATGAATAGAACCAAATAATTCGAATGAATGATTTCTAAAATGTCATCAGGGACTCAAGACAAGTGCAAATATTACAAAAATTTTAACACTCCAAATAATATGAGTCAATTCATGGGTGGTAAAATCACAATTCATAAGTAATCAGATCTTACCATTATCAGAGAGTACCTACCACAAGAAGAGTAAAACTCCTCACATACTACAAATTTCCTGCATAATAACGTTTTTTTTATAATAAGTATATACATATGTAGCTCCGAATTTTGAAAGGCAAACCTAGAGAGTTCTAATGCACAACAGATATTTACGATGGAGTTTAATTTGTATGCACAAGGTCTACCATTTATACTTTTGTATAAAGAGACTTTTTCAGAAAATTGGGGTTCAGACTTCACACTAGTCAATCTTTTAACAGCGTAAATTGTATCATGAGAAAAATAAGGATACTCTCTCCCAGGCCACAGGGCATCACCACAGTGCAATATAATATCATCCATTGTACTTGTCAACAGGGAAATAAATAAAAAAACCTATCTCTGAATCTGCAGAAATAATTGTATGGAAGAATGAGCTTATTACATCACCTTTCATTGACATTTGCAACTTTTATTTAATGATTTATTGGTACTATGGCCCTGTTTTTTTTGTGGTTTGAGATTAAAATCCAACTGGCTGACATCAATTGGTTCCCTTTAGAGCTGAGGTTCATAAAAAAAGGCTCGATTGAGTATGGGCTCATGTATTCATGAACCATCACTAAAAAATTACATGGCAGCATTGTAATGAGAGAGAGGACATCACTTTCAGATGATAGTTTACAAAAACCGAAGTAATTAGGTAACCCTTCGGGCTGAGAGACTGCATACACTCAGCTGATGTTATACACCTGCAAACATATGGGTTTCAATATGGCCGCCGGTAGGACGACACGTTTATCTCGCGCTCCTGTGTCTTTCAGTGTTTCTGTGGTTGCTTCGTTTCTCCTGCTGGATTTGTCCTTGCATGTTTGTGCCCTTTTGTGCGGTGATTACTCCCACTGTGTTGTGAATCAATTTCAACAAGACACTTTTAGCTATAGAAGATATAAATTTTCCGTCTTTTCATCCTGTGGCTTTTCCCGACGTGGTCTTCGTTTTCTCGGCGACTCATCGTCCGGGTCCCGGCGACTACCTGGGCCCTCTCGGGCGAATCTCACGCGCTACCCCCAGTGTGGAACGATTATCCTGCTCCTTGTTTTACTTTCTGGTGACATCAGTCTCAACCCCGGCCCCTCTTGTGTCCCCCAAGTGCATATATACTATCAGAATGTGGAACAAACTAGTTACCTGTGACACCCATGCCCATGAGCTCTCCCAACTTGATATTATTGCCCTTTCCGAAACCTGGCTAAACACCTCTGTCTCCGATTGTGAATTATCATTCCTAAATTCCCACAATGTTTATCGACGTGATCGACCATCCAGAGGTGGTGGAGTGCTTCTGGCTATCAACACACGCTACGCATCAAAGCGCCGCCTGGACCTTGAAACGGCCTGTGAAATTGTATGGACTGAAGTGTCATTATCCTCAGGTGAACTTTCGAAGCCATGTAAAATTTTTGTAGGATGCTTCTATCGTCCTCCCAACAGTGACATTTCAGTGCTGGAAAATTGTCTTGACTCTGTATTTAGGGCTATTAGTCTTGGTCCTGTTATTCTTGTGGGTGATTTTCCTCTTTGTCTCCCGAAGAAGGTGTGGATTTTCTGTACACCATCCTCGAGGGTGCAGTTAAAGATTTCGTACCCATGGTCAAGCCCAAAACAAAAAGGTTCCCCTCCTGGTTCAAATCGGATACTGTTCACACTCTCGGAAACAAAAATCGTGCTTGGTATCAGTACAAAGCTTTCCCAAATGAGAACACCCGTCATGCTTTTGCCAAACTTCGTCGTTATTCAAAAAAGCTTATCCGCCGTGATCATAAGGAATATGTAAAGGGTCTATGCTCGTCCATTTCTTCCAACGCAAAAAAATTCTGGTCCTTCGTAAACAGTCGCCGAAACCGCCCACGCATCCCTGATGAAGTATCGTATGAAAAATTCAAAGCTGTGGGTCAAGATAGGCCAAACTTATTTAACAAATTCTTCACTGATTGCCTGGTCCCCTTATCTAATCTCCCCTTTAACCGAGATCACTCTCTCACTCCAGTCCGTGATCATTGTCTATCTAATTTGCAGACTGATCCCCGAGAGGTATTTGAGTTCCTTTGTAAAATCCCTCTTCATCGTGCCCCTGGCCCTGACGGCCTCAGTCCCATCCTCATAAGAAACTGTGCCTCCTCCCTCTCTATCCCCCTGAGCCTCCTTTTAAACCGTTGCTTTTCCCTCGGCACTTTTCCTACTCAATGGAAAGTGGCTAACATCATTCCTATACATAAAAACGGTCCAAAAGACGAAGTTTCTAACTACCGCCCGATCTCTTTACTACCGATACTATCATCTATTTGTGAAAGGATTATTCTCAATAGGCTCTACTACTTTACATCTCCTTTTCTGTCTCAGAATCAACATGGTTTCCTTCCGGGCCGCTCCTGCCTCACCAACTTAGTTGTTTTTCAGCACCATGCAATCAATTCCATTACCGACAAAAGTCAACTTGATGCTATCTTCCTAGATTTCTCAAAAGCCTTCGACTCCCTCGATCATACTCTCCTTCTCCACAAACTCTCTCTTCGATTTAACCTGCACGGTAATTTTCGAAACCTAATAAACTCCTTCCTCAGTGATAGAGCCCAACGGGTCATACTATCTGGCTCCTCATCCCATTGGTCACCTGTAACTTCTGGGGTTCCTCAGGGAAGTGTCCTCGGACCATATCTTTTTAATCTTTTCATCGATGATTTAGCCTCCCTTATTCCTTCCTCACAAGCTAAAGCCCTTCTTTACGCAGATGATTGTAAGATATTTAAGCAAATCAACAATGTTTCGGACTGTTGTGACCTCCAGGATGCCTTACAGATGATTGCTGAATGGTGCAAAGTCTGGAAACTCAAATTAAACTCAAGTAAATGCAATACCATGTCAATTTCCCTGAAAAAATTCCCCCAGAACTTCAATTACAGCGTAAACTCCCAGATTATCAATCGTGTCTCATCCGTGAAAGACCTAGGTGTTTTGATGGACCAAAAACTCAACTACTGCGACCATATTCTGGCAGTTAAAAATAAAGCTATGTCTCTCCTTGGCCTCCTCTACCGCTACACAGAAATTACAGATCCATTTGCGTTACGCTCATACTTTTCAACTATTGTCCTTCCACTCATCAATTATTGCTCCCCCATATGGTCCATCTCGGCTCCATCTAATATTTTAACTCTCAAGAGTGTTACTAATTTTTTCTGCAAGATAGTAAAATACAGAGTGCCCCATTTTCACAATATGGCAACTGATACCATTTTGTCTACAGTCTCCTTACCTGATCTCCCGAAACTAATGCTCAAAACTGACCTTAAGCTCATTCATAACATTCTCAACTCAACTATAGACTGCCCTGAACTGATCTCTAGCATCAGTTTTCGAATCCCATCTAGACCCACCCGCACACACTCTCTACTCCACCTGCCCATTCCCAGGTTATCCTTGACCAAACGCTCCCTTCACTTTCGCCTCTCCTCCCTGATAAATTCTCTTCCTACCAACATTGATCCGTTTTTGCTTTCATCCAACACTTTTACACAACGCGCTCTTTCTCATTTCGCTAGCAATACTTAATTGCTTCTCTCCGCTGGGCCCCTTAAAAAAATGTTAATAAATTGTTATTGATCTTAGTTTTGTTTGAATTGTATGTGTCTATCTTCTGTGTTTGTTATATTGGGCCACTGTAAATTGGCAAGTATGCTGTATGTGGACAAATTAAGTAAATAAATAAATAAATATTAAAGCAACTTTCATCACCCAGCCTGTAGGGCTACTGGTGTCGATTGTTTTGAGAAAGTTATAGCATAGAAGAGCAACTAACAAACAAGTGCGTCATCTATTGAGGAAAATAAGAAACGCAACTTTTTTCAAGTAGGCAGAAAGTAAACAATGCAATTGAAGGTATGACATGTCCTTAACAACTCAACAACAGTCTAATCACCATAGAACATAATATGAACGTAAGAATAAGCATGGAGAGCAGGAAGGTGGATATGATTTGGTAGCAGGGACTCTTTGTAGGAGGTTAAAAAAAACTTTTTCAGCAGGCATAACTCAAGTGCACACTTACCAGGACAGACTATACATGAGTCACAGGAAAAAGTATAATCTTTTGGCAGAACAATTAGGGGTGAGATTAAACACAAGCATAGGTATTGTAGCATGGTGTAACTAAGCAACATTGCCATAAAGAAAAATTCAAGATGAGAATACATATTTCCCACATTCTTCAATTTTTTGTTAAATGATTGTGCCTGATAGTTTGCTCTTCCTCAAGCGTACTTGCTATTGCTATTCTCAAGAATAACAAAATATTTAAGATGCAGTTGTGTTGCACATCGAATAATGTCCTCACCAAGGTGCTTTACATACAAACAAAAATTATCAAGAACATAAAATAATATTCCATAAATTATTGAGCAATAAGACTATATACTGATGCAAGTAATATTAGTGTATTGCTATCCATTTATAACAGTTACTTCAAGTTGTTAGCACTGGAATTTCAGTCTTCTTGCTCAAAAATAACATTCTCTCTTCCTCCTTAACCCTAACCTCCTTAACAAAGAACATCGCTTCGCTCTATCATAGATCCCTCTATGTCCTTCACCGAAATAGAGAAATCACACTTACCTAGCTGTATATGCAACTCTGGCTGCGCATTTTTGACTGGTTAAGTTTGTAAGCACAGAGCTCTGCAAGTACTTATCCATCCCACAGCTGCCATCTTTAGACGAATTATCCTTGTCATAGGCAAAATAGAGAAGAGTAGTAGGAAAACCATCAACTTCATACAAAAGGCATTCAGGTTTCAGCACAACTTTTGGAGGAGCAAGGTCTAGACGTACATAAAAAAGAACCAAATTATAAACATAAATTACATGGTAAATAAAAAAAGGTAACTTTCTAGTTTCGACTTAGATATGTATCAATCATATAGCAAGAACACCATGTACCAATTACTAAAAAAAAAAATTGACACAAAGAGTGATAAGTAAATTGTCATAGTTTTCATTTGAGGTATATAACCATGGGACATGATGCCAATTTTCCAAAATGACCATAATTTTAGAGTAACTTTAAATATTAAGCCATTAAAAGCTAATGAAAGTTTACATAGAAAAGCCACTAGCAATACCAGGGAAATAACCAAGTTTTAACCACACCCCATTCTACATTAATACATGTATTAGAAATAAAAAATAAGAAAAAAATATGGCAGCGGTATGGAATTTGGCTTTCCTCAGCCATGGTAGGAGAAACTTAAGTGAAAAGGATATCCTCTGCACAATGGGCAGGTTTTGGAGTATTTCATTGGAGCAGCCTGAACAAAATTGTTATAATTCCTTACACTACCTCGTAATACCACTGGTCCCAATGATTTCTTTATGAGGAAGACAGTGTCTGAAGGCTAGTAAATCTTGGTTAGTGCAAATGTGCTTACATGTCAGTGAAACTTTGAAAAAGTTTTGGTTGTTTGCCTTGTAGTAAACCCTATTTTAGAGAAATAATGATGCTAAGGAGTTTGTTTCAAGGCTTTAAACAAAAACATTCGACTTAGAGTCATTTATCTACAAGGTCATAATAAGTACATAGTAAAAGGACATTAGAAAATCAAATATATTCCACGAATGTCCTGCCTACTAAATCATAAAAAAATTTTTTTAAGCATTCTTCAAAGACATTTCTTTTCAATGAATTTATCATGTGACCACGGAATGGTGGCATCAACTGTTTATAGTTGTCATAAATGCCAATGGCAGACTTTGGCACCACCCTCAAAAAAGTGCAGAAAAGAGCACCCTTGGGTGGACCATTTATGGATTAGAACACAGCCAGAAGAATTTGTTGAAGAGTTTAACGAAAGGCATAAGGCCATAGATATGAGCAATGGATGGAAGAATTATGTGCATGAGATGGAAGCTAAAAGAAACAATTTTAGATGCCATGAAGGATGTGTGAAGAGTTTAGGTGGAGGACATTCTAGGACATCTACATAATACCCTGCGAGCTGCTGCATGAGCATGTGGCTGGAGTTGTTAGGTCACCAGCTGTGTAAAGATGTAAGGTTTTGGGAGGTGAAATGGTGACGTGTATTATGGGCATTTGTTTAGTGGAGCACAGTATTTATTGTGGTCGCTTATTGTACGTGGAAAGAACAAGTTTTTCTACCTGTCTGTTCGACAGTGGTTCTCTCTTATTTTATCGCATCTGTCAGGCTTAGAAATGTAGTGAGGCATCATGATAGTATTATCTGTGTCGCTCTGAAACACACCAGTTCTAAATTTCCCAAGCAAGCCAAGCGTAGCCATGTAGCCTCCGAGTCTCTAGGGCAGTGGTGGCCAACCCGCGGGCTGCATGAACCTTTTTCCGGCCCGGGAGATTCATCACACTTTAATACAAGGGCGGTCAGGGTGGTTTAGTTTTCCATCACCTCCTCTTTTTATTTAGATTCAGTCATCATTTTGGTCATCAGTTTTGGCGTAACTTTTGTGTCCAGAGGCACCGAGCGTTGGGAGGGTCCACCGAAGAGGCTGGTTACCACAACCTTTGACCCCCATACCCCCGGCTCATGTGGTGCCCCCTTCCACTAACGCTGCCAACCCTAGATTTATTTAAATATTCACGCTGTCTGTCTGTGCATCATCGTTGCCATTGGCATCTTGATGGTTGGGGATAGTTCCTAGTTTCAGCAGTCCTTCCTCGTCAACTTCGCATAGGATGTTCTCTTGGCACAAGAATCTCTTAAAGCGTGGTACGTATGTTCCCTTCTCAGTCTCGTTAATTTGTTTTGAAAGTATGGCCAGTATTCTGCAGCCGTTCTGGTACCATTTTCGGTTGCGGTAAAGCACTCGTAGATAGTAGACTTTGCGAGTGTCCTTATGTAATTCGCTAACTGGGTCTTGTTCCTTTTGTCCTTTCCAAGGTAAACGCATATGTGGATATCATGGATCATTATACTTTGTTTATCTGTGATCTTTCTCAGGAACTGATTTAATTTTTTCCATAACTTTTTGGCCTAGGTGCATTCGTAGGCTAGGTGCCATGCTGACACTTCCCTTCCAGGGCACCACCTACAGTAGGTGTTATTCCTGAGGCTGGTGCGACGGAGAAAATGAGCATCGGCCCATCGGTTGTGTGCGAGTCTCCAGGCTACGTCTGAGTCTTGACCGAGGGAACGGGTTCGTCCAATAGTATTTCCAGGCGATTTTGTCTTCCACGTGTGGTCCCTTGATGGGCCACGCGTGTCGTCGACGTACGCCAACAGTGCTAAGGTCGTCGGAGGTATTGTGGGGAGGTGGAATCCGTGGATGTTTGCTTTTATTCGTTGCAGGAGCAGCTCGATGGCTAGGGCGAAGAAGTTGCCGGACATAAGACATCGCTGTCTGATACCCTTAGTGAAACGAAAAGTGGTTGAGAGTATGTGCCCGACTCTCACGTGACACATTGCATGTTTGTAGAGGGTTCTGATTTTGTTAACGAAGTTTTAGCCAAAATTCACGACGTTCAAGGTGGCGAAATGGTATTGATGCCTCACGCAGTCGAACGCTCCCTGCTGGTCGAGCGCCAGGACAGCCAAGTTGGTGTCCGTTTCGTTGGCGTACCTGATTACGTCTCTTGTGAGGGCGGTGTTGTCCTGCCGGAGATTCCGCATGACTGCTCCGGTGATGCCACCTCCACGATTACTGCTTGAAGTCTGGTCGAGAGTGCCTTGGCTAGTATTTTATAATCCGTCGTCGTTATAGAAATCAGCCTCCAATTTCTCAAGTTCTGTCTGTCTCCCTTTTTATAGAGGAGGGAGATGACGGATCTTCTCACCGATAAAGGGAGTAGCCGTCTTTGGAAACTGTCCTCAGCCATGGCCAGGAAGGGTGCTCGCAGCTGCCTCCAAAAGTGACGTAGAACTCCACTGTCAGGCCGTCCATGCCCGGTGCCTTTCTCCTCGACAGGGATTTCAGCGTTGCATCGAAGTCTGAAGATGTGAGATCCCTGTCGCACTCCATCTTGCTAATTTCTTCCAGCATGTGTGCCACGGTTGGGGGTTCCTCCGGGTGTGTCGGTTCGTACTTGTACATGTTTTCAAAATGTTCTCTCACATAGGTGGTAAGGTCTTCGATTATGTGGTCTGTAGTGACGTCAAGGGTCGATGGATCATTTTTCTCACTCGTGCCGAGAGGTGAGATCCTGCAGGTTTATCAGCCGCCAGGACCTCCTCCCATCCTTAGATGGCCAGGGTAGTGGTGCTCCTTTCGGTGTACCACCGGCGTATTTCTGCTCTTCTGTTTAGCGCCTCCTCATTGTTGGCTGACCCGACGGCCATCTCTAGTGTACCGAGCGTTCGGTATTCGCCTTCCCTCACTATCTTTTTGTTTATTTTAGTGGTGGCCTGCGCCTCAGCTTTAATGTTTTCCCAGTTGGTTATGGGGTCTGCGTATTTTCCTTCTATTTCTTGCAGGATGGTGGCCATGTATGAGACGTACTTGGGATCCTCGAGCATTTTGTTCTGGAACCTCCAGTATGGTGGAAAATGATGAAGTGGGGTGGTCATCATGAATCTGATGGTTAAGGCGTAGTGGTCCGAAAAAGATGGTTGCGTCGATATGTCTTTAACTGATGTCATGGTGTTACCCCCCAAGTAGAAACGGTCGAGTCGCGAGGCAACGTCCGGGTCCACTGGAGAGTGGTATGTGAATCCCTCTTCACGGCCTCTCAGCTCCCACCATACGTCGCTGAGTCCTTCTCCGCGGACGATAGCTGCGAGCTTCCGTGCGACCCCTGGATTTTTCTCGGTGCGAGAGGTCCTGTCATATCTTGGGGAGAGCGTGCAGTTGAAATCACCGGACAGGATGGTGGTATCTGACGGTGACTCTGCCGGGTCCATCGTCGGCTGCTGCATGGCTCCTTTGATGGCATCAAGATTCTCGGACGTGGAGATGCTGTCATTGGGGATGTAGACGTTGATCACTCGGATGCTGTGGCGGCTTCGATGGTGTCCGCACTCGATCCGGACTTCGTGTCCGAATCTGGGCGAGATGATATTGTGGCTCATGATGCTCATATTTAATGTCTTGTAAATGAGGATGGCCATCCCGGTTGAGACTCTGACAGGGAGGTTGACGAGAAGATGGCACTACGGGAAATCGATTTCACTCTGGCTTTCGCTGAGGTTTGTTTCCTGCATGAGGAGGACATCTGGACGGGCTTTTTTCAAAAAGGCTTTTAGCTGGCCAAGTTTTGCTATTCCTTTTATGGAACGCACGCTCAGAGTCGTAATACTCATCACGTTTTCTATTATTGAGATGCTGGCACTGAAAAGGGCTTTGCGACCGCATACTGGGATGATGACGGCATATAATTAAAAATTTAAATATAATTGAAATGATATGTTAGATGCAAAGGGTTATTTTTTTGCATTCGTGTGTGTAACACTAACTAATTACTTAGAGCTGTTATGAGTTGGGTTATTCTTGCTCGCATGGACCAGCTGGTTAAATTATCGTCAACCACTATGTATGATAGTGTTTCGATCAGTGGGTCAGGTTCTTTAAAATAATTCTTCGTTTTGATTTCTGGCTTTGCAAGTCTTTTCATCGCCTTTAAATATTTTAAAACTTGGTCGCACGGTATTTGTGGCTTCTCTTCGTTTAATAACATATTTAACACAATATTAATAACTCATTATGTAGTTGGTGTTGTCGGCCATTACTTGGTGGAAACGATTCATTATAATCAATGAATAAATTCGATTTTTCCACAATTTTATTATATTCAACATTTCCACAATTTTACTTTTATTAGAAAATAAATAAAAATTTTCTGTAGTCACCTGATGATGACCTGAGTATTGAAACCTAAGTAGTGGAAGGAAAATCAAGTTGTGGAAAAAACAAGTTTATTCGTTGATTTATCACTCATTATGTTTCAATTTTTCACTCCAAAATAATGTCTATAGTGGGTCTAAATCTAATATGGGGATATATAATTTTATATGCGGCCCGCGGAGTTATGATGCATTTCCAAAGTGGCCCGCAAGATCATTTCGGTTGGCCACCCCTGCTCTAGAGGATCCCACCTTAATCCCTCTAAAAGATGTGAGACACTATATGTTCGCTCGTAGTAGTTTTTAACGAAGCTTGCTGCTTTTCCATGTATCTTTCATTAATTGTTTTGGTTAAATCTTTACGACCAGGGTCCCAATGTCAATGCAGACCTTATTACAAGTTAAGCTGGAAAAACTGATTAAATTGCCTGGATACACTCATCAATAATTGGAGGCTTATAAAAATATTGATACCAATTCAAGGATCAAATAAACTTCATGACTCACACAGATGGAATGGACGTGTTGGGTCTTCTAAATGTTCACTGATAAAAGATTTGATATCTTGCACAGTCTCACCACCCACAAAACAGCCTTGGAGAACTACACGGTTTGGGAACAAGACCCTAATCACACACGGCATAACAAGGTAATGAGCTTCATTTTGACGTCGGGCTGCAGCGGTGAGCAAGGGAGCATCTTCTAATTCTTGCCTGGAATGAATGAATTGAATTAATTTGTTAGTTGGCAAGCAAAATTCACTTAAGTACTCATTCCAACTAAAAAATGGCATAAAAAATTAGAAAAAAAGTACAATCTGGAACACAGGTTAATGATAATGCCTTTCCAGTAAGTGGCTTTGAAATCAAGATTACCACCTATAATTACCATCACTTGGATTGAAAAAGTAAATACCTACAACAAAATTGTAAATTTTGCGATTCATTGACATGGAGACATTGCTATATCAGCATTTGAGCAATTTGGCACTTTTTAATATTGGGCATTCGTTCTAAATCAGCCCTCAATCGCAATTTATCTTTGACATAAATAACCTAACTAGTAACAACGAAAACACTTTGTGACTTCCACAGATTTTTTATTGACAAACAACAGGTTTCGGCTGTAAAGCCATCTTCAGGTACAAATAATCTCTATACAGCCAGTAGATATAGTCCAGAATTTTTAGGGGAGAGGGGAAAGTGGAAGGTAGTGTGATGCGTTGAAGAAGGTGATGTCGTTGAGAAGCCATTTAGATTCACTTGCAAGGACAATTGACCGCTGTTCGTGCGTGTCCATCTTCCATCCATTTTCCACACAATACAATATTTCAGGTTTAGTGCTCCAACTCCAGCATGTGTCGGGCAAAGGCCAATGAGTCTTCTTTTTTGTTTTTAAAACACACCTGATGTTCCTTGGCTCTTAACTGGAAGCTTCTACCCGTTTGACCAATATAAAACCCCATACAATCATGACATACAAGTTTATACACACCACTTTTAAAGCCAGGTTCAATTATATCTTTTGAATTCATTAACAATTGTCCCAGGATATTATTAGTATATAAACATACATTAAAAATATCCCTCGGGATAGTATTTGAAATAGAATATGACATCAGTCAATAATCAAATTGGTCAAATAGGAAAGCCAAAAGCAATAGTAAGGGGTCAATGACATCTGTACCATTACTATTACTACAGTAATGCTTTACATGAAATGAATTACATTACTCAATTCAATGAAATTCGATGAAAAATAAAGAGAATATGTAAAAAAATACACCTGCCCACATGCAATTTGGCTTTCTTTTGAATATCTACAAATGAGAACCTTGACTGGTATCACTACATTCATGAAATGATTTTAAAAAATGGCCATATGGACATTTAAGATTATGAAATTTGTCTCAAGCACTTCATTGGAAACTCTAAAACTTGTTTACTATGCCAAAGTTCACTCTTACTAGGCCTATGGTTGCCAATTCCCTTAGTTTAAATGTTGATAAATCAAATTTAATTTATTTTACAAACAAAAACAAGCCTTCAGCAAATACTACCATTAAAATCGACAGTAAATCAATACCACAGAATACCATTTCTCGTTTCCTAGGAATCAATATTGACAGCATATTATCTTGGGATAGTCATATTCATGATTTAAGGAATACTATTGAGTTCTATCTGTTACCTTATTAGATCTATTACGCATACTGTTAATATTGATGTGTTATTGTCCGTCTATTTTGGAGAATTTTACTCCCATGTAATCTACACTATTCTTTTCTGGGGTTCCTCACCAAAGGCCAGTGTCATATTTAAAATACAGAAAAGAGTTGTTCAACTTATGTGCATTGTCTTGTACCCTTCAGTGTACCATGTCACCCTCTTTTTAAAACTTGGCATCCCGCCTCTTCCATGCGTCTATATATATGTGCTGCAATCATCTTTGCTAAGCTCAATCTCTGCAGCTATAACAGAAATGACTTCTATCATAGTTACAACACCAGCAGTGCTACAAGCTTACACCAAACTTACGCTACAAATAGGCATGCTGAACTAGGACTGAAAAATATGGGTCATACAGTGTTTCAAACCCAAAAGTAATGTGTCGCATTTTTTTCTGACGCGACTGTACGTCGCAGACCGACCGGACTGGTTGGTGTAGGTGGTGGGGGGTCTAAGCTTTCCAGCGATCTGCGTGCCAGTCGCCTTCAAGCTATTGAAGTGTGTACACGCATGATTTTTTGAATCCCTGTAGTGTGACCTCATCGAGGTAAAAATGGAGCAATCTCTCGATCAACGAGCAGCAATCAAGTTTTGCGTTAAACTTAAAAAGACGCTGCTGGAAACTTTTCAAATGCTTCAACAAGCTTTTGGGGAAGATTGCCTCTCCCGATCCCAGTCGAACCCAGTCGATGGCACAAGATGTTCCTGGAGGGCCGAAGGCCGAGGGTCAAAGAGACAGAGTTGCGAGTGGCACACGACGTCATCGCCGCGCCCCTAGAAGCTTGAATGAGCCACTCGAAGGTGAAGATCATACTCATTGTCTTTTTTGATGCCAAAGGGATTGTGCATCATGAGTACGTGCCTCCTGGAGAGACCGTAAACGCCCAGTTTTACAAGTCAGTGCTCCTGAGATTGACCCACAGAGTAGCCCACATCCGACCCGAGATCAGGAATTCGTGGAAACTCCACCATGACAATGCACCGGCATACACCGCCTTCGTTGTCACCCGCTACCTGACTGGCCAGCACACTGAAACGTTGCTGCAGCCGCTGTACAGTCGGACTTGTCACCGCCAGACTTCTTTTTGTTTCCCCACCTCAAAAGGGAGTTGAAAGGTGTACATTTCAACACCATCGACAACATCAAGGCTACCTCGACGAGGCTTCTCAAGAGCATTCCCACCGACGAGTTCCAGGGTGCCTTCCAGGCGTGGAAGAACCGCTGGCAGAGGTGTATCGACACGGAAGGAGATTATATTGAAGAATTTTAGGTTGTAATACGAATTGGATCAATAAATTTTTTAAAAATGCGACGCATTTGGGACAAACCCTGTATACTGTTTAACAAGTTACCTGCCAAAATACAAAAATATGAATCGATAAATATATTCAAATATGAACTTAATCAATTTAAAAAGAAATATTTACTACTCAGTTGACGAATTTATGCAGCAATTATAATGTGTATTAATACTGTCTTGACGTGTCCTATATTTGTATGTACAAACGAATCTTAAATAACAATTAATTAAAATAAATGATTATTATTTTAATTAATTGTTACTTTAGTAAAATTCCCCTCTGAGTCCTCGGCAAGCATCAGGTTTCATTGCCATCATAATGGCCGAGGACTCTAGAGGAGTTGGGCAGTACTCGCAGCCACATCTGACGCCCATCAGATGTGTGGCTATGCTAAGGTTGGGTCATGCGTACGGAGTAGGAGGGACCCAAGTAATACGGCCTTCTGCATGCAAGCTGCAAGTGACTCCGCCTGTGCCACGCAGGACGGAATGCACTTGATGCTCTCCAGCAGCGAGCCCTTAACTCCACCGAGCACACATATGAGGAGGACAACCAGTTTAACATAGTGTCCTGGGTACATTTGCCGAAGCTCAAAAAGCAAGTCTTGATCTTTCGCCCGTTTCTCCGACTCCTTTGCATCCATGTTTATTTCAGCAGGACCCGAAAACTCTATCACGAACATGGAGCGTGAGTGGTGGTCGAGGAGAACGATATCAGGCTTCAACTGCCTGGTGGTGGAAAAGGAGCTGCAAGTGACTCCGCCCGTGCCGCGTGGGACGGAATGCACTTGATGTTCTCCAGCAGTGAGCCCTTAACCCCTACGAGCACACCAAATATGAGGACAACCAATTTAACAGAGTGTCCTGAGTACATTAGCTGAAGCTGAACAAGCAGGTGTTGATATTTCGCCCGTTTCTCTGCCTCTTTTGCTCCTGCCGGAGCCGAAAACTCTATCATGAACAAGGAGTGTGAGAGAAGGTTGAGGAGAATGATATCAGGCTTGGGCACTCCCAACTGCCTGGTGGTGGAAATAATTATTATTATTATTATGGTGTCGTCTTTTGGGGTAACTCTAGTGCAGCAATAAAGGCATTTTCCAGGCAAAAGAGGTTGGTGAAGGCAATGGTAAATGTACCCACTAGGATCCCAGGAAGGCCAATGTTTAAGAAACTTCAAATAATGACTTTACCTTGTATATATATATTCTTCAGGCTTCTCTATTTTTACAAAAGAATCTGTCTCTGTTTGTGCCCAACTCTACCATTCATTGTCACCTTACTCGAGTACAATGTGCACCTGAGAACTCAATCACTTACTAAACAGGCCCACACCACTCCATGTCGATTATTTACTATAAACTGCCAGTTAGTATAAAAACTAAGGCCACTGTGACTCCTTTTAAAATAAAACTAAATGAGCTATTGCTTCAAAAATGCTATTATAACACTGATGAGTTCCTAAGCGATACTTGTAATTCTACAAATAGTGTTGCTATGATATATATTCTTGTGTGAGTGTTAGTTTGTATTGACGATCTGACCATGTTCTATATTGTAACACACACAAAATCAAAATCAAAACGTGTGCACCAATTTCAGTATTAAGTCCATAAGAATATATTCAATTTAAAAAGTTAATGGGCCCAATTTACATACCACTATACATACATGTATACATATATCACCCAAGGTCAACTCTAATACTTGTTCAGCGTGCACCAAGCATCATGCAATCCCATTAACCAAAGTTTTCTTTCACTTATCCCACACTGCGCCAAGGTCACCCTCCTCTCTCAGGCTCGCGGCACTCCGGATCTCTGGCCTCTCGTCCTTCCTCTCCACGCGAACCTCTCCTTCCTCATGGCGGCCCACAAATCATAAGGTCCTCTGCTTCCGCAGCCACAGTCCGCTCCTCACGGCAAATCCCTCCTTACTCTCGGTACGGGATATAATAACTCTCTTTTCCTCTCACACACGCCGCGTGCGTCCGCTCCCAACGGCAGGTTCCTTCTACTCCCTTTTCTTATTGTTAACCCCGTACCTTCCATTGGCGTCCCTAGCGACGGCCCTTGTTACCTTCTCGCGTCCCACTTTTCCCTATTGTTAATTGTTTACATTGGATTAGCGTCCCTAGCGACGGCCCCCCATGTCGATATTGTTATGACCCAGAGTTGACCTTGAGTCTATATTTACAACGTTACAATATCATGTAGCTGACCAACAGAACAATAAATTATACTATTATTATTATTATAACATGATAGCCCCACAGCTATTCCACCAGTAAAAACTGTAAAAATATTCCACAAATGAGTTGTACGTGACTTTATTTATGATTAAGCTCATATGAAAAGTATACGGAAATGGCTTAAAATGTTTGGAATATATCAACGTGAAAAAAATCAGAAACAGAGGTAAATATTACCAAAATTTATGCTAATTTTCAGGGGTTTTCGGTACATTATGAAAAATATCACATTAATTTACAAAAATTGCCATAGTAATTTTCAGAATGGCCCACCTTCAGTCACAGTATCACACTTACCTTTTCTTTTTGAGATCCCTGAGCAATACTCGAGCATCTTCGAGGGTCACCTGAAAGAACTCATCAGGAAGTTCTTGGTGAACACCTTTCATTGATGAGCTGACAGGTTGATCCATGCTGAAGGCACACCCACTGCGATCACCTGGCTGAAAGTTAACCCATTATGTATCAAAGCCATGCAATGAGGTGCATTTTATGTGTGCCATGGTAAATAATGCTACGTTATGCAACAAATTAAAAATGAAAAAGGTCATATATTTGAAAATGGTTCAATATTTGGTTGAATTACAAAGAAATGACTATGCAATATGGTGGTAGTAGAATTGTGTGAAATTGCACAGCGTGGCTAGTTCTGTGGTTCTTTGGAGGTAGAAGGTTTGCCTTTTACAATTAGGCAGCATGCATATATACACACAATAAGTATTTTTACAAAAATATTTCACTGCAACAGATCTTTGAAAATTCCCCTTAAATACTACAACATAAGTAATTGTATGGAGTATTTAAGAAGTAACACAAAGTCAAATCGGTGTCAACATATTAGGATTGGCTTGAGATATTAACTGGGTCAGAAATGATAGCCCATGATAGTTGCTTTTGAATACAAGAGAGGCAATTTAATAAGTTATGTTTGCCTTCAATTGTATTGCTCATAGTTTTAAGAGAATACAAAAAACATGAGCTTGTGCAGCAACATATTCAACAAAAATGATTACCAGCAGTTTGATTTCTTCCTCCACTGGAGCAGCCTTTGGAATACTTTCAGAGCTAATCTTGCCATCTTCCTTCTTAGAGTCAGTTGTATCCATAGGTTCTTCTTCACTGGTTGCCCTAGTTTCTGGTTTGGCCTCAAGACTCTGCAGAGGGATAGGTAATTCACCCAATATTTATCAGTTTAACAGTCAGCTCTACTTATATGTAGATTAGATTAGATTAGATTAGACTGTTGGTGGAGTTCCTCCGAGGAGGACCTAGGGCACCTAGACCTATTGGTCCTTTGTGCTAACCACCATGTCTTGGTTACCCGTGGAGTCCAATGGCCTTACTGAAGGCCAGCATATCCCCTATGGGGGTAACCCTGATTTCAGCCAGATCGGGAAACGGGGATCCTAGATGTTACTTATATGTAAGTCAATAGCAATGTGCTCCTGGTGTAAATGAACTAAATTTGAATAATATTAGTGATGGTAACAGATATAATACAAGAGAGGCAACACTATAAAATTTATAAAGTGAACCTGTTGAAAGGTACCATTTTAACCTCTCATCTGCTGAAACTATTTACACTTAACACCAGTAGGTAGTTCCCACTCATTGAGTTCCAGCCCATACTACCCTTAGGGCACAGACTTTCCTGTTCTCATCAAAATGGAATGTCAGAGATTTAGAGGAATGATCCACTATCATTGAAAAGTTGGATACTTTAACTGAAAGGCAGGGTTAAAGTGATGAAGATGGGACTGAATACTGTTTGCCATCAATCCTTTTAGTTCTAATGTTTTTAAAAATATAATTGGAAAAGTTATTCCCTCAAAAATTTGATTCCGATTAACAAGCAACTTGTGCTTGAGCTCAAACTAATGACAATTCAGGTGAAAAAATATTCTTTTTTCCTGGTTGGGGATGACATATTAGGATGAATTTTGGAAGGAAAATGATCATTTCGACTATTACTAGGGTCAGTCTATGAATAACAGCAGCAAGCCAATGCTACTTTGCTCTTTTTTGGCCACACCTTGAATATGCTGAAGGCGTTTGGGAGCCTAGACAGAAAGATATAACCAAAAAAATTGATTAAATACGAAGGAAAGCTGGAAACTTCATTAAAAATTGCTAGAAGTGAACATAACAATGTTTCTCAGCTCTTAGAGGGATTAGGTTTGGAGCCCCTAGAGCAGGGGTGGCGAACCTTTTGGTGATTGAGTGCCAAAGTTTATGAAATAAGAGTATACTTGCTCGGCTCTCGTGCCAACCCATCAAGTGAGAAAGAGGTATCCCTTAGCACCCACCCAACTCCGAGAGCCGAAATAATTGCTCAGCATGTCACTTTGGGCACGCGTGCCATAGGTTCGCCACCCCCACCCTAGAGACTTTGAGGCTACATGCTAGGTTCAGTTTGCAAGAGAAATTCAGAACTGGTGTGTTCAGATTGACATAGAGAATATTATCATAATGCCTCATTACATTTCTAAGGCTGACAGAAGGGATAAAATAAGAGAGATACATTAATTTTCTGAACAGATATATACAAAAACTCGTTCTTTCTGCGCACAATAAGTGGCCACAATAAAAAGTGAGCTCCACTAAACACACTCTCATAATACACGTCACCATTTCACCTCCCAAAACCTCATCCCTTACATGTCTAGTGTTCCATCACCCTCTGCCTCATGCCCAATCAGTGGCTTGCAGGGTAGTGTAGAAAGCATATTACTACCTGTGAACTTTCAGGGACTCCCTCAGAATCCACTTTATCCTTAACTGGCTGCATTACTTCCTCATCCATTGGTTCTTCTTTTGGCACCTCTTCCTTAGGCGGTTCTTTCTCTGTAGACAGTCTTTTCTTGGCCTCATTCCTTACTGCCTCCACCTTTGTCTCATTGGAGAGATTTTCTTTGGGCTTGACTTGTTTCAAATCCTTAAATGAAATACATAGCACATGCACAACATTGTATCAGTCCATATCCAACAAATATGCAAATTATAATTTCTACAATAAAACACAACAATTCTGATCAGACTTTTAAGCGGATATTTTATGGCTTTCATATACAGATAAAAAGGTAAGAATTTAAGGGATGCATCACCAGTGTTACTAAAAAATTTGAACTTATCATTTAGATAAATTATTGGTTAGAGACAATGAATCTTGCCCACTGCAAAAAACCAAAAGTCTGCTTCAATCCATAGATATAAATTCTGTAAGTTTTCAAAATTCTGATGGCGTGAAAAATAGCCTAAAAGGGGTGTAGCGTCAGGTCAGATGTTATTGGAGTGAGTTAATGGCCGACAGTGAAAACTCATACGAAACTTCTATTCAGTGAAAGAGATGACTAGGATATTTTCCAAAAAAAATGTAATAAAAAGTTCTCTGTGAGGTTATATTTACGTAGAACACACATCTCGCATTAGTATAAGATATTTTTGCTGAAGAATTCACTGGGAGTCGACCCTTTCCTTAAGATCAGTTCACATGATGCAAATACTTGCGTGAGTGATGTACAAGGAACAGCAAAAATATAAGTGAGAAGTTCAGCCTGATCCACAACTCAGACCGAACAAGAGCTATGTTATGTTGACGTCAAAAATTTCAGAAATATTTGTAGCACATCTGAAAATAGTCGCAGTAAGACAAGTTGGAGACAGGAGAGGACAGAGAGGAAGACGAAGAGAAGGGACAAACTAAGAGAGGGAATATAATTAGTGTGTAGTATAGTACGGCATTACTTGAATCAAAATTTGACCTTCCTAAGGGTCCATATTTAAAATATGGGAAGTATGACATGGTTGCTCTTCAAGTTTAAACTGCCCTTACATAAAAATGCTTTGTTCTAATCGATCTCCATTGGTGAAATAGTCCTGCTTCCACTATTTGCCTGAAATAATGAAAATAAACTGCTGCTAAAATTGCATCAGAAAAATATGGGAATAAAAAAAATCTGGGTAGGTAATGCACCCTAATACTGTATTTTATTTATATTACAAGAATTTTGGAATGGCATTTTGTTTCAAAAAGTATAGAGACCTGTAAAGATAAGTATGGGTAAAAGATAAAGATTAACTTAATCACTCCACAGAAATTTATTGAAAGATGACCTAGGTATCAACCTGGCACATCATCATCAGGAGATGAGGAGTCAAGTGGTAGCAAGTGTTCTCACTAGCCTCACATACTGGTAATTATTTTCAGTTAACTAAGGAATAATGATAATTTAATTAAATAGCCATGAACTCATACGTAATCAAAAAACGATTATTTGACATGTTATGGTACTATGAAAAATACTGTTTCAAAAATGGGAGATAATTAACTCAGCAGGCAAAAAAATTCCAGTACTAAGGTTGATAGTTACATTATGTTTATCCACAGATCCACTTTCTTCACTTTTTTCTTCTGCTTCAGCATCTATTTTATGCTTGGAGACGGGTCGTGTCAATGGTGCAGACACATTAGCTTGGGTCTTCAAAACTTCAGGAGAACGATGAACAAACCTAATCCAAAGAGAAGAGCAACACATAATAATACATTAGGAAACTAAGAAAACTACTTCAAGCTTAATTCTTCAACACAACCAACCTTAGCATAGCCCGACCTCCAGTAATACCTAAAGAACGTAGATTGGTACTCTGCAGCTCAGGAGGACTAGACACCTCTGTGCGCATGTATATTACGACAGGGTTGCCTTCTTTCGATACTTCTTCAGGGCATAATTTGTTTAACACTGTCCACAAGGAATCTAAAGAACAAAAACATCTTCAACTTTTACTCATTTGAAAGATTAAGGTTCAATTGATTGATGGTAATAAGACTTGAAATGAATACACCTTCTCCAAAGACAGTTCATCATGCTGCGGGAGCGAGCACAAAAATTGATCAGGTCAAATATTGGGGCACAATTGGTTTTTCTCTGAAGAACGATTCAAACCTTGGAGTTAGATTAACATTAAAGAATACGGCCTAATGTTGGCTTTAAAACCTCCAAGCGGGTATTACTGATAGATAAAACTATAGTCACACACTCAATCGCTTCCAATTTACTATAAAAGTATACTTACCACTGGGCATAAAAGTTCCTGTGAAGCGATCTCCTGACTCAATTTGTACTCCCAAAGTAACTTCTGAATCTTTCCTTGTTTTTGTAGTCGTAACCATTTCCAGCAAAGCATTATTGGGAAGGCCAGTGAACCGAATGACATTATCTACATTCATTATTTTATTGTGATGCCTGAAAAATATATTTCACTCAATTACCAGATACCTCAATACTTTGTTGCCGTTTCGAGTAATACTATTCAGCGGCATTTATGTACCTCAAATCATACTCGAGAGGATTAAATCCATGCTTAGAGCAAGCTTGTTCCAGAACCTAGAAGAAATTAGAAGCAGATTGGGTAACGTTCGCTGTCAACTCATCCACAGACCTGAGGACTTGCAAATTTATTTCTTTCAAGCCGTAGGTCATAAAAGGAAACTCTCCAATTAAGAAAACACACATACCTGCAGTAAAGTTGTGTTTGGGGTTACTTTAACAGTTTGGCGACGACCATTCGGCGTCAAAACAATTATGCTCTGATGACTTGCCATTGTTTTTGCGTATTTGGAAATGTCTAGTTGAAAACTAGTTGAATTACATCGATGAAATTGTTAACAACACGTAAAATACGTTATCAAGAACCTTTTCCTAAACACCGGAGTGCACTCCGTCACACTCCGTCATACACCATCATACACTACACTGCACTACACTTACCGTATATTTACGACTTTCACTTGTTGTCGGCAATCGCGCTCCGCAAACTTCAATTTTTGTTCTTGTAAACACCGGTACACGCGGGCGGGTGAAGGAACACGAGGAGCATTTCGTAAAAATGGAAGTTGATGATGAGAGAGACAGTTCGGAAGGATCGGAATCTGGTGATGATTCTATGTCAGACCAAGAAGATGATATGGGAGAAGAATCGGAAGAAAAAGCCCCTGTTAAAAGGGAAGTATATCTGCCGGGAAAATCGTTGGACGCAGACGAGCAACTTGTATGTGATCAGTCAGCCTACGTAATGCTTCATCAAGCCGCTACTGGTATGATGAAATCCATCCCATGATATATTTTACGGTGAAAATACGGTAATACTCCGCTTTGGTCTCACAACATCAAAAATATATTTTTTCACACTTTCCACTAGCATCGCCATGAAATTTTCATCACATGATTTGGCTACCTTCACCAATGTTTTGATATTTTTCCTTTGAAATATTTTAATTCTATCTGTTGGCATGTTTGTCTGTTAACTTTTGTATTGCGCAATATCTGCTGCTAACAAATTTTGCACCCATTCGTGTTGTAACTTACAGGGTCTCCATGCTTAAGTTTTGACATTATAAAGGATGATTTGGGTGATGACCGGAGCACATACCCGTTATCTGCGTATCTGGTGGCTGGAACTCAGTCGTCGAGACCGCACACCAACAGTGTAATTGTGATGAAAGTTAGTATATCTCATGTCTCTACGAATCCCCATATCAATTTCTTTTACAGCTTTAATTTTTTTCAATTCTTGGTTACTAATCGATGTATTTTTTCAGATGTCTAACCTTCATAAAACTCAAAAGATCAAAAGTGATGAGGAAGATGATGATGATGATGATGAAGAAAGTGAAGATGAGGAGGACGAGGAGAAGAAGCCCAAACTTGACTGTGCCCTTATCAAACACCAGGGCTGTGTCAATAGAATTAGGGTTAGTGTAGTTGTAATGACAACAAATTCACTGGGGGGTGGTGGAATCACTGGAAGAAACCCATTTTCCTCGGGCAATTATGCTTACTTTAATTGCCCAGAAATATGACATTTGAGAACATTTTGCATTTGAGGTTAAGACACTGAGAGACACAGAACATCAGTAATGCAGTGTCTTTCTCCTACTGCACCATTTGCTCTTCGAGGTATATGTGGTAGATCATAATTTTGGATCAGAACATACATTGTTACAGACGAAATATTCTCTAGGGAGCCAGGCGAGGACTACCTATGTGAGGTATTGGGTGAAATAGATGTTAGGAATACTATTATTTTCATTAAAATTAAAAAGATAACATTTTAATTCCACAGTTAGAACTGAAGGTCAGTGGTGAACTTTTGCCTTCAAAAGCATAATAGTATTAAGATAGATTTATTACTGTATTATAAATACTATATATAGCGTGTAAGTCCTTCGTGATTTTCGAGGCAGAAAGTGTAGAAAAATATCGCATTCATGATCTTTGAATGTTATTTACATCCAACATCAATTTTAATGTTTATATTGAAATATTATGCAATAAAGCCTTTAAAATGTTGGGCTTCATTACTAGAAATATGCATGAATACAAAGATGTGCATACTTATAAAATAATTTGTTGTGTTCTAGTCAGACCTATTCTTGAGTACTGCACACAGGTATGGTCTCCCTTCTATTACATCTCAATTTCGAGAATTGAAAGAGTGCAATGCAAGTTCCTATGTCTATGTGCCTATAAAAATAATAAGAAATATGGTGATTATGTATATAGTGATATATTGTCCCTATTAAAATTAAAACCTGTATCTTCTCGGCGTGCTCAGCATGAAATAATTTTTTTGTATAAATTAATCAACAGTGTGATTGACTGTCCTCCACTTCTTCAAACTATTAATTTCTATATTCCATTCAGACCACTGAGAAAAGTTCCACACTTCATGACTGATTGGCATAAATCTAATTTTTCGAAGCATTCCCCAATTAATCGTGCTATGAACTTAGCCAATATACTTCCTGACATCAATTTTTTTTATTCAGCCTTGTATACTTTTAAGGTATCGTAGTACAAAAGACCTTATAAATTCGTATCCTTTGTTCTATTTTTGTGGGTGTACTATTTACTTTGTACTCATATACAATGTACTAATCATGTGGGTGAAGAATGTATTCCTAACCTGTAAATTAAGTATTATTATTACTATAACATAAGAGATACAATTAAAATTTGAAAACTCCCGAGGTAGACCCGTGCTGGAGTTTCCATTAATCATACCCTCAAACATAACAAGCCATGACTTATATCCTAACATACATACACATATTTACAGGTAAAGCAAGGAAAAAAAGGATACCCTCAATGAGACATGTTTGTGTTGTTTCCCCTTAGAGTATTTACATTTTTTTGCATATTTTATGTATTCTTACTCCAGCATACATACATTTGCATTATGTTAGCCTCTCACAATAGAATATATTTACAAACATTTATTGAAACTGCACTCTTAACAATTAATCTTTATGAATGAAACTATAGGTGAAATTCTTTGTAATTTTGTAATTCTTTTCAAATTAAAAAAATATTCCATTGAGTAGGTTTGAGAGAAATTTGTTGTATTTATTCTAAATATTTCTTTTGTTCAGTCTACGCAGGTGAATCAAGCAGTTTTATGTGCTTCGTGGTCAGAGCTGGGACGTGTGAGCATCTGGGATCTAAGTCCTCAACTTAGAGCTGTACAGAATTCCTATGCTCTGGAGATGTATTGCAGCAAAACAAGCCCGGACAGTGACGCAGAGAGGAAACCCATTTTCACATTTGCTGGCCACCTCTCGGAGGGCTTTGGTGTTGATTGGTGTCCAACAGCACCTGGTAATGATTATTTATTTCACCAATCATACATTGTAGAACCATTTCTCGGGATCAGGTTGGTGTGGTGAATGGATTTCTGGTTTCCTCTCCTGAGGACTCAGGTTCAAAGCCAGACTGTGTTGTAGATTTTTGTGGAATCCTGATTATTATTTGAATGCAAACTGGAGAGCTCTTCACTCGTTGTTCCTAGTCTGTTGGATGGGATTTTGCAGAAAAGGATTCTTGGCCTAATTTTGTCATGTTAAGGGGTTATTCGATGACTGTTTAACTCTTAGATGATCAAAGTGTCAATATATTGGCTAATGCAGTATGCCTAACGTGCTCCGGTTGTGAATATAGGCCAGGAAAATAAAAGCATTAATTCTTACCCATGATTTCATTACGAAACTCAAGGGGCTCACATTGAAAGAGTCCTGTCATCTCATGATTCAAACAAATTTTATTGATTCACGTTATATTTTAACAATAAAGGGTTGTAAACCTACGGTTGGCAACACTGGGTGGAACGCCAGAGGGTTGGTACCACACCCGGCAAAACAATGAGCAATACGCCTGGCCGTAATAATAGATGACAATAGGGAAGCCGAGCATGGGTAGTTACAGGTGTGAAAAAGGGGAGAGTTTGAATGACAGTCAGGCAGAGTGCAGACGCGTCCAAGTAATCTGAAATTTAAAAAAATATAAGTGAAAGCAAGTAGGAATAAAACCGAAAGTGTGTGGGCATGCTCGAGAAGTCGGAAACAAGAGGTGAAAGTGAGGATTATGGGTTCGGACGAAAAGGTGGGAAGGAAACCCGATACGGGAAGGCTCACTCCGGCCCGGCCCCGTGAGAGGAAATCCAGAGACTACCCGGAATATTCATGCAGATAACAGCTTCTCGATCACGATAAGTGGAAAGGGAATAGGGGAATTTCATATAAAATAAAATTTTTATAAAATTACCCAGAAATATTTCAATTTGTCATTATATAGATATATATTAAGCAAAGGCTGTAAATTGGGCCCAATTATTTCTTGCATTGAATTAAAACCATATATGTGCATGAATAAGATAAGTAGTGTTTTTTAAATTTAAATTGAACTGTATTGCTTATAATTTATGTGTATGTGTGGTAAATGAAACATTGTGGTAAGGTAAACGTAACGAAGGTAACTGAAAGGGAATTAAGGGGTACAGGGTAAAATCAGTTTTTCCAATGTACTCTGAAAGTTATGCATCATAGAGAAAAGTTATGCTCTGAGGAATGGTAGGAAATAAAATTATCTACAAAATGAGATTTGTGTAACCAAAAGCTGTTCATAAACAAAAAGTTATTGAAAAAAAACATGAAAATGGCTATTTTTTTAATTGTTTATAATTTCCACATTTTTTGTTGAAATCATATGAAACCTACAAAAAGGTAAGGGTATTGCCATACTTTAAAAGTGTGCTAAAGATGGGCCCTGTTGGAGTAATAGTTTTTGCACAATTCCATTTATTTATCCCAAAAATCTAAAAAGTTAACCCTCTCTAGCAGTGTCAATTTCCAATGTAGGATGAATCAGAAACCGACATTTTAACCTTGAAGACTTAATTAAACAGTCTATTTAAAAAATTTGACCTTTTGAAAATTTGTTTGCAAGTTTGATTTACTGTTGCAAATATTACACTAAGAAATGCAATATGAAAGCATGGCCCACAAAACAATTGACTGTTAACCTGGGACATGAGCTCAGACAGCAATATTGAAGAGTGCACGGAATATGTGCTGCATGGTAATGATAAAACGACCATTATAAAATTAAGATTCTCGGGCAAATACTGCTTCACTTATACGTTGCATCGTCCAATGAATTCTCAGTAGTGGGCTTTTTATCACAGGAAAGACCTTCTTCAAGTTATGACTAAAAATTCTGGTTATTTTCCTAGCCTAATATATCATCTCATACAAAAAGTTATTTTTTAAAAGCTTCATTTTAGAGGCTACAAATATGATATAAAGGCATTACATATTTCAAATGCTTTCATGAATAATGATATAAATCATTTTAAAACGTTTCCAAAGACCAGAGAAGTCAGATGGGGAAGGGGAAATATTTTTCACGATTTATTAAAAAGATTCCAAAATACGAAACTCGAAAATACAAAGTGCTGATATTTCAGTCCCACCAACTTCGTACTATCGAGTTTGTTCTGTAGTTATATAACCCCAATCAACAGAATTTTTATCCACTCATTTGTCTCAACAGTTTTATCTCAATGGTGTTATACCTCTTTGAGTTCGCAGTTGACCATTCGGCTCTTCAATTCTCGTGCATCTGGGATATCTCTTTCCCTCTTGGACTGAGGCGTAATTTCCTTCGCGCTACACACCTGTAGGCTCCTTCTCATAGTCACCGATCCTCTTGGCAATCACTTTTCCTCACTTCTGATTTTCCTTCTACTAGTTTTTTTCATTGTTCCTCCTTGTGCTCAAGTTGGCATTGTTTGTAAACCCTCCCCCTTTGGTCACGCTGACCTTGGGAACATAATACATCGTTACAGCATGAATAGCATAGGACAGGCAAGGAGGTACTAATCATTAGTCCTTTGAAGATGAGTTCTGCTCCTTACAATGTTCTAGTTTCCCTCGTTGTGGATGAGACCTAAGAATCCTTTGTCACTAGAATGGGGGCTGATTTTCCCCAAGAGCCATAGTGTTGGTGATCTGTTTGTTGGGAAATTATAGTCCCTTATGTTGGTGTGTTTTACTTCCTTTTCTGTGAATTCATAGCAACACATTTAGCGAACAATGGATATTTTCACCTGGAACTCCATAACCTTTGGTCTGTAGCAACTCTGTAGCCTCTCTTTTACATTAAGAAACCTAGGAGTGTAGGTTTTTTATAAGCTGATATTTTTTTTCAAATTACAGTTACAGTGATTTGAGAAATATTATTTTCAACCTTTCTCACATTTATCACCATGTAAATTCAAGTTTGATTTGTAAAAAAAGTGGAGCAAATGTGATGAATTTATTATTTAGATAAAAATACATACTTTCTTAGTGTTGGAAAAATGGGACTGAGCATCTTTGCCTAAAGCCTGTTTTAGATGGGGCATGTAATTGTACTATTTGATGTTTTCCTAGTATGTATTTCAAATTGTGTTGTGTCAAGTGGTAAGTTGCAGTAACCCATGTTGGAATGCATGAACACGAGATGGCCTCTGCTCTAATTCAATGATTTGTCGTATTTCATTCTTCCGCGGTTCCGCTTCTTCATTGGAGAGCGCTGACTATCTGGTGGTGCAGGAGGAGGGTCGGCAAGTTGCCCTCAAGAGGGCAAAGAGAACACAGATAAAAATATCAATTAAGCCTATTTATTGTCCGTCTTTCCGGTACAATCCTCGTCACCTCCCATAGAATTATTACGGGTCGGACTGAGGGTCTTTTCCCAAACAAGATGTGAGCGGCCCGGGAATCTCCCCTGGTCCTCGGGAGGACTGTGAGGTCTGCAGAGTTTTCTTGACTTGGCAGCGACAGTGAGCTCTAGAGTTCCAGGAGGGCTCTGTAGCACCGGTGGTCTTTCCTGGAGGATGCAGGGAAGGAAGGAAACCTTGTTGCCTGGGTCTGTGCTGAGGATGGGTGCAGAGGTGTGGGAGAGGATACATGAAAGGCAACCCTCGTTGGCTGGGTCTGCAGCGAGGGGGGAGGGGTAGGGATTTCTTGTCGGCTGGGTCCGTGCTGAGGATGGGTGCAGGGGTGTGGGAGAGGATATGAAATGAGTGCGGACTCCGGCATTGCCACGACTAGGGTTGCAAGGAGGATCTGTGGGGGATGCCCTGGCTGCTGAGCGATGGGTCTAGGAGAGGGCGGCGACAAGCAAGACAGCCAAGTTTCCTCACTCTGCTGCGATTGTCACCCCCCATCCTCCCCAAGTGCTCCTCGAGGGCTCTGGAGGGCCTCTTTGTTATGGGTCTGGGCCCAAGCGTCCCTCGGACCCTAGCCAATGAGAAGGGCCCGCAGGGAGGAGTGGTGGGGCTAGCAGGAAGATCCAGGCATTTCGCTTGGGGAGGGGAAAAAGTGAAATTCTGCATCTTGCTTCTACGTGGCTGAGCGGGGGGAGGAAGGGGGGAGAGGAAGCATGGGAGCATCTTACTCACGTGGTCGCTGAGAGGGTGGAGGGGGGAGGAATTGTTCTTCGGGCAGGAGGGACGTGCTTTCTACGGTCATTGTTCGGACTGCATCAAATTATTGCATGCCAGATTGAGAAAAGCATACAATTGTGTAATTTTGTGGCATGTATAAAATGAGCATAAGAATTGAGGCTGTGTGAACATGATTTGATAAGGTAACAATGACAAGAAAGTCATGTAGTGGAATTTAAAAAACAAATGGATTTGCCATGATGCATGTAAACTCTTACCACTTGAAGCTGAGTGAAGCTTTGTTCTTTTGAGTAGAAATTAAAACTGAGGCTTTCCTCTCAGTCTCTCTTGAATTGTATTGGATAAGAGCCACTTGTATAGCAAATTGTCTGTTTGTTTATGAGTCTTAATGTTTATTTTTTCTCTTTGAATCCAGGTGTTTTAGCAACTGGGGACTGCAAATCTGCCATTCATATTTGGCAACCGGATGAAACTGGCTCTAATTGGAAGGTTGATCAGAGGCCGCTGGCTGGACACACTGGTTCAGTTGAGGATCTTCAGTGGTCACCCAACGAAAGACATGTTTTAGCCTCTTGTTCTGTAGATAAAAGGTAATTGGACATAATGGTGAATTACTGAGTTTTGTATTCTTTGATAAGTTTTTTGAAGATTTTTCTTAATCTCAGAAAATAGTGTTTCACTACCATTAAACCCAATTTTATGAATATGTGAGTGGATGACTGAAATGTCCATCCATTTAAGGTAAACGTACCATTGCCTGACCCTGAACCTGTAGCTGACCCTGATTTACTTAAAATGTAATAGCAAGAATCAAAAACACTTAAATTGTAAGCTCTAGCCCTCTAACTAATTACCAGAATGTTTATTTGCTCTAAGCACAGTTGACATGGCAGCATAGTTGGTAGTTCATTTGCAGCAGTTGATGTTCAGTGCTGACTACAACTTATGTCAACTTTCTTGCCATTTGTAAAGGGTTTCTATAAGAGGTAAGCTGGTTTTTGTTAGTGTTTTGTTATGCTTATTTTTGTATGAACTGTGACATTACTACTTCTATGGGCAAATGAGGACTTTTCTAATAGGATTTGATTACTTCATAAGCTTAAGAAGCTGTTTTACATTTTATTAAGGGGGTGTCAGGTTAACATACCATGATGGAATCACATGCACTTGTAGCTGACCCCTGGGTCAGGCAATGGTGCAATTCATATTTTTGTGTTTTTTTTGGGCAACCTATCCTAAAAAAGGTTTTCAACCTACTCAGTTCGTGTCAACTTCATATAATAATAAGAACTAAAAGCTGACCCCCCAGGTCAGCTACTGGGGCATGGTCGGTTTTTGGTGCACCTTTACCTGACACTTGGGTTGACTCACTTTATTTTTAATAATTATGTAGTATTTGTGTTCTTGTTATTATATATATGCCAAAATACATGTCACCCTTTTTTGATAGTGTGGATAATTCTTATACCTATAACCTAAGTTTTATATCTGTAAGATTTGTTATTTATATAACTGTAGGAATATAACTAGTAGGGTCAGCTACTAGATCCTCGTGGGTCAGCTTTAAGGCCATGCAGAGTTTCATGGGTCAGGTAAGGGGGCATTTCAAGCATATTTTAAAAGTAAAAAAACTTATATTTATGTTTAGTTCATATTTTGAACAAAAGCATAATCTTAGAAATGAGATTTCAAATCAATCGTTAATGTTGCAATAAATTTTATGGGTATAAAAATTGATTTTACATGCATTTAAATGCAGGAACATAGCCTTAATGGGTCAGGCATTGGTACGTTTACCTTAGTGTGAATATTTTTCAAGCAGTGAAGAACTTTGTATTTTATATGTCAAGGCTGGCTTATTTTCGGATACAATCAGATGAGTATTAAGAGTGGAGTGCTTAGTATCCAATGACCGACCTTACATCGGATTATCTGACTGTCAACAACCTCCTAGGGGTTGACGAGAACTACTGAGAGGAGGGATGTACCCACGCTTCGACCAGAATTGGTCCGAATTGACCCTTCATGGTGGTCTGCGACTCGAGGGCGTACTTCGGCAGACTGCACGGCATCAACCCGTAAAGTGAGCCAGAGAGATACTTAATCCCAAATAATTGGGCAACGGTTCTTGGGCTCTTGGTTCACTAAGATGTGCGGTAGGTCTAGCAAGATGGACGGTCACTCGTCTCAGTTGTTTGGGGTAACCAAACTAATACGAGCACTTGGGGGAGGCGGGGGCCCAATTGAGGTCCTTTTGACCTCAATCCGCCTCATTGGTGTTGGCCTCGAAGGGACTGAGGTTTCGCCAACCTTCCCTTCCCATCCTCTCCTCCCACCTCTTCCTCGCCCCGGGTATAAGCGAAAGCTTGCAAACCAGGGCGGAAGTTGTAATCCTGTGGCGAGAGCCGAAACACCTGTCAACAACCTCCTCCCCTATATTCTCTTTCCATCTCCCTCCTCTCCCTCCGTCCTGTCATACTTCCACTTTTGTTGGTATTCATAGCTAGTGGCCATATTCTAGACTATAAAAATGTTACATTTGCCCAAACTCACGGATTTCCTGATGCAGGATTTTTTGTTGCGGAGAAGACAGTATTGCATTATTGTGTCTCCAGAATCACTGACCAGTGTTTGCACAACGTGGGTGAGGGAGATTCAGCAATATAATTGTTATAAAATGTCTAATTCTTTTGGGAGGAGGAAGTACTTCATGTAAGTCATTTCCGTGAAGTATAAGATGATTGAAAGATCCTCCAAGGGAAATCTTTGCATACAGTGGCTTGTAGTAAGCATTGAATTTGGGTGGTCGGTGACCTTGATTTGTTAACGTGAAGACCGGGCTGAGTAAGCACTAACAGGGTGGCGATCGTCAGGGAAAACCGGGAAAACCTGGAATTGGCAGGGAATTTTGAATTTCTGGAAAAGTCAGGGAATTCTTGTAACAGTCAGGGAGAAACTGGGATAGGAATCCTCGTTATTTTTCTACCATAACGTTTATCAGCTAGTCATTCCCACCCTTAATTTCGCCAACTAAAACTAACGTCTGTCACTGATGTGTAAGGAATAAGCACCATCAATTCATGGAGTCTTTGTTGTGAATCTTCTTAGTTATGAATCTTAGTTATTTAGTTGTGAATCAGAAGTACAATGTATCCCTTTTGTAAAGTCTTATTGCGATATTTGCCTAGTTGTGTAAAAAATCATAATCACAATGTATTACGCTCGTCACAAGGAATCCGAGGCCATGTTGTTTGGATAATTTTACCTCGCATTTTTTTAACATCCGAAACTCAGGTCAGGAGGTAGCTGGAGCACACTAGCTTATAGTAAATACATGTTTTCATTTAAAAAAATATGAGGTGATGATTAGAAAATTTAAAGCTGCCGTAGAAAATTTTATTCAGCGGAAAACAACAATCCAATAATATGTGACCTTTTGGTGATCGGTCAGGAAAATTGGTAAATCCATCAGGGAAAGGTCCAGGAATTTGAAAATTGGATATCAGAAATCCTATGGGATGACCAGTAATTGCTGTGGAAGAGGCATGTACATAGGTTAGCTTGGAGTGCAGCAATCTGTCCCCGAGGAGCGGTAGTTGTGTGTTTGTCTTCTTGATGAATCTTGATGTGAGTCTTGGAAGTTGAATGAAAAAGTGAAGTAAATTTTGGTTTTCTGTGTGATCAGCTAGATTTTCTTCATAAGCTCTTAATTGCTGAAAATCTGAAGTTACTGTAAAATTATGGTATTATCAAAATACGATATCATTTACTGTAATGTACCTCAAATGAAAATTTATCTCATTTAATTGTACACGCTGCTTTTTCTCATGGTGGTTTAATTTGTTCCTCTTTCTGGCCTACTCATAAATCATGCCTGAATGGGCTGTAACACTTTGAATGAATTGTACATTTCATATTCAATTCATGTGCTCTTGCTTAGGACCAATTTGTTCTGTTTTTTAAACCGTAATGGATTGACAACATCATTGATAATTTTTGAATGTGCATCTTGATAGTTTTGTTTATAAAAATATCAATGGCACTGCTGCATTGTGGGTTTTGGGCTGTTTATATCCACGGCACTATTGTTTTGAAGATTAATTTATGTCCTAGCTGCTGTAATGACCATTGTCTTGAAAAATTAAGGTGAATGTGCAAGATATTTCACAAATTCTTAAGCAATTAGGCAATGCAGTCAATGAAAAAAGCAATTAATACAATGAGTTATATTTGGCGCCAATTTTTCTTCATCACCTAGGTTCAGTAGCCACGTAATTTTTGAGTGGTGTTCTTTCGTCATGCTTGAAAATGCTCTGTACATTTTTACTGCAAGAAGGCTAATTCGGACATGTGCAAAAAAATGCTTATTGCTATTTAATGTGTACATTTTCAGAGTCCTTCACCAAACTTCCCAATTTTTTTGTTAACAAATCCTTTGTGCTTGCCTAATCATTTCTGTATGCTTCAATATTGATAAATGTTATGGAATATGCCTTATTTAGCCCTAAAAAGTCATTGTTAAACTTGTAGGGAATATTTAACAGGGTGATTGGCTGCTCTAGTGATCATATTGTTATCCCTATCCTTAGTGCTTTATTCATTGCAGTGTATTTGTTTTAGTATTCGAATTTGGGATACCCGAGGAAGGAAGTGTATGCTGACAGCAAGTGATGCTCATGACATGGACGTCAACGTAATAAGTTGGAATCTTTTGGAGCCCTTCATTGTTTCTGGAGGAGATGATGGGAAAGTTCTCGTGTGGGAC
The DNA here is from genome assembly GCA_963169105.1 of Ceriagrion tenellum. Lineage (NCBI taxonomy): Eukaryota > Metazoa > Arthropoda > Insecta > Odonata > Coenagrionidae > Ceriagrion > Ceriagrion tenellum. The sequence goes on from OY720644.1 coordinate 60,870,948, forward strand.
CTCAGGATGTTTGATGTGAGTCCATTGGCATTTTTCAGTGATCTGTTATGAATTATATTGTAAAAATTAAGGACATTCATCAAATTACAAAGGTTTATGGACATATTCATCAAATGTCAAAGGAACTCATCAAATTTCAACATTTCATGCTTGTAAGAATATCTATCAATGTAAAAATATATAGGAAAGAGTGGTGAAGAGTCTAAAATGGATTGAAGCATTGGATGGTGCAGTTCAAACATGGACTGGTTGGTTGGTTATTTGGGGAAGCAACGGACAACATAGGTCATTTGCGCGATAGGGGACTGGTGGATTAGGGTAGGATAAAGGGTAGGATCATAAGGGATTGGGAGGAAGGGTGGGAAGGAACCCAGCATCAGCATTAGCCTGATCTTAACGAAATGTGCCTGGGGTACCACAGTTTAACGTCTCGTCCAACAGATGGAGTAGTGCACTTGAGTGCCCTCCACAAGGCATTCAAGTAGGGATCGGGTTTCGTCTGATAAATATCCTTCTCTGTTGGGATTTGAACCCTGGTCATCCGTACAGTTATAGTTCCTTTCAGATGACTTGGCAGGTAGGAAGGCGGGGCTAGCCGGAGGGAGAAGCTCGAAGCCGGTCACATGGGCTACTAATGGGAGCATGGTAACTAATGAGAGCATGGGTGGGGGATTTCCTTCTCCTGGGAGCTCAGTCTGACTCTGGAGTCTGTCGTGTTAAGATCTCTCTCTGCTTCCTGTGTTGCCACGTGTTCTGTGTATTCACATACTGCGTTTTAAGTGCGGCTGCTTGATTACTGCGGGTGTTGGTGCGCTTATCGTGTCATCAGTACTGATCGTACCATCGGTATGTTTTGTACCAAAGGCGATAACAAGGAGGTCGAGAAAGAGAGCGACAGTTCCACATTAGCTCTGCCATAGTGAAAGTATTTTGATGAGCACATAAAATATTAAATTATTTACCCTCTTCTTCTGTATTATTCACTGTACAATATCCTGTGAAAACAATGTTACTGCCAATGATATCGTCGCAGAAAGTTAAACTCTGAAGCTCTCTTGAACCACTCGTTCTCACTTTCCCGTTGCCATAGGTTTGGCAATGCCTTGCAGCTCTCCTCCGTCGCTTTTCCCTTCCCCTACCTCGCTTCGCCCCTCCCCTACCTTGCCCATTCCACAAATTTCCCCTCTCGTGCGAGATTAGGCAGGCGCTGACAAGTACGGCCGAAGTCTCACCCACCAAGTCATCTGAAATGAACTATAGCCAGTACTCAAGCCACTGCATGAACCTGATCCTCAAATATGGGGAAAGATGTTGAGAATAGGTCACAGTCATTTGGGATATGGATGTGGAGGAGAATGGAAAAAGTGCAGTGGACAGAAAGGAAGGAGGAGAGGAAAATGCTGGAGGAAATTAGAAGGGAATTTTAGGTTGTACTCTTCCCCCTTCATAGTTGGCAAGTGTCACCGTTTCCTGTTGGACATCCAGAGTATAGATTAAGAATTTAGAGTATTGAGAAACAAATTTTAAGCAATGGTGGTAAAATATTAGTTGTGTTCCTGTGAAGTAAGGATAAGTAGTAAATAAGCAATATTGAGAGCGAATTGAGAGATTAAATTCACATGACATTTAAAGCTCGAGTAATAAGCCTCCATTCTTTACTGTTTTGCAAGGAAATGTGAAGATATTACAGGAGTATTAGATGGATGACATTCAGTAAGTCTTAGAGATCCGTCAGACCCTTTTTTTTTGTGCCCACCAACATTGAGCATTCCTTTTAACCCCTTTGGAGTGAGAACTTTTTGGGGGTTAAAGAACCGTTCATTAAGGGTTCAGTGACCCAATTAGTCATCCGTAACTTTTGGCCCTCTTGGCATGAGTGATGCTTGGGTCTTTTTGTCAGTGTGCCTCGGTAGTGTGTGGTAGTGGTGTCAGTTAGAGGTGGGTCGTTCGCATACAAACAGGTCTGAAAGAACACATCCATGGATTGAGCGGAAGGGCTGAAGACTGACTTTTATGGCTTCTGACTTGCTCCTTTGTTCCTTTCTGTCCGTCTTTCCTCTTGCTCCTGTTGGTCTGTCTTTCTTTTCACTCCTTCGCTCCCATCTGTATGAGGTGATATGTTCTTTATGAGACCCCAGAAATTCATCTGTGGGTGCTTGTGGTCTAATAAGTGGTACTTTTTTTCTTGATAGTGGAGTCAGTCGGTTTTAGCGATAATTAATTTAGCAGTTCATGAAAGTGGTTCATGCTATCTTCCAAGCCCATTCCCTTGGCTGTGGTTTCGCTAGATAGTAGATTGGGACAGTGGGAATCTCGTTAATCCATTCATGCACGTCACTAATTGGATGACGATGCATTTGGCTTCGGCTGCGGAGTGGCATGCAACATGCTCCCCTCCGTACTTCCGGGATTAAGCCCCCATTTTCAATTATAATGACTTAGGGTGACGAGGCCCTGTGTGCTAATTTTCAGTCCACCACTGGCTGGAGTGCTCTCAAAGAGGTTAAGTGGTTGAAACAGGTAATAGGGGCTAAGGGGATGCTGACGACTATGATGGAGGGAAGGATTTTGAGTGAGCAGGGAAGGAAAAGAAAAGGATAGGTTTAGGAATGAGTTAGTGATGGTGGTGTGAGGAATGGTTGCTCTGGTAATGGGCCTGTATAAAACAATCATGCATTTTTGGTTTGACCATGTTGAGCTAATAGATGAAGTTGAATAACTACTGGCGGTGCAAAAATTATGTATACTCGAGTTTGGACACTGATTTAAAATGAACCGTGGTACCCACATGAATGCAAGTTACACCAAATTTTAGCTTGTTTTATTTTACATTTAACTGTGGTTGCTGATTATTTTTACATTACTCTATCAACTTTTTGTTGCAGTGAGAACAAAAGAAGTGCAGCTTTTTTGCCGTTTTTGAACGGAGTGCTCTCTTTGACATTTAATAGTGAAGAAACTTGAAGTTTAATCATAATGAACATGTAGTATTGTGTAGGAAAAACATATTTAAATGTATCTTTAAACTTTGAGTTCTTTTTAATATGTCATAAAAAAGTTATTAACAAGTTTCTGAAACAACTTTTTCTTGGTTAAGAAAAGTAGTAGCAGCAAGATCTTGGTTTTGTTTTGAAGCTCTTTAGAGTAGTATTCAATAACAATGATCATTGTAAACTCACATTATGATATCGATTTTTAACAAGTTTATAAATAACCGAGTATTTTAGCGGGCTCAAGCCAGCGGTTAGGCGGCTGTCTTCGCACAAGAGGGTGGTGAAAGTTTGACCTCTGTTGCCACTTGCGGGTTGCGGGCCGAATCTGTTACTCATACGCTCCTTCTGTGCACTGCCTCGAAGGGCAAAAACAATTGCTGCACATGCTCTTTTAATAAATTTTATTTTAGGTAGCAATTGTGCTCTTTTTAGTACCTAACCATTTTCCATCACCTTTTACTCATAAGGGCCTTTTCTCGTTGTACTGAATTTCCTCAATGTGCCCGAAGAGATTCCAATACATGGATGGCCCGCAAGTGGCAACAGGGCTCAAACTTTCACCCCTCCTCTTGCGAATTCGGCTGCATTACCGCTGGCTTGAGCCTGCTAAAATACTTGGTTGTATATTAACTCGTGAAAAATAGATATCACAATGTGAGTTTACAATGATAATTGTTATTCACTACTGCTGTAAAGAACTTCAAAACAAGACCAAGATCTTGCTTCTACTACTTTGCTTAACCAAGAAATAGTTGTTTCATAAACTTGTTAATAACTTTTTTATGGCACATTAGAAATAAATGAACGTTTAAAGATTCATTTTAATGTTTTTCCTACACAATACTACAGGTTCATTATGATTAAACTTCAAGTTTCTTCACTATTAAATGTCAAGGAGAGCGCTCCATTCGAATACTGCAAAAACCGACACTTTTTTTGGTCTCACTGCAACAAAAAATCGAGATAGTAATGTAAAAATAATCAGCTACCACAGTTAAATGAAAAATAAAACAAGCTAAAATTTGGTGTAACTCGAATTCATGTGGGTACCACGGTTCATTTTAAATCAGTGTCCAAACTTGAGTCTACATAATTTTTGCACCGACAGTAAGCAGGCCCATGGTAGAAGAATGAATGACTTATGTGAAATTCATGATTTTTAACCAAATAAAGAAGTAAGTTCACTAGAAGAACTAGAACAAAGAAAGGGGGAAGTGGATAAGGTGGACCGCTTGGAATGAAGGGGACTGGTATTGGATGTAATCCATGGTTCAGCATAACTTTATGGAATCTGTGAACAGGTGAAGGAAAACTAGTAACTTCATGATCCAGTGTAGCTTAATTTAGAATAACCTGGGTTTCGATATTCGACGTCATGCCTGGAATAGTGAGACATGGGGAATACTGCTTGATTCAAATATACAAGTGATTTTTACTTTAATTGATTTTAGGTAGAAGAGAGTATGCTTTGAAGCCATTGAATGCTATGAAAGTTGTGAAAAAACTATATTACCAGGAGTAATTGTGACAAGTAAAACATGTCCAATGTTTCATTTGTCTTAAAGTGCAGCTTTTTGTCCATTGGTTTTGATACTGGCTAGGAATGCCATTGGCGCAGTGAAAAGTCAAATCTAAGTGCAGTTTAAAATGGAGTGTTACATTATTTGGTTCTCTTGGCATTTATTTTGATTTTGTGTTCTTACTGCTTGCAAGGATGCTCTTATTGCTTGTAAGCATGTGGAGAAGAGGCTGGTGAAGAGCTTGATATGGAGCATAGCGTTATGTGGGGCAGAAACATGGACCCTGTAAATTAGGACGAGAATAGGCTGCAGGCATTTGAGATGTGGGTGTGGAGAAGGGTGGAGAAGGAGAGGTGGACTGAGAAGAAGACTGGAGAAGAAGTGCTTGAGATGGTGGGCGAGGAAAGGAAACTTCTGAATGAAGTCCGGGATAGAGAGGGTAGATGGCTGAAGGACATAATAAAGGGTGATGGGTTGCTGAAGAGTGTGGTAGAGGGAAGGATGTTGGGCAAGCATGGAAGGGGAAGAAAGAGAATAGGTTGCATGGACAGGATGAAGAAGGGTAGATCTTATGCTGATGCAAAAATGGATATACTAGAGGGAGATAGGCCCCTGAATGTGTAAAAGATTGGGAGTATATTCTCCGACATTCAACAAAACCTACCTTTACTGGTAGATCACATAATAATAATAATTGCTGGCAAAATTCAAATGTATAATATTAAAAATATGTTTATATTTTTACTTGATGTGTTTTTTACATTTTATTTGATACTAATTACAACATACGAGGCATTACTATACAGTCATTTTGAGAAAGCATGCCTATTTATCACTCTATTATTCTTTAAAAGTATGTAACTTAAGTTGATGTCCTGTGCTAATAGTAATATTCTCATATCAGTCTGGTGAACCAGTTGCAACATTCAAGCATCACATATCCCCTGTCACCACGGTGGAGTGGCATCCTAAAGACAGCACAGTGTTTGCATCTGGGGGAGCCGATGACCAAGTGGCCCTCTGGGACATTTCGCTGGAGAAGGACGTGGAAGCAGAAGATGATGATGCTGCTGGGACTGAGGTGGGTTACTCTGGCCATGCTGCCTTGCAAAGAATGTCTGATGTTAACAGGAATAGTGTTTTTGAGCTTTCCTCTCGGCAATTTAAAAACCATTTCTCATCCTGGAATACTGGTCTGTCAGGAAAAGGAGAAAGTTGCTCTTAGAGCCAGATAATTCTTACTTCATTCGTTCATTCATTCATTGGTTGTGCATGTATCAAATATGTTTTTCTTGTGCTCGTGTTAGAGTTTCCTAACCTTTGTCTTCCTAAACCTTTCCTAAACTTTGTCTCTCCATTGAATGACATCATAGACATCCTCCAACAGAACATTCATTCATTGGTTGTTCAATCCAAAGATTGGTTGAGTGTAAAGAAATTTCACTGTGGTTTCCCACCGTTAACCCACCTCAGATAACCGCTGTCCCACCCAAAAAACCCTTAACCTTCCTCCCCTCAACTTGCTAATTATCTGTTGCAAGCAGCAAGGACTAAGGCCGGCTTCATAGGTCGGCGGCAGCGGAGATCACGATGGATTTCGCCGCAGACGGTAACGGTGGACCCTTCATAGGTCAGCAGCGAGAAAACAAATGAAAGGTGGTAGGCGTAGTTACATTGACACTGATTGACACAGCAGTATTTACATGTCATCGGTAAAACCAACATTTTAAGACTCATGAGAATGTTTCTTCGATTTAATGAATGATTTGGTTAAAGATAAGTAAGTAATTATTAATTAATGCTTATTTGATGGCAGTAGTTTCACTATAACCATATTCATCAAACTAATGTGCAACGCCTCAATCTGAAATGCATGTTTATTGAATTGAGTTGAGAAAAAGCCTTGCCACTCAATTCAAGAATTATATTGTGCTTGGTCCTCACATTCAAGCGAGTGACATATGTAATTTGGTCGTTGTTTAACTCGTTAGGCAATGCCATATCAGCATTTATGCGTGATCAGCTCCACTGTCCAAACATGCAATAAACAATAGCCACAACCTGAAAATGTTCTCCCCGTGGTTGCAGCATCAAGAATGGATAACTAATATTTTGCCTTAATATGTGCCAATTGGCTGATTTAAGCCACTGTCTGGTTAATGCTGGTAGATTAATGATGCTATATAACCTTAAGGAAGGCTATTTTCGTTGGATACCAGACCATATTTTCTAAAGCCATTATAAATTAAAATTCTAAACATGTTGAATATACCGTAAACATTATGCGCATTGCTTATAGAATCTTTTACTGAAACAGAAGGGCTCGCTAATCATCCAAAGAGGATTCATTTTTGAAAGGCAGTGGGTTTTCCCGCTTCTCGGCCAGCTTCCGCCGCCACAGAATTCAGTCCAGATTCAGCCAGGCTGAATATTTGCGGCCCCCGCTAGCCGTCATAGCACAGCTCATCGGTCTGACGTCATGATTTCTAAAGAAGTGTCCTCATTGGCTGAGTACCACCACTTCTGCTGCCACTGCCGACCTATGAAGCCGGCCTAACCCTCAAACCCCCTCTCCCATTACCCATCCCTTTCTCCCTCCCCAGCGTCATACACTGAACTCATCCCAACCCTCACCCCTCTTTCTTGTCTCACTGTTTCAAGCCTACCTTCCCCCCACCCACCACCTTTGTACAAATAACTGAGAGCCCTGTGTAATGAACCTGATGATTATAATGATAACACAACCTTGTCATTCCACATATCTTTATTTTCTACGATCCAGGTTTCGACATTCGACGTCATCTTCAGGTTACACCTGACAAAGTTACACCTGATAAAATTACACCTGACACTACCAATTGTACCTGATGATGTCGACTATTCAACGAAACCGGACATCCAATAAAAATTATAATTTAAAACTTAGCAAAGTTTTTGTTAATTCCTGAAAATTAGTAGGGGATAATTAATTAGTTAATTCCTTTTTTTTTCTTTGCAGGATTTGCCTCCACAGCTGTTGTTCATCCATCAGGGGCAGAAGGAAGTGAAAGAGTTGCACTGGCATCCTCAGATACCTGGTGTCATCGTATCAACTGCCCTGAATGGTTTCAATGTTTTTAGGACGATCAGTGTGTGAAGTGATATTGTTCTAACCGACGACTTGCTCATCGCAAACCACCAACCCCTCTGGATTGTTGACTGTTCTTCCTTTTGGGTTGAGCATTTTGAGTTGGTTTTGTGTAGCCATCACATCATCTAGAACAATGCAAGTATTGGTTTTGAATCTTGTTCACCATTTTAATGTTATTATTTTACTCTTACAGCATTTTAGTTCCATTAAAGCTGCTGTGGAAGTAACTACATGTTTTATTAGTTTAAAAACTTGGATACATTGAATTTTCTACTTGATTATGATGTATTTATCCTGAATTGATTCGGAAAGTAATGGTGTGTCAGAAAGTATTGTTAAAATTTTCAGCTACAGGGAAGTCATAATTTTATGCACCTTGAATTAATGCTATTCTTAATTTTGCTTAGCAACCTGCAGGCCTGGCCAGAAGAATAAGGAATATTAACGACCAACTCTTGATTTTACAGATTTTCCCTCTCTCCTGTGGTATCATTGTATTATGATATTTATGCATTCCTTAAGCCTAATTGTATGGTAAACACATCAGAAAATCAATTATTTCAAGATTTACTCTGGGAGGCTGTGGCAGTGAATATTTCACATAGAAATGTAGTGCAATTTACTGTGTTTCTTTTCAAATATCCTAAAGAGTGAGAGGCAGGCCTAAAATTTGTGGGGGTGGAAGCCTTCCAGGAGAGTCTGGAACAGTTTGAAGGTCTCCACTGCCATGGCTTATGCTTAACTATGCTGTGATCATCACTCTACTCCTTCAGATGAAAATCTGCTCAGTCCATCATGCACGTGACCGTGGAGGTTTACTAAATTTGGAAATACAGCCAGTAGATTCATGAAATGCATCCTAAGGTCTGATAGTTACTGAATTTCTGTAGCCTGTGGAAGCATTCAGGAAATCTTCGAATCTAAATTTTATGCCAGTTGATCATGGGAAACTGCCTGTGCTGAGGCTAACTTTAACTAAAGGCCTGGTAATATGGTACATAAAACCCTGAGTGTTTGTGTATGAGTTCATGTACGAATGCATGAACCAAATTGATTTTTAGGATGACCGGTGTGTGAGGTGCTATCACTATCTTGCTATGGAGCAGGTTTTCCTGTCCATGCATTCGTACAAGGTAGTGTGGTTACATGGTGAATTTTCACGTTCTTTCATGCATGCACAAATAGGGTTTATATGTCGTGTAACCAGGCCATAGACTTGCTTCAACTGTGTCTGAAAAAATTTGTATATTTTAATAGCAAGATACCTATGTTGTATGTGCAGTTGATGTTGATTTCCATGTTGTCAGTAATTCTATTAGGTAGCGAGTCTTGAGCTAACCATGTCCCTCTCAATGTTGTTCCCAGGCCAAAAAAAATTGTCCATTCCCGGCCTAGGCCACTCTGCATCTACTTCTACTGCTTCCCAGTTGGCTCAGGGAAAGTTACATGATGAGCAAATTTCCCCTTGTGTACCTCCTCAAATTATGTTCCTGCTTCTCTGCCCTCAAGATATTTGAAAAGAACAATAGGTACTGAAGAGCCTAAATTCTTGCCTGGTTGACAAACATTACCACGTTTCCTGGCCTTTGAGATGCACCGTTTTGGCTTGAAAATTTTATCTAAAATCTTACCAGAGTGATTATATGGTCTTTTATGGGCAGGAAAATATGGTAATAGTCTTCCCTGCTGTCTTTATGGACAATGGTGAGGGTAACCCTTATCTTTCTCAGCAATCAGCAGTGATGGCAATTTTGACTTCTGTAAGTTCTTTGTTAGCGCTTGATCTGACTAAGTGATTGCGTGTAAAATAAGTTAAGTCAATTAACCAAGTCAATTAACCATAATTGACTTGGCCTAAAATATTGACCATCAAGGAAGGTGACATTCATAGAAGCCGTGGCCGAAATGGGTGACTGGTGGAGACAACACATGCTTTTGCAGTGTGCGGTTGACCTTGTGTGAACTTTCTCTTTTCGGAAGTGGGCCAAAGCCTGTGTGAATATCGAAACCTGTACCCCAAAGCATCTAGCCTCAGCATGAGAACGTAGCAAGATACTCAGCCGACTTGCTGGGTGGGCTTGGGTGCTTCCTCTACGTCACAACCACATCATGCTCAAGCATTCTCGCACCAAGCAGGGTTGGAAATTTGGCTGTGGCTAAAATTGCCATTTCTCTGAAGGTGTTGAATTTTGAAAAAAGTCAGAAAAGATCAGCTCACTGTAGCACACAGGAACAAAAAAGAATGGGACGATGTGCACTGATGATACATTTGATTACATGCCCATTGGTAGTGTTCTGTGCAGCATTCCAGACCAATTGTTTTGTGTATTGTAATTGAGTTCCATCAAAGCAAATCTTCAACAAACCTAAGCTCTTTTCCACAGAGTAATTAACAACATGATATTTTCCATGTTCTATGCCTATACTAAAAGTTGACCCCAAAACAATTGATGATGTGATAATTTAAGTTTTTCTGTTGTTTTTTGCACATCAACTCTGCTCCTGATGAGTTTTGAAGTGTGCAAGGTCTGAAACAAATGGGAGGAAGTGTGCTATTGTGTTGTGCAATGAGCAGTGCTGTAGGGTAAATAAAAAGCTCCTAAGATATTGATTAGTGGCTAAAGTTGTGAACTTTCCCCGTGCCAGATATTTACCTTAACCTCTCCTTCAGTTTTGATGATCTTTACTGTGTGGGGTTGAGTGTTTTTCTTTTGGAATTTGAAATTTGTTTGAGGAACATAAAGGGCCTGCATTATTCCTTGAGGAAAGAAGGAAATATATTGGCAAATATGAATACTCATTTCCACATCTTGGCATTTATTTTATTAATTAATAATTGTATTTTTTTGCTATGAAAGCTTATGAAGCAACCATTACATTTCTTAGTGGTGTAGCTGAAAAATGAAATTAAGTGTCTGGATATAAACTTTACTTGCTTCTGAGGTTAAGTTCTGCCACAGAGTATACAGAGAGGACATTTTCAATTTACCCCCTTTAAATTTTGTAATGCCGAATGCGCGCAGTGGCCATGTTCCTAGCGCGTTATAAACGGCGGGAATTCAAAATGGTCTATGTAGTATAGGTGTATCCCTGCATTACAGGTGGTATTTAGAGGAGTAATCACCCCTATCACGTTATACACTTCGGGCCTGAAGTGGACTGAAGGTAATTCTGCCATGTATCTCTAAATAAAATCAAAAGCAATAGTTGCGCGATAAATAGCACAGCCGTAGAAATCATTTTCACTGTATAACCTATTACTACAATTCTCAATGCAGGTGAGGAATCTTGCGTAAAGCACCTGCTAATCACATCGAGTAAAAAATAAGCTTCAATCAAGAGCAAAATAAAAAATTGTTGGAGGTACGTTGTGAGATTATAACAGCTGCGTGATAGAGAACACAGGCTTAGACAACGAGATAGTAAAGTAATGGGTAGTGGATAGCCAGCTGGGTCCAGGAATATATAGTTTAATAAATGGTAAACATTAAGTTGATAATGGTGAGAAAAGCCTCAAGTTTATGATTATTCAAAGCCTTAGCAGTACCAGAGAAATGAGTAATATGAGAGTCAAAGGATCTGATTAGTAGGGAGTTGATAGACACAGGCCATTTAAACAGCATTGCCCATTTTAACCTAGGTTCTTTTTAAACAAATTCAGATAAAATGATACAAGAGCCTACATGCTACTCGAGATAGATGCGAAAGTAGGATGGGGACAGGTAAAGGCACAAATGATGTTAATTCTACAGGAAGTTAAAGTCAAAGATACTCCAAGGAAGTCCAGAATGGGGTCGTAAATTAATCACACAGACAACAGCCTAATCAATCATTATGAGACTTTTACCATGAATTAGTAAAATTAATTTTTTTTCATTAACCACACCTTTACGATTATATTTACATAGTTATAAAAAGTAGGTACCTACCATATCCTTTGCTCAGCTTCAAAAACATATTCATGCTGACATGAATCAGCTTTAACTTATGGAGGAAAGTTGGAAAAAACAACAATCATATCAATGATGTAGCTAATTTAATTGAAGCAATGAAAATTCATAGTCTCAGAATGTTGTCTCTTCCCAGGCAGGACCAATGCGCATTTCCAATTGCATTAAAAGCACATTTTTCTCCGTGCCTTTAATGTGCATTTAATTCGCATTATAAATGCACATTTATATTTTTTGGGGGAAAAATATTTTTAAAGCGAGTTACTATGATAAAAACAAATTGTTTACATTATGTAAGTGAAAAAACTATGAAAAAAGAAGAATAAGATATTCCCCTAGAGAGGACCGAACTTCACACCTCCTGTATTACAGTCCACTGCGTTACCTCTCGTCTACCACTCGTTTTGAAGTTACTGTAGTGTACTTTTATGTCATGAATTATACTTATTTTCATATCATTTTGCTGTGGTAGGTGTTCGGTAAATGGAACTCAGCCTGATGTGTTGCAGCAAAGTACCTCACTTTCATGTTTCCCTCTTCACAAGAAGAACCTAGTCATGAGCTTTACATGGCATGAAGTTCTCACCTTGTAAGACTCAAATTATTTCTCATTAGGTTGATGTGACTTCTCATAGCAAATCTCATAAGTTGTCGTAGAAACTGCGCGTATTACACGCATTACTAGTGTGAGACTAATGCAGAGATACGAACGAGGAGGCTTTATGTGCGTTCAACGCACATAGGCGCTGCTTGGGTTGGAATTGAATTTCTGATACCTGATTACATTGAGCATATAGAGAAAATACACCTTTACTCTCCTTTTCAGACATTTTGTGTTTCCAGGGAAACAAACTGTGGCCAAACTGTTAGGAAGAAGGAGTAAATCACCAAGAAAGAGAAATACTCTGTGAAGCTCTCACTTTTCACCACATTGACGTGCTTGCTTCTTACGAAGTAAACGCGCTTACAACATGGCCAGAAGCGCATTTCGTGATTAAAGGTTGAAATGCCATATGTCCTCTCTGTATACTCTGTGGTTCTGCTTTGAATAGTGGTGTTCTTCCTATTTCTTAGTGTCAAGTTTATTTGGCCCATGGCTTGATCCCAATAGCAATGTGCTCAATGCTCAGTACAGTGTCCTATTTTGAATTGGGTCTTGCTAAAGTTACGGAGTTGTCTCCATGATCAGAAATTTCTCAAATCTGCTTCTTTAGTGAAATGATGTGTACTTGGTAAATTTGATGTTGTGTTTCTATGTTTGTGGAACATCATGGACCGACGTTAATTCTTGAGGAAAGGGGGAAACATTTAGACAAACTTAAAGGCAATTTTCAATTTTTATGCATTTATTTTCATAAATTAAAATTGAATTTATTTTTTGCTTTTGAAAAGCTTATGAAGCAACCATTACATTTCATAGTGGTGTAGCTGGAAAATTTACAATGAAATGGATCTCCTGGATCTAAATATTCATAGCTTTGTGGATTTAGTTTTGCTTTGAACAGTGGTATTCTTGTAGTGGAGGTACACATTTTTTTTTCGTTTCAAATTTATTAGGCCCATGGCTTGGTCTCAAGGGCAATGGGTTCAAAGCTCTTGACGGCAATCTGGGGGGCAGCAATGAGCCCAGCTCCATAGTAGCCAGCGGTGTAGCCATGGGCGACGACAGCAGGGGAGGCAATGGTCTTGACAGCAACCTGTGGTGCCACGGCGACATGGGGTGCAACAGCATAGGCGCTGTAGGTGGCATATGGAGCAGGGACGGCGACAGGCTCAGGGACTGCGACAGGAGTAGCGACGGGGGTGGCAACAGGAGTGGCAACGGGGGTGGGAACATGGACAGGAACGTCAATGGGGACCTTCTTCACAGAGACCTCAGGGACAACCTGTTTAGGTTAAAAGAAAGACGGTTATTTAAGTCACCAGTTGTCATACATTAGGCACTTCGAGCATTGAAATCACCAATATTTTCATGCATTAGAGCCAGCTCTATGATTAGACCCTTCGTGCATGTATGTACAGTAGAGGGTGCAGGCTCTTATCTGTGCAATTTATTTATTTATTTATTTATTTATTTATCTTCACTACCCCGAATACAGCACAATGGGCCAATTTACGTCGGGTGAATAACAGTAACAACGTACGAGACACAAACACCCATGTCCTGGGCAGAAAATGTTTTACGTATTGCATATGGGGCATAAAGGGAAGATGGGCATTAAAGTCACCAATACTTGCGTGTCTGACTCTTTGAGCATGTGGAAAATTGAGGGTGCTTGAATTTATCCATGTAATATATTGCCTATGGGGCTGGAGCAGCCCAATGGAAAATGTTAAATAAAAATGACTAGGTTCTTCTGGCCTAGGGTCCCTGGAAATGTATGGAATATGAAAATGGGTTTGTTAAAGTCATGGGAAATAAGTATTTAGCCAGCAGGTTTGCTTTCTGTAGTAAAAATCTAATTGTTATCTATTACTGAGATGTACCAGTTTAGTCAGAAATTTATAAGTTGTACCATGTCTGTTGGCATGTGGATGTAGGGATTTTTCTGTACCTAAATTGAGGCATTGGAGCTCTTTATGTTGGTTAGCAATTAACGATACTCCAAATTGCTGGAAGAATAAGTAAGGTAAATGAAAATTTTCAAATGCACACAAAGTTATCTATTATGCCTCCACTCAATGGTCAGATTGAGTAATGCTCAGGGCAGTCAAGCAGTTGGTGATCCATCGCTGTAATATTTGATTAAAAAACTAAGTGGCCGAAACCCCAAGAATGGAGGAACGTTTAACATTTGCATGGGCGGATATCATTTCGAGTAGGAGTACCTGGCATTATTTGGGTATGTGAATATTATCTTGCGGAATCTGGAGAGGGCTAATTGGTAAGGCAGGTGAGGTAATTTATAAATGCGATTGAGGTAATTTAGATTGTGTTGAAAAGGATAATGCTGGGAAGAATGATATGGATGGCATTTTAGATTTCATGATGAGAGTTAGGAAGTATACTGAACTAATGAGAAATAGTGTTTGGCAGTTATGTGGCAGTAGAGTATTGGAGTATGGTAATATATATCAGAAGTTGGAATACTGGGTAGATGAAATAATTGTATCAAAGACATTTAGGATGGGATAGTGATGATGGTAAGCCGAGTTAGCTATTGATGTTTGTCTTACCTGGGTAACCTGGGGGGTGACGGAAGCAACTGCCCTGCCTGGGGCAAGGATGTCGCTCTTGGAGACATAAGATCCAGAGGTGGCAGCCTGGACAGCAGCAGCATCAGCCACGGAGTTGATTCCGAGGGGGGAGGGGAGGTCTCCAAGAGCTGGCTTCACAACAGTGGAAGAGTATCTGCATTGGAAATAGGAAAGGAAAATCAATCGCAAATCCCATGCATGACTCTATTCTTATCATATGAACTTCTCATTGAAGTGTCTGGCTCACACCTCTGTGAAATAAATGCAGTGTATTGCAAACTATGCAGACCTTTGTGTGAATTCCTCTAGATAAGTAATGTGATTCTTTGCTTGTTGAAATGAAATTGAAATCTTTGAAACAGCTCCCGTTTAGGTTTTTATTATGTAACCAAATTGTCCCCTTTCAGTCATCACATGAGAGACAATAGCTCAGGCATGGAAATATTGTTGGTAAATTAGTTTTAACCATTTCCACTTTAGGTATTACATCACTTATTGTTACTCACTGATTTTAGCTTGCATTTGATGTTAATAGGCAGACTACCAATCGGTTATTTTTGTCCACTATGTTTGCACTGTTAAATGTAGTTTTTTTTAAATGTTTCTTTTTCTAGTTTTCTAGTTTCTGTTTCTAGTTAAATGTAGATTCAGGGAATTGATATGCGAAGCATTTTAATCAGTTTATAAGTCAATTACCGCGCGAGAAGATTGGAAATGGACTATTTTTGGTTTGGAGAGATTAATTTTCGTGATTTTGTGCGTGACTTACCCGGTGACAACGGGGGTGTTGGCATAGTGGACCTGCTTGGTGACTGGCACGGAGACCTGGGCGGTGTAGGTGACCGGGGCGACGGCAGCGACCTTGGTCACCACTGGGGCGACAGCGGCCACTGGTGCGGCGTATGCCACGGCGTGGTGTGCGCCATAGGCGATGGGGGCCACGGCTCCGTGCAGGAGACCAGCGGGGTGGGCAAGGGCGGCCGAAGCCAGGAAGAGGACTGACACCTGAAACAAGGAAGGGAAATGAAAATTAACCACGGCGTTAGGTGAAGTACGCTGGAGTTTAACCACTCAAAAGTTCGTAGCCCTACGCTAATATTCCTTTCTTTTGGGACTATCGGTACGCACTCATTTCTATTGTTCTAGGTTGATTCGTGCCCAATTTTTTAAAGATCGCACTTCGACTATTAGGTTATATTTAGAGAATGGATGGGAAATTAATAAAATAGCACCTATATGAAAGAGAAGCGAACGGTGTAAGAGGAAGGGTGGAACCGATTATGGTTTTAGTGAGCATGGTGCAAAATACTAAGATTGTTTTGGAGAAAGAATACAATGGAGATCTACGAAGTTACGTGCGTGTATAACTAAAGCAAATGAGGTATGCTATACGGGGGAAATTTGTAACGACTTTTTTACGGACCTGTCTCCGAGAATTGAACCTTTTTGACTCTGCTTACCCCAGAAAGGTTGGGCGTGATAGGTGTTCATAGAAATAATGTTCACAGTCCTTACGGTTAAGAGGAGCAAACATTGCAAAACTATTTGGGAGTCGACTCCACCATTGCACTTGAGCGGACGTTACTGGCAGAAGATACTGAAAGGAATGCGCGAAAATCACGGTTCAATCGTACGTCAAAGCTTGTAATCGAATCTGTTACCCATTCAGCGCGACCTCGGGATATTCGGTCGTCGACAATGACAACAATTCATACCATGTAAAAGTCGATATTTTTAAATCTGTGACAATTCGTCCATGAATTAAAGAAGGGAAGAGATGGAACCATTCGTTACGCACACGGCATGGGGCAATATTGAAGTAATCAAATCGGTTGTATTGAATGGATCAGTTGTGCTGTTAATTAATTTTAAAGTATAGTATTAAAGCAAATTATTATTGTCAAACTAATGTCGCGGTTCCCCAATGATAATTCTTGAAAAATAGAAATACAACACAGCACAGCATTATTCGTGAAATATATCGGTAGTGTGCGCTCAGTAGCCACGTTGGGTGGATCATTTTTCGCGAAAAATCAGGCTTCACTTTCGTACGTCAACACGCCATATGTTATCCTCTTTAATATTTGTTCGAGTCGATGACATTGTTGATGTGAGTAATGCCTGAATGAGCCCCTAGATACGCTGAATAGCTCCATTCGTTGATGCTTTTGGCGCCAAATCGAGACTCCCTGTCCAGGATAATGTTGTTTTTCCTCTTTTGAATTTCCCTCTCGAGTATTGACAAATTTTCACCAATCCTTTTCTGTTCAATAATCAGGAATAAGACAAGAGAAGATTGGAGGCGTTTGAGACGTGGATGTGAAGGATTTTGACGATGTGATGTTTGAAGAAGGCGACAAATGCCGCAGCGAAGAGACTACCATACCACAGGAATCTAAAGAATTGGCGGTGGCAAGAGAATGGAGAAAGGTCTTTATGTGGAGTCAAGCTTGGTACCATTGAGAAGCCTGCACAACGAAGCAAGAGGAAAAGAATAGGCTTCATCCACGTGGGGGAGGATGGAGAAAGCATGTTGCGTCATGTCGGTCCATGGGGAAGACCAAGGTACAGATAACATGCGCGATATAAAGAGGTATGTTGGAAAGAAACATTTACCACTGAGCAAGAACTGAGAGAGTAGAGAAATTGATGGCCACAGTGACCAATCTTTGTATTTAGAAATTAATGATGGTAGTGGCATGGCTTTAATGACCTGGCACCATATTCGGGAAGGCCACGGGACATTAGGTGCTCGCCACTGACGGGATGACGTCAAAACCTCTTAAATGACAGAGTTGAGTATTTTCGAGGCGATGACGTCGCGTCTGCGACAATGTCGAATCTTCCTAAATAAGACTGGATTTTAGGAACTTCATGATTGATGATTGATAGAAGTCGATTATCATTCGCGCAGTTTACCCCAAATTTATTTTCATTAGAGAAACCAGCATCTATCAAGTGAAAAGTCGAGTGAATGAAATGTTAGCGAATGTGCATTATATGTTCCGGTAATACATGTGTTTGAAAGGAGCGCGCTTCTCGTTTTCAGTGTGACGAAAATCCTTATCACATGCAGAGGCTGGATTACCCATTCGCGAGGGGTGAAATTAGCCCTTAAGATGCAAAGCTCGCGTGCATCTGTTTGAATAGTTTTTCCCCCCGCTGACTGCGGCTTAACTACCATGTAACAACGGTTTGAAGATAATTGTTCCAAATTTTCGCCAAACGATGCGATTTGTTCATTTTACTTTTAAGAAAAAAATGGTATGATTCTTTTCGTAGATACCTGACTTGCACTGTGATTGAGAAAGGTAATTGTTTAACGCGGTGAAACACTAAAGAAACGATACGAGGGCGTTGGGGAGTTATAACTGCCTTAGAAAATGCATGGGGAGTCAAGGAAGCCATAAACGACAGGGAAGAATTTCCTGTCAGTAAAGACTCTTCGAACTCTCCATAGGGTCAAACTCTCCATCTCTGTCGACGTTTCGATCCACTGTCGGTCCAGTGTTATCACACCCTGATGACAATGGAAGAGTCGTACATGGAAACGTCGGCAGAGATGTAGGGTTTGACCCATTGATGAAGAAGGAGAGGGTATTAAGTCGTCAAACTGAAGCCTGAGGACCGAAATTACGGTCACATTGTTTATTACTCCTCTCTCGATACTTTCCAGTGGATGACACGACAGAATCGACGAATTCGCAAATGTAAAGCTAGCATATCAACCCTCTGTTTGAAATGTAACACTTGAAACATACATTGACAACTTAGTGCTTTGGATTCTACTCGATTTTACGAAAGTTTTCACCGGGAATGCGGATGATTATTAATTTAAATAAACAATATACGTTAGGATGATGCATATTTAAGAAGTGCATGCTGATTTCTAGTAAGTTATGGATGGAAAACAGTAATATTGCAAAATTGGTGCGTTAGCCCGCAGGAAAGGAGGTTCTAGGAAAATGAGAGTTAACGAAAAAAGCGGACTGGCTTCAGCTTCTAGCTTTGGCCTGCTTAGCAAGCGCCCTCTCAGTTGTTTGACCCACGTGGAGAACCCGAACGGTCTGCACTAATAAGCGGGAACGCTATACATCTTCCTTCTGAACGAATATTCTAATTGAAAACTGATATGGGTGATTATCTCCCTAAAAAAGAAAACAAAAACCCTGAAAGAGCGAAAATAATAATCCTTACCAAAGCGTTCATGATGGGTTGAGTTTTTGAGTAATCCTCGGAATTAGTTCCGTCTGCTGAGTTGCTGCTGCTCTGTGATGCTTGGCGCCGAGTGCACCGGTCCTTAAATACCGTGTGCCCCGCGGTGGGTGGTGGGGAGGATGGTGTATGGTGGGGGATGTGTGACTCTGGGGCATGCATGTGTCGTGGCCGCAGTATGCGGGCGATGGTTGAGGGCGTGGTGCCCGGAAGAATAGGTGGTGGCGGTGGGTGAGGAGAAGGACCTTCGGAGCGGTCTTGCGGGGGCACACCCCACCCATGCCTCCCCGGCAGCGGGGGTGGGGAAAATACGCCCTCATCCCGACTGACCGGCCCACTTGCCTCCCGGCTCCGGCGTATTCCTTTTGTTGCGGATGACTTCGTAACATGTCACGTTCTGCGTCCTGTTCGACGGGCTCTGGGAACAATCCGTTGCGTTCGGAGCGAATTTTTGAAGGTTCATCCGGATACGAGGCTCTCGAAGCGGAGAGTGAAAGTGATGCAACAATCTGACGAAAACTATGATTGAATGCATCCGTCTTAATTTATTTATGGTCGGTTCCAAGAACATTTAGTTGTCAATAGTTAAGAGAGTTATGGAACCCATATAAATATTCGGGTTGCAGGAATACGTCTACTAGTCACTTATCTACCAATTGTTAATTGCTTCGAATGTTCGATCTAATATTCCCTCGCTAGATAAAATTTATAGCGGTTTGTCCTCTGTGTAATTGATAATGCACATAATAAATGTTCTTTCAGAGTAGACACACTGGCCATTCGTCTCAAAACCACTATTTTATCAAGTAATTAAATCTCCACGCGGATAATAGCGCGTCCGCCATCTTGGCTACTTACGGAGCTCATAACTCCATTCCATAAGCTATGAAGCCATTTGTGAAATCAATTTATCGAATGTTTATACAACGCTTACTGAATGGTTGCTATGGCCTATGGGTTCCTTAACTCTCTCTCTATGGAATACACATATGCCGTTCTTGCAACTGGCCATTTGTGCGTTAATTGTTTGCCCAGTATGAAGAAAGTAATTATAGGGTTAACTCAGTAGTGAATACCGGTAGAAGCTGACTAAACAGCGCATAAATTCATCCCAAGTTACTTGGTTCACCGTGAGCCTATGGCAAGTTTTTCATCTCTTACATTGTGGTGGTCGAAGAGGTATGTAGGTACAGTGAAGCCCCTCTTAGTGACCACTCCCTATAAAGCGACCACTCCTCTCAAGGACCATGTTTCAGCGGAACCGTCGGTGGTCGCTCAATTCAGGTTTCGCAGTATGTGTACATCAAATTAATAAGCATTGAAAATTCCCATGAGCAACTAAGTTATGAGGAAATAAACGTCATCTGTATAGGTTTTAACAAAACCGTCGCATCTAGAGTTTTTCCGTTTTCTTTTTTCAAATCATCCGCCCGTTCATGTGCAGAATATGTACTCTTAAGAAATTGAACCCGTGTCGAACGACCACCCTTCTTAACTACCATTTTTCAGCGGAACCGTCGGTGGTCGCCCAATACATGTTTCCCTGTAAGTATATGATAATATACAGAACGGTGTAAGGGGAGTACGTAGACCGTGGAAATCATAGATGAATACGGTAGAAGTCTCTTAAGAGGAGGGATATTAGGAATCCTGAATGTAAGAGACCGTGTATCTACATCTACGAAATACCGTGCAAGCCGCCACTAGGGTGTGTGATAAGGGTTTGTTCCACAGCAGGCATGCAGCATTCATCCCGACTGAAATTAGAATCGCGCACGTTCCCCCGGATACCAAAAATAGTCAGGAGAACAATGCGCAGTCAGACCAGAAACTAGGAGAGTGATACGTCGAAGAATATGCTACCATGCAGTGCACTACTCAAGATACAACTACTGGTTAGTATCATTAATGCGACAGATAAATAGCACTACAAGATACTAAATCATGCAAAAGCTAAATTATGCCCGGAATTTCAGGTAGAGTTAGTTATTAATAATGCGATTAATAGTTATTAATAATGCGGTATTTGGCACAAGTATGAAAACCTGTACATACTGAGGGCCTAAATATAGAACTGATCTATGGTAATTATTATGGTTGGCCCATTATTGTACGTGGAAAAAATGATATCCTGAATCTATCGGTTCTGCAGGCTATTTCTTTAATCTTATGCCTGTGATCGTTTCTACCATAATAGTTTGGCTCAAGAAAAATATTTTGAACGTCCGGCAAAAAATTGTGTAGGTACATAAAACTTTCGTATAATATTTAATCTCCCTAATGTTTCCCTTCGATCAGATAGAGGTTCCCACCCTAATTCCTTCAACGCTTCAATAACACTGCTAAGTTTTTTGTAGAATTTTTAAACAAATCTAGCGGCTCTTCACAGTGTCCGATTGAAATCTGAGACTAGTCCTACTTTTTAAGGGTCCCATACGCTAGCAGCGCACTCCCAAGTGAGGTCACACGAGAGATAAATGCACTCAATCGCTCCATGCTTACGCCTCACATTTTCATATTTTTATTTTGATAAATCCCAATTTACGATCGACCTGTTCGCAAATTTCCCGTATGTACTTCCCCGAGGACAAGTCCTGAGTAAGGGTCACTCCTAAGTACGTAACTTACTGTACAAATCATGACAGTAACTTGTAATTTTATTTAGGGAATAGCCGCGAAAGTTAACGAACACGTAAACGTTCCCTGCGTGTTCCCTATCCACCAGGGGTGCCCACTGTTTTTTATAACCATTAATTATGTTAAAGTTATGGAAATTTTTGTATGTTTAAGTATCGAAGAATGTTCACAAAGAAACAATTTACATATCTCAGAGAAAATATACTAACGTTTACCATTGTTATTGGATATGAAAGGTTAAAAAAAACAATTCTCCCTCTTAAAAATTGTAAGTTTGGTACCCCTGCGGCAAGGGTCACCAGCGGTTGATTGACTCCAAATTTTATATACGTTATTTTTGTATCAAAAGGAAAAAATTAGCTTCAAGACCTTTACTTTTCGACAGTTTAAAATGTTGGCCCATCCTGCTCTACATTCGATAGTCTTAACTGACTCTACTTTTGATGTTGTTTAAACCAGCGCTGGTAAGTAATTGTAGTAATTATATTGATAAGTGAAGCAAGATTTGTTTGAAAGGATGAGGCATCATGTGGAAAATTATTAAAAGGGAGCCAGTTTTTAAAGGTTGACAAAAATGAAAATTTTTTTTCTTTGCCCTCCTCGGTAGAAAATATCATTTGTTTGTACGATAGTGCTCCTTATCATTGAATAATTTTATGTCTTGACCGAAGTTGTTTTTTTAAGTACGGTGCGGAAATGAAGTCCTCAATTATGAGAAAAATGTCGCCTAAATAGTCCCTAATAATTGGGGAAAAAGTATCCAAAGAGTTCCAGGTGTTAAGTAGCAAAATGCAAGATTTTACTAGAGACAAGAGTTCACAAATACATTTTAATGGTTTTGAGAGTTATTACGTGGTTATTTGGGAAGAAAATCCCCCTAATATTTCTCAAATATTACATGCAACTCCATTACCGGAGTTATATCAATAAAACTCCGGTTCATATATAAAACTTCAGGGTAGGTAAATCCTTTTTTAATGCAAAGAAATTGTATACTTATAGCATCTGTTGAATCTCTTCAATTTCTTTAATTAGTGAAAAGTGAAATACATATATCAAGTATAGGTGACCGATTTTACGTCAGCGGAAGTCTAAGGTGTAACGTCGTAGATACCTCAAAAATCAAATATTGTTAATGTAGTTTGAGCGAGATATTTTCCTAGTCATGTAATTCTGTAGTCATGCCATTATGTAATCAATGTGAAACCTCTCTCTGTCCCACGGCATTTCCTTGGATTAAAACCTGAAGTCGGAGGAAGGGCTTGCGCGTTCCAAGGACCTATACAGGCTCGACATACAGGAGCAATTACTATTACTCCTTGTAGGGCCACCCATGATCGAAGGGTCGGAGCCACGCAAACGGTACTTCACATATAGTGTCAGGTTCAAAATAAAATCATCATTAGTCGTTCAATCCTGAGATTGGTTGACTGTAGCCCTCCATCCTTGCCTATCTAATGCTCTATCTATCCCTTACTTCCTGGTTGCTCTTCCAATGTACTTTCTTCTTTATTTGGTCCATGAGCTAGTTCCCAGGTCTTCCTGTGGGGACTGTTCCCTCTGGGTCCTTCCACGTCAGATCAGCAGTGAGCTAACCAAAATTTTTGTATTCGAACCAAATTCTGTAAAAATTGTAGGATTAGATAATGTTTAAACATTTTCGTCAATTTATAACAAAATATGTGTTATAAACATTTGCGCTTGCCAATTTTTGTATCTTTATTAACTCTCGCAACTTTTGGTG
Source organism: Ceriagrion tenellum (assembly GCA_963169105.1). Taxonomy (NCBI): domain Eukaryota; kingdom Metazoa; phylum Arthropoda; class Insecta; order Odonata; family Coenagrionidae; genus Ceriagrion; species Ceriagrion tenellum. Next base: position 60,894,335 of record OY720644.1, read on the forward strand.
GAAAGTAAATGCTGTAGATTACGTAGTTTTTCCAAGGCTGAGTTACAAAGTTCTATGAAGTTGACAAAACTGCTAAGTTTAGGGTGTGTGGTGTCAATTATTGCATTAACGTGGCTCCATTTTTTGTTATATCATATAATAAAAAATATTGATGAAATTAAAATAAAATTATCTTTAAAGTGGTGTATGAAGTATTGCACTAGCATTAACGCGGATCAACATACAAATTCTCAAAGGACAGCGGTACATCAATTTACGCGGGCAGCGGGTCCTATGGTCGTGACGAACGAGGGCGTAATCCAATCGGTGACACTAAATATATCGGTTGTTTGTGCACTGCCCACGACCAAACTTGTTTCTGAGGTAAGACAAAAGACTAACGTGTAAAACTAGAAAAAAAAAAATCAAATTTTAAAATGGCTGTATTTTTGTTGTTAAAATTAAAGCATTTAAAATGTAAACAGTATCAACAAAATTTAGTTTATTTACCAAAATGACACTTGCTGTACAGTTTTTTGCGAAAAAATGAGGCGTCAACCGTTTCTCTAGCGATTTCAGTTTAGGAGATATAGCAAAGAGAAAAAAAGGTCTGAGCACAAAATGATCGAAACTTTGATCGTATCTAGATCTGCCAAATTTTTTTTCCAAAAATGAACCCACACAAAAATTTGGGTTCGAATCGGAGACGCCAAGGGTCAACTCTCTGCTGATCTGACGTGGAATGATCCCCTTTATTATATTTTACATAAATTATATATATTTTACCGTAACTTATGTTCTTCACAAACCTATTGTCCCTTAGAGTGTGTCCAATCCATCTGGTTCTTCTTTAATGTATGGCGTTCCATACGGTACTTTCCTCTTCTACTCTTTGGTAAACTTCATCATTTCTTATTTTGTCCATTTTATATTCAGCATCCTCCTCTAGCCCCAGGTTTCGAAGGCATCCAGTGTGTTCTGGTCAGCTTTTCCAATGGTTCATTTAACCGATCCATTGCTTTCAAGGCGTTCCAAAAATAATACAGGCCGTGGCAAAGGGAAGCCCGTCCAACTATATTTTCCCTGCAAATAGAAGAGTTGATTTTGTTAATGCTTCTATTTCGGGAACAACATTTAAAATGCAAATCTAGTTTAATTTCAATTGCTGCCTGCATGGTGAGTTCCAACGTGTAAACAGAGACATTTAAATGGCATGTAGTCCAAGAATTTTTTCGATTAACTTCAATTATCAAAACGTGCAATCTATGAGTCGGTCCAGCCCCCTCAAGTCTTATGTCAAATTCATGGGACTCCAACTCAAATTTAGCGAAAAAAAAAACGACAGTGACAAGCCTGGTGCTTGAATAGGATCTTTCATATGAAGCGATGAAATAGTTTCGCAATGCTGCGTTCATATTTCCTTTGCCCGACAAAGACGTGTACTAATACATAATACGTTGTCTTAAAAAAAAAACTCTCGGATTTGCAAATTGTGTGACATTGCCCGTAGATTTTTTTTCACGCCCAGCGTGGTATTTTGGGTAACACGTAAATTTGTTTGGGTAAAACGTAAGGGTAACACGTGAAAAATGAGTCTTTTATATATTTCTTTAATTGATGAGGATTGAAGTCATGTAAAAGTATATTATTGCATTGATAATGCATTATTTGCTTCAAGCTTTGCACAAATTTGCAATACTTTGCACAACTGTTGAAACTAAAAATTTAAACTCAAATATGGTCTTCATTATGATTAGGGAAATATCTCGCTCAAACTGCCGTCAGTAAATATGTTTTTTTGTTATAAAAAATTTATGGCTTTAAATTTTTTCTGAAGTCTGCGTAGCTAATATCAGCTGTTATAAAACCATGTCGATTGTGTCTTCATTGTCTGATCTCACGCTTTGCTCCTTATTTAAAAAAAAATATTAACCCCGCTCCTTGCGAATGATCTTCCCCCCGGAAACGAAATGCCAGCATCATCACAGAGTGTGAGGGACCTGCGAAAACGCTTAAGTTTCTTCGATAATGATAATGAGGGAAGGAACATCTTTTCTTGGGCGCTCGTGAACTTGGTTGAAGGCATCGGGGAAGATAACGAGGGCATTGCGTCATGAAACTGTAGCCTGGAAACCGAAATAACATACAAATAGTTTAAACCTGCTCTTTTCTTACTTTCCTTTGGATAGCACAGCGGAATGGACGAATTAGCGAATGCAAAGCAAGAATACCTACCATCTGTTTGAAGTTTAAGGCAAGTAACTCTTTAAACATAAATTTGCTCCCTAGTGCTATGGAATCTTCTCGATTTTACCGTAGTTTTCCCCGGGAATGTGGGTTATTATTAATGGAAATATAGTAATAACACATGTAAGGAGAATGATTATTGAAGAGGTAAATGTATAGTGATTTTCAGTATGTTGTCGATGGAAGGAGGGGTGATTAAGGAAAATCGGGGTTAACAAAGTATATAATCTTTGTGAACAAAGATGGCGGGAGGGCCACACCCACGTTACAGCTTCAGGCATAGGCCACAATAACTAGCGCCCTCTCCAACGATCTCATTTGTTGAGTGAGATATTTTGCCTTATCGACGAAATCTTATTGCCCATTCGAAAGATACGTGAACAATTTGACTGCAGAATATTTATACTGTTTTAATAATTGTAAATTAGATCGGATTTCTCTCTCTGCATCAAGCAACTGATGAATCTATCGATGCTCTGAACTTTTTTCCGCATTAAAATAATGACGGGTGTGGACACTATTTTTGACGGGGTTAGAGCCTTGGCTAATGTCGCCCACCTAAATATTGCGTTGGGTTTTTCATTTATAAATGCAGTGATTTCGTTCGTATAAATTTTTATGGGACGCAGTTGTGTAGTGAAATGGACTTCCTGACAAGAGAATGCCGTAGCTGGCGGGAACCCATGTGGTTGGAGCGCGAATCACGAGTCGTTGAGAACACATTTTTAATGACTTTTTAAGTAATTCGAGAAGAAGTTCTGGACCATAATTCTCTCAAGTTAATCGATGTATGCCGTGGAAATTACCATTTATGTTACGATATGAATACATACATACCAATCTCGCCGTTCCCTTCCGGGGTGGGCAAAGTCTCAAGGTTTCACTCATAAATACATATTTGTACACCTAAATCTGCTTCAATAATTTCCTCCATACTGACCTATCCTTTCAAACCTCTTTTGCTTCATTTACCCCAATACACTGCTTCATACACGCCCTCCTGATACATTATTTTTGTACCTTGTGTACTTGTGTATTTATGGATAAACGATATGAATGATGCAAGAATTATATTTTTACAATTTTTTACAATTAAAGGATTGATATGACTTTGATTTATGGCGCGGAATCCGAGTATTAGGAGTACTACATTTCTCGTGCCCTTAAATTTGAGGCGAGGCCTCTTCAGCCCCATATTATCACTCACCACGGCTAGGTATATTTCTGCAAATCCACATGATATATTTGGGCGTTGGCTGTGCGCAGACTTGAGAAGTAGCGAATGAGTCAATGTTTTTTGTAATTTTTTGATAGATGTGTTGGTTTGGAGCCGTAGGGTGGACGATTTTTGGAAATTTACATACAAAGTTGCAGGTGACCGAGATGTAGCAACACGTGATTTATGCATGGAGAGTTAGAAGTCGAGCATTTTTAGGTGTTAAAACGAGGAAATACGACTTTTTTTACAAACTTTTTGTTTTAATAAAGGCATAAGTGATTTAAATACTTTGTTTTAACTTTCGTTTTGATTTAAAAAGAGCAAATGTAATGTCTTAAAATTGGAATGAGAAATTCGCGTTTCTCTTTGAGTTTTATTGCCGATACATTTTAGCTCTTTCTGTGTGTTTGTTTAATTTTACGCTCAAAACGACTAACGATTTTGACGGAATTGTGGTATGCATTATATTGGACGAGAAAATAAGATTGAAAACGTTTCATTTTTGGAGAAAATAATTTTTATTTCGCTTATTACCTGAAAAAATTACTTGAAAAAGTCAAATGTTTAACATAAGCAAATCGGTAACCAAGGCGGCAATAAGTAAAACTATTACGGTAAACAAAAGAAGATGTAAGAGCAATCATAAAGCACACAAAATGTTGATTGCAGATTGGAAAGGTATACTGATTTATTTATTGAAAGTTATTATACTGCTGTTGAAAAGTTTCCTTAAACTCCCCCGAAAAAAAGTAATTTAAATAATCTTTGGCACGGCCGGAAGAAGAGCGTCGTTTTTATACGATTAGAAGAAGCAGCTGGTACTTCTTTCAGTGTAAGTGCATCATTATCCACATCCATTCCAACTATTATAGTATTTGGGCGTTGGCTATGCGCAGACTCGGAACATAGCGAATGAGTCAATGCTTATAGTAATTTATTTATAGATGTGTTAGTTTTGAGCCGTAGGGTGGATTATTTTTGGAATTTCACATACAAAGTTGAGGGTGACCGAGATCTAGCAACACCTGGTTTATGCATAGAGGATTATAAATCGAGCGTTTTGGGCGTTAAAACGAGGAAATTCAACTTTTTAAAAACTATTTATTTAATGAAAGGCAATTAGCGGTTTGAATACTTTATTTTAAATTTCGTTGTGCTTTAAAAAGAGCGAATGCGATATCTTAGAATTTGAACGAGGGTAGATATGTTTTGTTGCCGTTTTTTGTTTGTGTTTAGGATAATTCTTGCGATATTGTGAGTGCGGAGAGAAGTTGAGGACTGGTCAGGTGAGTTCTGACTCTTATCCCGCTTTTTAGGTTGTTGACAGCGTTGAGAAGAGGCGATAGTAAGTATATGGGACGTGAGGGTGACTTGAAGCTGTATTTAATGAGACATGCTCCTGCATTGATTGATAGTGAGTTATGTGCAAGATCAGCAATGCCATCAAAGGAATTGTTTCGGTTTGCAACTTGCAATCAGGTTATTCAACAGCGAAGAAATAATGAAAAGGGAGAAGAAAGCGAATCTTTATTTGAGGGTAAAATACTAACGCGGGCTCAACTGCCACCGACTGCCAGCTTTAACTAGTTTTCATTAATTAGATTGCACCTTGTTTTCAACACCTTGTTTCATCTTTAGGTTTGCGCTAGGTGTTAAAATATAGGAAGCCAAACAAAAATTTGGTGTAGTGTACGAACTTGGTGCTCATTTCCTTCATTTGTGTACCGATTTAACATCGTTGAGTCTGAAACAGTTAATTTCGATCATCATATTCTCTTCAACGATCGCTTTATTGACTACTGCTGAAACAGGCGGTGATCTCCTTTGGAATTTGTGATTAATGAATGCCCCTAGGCGATGAAAGTTGTGAAACTGCTTAAGTTTATTGCCACCCAATGTCTGCTGCAGAATGACTGCCCAGAAAAAAACTCGAGAAAGCCTTAACGTTTCTTTTGACTCTCGAGTATGTTTGGATTTCTTCGACAATTGAGGCGAGATGAAGGCTGCTGCAGACGATGTGTAGCGTTGCGTATGCATGATAATACATGTCATGAGGTGGTCGGAACGCAAATCGCAAGTCTTCAGATCGTAACTTGGAACGCAAATCGTAAGGTGGTTGAGTGCATATTTTAAGTCATGGTCAATGGCTTTGTCAATGTACTATTGTCTTGACTTAATTGACCGTGGTCAATGGTTCTGTTATATTTAGACGGAGGAGACATTTTCTTTAAAATAATTCTTTGATTTCTAGGTGAAATTATATTCCGCTCAAACTACCTTAATTGGAGACAACCGGGAGCAGCAAATGTTGTTTTTTCCTCTGCATCCCACTAATGACTACATTGACTAACGGGATTCAGTCTCTTCATAATATCGTGCTGCTTCCTGTTATCTCAGATGAAACATTGAGACCCTAGCATTGCACGTACAAAATTTGTTTCGATCCATCCTTCTGATTACAACATAAAAGGTGCAGGTTGTGTGTAAGATATGTAAAGGATTGGTTGTTTGTCTGGGACAGCCAGTTCACAGAACTGCCCATAGACTGGACAGATACAGCTTAGTACCCTAGATTTACCACTGACCAGAAACTACATTTTAAGAAGCATATGGACATTATAAATCAAAAGACTATAGAGGTTCGAACAGGCAGAACATCACTTATACTTAAAAATAATTCAATATTGGATGAAACAAAGATAACGATATAAAGGTTTGGCATCAGGCCAGTTCCTTTGCACGCGACGCCGGCATGGGCTGGCTGAATAAAAAAGACATAAATAAAATATAATCAATGAAAGGAAAAGGCTTGAGGTAAATTTTATAGTAAAATGGATTACAACTGAGATGTTTGTAAATCAACCATATGGAAAATATGAGAGAGGATTAAAAAAACAAGCGGCCAGTTATTACGACAAATTTTAAAATTGTGACAAAACTTCACCAAGACATAGAAAGTGACAATTGAAACCCTCTGGGATAGATGTCAGAATAGATCAAAGTCTATCACTTTGAGAAAAACTGATAAAAAGCTGTGGGTTATCACCTGAGCACAGAGCTAGGGCTGCGCAAATCGCAGGTTTTAAAAGTCTCCTCCTTCCAAATTGATATACGACAGCGAACAGTGGGAATTTCAGGATAAGTATAAAAGAAGGCAGTGAGAGTGGGGTGCCTGAGAAACGTAAGCGGTCAAATCAGGATGAATAGGCAAGGAATGAGTGGTTTATGAAACGATGTGGGCAATTTATGCAAGCCTATAGGGAAATGGACATTTAAAAAAGGAGTGTGCTTTATTAGTTTGGCCATTTTGATAGTATGGTTGAGAGTTGAATAACGATACAGATGTATGATGGTTGAGAGACAGGTGTGAGATAAGCACGGGTGTGAGATAAGCTTGGTCAATTAAGTCAAGACACAAAAATCAGCCCCTTACCGAACTACTTTCCAAGATTTTAGACAAATAGATCAGCCCTTTTTCATGGGAAATTGGGAAATGGTACGTGTATGCACTCCAAAGAGACCTCATTAAAAAAATGAGGAATTTCGAACGCATTGATCTCGCCAACAAATTAACAGTGTTAGGTATGTTTGTTTTCTGAACTGTTCTTGAAAATGAATCATATTGTCGCCGCTGTAATTTCTTCATGATCACAAATAAATTTCCGTTGTGAAGGAGTTTTAAACATGCGACGAATAAAAGTATATTTTTGCACCATTAATAATGCAATATTAAATTAATGCTTCCTGCTGCTGCTGAAATTAAAACTTATAATTCGATTACGGTCCCCATTGTGACTAGGGAACTATCTTCCTCATACTACCTTAAACATGTGAGAACCCAACATTTTTCACCATTTCCTTCCCCTCCGAGACCCTGCTCATCTTTCCTCTTCCTGCACCGGCGCATGGTGCATTGTTGGTTCACAATTGTGTTACAACTATTTTAGCATTTGGCTAAGCCAACGGAGCACATTTATTACATATGAGGTCATGAAAATTTCGCTAAAAATTAAATGTGAAATATTAAACCCCATTGATTACCCAGTTCTTATTTTATTCTACTCTGCAGTCAAATAGAAGTCGTGTGTTATTTTGTCCGACTTTCAATTGCACAATTTTCCAAAATTTCTAGTCAGTAAGTTGAGACGGAAGTCCTTAGCCGTTCCTCAAGCGGACACTGTTAATTATGCAGCCTCGACAGCGAATCCAAATGACCGAAGAACTTTCGATAAGGTTGTTGTCCTTCAAGAAATGGTGGCAGCTTTTTCATCAAACCTACGCTGACATCTTTATGATTGATATCTGGGACAGCGGAGGAACTCGTAATCATCGGATGGATCTCATATCATGCTCGAATATTTACAAAGCCTCCTGTTGGAGGCTTTAGGTAACGCTCATTCTTATGTGCATGTTTTTTTTTTTTAAATCGTTACGATCTAAAAACTCACAGGAAATCAAGGAAATGTCTAAATATTCGGTGGTGTTTCATCTATATCTACATATCACCGTGTAAGTTACCTCAAGGGTATCTGGCAGAGGATGATTTATCAAAAACATGCACTACAGTGTAGAAATTAACTTTCACCGACATGCACCACACTATAGGTATACTACAAATGCTGCAAAAACTATTGAATTGATTTTTAATGCAATTACATAGTCAAGATACAAGAGTCTTGCAGGGATAATGCGCAACGTGATGTTTGCACTACGTGGGAGATGAAAAAAACGAGAATTAGTGAGAAAAACGACAAATCACCCACACTACCAGTCACCTAACCTACTTTAAAGTCTCATTGGCAGCCAATAAGGGCTGTTATCGATCGCAATAAAAACTATCTTTTAAATCTGTCTGTTTTACAGATATTTTACCTAATTTTATTGTTTTGAATTTACATAAAATAATAAGTCTAATTTTTAATCGACGATCTGAAAGCGATATGCATACCAGTTGACCGTATTCTGTCCGGGTTTTTGCCGCGTCGATCCATTTTTGGGTGACAACAGTTTCGCCTTCCTTCCAGCTGGCTTCGTCAGGTCCTTGTCAGGACAGGTCAGGACCTGACGAAGCCAGCTGGAAGGCAGGCGAAACTGTTGTCTCCCAAAAATGGATCGACGCGGCAAAAACCCGGGCAGAATACGGTCATTAAATAACCGCGGAAGCCTCCGTACCAATTTCATGCATACCAGTTGTTTCAAGAGGTCAATAACACTAACGAGACTATTTCGTTGTTAATTGCTGAACAGTTCTGTTTCAACCAATTAAAATGAAATGAAAAGAGGGCTTAGTAACATTTGATAAAAGAAATAAACGCTCATGGACCATTCCTTGATATGAATTCGTAGTTTATGCCCTCTTGACTGATAAATATTTTGTTTGACACTTTCCGTAGAAAAGCAAGTAAAAAAAACTGATTGGCGCTTGCCTGATCGTGTGGATGAGTGAAGTCACTATACAAAAAAAAGAGGAGCGTTAGCCAAAAAATGGTTTTCTGGTGAAGAACAGAAAAAGCTATCTTCCGCTCGATGAATTATTTTAATGCGACCAAATTATTTCAATGCGATGCACTTATCATCCTCTTGACTGATAAATATTTTGTTTTACACTTTCCGTAGAAAAGGAAGTTAAAAACATCTGATTGGCGCTTGCCTGATCGTGTGGATGAGTGATGTTACTATACAAAAAAAGAGGAGCGTTAGCCAAAAAATTGTTTTCTGGTGAAGAACTGGAAAAGCTATTTTCCGCTCGATGAATTATTTTTACGCGACCAAGGTTTCGATGCACTATATCTTCTACAGGTACAAATTCTGAGACCTTAAGTTTATGTACTCAAGCTGTTTGGGATTAGGATGGGTTGTATTAGCACGGGATGAGAGAAGGTTAACAAGGAGAAGCAAGGAGGAAGGCTAACTGTCGAAGGTTTCAAGGGGAGAGGTAGGTATTAGGGAAAACTTAACCGAGAGATCTTTAAAAAAGCTCCCGTTGAGACGACGCTCAGCGGGAGCTTAAGTGACGACGCACTTCAGCAACGTCGTCAAATTTTGCAACTTTACTATGTTTCATCGATAATTAAAAAGAAATCAGCACGCACTTACTTCTTTAATGTGCATTCTCCTCACGTATTTTGTTTCTTTATTTGCTTGAAAATAATCCGCATTCACTTAAAAACTAGGGGACAATCGAGTTGAATCCATAGCACTAAGTAGCGAATTCAAGAGTTACTTGCATCAAATTTCACTTAGACGGTTGATATTCGTGTTTTATATCCGCTAATTCGTCCATTCCGTCGTGCTATCCATAGGTAATTAAAGAGAGGGCAGAGCATAACCAAATGGTTGTTATTTTGGTTGTCAGGCTTCAGTTTGATGAAGTAATGCCCTCTCCATACACCTCAATGATAACAATAATTAATAAATAAATATTAATTCTTCCCGTCCGCCGTCTTCGCTGACCCTCATTTTCCTAAAGCGCTTGCGGGATAGCGCACCAATTTAGCAATTTTATTGTTTTCCATCTACAACTTACTAGAAATCAGCAAGCACTTTCTTCTTTAACGTGCATTCTTCTTGCGTTTATTGTTTATTTAATTCACTAGAATATGATTCGCATTCCCGCTGAAAACTATTGCAAAATCGAGGAGAATCCATAGCACTAGGTAACCAAAACATGTATCATGAGTTAATTGCCTTAAATTTCAAACGGTTGGATATTCTTGCTTTTCATCCGCTAATTCGTCCATTCCGTCGTGCTGTCCATAGGAAAGTGAGGAGAGAACAGGGATTAGCAATATGGTCGTTATTTCGGTTGTCAGGCTTCAGTTTGATGACGTAGTGCTCTCTCCATACACCTCAATGGTTGAGAAAGCTTGGAAAGTTGGGAAAAATTATGTAGTATATCGAAACTGAGGTCGCATTAAAATTATGTATCCAGTGGAAAATTTTCTTTTCTGTCCTCCATTTTGCTGAAATTCTTCCCCGTCACGCCCTGTGCTTATCTTTTTGATTGTTTTTGAGGTTTTCTGTTTTTTAACAATGGAACATACCGCTGAGTACTAGATCGAATATAAGTTTACAGACGTAGGATTGGGTGTCGTGTGGTTTGGACGTCCAAGGAAAATACGTAGTGATATATTGAAGGATGTATAACTTTTTGAGTTATATGGACGTAATGGTACGTCCTCTCATATTTTCTGAGAAGGACGATAATCTACTAGGACGTCCATTATCTGACTTCCTTTGCATTGCATTACGTGAGAAATTACTTTCATATTTATGATTTAATCAATGGTTGTCTCCATGGTTTTGACAAAATTTGGTGTAAACTCGATTGACAAAGGTTTATTATCATTTTTAAATAAACACCGAGTATTTTATTTAAAGAGCAGTTAGAAGGTGGGAATTAATGCTTATTAATCACGTTTATGAAAGATAATAGCTCAGCTCTTTGGTGATAAAACAATATTTCTTCTTCTTTTACATTAGTTTTCGTGTATCTGAGCGTATTTATTATAAATACCTTGAGTATTTTCTGACATCGAATTTGCTCCACTATGTTATTTATCAATGGGTTTTCAATTTAATTAAAATATTCATAAAATTATTGAAGTATCCTGCATCCTTTAGTATAGCTTGTTCATGCAGTCCGGACGCCGAATATCTTTATTGAACGGCAGCTGGACGTAATGGCATGGTTGCTGTCTTTCTGGAAGACATACGTGTCACCACAATGTCCCATAATAAATTTTAATTGTAAATAAAAGCTCGCTAGCCTAGATTTAAAAAAAGTCTTCTTTCACAATCCAGGTAGGTGTGTAAAATCTTCAGTTTTCCTGAGAGGACCTTCAATTTAAAGCCCAGCACGCAAAGTGTTAAAATATGACTCTAAAATCTACCACGTATACCTGAACGTTCTTTGGAAATGGTGGAATAGTGCCGCAAAAAACTTCCTAGATTGTACATAAATTTACAAGTGTAGGTATTATATATGTTCTTTGTACGGTAGGGGCTGCGATTTCTGCTGATCATGGGTTACAACAAAGAGTCCCGAAATGACCTTCTGTTAACACTCGCGTCAGCTTGGCCCTGACCTCTTTAGCACACTCAGCCCGAATTACTTTAGCTGAGGACTCTTTCTTGAGAAATGCCACACCTCATATTCAATCAAATGTGGCTTGATTTTACCGTTGAGATACACAGAGAGGGCGCTACGTCATCAAACTATAACCTGACATCCGGAATAACAACCATATTGTTTAACCCTGCTCTATTGTTACTTTCCTTCTGATTGCACGACGGAATGGACGAATTTACGGAAGTAAAGCAAGAATATCAACCACCTATTCGAAATTTAAGGAAAATAACTCTTGAAACATACATTAGTTACTTAGTGTGATGGATTCTACTCGATTTGACCATAGTTTTCGCTATAAATGCGGATTATTATTAATTTAAATAAATAAACAATGTATTTACGGAGAATGCATTGGAAGATAGTGTATGCTGATTTCTAGTAAGTTATCGATGGAAATCGTCGTATAATTGCAAAATCAGTGCGTTCACTCAAAATCGGTGTAGGAAAATGAGGGTCGACGAAGATGGCGGACTGACTTCAGCTTATAGCATTGGCCAGCGTAGCTAATGCCCTCCAGTAGCGTATCCAGGGGGCAAGGGGGGCTAATTCCCCCCCCCCCGCCCCCTGTGTTCTGGCGCCCTTAAGTCTGTGAATGTTTCCACTCTAAATTCCTCATTCGTCCTAAAGTCCTCAGTCGGAGCTACATCATTCAGAGGAAGAAAGGGATGAGAGGGAAGCGTCCCCGTCTTCTGGCTGATAGGTACCAACAAAGTAAGCAAACACTTCTAACTGCCACGCGTCACGGCTGATTGACTAACAATGATTGAAATTGCGCCGATTTCGCGCCGGTCATGAGTTGGGCGGCGTCGGCGTTGAGTCTCTCAGTCTGGATACTCAAAAATCGACATTTCCAAAGAAGACCAATTTTTATTGAGTGTACGTTATGTTATGAACGGATTTCCAGTTGAACGTTGAAAGTCCAGAAAATTCTCAGAGCTGCAATGACCAGTGAGAATTAGCTATACGGTCTACAGCATTATATCGAGAGCTAAATAAATAAATTTGTATAATACGTTGTCAATTGTTATATTTTGTACAAACCCATCCACCTATTGCATCACCAAAATTTGTAAAGTTTAGTAAACTGGTTAATTTATGAGTCGGCGCCCCATGAAAATTTTCTGCCCTACCTAGACCCAAAACATGGCTACGCCACTGGTGCCCTCTCCATAAACTTCCACGGGTTTTTACAGACATCCACCGATCGGTAAAAGATTTCATCAAGAACTCTTCCTTTGCTTTATATGCAATCGCGATCGTCAGCTTAAAGAAAGAAAATGAATAGTTATGCTCAATTGTTGCATTCGTTTCATCAGTAAAGAACTGGAATACCTATTTTTTCATTTTTTCTCGACGTTGCTGAATGGGAACAATGAAAATTATCTGGCTCATTTTAAGGAATGCCTTCGGTAAAAATCGACCTCAACCTTCAAAGTGTATCATTAAGTAACATCTCCAATCAGTAAATATTACAATACTCAGTTACTTTTTCCTCAGACTTCTTCGCTAAGGTACTAGTACATTTTTGGTGCTATAAACTCTACTATGTTGCGCCCCAAAGTGGGCAAACATCTCTCATTATGGCTAATAACTCGATCTTAGTGCCAATGTTTTCTTAACTTGGTATTTTAGGTGAAATTTATGATGTTACTTGTGAATTTTCGCGCCTATGTTTACAACTCGCATTTCATGAGGAAGTGAAAATAAACACTCGATGTATGCCAAGTTGTTCATGAAGTAGTAGACTTGAATGAAGCTTTTTTTTCGACTTAAATACTTAATACAAGTGTGAACTTGGCACGTATAATTTGTGGAGGTTTCAAGTATGTGTACATGATCTGGAAATCACTTAAATATATGTTATAGATATAGTTTTTTCTTAAGTTCTGGCTAGGTTAAGGGCATTTCCGACTTAAATGGTACATAAATACTATGAAGTGAGCATGCTACATGCAGATTATGCGGGTAAGTGCTGCGTTTGTTTTTACTTTGTAAGAAAATGCAAATATAGCGAGATCGTTTACATTTTTACAAAGCGTTTTGTTATAGTGGCATGTTATAAAGAGGGGTCCAACGGCTAATGTATGTAAAATCGCAGTAATTTTGTAAGGAATAAGTTTTCTGCAAAACTATTCCACCCTTAGACAAGGAATTTTACTCCGCGATCATCGAGTTGGCCAATTGGTGCGTTACTAAACGGACCAATTTAAACATAGTGGAATTTCATCCTCGTTTCCCAGTATCATGCAAAATCAGTTCGATTTTGAGGTCGGATTACTAGCCGATATTTCATATGTCGCTCTTAAGAATCATACGTGCAATGCCTTTTGTAAAGCCTGTATGGCATAATATTGCGGTTTTGCGCTAACGAGGCATAAATGTTTTGTTCTCAGTAGCGCAGACATTATGTTCGCGGCGTGGAGCAACCGCAGTTGTTGGGTATATCCAAAGCGTATCAATAACATGTCATTTTTTTATATTTTAAATGTTTTATTTATTTCTTTTTTTATAAGTTAAAGAATTTAACCACAAAAATAAAAGTGAGGTGTTGACAGATTTGCCACCCAGCTCTTCCCATTACTCTGAAGGAGAGTAAAGAGTTGAGCTCGTGGAGTGGAAGGTACTGGTGGTCGCGATGTTTTTTATCACAGACGGAGCACGTTCGTCATGTTTTTTTAAAAAAACTCCCTGCCCTTTTTAATTACTGCACACTAGATGGAATCCCAATTTTTATACAAGATGGCGTCGATGTTTACAAGATGGTGTCCAAGATATGCACTAGATGGGGTCGACGATTTTTACATCATCTCCTCGCTGTCGTTCATGTAGCAATCAAGGTGGCGTCTAGAGGCTCCTTAGTTCCAGGCCTTGGCATCGGAGATGGTCTTGAGCTCAACCTGAGGGGCGGCGAGGCCATGGGCTCCGTAGTATCCGCCGAGGTATCCGGCTCCGTTGTATCCACCGAGGTATCCAGCGCCGTAGTATCCAGAAGCGTAGTGTCCAGCACCGTAGAAACCTGCGGCGTAAGGGGCGGCAACGTAGTTGTGTCCGTAGACGGCAGGGGCAGCGGCGATGGTCTTAACTTCGGGGACAGCCTGGACCTCAACAGTCCTGACGGCGACCTGTGGGGCGGCCACGGCGTAGGCGCTGTAGGTGGCGTAGGGAGCGGGGACGGCGTATGGCTCAGGGACTGCGACAGGGGTGGCGACGGGGGTGGCAACAGGGGTGGCAACGGGGGTGGGGACATGGACGGGAACGTCAACGGGGACCTTCCTCACGGTGACCTCAGGGACGACCTGTTAAGGGTAAAAGAAAGACGGGCGTTAAAGTCACCACTTGTCGAACATTAGGCACTTCGAGCATTGAATTCTCCTATATTTTCATGTATCAGACATGTATCAGAGTGTGAGTCCGCTGCAGAGGGCGCATGGACTTATCCGTATAATGTACTGTTTATGGGGACAGAGCGAGCTAATAATCTTGATGTCATACGTGGAAATAGTCGAGACTTAGGCGGAACCACTATGCCTCAGGGAAAAAGCTTTTGAAATCATCTTTCGAAAGATGAAATGGTGGTGGTGAACCCCAAGTAAAATTCCGCGTTGTTGAACAGCATTTGACTTTCAAAAGAAAGTTTGCTGTTTAAGCGAAATAGAATGCCAATAGAAGAAACGCTGTCATTTCACCTAGTGGTGAGGTTTGTATGCGAAAAAGGGAACAGTTTTTTTCATCTTTTGTTATCCCGGGCTCAGTCGCTTAAGGGAACTCGGGGAAGCAAATTATTTTGGTCTGAAAGATGACTCTTTAACGAAGACTTTTCAAGAATTTTAATGGCTAACTTTCAGAGCCTGGACGTCACGCGCCTCGTATTTCCTGTGGAGACAACTTTATTCACTCAGGGTTTGTCTAACCGATATATGATCGAAAGATCGAACCTCTTGAATTGAATTATTCCCGTAGTCGTGTACTTTCGTGTGTAGACGACATCCAGCTTTTGACGGTGGCAATATGCGTTCTTTGTGTGGCTAAATTATTTGGAGAATGTAGAGAGTTAGAAATTTCTGGCAGCATGAAATAGAAAGTTAATGAATTATTCTGCGTCGCGGAGTATGGTTGTGTATCATGCAGTGCTTGTGAAATTTTGTACCAAAGTTTTGATCTGTTATCGCGGATAAGGATCATCACAATACAGTAGACCCTCGCTTTACGATATTAATCCATTCCGGAGAACCGATCGTAAAGCGAATTCCATCGTATGTTGGATCGGCATTATTTCCGGACGAGGAATCAGTTTAAAGAGCATCAGTGCCAATCCATTTAGTGTACGCATCAGAGCCAATGCATACGAAATATCCTGGATTGAAATTATTAAAAATATTACTAAACCAATATTTAAAACGCTATCGATATTTTGGAAAAAATCGGAGAAAGTTGGAATTTTAAAAAGCGCGCGCAAAATCAGCTCAGATCGTAAGTCGAACCCATCGTGAAGCGGGGGTCTACTGCACTGCCTTTAGTTAAAGTCAAAATGGAGAGAAGAAAGGAATGAAAAGTTCAGGGCGTTTGTGTCATTCTCTTACCTGGGTGACCTGGGGGGTGACGGAGGCGACGGCCCTGCCTGGGGCAAGGATGTCGGTCTTGGAGACGTAAGATCCAGAGGTGGCAGCCTGGGCGGCAGCAGCATCAGCCACGGAGTTGATTCCAAGGGGGGAGGGGAGGTCACCAAGAGCTGGCTTCACAACAGTGGAAGAGTATCTGTGTAGGAAAATAAAATAAGGAAAAAATCAATCTCAAATCCATTTTGCGAAATAATTCATGCGATATGAACTTCTCAAAGAAGTGTATCATCCCTGCCTCAATGAACTGTGGCACTGTTGATGGAAAACTTTTACGATGCTCGTAGATTTATTAGGTCAATTATTTTTGATTAATTGTTCAGTCTTCAAATATTTTTTGCATTCATCCGATTAAATTCAACGACAGAACGGCCTTCATTTATAACACTGAGCTCCAACTCCAGGAACAAATGTGGTTGAGTAGATTTATCTGATTCCAAGCAAATTCCTACCATTTTATCAACTTTATTTTACATTTTCGTTTTTATAACCTCAGGCAGAGCAATAATTTTTGTCAAGTTAATTCTTGGTCATTGCATTTTTTAACACTGGGACAGTTTTCTTATCATTATCATTTGAATGCATAAATTTTTAAGAGTTCGTAAGTTTTTTTAGATTTCTAGTCAGACGTTGAAACTTTCTTTTAGGAATTTTAGATTCGTTATTTTTTGTCAGGTTTGAACGTATTCCTCCCAATTCGCACAGTCATACTCTGGGAATAAACTAGCATCATGGAAGCTAGGGCTAATTTTTAAGCATGTGCTCTCATGTGCTTCGTCAGAAACATTTGAAATTCAGCAATTTGCACTTCTGCAAGTCGAATTTTCGTATTTTTTCGTTATTAATTGGATTGTTGTCCTTTAAATCATAAGTAAGAGTGTTTTCAGTATCTTGAAATTTCTTCAACGCGAAGCATTTATCAGCTCCGGAGTTATTTCCCATTTCTCGAAGTGCGAGAGTATTTCGTATCAGTTGACTGTTGTCTATCGTTTCATGTTATTGAATTGCGAGTATTTCAACAATGAGACGAATTTTTTATTTCTAAAAGGGATACGGGACATCGCTATGCGAAACCGTTCATAGATTGATCTATCACGCGAAAAGATTTTTTTGAAGTAATGTTGATGATTTTAAATGATCGTTTTCGCGATGTTAAGCGTGACTTACCCAGTGACAACGGGGGTGTTGGCGTAGTGGACCTGCTTGGTGACTGGCACGGAGACCTGGGCGGTGTAGGTGACTGGGGCGACGGCAGCGACCTTGGTCACGACGGGGGCAGCAGCGACCTGGGTCACGTGGGGTGCTGCGTAGGCTACGGCGTGGTGTGCGCCATAGGCATACGGGGCGATTCCGTGGTGGGCTCCATAAGCCACGGCGTGGTGAGCGCCATAGGCAATGGGTGCCACGCCTCCGTGGAAGCCAGCGGGGTTGGCAAGGACGGCCGAAGCCAAGAAAAGAACTGAAACCTGGAAAGAAAAATGGAAATATTAGCTATGCAATGAATTGATTCACATTCCGCCATCACAGTCAAAACATACTTAACCCCTCCTTTCCGTTCATATCGTCTAAAAAATACTATTTCACTGATGACAAGCTGTACAGATATCTGTTTGAAAACAAATATATGCTGGACAATATAAGAAAATTATTTGACGAAAATACCTTATTGATATATCCATGTTTTCTAACCATATAATCTAACTGCAAGGCTAGTTTTATTGAACTAACGCATTTCGTCTTCTTTCCCTGCAGTTATTTGATAGTATATGACATAATATGGTGGTCTGGTGGTTTAAGTTTACGTGTCATTATTATATTTCCTGGGACATATAGCGTCTTTACGGTAGTTTTCCAGAAACTGACTTCTTTTCTGATTGATACTTTTCCAGGCACTGGCTTAAAGCAGAAAATTCTAATTTTACCGAATTTCCAAACTGTCCCGCGTTAAAAACCAATGTTCAACTTGCAAACACAAGTTGCGGGTGGTCCTAGCAGTGGTGGGCGGAAGTTATTACATCAAAAACAGAGCTATGTAGACCCTTGCCCGAAAAATATCCATGGTTACTCATTTCCCCTTTTTTACATATCCCTCTACTCATTCCTATTCCCTATTCCGTATCCATTTTCATGATTGGTATCCTGAAATCACCGCTGTCACACGCCCCTGCTGCGGCTCGGAGGGAAATATGTAGATGTAGAAGAGAAAGGGAGAAAGAATTTGAGAGCAGAAGTTAACTAGCCGTGGCTTTGCATGATTTATGGAGAGTGAAAAAGCTGAAACTGATTGACAGAGAAATTCCGAATCAATCGAGAGATTCATTGTTGGTTTTTATCGTGAATTTTTCATGAGTTTTCACCAAAGCGTCAATCCCCATGGACTTTGTTGAGAGCGTGTACGTAAGGGGCGCGTTGAATTATTTCAAGGATATGGAAATACCAGAATTGATCATGATAAAAATTCGAATGAAATGAGGGAGTTTGAGTTAATTTTCCATGATTTCCTGGGCTCTTACTGAAGCGTTCATCCCGATAAACTTTGTTGGAAGCGAGTGTTAAAGAATGCTGTTTGCCGGAGCCCGTCGAAACACGATATGGATACGAGAAAGCTGTTTTTTTTAAAAATGGCAGGGCTGATCGATGGGAAAAATCTTAATCTGACTTTTACACGACAGGTAGGGTTGCCTTAGTGGAAGAAGCTGAACTGATTGATTGTTAACAGGTTGGATCAAAGAAAAGAGAGTTTTTGGAGTAGCTTCTCCGTAAAGTATTTCCGTCGGGGTCCTTACCAGAGCGTACATCCTGATGGACTGTTTTTGGTAAACCTCCTTAGGAATCAATTGCGTCTGCTGAGTTGCTGCTGCTGCTATCGTCTGATTTTCCTTCCCGCCGTCGGTCCCTTAAATACTCGTCCGAACGGACGCCTCGAGGTTCTCCGGTTTTTTCGTGGAGAAGCACGGGCGGAAGGGATAATGGGAGGGGGTCGAGCGTGCATTGAGTGGACTAGCGAGCCGGCGTCGGCGGTGGGTTGGGGCGTGGTGCCCGGAAGAAGAGAGGCCGCCGAGGAAGGACCTTCGGAAGCCTCGGCCTAGCGCCTCAGTTTCTTCCACCCCTTTTGGGGTGAGGCGGCAATGACGCAGAGGCGCGGTCCATTGAGGCCGGCCTGAAAATTAGCGCCAAATCAAATTAAGCGTTAGGCTTCAAGTTGGCGTGAGTTTTCAGTGACTCATCAATGACGACGGGGTTAAGGAAACAACTTAGAATAAAGTCAAATGTTGAACTCTTTCCTTGGTGGGAATCCGCCATGATAACACGCTAAATTTCGTAAAGTGCATAATTTTTTAGGGTGTAAAACCGGTTTCAGCCATTAATTAGTCATCTTAAGGTGTAATATTTTGAAAATTCTAGAAAATTGCTAGTATCTAGGATTCTAGCACGGCTATTATCCTGAGTGAATGATATGTGTAGTAGGGAAAAAATTTGTTTGAAACAATTTATAATATATTTCAAGAAATATAAATGCTTAATAGACTACCGCAAGGTGATTGAAAACTGCTCCATAATATAATAATCATAAACGTTAGTTTATCTTTACGAAGCAATAGGTATTTAAGGAGAAATTTAGTAATATAAAATCGTAGTTGTTTTACGAGTGATTTTGGTGGGAATCCGCCATGATAGCACGTTGAACTTCGTAAAGTCCACAATTCATTTGGGACCTGAAACCGGTTTTAGCCGTTAATTAGTCATCTTAAGGGGGGAATTTATGAAAGTTCCAGAAAACACGTAGGTTTTGCTTGAATTTGAATAAGAGTCAAATTAATTTCAAGGTGCAGTACCTATTGTATTTTTTAAAGCCTTATATTTAAGTAATTGTTTTACGTTCGGGTATCATGGAATCGACAACAAGCGGAGCTTACAATTGTGTTGATGTTAGCGCACATCGGAGTATATGAACGCACTTTGCGCCTAGTTCATATAATGCGACTAAAACTTTCCCACCAATTTCAGCAGTCACGGAAAAAAGCATCCTCGTTATATAGAAATGTCAGTACGTTTGGAAATTACCCCAAGCCCCTTCGTGCGACCCCTTCATGGGACCCCTTCGTGCGACATCTGGGCCGAGGATAAATTCTCGTAGGGCCGTAATCACTATCGCATGCGAAAATGCCAATTTTATCGCTCTATTTCGTCGATTTGGTATTATCGAGTCATCCCATCTTGTTCTCATGCGAAAATACTAATTGTATCGCTTGATTTAATCGAGTCTGCCTTCTCGAGTCGTCTCATCTTGTTCGTACGCAATATATATCGATTTGAGAGTATAAAGTGGTAATGCAGTATGTGATAATTCTAGAAAATCACACGTCAGTTAACTCTTTGCTTGCTGATGAAATAATGGATCACTTTGTATCCCACGAAAGATTTATTACGTTCTTACAAGCATTGTTTCATTACGTTAGTACGTTAAGAAGTGTGTTTTATTTTCTGTGTCTGTACCTGATGATGTCGCGCACCGATGAAACCCAGGTTGTAAGAACGTAATAAATCTTTTGTGGAAAACTAAGGAATTCATTATTTCATTATGAATGAATTCCACCAAGTTACTGCCAATACCATTAATTCTTTGCTTGCTTGCGACAATGCCATGGAATTTTGAGAACCGACCGCTGGAATCCTTGATTGTCCTTAATAATTTTCTCCATCTTTTCTCCTCTAGTACCATTTAGATATACAATAATGCTATTCCCCCGATTCTGTTTAATACTAAACCTTATGAAAACATGGTTTGATTTCTAAAATCGAATGAAAATGATCAGTGCAATATCTGAGCGAATGCTTAAGATTAAATTCAAATAATAAAATTTATTTATTTTTATATTATAACTATCAAACAACGATTGAGATGCAATTATCATTATTAATTTAACAGTTATTGTAGTGTTTAATTGAAGGATTTTTAATTACGGTATGCTATTTTTGATCCAATAATGTACTTGATGATTACAATTTGTTCAGTCATTTCTTTTTTGAAGTAGGTCACGGTTTCGAAAGATATGAATTGAGGTCAGTCGAATCAGATCCATCATTGGATTCATTTTGGAGTGCAACTTTGACGCAATATGGGAGCATTCCATTCGGGGTGTCGAAGTTGGTGCTAATCGGAACACATCAGCGCTTTTTAGAGCTCATGAACGACATGAAAATGGAACGTTTTGCGCGGGTGAAACGTTCGGTAGATAGCAAAGCTCTTACATATTTGTAGATTTAACGCGTTGGAATTCTCGGTAAGAATTTACGGTAACCATTCGTCGAGAAAGCATCAAATCCGAACGAGCAATTCTGCAGGTTTACTATAGTGATGGTCTCATTTTATATGAATATTTTTAACACATCCAATGTCTCGAGTTTAGGTCATACGTAATGAAAAACTTATCCTCCACCAACGTTTCGGAATTTAATTCTTCTATCACCAGGGCTTGGACATTCTTACTAGGGTATTACATCAGCAATAATTATTGGTCAGATAAATTCTGTCAATAAAGACAAACGTTGAACAACATCATCTTGTGCATTGTCGTGATAGAAACCTCTAGGCGGAGGATAAGTTCGTTCATAACGTATGACCTAAACTTGACGGGTTATTGATATAAGGGGTCGAGAAGAATAATACCGTATAAATATTTTACTAATTCGTCCAAAACTACAAGCTTAAAAATGAAAAATTTTTACCTCACAATAATTCAAAGGTTTGCATTATCCATTTGTTTATTTGCCCGTTGACTGAAAATTAACCCAGAGACAACAATCGTGGATGCGGTTATCGAAGCTCATTTATTGTTTAGTGGACATCAACTCCTCTCGAGATGTTTTAATATCGCTGACTAATTCGCAAAGCCTGAAAAGAATGAAAAGCGAGTTTGTAGTTTAGTTTTAGAAGTTAGCAGCACTCTAGAGCGAATGGGAAGCTCCTTTAAGCTCATAAACTTTGATAAATCGCGGCACAAAGCCAATTTCCAAATATATTCAACGGTACCCGGCGAGATATTATGGAACACCATCGTGAATTTTTAATAGAAGAAACGTTGTAGTGTAATGGAAAAAAATTGAAATGAAACCGAGTGGACATTACAAAGTATTTCCTTTTGACATTTCCGATATCCAATGACTGGTGAAGTTTCAACTGTGCTGTTTCTCATAGGTCGCTTGCTCTTAGGGTATTCCTCTCAACAACAGTACTTTGATTATAGAGTTTCATGGAGCCGTGCACCTGCCGAGTAAAAAATGTTGGAGATGTGTTGAGACACGCCTATCGGCATTCCGTGACTCGCTTTTGACGTGAACTTCCCTCGCCGAGTGCCCTCAGCGCGTTTCATGCCCTCGGGCAAGGCTGTCGTCGTCGGATACGTGGGAGGCCGCGTATCTCGGCCACAGCCGCCGCCGACCAAATTACGGGGCTCAAGAACTTCGCTCTGAAACCCACTCTCAAGGTCGATGGGGTGCTTTTAATGGCAGGTGAGTTAAATAACGCATCGCAGCGTGAAAAACATAACTCGTTTTTCCTCCCTCTTTTATCTTTTCTCTCTGGTGTAGGGAAAAAACGGTACGTTTTGTGTCCTTAGCAACATTTAGGGCACCTTATTGTGTCGTGCAATAATAATCGTAATAATAATAATCGTCTTCACACATAAATATTTATACAGAATATTTTATTTTATATTGGAATAGTACCCACTTAGAACAGTAATGTAAAAAAGTTTACATAAAAAGAAATGGGTGTAATAACCAGTATTTAATCACTATTAGGAGACTGTGTTATTAGGCCATTATTTATTCAGAGATGCTTTCGTTGTTATACGGAGACAGACTCTCGAAAAACTATCTTTTATCAAAATCTATGCGTAAAAAGAATCTGAGTGGGTGAAAAATCATAAGATACATTATTATATTATCATAAGAATTAAATATTACCTACCTCCACGAAGAACACGTTATAATTTACGAGATGTATATTATGGTACACTTTTTAAACCAAACAAAACTTTCTTTAAAAGATGTTTCTTATGTATTGGTCCAAAAGTGTACAATCTTCTACCAGTTAACATAAAAGCATTAATTTAATTCGTATGGCCATACAATGGTTATTCACTCAGCCAGACGCAGAATATTTATTAAATATCATTGTGTAAAGGCATCATTATTTTTTTGCCTATATTTTTAGCTGATAGGTAGTTGATTAGGTTAATTGTATTATCCTCCTTTAAAGTCATTTCAGTAATGGCCCATTGTAACTCTGATTACTTTATGCTCAAAGAAATTGTTATTTGAAAATTGTATTCAGGAGAGTGAATAAGCTATTATTTTATTATATATTAAAGTTATCCCCCGCTAAGCAGGAAGGAATTTGGTAAAATGTGAAAAAAATTCTTATAAATGTATTTTATAATGCACAAAATTTGTAAGGTTCGTAATTGGTGGGGATCGGGTTGGTGTGGTGGCTGGAGTACTGGCTAACCATACGGTCGGCCAGGATTTAAATCCCTGCAGAGGAGAATGTTTTTTAGGGGAAACCCGATCCCTATATGGGTGTCTTGTGGAGGGCGCTTACGTGCAGTACTCCGCCTGTCGGATGAGACGTTACACCGTGGTCCCCATGGCGCCTTTCGTTAAGAGCAGGCTAATGCCGACGCCGGGTTTCTATCCAACCTTCCTCCCTTACCTATCCCCTATGGCGCAAATGACCTTAGCTGTCGGTCGCCTCCCCTAATATCCAATCCATTCGTAATTTGTGATCCTTGGGCGATATTGTTTTAGTAAGAAAATGTTATTGCGATATTCGGAACTACCCTTCCGGGCGTGCTTCTATAAATTGTTTTTTCTACGACTCGTAGGTCTAAAATGAGTTTCTTAAGATTCACGTAACTGTATTCACTCATAATTGTAAGTTTGCTATTATAATTGCCGAGTCTTCTGCATTTCCATTCCCTCATCACAAAGTGTACTGCCGAGTGGTGATGGGTCGTTCATGATCGATTCGTTCAAAATGATTGAATCACCAAGTGAGTCAAATGACTCATGATTCATTTCGGGAAAATGATTCGATCATTCAATCATTTTGTGTTTCCGTCTGCCGTGTGGTTGAATGTGATATTAAGTGGAAAAACATATTCACATGTACGTTATCCGTTATGTCTAGTCGTGAAATTTCAGAGAGATATCTTCATGGGCATAAATCCATTAATATTTGGTGAGTTTATGTTTGTATAGCATAGTAAGAGACAAGGCGCTCATTTTAAAAACGATGAAATGTAACCCTTGTTACAATATCAGCGCATCATTACAGTTGGTAAACTTGATAAGAATTTTAATTACCTGCTCAGTTGAAAGCTCCTAATTGAATGGAATTCAATACAGCAGATCAGAAAAACATTCATGCGCATTAATTTGTTTATTCAGAGCTAGTGATTTAATTTTCATGTGCATAGTTTGACGTTATTCTTCTTGAATTCAGAGTCTGTGACAGTTTTGCCTCTCTAAAGATTCTCGTGACTATAGTACTTGGAAATCTCCAATTTAATGCGGATCCAAAATTTGTGGAATATGGAAATCAATCAGCCCTCCTAAATTTCTAAGCATGATAGTAATTATTCGAAATCAATTACTCAAATCATTCAAATAGATTGATGGCATCAATTAGAAACATTCGAGTGTTTGAGTCTCTTCAATCTTGATTCATTCGAGTCTTTCGATTCACGTAAGTCTCGTGATTCATCTAATCAATCTGATTTACGAGTCATAATGAATCAAATGATTGAATCAGTTGATTGAATCTTTTAAGTGACTTGAATCAAAATGATTGAATCACTAAAATGATCGGCTTAGCCCATCTCTACTGCCGAGTGGCAGGTCTAATCGCAAAAAGTAACAAAAATTAGCGAATTGGGTGTGTTCCGTCACTTTTTTATGTTTCTCCTGGCCCCTTTCAAATTATTACGTATTATATTATATACCTGTGTGTTCAAACGTATTTACGGCATCGTAAAAGGAGTAAATGCGTATGAGAAATAATTTTTTTGCAGTTATTCCGAAGTTTGGTTTTTTTGGAGCTCACCCCTTCACTCTTTCAGCCCACTGCTTGTTTCCTACGTACCTCTTCAATTTGGCGTCCTTTAATTTTTCGTTATTTAAAATGTACTCGTGAATAATTTCGTCCAGGTTGACTGCAAAAGAGGATATATAAAGGACTCCAACAATAAGACCTGTATTCCACATTCGCAAACTAGATTGATCACGATAAAGGAGATACAGCCCTGCGTTATATATATGGCATGATGTTAAAATATTCCGGAGGTTAAATAGTCGTTCAATCGGATATCCGGGTACGGACTATTGGGAGGGGTACATCAGTCAGGAGGGATAAGTGCATAGTTAGCACTCTAGCCACCACACCAACCCGATCCCCTTAGTTATATCGGAAATTTATCTGCCGATGAAGAGAAGGACTTCGTATTTCTTGTGCTTCTCTTTGGTGAGAAATCAGACACCTGTTTCAAAATTTCAGCTGAATATCTTTTTCCCAGTGATCGCAAGCTAGCCTGGGTGGCGAAAGATAGCTCTTTACTTTTACTCGCTCTTAACGATTCAATTCTCCTTTTCATAGTTATAGCGCTACTTCCCTCGAAAAGTTTCTTCGGGCGACCAGCGGAAGAAGGGCGGGATGGACCGGGTAAATACTAGAGACCATAAATGAGTGCTCCGAGGACCTTCTTACCCGAACGAACCGCGATTCTTGATACAAGAAATTTATCTCCTCTAGCAATTTCCATAGCGTTTTTTATCATTCAAAATCACCATATTTACCATTATCCAGAAGAGTTCTAAGATTAAAACACATAAGAAAGACTCATAGGAGAGTGATTTTGTGTGGTAATCCGTAGGTAGCTGAGAACTCGTATGAGTGTACAGAGTGTATTCTGCCCAGCTTAGCCTAGAGTCAGTATCTGACAACATTACACAATTGGAAGTTAGAGTCCATCCATATCTTGATGGGCCAACCTTATTCAGCTTCCGCCGCCCATCGTGGCTTCGGCTGTCCGAGGCAAAATTTCGACGTTTAGCAGTAAGTTGTAATAGAGTATGCAAGGTTACCAGCCTTCGCAGTACCCGCACTACGTGCAGCTTTCCCTGCTAACGGTTACGGCGCTCTACCGGTCGGTTTTGGCACATTTTCGCCAGTATGCCACAAGTAAAACCAAAGCATAGTAATACCCTAGGCCCGCTTTCCCTATTCTGCTCAAGCTAGGATCCCTTCTGAAAGGACTACCTTGAGAGCCAGCATACTGTTGCCCGCGACCCACCACTAGGAGGTATATGCGGTGTACTGACACACCGGGTTATAAGTCACGAGTCGATTTGGTTATATTAATCCCAGAGGATTCCAAAAAAATAAGGAAAAAAACTGTATGGGAAGCAATTTTACCAGATATCACGTTCTGCTTTCACAGCACATACAGTAAAGATATCAACGTTCTTGGACAGATAGCAGTAACGACAAGTCTTAAGCCCAATAACAGTCACAACAGTTTTGATACTGTTGTTTGGCTCTGTGCATCGTAGTTCCTGTTTTTTTGCTCAGTAATTTTCTTAGTTAGTTAGTTACGGTACGACTAGCGAAGAAGAAAAATGTTAAGCTTTTGTACCAAATATTGCATGATATTTGTGGAAATTATTTGTTCATAAATGATCTTTACATAAATAATCTTTGCTGAATTAAAAAACAAATTCCTTAACCAAAGCAGAATAGCTAATTCACTTACTTAAATGTTTCTTCTTCAAATAAATTCAAATCAAACCAATGACGGAAGTATGGTGAATTTATAAACGAAATTTATCTCGAAATTATAAATATCGAATGTATGTTTATAATTTATATTTATTGGTAGAGGAGTAAGGCAGGGATGCTGTCTGTCGCCCACCTTGTTCAATATATGTGTTGAGGATATGATCCATGAATCTTTTGATTGGAGAGAGGAAGGAGTCAGCATTGGAGGTAGGAAGATAAGAAGTATAGTATTCGCAGATGACATGGTAATATTAGCAGATAATATGCAATCACTTCAAAGGTTGATAAAGGTTTTAGAAGAAGGGATGAAGGAATATGGGATGAAGATAAACCTAGACTAGAAAAAAGACAAAGGTGATGTCAGTATACTGTGAAAATTATACGAGTGTGAAAATAAACGAAGGTGTAATAGGAAAAGTGAAAAGCTACCGGTACCTAGGAACGATGGTTCAGACGACTGGAGAAGTAGTGCAGAAATAAAAGCAAGGATAGCATTGGAAAAAGAGGCCTTCAGCCAGAAGAATAACTTGATATGCAGTAAAAGCCTGGATATGGAGCTGAGAAAGAGACTAGCTAAGTGTTCCCCATGGAGCGTTCTCATTTTTGGATGTGAAGCGTGGACATTAGGTAAGAGGGAAAGGAATAGAATAGAAGCTTATGAAATGTGGGTGTGGAGAAAGATGGAAAAAGTAAGATGGGTACTTAAGATGAGAACGAGGAGGTTTTGAGCAAGGTATAAGAAGGAAGATGGCTCCTTAAGGAAAAGGAAAGGAAACTGGTTGTGCGATGTGATGAGCGGGAAAAGTATAATAACTGTGGCACTTGAAGGTTCAATTGAAGGAAAGAAAAATAGAGGAAGGAGAAGAATTAAATTGGTGGATCAGGTGAAGAACATCAGCTATGATGAAGCAAAGAATGAAGCTCTGGACAGAAGCAGATGGAGGTAGCAGTTGTGTACTGGACCTGCCAGCAGGCAGAACACCAGATGATGATGTTTATAAATATTTTTTGTGTCACTCCCTAATAATTGGTATAATATTTTCATTTATATTAACCATATTGCATTACCTTGAAAATCATGTATTTCTCTCGCGTTGGTCCATTTTCTTTGTTGTTATTTGAATCCATACATTAATAAATAAATGTAAACGCACCGCCTAATCGCTAAGGAGACTTAATTGTAATTATCATCAAAAACAAAAGTTGTGAATGTAACTACCGCTAAAAAACGTTATTATTTTTTATAATTATCCAGTTACAAATCAGCAAAGAGGCATAAAAATGGATCGGGTGATTTAATGTTTGTTTGCCATGTGACTTTTCATTAAAGCATAAAATTTTCTAAATAAACCTCGACCTTACCTTAATGAGATGATGGGAGTTTGTAGGAGATTCTTGAGGCCTCCACGTAAAAAGTGCCATTTAACGGAGAATCTTATGAACATTAATTTTTGTGTCATTTTACCTTAAAAAGCAGTGCTTACACCAGAATATAGAAAGAAAGCAAGGGGGTTTTGTGCTCAAAAAATGAAAGTATCATTGAGAATATTCTTCCTTTAATGCCTAAAAATTGCCGTAAGTTTTTGTTAAATCTCGAAACAAGTGATGCACGTATTCGAGTGACTATTGAATCGAATGATAAACCCCAAGGACCTTCGTACCGATATTGACGAATAACACGTTAAATATTTTTATAAGGATCTAGAAATGAATTTGTATTTTCTCTTAATTAAAAAGTAAAGAATGAAAAAATTATTAAAGTTACTTCTGTTTTTTATATGCAAAAAATATCCGAAAAACATTTTGTATTTACTAGAGTAAATTATAATACAGCTGGCTTATAGATAATTAAATTGTTATATATTCTGTGGATAAAAGGTAGAGCTTGTTGAAATTCAGGGAAACTCCTCCCGAATTTCTGCACTTTCAGAGTCCTATCTACCTTTTGTATTTCCTATTACGCCTCAGCATATGATCGATCTACCCTTCTTCATCCTGTCCATGAAACCTATTCTCTTTCTTCCTCTTCTCCTCTTCCCCAACATCCTTCCCTCTATCACACTCTTCAGCAACCCATCACCCTTTAGTACATCCTTCAGCCATCTACCCTGCCTATCCCGGATTTCATTCAAAAGTTTCCTTTCCTCGCCCACTGTATAAATAACTTCTTCGTCCCTCTTCCTTTTTGTCTACCTCACCTTCTCCATTCCTCTCCATACCCCCAACTGAAACGCCTGCAGCCTATTCATATCACCCTTCTTATGGTCCGTATTTTTGCCCGATGCAACGATACGCTCCGTAACAAGCGCGTCATCAGCCTCTTCTATGTATCCTCTCACTATGTCGCCAAAATTAGCTCTTCTATTGCTAAACGCTTCCTTAGGTCATGATATTCTCATCATTATGTCTATGTTACCGCGCCCATTTTCTTCTAGCGTGCAACCGAAGTAATTGAAAACTCTACTTGCTCCAATTTGAGTCTTCCTACTTTCATGACCAGCCTCGCTGTCTTTCTCCCAGAGTATCTCATTACTTTTGTTTTCTTGTGATTTATCTTCGTAACGTAGGTATTTCCCACACTGATAATCTAAAGCATCAACTATAGCTTGTAATCTCCTCGAAGATCGACTCATCAGCGCCTGATCGGCCGCGAAACTAAGCGACTTTATCAACTGATGTACTACCGCGAATCCCACCTCTAGTTCACATCCTGCAATTTTATTTAATAAACAAAATAATATTTGAATAAACCTAACCTTTTTAATTTCTCTTGGGTTACTATTTACTTCCATCAATTTTAACAACAAATAACCGTACGATATCAGCTTTAAGCCTTCAGTGTCTCTTTTTTGGCTTATTAAATAGTAAGATAAAAAAGTAACGGCAAACATTTAAATAAAATAAAAGATTTTAAAGAAAAAATGCAATCGTTAAATTACTTACCAATAAATAAAATGGGTTCAGAAATTAAAAAAAAAAATATATGTTAATTTTATAGTGAGTAGGATGGATTGGGTCAGGAATGAGTGGGTAATAAATGGATGTGGGTTAGATGCTCCAGTAATGGACATATATGACAGGAGTGTGCTTCGTTGGTTTGGCCATGTTGAGAGAATGGATGAGAGTCGAATAACGAAACAGATATATAACAGTGAAATGAATGGTGCGAGAGGTAGACGTAGGCCGAGAAAGTTGTGGTTGAGGAAATTCTTAGGAGGAGGAATATTAGGAGTCTTAAAAACAGAAGGGCGTGTATGAAGTCGTGTATGCGGGTAAATGAGGAAAAAGAGGTTTGCAAGGATAGGTCAGAATGGAGGAAATTATTGAAGAAGAGTTAGGTGTACAATTATGTATTTATGAGTAAAACTTTGTGATTGTGCCAACCCCGGAAGGGAATGGCGTGATTGGTATGTATGTATGTATGTATAGTTGGAAATGAATGAAAACTATAGCGTTCAATAACTCAGAACCGACTATGATGCAGATACGGTCTTTTAGCTTAGTAGGGCTGTATTGATGTTTCCGGACAGTCTGTTCTTGAATTTCTGTATCAATAGTTTAAGAAGTTGTAGTCATATGGAAGCATATTGCGCCCTGTTAACATTATGTGAGCAGGTGAGTTCGCCAATCAGCAATGTTTGGGATACCGACTTTTTTTTAAGGCTACTAAATATTTTTACGTGGTATATTCCACTGGGATAGATAGAGAAGGCATAAACTCATCAAACTGTAGCCTGTCAACTATATTGGTTATCACTACTCTTTCCTTACTTCCCTTTGGATAGCACGACGGAACAGACGAATTTGCATATTTGATGCGTAGCAGGAATATTCACGCCATCAGTGCTAAATAGGTAACAACTACTTTGATGTTTGCTGATGCGATTCGCATACCAGTATATCTGGATGATTTGTTAGTTACGTGATATCTAGTGCATGCAAAGCAGAGTTAGATCAGACGATATAATAATGCCTTATTCTGGTAAAAAGTATTAGTTAAATTTTTTTCTCACCCTTAGCACACCTTTTTCTCATGCTCTTCATATTCTTGAAAACTATTTCTGTATTCGTATCCACTTAGACCTTCTCCTCTTTGGCATCATATAAGTGATTCTTTTCGAAAGCCATGTTGATCATAGCTGTTAATTCTCAAAGGAGTGATCTTGGCGCGGTCACAGTTAGGGGAAAGTTATTATTGGATGTACTTGTTTAAGGGATAGGTCCCCATTGCGAAGGCGATAGCGTTAATGAAATATGATTATGATACGATAAACAAAATAATCAAATATCTTGAGTCCAAGGAATAGTATTTCTGTTATTTTACTTGGCTTATTTTGACTGCCGCCAAAAATACTAAATCGCTCTTAATTCGTACATCTTCTTACTTCTCATGGGAGTTGTTGTGATAACCGTGAACATGTCTATAAATGTTTGTGTGAAGTTTTCTCATAGTGTAATCTGATTTATTAATGTCTCTCTAGATTGCATTACAAAATAAAGATGATCTTATTTCTCAATTAAATGGAAAGATAAAGAAAATTGGTAAAACTTTTTTATCCGTATGAATGTGAATGACGATAAATTTAAAATGATCTATTTCTCGACTATGGAGCAAAATTTATCATCTTACAATTAAGTTATGACATGCATTAAAAAGTTGTGATTTAGTTAAATTATGTGAATCTTGCATGCCTAGTCTAAGATAAATATTCAATGCTTGAATTTTTATCTCAAAAAATTTTTAGCTAAATAATGAAATGCTACATTGAAGTATCAGCTTGGTAATTATTTCTTTTATGATTGCAGTATTATGATATAATAAAATATCCAGTTTCATCAGATTTACGATTATTGTTTATAATAATTAACAACGAATTTTTGATGCTTAAGTCTATGAAAGGATTGTGTCGTGGAAAGAATAATGCCATGGATTTTTGTAAAAAATATTAGTTTTATTTTTAATGTTTCACACCCTTTTTTTCTCATGCTTTTCATATTTTCTTGTAAATAATTTCCGTATTCGTGTCCATTCAGGCCTCCTCCTCTCCAGCACAATATAAGTAATCCTTTTATCTGGAGCAGCCATCATAGAAGGCAATATCCTTGTGCGTTCGTTGCTGTTAAAACACAAAAGAGGAGTTCCCATTGGCGCGGTCAACACAGATTAAGGAGAATGCAACTTCTTAGATGTACTTGGCGAAGGGGTAAGCACCGTAGGCGTAGGTCTTGACGATCTCACCGGTCTCGACGTTCTTGACCTCAACCTGGGGGGCGACGAGGCCAGCGGCGCCGTAGTATCCGTGAGCGTAAGGGGCGGCGTAGAAGCTGTGTCCGAAGACGGCAGGGGCGGCGATGGCCTTGACTTCGGGGACAGCCTTGACCTCGACGGTCTTGACGGCGATCTGTGGGGCGGCCACGGCATAAGCGCTGTAGGTGGCGTAGGGAGCGGGGACGGCGTATGGCTCAGGGACTGCGACAGGGGTGGCGACGGGGGTGGCAACAGGGGTGGCTACGGGGGTGGGGACATGCACGGGAACGTCAACGGGGATCTTCTTCACGGAGACCTCAGGGACGACCTGTTGAGGGTAAAAGAAAGACAAGCGTTAAAGTCACCAGCTGTCGTACATCAGGCACTTCGAGCATTGAAATCACCAATATTTTCATGTATCAGATTTGACGCACGAATATCATATGATATCTCTATGATCAGACCCTTTGAGTATGTATGCACAGTAGAGGGCGCATGAGCTTGCGGTTAGTTTATTCCTTTTGAGGCCCTAGTGAGCCGGTTTAGATGACTCCATACCAGGCAATTGTTCTGAATTTGGCTCGGTGTAAAATAGAGGCTCAAGTTGAGTACTGTAAAATGGACAATCGAGTTAAATACCATTACATAGCTTTCCAAGTTTTATGGCATTGAAGCCAGAGTGAGTCGATGGGTAACATGTGTTAAATTTACCTCTAATAATGAATGTGGAAATCACCAACTGACGCGTGTCATACCCTTCGAGTATTCAATACACTGACTCAAGGATGGCCTATTAGGGGTGTAAGTAAAGAATTGTGGTTACAACGTTGCAGGAGTTAGATTGATTCCTCGGCGTAAATTTTAGACCAATTATTGCTGTACATGGTAACGCCGTTAAAGTTCTTAATGCATGATTTCAAAGTATACGTTAACCAGTGAATTTTGGTTGTATGTTATATGACCCGTTGATGATTAAATGTAAGATTAAGTTTAGATCGGTGTATAAGGTCAACTATCCTTCCGCGTAAATAATTAATGTGCATATTTCTGAATGATATTTCGTCTCGGCACATATATTTACGTACAAAAATTCAAAATTTGTACACTCAAGCAATATGGCATGGAATTTAACTTGAATTTTAAGTTTTGGGCTTTATTGGCAATAGCACAAGTAAATTTAAGGTCCCTAGCTTCAACTAAGCCTTCCCATCATCCGCTTTCAAGTCTGTTTACGTCACGTTCGGAAAAATTCGGGTGTGGTCACGACTGTGCAATCCTGTTTGAAACTAAAATCTGGCGACCTCACTCTTGACCTTGAGTTCAGACGTTTATGGTGGGCGGGATGGAGGAAACGTCTCCGGCCCTAAATTTTTCTTGTAGTGACAAGCGAATGAACCCATTAATGGAAATTGTGTGAACTGTAAATGTTACATACCTCTGTGAAATTTACGGCAACAGCCCCAGCCGAATCTCTCGCTGCAAAGAACAGACTTGCTGGGAATTTTGGTCGGGCAAAACATAGTCATTCACCAAGGGAAGTTAAGTTGGGATAATTGCTCAAAACGTTCGGGTGAGAGTTCGGTTTGGACAAAAATGTATGAGGATGATTTTTTCGTTGTAAATTTTTGTGCCAACAATGCTTTCGATATTTTAATAGACTTCTTATTTGCACGCTGGACATTGAGAGGAACATGTTTTGGGGTTTAAAGCTATAGCAAGTCACTAATGCTCATATTATACCTATTGAGATATTTAAATATTATCCCGGCGAGAAAAAGTTGAAACGATGCCTGTATGCGCTCGACTGAACAATGCAAGACAGATAAAATTTTGAATTTTCTGGAGCTGATGGAATGATTTGTCAATTTTTTAACAACTTTTTTAGTAAGAGTAGTTTTTTAGTAATTCAACGATTTTTTAGTAACAGGGGAGAGGAAAATTTACGTGAACATATTAAAATAACACATTTGCTCTAGATAAAACAATAGACTGAGAAAGAACAAGGAACAGAGTTGTAACAATTGAGACATTTCAAATTTTCTCTCGAGCGCTCCCTTGAGTTTCTTTCACGATGATTAATTTCTCACCGAGGAAAGGAGAAAATGAACTGGATCACGCGATCGGGATGAGATAATCATGAGGTGCGAAGGAGGAAATTGAGTGGTCCAAAACATATTTTTTGTGTCTTACCTGGGTGACCTGGGGGGTGACGGAAGCGACGGCCCTGCCGGGGGCAAGGATGTCGGTCTTGGTGACATAAGATCCGGATGTGGCGGCCTCACGGGCAGCAGCATCAGCCGCAGAGTTGAATCCGAGGGGAGATGGAAGGTCACCAAGAGCTGGCTTCACAACAGTGGAAGAGTATCTGTATAAGGAATAGAAAAGGAATAATGAATCGGAAGTCTCATGCGCGAAATTGAACGCGTGACATAAACCTTTTGGCCCACCCTTAATGACCTCATTTACGTCATGACATGGCGTTATTAAGATTATCAACATACCATTGATGACGAATTTTGTCTCGGTGTATTTAAATCTGTTAACCTATCTAGATAAATGAGGCATACGTTTCTCATAATAATTGACTGAAATTTTAATTGCCTTTAGTTATACAGTGGTGAAACCTTCCGCGGAGTGGTTTTGAGACATGATGGCTTTCGGGGTAGCTTCCGCTTTGTGCCATTTTTACAACAGTTATGCAAACGTTCCAGCTGGATTATTCAGGTCTGAAGTGGAGGTTTCTCTTCTTCAGACCTGAAGAAGCGAGCTAGAACGCTCGCGAAACTGTCGTGTTAGTAATGACTACTCGGACAATACACTGATAGCCACCTAGCTTTCACTTATGCTTTCAATCAATCATCGGATCGGAATGTGGCGTCCAATGATGACAACTTATTTTAGTGACATGTAAGATTTTAAGAAACTTATTTCGGTTTATATCACGAAATTAGAATGAGTAATCTCTTCAATGAAGAAAATTAAATAAACATTTGTTCGACTTGCAGATTTTAAGTGATGAATTAGCTTTAAAATGTCCAGTTCTACTTCTTCCATTAATTTTCTTTCCATTTTATCTTTATAAATTAAATGAATCAATTGCTTGCATTAATTTATTAATCAAACTTTTGAGTAAAGACATTATTGACAATTTTTCAGATATTTGCGATTTACGAGATCTAGATTCAAAAATTAAATTTGAAATTCATCCTCATCTCAACTGGAGACATTTTGGGGTATGGCCGTGAAATACAAAACACTCATTGTTTTTACAAATACCCGCAGTAAAACAGCTTTGACCATTCTTCTTCGGGAAAAATGAATGAATGGTAAATATAATTCTAATTCTCAATTTCCATAAGTTTCGCCTGCATCACATATTTTTCGAGAAATGACCCCTCTACTTTATTTCATCTCTCAAAGTCGGATTTGTCAAAAATACGAGACTAGATTTGAATATATAATGGATGCAGAAAATCGATATGTGAAGCCTTTGAATCAGTTTATTAATCAATTACCGCGCGAGAAGATTGGAAATGGACTATTTTTGGTTTGGAGAGATTAATTTTCGTGATTTTGTGCGAGACTTACCCGGTGACAACGGGGGTGTTGGCATAGTGGACCTGCTTGGTGACTGGCACGGAGACCTGGGCGGTGTAGGTGACCGGGGCGACGGCAGCGACCTTGGTCACCACTGGGGCGACAGCGGCCACTGGTGCGGCGTATGCCACGGCGTGGTGTGCGCCATAGGCGATGGGGGCCACGGCTCCGTGCAGGAGACCAGCGGGGTGGGCAAGGGCGGCCGAAGCCAGGAAGAGGACTGACACCTGAAACGAGGAAGGGAAATGAAAATTAACCACGGCGTTAGGTGAAGTACGCTGGAGTTTAGCCACTCCAAAGTTTACCACCTTACACTGGATATTCCTTTCTTTCGGGGCGGCCGGTATTTTATGTATTTATAGATTTTAACGTTTGCCCAACCGAATAATTGCAGGGAAAACAAAAAACACCGTGTGATCAATTAAATTATGAAAAAATCTCAAAAAATATCAATAAAACTATCACATTTATCAATTTGAAAAAGAGACTTCTTTATTGACGTGTCAATTTTACCAAAATAGTTGTTAGAAGTTTGACACATTCTCTTCAGTGGTGTGTTTTCACAGTAGTTTGATTTTATTATGCTCAACTTGAATTTTATTTTTAACCTTTTTGACCCTGCTTACTCCAGAAAGGTTAGGCTTGATTGGTGTACATGGAAATAATTTTCATAGCTCGTACAGCGATGAGGAACAAACATTGCAAATCTATTTGGGAAGCGTCGCCACCATTTCATTTGAGCAAAGAAAAAAATCCGCAAATGCAGACAGTTTGGCGCAAAAGTAACCGAGACCTGCATAAAAATGTTTCGAGCCCTCAAATTATTCGATACGTTTCAATCTCATAGTTTCTCTCTGAGTTTGATTTAATATAGAGCGCTAATCCCTAAAATGAGTTCAAATAATTTATGAAATGTGTATCACACATTCAAATAATATTCTGGCGTGGTAATTTTATATCATCTTCGAAATAAGATGCACTTTAAAAAATCTTTGACTTCGATATATCGTCGTGGCATTGTATTGTGTAAATGAGGAGGAATGTGCAAATGGGTTGTAATAAGGTAAAACCGCAAGAAAACTGCGAAAAAGCCTTTGGGTAGTATTGTACTTGGATAAATTAAAAATAAACCGCTCTCAAATATCAGAATAGCTCGTTTAGAAATTTTTCAGAAATGGCTGCAAGAAAATAGCAAAAAATCGCTATGGAATCCGGAATTGCTGATTGTGCGTGCACAAATCACGTGAATAGGGACAAAAAGAATAAAGCGGAATAGAAATGAGATGGACAAAGCCTGTGGTAAGCATTTTCCCAGGATAAATTAAAATATGCCGCTAAAAAATCAGAAAAGCTCGTTTATTAACCGTTAAAGTGAAAAAAAAACAAAAAATATTGAAATGAGGCGTGGAAAGAAACATTTTAGTCCCGCCGTACGAGACGACAAACTTTAGTCGTAAGTGAAACAATTGAGTAAGCTAGGTTGCTAAAATATTCTACTCTCGCGTGTTGAATAGCATTACGTGAAGCATAAACGCGTCGTAAATCCGCAGAGATTATCCAAAAAGATGGCGCAAAGCTTTCAGGAGGATGGGAAAGAAAGGTAGCGGTTGACTTATCAGGGGAGTGAGAAAGCGAAAGACGTAAATAGAAGGTGCTTGAAGGGGGCTGCGGGAGTTGGGTGGAGGAAGAATAAATATCTCGCGGCTGGATGACGCGATCCGCTCGCCTACTGTCGGCGAGCCATTTTCGGCCTCGACGCTCTCCATATCGAGGAAGTGCTCACGCGCGGAACAAAAGAGGAATGGAGGGGGAAGCCGTTGTGTTGCTGGACCGGCTTCGCTTACTAAAGAACATAAAAAAAGGAGCTTACTCTTCTTCTATTGCGACCCGCGATTCGTTAGTGAGGAAAACGAGGCTAAAAATGAATCGATTTCGATATTTCTGGTATGTCTTTTGTTATTTTCGTGCGCTAATTCATATTCCTACGAACCTTACAGTGACAAAAGTGCATCTGAAATTTTAAATCCAGTCGTTTGTCTCGAAGTGAGCAGAAGTCTAAAAATTAATCCACAGCTAGTGTGACTTTCGGGATTAAAAGAAGTATTTGATAATT
This sequence comes from Ceriagrion tenellum, assembly GCA_963169105.1. Lineage (NCBI taxonomy): Eukaryota > Metazoa > Arthropoda > Insecta > Odonata > Coenagrionidae > Ceriagrion > Ceriagrion tenellum. Next base: position 60,932,325 of record OY720644.1, read on the forward strand.
TCACGACTAGAGACATTCTAAGCTAACGTTTTGCTTAATGAAATTCGTATTCCTTCAATAGCTACAGTAGAAATAGAACTTTGATGTATTACAATAAAGGAATAAATGAATGTATTGATAAAGAAATAAATGCAAATCTTACTACGAATTCATGTAGGTAATTACATTCACCAGCATAATAGTTGCAACTACTTGTACTCAAGATTAAAACTGCGTTTGTTCCTCTTTCGTTTGGTCAGGCTAAACTTTTTCTGGAAGTAGAGCTTAGTATGTAATAGGTACGAATATACTTTGACTCAGATAAATTGAATTTTCAAATCATCCCGTTAATTCTCTTAAGGTTTCCATGAGATAGCAAAGGAAACGCAAAAAATCAAAACCGGCAACTTTTCTATTGATCAGTAATGTAGCGTATCACATGAAATATGTTGAGTACAACCCCCTTCGTTCCATTGTCTAAAAGTTGTACTTCACAATAAGCTAGGAGTTATGACAACTCTCTCGACAGAGCATCACAAAATTAATCAGCAACTATTTACAAAAAGAAATTGCTTGAAGTCAAAATTACCGTTCTATCGTATCGTATGCATTTTACTCCGTCGATATCGATGGACTCAACTTGATGGCGTGAATTGCTTCTTAAACTCTAAATTGACCAGTCTTTTTTTAAAACTAATAATGGTAGGAGGACACTTACCAGTGCGTTCATGTTGACGTTTGTGCGGCTACGCTGCTCAACCTTTGCGACGGGATGCTGTAAGAGTGTGTCCACCGCAGGGCCGGACGAGTCTTTTTATACCCGCGGTGGGAAGATGCCAGCAGAGGGCAGTGCTAGAAGAAGTATCGGAGGATATGTGGTGTCTTCTTATGGGTGAGGGAGGTAGGGGGGGGGGGATTGTGGCCGGGGGCGGGGGAAGGCGGTGGTGTGGGTCGGGTGTGGCTTCGGGTTGGGCCGGGATGAAGTTGGTACGGGGGTGTAGCGGAGAGGGGTTTGGTCGGAGGGGGGGGGAGTGAGACAGGGAGGCGACTTGGGTGTGGTTCTTCCTCATGTGGCCGCTTCTTCTTTCTCTCCGGTTCCAGTCGGCAATCCCGCTGTACTCCTCGTCTCTGGCGGGAATCTCTTTCTTTTAAAGAGGTTTATAAGACTTTTGAAAAACTCTCTGGACCAGCTGCGATTCGTTCACAGTGAAAATAAAATCATTTAACAAATCCGGACTTGGCTTGATAAAGACGCACAAAAAATTGTAGTCTTAACCCTAATATGAACTTTACATCTTGCGGCGTCATATCTTGGAAGTCTTTTATATTCGAAACTATACTGAAATCCAATCCTTGTACTTTTCCGCGATTATTTATTAACAGTTGAACGTGCTACGCGTTTCGCAGCTTGCTGTACCTTCATGTACAGTTGTTTATATTGTTTCTTTGTAAATATAAACAATTCTACCTGAAGGTGCAGCAAGTTACGAAACGCGTAGTACGTTTAACTATTAATAAATAATTGTGGAAAAGTACAAGGATTGGTTACAATATGGATTCGAAGTAACCCTAATATGTTTGAAATACATAATACAATATATTAAAAAATTAATCTAAAAAACCACGTTTTTATTTAAACTAAATAGAAGAAAATGAACCACCCTGCCTTGGCCCAAGGTCCCACGATTAAATTTTACAGATAAAAGACTACATGTTCAAAATAAAAAACGTGGTGCGTATCAATTTCAATATCTATTCATTATGGAGCCCTGAGCTGCCTTGATGATTAAGTGACTTCCCCAGAAGTAGCTTTAAGGAATCGAGTTGTCTGTTTTTTCTCTCATGTTCATCTCCGGTCTCTATTAAAATCGTATTGTCGTAAAGGTATATTAAATGTCATAAGTATTAGAATTATGCTTCAACTCTGAAGCAAATTTTGTGACGCTTAACATTTGACAGTGGAGTGATATAAATTCATCATCATATATTTGACATTTTAATTGTACTATTGTAATGAATATTTTCAGAGAAAGAATTTGATTCAAGAAAAAGAAATTGATGCGCACCACGTTTTTGGTTTTGAACATGTAGTCTTTTATCTGTAAAATTTAATCGTGGGACCTTGTACCAGGGCAGGGTGGTTTATTTTATTCTTTTTAGTTTAAATAAAAAAGTGGTTTTTTGTATTAATTTTTGTCTTCTTTTTAGTTTAAATAAAAACGTGGTTTTTTGGATTAATTTCTTAATCTAAAAATTTAATCTGCAGACGATATCCGCTTCGTCCATGCGCGCAGAGTTGTTGATGGTCAAGTCCTTGTACAAAGGATTATTGCAGCGTATTGTCGCTGAGAGGCAAGGCGAGAAACATAGGCATCCGAAGACTCATTCACTCGAGCTGAGAACTTTCGCTTTCGATCTTAGCAAGGTGAGAAATTTTATCGCTTTCATTTCGATTTCGACCAGCAGACGTCTTCCGCTCGCGATCTTTATATCGGGTGGCAAGTCGGAAGGACAAACAAACAAGAAAGCGACTTAATAAAAACGTGGTAGAATGGCTCACTCCTTCACTCAGTGCTTCAACCCGAAGGTTGGTTTGGGGTAGGTGAGGGTAGTGCTCACCTCAGACTAAGCCACCTAAGGCGTGTGAGTTTCACACATTCAGGGTAGGGGGGGCCAGTTCCTTCCCTGGGCCACCTCGAAACGCAAGGAAATGGCTGTCAAATCAAACAGCTGAGCGGTTAATACAAATGTAAATCGTCGAAAATAGCGGCTCATATTGCCTCTGAAGAGCTAAATATAGCGTAAGAATGCATTTTCATCTGGATCTGATCTGTACTGAAAATATTAAGTCGATAGCTATTCGTGAAGTGGGTTGAATTTGAGTTGCAAGATTTTGCTCGGAAGGACAAACAAACAAACAAGAAAGCGACATAATAAAAACGTGGTAAAATGATCCGGAAATAAATGAATCGACCAAATGAAGTGCATAAGAAGACTAACTGGAGAGTTAGTGAACTAGCATTATATAGGGGATGATGCAGTCCTGTAGCCAACCAATCTTTGGATTGAACGGTCGATAAATAAATAAATGCGTGGTGCCATGTTGATTATTTTCATTTCAACTGCGTTTTACTATCAAAATCCAGTAAAAAGGTCAAAATATGACATGAGAAGTCGGCTTGAAACGGAATATTAAAAAAATAGCTCCAATTTTATAATTTGGAGTGAGCTCTCCGATAGGCTAATGTAATATGTAATTTAAGTAAGAGAATGAAAATATATTCCTCGTCTCGGACGAGCGTTTCTTTCTCTTAAAGACGTGTAAAGGGCTTTAAAAAAACTCTCTGGACCAGTTACGATGCATTCGCTATGAAATTAAATCATTTAAAAAATCTGGTGTGATGAAGACACCCTAAAACTTTGAAGTCCGAGTCCTAATATTTATGAAGAATTATTCTGGAATAAATACATGGACCAAGTGAAGTGCATAAGAAGAATAACTGGAGAGTTCGGGGACTAGCATTATATGAATCCTAATACGACAAATTTTAAGCTATCCGGGACTAGCCACGGAGTTCCACTTTCCCAATCCCGGTCAAGGCGGATGATTTTTTCTCTGTGGAAATTCGCACATGAATCCTAATATTTATGAAGAATTATTCTGGAATAAATACATAGACCAAATTAAGTGCATAAGAAGAATAGGTAACTAGAGAGTTAGTGAACTAGCTTTCTATAGGAGATGATTGAGTCTTTTTGTCAACCAATCTTAGGATTGAACGGTCGTTGAATAAATTGATACGTGGTGCCATGTTAATTTGTTCATTTCAACTGCGTTTTACCATCAAAGTCCAAATACGACCTAAAAAGCAGGCACAAAATAGAAAATTCAAATAAGGAGCTCAAATTTTAGAAATAGGAGTGAGCTCTCCGAAATAAGTATAGGCAAATGTAGTACATGAGGATGAAGATATATGTCCCGAACGGGCGTGTTTTTCTGTTAAAGACTTTTGAAAAGTCCTCTGGACCATCTGCAATTCATTCACGATGAAAAAAAAGTTGTTGACAAAATTTGGACCGGATGTATTTAACTCGCAATGAAAATAAAAGTAATTTTTCCGAGCCCGGATTTGCTGGAATCCAGATGGCTGTAACGCGGAATCAAATCCTAATTTCATCCTTGAAATTACCATTTTTCTAGCGGATAAGTTGCCGTAATAACAAAAGCATTCATCTCTATGGCAACGCATTCGTTGGTCTAACAAGTGCTTGTTGGCACCTGGGGCAAGGGGCATCGATAGGCTGGTACTGGTATCGATGGAAATCAATATGTATTTTCTTCTTTTACGTGGGTTCTTCGTGCATATATTATTTATTTATTAAAGTAATCCGCATTTACGGTTAAAATAATTGTAAAATCGAGTGGAATATAGCACTTTTAAGGTGGGTCCACCATAAAAGGACGCAGATGTCATTTTACTCAAATTACGGATAAATTTGGAATGATATGTCCTCAAATTGATGAGGAAAACAAAATGTTTCCTTTTCACGATATTTTTATTGCAAATTATTCTTATTTGTCGTGCTAAAAATCGCGATAGTGGAAGAAAAACGGAGAATACTATTCTTCTATAAAATGTTAATGCACATTTTCTCCGGAAATTGTTTATGAGAACCCAATGCTCTCCGTATATTGCATAAAAATTAATGTATGTGGCTTACTTCCATATGTTCTGAGTCATGAACTAATTACCGGGAGAACTGAAGTCAAACTGTGGTATTTCCGCTTATTCCGTATACGCTGTAGACGCCGTGTACGGCTATGAATGTGTGTTCATCAAACATATACTCTTTAAATAATTGTATGTTTTGCGCTTTCCTTTTGTTTTTCTTTCGCATTTCGTCAGGGAAAAGAGGATTTTTTTACAGATTAATCTAAATTTCGAAATTAGTTTTAGCTTAGAATTCACCGGGACTAGCTCCGGATAACCTTACGGGGTCACCCGCAATGCACAAATGTGCGGAATTCCACGGAGGAAAAATCATCCGCCATGAAATCCTCACCGTAACGTCCACAAACATCCGTCGGTAGCTTAACTGGCTACACTCGGCCGGAGATCGAGGGATCCGGGTTCGAGTCCCGGTCAAGGCGGATGATTTATCCTATATGGAATTTCGCACATAGTTTTAGCTCGCATACAATCGCGGGAAAGACCTTAATTACTTTCAACGTCGTGTGAAGGGATCGTGGGTGAGTTTTAGGTTATGAATCTTTGACAGAAGAGACTACTAATGGAGAGTGAAGATAGGATGGAATCCGTGGCCACATTATAGGAACCCAGGACTTCTCCAAAAGGATGAGCTCGATTTCTTGTCTCGGTTCTTCTTCATTTTCGCCGTCGAGAATTCCTCTTCAGACCTTACAAGAGTACGTGGCAGATGAGTAATGGATAGTTTAGAGAAGCAGAAGAATAGGGAGGTTTGGAATGATATACTTCCTGAAAATCTGCTGGTGCATTGGCTGTAGGGAAAGGATACAAACACTTCAAACCGTCTCCCATTGATTTAGTTCGGTTTTGAATAGTTTTTAATATTATGGAGTTATCTTACGGTGCGAATTATTGAGGTACATGGTAGAGGGTGGTTGCCGTGGTGGCCAAAGGTAAAAGCTATAATGTGGGCTTGGCCTGTTCGCCATCTTTGTAAACCCCTCTTTTCCTTTAGCGTATACAGACTGATGCCGTAATGTCTCAATTTTACGATGTTTTCCGTCGATAGCTTACTGTAAATCAACCTGAATTTAGTTCTTTAATATGCGTTCTCCCTACGTAAATTATTTATCAATTTCAATCAATAACAATCCGCATAATTGGTGAAAACTATGGTAAAGTCGAGTAGAATCCATTGCTCTCAGCAATCATCTACATCTACGTAATGCCCTGCGAGCCACCACGAGGGTGTGTGGCAGGGGGTGAAGATCACCAAACATGCACTATTGCCATGCAAGTAGGATATTTAAGGGAGACATGCTAGAGAACAGGGTCACATGGAGCTAGATGGTAAGTATCTACATAATAAGGAAGGGATTATTGGTTGTTATAACATGCATCATGCACTACAGACTAACTATATTTCACCTATCTATCCCTTTGCTACGCTGCCTATTGTTCTCTCTTATAGTACGAGGGAAAAATGACATTTTAAGTCTATCGGCACGACAATCTATCTCTCTAATCTTGTTAATATGATCAAACCTAGCATAATACGCAGGGATTCTTAATATATATCTAACGTCATCTGTGAACAACTCGGTTTCGAATTTACTTAAAAGGTTTAACCTAAATTTTAACCTGCGTTCTGATAGTAATTCCCATCCTAGTTCTTCTATTAAACTCGTAACACTTATACAATTATCATAACGGACTTTAACAAACCTAGCGGATCTCATTTGCACGCGCTCTAATTCTTTTATCATAAATTTATGGACTTCAAAGATATCCATTATAAAATAATGCAGCTGGAAATCGAATTAAAAATTTTTATAATTCGCCTCAGATCTTTGCTCAGAGGTTATTCAGTTAATGAACGATTGAGTTCAGGTTTTTTGCATCTGAAACCGCGATCCCGCGCCATCAAAAATGTTTTGAAAATGTTTTTCTTCTTGAAAATTGTTGCATCTTAACTGAGACTCCTCAGTTATAATTGTTAAAACCCTGTGCTTAGTGAATTTGCTGAGCTCAATTTATCATTACTAATTTAAATTAATAATAATACGCATTCCCGGTGAAAACTATGGTAAAAACGAGTAAGAACCGTAGCACAAAGTACCCAAAATATGAGTCAAGAGGTACTTGCCTTAAATTTCAAACAGATGGTTGATATCCTAGCTATACGTCCGTTAATTCTTCCATTCCATCGTGCTATCCATTGGAATGTGAGGAGAGAGCGGGGCTAAACAATATGGTTGTTATTCCGGTTGTCAGGTTTTACGCCGTAATGTCCTCTCCATTCACCTCAATGTACAAATATTTCTATAGAATCGTGTATTTACATCATAGGGAGTTGTATGTTCCATCCTCTTCCCCTTCCCATTGTGTATGGTGTAATTAGAAATCTCCCCATGTCTTGAAGGAAAAATTTTGACTTTACATGACGCCTATGTATTGAAAACAATTTATAATTTAAAGCTATTAGTTGATAGGTATTGAAATTGTGTTTACAACATTTTCTCAGAGTATTTCGTATTTCCTGGCACATAGGACGCTCAACGGTGAGTACCGGTCATTGAGTCGGTAGAACGGGGCCGCTGATTCAAGCAGGTTGAACAGGCATCCGAGGTTCGCGATGTATGGTTTATGTATGGGCTGGTGAAAACATCCGAATTATCATGGAAGTGTGAAAAGCATTTCCCATTCTGAGACGGTTCGACCTCCTATGTTTACTTTAGAGTGAAAAAGGTAATCAAGCGGTATAGTGGTTGAAAAGGAAACCTATCGCTGTTTACTTATATCTCCATTCAACTATTGAGACAGATGGAGAGGGCGCTTGCGGTGGTGGCCAATGTTAAAAACTGTAACGTGGGCGTGGCCTGTCGGACATCTTTTTTTAACCCCGTTTTTCCTTCAGCGCTTACGGGCTTGCGTATTAATTTTGCTATTTTACGATGTTTTACATCGATAACTAACTAGAAATCAGCATGAATTTACCACTTTAATATGAATTCTCCTTGCATTTGTTATTTTATCACATAAAAATTAATAGTAACCTGCATTTCCGGTGAAAACCACGGTAAAGTCGAGTCAAATCCGTATCACTAAGTCACTATTTACACGTTCCAGTTTCCTTTCCATTCCTGTCCTATGACGCGTCCTGCGCATGCGCTCTAATCTATTCCGGGTCTCGCCACCCGGAATAGATTAGAGCGCATGCGTAGGACGCGTCATAGGACAGGAATGGAAAGGAAACTGGAACGTGTAAATAGTGACTAAGTAACCAATGTATGTCTCAAGAGATACTCCCCTTAAATTTCAAACAGATGGTTGATATTCTTTCGTTAGATCCGCTAATTCGTCCATTCCATCGTGCTATCCATAGGAGAGTAAGGAGAGAGCAGGGTTAAACGATATGATTGTTATTTCGGCTGTCAGGCTACAGTTAGATGACGTAATGCCCTCTCCGTCTACCTCAGTGATCTCATCCGTGACTTGTGTCACTAAGAGGATTCCCGTTTTACTCTATATTGCCCTCTATACCGCACCATATACTTTACCTTTTTCTTCTCTCTCCCTTAGACCGTTTGACTGTAAAACATTTTCAATAGTGATCTAGAAAACCATGCGAAAAGTTTTTCTTGGAAGAGAAGAAGAATACCCTAAAACGACTGTCCTATTATTGCCGTCCTTAACAATTTAATCTCGATCTGAACGGCCTCAATTACTTGTAGACATCGGTAGTATACATCCATATCAACGTTCCTTCGGGCGTAGCCTGTTGTTGGGACGTATTTGCAGCATTTGTATTTCGCATTCTTCTTGCATAATAAGTTACAATACAATAAGTACATACATTTCAGGCTCCTACATTGTAACAGTGATACACGGTTACTCGTTAGTTATTCATTATGATAGAGCATGCACTCACGTAAAATATAATTAACAACCTGCTGGAGTGGCCTGTCCACCATCTATGTTGACCCCGATTTTCCTTATCGCTTGCGGAATGACTCACTAAGTTTACGATGTTACACTGTTTCAAAGCGATACGTAGAATATTATCATGACGTCTTACTACATCTCTATGTTTCACAGAAGCGATAAAATAAGAGGGACACATTCTCGAATAGATAGGTACAATTACTCGTTCTTTCCGCGTACAATAAGCGACCGGAATAAAAACTGAGCTCCACTAAATACACTCCCATAATATGCGTCACCATTTCACTTTCCAAAACCTTATCCGTCCTTACACAGCTTTAAACCATCTTTACACTGCTGGTGTCCTAACACCCCCAGCCACACGCCCATGCGACGGCCTGAGGGTAGTATATAGATGAAGATACAATTTTTTACCAAATTAATATCATCCATTTTCATCAGTAATATCAAAACCATTGCCATAATTAGCCTCATACAATAATCATTGTGTCTCTTGTTTCCTCAAAGAAATTACCTCCAACATTCAATTGCATATTTAAACATTTTCTGTCTTATTTTCATTGGAAGTAATTGCAAAATAATTCTTGAATTGTTGTTGGTCAAATATTGTGGTGAAAATGTGTAGCAATTTTCATTCACGTAATTGAAGTCTGTATTAAATTAATTTATGTATACTTAACTAACGCGGTAGCACTAAGTTGACTTGGGGTTTGAATCTTCTCTTTCGTTCTTGTTCGGGGTCTCCTCAAGATTTCAATTTTCAATGGTTACTCCGCGGACTGGACGCATTTTTTGCTTTAAGAATGACTGTGGTGGTGGTGACATGAGAATGAAAAATGAACATTTTTTTTTCATTGTTTTCATTGCATTACATTTCAAATGTTAAAAAAATGAAGAAAAAAAATCTTTATGCTTTAAAACCTAATGATCATCGGAGGGAGTGTGACGGATGGGATGTGAGACAAACGAAGATGAGATATTCATGGTGGCAGAGGAAAGCAATCAGCTTGAGGAAAATTAAGAGATGGAAACCTGGAGCCTGGATCTTAATACAGTGCGTTAAATTTTTCTGTAAGGTTGCGAACAGAACAGTGATATAGGTTTCCGTTTATGGTGTTCAAGTTATTAATCGAGTCCCGATCCGGTAGCCGAAATTCGATTTAGACTCAATTAAGAGGTGGAAATGAAAGGTGAAGTCTCAAGATGCGGTGATAAATTGGAAGGGTCATATTTGTAACCGCTTGGCACCTGCAATATACGTTCGAAGTTATATCCGCGGCTTACGTTATCAGAAGTATCAATTCATGTAAGGTTTTTCATAAAAAAACTGTATTACATGCTTGGAAAAAAATCCAGAAAGTGCTTTTCTGGGAGCTAAGATGAGATTCCTGAAAGAAATCTCATCAAAATTCTGAATACAGGGTTCCTGTAAATAACCGCCATTGTAACTTTTTTATATTTAGCATTTTATTTCTTGTCTGGAATGAGTGTCTTACCCTTTCAAGTTATTGAAGAACACGATCAGAAACAGAAATATTCTTAAATTGGAATGAATTCTTCGATATAAAAGACTTTTTTCCGGATCGTAGAGATTTCCAACTTCAACTTTAACTGCTACTTTGTGACGGCCAATGTGTCATCTTGGCTATACCTCTAATGCGTGGTCACTCCTTTTCCTGGTCTATTCTACCCATCATCATCCATCCATCTCGGCTCTTTCATCTGCGCTGCATCAAATCCTTCCCTCCAGTGCCTTCATGATTGTCCATGTCTCTGCCCCATGGAGCATCGCCGGCACCTTCACCGTCCTGTACTATTTCCCTTTCAAATTTAACAGCTCACCTTTTTGTCACACAGAACCTCGCTCATCTTTGCCTAACACATCCATCATTGGTTGTTAAATCGTAGGATTCGTTGACAGCAGCTCTCCACCCTTCCCTATTTAATGATAGTTCCCTTACCTCCTGATATATCTTCCTGTATACTTTCCTCTTTGTTTGGTGAACTTATTCCCGAGTCTTCCTCTTGGAATTTATCCCTCTATTTGGCCTTCAATTATGTTCTTCACAAACCCATTGTGTCTCAGGGTGTGTCCAATCCATCTCGTTCTTATTATCTGTATGGTGTTACATATGGCCCTCTCCTCTTTTATTCTTGTGTAAACCTCATCATTTCTTAATTTGTCCTTCTATTTTATCCGCAGCATTTTCCTCCAGCACCAGGTTTAGAGGGTTTCTAGTCTTTTCTGGTTTGCTTTTCCAATGGTCCATGCTTCAGATCCACATACGTTCCACATGAATGTTTTTATATACTTTTTCCTGCATAGGAGTTCTATCTTCTTTGAGCACAGCGGTTGTCTTTTCCCCATGAGCTCCTTCTTAGCTCGAACTATTCTCCGCTTGATGTCTGTTCTTCCGTTCTTCCATCTCACGTGATGGTACGAGTACTTCCGAAATAGGTGAAGAAATCCACTCGCTTAACTTTCTCTCCTCTCAGGGTAACGTCTACATTCATCTTCTCTCTTCTGCATACTAGGATTTTAGTCTTCGTCTTACTTATTCCAGCACATCTATCCGCATGTTAATCGGTTTTGCACTTCCACATTTAAGGCTGCTCTTCCATCAAAGACTGATCCCGATTCTTGAACCTTCTCTCCGGTGGAAATCTGTTTTCGTGGAGACACATTGAAATGTCACGGGTATTCTCCACATTTGGAGTATTTTTAAACGATCTAGCTATTTTACAGCTCAATCCTTTTGACTTGTAGCACCCTCTTCATGCAGTTTATCCATCCGCATGTTATTTGGCGCGATACTTCCTCTTCTAAGGCTCTCCACTCCTATCAACGACAAATCCCAGGAACTAAAATTTTTTCTTTAATTGAGAATGTTTTATAACGGAGTCGTATAAATGTCCAGCATTCATTACGTAGTAAGCGCGAACCGTATTTACGCCTTAATTTAATCCATTTTTATTCAACAGCTTTTATTTATAGACGAGCCACATTCAGTGACAGACGTGAAGCAGTTTCGGAGAATTGAAATTTCTGATTTCTCAAATCTAATATATAAAAATGAATGTTTGTTTGTTCGTCTTCTATGCTTTCCAATGCCATTCATCAGATTAAGATGAAACCTATGTGAGTTATTGTGCGCATGCCCGCGAAATTTTCTGAATTTTAATATCCATTATACAATGGGTGGAGCGCGAGTTTCAACAAATGAGTGTTGGCACGCGAGCTTCTCAAACAAGAGAGGAACGACAAGCAATCTACTCGGAAGTACCATCACGTGGGACGGAAGAAGTGTAATGGACATCAAACGGAGAATAGCCTAAGCTAAGAAGGCGTTCATGGTAAAAAGACAACTGGTGTGTTCTATGAAGATAGGACTATAAAACCAGGAAACAATGTGTGAAAACATTCGTGTGGAGCCCAGCACTCTATGGATTGGAATCATGGACCATTAGAAAAGCTGACCAGAACAGATTAGAGAATTTCGAATCCTAGCGCTGGAGGAGGATGCTGAAGTGGACGCACAAAGTAAGAAATAACTAAGTTTTCAGAATAGTCGATGAGAAAAAAACAATATGGATCACCAAACAGAAAAGATGAACAAGATTGGACTCACCTTGAGACACAATGGGTTTGTGAAGAACATAATTGAAGGCAAAATAAAGGGATAAGCTCCAAGAGGAAGACTCAGGAATAAGTTCATGGGCCAAATAAATGGGAAAGTACATAAGATGAGGTACTTGGAAGTAAGGATGGAAGGCTCTAGTCAACCAATCTTAGGATTGAACAACCAATGATGATGAATGAACAAGGAAAGGAAATGGGATGGCACGGAGCATATTAATAAAAAATGCTCCCATTTTTTTCTCTTATCAGTCATCATTTTTAGTTGAGGCCTCTAAACTGCCGGAGTCAAGGCCGCCCGTTTCCTTTGCTTAACGGCAATATGAACCTGTAGCATCACAATTGGAAAGAGAGGAAAAATTACTGCTAAAAAAATGAGAATTTTAAAAATTGCTTGATGTGCGAAAGAGGAGAAAGAGTTGCTTCAAGGACACGCCTGGTCGAGCATAAAGAGTTTTTTAAAATAAGTTTTCTACCGGTTAAGGTAGGTTTTATTGTATGCCAGAGAATCTCCTCCCGGTTTTCTCCACTTTTAGGGGCCTATCTTGCTATAGTAATTCCTTTTTCAACTCTGCTTACGATCTACCCTTCTTCATCCTGTCCACGAAACCTATTCTCCTTCTTCCCCTTCCCGCGTGCCCAACATTCTTCCCTCTATCACATTCTAGAGCAGCCCATCACCCTTTATTAGACCTTCCAGCCATCTAATCTGCTGATCTCGAATGAATAAAGATTATGGAATAAAAAATAATTGGCGCGAATCAGCTCCCGTTTCATTTTTCGTATCAGAGTTAACCTCCCTAGTTGATCCTAATATACTCTCATCATCAGTAGTCATCGATCTGAGGTTTGATTTTCTGCAGCTCTACACGCCTTCTATCCTCTCTGCCTACGACTTCATTTTACATAGTTCTTCTGGTCAACGTCCTTCTTCTGTAAATCATCTGATAATTGATCATACCTCGTTCTTCCTCTGTGAATCTTCCCTTCATTTCTCCTCCCAATACTGTTTTCAATATGCTATTGTGTCGAAAAATGTGTCCAATAAGTTTATCCCTCCGCCATCACTGAATTTTTATCTTAATCTTTCCTCTCCTAATCTCCATAGGACTTTTTCGTTCATGAATCTTTCCTTCCATTTGATATTCATTATTCTTTGATAAAGCTACATCTACATAGCTTAAATCTCTTTTGCAGCGCAGCTGCTTATTTCCAGTTTTTACTATAAGATCATATTGCAAAGATATGTTTTGATAAAGTGCTTCCTTGCTATCAGGCTTATGTTGCTAGCTGTCAGCAGTCTCTCCTTAAAGTGGAATGGCTTCTTTGCTTAAGCTAACGATCGCCCAATATCTTTCTCGCTTATTTCATCGCTGGTGATCCTGCTTCCCAGGTAACAAATTTTTTCTGCTTAACGAAGTCTCTGCTGCCAAATTTGACGGTGATTCTGTCTTTTTGATTTAATCCGCTAGCCATAACCACGGTACGGTAAAGAGAATCATTTACCACTTATGGGAAACATTAGTGTTACCATTCTTTGCTGTATTTTCCCCTTCCGTAATCTCCTCCTGGGCTTAAATATTTCTCGGTGTATTTTTACGCCCTCTTTTGACATCATCCGACATAACCTTGGAACAACTCCTTAAAAATTAATCTCAACCCGTCGGTTCACATTTTAAATTCCAAAACTCTTAAAGTGACCAGCTTCATTCCTCAGTTTCTCTCTTCTCCTCTCTTTTAATGCCTAAACCTATAATTGCCCATAACACGTCTCCCGTATCTCTCCCAAACCGTGATTACATGTAAATTCTCTTCGGAAAAAATTCTGCCTCCATTAACCCCAGCTTTTTCGATCGGCAAATATGGAACGCAATAGCTGGATTTTATCTCACAGTCGTTCCTCGTAGATGTTCGTAGTCAGTAGTGAGGAATCGATTGACCTATTAATCTTGTGGAGGACAATTTGAATGGTTTTTGATGGAGGATTATCCTCCCACTCAAGGCGATTAACCTCCTCTATGGACGGAATTATGAAAAATCAGCATGAAAAAATACTACCACTATATTAGCTTTTTAAAAGTGCTATTTAAGCATTTTAAAAATGCAATTTATTTAATAATACCATTTATTTTGAAATGTGGTGTAAAAATATCACTTCAAAATAGCCTTCATAACGTACCTTTTTTTAAACTTTCCCCATTTTTTCTTCATATGACAGCAGAAACTATTAATTTCAGAGCTCCACCAGGCACGCCATCGTCAGGGAATAGCGTCACACATTCATCTATTCAAATTGTTTGACGAACCGCCGAAAGAGACGCAACTTTCCACACACTTATGCCCGTATTCATAGTCGTATTCCTAGGGGTTACCTGGGTATCCCCTAGCCGGGTAACACCTAGGGGTCCCCTACGCTGAGCGATTCATAAACCTTACCTGGGTATCCCACAGCCAGGGGACGCCTGGGTAAGAGATTTGGCAGTAATCCCGCGGAAAAATACATATGAACGGTTCCGCTGAACGGTTCTCGATGTTTTCGATGCTCATTTCTCACCGTAACCAAGCACGCTATAAACAATAATACAGTATACTGTTGCAAAATGTTGATGAAAAATGATTGAAGGAATATGAGAGAATGATTTCAATATTACTTAAATATTTATGTAATTTGAATGAGGAATACGAGGGTGATTCAATATGTACTCGTGTTTGTAAACAAAAGACGTTACTATGGAAGGTTGTTGATATTATCGTGTACTGCCATTAGTACAGTAGTATCCATTCGTCCCACGCGTGGGCAGCAGTACTGCGTGAGGGGAGCTTTGGGTAAGCTTCATGCGCTGCCTAGGAAATCGACGGCCTGTGGGAGGGTTAGGGGACAACAGTCCCCTGAGTAACGACTATGAATACCATTTCTGACCCAAGGGGCTCCCCCACACCTGGGGGACACCCAGGTAACGACTATGAATACAGCCCTTAATCCGAAGCGTTACAATTCTGTCTAGCGCAGTAACTAAATGGGAAAGCCTCTTAGAAAGCAGATATTTCAATGATTTGGAAGGGTAACAAATTTGACTCGCCCTTCCATAGAGGGTTAACCTATATAATAACCTACCCACCAATTCTGGGTCAGTTTCCGTTTTTCCTTTCTAGAGAAATAATAGAATAAACCTGGCGGCCTTTTTCTCATTTTAAGTAAACTTTAGTTCAAATCCACCGCGCAGTAAGTCGACCCATTCAATACATATTGGGTGAGGCGCTAAGTATTTCCGAAAGCATTCAAGATACCTCGTTTCCATGACCCTCGTTTGCGCTGACGCGGGTTAAATTTGGTTATAGAAACGACAGTTTGTGCCAACTGTGGTCGCATTTTGAACCATGGTTGGGTGACCCTAGTGGCCATTACTCGCCTCGTCGTCTTTCAGCGACGTAAAGCTTTCCCAGCAGAAACCGCAGCCAGCCCTGTGTGCCTACTACAAGATTTTTTCCAACCCGTCCCCATTCAATCAAGCTCGTGAAAAGGTGGGTATTTGAAAGTAGTAGCACCTGCCACCCAAAGCCATGAAATTGAATCCTACACGAGGCATCACTCAATACTCTAGGAGCATTGCCTATTGATTATGAGGATTTTTCTCAGTCACCATACAAATGTCTACAGTTATTATAATATGATACATTGTAGAAATAAGTATCTTGATAAAGGGAATATGTTACAGAAATATAAGAAATGCCTGGAGTGGTCGTTTAGATCATGCAACTGTCCAACTGTGAATACAGTAATAATAGCAATTCCTACATCAGTTATGTAAAAGTCTGTAGTGATTACAGAATTACATATTATAGTCTTATAATGTGTAAGTCTGTAGTGATTACAGATTAAAGATTATAGTCTTATAATAGTTTTACAAAGTTTTATAGCATTTTATCTAAGAGATAGAAACGATTTTATATTTATTATAATCGCGATTAAGGTAGTACAATAGAAGCTTATTTGGAGAACCTGAACGCTTTTCATATTTTTGTCAAATACGTCGATTGGTGAAGATAACAAAATTTCAAAATGTAATGAATAGGGAGCTCGAAATAAGATGATGGTTGATCCACAGAATTATATAGTCAGCAACTTGTGCTATCATTTTTCCTTTGGAATGTTAACCGTCTTTGTTCCAATAATTCGGAGGAAGGGCATTAACGATAAGTTTTGAATAAAAGTCATGACAAGATACGGATACTTAGGCCAGGTCGAATACTACTGCTTGAGTTTTTTATACACTGTTTATTTAAAAATGTTGACTGAATAAGTCAATCAAATTATAGTAAATATGAAATTTCAATGAAAAATGTACATCGTTATTATAAATTAACACCCTTTACCACAATTGTATGCATGGCTGACATAAACTGGGTTGAGGCAAGCACGTGACGCATCCCTGTTTTGTCATCCTAGTGCTTGACTCTTGAATATACGGTTTTTATTCCTCCCTATAGATTGCGAAGAGCTGAAAAAAATGTGGACGAATATAATTCTGAAAACAATTTTTTCAAATGTTTAACTGTAATTTAAATGCGAAGTTATTGAGCGATTTGTTATTTGAAAAGTGGCTTTCTCAGCTAATGCTCAGATTCACGATCACATCATAAAATTCGTGATGTATATTTCATATTATATTATTCTACTCACCTAATTGATACCCATTGTTTGTGGTGTTGATTTCTTATGAAAATACTTGCCATCTGTAGCCCGCTTTCCATTAATTTTCTATCCGGATTTTGACTAATATTCAAAGGAAAGAGCAGTGTATATGCTGTACAGAACTTATAAGTACAACTAGTGCAGTTGAAAGACGATTAGAGTGTAGATTAGAACAATTAATTCAATAGAATAACGTATGGTGACCTTCATTTGGTTATTCTTTCAAAAAATATTTCCCTTTTATGCAAGTCGAGATAATTACTTGACTTTTGGGTATCTATGTGTACCGATGGTACTCCATTCCTCTTCGTGGGTATTTATTACCTTCTTGGAAACTATTTTAGCGCCCAGTTTCACGGGTGTGAATCAATCGCCGGTGTCTGTATGAGGCGATGAAAGGGTGTCGACCCCGGGGTGTCAGTGACCCTGGCTCGCTCACGCACTCCCGGATAGAGACGATGGCCCACGTGGGGGACATCCGCGGTGGCGTACAACGCCCACAGAACTGACGCTGGACGATGCCCAGAAATCTCTTCCTACCTTCAACCACCTCCTCCACTGTTCTATACAAGTGATGGGACCGTTTTTTGAACGAGAGATATGCCTAGGTATACTAGTTTATGCATCCTCCGCAATGGTCTAGTCTTCCTAAGTCGTATCCTAGGTGGCATGTGCTCTCAGCGATAACACTCTTTTTTAGCACTGCATGACTTAAATTTGCACACAAGTCACGCTTTTCCGTGACATAAGTCTATCTTCTATCACATCTTCTACCACATCTTAGGCAACATTTGTAATTTAGGCTTGTTTATGCAAAACGATTCCGGAACTTGTTAGAAGATTGTTTAATCGCAGAGGACCGTGAATTTAAGTCACACGAGCTATAAAGTAGAGTAGACGATACTCGTGACTTGAGTGACTCTCATTACGCGACGTGTCATCACGCCGTGAGATAATGAGCCACTCAAGTACCTAGTATCATAATTTACTATTGATGAACTGATGATTAGGGAACATAACTTTATTACAATCATTTTAACCTAAGAGAAAGCAAAAATGAAAAATCAAAGATAAGATTGAGAAAAAACGTATGATAGTATAAACATTGATTGGATTATTTTCCATCCAAATCATTGATGTAAGAATGAGCAATGCTACCGAGAAAGAATTCAAATGAGATATGGTACTTTTTTCACAGTTTTTTTAAATTTCAGGTCGACCGGTTTCGTCACATAGGCTACATCATCAGGTACATAAGTTTAGAATGCTGCAGAATTTATGCAAAATTTGGAAGGGGGGTGAAGGAAAGGGAAGAAGGTACCCCTCACCCTTTTCCCGCCTCTTCCCCCACCCCTTCCAAATTTTTGTATAAATTCTGCAGCATTCTAAACTTATGTACCTGATGATGTCGCCTATGTGACGAAACCGGTCGACCTGAAATAAAAATACTGTGAAAAAAGTACCATATCTCATTTGAATTCTTTAGAATGGATTTTCACAAAGTTAAGCCAGAATTAATCAAGTTTATGCTACCGAGATATATATATATATATATATATATATATATATATATATATATATATATATATATATATATATATATATATATATATATATATATATATATATATATATATATTGTAGTCATCTTTTCTGCAAGTTACTCATCTGTATATTATAAATGATATCTAGTTATACTTATGAAATAGGTGGAGTCTACAACCTTAAGGCCTGGTTACACTATACATTAACCCGTACGTGTTCCTGTACAAGTTCATGTACGAATGCATGAACCAAGTAGAGCAGGCTCCATTTTTTCTGTTCATGCGTTCATGCATTTGTACAAGTTGGCGTGGTTACACGGTGAATTTTCGCGTTCATTCACGCGTTCCTTCATGCGAACATTAACTCGTACAGGGTAATGTATCGTGTAACCAGGGCTTTAGAATCACAAAAGATAAAATTTTTGGTGTCGTGAGTGGAACACACGCAAATCAGTATCAGTGTATCTCTCACTGATCCTCATAAAAGCAATTTGGACCTTAGGTTTTCTCCCCCTTCCATTGTATGCGTGTTCCCGTCAGTGCATCCCTACCGGATCCCGAACAGCTCCGGCATAAAAATACATGTATGTGTGCGGTCCGTCTCGACGTGGAGGCTTGATGAGGAATAACTCCCGGTGAGGCCATGTATCTCCCCTCCAATATTTTACGGCCATTTGGTGTAATTTTTATCTTTTGTGGTCTTGTTATACTGTTAAAACGTATGTCTATTTGCTAGCCAACAATTGTTAAACAGATAGTTTCAGAATACGAGACGTTAATATTTCCTATTTCATTGTGATGCAATTGGTATAAAATTTATTTTAACTACCTTTTCTGGATGATTCCCTTGATATCATAAAGTTAGCTTTGGAAAAAATCATTTTAGTCAATCAGCTCTGGTGTGTTTTTGAAGCGAAGAGGAATACAGACATATATTAACATGGATGGTAATGGTTGGCCTTGAAAGCAGGATTCAAATCAGTGTCTTGACAAACCATAAGTGTGCAGAACTTATTTTTCAAAAACTAGAAAAGGAAATCTTCCATTTCCTAAAAATGGTCGATGCGGAATGCAAATTAACACGTTAAAATCCTTTTTCTGTTAGCTATGGAGAATCCGCGCCTCAAGGACCCTAAGTACTTCAAACAAAAAAGCGTGGTTAGTCCTTCTTTTTAAAGGAGCGGTAAGTTCTTCAGTTTATTTCGAAATCCGTTTCCTTAACAGCCTGTGAAATTATTGAAGAGAGGCCAGGGGAACACACTCATCTGAAATGGATGGATAAGTCATTTATTTTCAAATTTATTGCCCGCAGACTTTATTTATGCTGGTATTCGCATTGGTAGATATTTGTTTAGGCATGTTGTTTTACTCATTCAGCAGTCGATCGAAGGCTGAAATGAATATTCAGTGTTCTGATCGTATTAAAAATATTATTTTAATGTATTAGTTGGAAAGAAGTCCTTTAAATAGTACTATTTAGCTTCATAAAATTATAGTTTCGTCTAGCTGAGATTTAGAGGCGAAGGGGCGAGTTAAGTGAAGGTATTAAGGGAGCAGAGCCCCCCTTGTTCAACAGTAAATTGAAAAATATTGCAACTTTAAAAAACCTCGATGGTGGCCACATTTGAAGCACAAAAAAATTGTGGCTTTACATGAAAAAGAGGCCGATGCTTTCCGATCTTTAATCGATGAGCCGCGATGGTGCCTGTCTTGGCTATGAGCCATCCAAATTTGGAAAGGTTGCTGTGGCTTCTAATTTTCCTCATTTATTAAGTAATTGCGATCTTTTTACGTTAAAACGTCTAGTAAAATTGACCAGTTGTGGTGCTCGACTACTTAAACATATAAAAACATAAACACGAAATTCACCCCGAAGGCATTCGAAATAGTGACCTCGGGCTAGTATGGATAGCCTTTTACCTTATAAACTATGTAAACTTGATGGTCGAATGGAGTTTTGTAATTTCCCACCGATAAATAAGTTAAACGTTGATTAGTGCATAGCTTCTGATATTATTAATTTCATACGAGGTTGGTTGACCTTATTAATATACTTATTACCATTACTTGACCGTTTGAATAACTAAATAAATTTCACGTCGTGGCATGCTTTCATATTATAATAAAAATAATATCGTAATTGCCGTGATTTTCCTCGCAACTTGGCTCTCATGAGAATATATTTTAGGGGCCAATTAATCTCTGATGGTTAAAGTTAATGGCTTTCGTTTCATTTGTAATTACTCCTGCGTAATGTATCCTCTCCGAAGACTAATTTAATTAAATTAGGTAAAGTAATTACAAACTCTTAATTAACCCCAAACCATCGAAATGAAATGAAATCGATATTTTATGAATGCGCTCGAGTTTCAGGTTTGTAAAACATGACTCACACTCCCCACTCCTACTACTCTGTCTGAGGAGGGACGATGTGGTGGGCAGTGACACCCGAGGGAAATTATTGGACTCCGAGGACTTTTTCCTTCTGCTTTTACAGTGCCTATCCTGCTCACGACCGCATGTTTATTTTTCTAACTCTAATCCCATCTAACTGTAACTGTGGCATTTCAATTTTTACCATTAGTTTTAGAAAAGGGTCTCTATGAGTTAACTTGCGAGTTTTTTTAGACATCATCGTTACTAAATGATAAATATTAGTCTTAGGAATGTGTTAGAGGTGTTCCATTAAGCTGAAAAAAATGTAAACCATCTTGGCAAATTTAAGCGCGTTTCACGAGTCAATGCTGAGATTGATGTGTAAAGGTTGAAATAAAAATATGAGAATTATTCTTTCGCCCGAGGCATTGGGACGGTGAAGACAGACCCGCACGAGTAATCTTTTACCGCATACTGCGTGCTTATGCCTATATGTAGGGGCTTAGCAAAACGAAATTGAATCATGTTCATAAAAAAACTTTAATATTTCCCATCGTAGTCCATAACAACACACTAAAAAAATCAGCTAAAATTGAATTTGCGCTTCGGGTTTATGGGAAAATTTTCGTCTGCTGAAAGTCCTCGGAATTTTTTTTAGGTTAATAATATTTGAATATGAACATCGTCATTCCAATGAAGAGGAAAATTTTTCAAATAACATTGATGAAGAATACTATCAAAATAATCCCTGTTCTCAAATATTTTGTGAACTCGTATATTACGAAGTAACTTCTAAATATAGTTTGTCAGTTGTGCTCTAAAAAAAATTTTGCGTGTCTAAATATGGAAAGTTACGCATTTTGGCCCATATTAAAGGCTCTGGGTAAAACGGAACTAAAAAAAATGGGAAAAAAAGGAAAGAATTGGAATGTTATGTTATCGTCTCTCGCATGAGTAAACACCCCGAGAAGAGATTAATGGCTGAGCATCAGTGAGAAACCAGGTGTACATAACCAAGTCATTTCTCAAATGAACGATTTTTCTTCGTGAGCGTCTCACCCCCGTGTAAACTGGAGCAACAGATAGCTGTGGTCTTTTTAATTTCGGAGCTGCCATCCCCTCACCCAGAAAAGAAAAGAAAATGTTCGGAAGGTCGAGAAATATGAAAAAAACTGACCAACGTGGGGCAGCGACTTAAATTGAGTTCATGCTGAGAGCGTAATTGGTGTTTATGTGGACCTCGACCGAAAATAGACTTGATTGATCGCTCCTTGGAAGGGAAAAACCACGATGTTAGCTTCCATAATTTTGTTCCTTTTATGGACTCTTTTGCATGAACCCTCTTCAAGTTTTGCTCTGAGGAGAGGCAGTTCTTAATCAAAATACATTATTCCTGTGCTCAGTATACACATCCATCCCTGATTTGACTTTGAAATATGCTTCCATGAGTATACACGCTTATATATGACGCTGTGCTTGCCAGTTTTCATTCACCAAGCATTGTAACGTATCTATGATAGTTATTGTTCTTGGACTAAAGTTGTCATGAGACGTTAACTCGGCTCTTGGGTATTTTAACGGATATGGTAAAATATTCCGTAAATATTTCCAGTTGTGGGATGATTGCAAATTGAGGTGCGTCTTTATTTTCAGGATATATCTATAGTTTGTCAAATCTTAAGGACCAGTTGCCAGCTGCATTAACATTTAACAGTGGAATGAGCAGACAATAGCGACATTGGACTCAATGCAGAAAACTGATCGCAGGAACTAATGATCGCTTGACTTATGGGTATTACTTCGATGCTATTGTCTGTCATGTATTTTCATAATTTCGTCCATCCTATATCGCTGTCTAAAATGCGTGATTTTGACTGCTGATAGTCGTTACAAGTAGTCAGCTTGTGTTGATAAACTCTTCAGTTATCGCACGATTTGCCTTCTTTCTAATGATTACTCCCTCAAACATCCATTCCTTCATTGCAAATCCACCATCTTGGTCTACTATTTGGCTCATGAGTTAACACCATTTATTGCATATATTATGCAATTTTCTAAGACCATGTATGAAACTAATACGTCTATTGAATGCTTCTGTAGCACATATAGGTATAAAATAACTCTATGGGATTCACATGTATCAACTACCGACCATAAGTTGGGAGACGACAGAGATTTAGATTCTCCTTATACTTATGGACGGGTAGTACTGCAACGTCAGCCAAGCATCGTTAAGTAATCATTTCGTCTCTCTTTTCGTCTCTTTATGGGGGTTGATCTTTGCCAACAAGTGTCCTTTTTTTCCAAAGCTTCTTTTTTTTAGGAGTAGTTCTCCCGATACTATGAGGCCATTGCGGAAAATTTTCTGAGTATTAACTCTTGAAAACTAAGCTTTTCATTTTGGTGATATAAGTCTTGATGATTGGCAATGTATTTAGACGAAGTTATGATTAATTTTGTTTTTTATGTTGGTATTGTTATTTTTGTTTTCATTAGTTCATTTAAAACCAAGTCTTAATTTCATATTACTTTAAAGCGTCTCTAATAGCATTTGCGTCCCAGGTAATGCAAAGGGATGATAAAACATCCATCTCTTTTAAGCAATCCATTGTACCCTTTCTTTCTCCGTGTAACAATGGATAAATGGACGTATTACTATCAATAAATCCTCATGTTTTACTATATATATATACATATATTACTATCAAATAATCCTCATATTACTATCAATATCCTTGCCTGGATAGCGTAGTGGTCTGCGCATTGATCTGGCAAATCAAAGGTCCGTGGGTCGATTCCCGGTCCAGGCCGAATTCTTCTCATGGCAATTTCTTCCATAAATCCTCAGTTGTCTCAGGCGTGACTTAATGGAAGTTAATATGCATTGTAAGTGATGTACTTTGTTATTCACATAAACTTTAAGATAAACTATCTAAGATAAACTTTTACCTATTTATTACCGTGCAAGACAACACAGGGGTGTTTGGCAGGGGGCAATTAATGTGGAATAACAAAGTTACTTAATTTGCAATCAATAAATCTTCGATTCTCGGGCGTCCATAGGATGATACTCAACTGAAGCGAAACAACATCTCTATAGACTGTGTGGGTAGAGCGCTCGCCGGCCCGACACCAAGGTCACACCTTCGACTCCCGCCTCCGGCATTTGTTTTGTGGTGGGCGCGAACCGCATTTCCACACTTCAATCATTTCGTCTATTTTTTGTTCAACAACTTCCAATTGCCAGTCGTGTCACATTCGGTGGCGGGCGTGAAGCAGTTACCCAGCGTGGTATTTGCAAATTTGTCGAATTTACGAAAATTTTGCAATTTCGACAATTTTTCAGGAGAAATGGTGTCTTGGAATTACCATGACTTCAGATATATCATGGGGAAACATACAAAACATATGCGGCACCACATTAAAGAATCTAGGCTTTGTTAAGCGTATAACAGGAAGGTCCGCGGATGAAAAAGTAAAAGAGAGATGCTACTTCGTTCTGGTTAGGCCACACCTCGAATACGACGCGAGCATCTGGGATCCTGGTCAAATAGATTTAACCAAAACATTAATAAATACAAAGAAAAGTAGCACGCTTCGTTAAAAACTTCTACGAGCGAGATTGTTTCACAATTTTTAGAGGGATTTAGGTGGGAGCCCCTAAAGACTCGGAGGCTACACGCCAGGCTTAGGTTGCTTGAGATATTGAGAACTGGTGTATTTCAGAGCGACACAGAGAATATTATCATGACTCCTCACTACATCTCTAGGTCTGACAGAAGCGATAAAATTTAGAGTGATATACTGTCGAACAGATAGTTACAAAAACTCGTTCTTTCCACGCAGAATAAGCGACCACAATAAAACCTGAGTTCCATTAAATACACTCCCATAATGCACGTCACCGTTTCACCTCCCAAAAACTTATCCCTTTCATCTCTACTCGGCTGGTGTCCTAACACCCCCTGCCACACGCCCTTGCGGCGGCTCGCATGGTAGTGTGTAGATGTGGAAACCAAGGCACTAACATTCGCGGAGTCACCCGCTAGTGGACGTAAAGGTGAAAGTTACGCGGAGAGAAAATCATTCACCATGTAATTTTTGAAATGAATGGCATAGAATTGGCTTGCAGTAAGAGAAAAACTAGGTGCGATAAAATACTGACTCAAATATCAAATAATAAGTCAGCAGCTCGAACATATTTTTTTCAGAAATAATTTGCTGTGGTATTTCTATGCATTGGTTGCTGTCACAAACACAAATGGAGATTACTGATCTAAAAATAGGGCGAAGCGAAATAAATGCAAATTCTAATATGAATTTACTTAGGTCATTCACCAGCGTAATAGTTCTATTCAGTTATAGTTAATAGTTCAGCAGCGTAACTGCTTCTATTCAAGATTACAACTGAGTTCGCTTACCGTGTTTGAGCCGCTCTGAGTAATCTCGACCACGTAACTACGGAGTCACGTGGTACAAAAACGAAGGGTTCAAGATTTTGGCGTATTGGAACCATTTGTAAAAATCTCACAAAACCTCCAAAAACGAGTATTTTTCACGGTAACGTTGTAAATGGATTCTTATATCACGATAATGGTCAGGTGCAGGAACACCTTATATGCATTCTATGAACTTATGGCACCATAAGCCATGGCAACCATTCAATAAGTGTTGCTCAAACGTTCGATAAATGTATTGGTTTCATAACTTCTGGCATGGAGGAGCCAAAATGGTGGATGCGCAATAAACCACTTGAAAAGTAAATGACTTGATTACCTACTCGTTTTGAGACAAATGAGCAGTATTACACTCTTGCCGACTAATTATTACGTGCATTAGCAATTTATTCATAGGCTAAACTTTCATAAATTTTATCTGGTTGTTGACGATCAGATCAAATATTCGAAGCTATTACCCATTGGTAAGTATGTAACGTAACAAGTAGACGTGTTCCTGCAATCCGAATATTTTTTATGAAATCTATAACTTAATGTATCTCATAACTACTGATTCCATAGCTAAATGTTCTTGCAACTGGCCATAAGAGAGGCAATGGACAGCATATCAGACGTTAAAGATAGCCATCCGTGTGAGTAAAACTCACCAAAATATCCAACCGTTTGTTAATGTACCACATGACTCCTTAGTTACATGATCGTGATTATCTCGAGCGTTTAAACACAACCTCCCTTTTTTGGGACTCAAATTCGAATCCCTTGAAACCGTGCCGATTGCTTTAGCCATAATTTTGTTTTCATTTTGGTTAATTAGGTTATTTAACCTTACAACCTTCTCTCATGTGTGTTTTACTGGTATTTAAAGTGTTAAGATAATCAAAACTGCCGGATAAATGATGCCACAGTACAGGTGGAGGCTAATGATTTTTTTATCGATAGAATTTTCGCAAGTACGATTATATTTGCTGATTAATTTTGTGATATTTTGGCATGAAAGTTATCATATCTACTGGCTTATTCCGAGGTTCATGTTTTAACTGTTTAAGTTTAAATGGGATGAAGTGGGCTGTACTCAATGTATTTTATATGATACGCTGCATTACTGATCAATAGAAGAATGGGCAATTTTGATCTGTACGATTCCTCTGATTATACCGTGGAAATCTTAGAGAACTGAAGTTCTGGTTTGAAAATTCAATTTATCTAAGTCAAACTAGACTCGTACTCATTACATCCTAATCTGAACCTCAAGAAAATGTTTTGCCAGTCCAAACGAAAAAGGACGTGCTTAGTTGTAATCATGAATAAAAAGTTTTGCATCTGTCACAGTAGTGAATGAGATTATCTACCCGGATTCGTATAAGAATATGCATTTATTTTGCATTTTTCTATTTTTATTTCGGTAATTTCCATTTGTAGGTATATGATGCTGCAAAAGTGCTGAGAAATACCTCGACGTATTATTTAAAAACAGTTTGGTTTTAGTCCCGGACTTCTTGTTATTCTTTTATTTTATGGCCTTCATTGTACCACTTCAGTCATCTTCAGGAATTCTTCTGTTTTCTGTTAGCCCAGTATTTCTTCATTCGCTCGGATCATAATTTTCTTTCTTCATCTGGGATCACCCTTCCCATTCTGTGTTTGTTAATCTTGGTTTGTAGTCTGGTCCGTTTGTCCTTGCGTTTCATGATTGTGTCTGTTTTTTCTTTCAAGTCCGACTTATCATTTGATATTTGGGTCAGTATTATATCGCACCTCGTTTTTCTCCTTCGTACTGTACGTCGAATTCATAGCATTCATTTTTGATAATTACAACATTTCCAGAAAAAACAATCTGTTAAACTTAAGGTGTTACCGCCCCTGATGGTTAAAACTTCCAGACTTAGCTGCCATATATAAAAGCGTATCAGATTCAACTTTGTGGAAGCGATATATATCCATTTCAAACTGAAGAACAATTGTAACTTTCCACACAAAATTTTTAATCTTTGCCGACCATGGTTCCAGCACCTAGTGCCATTTTCAAGGTGCCTTGATAATGGCACTAGGTGCTGAAACCATGGTCGGCAAAGATTAAAAATTCTGTGTGGAATTCTGAGTGCCATTATCAAGGTGCCTTGATAATGGCACTAGGTGCTGAAACCATGGTTGGCAAAGATTAAAAATTCTGTGTGGAAAGTTACAATTGCTTTTCATTTTGAAATGGTCAGCTGCCATGACGCGACGATTCGTTAATCTCGGATTACCATGTCACATCACGCTGGTTACCATTCTGTTATCATTGCAGAAAATTTTTCCTGCGAAATACTTGACTTTTTCTATCATACTTTGGAATTTTGGGAATCAGCGATTTTTTCTGGGACCCGTAAATGAATCTGTAACTCTTTCGTATTTCAAATTCCCTAAGCATGCGGAGAAGTTTGAATGACATTTTAGGTATTTCCAATCATTGCATTGACAAATGATGTGGTACGTAGTCACTCGCGCGGGTGCATGTACATCAAGAGTTGAAATTTGTCATGAATAAATCCCCCGGTGAAGTCAAATGATGAGTCATGGCGAATTTCAACTCTTGGCGGACATTTTATGAGTAATACGTGATACAGTTTTACGAGTGTGATGTTTAGTCAGGGGAATCGCGGCTGCAACTGTATATCCCATCAGTATGAGTCAGTAAATCGGTCAAGATCAATGAGCCATTGAAGGCCAATGCATTGAAACGATTGAAACGAAGGACTTAGAATTGGGATTCTTTTTCTTCCCTTTACCTCTTGAATGAATTCTCCCCATGGCCAGCGAGGCTTGACTTAAGAATTTGCCAATCAAGGGCACTCTTTGTATGTCAAAACTCCCACCATGAGACGTCAAACAATCAACCTTGAGATATATTCGGGTTGGCTGACCGATGGCTGACTTACTCTACATTCATATCTACATTTCTGTGGTGGTGAAACATGGTGGCAGTATCATACGCATAGAGTGACGTTGGCTGACCGATTTGGGTTGGCTGACCGATGGCTGACTTACTCTACATTCACATCTACATATTTCTGTGGTGGTGAAACATGGTGGCAGTATCACACGCATAGAGTGACGTTGGCTGACCGATGGCTGACTTACTCTACATTCACATCTACACATTTATGTGGTGGTGAAACATGGTGGCAGTATCATACGCATAGAGTGACGTTGGCTGACCGATTCGGGTTGGCTGACCGATGGCTGACTTAATCTACAGTCACATCTACACATTTCTGTGGTGGTGAAACATGGTGGCAGTATCATACGCACAGAGTGGCGTCATGGAGGAGAAATCTCGTTTTGAAGAGGTAGGCTAAGAAGCGGAGCGGGATTATGGCGCGTGTAATGCGATGCTGCCAACATTACCGCATTTTAATTGAGACAGTGAGAAAGTTTCATCGGTGTATTTTAATGGCAATGTTAACCACCTCAGCCAAGATTCCTTAAAATATGATCATACTGCTCACATTCCTAGGGAGAAGACCATTTAAGCAATTGGTATATGAGACAAATAGAGCATGAGAGAGAACTTGAAAAAAGCCTATTTTACACGGGGCACGTAATTGCACAAGTCAGTATACGCACAAATGTGTCTTTCAAATTACATCGTGTTAAGAGGGGAATTGCTAGAATGCAAATGTAGCGCGGTCTTTTGAGCGAATAAATAAAATAATGTAAAAAAATAATGCATGCGCGATGCGCGAGGTGGCAAAATAGCCCATCCCCCACTCCAAATATTTGAAGCTATTAACCATTGGTAAGTTAGTTGCGTAACAAGTAGACGTGTTCCTGCAATCCGAATATTTTAATGAGATCTATGGATCTCATAGCTATTGATTCCATGACTAAATGCTCTTGCAACCGGCCAAAAGATAGACAATAGACAGTATATCAGACGCTCAAGACAGCCATTCGTGTGGGTAAAACTCACCAAAATGTCCAACCGTTTGTTGTTGTATCCTTCTATTATGCTATGGTAATGGTATGAATAGAAGCTGCAACGTGGACATATCCATTCCGACATCTAGGCTAACATCCGATATCCCTTCAGCGCTTACGGACTGACGCTCTAATTTTGCTATTTTATGATGAGCTCTTACTAGCAATCAGCATGCATATTTTTCTTACGTTTGTATTCTTCGATCATATTTTCTTTATTTATTTAAATTAATAACAATCCGCATTCCCGGTGAAAACTCCGGTGAAATCGAGCAGAGTTCATATAATTGAATGGCCTATATACATCTCAAGAGTAACTTGCCTTAAATTTCAATCAGATGGTGGATATACTTGCTTAACATGAATTCACCTCTTTAATATGCATTATCCTTACATTTTTTAATTATCAATAGAAATTATAATTAGTAATCCGCATAATTGATGAAAACCATGGTAAAGTTGAGTGGAATCTAGAAATAAGTAACCAATATGCTTCGAGTGTTATTTGCCTAAAATTTCAAATAGATAGTGGTTATTCTTGATTTACGTCCACTAATTCGTCCATTCCGTCGTGCTATCCAAATGGAAGTAAGGAAAGAGCAGGATAAACCAATATGGTTGTTTCTTTGAAGGCTTCCGCGACTCTTATAATTGTTTATATTGCTCTTTTCAGGTATTTCCGTCGCGTGTTTGGCTTTTTTGACAACAGTTTCTCCCCTCTTCCTGGGGGCGTCTTCAGGTCCGTTGGACATTTTGTAATTGCTATTATTTATTATTATTATTTATTTTTGTAATTGTTATTATTTAGGGAAATAAATAATAACAATTACAAAATGTCCAACGGACCTGAAGACGCCCCCAGGAAGAGGGGAGAAACTGTTGTCAAAAAAGCCAAACACGCGACGGAAATACCTGAAAAGAGCAATATAAACAATATGGTTGTTATTTCGGTTGTCAGGCTGTATTTTTATGTCGTAATGCCCTCTCCATCTACGTCATTTGTCTAACCGCTCTTGAACGTAGTCCATCCATTGGCTGTGTGACACTCTCCGTTCGATCGTAGCGTTTTTTATTGAAGTGTGCGGTCCTCCTTTGAAATTTATTTACTTCGCAAATAAAATCCTTCTCCTCAGGGTACCAAACGCACAGCGTAATCAGAATGTAGCCTTACCAGAGCAAAAAGGCATCCCTCTTTCACTTTTGCATCATACTTGGTTGGGAACGCTTTTTTTTCTCTCGAATCGCATTTTAACGAAAGTTAGAGTAGGAACTGCCCACCCAGTGCATTGGATTTAAAATAATCGTTGTTCACATATTTGAAATGTGTATATCAAAGCCGCCGTTAGCAGAGACTTGTCGTTAGTCGTCGCTTTTTAGAGGGTGTTTGCGGTCCGTGATTGGTGGTCTGATAATTAACATTATCGCCTATATTAAGTTCGCTAAAATTGTAATGGGTCCAATGATTGGAAGGAACTTCGAACAAGTTTCATTTTAACGATGGTTGAAATGTCATGCAATGCTGTCAAAATTCGTTAAAGCAATTTGTGATCAAATGTTTATGGTGAACATGATTGATGGACGGACGAGTGTGATCCGTGATCAAATGAGCTTGATTCGAATCGATGGATCCCAATTACTCTTGGCGTTGAGAATTGCATTTGAGTTATCTATTGAATTTAAGGCGTTTCTGGTCAAAAAATACTTGCTTAGAAGAAACTTCTTGGCATTATTATATAGAAATTTATTTTATTTAAACATTTTTGCAAACCACAGCTTGCAAACCAGTATGTTTATGGTGAACATGATTAGTGACCGGACGAGTGTGATTCGTGATCAAATGAGCTTGATTCGAATCGATGGATCCCAATTACTCTTGGCGTTGAGAATTGCATTCGAGTTATCTATTGAATTTAAGGCTTTTCTGGCAAAAAAAATACTTGCTTAGAAGAAACTTCTTGGTGTTCATATAAAAAAATTATTCTATTTAAACATTTTTGCAAACAACAGGCTTTTTCCCTTTCACACGCGTCCTGGATTTAAGTGAATGATAGGCACCATCAGGCGTCTGATCTTATCACCCGATAATGACAATTATTTATTGCAACTCGGGTCATATGGGAGACAATCTGTCGTTTGTGTAAAATTTTGAATAAAACTGTTAATGAGGTTTTACCGCGAATGCTTCAGTCAAAACAAATACTAAATAGCTATATTTTGTATACATTTTTAGAAACCATTCTGCTCTCTCTGATGACATGCGTTATATGTTGAGAACCAAAATCGTGGACAAAATATGCAGAATATTCCTCAAATATATTTTCAAGAGTACTTCCAGCAAAATGATTCGACTAAATCGCCATTTCTATGATATTACCGCATTTGGACTTATTTTGTTTTTGAATTTGAGCAGTAATCAGCTAATAGCTCCAAAAATATTTGTAAGGTGTGTATATTTCATTTTTATTCGATTCATTGCGGGTTTTCCCCTTCTGATAAACATTTTTCACGGAAATAACATTTGTTAAATGTGAAAAATTATTAATTTCTCGTGTTTTTCTCTTTCTTCCATTAAAAAACAAATGGTTTCTAGTTCAAAATACGAGGAAAATTTAACGGAAGGTTAATGTTTTTCTGTTCTTGTCAGATGGATGACTGTGTTAAAAATGTAATCTGACTGCGAACGAGGAATCAGTACCTATGTGATCGCATCAGTGTAAAGCTCAACGAATTGGAAGCTTGGGCTGTTGGAAAAGCAGACCAGAAAAATTGAAGAGCTGCCAAATCTTATTGTTGAAGGCGGATGCTGAAGATTTAGTGGACTGACAAAATAGAAATGGAGAAGTTTATAGAAGAGGAAAAGCATTAATATAAAGCTCACTGAATTGGAAGTTTGTACCGTTAGAAAAGCAGACCAGTAAAGATTGGGAGCTGCCAAATCCTATTGATGAAGGCGGATGCTGAAGATTTAGGGCCGTATTCATAGTCGTTACCTGGGTGTCCCCCAGATGTGGGGGAACCCCTTGACTCAGAAATGGTATTCATAGTCGTTACCCAGGGGACTGCCGTCCCCTAACCCTCCCCTAGGCCGCCGATTTCCTGGGTAAGGCTTGAGGCTTACCCAAAGCTCCCCTAACGCAGTACTGCTGCCCACTCGTGGAACAAATTGATAATACTGTACTAATGGCAGTACACGAGAATATCAACAACTTTCCATAGTAACGTATTCTGTTTACAAACACGGGTACTTATTGAACCACCCTCATATTCCCCACCATTCATGTTTCACAAATATTTAAGTAATATCATAAATATTCCGTCATATTCCTTCAATCGTTTGTCATCAACATCGTGTAATAGTATACTATATTATTGTTTATAGCGTGCTTGGTTACGGTGAGAAATTAGCATCGAAAACATCGAGAACCATTCAGCGGAACCGTTCATATGTATTTTTGCATGGGATTGTTGCCAAATCTCTTACCCAGGCGTCCCCTGGCTGGGTGTTACCCAGGTAAGGTTTATGAATCGCTCAGCGTAGGGGACCCCTAGGCGCTACCTGGCTAGGGGATACCCAGGAAACCCCTAGGAATACGACTATGAATACGGGCATTAGTGGATGGACAAAATTAGAACTGAAGAAGTTTGCAGAAGAGTAGAGGAGGAAAGGGCAATATGAAACACCTAACAGGAAACAGACACCAGATGGATTGGACACATCCTGGGGTACAATGGGTTCGGGAGAAATATAATTGAAGAAAATATAGAGGAAACAGTCTCAGGTAAAAGGTCATGTGGTCAAAATATGCTAAACATAGGTTGATCATAGGACCTATGGACCAACATAGGATCCTAAGTTTGGTTTACTGCAGCGTTCCTTCATTATCTATTTTATGACACTTCTCTTACTCCATGACTGTTTTTCTGTTTACTTTCTAAACAGAAAAACTGTCATGGAGTACGAGAAGTGTCATTGAATAGATAATGAAGGAACGCTGCAGTAAACCAATCCTAGGATTGAATGGCAGATGATAATGATGTTGATGATCGATTCCATTACTGCCTGTAGGGTGAGTTCGAACGAGTTCATCGGGTGATCAGATCAGACTCCTAATGATACCTATCATTCATTTAAATCCAGGTCGCGTGTGAAAGCGAAAATGCCTGTGTAGTCCAAGAATTTTTTTCGAAACGCTTCAAAATTATTAAAGTGTGTACTGAATGAGCCGCTCAAGCCAACTTCATTCTAATGAAAAAATTATGGACTTCAAATCAAGTTTAGCGGGAGGAAAGGCGGCGACTCGCCGGCCGTTTGAATAGCGTCTTTAGTGTAAATTAATTAAATAGTTTTGCTATGTTCCCTTCCTATTGAAATCACGTAACAAAGACATTTACAAGAAAGCTTTGTGTCACCTTCAAATACCTTCGAATTTGCAAATATTATGATACTTCATTGACATTTTAAGATTGACTATTGTCTATCTTTCTATCATGATCCAGTGACTACAGCAAACCAGTCACAATATTGAACGGCCAATCATGATGATGAGATAGATGAAGAGTTTTCTGACAGCCAGAATGTGAATGAAACGACGTTTTAGTTAGTTTGAGCGAAATATCATTTCACCTAGAAATCATAAAGTTGGTCGCATTTCAAAGAAAAATATTTCACACTTACAATTACATAAAAATTCAACCCCTTACCATATTAATTTCCGAGATATTTGCCAGAAAATACCAGCACTTTTACATGGGAAATGGTACGTGTATGCACTCCATAAAGACCTTATTTAAAAAAAAAAAAGATGAATTTCTAACACCTAGATCTCGTCGAAAAATTTTTAGTGTGTATTTTACGTTTTATCGACTATTTTTTAAAATTGATCAATTGTCATCGCATTAATTTCTGCGGA
Source organism: Ceriagrion tenellum (assembly GCA_963169105.1). NCBI lineage: Eukaryota > Metazoa > Arthropoda > Insecta > Odonata > Coenagrionidae > Ceriagrion > Ceriagrion tenellum. Next base: position 60,966,535 of record OY720644.1, read on the forward strand.
ACCTTCCGTTTTGAAGAGGTTTTAACTGTACGGCGCGAAAATATGAGTCAAGTTAAAGACTTATTTAGATACTTTCATTTAATTGCTTAGAAATACTGCCATATAAGACTATATTATTGAGCCATTTATAGTGCAGTAATTAATTTATGTGTCCCACAGCTGGTAAAATTAAAAGGTATGATTCGATTATGGTCTCCATTATGACTAGGGAACTATCTCGCTTAAACTACCTTAATTATCGCGGTAATTAGTTAATAACTTGAAACATATGGATGTGAGACGCTGTCGTTTCTTTTTTATTCAATTTACGGCGAGTATTGGGTTCTCAGATACAGTTTTCAGGGGAGATTGGCATTTAAATTCGGTAGAAGAATACTTTTCCTCCCATTTTTCTCCCACTATCACATTCATTAACTCGCCAAATAAGTGTAATTTGCGATAAAAAGATTGTGGTAGGCTAACGTTTAGTTGTCCTCATCAGTTTGAGGATATATCTGTCTAAATTTCAGAATTTGAAAAAAATGTCATTTACGTCCTTTTACAAATGGGCCCACCTTAAAACCGAACTAAACCAATCGTTTGGGAATTGAAATCGTGTCAACCCCTTGCAGTCAATTCATCTGCGGAATGGTTTTTTCTACGAAATAGAGCCCTCTGGTTCTTCTCCTCCTAGTGCTTCCTTATATCGCCCACCCTGCATACGTTGCGAGTTCTAGCGAAAGCTGTAAAGAATATTTCAACGTTTGAAAGTAAGGAGAGACAAATGAAGACGAGAAATGCATCTTCATCCTCTTACTCACACAACATTTGTATATTCTTCTATCGGGAAGCTTACTCCTATTAGTTAAATTTGAGCTATTTATTTCAATATTATATTTCTAGCCTGTTTTTACCCCGTTATATATTTCCGTTCGATATTTTTACTGGATATTTACTGGATGTTGATGGTAAAACGCAGTTGAAACGACTAAAATCAACATTTCCAAACATTGCATGTAACAAATGATGTGGTACGAAGTCACTCGCACGGGTGGATATACACCAGGGTTGAAATTCGCTATGAAAAAATCGTTTGACTTGACCAGGATTCGAACCCGGATCTCCCAATTGCCGGTCAGGTGTGTTAGCCAGTTACACCACCAACCCATCTTCCTTCAAGGCGAATTTCGAGGTCAAGTCAAGTCAAATGATTTTTTCATAGCGAATTTCAACCCTGGTGTAAAATCAACATGGCACAATGGATTCATTTACTTGTCGATCGTTCAATCCTATAATTCGTTGACTGCAGCCCTCTATCTACATCTACGACATACTGCGGTGAAGTCACCGTACGATGTTTACAGCTCGCGGATTCGTCTCGTCATCTCTAAAGTCGGCGTCAATGTTTCCCGGAACGCGATACTCGGTCTCCACAGAGCATCTCTTCGCCTTCTCAAGAGGTAGTCAGTCGCCTTGGAGTGCCCTTGGAGTCCTCGGGGCGTGGGTCCTTGATTGATCCGATTCGATATCGCTTCATGCCTCTCCCCACACTCCTCCTCATACCGACTCCCAACCAAGGAAATAGCGAAGGAGGAGGAGTAAAGGGGTGGTAAGGGAGGGGCGGTATATGTGGGAGGAGGCGTATCGTGTGCAACGGACGAAGCGAGGAGTCCCTCGGTGCGTGCTCCTATGGTCGATTGTTTTTCTTGGCTTTCTTTGTTCCCCACGGCCATCGCGGCGTGGCTCTCTCGTAACGGTTTTCACCGCTCCCTTAGAAGGATGGCGCTGGACACTGCCCTTGCACCCGACGCGGTTTCGTATCGCGGAGTGCAATATGAGCGATAATCCTTGCCGATTAACTGTTTCAGATCCTTCCAGTCAACTGAAGGACGCTGTTACATTAACCCGCGATTTATTTCCAGCATTTGTATCGCATGAGAAGCTATCACGCCGTGGGCTTCTATTTAGACTGAAGATTTTGAATTATTTTTTTACGTTTATCGAAGTGGGCGTACAAATAGACTCAATTGTAACGAAGAAGAAATAAAGAAGTACTCGAAAGAGAAGAAGGGGAAATGCCCATATGGAACACCATGCATAATAGAAGAACCAGAGGAAACAGTACGTGGAAATATTCGTGTAGAGCGTGGATCTCTACGGATCGGAAACGTGGACCATTGGAAAAAGAGCCCAGAAAAAAACTAGAAGAAACTTTCGAAACCTGGGGCTGGAGGAGGATGCTGAAGATGAAATGAACGGACAAAATGAGAAAGATAAAGTGTACTGAAGAGTAGTAGAGGAAATGATTAAATGGAACGCTCTACAGAAAAGAATAACCAGATGGATTGGACACACTCTTAGGCACAATCGGTTTGTAGACTATAATTGAATGAGAAGTAGAGGGAAAAGTCCCAAAAGGAAGGACAAGAGATGGATATATGGACAAAATAAAAAGGGAAGTATATGCATAAGATTAACTACGTGGAATTAAGGGAACTAGTGTTAGATAGGGAAGGATAGAGGGCTGCAGTCAACCAATCTATACATTGAACGACCAATTATGATGAGAATTAAGTGCAAGATAAGCCATAATCTTTGTCAATGAACGATTCCAGACTGTTCCTGTAAACTGATAGACGATGATTCGTTCACCCACGATTTATTTCCAATGTACGAACCACATAAGACACATCGGACTAAATGTTCACATTTAGCCTGAAGACTTTTTTCTGTTGAAATCAATAATAAAAGTGACTTGGTAACTTTTCACGGGTATTTTTATTTGTACGACCAGTTTCGTTGCATGGGCAATATCTTCAGGTGATACCAGAAGATGCAACGAAACCGATCGTTCAAATAGAAATTCCTTGTGAAAAGTTACCAAGTGATTTTCATTATTGATTTCATAATGGATTTTCACAAAGTTAAGCCCGAAACCATCGAATTTATTTTTTCTGTTAATTCCGAGTCAATCTTCTTTATTTTTTAGGAAACCTCAAGAGTTAGCACAAGGAAGTACTACGAAAGAAGGAATGTGAATAAATTGAATTTATTTTTAATGCTAAAAGAAAAGAAGACCCGAATCCCTAATATGGAGCGTTGTGTTTTATGAATCAGAGACTTTGTTTGCTTTGGGAGATAGGTTAGCTAAGACTTTTTATATTGCAACTGTAGTGAGATGAATAAGATTTTGAGAATCCCAAGGTTCTGCGAAAGCTATCTTAGTAAAATAGTAATGTATCAGAAACTTCTAAAAGAAAAATGGAACAGTTTGCATACGTAACTTTCTTCCGAGAAACCAGTATCATCGTATAAGCTGTGAGTGTATACATTGATGCTGGATGAGTACGTAGTTCTTTGGGCAGGCTTGATGGTCGAATCGCTGTAAAAGTTTTTCATTGTTAAATGTTCAAACCCGGGGATCGTAAACGGATATAAAAATATTTGTCGGTGACATGGTCTGGATACAGACACTATAATAAACAATTCAATATTTTGTCCTTAATAATGGTCGGATTGTAATTAAATGTATAAAATGTGGCTAAGGGACTCTCATGGGTTACCGACCGCTGTTCTAACAGTTCCTAGCCGCACTTGCCATATGTCTGATTAACTATCGAAATTCGAACACTTTCATGTATGTATCGGTGAACATAATCTATCGAGAAGCCTAAATTGCAATATTGCTTGCGTAAATAAAATTTCATAGTTTTGGTGTACGTTTGGTGAAAATTTATATCTTACTACCCGCCCACAACGTAGCAAGTGTTTCATGTTAAATTTTTTATTGCCCAGATGAATGTACGAGCTGAAAGCATTCTGCGGAGAATTCTCGACAATTGCCTACTTTGAAAATGTAAATTATAAACAATTTTACCAAAAAATTTATCTTGCAGATCTTAAGAATATGCAATCACGAATGAAATATTTTGAATTCGGTCGAAGTAACATTTGCCCATTTTTTAGATTCCACGAGCTGTGTTTGTACAGGGTCCAAGTCCCAAAAATTTACGCGCCTGCCAATATTCAGATCCCATTAGTAAGGTAGATTTACGTTTGTGTGGGGTCTACTTGCAGCTTGACGGGTTGTGAAAATTTGCGGTAGGCATATAAATGGTACATACATACTAAGGTCGCACATTTTCAACCAGCAAGCTCGTAAATATTGATTCGGGGACGATGGTTGAACGGAATTCGAAATTACGTACAACTAGAAAGATAACAGTCAGAGTTATGAAACGTATTTGTAGGCGTTAATTTCGAGCTATGAAAATCGCGTTTTTACTCTCAGTTAGAAAATCCGTGCTCAAAATTGTTGCTCCAGAATGAATTTACCGGATTTGTTTCTTTCTGGTCAATTTCATGCCACATGATAATTTATGAGACGGTGAACGATGTCCGGAAACAGCAGCACTTAAGGATGCTATTCAAACTCCTCTTGCTTTGATGGATCTCTTCATTTTATGGGATTGATGGGAGGAGATTCTTATGTCGTGAATAAAAAATTCAGTTTGCTCAAGGTGAGATTCCGCTATAAGGCCCTTTTTAGAAAACTTTTTTTTTTACTCTTCGACCTTGCAAAAGTGGCATCTGACTCTCGTTATTCTTCCCTTTACTCTCGTATATCAAATGTCATGGTGAACGCATTGTATTTTTGCACCACGGACTTATCTCTGAGGTGCGAATAGAGAGTATATGATAAATCTATAAATATTCAAGATTCATGCAACATGGTAAAAATACAACAGATGCATTTCATTCATTGGAATAAAACTCTTTATAACTTACTAATCATTTACCTTACTAAATTTCCCCTTCTAATCACCAACGGTCTCGAGGGAGATTTTTTTCTAGAAAATATGCGTCTCTACATGGCTCCGGGTCCTACATTTCCCCTTATAATCACCAACCGTCTCGAGGGAGATTTTTTTCTAGAAAATATACGTCTCTACATGGCTCCAGGTCCTATATTTACCCTTCTTAACCAACTGTCTCGAGGGATATTTTTTCTAGAAGACAAAAATAGACCTTAAAAAAACCTCGCAGTATTTTTCCGCCCATTCAAATGCGGAACCGCAGGTCCCCAGGGGTATTTATTTTTGTGTGGCAGGTATGCGTGAATTATACGGCAGAACACTGAAACTACATTGAAACCAGCGAACCACACATGCAACGCGCCCATTAAAATCGACTAACCAAGAAACATTCTATCGACAATCGTTCCAACATGCAAGGGGTACAAGAAAATAACAGATGACGCTCAAATGACCTTGAGATTTACGAGGTTTCTGAGGATCCAAATGAACATGCTTAAGATGTCCTGAAGAGGGAATGAGGTCTGCCCTTTGACGACGAAATAACGGAGGAAATGATGGGACAAGCGCCACCGCGTAAGAAAGCGTCGTGAAGGGAATGGGACCCGGGGAATTGTAGTCACATATGTCCAAAGAAATACCAAAAAGAAGAAATTCTGCGGAAACGGCGCGTAAAGAGGACCCTTTCAACTTGTCTCATTCAAAATAGAAATGATTTTTAGATGGATATTACAACAAAAATGGGGCAGGTACTAATAGATGGCGATTATACCAATTATTAGTCCAATTTTTACTGTTTCCGTATTTCCGTTGATGACGCAGCTTTCTGTAAATATCTTCCTTACCGTTGCCTGTGATATGAGTGGTATTCATTTTACAATGATTAAGAATAAATGTATTTAATTTACATTAGAAGATTTTCTATAGATGAATTCGCTAGTACTTTCGGTACCTAATTAACGGCAAGGATGTTGGATATACACGTATGTTTTAATTGCCTTAGCTGATTTTGAAAGTTGCGTTGTGGTTTCTAATTTTTCACGGTGAAGCTTTGTTTAGTTAAGTCCAAATAATTTTATTTTTTAACAGTAATATTATTTTTGAACAGTTTTTTATTTTTTAACAGTAATAATGTTTACATTACACATTGTCCGTAAGTCTACCTATCAACTGATAGAAAGCTCCAAGGGATGGTGATGCCTTTTATTAGTTCAGAATGTTTAGATATACATGACATATACATAATGACCTATGATGTATAAATATGAGGTAATGCCAGGTAATACGTATACAATTTAGCCTTAATATGAATAACCATTATTACGAAGGTCAAGCATTATTCAAATCAAATCTTCAACTTCAATTCAATTAAAAATTTCAATATTATCATTAAATCGAGTCAATATTACGAATGAGAAGAGAGGCTACACAATCTGTGTGTATGTCTTCATTTAAAGGCTGCGTAGGCCTTGAGGAAGAGTCGTGGGGATGAAAGAGGAAATATAAAACTTGCACTCCGTGCAATGTGAGGGAATAAGTTTAAAAAAAACATTCAGCTGCTTTTTCTGAATTATTGGCGCAGGAAGCTAACTGAATCTTTGCTCGAAACGCTATCATGCCGTAAATATTGGACGCGCTGCAGTGTCTGACATAATGAGAGGCGGGACGTGATTTTCAGTGTTATTTCGCCTTCTGGTTCAAAAGGGCTGTTTCATGGCGTAGAAAACGACTCAGTATCTTATATCCGAAAGAAAATCAACAAGCTCTTGCGAGTCTTGCTGCTTCTTTTTTCGGGAAATAAATCTTCCTCGCACCTGAGACTTGCTGTTCACCAACTGAATTCATGAGAAAAAGACGTCCATTCAAGGAATTCGATCCGACCTTCCAACCCACTCTGCTGCAGATGAGACTTTATTGAAGTCTTTTGGCGAGGATCGCGATATTCTGATGCTGAGGATCAATTTGTAATCTCATTGAATTAAGAGTGATCTGGCATACTCTTGCAACATCTCCGTGAGACTTAAGTTGCCTCATGGTGTTAGCGTTGTTTATAGGATTGGAAGCCAGTCAAAAAAAATGTAAAATGTAACTCTTTATTTTTTGGAAAAATGATAGGAAAGCATCATATTTCAGTGGCTGATCAGCAATTTCTGGAAAAATCATAGAATACCACCAAAATAAAACAAAATTTGTTGCGCACGAAAAGCACTGTTGCATTTGCAAGGAGTTAGTAAAAGCTGGAGATTTCAACGGGTGTAGGGCCTAGATTTTAACGGACGCTAGCTGGAGACTTCAATGGGTGTAAATTATTAATTTTTTTCTGCGCAGTCCTCTGAGGGCTTCTTCAATAGATGGTCAACAATATGAGCTTATTTTAATCCTGCTTTGTTTGTATCGTAAACAATGGCGTGCATCGCGCTCCTGACACTTATCCACTCTTCCACGTTAAATGCAGTTGTGTTGGAAGCGTTGTGCTGTTATCTCTCCTCTGCTTCTTAACAAAACCTTTCCATACGAGTCTTCCCCTCCTTAACGGAACGCTTCTAGCAGGAGTCAGCGCCCAAATTTTTGCAGTTGCTCTACCGTTGAATATCTGATTTTCCATGGCGATATACTACGGCAGGAGCATTGCACACTTGGAAGTGGAAGTAAAGAAAATAAAAACATACAGCTACTACCCAGGAGGTTATTAATTGCTTACCTCCTTGCTGGTAGCTGCTCCTGATCCGCACTCTTGGACATTAGGTGGGATTCTCCTGGAAATTCTGAGGAAAACACGGAGAAGCCGAACATTATCTTCAAAACGTTGAATGGAAAGTCTGGTGAAACCATTAAAATTATATTTTGAATTAACTTAGGACAAGATTTTAAAGTTAAAAAATCATTTACAAATCTCAAAGAATGACGTTATATGTCAAAACCTTGGTTGGGAAGTTAAATAAAAAGACTAAATAACAATGTTTACTTCATTTCACGTGAGATATTGAGTATCATAAAATTAAACCCGAAAACAATAAGAAGTCGTGAAAGTCCATCCAAGATAATAGTATAGTTTACCGAAAGAAATCAGCCAATCAGTAAACATGTCCGATGCCTTTTCGGGGAGGTGATTACGTAACGGAAGAATTCATGATGTTGACCTTTGTTTCAATCACATGCACGTTGAAAAATGGATTACTTTCCATTTCATTTGAAATCAAATCAGTATATTTCAACTGGGTTACTTTCCTGGACGGAATCCAGAGACTCTCCAAGACAACAGCAGGCTTCAGAAAAAGCGTTTCTCGTCCAGTTCCATCGTTTGCAATCTCACTGGACGCTATTTTTAACGCAGGGAGGTGGAAGACTTCCATTCGGCCGAAATAAGTTCGCTAATACTTTTTTTTCGCGTCTCTCACAATGCCCATCTGGGCATCTCACTCCACGACGCCAGACAAACACCCAGAGCTGAGAGACCGCACCCTTGGGTCTACACCCACCGCCCGGGATACGCCCAAAAACGTATCGGGATGGTGATGGGCGACCTTGAGCTCTCCCCTTCACTCTCCCCCTCCTCTGAACCTCCTCCTCTCGGGAAAGACCGGACCTCCTTGCCCACCCACCTGGGTCACCCATCCCCCAAAGCCGGCCGTCCGGGCTTCCTCCCACAGCCGCACATAGACGTCCAACCGCCCTGCCTTTTCCTTCGATTTTCTTTGAGACGCATTCTCATTTTTGCACCTCCTGACATGGTTTACGAATACTGGAACGAGTGAATGAATTTTTGCAATGTAAAATAGAATCACCAGTCTCGCGGAGCAACGAAGTCATAGAGATTGAGTAGAAAGAGAAGTTTGTAACAAAAATAAAAACACAAAATGGCCGCCCAATATGGCTCAATAAAGGAAGGAAAATCGCACATAAATTAGATGAATATAATAGTTTCATCTTCATTGGGTCACTTTTCACTTTACTTTTTTTAAACTCCGTCTTATTTTCGCACCTCCTGATATGGTCAACGAAATTTGGAACTAGTGAATGAATTTTTGCAATGTAAAATAGAATCACCAGTCTCGCAGAGCAACGAAGCCATAGAGATTGAGTAAAAAGAGAAATTAACGACAAAAATAAAATCACAAAATGGCCGCCCAATATGGCTCAACAAAGGAAGAAAAATCGCACGTAAATTAGATGAATATAATAGTTTCATCTTCATTGGGTCACTTTTCACTTTACTTTTTTTATACTCCGTCTTATTTCTGCACCACCTGATATGGTCAACGAAATTTGGAACTAGTGAATGAATTTTTTCTTTCCGCACAATAGAATCACCGGTGATAAATGAATCAACTAAGTCATTGAAAATGAAGAGAAGGAGAAGTTTGCAAAAATATAAAATTACTAATTGGCCGCCCATTATTGCGGAAGGAAAAGAGGAAAAAATGGCACAAAATTGGACAAAAATGAGAGCTTACTCTTGGTGGGAGGAGTGAAGAAAATAGGCGTATAAACTGAATAAATATTAGAGCTTTCAAGTTCATTAGGTCACTTTTTTTAAACGCAGGATCTTTTTTTCTCCCTCTGACATTGAACAACGATAATTGGAACGAGCGAATGAATAGTTGCTATAATTATGCGCAATAGGGTTGGATATTATTATTATTAAGAATTTGCTACAAATAGACCATATGGTCCGGTGGTAACACAGATACTGAGAAAATACCATTATACATACATGTAAAAATTAAAACAATGACATTACCAAAAATAAAAAAAAGCAAAGTTATTACCTTAGAAAAATATGGGGGGAAAACCCTCACAGTACAACTCCCCTCAATCTCGTCATTAACGTCAGTGTCTTATTTGGGAAGGGCTCTAAAACTTCTTTGAGTAACTCATTCCAATCCCTTATCCCCCGGTGCAGGAAGGAATATTTCAATGTGTTTGAGAGCTGCCTTGGAGGCTCTATCTTATATTTGTGATCTCTTCTCGCCAGATAACTAGGTTTTTTTAATCTTTCGGATATGTCCCTCCACGCAGGATCGCCAATGTATGCCTTATGCATGCACTTGAGACGTGCTTTCCTCCTCCTCGATTCTAGTGATGTCCAGCCCAATACCCTCATCATCTCCGTTACACTAGCCTTCCTATTAAAATTTCGCATCACAACTCTTGCGGCTAGACGCTGAACTTTTTCTAATTGCTTTATCTCCCCTCCCAAATAAGGGTCCCAGACTGACGCCCCATACTCTAAAATGGGCCTAACAAATGTCTTATAGGCGAACTCCTTGGTTTTCTTACAACTTTTTCCAAGGGTCCTCATTACAAAGTATAACACTCTAAAAGCTTTTGTCGTAATTTTTTCAATATGTGGCCCCCATTGCAAATCCCTATTTAAAGTCACTCCAAGATAATTACAGACACTGGCTTCCATCAATAATTCGCCCATAATGAAATAATTATTTGATATAGTTATTTTTTCTTTCCTGAATCTTATGATTATGGATAGAAAGAAAAGCTTGCGACAAAAATAAAATAACAAATGGTCACCCAATAATGCGAAAGAAAGAAACGAAACGGTGGCTGAAAAATTGGATGAAAATGAGAGCTTACTCTTGGTGGAAGAAAAAAGGAATTATGGAATATAAATTGAATATATACAAAGGCTTTCTCTTTAATAAGGTCATGTATTGCAAATTTAATTCTCATAATCACAAAATATCCACATGGTACTAGCGACTTTATCGGTTGGGAAATTAAAAAGGAATCAAGTTTTAAAAACATATAACTTATGCATGTAAATTATTTGAATTTTAAGTTGAAATAGCGGAAAAATAATGGGATGAAAAATACGAAGTTTAAATCGCAAAAACGTTGGATGGAATATGAATGGATGGAATGAATGAATGGATGGAATGAATGGAATAATGGGATGAAAAATACGAAGTCGCAAAAACGTTAAGCTAGTATATGCAAACAGTATCCTCTTTGGTCCTACATCGGACTGAGGGGTCCAGAGAATTATGTTTTGTGATTGGAATCTTACTCCGATGTCACACATCTCAAAATGCCTCGTCACGAAGAGCCCTTACGTCACTCGCGGGGGAAAGTGAACCGGAGATAGAGTCATGAGATCCTTCTTGGGCAGGTCATCAACGTCCTGAAGCCTTCTGTATGTCCAGGAAGATTGATTGCGGGTTTTCTTCGAAGGCGTATCTGGTAGCGAGAAGCACTCAGACATATCGCCACTTTGAATGAATTGAAACCAAATGGGGTTTGTTTCAATGCTTTTTTTACCGGTCCGAAGAGTGTGACCTAAATATATGTTTTCGAGATGCACTAAAAAGGTTTTAATACTCACGGACCTTAACTCTGAGATTTATGACTTTCATTTAAGTTTTATGAAAGGTTTTATTTCAAATTAACAAGAAAATATGCTATTGGATACGGGAAGGTAAATTTTCGGGGAAAGAATGTTAAGAATCGTCTTGATTAGGCTTCAGGGATTAAGGAGGCTGCATTGACAATGTCAAATAATGAATATTCTGTTTTCTTATAGAATTTTTTTTCCATTTGTCTTTGAAGAAAAACCCTACCTTTCCACGCTATTTACGTGGGAATTTTCACTTGCAATAATTTGGTGATAAATATGAGAACGGGTGAAATGTTGGTAAAAAAAATGAAAATCATATTTATCAGTCAAACATTTTTTGTGAAACATATTGGTGAAACAAACGCTTTTTGTGAATAATTGGTGATAAAAAGAAAAACATCCCAGAAAATGAAATGGTTATAAAGTATAGGCTCCAATCTTAGTTTTTGAGTTATGAGGAAATAACTTCATAATTTGAAATTGAAAATGCGTCTACGTCTACAAGGTACCGTCTAAGCTATGACTACGTAAGGTATGTGGCACGGGATGATTCCTCACGAGGCGTGCAACACTCATCCCAGTTCAAATCAGAACCTCAATTGTTCCCTCAGTCGCTGGGCGTAGACCAAAAAAACAGGATAACAATGCGTGGTCAGATCAGAAACTAGGAGAGTGCTACGTAAACTAACATACAGTACTCTAGTTATGATAAAAGTACTGGCTAGTACAATTTAAGCGATCGATTAATAGTCCATAAGAGTACAAAACCATGCAGAAAACAAAACATCCATCTCTTCTGCCTCCTCCAAACCTCCGCCACTAGCTTTCTCTCCTCTCTAACGATATCCTATACCTCCTCGTTCGTCTTTCTCGCCACCCAGCTCACCCTCTACATCCTTCTCCACACCCACATCTCAAACACCTGTAAGTCTACGCACATCCTTCCTTCGCAATAACCAAGACTCCATGTAAGAGTTTTCACCAGCCTTTTCATCGTGTGTCTTCTCAGACCCTCCCTCATCAATTCCTCCTCTTTGAAAATGCTCCTTTAGTAATGGTAATTCTAGGTATAATGTCCCTACCACAAAACCAGTATCCGACCCATACAGCGCGCTGCAGTGCCGCGCTAAACATCAGTTTTCACCAGTCCTTCCTTTACAAGAATTATATTAAAAAAATTTTGTTTAAATTCATGCTTCGTTATGATATGAGTTTATGGTGCAGATTTCGAAATTTAAACCACATTTGTATGTATATACGTGTTTTTTTATTGTGCATGGTACCTTAATATTTATTCGGAACAAGTTTAACGATATGAAACGTACATTTTCTCTTCAAATTAATTGATTGTGGCTTTACGCTGTGGAACGACAAGGAGGAATAACTCATAATGAGAATGATGTTCAGTTCCACTATATTTTTAATGCTGTCTACCGGTTTCAAGACTTACAGTTTGGCTGAACGCAATAGACGTTGAAACCGGCAGACAGATTTAAAAACATAGTGGAACTGTACATCTTTATTATTATAAGTATGTTTTCGCATTTAGGATAAAATCTGGACATGTATAATCCAATTTTCTCGAAATGTATGTCAACTGCCATAAGGTTACGTGATTAAATAGCATTTTTTTCCTTCCCTTATAAGAAACAAGTCGGTAAAATACATATTTTTCGCTTTTATCTATTCATACATCATTCAGTTGCGACGAAATAAAGTCCTCGCCTGCTACACCGAGGGTCGCGGGTTTGATTACCGCCTGGGTGGTTAATATCATCACTCAAGGCATGGGTGTTTGTGTTTCGTCTGCTGTTATTGCAATCCACCCGGTATAAATTGTCCAAATGGGCTGTATTTCGGAGTAGTGAAGATATAATTAAATAAAACACATTAGTAATAAGTTTGCGCATGCTAAGTTGCGCGCAAATCTGTACGTAAACTACTATCGTTCCAACCGCCTTTAGTCAGCGCAACCGTCGTCTTTGACTCAGTAGTGGTACGTGGCGTTGGTCACAGCCCCGGGCCAACGTCCTTGAGACCCTCCGCCTCCCTCTTAGTTTCCTCGACGGCTCCCCGTTGCCTCTTTAACGGATCTCATCACTGCGGTCTCCTCAGACGCCACCGGTCGGCCTATCCGCCAACTCCAACCCACCTGTCCCTCCCCCCGCTTTCATTCTCCTTCGGCCACTCCCAACAGGAAGGATATAACTTCTTTTTTTTTCGATCGGAGCTGACTGACGCTCGGGCAGTTGGGCGGAGGCCTCTTTGTGTCCACTTCGCGGGCGAACTTCACGTCAGTTGCCGGTTTGGCGAGGCTGCGTCCCTTTATGGTTACCGGGCGGGTCATGTCTGCCGGCCCAGTGGATCATATACGGTGATCTACGCGGCGTGAAGAAGGAATGCGTTATGACGTGAGCGAAGCAAACCTTTGCGAGTGGCTGGGGCGTGATTGCATCTCAGTATACTATTTCTTGTGTCTCTTTTTGAAAAAAATTGTTCCCCACTATGACTGTGTATAACATCAGTCATATCGGGGAACACCTCCTCCAGCACCAGGTTTCGAAAGCTTGTAGTCTTTTCTGGTCTACATTTCCAATGGTACTTGCTTCCGATCCGAGTACCGCCACGCTCGACAAGGTTGTTTTCACGTACTATTTCCTCGATTGTTGTCTTATCGTATTTGAACACAGCGGTAGTTAATTTGTCAAGTAACTGAGCTTGAACTATCCTTTGTTTGATGCCCGTTCTACTTCTTCCGTCCCTCCTTATGGTAATTTTGAGGTAGATGAAGGAATGCACTTTCTCTAATTTCTCTCCTAACAGTGTGACTTCTGTATTCAGCTTCTCTCTTCGATACACTAAGATTTCTTCCTTTGGCTTATTAATTTTTGTTTGAAAATACTCAGGAAAATAAAAAAATGTTGCTATTTTAATGCTTTAGCGAATTTAATACAAGAAAATGTTGTACACTTCGATAAAAATCGCTACGGTGTCTCGCAGCTGATAAAAGGATTAGGCTGGGACCGTAAGAGACTCAAAGTGGGATATTTCTAGAAAAATCCTGATCGGGCGTGTTTCAGAGCGATTCCCAGTGAATGGTGAAGTTCTTTTGCCATATCTTTGAGACTGATTGAAGCAGAAAGGTAAGGGAGATGCACTGCCGAACTGTTAGTTATAAAATTCCTTCTTTCCATGAACCTTCTTTATTAGTTACTGCGAAATCAGCGTGAGAAAATACCTCATAACACATCATTAACATGCAATTCACCTTTGCCTCTACCCCTCCATTTCCCAAATCCCTCCCCTTTCTTGCCCAGTGCCCTATCATCATCTGCCCCACGCCATTTGCGATGATACGCGGGATATTATGTAGCTGTAGGTGATGTATATTCAGTCTATCCCGCAGAAATGCTGGCTGATTCAACATTCACATGACCAAATGGTATCTCTGAACAAAAACATGAATTAATTAATGAGTCTAAGTTAAAAGAAAAGGTATCTCAAAGTCTTGATAGAGACTATTAGGGAGAGGCAGATTTTTTAAAAATCTCAGCTTGTTTTGATTATACCCTTGTAACACCATGCAAATTTATTGCTCATTTTCTGCGCATAAAATTATTTTGAGCCACCGATGCTCTTCCTTTACTGAGGGAAACATAGAGGAGTAATTTTTGGCCTCTTTGGCCTCTGTTTTGTATGCCTACCACCACTTAATGACACGTTCTGTGCAATGAGTTAGATAAAGTTAATGAGAATTTTTTGGAATTTATACAAGTGATATAAAATTACAGTTTCCGGTGTGAAACGGTGTAACCGTTCCATGAAGACAGAGGCAGAACGCTTGCTGTTTGCGGCTTATATACGAGGGCAGTTTTTTTTCAACCTCCGATAGGCCATATATATAAGACAAGTGAATATTAAATTATTATTTTATTATCAAAATGTTGGTACACTTATGGCTTCTTTTTGACATAAATACCTTGACGATTGAGACATTTGTCGTAGCTGCGGACAAGCTTTACAATACCCTCTTGGTAAAATGTTGCCGCCAATGCATTTAAATGAATCTATACGTTTTTTTGAAGTTCCTCGTTAGTTTGGAAGCACTGCCCTCACAGCCATTTCTTCAGTTCAGAGTAAAAATGGAAATAACTCGGCACTAGGTCGGGACTGTATGGCGGGTTATCGAAAATGTCCCATTGAAATTGCACAAGGAGCCGTTAGGTTGCACCATTACTGTGAGTACGGGCGTTGTCATGGATCAGGGCGCAGTCAGTGAACATTTTTGGGACTCAGTGAGCACAAAGTTATTTGAAGACTGAATGTTCTGTAATGATAGAAAACTGAGAAGATCTTAAAATTTTCGCTATTCCATAGACAAAACACTTATGGTGAGACGACGGTTTTCTCTAACCACTTCGTCAACTCGTTGAACAAGGCCGTCTGTAACAACAGACTTGCGTCATTGGCCCCATAATCATGCACATCAGTTTGGCCATCTTTTAATTTTCGACACCATTACCGCACAACCCCATCACTCAAAGTTTTCTCAATTTATTCGGCTCATTCTTCGATGAATTTCTGCTGCACTATTCCCTCCTGCCCTGCAGGAAACGAATAATGCTTCGCAATTCGCATTTGGCGGGAGAATCAATTGAGGCGGCCATGTATATGTGACTGCTGCTCAGCACTGACTGACGACTTGAACTCGGTAGTGACAGAGCGTGTAGTGCGGGAGATGCGCAGTCAACTACTGCGAACACCACCCGCCTGTCGCTTGTCTGGCACTTATGCTGTGCTATCGGAGGTTGGAAAGAAACGGCCCTCGTATTTAATGCTTCTGGTCTGTCATTATGCCAATAAATTCTTTTGTTATGTTAAAATATGTAAGTGGTCATTTGAAAACAATATTTTTATTTTACTTTTTCCTTGCCAAAACATTTTAAGGGATTCTTCAATAGTGATAAGAATAAAAATAATTTGCTTTAAAAGTTGCCTTCCCTCAAGTGCCATTCAACTTAAATTTAAAAAATATTGCATAAAAATAGTCAACATTTACATGGAACAAATAAAAAATATAATGGGTTTTTTCTTCCCAAAAACTTTATATTTACTCACAGGCCCACAAGATTTAATTTATTACATTTTTCCAACAATGACTCAAATTTTGCTATCCACTCAGCAAAGTACATTATAGTTTTGGGAAACCCTTTTTTCAAATTATTCAGGACTTTTTAGGCGACTCTTTTCGTGAACCTTTAACACTATGCGAAGTTTATCGCTTATTTTCTGTACATAAAATTATTTTAGCGACCGTCGCTCTTCCTTCACTGAGGAAAACAGAGGAGTAACTTGACGCCTCACCGCTACTTGATGACTCGTTCTGTCGAAGGAATAAAACGAAATTAATGAGAATTTTTTTTAAACTTTATGCAAGTGATATAAACTACAGTTTCAGGTGTGATACGGTGTTGCCGGGCCATGAAGAAAAGGCGAAATACTTGTAGTTTGCCACTAACAAATTTAGTGTTTCTCTTCTGTCATTATGTCAATAAGTTCTTATGTCATGATGAAATATGGAATTGGTCATTTGAAATCAATATTTTTGTTTTAGTTTTTCGTTGCCGAAGCATTTTAAGGGATTCTTCAGCAGTGATAAGAATGCATAAAATTGCATAAAAAATAGCCTATCCTATGGTGCCATTAATGAAATTAAATGCAAAAAGTATTGCATAAAAATAGTCAAAATATACGTGTAACATATTAAAAATATAACGGGTTTTTTCCTTCCCAAAAAATTTTGTAATAAATCACAGGCCCACAGCACTTAATTTATTGAATTTTTTCTAAGAATGACTCAAATTTTGCTATGTACTTGGCAAGAAATACATTGGAATTTTCGCAGACCTATTTTCAAAATATTCTCGACATTTTAGGCGACTCTCTTCGTAATTGAGGATTTCTTTCCGAGTTCTATTGATGACTTATTGTCCCATCTTTCTTCCAAGTTTCATAGCGCTGGAAATCCTGGTGTACCGCTCAGGGTGTAGTATGTATTTGTACCTTATTAGCATCGGTGGGATGTTGACTAATATATTCAACAATATCCGGATTGTACCTGATGATGACGCTTTAAGCGTCGTACGAATAAACAATTGAGCGGACATTTCAGAGTTTCTATCGTTTAACTTCTGGATGAGGAATGGTTGTGCAACACGCTAACATTATATTTTTTTATGATTGAGTGAAAGTTCCACAAACGCGTTTGAATTAAATAGTGTAAAGGCGGGCTAATTGAGCCCTGGAGGTAAACTTGAGACCAAAACAGAAAAGTGGTGTTTGGTTCTCTGCGTACTCCTAACATTGGTATAACGACGTTGTTCAGTGCTTCACTGGTAGGTGGCAGTGAACTACGTCGTTATACTGATGTTGAGAGTACGCAGAGAACCAAACACCATTTTTCTGTTTTGGGCTCAAGTTAACCTCCAAGGCTCAAGAAGCCCGCGTTTACGGTAATTCATTATGTTGCTGTGAAAGTGAAGGAGTGAAGCAATCATTCGTGATAGTCATTTGTTGAAGTTCAAGATTTTGTGCCGGTAGAGACAAAGCTTTGTATCTACCGATGGACCGAGTGAATGAATGAAGATGACCCACGGAAAACACCCCGACCCGTTTTATAAATAGTGAAAACAGAATTTTATTCCCAGTTTTCTTTTATACGAATTGTCGATTTAAAATCAATTTCAAAATGTTAATCTGTGATCTTAGACGACTAATTGGGTGTTTTGATACATTTTTATCGGCAAGGAGTTTTCGAGCCAGGGGGAACTGTTTTTATCGCGCGACAATGACCCGACGTGGCGCATAAAAGTGGGATAGTACGCCATTTAAGTACATGCTAAATTTGTAGTTCTGGTACAAAAGCACCCCGTGTTTTCGCGTAAATCGACTCCATGCGCTGTATGTTTTTTTAAATCCTGAAATTGATGAATGAGTGAATGCATCTCGAGTATTTTAGACATTCAGAGGCCTTTCACCATCATGTTGGTGGTGCATTTCCCAAAAGCGTGCATCAAGATGCTTCATAAAAACTAACCAAAATTAAAAGAAGCAGTTTTTAATTACTTTGCACCTCATTCTACTTCTCCGTTGGACAGATTGAGTGCATTGGCCTGGTTGCGCGAGGTCTGAATGACGCTCTATTCGAGATGATGAAGGATTTTTGTAGGTTTCATTCTCTATGTGAACTGAGTTTCATTGCTGTAAATAGCATGAGACCATCGCACAGTGGGGTGAACAAGCTGGCCAAAAATGATTTTTTTCACTTTTATTTTAAATGAGGCATTTGTAGTTTATGTGAGTACAATATCTAAACTACAATAGCCTAAAACTATATTAGCTTTAAGTGATTTTTAACGTGAGCAGAGATCTTTGAAATTTAGAAACAATTGTCACTATTGTGTTTGTTTAAGGTGTCTGGGAGCTCCTACATATACTCCTCCCTAATCCCGTTCAGGCAGCATATGCAGCCCATCCCTGCGCATTTTCGTGGTAATGAAACATGGTGCCAGTGGTGCAAAAGGCCCTATCAGTGGAAGAGACTATTACCTACGAATACTTCGCAGGAGGGAGTAAGGTAGTTTCTGTGTTTGATTACGAGGATTCGCAAGGTCGCGAAACCCTTCGTTATTAACGTCAAAATGCTTTTGAAATTTTTTGCCCTCTCAAGTAAAGTGCAGTTATGTTGGCAGTATTTCCTCTCGCATGCTGACCTCTCTCCTCCGCTCCTTAGCCAAACCCTAGTTAATATTTCTCGGGTTTGGCACCGGGTAATGCTGTTTAAGGCCAACGTTTCGATGAGAAACTCACTCATCGTCATCAGAGCTAAGACTGACTTCAGTCTTAGCCCTGATGACGATGAGTGAGTTTCTCATCGAAACGTTGGCCTTAAACAGCCTTACCCGGTGCCAAACCCGAGAAATATTTATCTATAGTATTCGCCGGGAAAGCCTACGATCTTTTATCAAACCCTAGTTATCGGGGCGCTTACTCTATGTAACTGTCTCCAAGTTTCTCTACCACTATAACGCCCTTATTCGAAGAATATGGAACTGCACTTAAAGATCTTGCCATCTGTAATTGAATTGCATTCCAAAATACAGTTGATTATGATAACCGTACCAGGATTTAAAACTGGAACATTAGAAATGAGAAATAGTGCCTAAGACTCATGAGAGATTTTGCTTAATACGATGCTCGTATGTTTGGCGGTTTTCGATGAATAAAGTGATTTTGCACTTCCGATATGGATTTTGCAAATGCCTCTCGATGCTGTTATCCTGAAATATTTGTGGTGATTAATGCAGGTATGCAATCTGCCACGTATGCAGGTGAATACTAGCTGAGAACATGTAGTAAGCTGATGTATACCTTACTTAATCGGAAATATTTTGATCCTATCATTTATTTGTTAAGGGAAAATGTTTTTTTTTAACTACACTTGTCTTTTACCGTTTCAAGCTCTACCATTTTACATGTTAAGAACAGCTGAAACTCAGCATGAATTAGCTACGCCAATAATCGATTTATTCCGGGATATTTCGCTATTAACGTTCCAAAAGTTATACTCATTGTAGAGTGAAACTTTGCAGAGATTTTTTTGAACGGAAATTAGTAAGAATGGTCGAAATTCAGTTTAATTGAAGTAAATGGCATAGGCTCAAAAACTTGCTAATTGACTAATTAAGTGGAAGGCAAAGCTACGGTGAGTATAATCAAACGGATTTGAACCCAGTGATAGAAAGTGTAATTAGTGGTTTGATCGTACTGCTGATTGTACTGAGTAATTAAGGAATGTCTTGAGCTGTCGATAGGACTAAGCTAACATACATGGGCCACTACCAACCGAAAAGAAATGGTTGATATTATCAAATGTTTAAATTTATTCTATCAATTTTAATTAAATAATCAAATGACGTGTTTTATTGTCCGCCGGTCGTGGGAACGCATAAATGTTTCGAACTTCCAGTCTTTACTTGGGTTGTGTTTAAACGATTGCAATTCCCCAATTACAGTCGATTCTACCAATCGAATCAGCTTTCTTTTCGATTGAACCTTATCTCACATGGTGCGGACGAGGTTATAAATCTCTTTAATTGGGAAGAAAACGTTCATTTAGCCGTGGTGGGTTCGCTGACTTCCTGTATCTCCACCATGACTCAACGAGAGCCAGTGGGGAATCCATCTTCGAGCTTAAAAGGTTAAGAAGATTAGAAAGGGACCTTGAGGTTGTTTGGGATGGAAGAGATTGCTGGCGAATAGTTTAATGCTGGCGAAGCGTAACCGGCGGAATCACGTCCGCTAAGATGGATTTACTCATGGACCGGTCGTGTTTCGCCCGCAGAGCTAATACAGCTGTGGGCGTGGTCTTAAAACTTTATCCTTGGAGGGCCCCAGCGTGAATATGCAATACGCATCACAGGAAAGAACGTGTAGGTTGCATATCTCAATAGGATAACACGAACGTACGTATCTGATAAAAGTCGCACCCAGTGTTACGCGTCTGATTTCTTTCTTTTTTTTTATTGCGAAGAGACCCATAATTTTCCCTGAATAAAGGCCCATTTCGCAAGATGTTGTCTTCAGGGCTGAAAAACGAACTAAATACGGTATGCTTCAAAATCGTTTCGAGTATAGGGTGTTGCCGTATCTGGAGTAAGTTTCGAAGTCGAATCTTTCAGTCCTGACTGAAATAAACACGATAATTTGTGCCCATCCGATTCTTGTATCCTACGAACAATCAAAGACAAGCTTGTTAAACAATTTTTGTGAGAGAATACCGCGTAGTAGAGCTGGAATCTATCAAAATAATCTTGGGAGAAATTGTTCGAACTTTAATTGAGAAAGTGTTCTCATAAGGCTTGAGAAAATGAGGACAAGAGTCTCAAGTCAGTCACATTATTTTGAGATAAATAATTATAACCTAAGAATTATTACTCATGAAGACTCAAGAAATACATTTATCGGGTATATTTTTCGCGTTTCCCTCGTTTTTATTTACCCTGTTCGTTCTTATTTAAGGTTGAATGATCGCCTTAGTGATAAATTCTCTAAGTTTCTTTTACGAGGTCCGAAGTAGTATCAGATGAGGGACACAAAAGAACAAGGAGCCGATAACATTTCTTGATGGAACGTTCAAACCAATCGTTCTATCCAGGTCAGAACTAATTTCATCTCCCACCACTTCTTTGTTTGCGTTCCGGTCGAAAATTCTAGTTCTCGATTAAAAAATTCGATAAAGTGAGGCCCGACTTTGAGAAATTTACCTCGTGTCTATATTTGACGTGAGGTTAAATCTTATTAAAACTTCCCGGGCTTTGAAAAACTGCGACCGGTTTGATCCCAACACTGGGCATCATGAGGTGATTTTGAGGTTTTTCAAGGTTTTCATCTAAAATAAAGATGACATAACACAAATTTGGGCCCGACGCCATCGGACTTTTGCATTCGCGTTGCTTTACTCCTGACGATATCCAGGGCTGGATGAAATCAGTCGTAGTTTTTACTTTAGTCTCTGAAGTTTTAAAAACGTTTTCATCATTTCAGATCACAATCGGATTCACTGCACTGTCGTCCATTGTATTTTCTCGCAGTTCAAATATTTGTCTGCTGTTCAGGAGCTTACCTAATGGTATCTCTAACAACACAAGAGTTCGTATGGTGAAGCTTGAAAAACTGCTTTAGGTGCCTGTCGCGATTTTTGTTCATGATCAAATTTGCGTGAAACTTAGCAAACGTGTTTTAATTGGTAATGTGCATAGATAAAAGTGAAAAATTGTTTATTTCCTAGTTGTTTTCTTAAGAATTTAATACTATTTTTACGCTTAGACGTATTAAACTTGTAAACTATAATTACGGATTTTCTCCTAAACGCGAAATTGCACGTTTCATATGAATATGAAGGAGGCTAACAAATATCAAGGTATCATGCCGAGTCTATTACATGTATTTATATATGATTTTTGCCAAAAATTTGAATTCCGCTTCCTATTCCCAAGTATTAACTGAGTTTTAATTGAGAGGAAAAATTTAAAACGTAATTCTTACATCATTTGTATTTCTTTCAGTGTGGTTATTTAACTTATATAAACTTATGCAGCCAAGGGGAGTGTTACCCAAAAATGTTTTTTTCGACGCCCTGGAAAAGCTATTAACTTGTGCACTCCCACGATTACCGCTCCAACCACCTTAACACCTGGTCAAGGGAGGTGGAAATAAACGTCTTCAAATGTCGGCTTTGATCTTATATACTGCCGCTTATCCCCTGACGCCGTCTCATAGACCGCTGTTCATTGTTGCCAGTCTTCCTTGTTGTGCTCCATCTCACCTCCTCCCTACCTGCATCCCATCCCAGTGTCGTCGTGATGTCGATGCGTGACCGTTGACCAACCGTGCCTTCCCAGCATTCTCTCCTTCCCCCTTCCATCCTCTCCCAAGCCTCACCTCACGATACAGTGTTTTTTTTTCGTTCTATCTTCGCCATCTCTCGTTCCTCTCCGCCTCTTCGACGCTCCAAGATGGCGGACGCGCGCTCGACCTTGGACATGGCAGATCGTTTTTGAAAACCGAGAAGATGCCACGCCTATGTGCATGCCGCCCTCTAGATTTTCCATCCTGCTCCTCATCCTTCCTTCTTCCCTTCCCATTTTCAAGTTTGCTTTCGCATCTCAGTTTCTTCCTCTTTTAAAAATCACTCTCTCTTTCTACCCTTAGGCAAATTAACCACCGTAATTTCTCTGTTCTTTTTTTCCGGGTAAAACTACCGTATTTTACGGCATATAAAACGCATCCCAGTTTTAATGGGACGTAGCTAGGAAAAACGTTACTATGGTCCGCGTGGAAGTTTGGCATTGTGAAATCGAAAGTGGAGGTTTTTTGGGAAGATGGTTCTT
This sequence comes from Ceriagrion tenellum, assembly GCA_963169105.1. NCBI lineage: Eukaryota > Metazoa > Arthropoda > Insecta > Odonata > Coenagrionidae > Ceriagrion > Ceriagrion tenellum. The sequence goes on from OY720644.1 coordinate 60,989,631, forward strand.
TTAATATTTCGAAGAATATTTAAAAAAAATTGTATTTGGTGGGTAAAAAATATTTTCGTGACATTATCCAATTTTACGACAACATTATATTATATTCAATATTACATTTTACTCAATATTTCGTAACTTTCTCCAATGAATCTCTTTGGAAATCTATTAAAATGCTACCCAGAGTTATTTCAATGAGAGATTGTGTGCATGCATTTTTTATCGTTAAAAAAACTTTTTGGTATTACTTACAGGGGTATGATATTCCGTTTTGTTCTATAGTGACAATTTGAATTGGAACAAATTGCCGAAAATATTCAATAATGACTCTTTCGTGGCAGCAACATTCACGAAGCTGAAAGCATAAGCAAACTGTTTGAAACGCATTTTGCGTGAAGAAATCTACCTCTGGAGTTGAAATTATAAAAAAACCTGTCAGGGTAGTCCAATGTATTGCTAATTTTACTCTCACTTACTCTTTTGACATCTGTGCAGCAAAAAAAACGATATGTATCGATAATCCTTCCATCTGCTATAATTCTAGTCATTTCGATTGTTATATTCGCCCTAAAAGCCAATTGGCCATACGTAATATTGGAAAGAAAAAGTGGCGCTAAACTACTTTTTTTAGACATAACAATCCCATTATATCATAATCTTTGGACTGCGTATTCAACCAAAATTAATAATCTTGTAGAACTAGCTGCAGTTATCAAATGCATGTGAAAACAGGATTCTATGGATGTATATCCAACTCTTCAGTCAGCAGCAGAAATGATATCGTTTACTTAAGCAACTCGATGGAAAAAGTTCAATTTAGGACGAAAGTTACCTGAAAGCCTAAAAGGCAGGGACTAGTAATCTTGTGTTCCTATCATGCTGCACGCCGGTTCCTTTCAATAGCATAGAAATAATTACATAGATGAACCTGACATTGTCCGTTCACCATGCTACAATTACCTTGTTTCGCACAAGAGATAAAAAAGAAATGTATGATTTCAGCTGTAGTTATGTCATCCCGAAAATCATCATTAAGGGTTATTTTTATATAGCAGAGTGGTGAACAATAATGATGGCAATCAGGTTATATTCGCTGTCTTAACTGGGGGTCAAAGATGTCTCAAGGCTGCGTAAAGACTCAACTTTGCACATAATACCAGATACCAGGGGGTTATATTTTGAAATGATGTATGTGAAATGCCTATTGACAGATCGTCCCAAGCCATGTACACACGGGGACATTTCTGGCACTAGAGCTGGTGCGGTGAGTGGGTGGCTTGTTCCCGTGTGAACAGTCAAATATAATACCATTTACTGGCTTTCTATCGATTCGCTCTCTGGTAAGGTTGTCTCTCTCTGGTAAGGATTGGAATGCGTTCATTCATCGATGAATTGACTCCATTTCATGCGGCGTGGCCCGGTGCGCAATTACAGGTCAATTCTGACTCAATAAAAATTCCTGTTTTCGCAGTTTTCTCAAGCGGACCTTTTACTGGTTGATGCTATTAGGAAGGCTAAACCTTGTCACTGGCGTTGTATTCTTTCACATCTCTTTGCAGCCGTTATTTTCATCTCGTTGTTGAATATGTTGTATGGGAATAACATGTTTTCACACATTAAAAAAATTACATTTAGGGTCTTCCTCTGATTTTGTTGAAGCCCCTAGTAGTGCGTGGCAACGAGGGATATTTGTGACTGTAAACTCGACGGTTTATCTCTCTCCTTTCACAAAGCACACTGCTTGGTGTGTTGAAATTGTTAGTGGCTTACATAGATTGTCACAAGCTGATAATAGCATAATTAGTGAGTGTATTTCGTGCGGTAACGAAAAAAAGGTTGATTTTATTTTTTGTTTATACTCTCGTGATTCATTTTCAATTAAATTTCACCATTTTCAATAATGGTTGCCTTATGTGCGGTTATGAGTGGCACAAGATAATGGCTGCCCATGCGGATGACCTGCCATTGATTGCAAGGGAATGTGATAGCCGGTAGGTATTATTAATTGTACTGATAAATCACACATTAAATATAAATTTAAATCCCTTCCGTTAATATGCTACAACTCACGATGCTTCAATATTTTAGCCATATACAAGGGATATATTACATTGTATTTATAGTTTATGAGACGAGCTAAGATCCTCTTAGATCCAGAGACCTCTATGATCCAGAAAAATTGAAAAAAAATTTTTCGTTACATTTCCTACCCTACTGCAAATTTGGGTACTACTTAAGGATATCACTGTATGAATCTGATAAAAAAAGAATGTGGAATTTCTCGATCACATATGTGTAAATAAAACCAATAACATTCTTGTGTTGTGGTTAATTGATTCATTTTTCAGTGCTGACGTTTCGCCAATTTTTGGGAATCTTCGGGGCTTTTAAATTAGTAAACTTAAAAAACATCAAGAAAAGCTACTGTCTACACTGAGCTATATGAGACTTTTTATGCTTCATATTTACTAATTTCAAAGCCCTGGAGATGCCAACAAACTTGGAAAAACTTCGGCACTGAGATATTAATCAATTGGCCACAACTCAAGAATATTTGTTGTTGAACAACTAATGATAAAAAAATCAATATTCATCTCTTCAATTTATTAATCTTCCTCATTATGCCTTTTCATTTCCGTACTCTCAAATGAATGAGCTTAAGGATATTATGTGGGATTTTGCTTCTTTTGACAGACGATGACGTGTTTTCGAGCGAGTGTCTTCTGGAGCGAATTCTTGAAGATGCTTCCAGCGCAGTATAATTCGTAGACCACATCAGCAAATTAAGTTAAATCCTAGAGCTAAAGACATAAAACTTCCACGTTTCAAGAAGTGGTTGGAGAGATAATTAACGCACAAGCAATAAAATCTGACTCATAAAAGACATGAACCACATCATGGAGACCCTTGTAAGAGAACTGATCGAATTAAAAATAAATATCGACTCAGAAATCAAATATCATCAAAAACCAAAATGATGGTTGTAGACAAGTCCATCAATGATAAGCAGCGTGCTCAGAAGGAAAGCAGTGCGCTTCGTTAAAAACTCCTACAGGCGTAGGTACATATAGTGTCTCACAACTTTAAGAGGGATTAAGGTGGGAGCTCCTAGAGACTCAGAGGCTGCACGTTAGGCTTAGGTTGCTTGAGAAATTCAGAACTGATATTTTTCAGAACGACACTGGGAATATTATCATGACTCCTCACTACATCTGTAGGTCTGACAGATCCGATAAAATAAGAGAGATTCACTACCGAATAGATAGGTACAAAAACTCTTTCTCTCCGCGCACAATAAGCGATCACAGTAAAAACTGAGCTCTACTGAATAAACTCGCATATTACACGTTACCATTTCACCTCCCAAAACCTTACATCTTTACACGGCTGGTGACCCAACACCCCCTGCCACCTGCCAATGCAGCCCAGGGTATAATGAAGATTTAGATATACACGCCACAATAAAATTAGGATACTCAAAAATAGAGCAAGTGAAAGAATTCTGCTGCTGGGACAGCCTAGTAACAAAATGAAAATAAAAGGATAAAAGAGGTGAAAAGAAGGATTTCCCAGGCTAAACTTGCATTTCAACGGGAGTGTAACCTCTTAGTTTTTATAACCACCTCTCAGTGGACTCGAGGAAAATCTTTGTTAAGACTTGTGTGTGGAGCGTGCTTCCCTTATGGCTGTGAAATATGGATCTTGAATGAACGGGAGAAAGATAGGCTCCTGGCAGACGAAATATGGCTCTGGAGAAGGGTGACAAAAACAAATTGGCTGATGAGAAAAACAAATGAACAAGTTATGGACAAAATTTAAGAAAGAAGAACGCTTCACCAAACAATTCACTCCAGAAAAATCAAACTCATTGAGCGTATGCTCAGTCATTTTGAGTTCCATAAAAAATGTTATCATTCTTACTAAAAAAACTAGTATTCCTTTAAAACATATCCTACAACGAGATGAAAATAACGGCTGTAAAGAAAGATGAATGTATACAACGCCAGCGACTAGGATTAGTCTTTTAAACAGCAACAAACAATAAAAGGTCCGCCGGAGACCGTTTGTTATATTTAAATAAACTACGTTAGGTACAAATATGCTGTATGGCTCTGAAACGTGGAAATCGACATCAAGCTAAATAAAGGAGCAATGTACGCCCTTTTGCTGCCAGATTGCAAGAGAAATGGAACGTTTTCTGATCCTTACCGGAGCAAGACAGTGCCAGCAGATGTCGTGTGATTTGGTTGCTTTCATTTGGAGAAACTTGAATAAATAGTGACATTACCAACTATTTTTAAATCCACAGAGTTCTTTATTGGTACAACTAGTTTCACTGCTACTGCGTGATCTTCAGGTACCGAAGTACCTGAAGAGTACTTCAGATACTGAAGTGCCTGAAGATGACGCAGTAGCGTTGAAACTAGTTGTACCAATAAAGAACTCTGTGGATTTAAACATAGTTGGTATTGTCAGTAGTTATTCAATAAGGGGCTTCCACAAGGTTACACCTGAGAGGATTGAATTCAGGAGAAACTTACCGCAATTCACATCCCGCGCCATTTATGGCGCCAGAGGTGTTGCCGCCTGGACATAGCTTAAGTTATTCGCACGGGACGGTTTGTAATCTCGGACACCGTTCGTCCTGAGCGTTGAGGCAGCGGTATTCGGCGTGGAGCGTGAACGTCCTTGAGAATATCTCATCCTCTTGGGCGTCCCCCTCTCACCATTGATGCTATTTCAAAAGAACGGCAGACGCCCTGAGATTTCCCGCTTGCATATTAGCAATGGGGGGGATGATGAAATATCACACTACGATGAGCGAAGAGAATTGGAAGACAATGAAAATTAATTAACAACGCAAATGTCAGCCACAATGTAACCACTACATCTACATACTACCCTGCGAGCCGTCGCAAGGGCGTGTAGCAGGAGGTGTTAGGACACAAGCCATGTAAAGATGTAAGGGATCACGTTTTGGAAAGAGAAGCGGTGATGTGTATTATGGGAGTGTATTTAATGGAGCTCAGTTTTTACAGTGGTCGCTTATTGTGCGTGGAAAGAACGAGTTTTTGTGCCTAACTGTTCGGCACTGTATCTATGGCTTATCTTATCGCTTCTGTCAGACCTAGATTAGCAGTGAGGCGTCATGAGTATATTGTCTGTGTCGCTCTGAAACACTCCAGTTCTGAATTTCTCAAGCAAGCTAAGCCTAGCGAGTAGCCTCCGAGTCTCTAGGGGCTCCCATCTTAACCTTAACGAACTTAAACCTTCCACTAAAGGGGGTGAAAATTGCCATGATAAAAGAAATATTTGACTTTCCCGGAATCCAAACCCGGATCTCTCAATTGCCCGAAGGAGCAAGTCAAGTAACTTTTTTCATATAGGATTTCGACCTCTTTGTTGTGTTCTGTAAATATGTTACATTACATTCATAAACAGTGTCAGCCCATGGCTAGAGCAAAATGAACGAAACCCCTAAGCGGCTGGTCGTAGGGGTGGCCATTCGTACGACTTATTAATGGATGAGGAAAAAGAGAGAATCTTTTTTTTACTTCTTCCTGCACGTATTTTCATCCAAAATGGCCTTCATTAGTCCATCGCAAAATTCACTCAACTTACTTTATTTAATAGCGCGAAAAAAGCCTGCAAACTGAAGTTTTTTTTCTACATTAACATTCCTGTCTTCAACCCGTTGAAATAACCGTCACTGAAATTGCACTGTAAAGGCCACTTTACACGTTACATTTTGTTGTACAAACGAATTTATGAACTCTTGCATGAGGAAAATTGTACCGTGTACCGCGGAAAATTTAATGATTGTCTGATTGACGTAACGGGAAATGGAACCTGCTCTAAATTCCATTCATTTATTTGTACAATCTTTAATACATTCGTTTGTGCAATAGAATGCACCGGTTAAACAGTCTTTACGCAACGTACGAATGAAATTGCACCCACCGAAAAAAATGAGGCATAATTTAAATAAAATATTTTTAAATTAATTTATTTTTTTGCTCGTAAAAACTCCGAAATTTGAGACAAATTATTGATTAAAAACTGTGCTACTAGTGGGAATGGAAACGGCAAAGTTAAGAGAGTCGTTCTGAAACTCTGAAGAGTAAACATCTAGGTAATGCGGGGTTTAACATTTTACAATCGCGAAAATAAATTTTCTATTACGAGCATCCAAATTAAAGTTTTCCCATATAATTCGTTGTCTCGGGCGTGACTTCATGGAATCGACTTAACATAATGAAAAGTAAGGAAAACTTTGTAATTCCACATAAATATTTAATGTACGACCTAGGTTTCGACGTGGCACGTCATCTATCACCAGATGATGACGTGCCACGTCGAAACCTAGGTCGTACATTAAATATTTATGTGGAATTACAAGGCTTTCCTTACTTTTCATTATATAAAATTTTCCCACCCTTGTAATATAGATTTGGCTGGCACTGTTAACAAATCTTCCATCAGTCTTTTGACTTTATGAGCGGGTAATAGACAACTGATCTCAGTATCCATAATGAAAAGAAAAGTAAATACTTTTCCACAATTATTTCACTTGTACGATGCGTTCCACAATTTTATTGCATCGTGTGGTACAGTTTTTTCTATAATATTAATTTAATAACTGTTGTGTTCATTGAGATGTACGGAACGGATGTTCATGTCGAGATTCAATTGTTAAGAGCGACAGTAACAGGACAGTCGTTGGAGGATACTCTTCCCCTCTTCCAGGAAAAACTTTTTGGATGGTTTTTAGCTCACCCTTGAATATTTTTTACAGGCAAACGGTCAAAAGGGAGAGACAAGTAAAAGGGTAAGTTGGATGGAATAGCAAAAAAGGCGTTTCAGAGTTAGACGGGATCCCTTTTAGTTGCATAAGTCACGGTTGAGACCACTGAGACATTTTCTATACCTCCTTAGGAAATGCATATATGCAAAAAGAATATTTTAACGGGCATTGTCACATGCGATCCTATTTATATCTATGCAAGGCATTTAATTTCTCGAAACTGATGCCATAGACCAATGCAATATTGTTACATAGAACAAATAAATATAGGTATGAGTGAAAATGACTCTTTTGAGAATTTATATGCATTTTTAGCCAGATTATTCCCAGGAAATAAAGCCAGACATAAGGAACCCCACGACTCGGGTCAGTCGAGGTGATGCACATTTTATCAAATATTTTCGATATTAATATGCACATTTTATTAAATATGTTTGTATCTAAAATTGGGAATAAATCTTTGAGGGTGGTCTTGAGTTTTGGACGCCAGGAAAGTATGTGATGTGAAGATTTAGGGCATGATTTAGGGATTTAGGGGGGGGGGGTGTCTTTTCTACGTGGGGTGATATTAGCAGAGGAGGGTAAAATACGCTTTTTTTAAAAGTGGCTCGGGATAATTTCTATTGGATAAATTGGATTTCTATTGGTATATGGACAGGGCATTACGTCATCAAACTGTAGTCCGGCAACCGAAATGACAACCATATTGTTTAAACCTGCTCTCTCCTTACTTTCCTATGGATTGCACGTGACGGAATGAACTAACTCGCGGATGTAAAGTAAGAATATCCACCATCTGTTGGAAATTTAAGGCCATGATACATGTATTGGTTACTTAGTGCTATGGATTGTACTTTATTTTACAATAGTTTTCGTAAGAAATGCGGATGATAATTAATTTAAATAAATAAACGATATAAATAAGGAGGATCCACATTGAAGAAGTAAGTGCATGCTGATTTCTAGTAAGCAAACAATCTCCGTAAATAAAATACAATTTCTTTACGGAGAATGCATATGAAAGAAGTAAATTCATGCTGGTTTATAATAAGTTATCGACGGAAAAAATCGTAAATTTGCAAAATTAGTGCCTGAACCCACAAGCGCTATAGGATTCAACGTAGATTGGCTGATTGGCTTCAGGTTCTAGCATTGGACAGCATAGCAATTGCCCTCTCCACATACCTCAATGGTTGTGATAGCAACGTCACTTGGAGAGGGGGATTATAACTAACTTTTGGGAGGGAAAGACAGGGTAGCGAATTAACTTCTATGCTTAAGTTCACACCACCATTTAATATTTCTTTGTTGAATAGTGACCCTCCCCACCTCACAAGCGCTTAATCTCTGTTCCTCTGTCTTCCCTCCCAAAAGTTAGTTCTTCTTCACACCAATGAGATATATGGTAAGGGCTCTTGGTATTCTGGCCAATAATAGTAACTGACGTCAATCTGCCATCTTTGTTAACCCTAATTTTCTATGGTGCTTGCAAGTAATCGCACTAATATCGCAATTTGACGATGTTTTCCGTCGATAACTTATTGTAAACGAGCATGAATGTACTTCTTTCATATGCATTGTCCGTAAATAATTTATTTCTTAAAATTAATAATAATAATCCGCATTCCTGGTGAAAACTAGGGTAAATTAGAGTGGAATTCATGTCACTAGGTAGAGAATATATGTTGCAAGCTGTAAAATGGGCGTGGCCTGTGCGCCATCTAGGTTAACCCCAATTTTTACCTTCGGCGCTCACTGATTGACGCTCTTATTTTGCAATTTTTCGATGTATCACACGGACAACTTACTAGAAATCAGCATATATTTAGCTATTTTTATGCATTCTCCTTGCATGTATTATTTAGTTAAATTAATAATCATCCAGTTTTCCGGTGAAAACTAGGGTAAAATTATGTCAAATCCATATCATTTTTAGCCAATGTTTGTTTCAAGAGCTACTTGCTTTATATTTCAAACAGATAGTGGATATTCTTGCTTTACATACGCTGATTCGTCCATCCCGTTTCGTGCCACCCATAGGAAATTAAGGAGAAAGCATCCTAAGGAAAGTAAGGAAAGAGCAGGATAAGCCAATATGGCTGTTATTTAGGTTGTCTGGCTACAGTTTGATGGCGTAATGCCCTCTCCACACCCTCCTCCACATCACGTTACTGTAACAGCAATCTATATATATTAATTTTGTAGCGTGTCAGACATTCTGTATCCGTTTTGTTTCTTTCTCTGTCAATTTTTGAGCTAGAAGAATGAGGTTTAATGCGTTGAATGTGGAATCTCTGTCTTCATGATTTGGTTGTAGTTTTGGATTTTCATTGGGCTTGTGGCAGGAGGTGTTAGGTCACCAGCCGTGTAAAGGTGTAAGATGTTCGGAGATGAAATGGAGACATGAATTAAAAGGAGTGTATTTAGTTTGTTCAAATAAGATCCAAAAGAGCGGCTGCTTGGGCGTGTGGCAGGGGGTGCTAGGTTACCATCGGTGAAAAGGTGTAAGTTATATTTTTGGGTTGTGGTGGCAACAACCAGATGCTGGGAAACTCAGTGACAAGGGAGAAAGGCCGAAAGGGAGAGTGGAAGAGTATACAGGTTGAATCAAAAGAAACCCACAGCGCTCTCCTATTCAAATGGCTTTAAAAACAAAAAAGGAGAACAGTGAATAAAAAAAATTTTCACCAAGTAGCTATTTTTTGACTATGACACTTACCCCCTGCGGGTACACACCCCTGCTCACTCCGTGAGCAGGCTAGCTGCCTGCTAGTCAATAAATTAATATTATACCAACAATTTTACCTGACGATGCGGTAAACCTGTGAAATGCGTCGCAGAGATTAAATAAGTGACAAAAAGTATAATGTACTCTTTTCAATATGGATACTAAGGTTAAGTTCCTCTATGAAGTGACATCTGGTATTGTCAAGTATAGGTACCTGATTTTATTATATCATTTGAGGGGAAGGGGAAGAGGGGGTAAGGGGAAAGTCATTTTGGGAAGTAAGGCAATGGTGGAGTGAAATTCGGCATGGGCGTAGGCCGTGTGTTACTATCTCTTTTTGTTTTATTTACGTTCGAATAACAAATAGATCGTAATATGTATGTTATTTAATGGCAGTTTTCAAGTAATGCTTCTTACAGATCTTAGCTTTCATTTCTTTATCAACAACCTCTTATTATTGCATCTCTGTGGACCATAATATTGTTACTACAAGAAGCCTACTCTTGAATTGACGCTTAAGAGGTCCAGCGTTCATGATATATCATGTACCAGATGATCGAAGTTATGAACTTGAAGTGCTGTTTGCATTGAACTTAGGCAAGATTCTGCATTCCTCTGGGAAATTACACAAATACAGGGATTCAAACCGCGCCCCATGCGGTGGGAAGCCTGTTCTCTGTCTACTTCATCTACTCAATATCCCCTCAAAATTGACTACGGCGAATTCTCAAGTTCTAAATTTTCTGAGCGAAGTTTATAGGAGATGGTAAGCTTGTTGTTTGATAGGAGGCCTGAGAGCGCTGACACGAATAGAAAAGTGTGCTTAAGACCATCGTGAGGCCAGAAATGACGTCGAGAAGTGACGCAAAGGCATTGAAAGGGTATGGAGATGGGAATGAAGATTAACCACAGATGAGAGTGGCATGATGGATGATGTGCTGGACGGAGAGGGAAAGGGAGAGATTGAAAATTGGAGGTCGCTGCTGCTATGTACGCGTCAAGTGTGTATGAAATGCAAGTATGATCGATTGGCATGTAAATGTGATGAAGAGTATAAAGGACAGTACAAAGCAAAACCACGTGAGAAGGACCCGCATCATACATTAAGATGGTTTAAGGTAGTTTGAGCGAAATATCATTTTACCTAGAAATCAATGAATTTGGTCTCATTTAAAAGAAAAATGTATCACCATTCCATTGATATAAAAAATTCAACCCCTTACTACATTACTTTCCGAGATATTTGCCAAAAAATACCAGCCCTTTTATATGGGAAATGGTAGGGGAAACGTGTATCCACTCTAAAGAGATCTTATATCAAAAATGAGGCATTTTCTACGCATAGATCTCTTTAAAAAATCAACAGTGTGTAGTTGGTGTGTTTTCTCAACTAGTTTTGAAAATTAATCATATTGTCACCGCAAAGAATTAAGAAAATGCGTAAACAATGGGTAAATGCGTGCAAGATTAAAGTAGTAGTTTTTGATATGGAGAATGAGGAGAATAACTGTATGATGAGGGAGAATGGTGAAGTAATTGAACAAGTGGATGATTTTGTGTACTTAGGTAAGATGTTTGCGAAAGATGGACGGATAGATGAGGAGATGAAGAGACGTGCAAATGCTAGAAGGGAAGTGGTAGGTAGCATGTGGAGCATATAAACGAATGAAAAAGTCTATAGAAGCCTGTCTATTGAAGCGAAAATCGCCGTGTACAAAAGTGTACTTCTTCCCACTTTGTTGTATGGTTGTGAAACATGAGTATCTCAAGATGGACATAAGAGTAGACTAAACGCCGTGGGTATGAGTTATCTGAGGAGTATTTGCGCCAAAAGTAGGATGGATAGAGTGAGGAATGAGTGGGTAATAAATGAATGTGGGTTAAATGCTCCAGTAATGGACGTGTATGAAAGGAGTGTGCTACGGTGGTTTGGCCACGTTGAGAGAATGGATGAGAGTCGAATAACGAAACAGATATATGAGAGTAGAATGAGTGGTGTGAGAGGTAGAGGTAGGTCGAGAAAGTTGTGGCTGAATGTGATTGAGGAAATTCTTAGGAGGAAGAATATTAGGAGTCTTAAAAACAGGAGGGCGTGTATGAAGCAGTGTATGGGGGTAAATGAGGTGAAAGAGGTTTGCAAGGATAGGTCGGTATGGAGTAAATTATTGAAGCGGAGTTAGGTGTACAAATATGTATTTATGAGTGAAACTTTGTGACTGTGCTCACCCCGGAAGAGAACAGCGTAATTGGTATGAATGCATATTTTGACCACTTTTGCATACATATATAAACAATTCTTCCGGAGGATTGGTCTTTGACTACCGACTTAAATAGTCTCTTTTCAACGATTTGCAATGTTTTTCTGCATCACCAGGGCTTTAGATTAACTATTGACATGAGTTGCGACATGAGTGAGGCTGAGTATTATGTTGATGAATGGTAACTTACATTATGCTCAGCCTGATCTGACCATTGAAGTTGATAGAGAGGGCATTACGCCATCAAACCTGTCAACCGAAATAACAACCGTATTAGTTATCCCTGAGCTTCCCACACTTTCCTTTGAATAGCGCAACGGAATGGACGAATTATCGGATGTAAATCTAGAATATCTACCATCTGTTTGAAATTTAAGGCAAGTGACTCAAGAAACATATGCATTGTCTACTTTGTTATATTGAATCTACTCGATTTTCCCATGGTTTTCACCAGTAGTGCGGATTATTATTAATTAAATAAATAAATAATGTACGTAGGGAGATTGCATATTAACCCTTAACTGCTATCGTCGAGTCTTTTTTGACCCGAAGATAAGATGACCGGTCGGAAAGACTGTATGCAATATTATTGTTTATAGCGTGCTTGGTTACGGTGAGAAATGAGCATCGGAAACATCGAGAGGCATTTATTATTTGTCTTTTTTCAATCATTTTTTTTTTTAATTTGTTCTTTTATTGTTGTCGTAGAACGGCCGCTTGCAGCAACCTTGGCTACAATGTAATCCTAGGGGAAAGGGGGGAACAGGCCAGTTGAACTTGAGACAGTGCGGGTGATGGCTGTTGTTTACGAGCAATTCGAAAAAGCGGGTCGTAAAAGACCCGAGGGTAGTGTGTGTACGTGGCCAAAAATCACTATTGTAGTTAAGGGTTAATGAGTTAAATGTATGCTGATTTCTAGTAAGTTATCGATGGAAAACATAGTAAAATTCAATATAAGCGTGTCAGCTCGCAAACTTCGAAGGAAAATCGGGGTAAACAATGATGGCGGACAGGCCACGCCCACGTGACAGCTTCCAGCTTTGGCCACAATTTCCTGCGCCGTCTCAAACTACCTGAATGGATCTGACTATGAAATATTTTCAATATTGTTAATCTCAATCCCTGATGCTGCTGAAATAAAACTTCATTTTACCAACGCTAATCCTCCAGATGAATTGCGTATTTTGCTTATAAGCATAAACATATGCGGCACAGCATTAAAGAAACTAGGTTTTGTTAAGCGTATAATAGGAAGGTCCTCAGATGAAAAAGTGAAAGAGAGATTCAACTTTGCTCTGGTTTGGCCACAGCTCGAATGCGCCGCGAGCATTTGGGACCCTGGTTATAAAGATCTAACCAAAAAAAATGAATAAAATACAAAGGAAAGCAGCACGCTTCGTTAAAAACTGCTACGAACGAACATATAGTGTTTAAAAACTGTTAGAGTGATTGAGGCGGGAACCCTAGAGACTCGGAGGCTACACGCTATGCTTAGGCTGCTTGAGAAATTCAGTACCGGTGTGTTTCAGAGTGACACAGAGAATATTATCATGATGCCTCACTACATTTCTAGGCCTGACAGATTCAATAAAGTAAGAGAGATACATTGCCGAACAGATAGGTACAAAAACTCGTTCTTTCCTTGCACAACAAGTGACCACAGTAAAGACTGAGCTCTTCTCAATACTCTCGCATAATACATGTCATCATTTCATCTCCAAAAACTTATATCTTTACACGGCTGGTGACCTACCACTCCCTGCCACACGCCCATGTGGTGGCTCGCGGGGTAGTATGTAGATAGATAGATGGATAAAAAGCTAATGAAATGATGAATGACTTAGTTTTCCACAGAAGATTCCTTACGGTCTCACGACCCGGGTTTCATCGCTGCGCGGCATCATCAGGTTGGGTCGTATGAACCCCGGTCGTGAGAAACCTGGTTCGTAAGGACGTAATCAACCTAATATTTAGTCGGAAATAACATTTACACTTTTACACCACACTTAACACATCTAATACGACCCGGGTCTCAACGATTTATCGTCATCATCAGGTGTTTTTTTCGGCACAATGTCTCTCTTTATATGAATTCCCACAGTCAGAGGGGGGAAGAGGAAGGAGAGGGAATGTTGAGAGGTGGAGGGAAGTCATAGTAAAATAAAATTCAAGGGCAATGGGTATTGATTGTGAGTGGTGTAGGGTGGGAAGCTGATGGTGGATTAAGGGAAGGAGAACGGGGAAGGGAAGCAACTGCATTAAGGATAGGCGATGAGGCAGGGAACAAAGATTCGTTAATTAGAGTGACTCCAGGGTCAAACATCTTCTTTAAAATTTCTAATTGTTGAGGAGAGAGTTTTATTTAAAAGTAAAAAAAAACCTTTTGTGTAAAACTTATTAATTCTTAATTTCAATATGAAGGAATTCCACCAAGTTACTGTCAGTACCATTAGCACTATGAAAGTCGTCAATGGATGATGTCCAATGCCGAGTAAATTAACGTTCTTGCCTTCTCCAAACTGCCATGAGGACGAGTCGAGGGTCAAAACTTCGACCAGGATGGATCGATTCTCACCAAGAGGAGGAGAAAAGAAAGTAAGAACAAGGAAAGAAAGTAAGGAAAAAGAGAAAGGAAAGAAATTAAGTAAGGAAAGAAAGTGAGGAACATTCGAGCTAAATAAATCCCCTGCCCTTGTCGAATTTCCCCTGCCAAACACCCTTGTGGTGGCTTGCAGGGTAATAAGTAAATGTAGATGTTCATGAACGAAATAAATACAGAAGTTACCCCTTAAATTGGAGGAAAGAACTAAAGTAGAAACAAGCAGGAGTGTATGCAATTGAAAACTGTCTGAGGATCAACAGTGAGCAAGTGAGCCGACCCTGTCTAATCATAACTTGAGGACACACGTGATTTCATTAAAGAATTGATCGTTTCTATCGATCGATTGTAGTGTCCTGTGGTTAATAATTACCTCAAAGAGCAAGCTGTTTAACATCTCGTGGCTTGTAATCGTCTGAAATTATCTAGATCTGGAAAATGCCAAAAAATCCAGAGAATTGAGTATATTTTGGTTCATCTAAAGTTGTATCTATTTCAAAAATTGTGCAAGGAATTTGACCATCAGGAAATTTGGTTCTCAAAACAATATACATATAATGTCAACGAATTGGAGGGATAATCCTCGAAAGGTTATCCTGGTTTTGACTCTTTCAGCCCTCTAGAACAAAATACTGTTAAGTCATTTAATTTTTTTTAAATTCAACAAAACTTTTCATTCGTTTTAAGTTTAGATAATGGCATGTGTTTATAGCTTATGGATATGAATGCCAAATATTTCTTAATACATTCCCGTATCCAGTGTGACTGTGAAAACAAAAATGGTGGCTGAAAGGAAGATCTTTATCGTGTGTAACGGGACTAATTACGCGTAGTTATGATAAGTAATTAACTAACTATAGCATTCGTTTAAATCTGTTCGAAGACATCAAGGTTTTTTTGACACCTTCATCAAATAATTACCAACAATTTCATGTGTTTATCAATATTTTATGAAACACTTTATGTACATACAATTTACTCTACATCGGGTCTCGATCGTTAAATATGGTGAATATAATTTTTCATTAGCATTCACTTCCATTTATTTTCTCGTATGAAGAGAAGACCTTTTTGTCTGAGAAATAGTAATCCAGGATTAATCCATGATAGATATTTATTTTCCAGCCCTAAAATTCAAGGCATTTACGAAATTCAAAATACAATCCTCGTCAAAACTTATACGTTCGGTGGTCTCGGGAGTCAAAACTGCTGTACTCTACTGCTCGAGGTTGTCCTACTACCTCGGGCTTACTTGTCAATCGTTCACGAAACGCGCAGGAAAATACTTCGTAACAAATACAAAGACGCAAGAATATTGAAGTAGATTTATCAGAAGATATAGAAGTGGGTTTATCAGTCCGAGAGGGCTGGAATTGAATTTCGTAGAATCGAGTTACGTTGATGTTAAGTTAAGTTGAAATTAATCAAAATTTGATAAAAATTTCTGCTTTGGAAGTAGTAATATGAGACTTAAGAAAAGATAAATATGGCATAAAAACATCTCTCCAAGAACATGTCGCTGTTTCATGTACAGCGTATATTAAGACGACGTAGGAATATTTAATAAATTCTCAGGCTTCAATTGGTTGAACAACATTGCGATGGTTTTTAAATAAATGCACTTTGTAATATTCCACAATAGTACCATGACAATGATATTAATGAAAACCATCGTGGAATATTACAAAGTGAGTTTATTTACAAACCGACGCAGGAATATTTGTAATAAAAGAAATATATCAATGTCTATAAATATGATTCTGGTTTGGCCGTATTTCAAAAATGTTCTTTACTGTTCAAACCATACATTTTATCTCCATGAAGGAAAAGCGAAAAAACCATTCCATCCCAACTTTGAAATGAAAACGAGGGTGGATAATCATATTCCCCATCCAGTTAAGGTGAGGTGAATATAAGAAGAGTGCTTAACGCATGGGAGCAACACGTTTATTTAAGTTAGAGTGAGTGTTTATTTATTGACATCACAGAGATGGATGCTCATTTTTACATTCTTCCATGAAACAAGTGAGGAACACACGCTTTGTCAACCCGTATGTGTCAATGGCACCAATAAAATATCGTTTAAAAACCATTAATGTGCCTTAAAGGGTGTATTCAAATTATTATTTGATCGTTGCATTGCTTTACGTTCAAATGTAAAAATATTTGGCCGAATAAAAGACTCCTGATCATCGATTGGGAAATATTTTGCCTGTGAAGTTGAAATTAATCAATATTTGGTAAAAATGTCTGCCTAGAAAGAAGTAGTATGAGACCAAAGGAAAGATAAATGTTTCATAAAAAACATTTCTCAAATAGCATATCCCTATTTAATTTTCAGCGTATATTAAGACGACACTGAAGCACTTGAATGCCAATATCGTCTCCAAATATTATTATGATTTAGCCAACCTATTAAAAATGTTCTTTATGGTTCAGGCTATGCATTTTATCTCTAATTTGGAACAAAAAAGCAACTGCTCTTCATCCGGGGCCGATTTGAATTCTGGAGGTTGTTGCAGTCTCCAGATTCGCCGTTGGTGTCGCTACCTCACGATGCTCGCGAAAAAGAGCGCGTTTTGCAACGAGTCTCAAGCGTAGCTCAAGAAACTACAAGCTTGCTCTAATGAAAGAAAACTGTTCCAATAAGTTTGATAATTCCAGCGGTGTCAGTCGATGACACTCACAAGGTGATCCTCACAAATCTGGTAGATGAATATTGGTAGAAAATATGTTAGATTTTGCTCCCAGATATTGTTCAATTTTTATTCATACCTACTCGTGATATTTTCATTTTCAGGGAATAAAAGTTTACTTTTAGCCCTGTGAGCTAATTTTTGGAACTCGTTATCGCATTAAAAGATGAACTTTGAATGTTTCCACGTGAGTTGATTTGGTCTTTGAAACTTGGCAAATCATTCTCGAGGCTACAGTTACAAGTAACGAATGACATACGTTGAAATCATTGTCTATGAAATATTCAATCTTGTTAAATATGAATTCTACCATGTCGGACGAGATTTTATGGAACAGCCTTTCGAAAAATAAAAACTGAAAAACGCCATGACGCCTCTCCCTGAAGGGGTAAGCGGAGACAAAGGAGCTTAATACATGTTTTTACTCGAAGAACACTCAAGATAATTCTCTTACTGGCAAAAATTATCCATTGCAAAGCCTAGGGATCCTATAAAAAGCTTTTGCTCATTTCAAATCAAATAATGGTGTTATTACTTGGGGGAAGCGTATTTTAACTTGGTAAAATCTGCTGTGCTTCTGCAAAAAGGGGATCATAATGGAGTAGTTGCGAATAGGAATATTCGCAAAACTTACTTATATTTTGTCTCGAAGCTAAAGTTGTTCATACTGCGGCTATTGTACGTTTATAACGTGCTGTAACTTATCTGTTTTAGGAGTGAAAACAGAATCTCACCGGCAAACAGGCCTACTGTAAGGGAATAGCTGTCTTTACCCGAGCTTTACATGTAGCTGTTTGGACCAAGTTTCTTCTATGTTGGGCCAGATTGATTTAATATTCTAGTCTTTGTCTGCAAAGTGGTATTAAGCCTGAATTCATCCTCGAGAAGTTAGTACTGTACTGGGGCGGGCATATCTTTTAATTATCAAAGGTGTCCAAGTGGAATTCCCTATTTCCGTCGGGGTGTTCAAATCCGATGAATGAATTTTTCTCAGCTCTTTATTAGCTTCATTTGGCTGTGTATTCGCTTAAGTTTTAGCCGGAATTTTTGGCCGCTCCTCTTTTACGGCTTCTGCCGTCTGCAGCACCAGCTTCCTTCTCCAGCAGGTTGGTACTCAGGCCCTAATTGTGTGGCGAGCTTTGAATGCTAATTTTTCAGGGTGGTGGATAGGAAAAGATGGGCCGACGAATTAGATCCAACGGTCCCATTTCGTTTAATTTCTTTCGTGGTGATACGTTGAGGAAATAGTTTTCCTCGCGAAAATGCGAGATTATAATGACCTCCATGCTAGGGTTATGGAACCAATTCAAACCGTTACTCCGTGCACGTTTAGAGCGCGTCTGGATGGAGATGTGTACCTCTACAACTACATACTACCCTGCGAGCCGCCGCATGGGCATCAGACAGGAGGTGTTAGGACACCAGCCGTGTAAAGATGTAAGGGATAAGGTTTTGGAAAGTGATATGGTGACGCGTATCATGGGAGTGTATTTGATGGAACTCAATTTTTTATTGTGGTCGCTTATTGTGCGCAGAAAGAAAAAGTTTTTGTACCTATCTGTTCGGCAATGTGTCTCTTATTTTATCGTTTCTGTTGGACCTAAGGATGTAGTGAGGCGTCATGATAATATTCTCTGTGTCGCTGAGAAACACAGTTCATACGTTTGATAGACAAGGTGTATGATGTCATAGGGAGCATCACTTAGATGTCTGCTGATTTTCATGTAAAACCTTGAAATAAAAAATTCCACTGTCAAATTTTAAAAAAACATTGTGTAGTGGTATCCATGTTCGTAAAAACATTGGCCATTTCTCGAGTATTTTTCTCCTTCGAACACAACAATATTAGGGGGTTCCACTGGTAGTTTTAAATCAAACAAATTGTTGATATATTTTGTTTTCTACTTTATTTATTGACCAATGTATTAAATCTTTCTTGAGTTTTCATTTTTGGTAAAATGTTAAAATTATGTGCAAATGCTTGCCGATGTTGCAGTACACATCCTTAGGGCATTCAATGCTGTTAATAGTTCCGGGTTTTTCAAAATGAAATTCGAGGTTTTAAGGCTGTGTAGTAGTAGTAGTGTAGTAGTTTTAAGGCTGTGTAGCTGTAAGGCTGTGTTTTAAGGCTGTGTAGTAATAGACACCGTTGAAGTCTCTTCGTAGTGACTTCAACGGTGGAGTTCGAAAAAACCCTGAGATAAGTGTCACAGTAACGCTTCATATCGAGTAGATTAGTTGAGGATCGGCTGGCAGGCATTTGAGACGTAGGTTTAGAGGTAAATGGAGAAGGTGCACATGAAAATACATTACGGGTCATAAAAATATATCGGGTGTTTAAAAAGGAATATAGGGGTTTAAGCTTTGTAGTACATACACCAAATGAAAAAGCAACTCGAACAGTTTTTGTTTTACCTGCAAGTGTTCAATGTGAGCACCACACGGCACACATCCAGTCGATAGACGATTTCTCCCCATACCTTGATCAGTGTGTCTGGAGTTATTGATGCAACAACTGATTCATTCCTGTTTCTTAAGTCGGGTAGGTCAGCTGGTAGCGGAGGCACATACACACGATCCTTTCTTCTTCTTCTTCGGTTATCAACCCATGGGTTGGTTGGCAATAGAACGCCATTCTGCTCTTTGCTCAGCTTTCCTCTTCATTTCACCATATGAGACGCTTCCAGAGTCATTGATGATCTGCTTCATACAGCTTAATCTAGGACGTCCTCTACGATTTGTCCCCTCAATAAAACCTCCAGCTATTAATTTAATAAAATCATTGCATCGTAGAATGTGACCTATTAGTTTAAGTCTGTCTCCAGAGACTTCTATTTTCTTGTATTCTTCTCAGCACTTCCTCATTGGTGATTCTGTCTCGCCAGCTGATTTTCTGCATCCCTCGATAGCACCACATTTCTAGGGCCTCTAATCTGCTCTTTTCATGTTTCCCTATAGTCCAGCTTTCACACCCGTAAAGGGCCACACTCCAAACATAAGCTTTCATAACCCTCTTTCTTACTTCCAAACTAACATTTTTTACAAGTCAGTAGTCTTTTTATCATTGAAAGCTATTTTTGCTAGTTGTATTCTATTCATAATTTCTCGTTTACTCCTTCCATCTTCTGTTATCTTACTGCCCAAGTAGCTGCATTCTGTAACTTGTCCTAGTTCTTCATCATTTATTCTTATCCTTACAGGTTCACAGCAGTCTTGAGCACCGCATACCATCACTATAGTCTTTTGCTAATTTATCCTCATTCTATATTGGTCTCTGAGAATTCTTTCCATCTCGTTAAGTATGATTTCTAAATCTTCTTTCTTTTCTGCAACTATGACAATATCATCAGCATATCGTAACATATCTATTTTCTCCCCATTCACTTTGATTCCTACATAATTTATCGATTGCTTCTTGGATGTATGCATTGAAAATTATTGGTGATAGAGGACAGCCTTGTCTACGTCCACGATCCTTTATGAACCCCCAAAGATACAAATCGTATGGCGTCAGATCGGGTGAACGTGGAGGCAAATGCGAAACAAGCCCCGTCATCCGGCCCCCGGCGGCCAATCGTTTAACCAATCGCGTGCTGAGTAATGCCAGTGAGGCGGCGCACCAGCTTGTTGCCGAATGAAGTTCTCTGGTTCATCATCTTGCAATTGAGGAAAGAGCCGTTGTTGTAGCGCGTCAAGTTCAAATCATCATCGCATCAGATGGTAATCAGCGCATCAAATCGTATGCTATTCATGTTGAAACACCCTGTATTATGAAATTTTCTTCTGTCAACGCATAATAAATTACGTGTTAATTACGAAAACTAAACCAATATCAACATGTAATGCGATTGATGCATAGCTTTTTGTTTGACCAAAAACCTCAAGAAAGACTCGTGGAAGGTTTATTATGCTTGCCATGTCCCAGTTCTTGGGTGAGTTTATCTAGGAGGTTTTCTTAAGCTATCACTAGCCAGTTTTAGTTTTCTTATATTATTTCCGTGCAATATTTTTTGGATGTCATAAATTTATGAAGTGTCATCGTTCTTATTGCTGAACAGGTTCCGAGCGTTAAATTTAATAAAAATACCCCTAGGATCCAACTAGGAGAGACTGGACAGACGGACCTTCCGTCAGACAACTCGCGAATCGACTGACCGTTGGAGCCGCACGCGCAATATATAGCCCATCCAAAGCGACCAATAGTTGTCCGCCATGGCATAAGCTTATAAAGCGAGTACGGTCCGGGACGGACGGTCGGCCAAGCTGTCTTTGGAGGGCACGTAAGTCCAGGCCACGTTGCGTGGCATATCCTTTATTAAACGTAGGTAACTCTTCACAAATTCAACATCATTAAATAAAAGGCTGATCCCTTTATTAAGGGTGGCCACCACAGCCTGGTTGTCACACAGGACGAGGCAATCAAAAATTGAATCCACAAATTAGAGAAGTTTCAGCGGTCCCTGCATCGAATATTTACCATGATCGGGTATGGGATTTTATTGTATTCATTCATCGTGTGAAAAATTGGAGTATTACACAGTATTTGCATGAAGATAAACTCATTTTTTGCCGTAAACTCTCCTTCATACCCAATCTGTTTCTGGTAATCACCGTGGGTCGCTCCAAGAGCGTTTCATATATGCTGTGGACCGCAGTTAAAGAAATTCTTATGGGCGCGATGATTTAAACTTGAAACCAGCGGTAGTACATGAGCAATAACCATGAGATATGGTACCCTCTTTGATGAAGCAGGTGAAAGTGTGTTCACATTGCCCATGGGAAGAAGTTGCTCTAATTGGCAGTGACGAAAGTTAAAGGAATGCCAATGAAAAATGGACATGAGACTGAACTCAATACTCTTGGATATCTTTTCTCAGAAATGTGGATCTTAATTGGAAAAAATATCTTAATTCGTGAAGAAGAGACTATCTGCTTGCCGCCTTCTTATTGACACAGGTGTATACAATGATAGTAATATTTATCGTAATAACTTGATCCACGTTTGTTTACATTGTCTTTAAATTCGGCTTTTCACATTTCTTCGAATGGCTTATATTTGCCCTAACAGTCCCAAAAAGCCAAATAACAGTCCTTAATGTAATACGGAGAGAGTCAATGGAAGTGTTCAAAAAGCGTTGCTGTGGCATTGTTATCATAGATTTAGTGATATCTATGACCACCCATTGAACAACGTTATTTTATTATCGAAATAGAGGGAGAATTAGGAAATGGTGTCGAAGGGAAGAAAGGGCGAAAAGTGGAGAACTGTAGTGACGGTTTACAAAAACGTATTTGATTTTAATCACTTAATATCATTGGGACATTATTAAGCAACAGAGGAAACCCTCCACCCTACTGGCTATAAAAAAGTGGAAATGTACAAATTTCAGATGGTCTACCTTCTAAATGATGAAGCGAAATTCATTGCCGTGAAAAGAAACCAAAATATGGTTAATTTCTAAGATTACTCATGTAAGCTGACGGCTTTTTGTCTCCTCAGCTGCACTTTTAGTGAAGTTTTTCTGCGCAAAGTCACGATTTTCGGCGAGTAAAAATTGGCTGCCCATATCTTCGCGCTAGATATTCTGTTAATTCAGTAGCGATCAAACGTAGCATTGTATGGGGCAGAAACGTGGACCCTTAGAAAGGAGGGCGGGAATAAGCTGCGGGCGTTTGAGATGTAAGTGTGGAGAAGGATGGAGAAGGTGAGGTGGATGGAAAGGAAGACTAACGAGGAAGTGCTTGCGATGGTGGTCGAGGATAGTAAGCTACTTAATGAAATTCGAGATAGGCAGAGTAGGTGGCTGGAAGATGTAATAATGGGCGATGGGTTGAACAAGAGTGTGTTAGAGGAAAGGATGTTGGTCAAGCGGGGAAGGGGAAGATAGAGAATAGGTCTCATGGACAGAATGAAGAAGGGTAGATCGTATGCCGAGACAAGAAAAGGAAATACTACAGGTAGTCAGGCCCCTGAAAGAGTAGAAAACTTGGAGGAGATTCTCTGACATTCAAAAAACCTACCTTAACCGGTAGAGTACTTTTTTTAAATGTCTTTTGACGGTGGAAACACATTCACTTGGCAGGATGTTTCGGGTTAAAGTGGGCTAATTTCGGAGGATGTCTTGCTATCCCAATTTCGGCCATGAAGAAGAGTAGAATAGTGACCCCCGTCTCCGTCGACCACCCGCTAATATTTTCCTCACCGAGCCTGTTACCAAGAAGTCACTAATCTCCAAAACCCAAGATTAACCCAGAGGGCTGTAACTTCCACGATTCCACTTGGTCTTGAGTTTTTTTTGCGAAACCCTCCTCGTGAAACCATTTTAATGGCCGTTATCGTTTAATGAGGTCTCAATGATCATCTCCAAACGACCTCAGGAGGTCGCTAATCCTTCAGTCACGTGCTATTTCCTCAAGCCTCTATTTATTCTCCTCGTACTACAAGGCTGGTCTTGATATTCACCCCAGATTTACGACATAGTAAAATTTTGAATAAAAAAAATAATCTCCTCCCTCCCCCACGTTAATTCTGCCTGTTTGTAACGCGCGAAGTTAATATAAATACTTATCAAAATTGAAAATATCGGTATTAATAAACTGTTTTCGTTTTAATGTCCCTAAGAATGGAATTGTAGAGCACATAACTTAAGTTCCAATGAAGCCATTCGCTTCAAAGTGAGCGGTATTTTACATTTTGTACAACAACTCGTGCAATTTTGTTGCTCAAAAATCGCTTTCAGCAAACTATCTAGTGTAAATTTGGATTTCTCCCTCTAAAACCGCATGTTAAAAGACAAAATTGATAGTATATCTAGCTCGTAAACATATGCATCCAATTTTTTCTCGCCGAAAACCGTGCCTTTGAGCAGATAAACTTCGCAAAAAGTACAGCTGTGGAGACGAAAAATCATAAGTTTACATGAGTAATCTTAGAAATGAACCACATTTTGGTTGCTTTCTACTGCAATGTATTCCGCTTTTTCGCTTAAAAGGTAAAGCATCTGAAAGTTTCGTATTTCGCTTTTTTATTTTCAGTAGTTTTGAGGTTTTCCTCTGTTTCTTAAGATTGTTCCAATGAAATCGTGTGAGTCCAAACGAATTCTGGATCCACTTTTTCGATAACACCTCCGAACAAAAATGATGACTTTATTGATCACATGCCATGTACATTATAAGTCAAAATGAGGTTAAAAGATGCAGATCATTTGACAGACGTTCAGCTAAATATTGCGGACAGGAATTGGGATTAATACTGGAAAACCTAGGAAAATGTGATGAGGAAGTAAACGAGCGATGTCGTAGGACCTCACTTGCAGTACGCCGCTAGTATTTGCCCGTTTTACGAAGTAGGACTAGTTTCAGATATAGATCAAATACAGCGGTAAGCAGCAAGATTTGTTAAAAATTGCTACGATAACCGTAGTAGTGTTCATAAACTTTTGAGGGAATTAGGGTGGGAACCTCTATCCGAGCGGAGGGAAAAATTTACAATAAATCTTTTACAAAAGTTTGATTTAGACTATTTTTTCCGGACGTTCAACATATTTTGCTAGAGCCAAACCATGATAGATAGAGACTGCCGAACCGATAGATCTAGAATGTAATTTTTTCTTCGATAAATAAGGGACCTTAATAGTAGCGATTGATCAATTCTAGGATACTTTGACCCTCACTAGGTAAAATTGATTTTGCACTTATGCTAAATATCTTATACATCTTAATAAGCTACTAACCCCGCATGAAATATCCGGAAAGATATAGCCCCTGCAAGATTTAGGACACTGTAGTACTATTTATCAGTGTCATGAACGATGCTGACTAGTGGTAGTATCATAAATAGGGTACCTTACTGCATGGAAGCGTGTTCGTCTACGTGGCACTATCCTAGTTTCTGGTTGGACCGCACACTGTTACCCTGATTGCTTTTGGCTTGCGCCTGGCATTGGGGCGAACGTGCGCGGTTCTGATTTTATCAGGGATGAGTGCTTCATGCCTGGTGTGGAGTCACCCCATGCCACATGCCCTAGTGGTAGTTTGCGCGGTATTTGGTAGATGTAGGTGAAATAGCACATTTTTTAGCTTTAAGAGCAGACAACAGCTCCGTTAACATGGACCTAACGCATTTTGTTTTCAATTATAGCAGCGCTTTGATCTAAAAAAATTAAGCTGGTCTGGTGAATTACATCTACATCTACATACTACCCCGCGAGCCGCCGCATGGGCGTGTGGCAGGGGGTGGGTAGGAAAAAAAGGTCAGGTTAGGACCTGATGACGATGCAGTGCATTGAAACCATGGTCGTATTGAACCTTATCTAGTGTAAAACTGCCATTTCTGTGATTAATTGAAAATGAATACCGATACATCATAATCCTGACACCATGAATGAGGGATTTTCATTTTGTGGTCCTATCTTGATAAACGTGATGACTTTAAATGTTTTTTATGTTAACCACGCGATATTTTGTAGTGAGAAATATATGCTGGAATACTCACCTTCAGCTTTTACATCTTGAATTCATATGAGAAATAATCAGCAGCTGCAGAGTAAATAAAACGCCAGACAAATGACACATACTACATGCACGTATATTTATTTCTTTACATTTATCGACGAAGCATATCACACACACATTCCCCTATACAGGCATATATTACAAAAGGACAAAAACGATGAAGTTTGGCGACTGAATGCATTTTTGACTTTGCAGAGAGGAGCACAGAGTGGAAGAATGCCGATGCAGTATGTAAACATTTTTCCATGGTTACGGAATATCCTTTCATTGCATTCTATAATGAATGTAATTGAGGGTTGCGGTAAAACAGGCTGTTATTTTTATTTCAAACGAAACTCTTGGATTCCTGCCTTTCATTATTTTTGCAATCATTAAATCATGTGGACGAGATCAAAGCCACTCTACGGAGAAAATTGTTCACGATTATAGAGCAATTTGATTCAAATGTTTCGGCCCTCGTGTGTACCATTTGTGGATCTCAAACCGATCAATTAATACTTAAGACGTTCTTCCAATGGTGTGCTTTCCTCTATGCAGGATGGATTTGAGTAGATAACCGGAAGTGTCTCGTTTCAACAAGTAGAATTTTTCCTCAATAGTTGGTCCATTTCTCCGGGTGATTAATCCTTCTTGGCCTCGGTGATTGGCGTTCCGAAATGGAGAGGGTGAAAATCTAAATTCTCCTGATGGCGAGCTGTAGATCTGACGCCGAAAACTGGGTGGTACCTTTTTAATGGAAGAAAACAGAAAAGGAGATTAAAACACAGATAAAAACGGTGAGCTTCAGTCGTTTACGCGTATTGATGGTTATTCCAAGGGTTATTGCCAGTTAGTTTAATTTATAATCTTGTTTTACGGATATTTGGGTCATTATAAGTGACTATGAGATTTAGAAGAATTTTGAATCATAAATTAAATCCATATTTTGCGCACGGCTTCTTTGATGAGTTGTATAAAAGGAGAAATGAATGCTTCGATAAAAACATTTATGTTCAATTAAACACACTTTTTAAGGCCAACAGAAAGGTGGTTTTTACACAATTTTCGATAACCTGAAAGGTTAATTATTTCCTCATATCTTTCATAGTCATCAGCAGCATTATAGTTTGATCATCAATCAAGTGATAACTTAAATAAATGTTATGAATTATTCATATGTTTTTAATAGTAGTGTTTTTGTAGTTTTGATTAGATAGTAGGTAGGTAGATAGATAGTATGTGTATAGTTGTGGTAGTGTTCAAATTGATAACGAGTTTAACTAATCAATTTTACCCTAGAAAATGGCGTCTTACATTATTCTGAAGGTAACGACACGATAAATTATTGACAGAAGTTGATAACTTTTCCTTGTGATTATTGGTTATAATATAAACACTGGAAACAGTTACTTGTGTAAAAAATCGTCCGCTTTGTCTCATCCTTTGCTGGATCCATCGTTAAAATCATTGTTTCAATGGAATAGCTCTTGAAATCTGTATTTTAGGCATTGATTAACATGTTTAAGACACTGTACTAAGATTATTACCTAATCTTAAGAAGTGACGGAATTTAGTTTTAATTTCTTTTACGGTCTTCAACATCTTGTAATAGTATAAGTGAATAAAACATCAAAATTATCAAATGCTTATTATAATTTCAAATTTTAAATAGATACGTCGAAACCAAATGAAAACGTTTTATTTTCTCAAGAAATGAAAGAAGGTTAACTATCTTTAATTTCGTGAAATTTGAATGACGAATAACTTCTTCAAAAAGCTTTCAGATATTTAAATTGCGAGATAAAGACATCATATTCTCCTTTTATTAGATTTGGTTTCGTAATCTCAATGGTAAAAAAGTTAATTTGAACATTTAGCTGTATTTCATGAGTATTTCAAGTGTGTGTGTTTGTTATCCCTTATTTACCATTACTGCTACTGTTAGAAATTTTATCGTGAACATCTTAAGGTAATCTTGTGTCATTATTATCTCTATGTACTTAATAATTTGTCTTAGGCAAGTGGATAGTTTCTAATGATGATAATAATAAAGTAATAATCGTATAACAGTAATCAGCTTCTCTTAGTTGATTTCATATCTTATAAAAACGCTCTCAATACCTTAATTTCTTCTCGTGATAAATATGTATGCTCTTTCTACTTTTATCTCTCTCGAGTAATTACTTATTATTCCTTCGGAAGAATTTTTATCAGTTGTCTACTGATTTCTTCTATGAACAGCCCAAAATACAGATACATATTTATCTAAATGGCTTAGTCATCAGCGTGACAGTATATATCCGTGTTATTTACGGAAGATACGTAATTTCTAGTGCACTGCATACGATATATTGATCTCGAATTAAGCAGCGTACAACATGAATACGCAGAATTCGGTGTTATAGTTGGATTAATTTCATAGCACAACGCAATACTTATTGAAATCAAACAATTTAAATCTTGAACGAATATTATGAGAGGAATATTATGGATTAGTCGTACCCGTGAGTGTTAACCGTGACCTCCTGTGTACTGACTGCATCTCCCCTCTGGAGCTCGGCTACAGGGACTCCACTCTGCACGTAGTAACCGTAGGAGGCATCGTCAGAGGCGACTCGGCTGGAAACCGCGCCACTAATTGGGACGACGCTAGCCCATCCCGTCTGAATGTGCCCGTGCTGTACGGCGACTGGGGCCTCGGCGTGGATGGAGTAGCCGAAGGCGCCGGACCTCTGGGAGATATCTGCACCACTCTGTTCGACTGCTCCGTAAGTGAGAGCCACTGGTGCGGCCGCGACAACGTGGTGATGTGCGACGGGAGCCACTGCAACTGGAGCTTCGGCATGGTAAGAGTATCCGAAAGATCCGGAGCTCCTTCCTTCCGCAATCTTGTCTCCGTAGTTGAGGACCGAATGTTCGTAGGCTACTGGTGCAGCTACGACGTGCGATCCATAGAAACCATCGATCTTCTCTGCTGAATCCTTGAATTCGACGGCCACTGGAGAGGATACCACAGCATGATGAGCTACCGGAACGGAAACGGGTGCCTCGGCACTGTAAGAGTAGGAGAAAGAGCCAGAGGTCTTTCCTTCCACAGCGGCATCTCCAGATTTCACCACGGTCTCCTCATACGCTACTGGAACCTGAGAGTAGGTCACTGGAACTTGGGCCACGACGGGAGCTTCAGCGTGGACCGAGTAGGCGAATGCTCCAGACTTTCCACCAGTCACAGCCTCTCCGTGTTCGGCAGCGACGGCAGGAGCGACCACTGCATGGTGAGCGACAGCAACAGGTGCGGAGATGGGTGCTTCGGCGGAGTAAGAGTAAGCAAATGCCTTGGAGGGCTTCACTCCCACATCTTCAGTCTTCACAACGGTGTGCTCGTATGATACTGGAACATTAGAGTACGCCACTGGAACAGGGGCAACAACGGGAGCTTCAGCGTGAACTGAGTAAGCAAAGGCTCCGGACTGTCCTCCTGAAACAGCTCCGCTATGTTCGGCGGAATCTCTGTATTCGACAGCGACAGCAGGGGAAACCACAGCGTGGTGAGCTACCGGAACAGGTGCGGAGATTGGTGCTTCGGCCGTGTAAGAGTAAGCAAATGCCTTGGAAGGCTTCACTCCCACATCTTCTGTCTTCACAGCGGTCTGCTCGTATGATACTGGAACACTAGAGTACGCCACTGGGACGGGGGCGACCACGGGAGCTTCAGCATGAAATGAATAAGCGAAGGCTCCAGACTGTCCTCCAGAAACCGATTCGCTTTGTTCAGCGGAATCCTTGTATTCAACAGCGACAGCTGGGGCTGCCACGGCGTGGTAAGCCACAGGAACAGGTGCGGAAATAGGTGCTTCGGCAGTGTAAGAATAGGAGAAGGCTCCAGAGGGCTTTCCTTCGGCAGCGATCTCACTTGACTTCACAAAGGTGTGCTCGTGTGACACGGGGACATGAGCGTATGCTACTGGAACAGGAGCCACTACGGGAGCTTCGGCGTGAACGGAGTAGGCGAATGCTCCAGATTTTCTCGACACAGCCTCGGTTTTCTCTCCGTAGTCCTTAAATTCAACAGAAACTGGTGCTGCGACGACGGCCTGCTCGGCTACGGCTACAGGAGCAGCGACTGGGGCTTCCGCGGTGTATGAGTAGGCAAAAGCTCCGGATGGCTTGCTAGCATCGTCGGATTGTACCACAGTTTGCTCAAAGGATGCAGAAATGGGAGCAGCTACGTGAGTCTGAATCACTGCAGGAGCATGTTCGTGGATGGAGTAAGTGAAAGATCCGGAATGTCCTTCAGTTCCCTTCGCTGAGTCCTTGAATTCGACTGCCACTGGAGATGCAACTACTTCTTGATGGACAACTGGAACAGGTGCGGAGATGGGTGCTTCGGCAGTGTAAGAGTAGGCAAATGCCTTGGAGGGCTTCACTCCCACATCTTCAGTCCTTACCACGGTGTGCTCGTATGATACTGGAACGCTTGAGTATGCAACTGGAATAGGGGCAACAACGGGAGCTTCGGCGTGAACTGAGTAAGCAAAGGCTCCGGACTGTCCTCCTGAAACAGCTCCGCTATGTTCGGCGGAATCTCTGTATTCGACAGCGACAGAGGGAGCAACCACAGCGTGGTGAGCTACAGGAACTGGTGCGGAGATGGGTGCTTCGGCAGAGTAAGAATAGGAGAAAGCTCCAGAAGGCTTTCCTTCGGCAGTAGCCTCATTGGACTTCACCACGGTGTGCTCGTGTGAAACGGGGACATGGGCATAAGCGACGGGAGTTTCGACCACGGTATGGTGAGCTACCGGTACAGCTGAGGCAATGGGTGCTTCGGCGCTGTAAGAGTAAGAGAAAACTCCCTTCCCTTCACCTGTAACCTCGCCAGACTTTACGATGGCTTGATCGTAGGCTATTCCAGAAGGAACCCTTTCAGCAAATACAGGAGTCCCCACGTGCACGGCATCATTGAATGATACAGCCAATGGAGCGGCTACGACTGGGACAGGAGCCGCGATTGGTGCCTCTGCTTGGTATGAGTAGGAGAAGGAGCCAGAAGACTTCCCACTTGCGGATTCCTCCGCAGACTTGAAAATATTCTCTCCGTAGGCCACAGGAACTGCGGCAGCCACTGCTGGAGCGGAAACGATGACTGGGGCGTCAGAGTGGACTGAATAGGAAAATGCCCCAGACTTTTGGGAGATTTCTCCGACGTGTTCGCTGGCGTCCTTGACTTCGACGGATACGGGTGAGCCAACGAAAGAATGGTGGTATACAGGAGCAGCAGCCACAGCAACTGGGGCGGCTGCGTGGTAAGAGTACCCAAATCGGCCGGAGCTCAAGTCCTTCGAGTCGACAGAATCGACATCATGAGAGACGACAACTGGGCTGGCGTGTGCTGCCACAGTGTTGTGGACGAAAACCGGTGATGCGGCCTGGAAGAAATTAAATCTGCTCAATTTCTCATTGGAAGTAAATTTAACCTACCATATGTATCTTGTTTGAGCTAAAGTGGTCATGGCCCTTAGTGTAGTTATTGAAAAAATTCTGAAAATTACAATACGCCTTATTATATTCGCGGGTGTGTTATCAAGGGGCATTCGCCGCGGGCGCTGAGTAGAAAATCAATTAGGATGTTATAACGTGCCCTCGGGTCATAAGTAAACTAACTCCTTTTCTCTGTGTCCCTTTAGTCTGTGATGTCGTTAAATAAATGTGCTTTTAGAACATATCGAAAATACTACACCGATAAAATATGCTTGGTGTTTAGGACGATTTTAAGATCGTACATGATTTAGCCGTTCAAAGACGAACGTGAAGGTAATCCAGCGCCGAACGTTGACAGATGTTCTTTAGTAGACTATATAGGGGGAAAAATTTGCAGAAGTATTGAAATGTTCTTGTAGCCGGTTGGGGAATCAAATAAATGAGTAGCCAATCGAATGACTTATGACGTTTAAATACGTATGCATTCGTTCAGATGTGTAGCGGGAACATACGATGCATGCATTATTTTCCCAAATGGTCTCGTATCTATGTTGGCTTATATTTGAATGTAATACTTTGTTTCTTAGTTACTTAATAGTAAATTTCGATATGTAATCAAGATGGCAGATACGCAATAAACCCTTTGGTGGCTCTATTACTCAATAAAAGCGTTATAATAGTACAAGTTACAATAAAATAGTTATAGTGATACAAATGACGAATGAATTCACTCATGCGGACCAGTAATAATGTGCATAAATTATTAGTAAACTTGTATATGCGTAAGACATATGTATACATGAAAGGTATGCATGAACAAATCTAATACTTTTGAAGGAGAGTATGTAGAGAATAGAATAGAATTTTATGTACTTCCATCTTCAGAGCATTACATTCGAAAATAATTAAACATGTCAACGGGAGCTTTTGGTGGGTTCCAAGGTTAAGACCTGAATTGAGCCACCATCAATGTTCAACATGCTCCCTTCACGTGCGGTTAGCAGTGAAATAATGTACTTCTTATTTCAGTAACTTAAAATTAGGAAATAGCATTTCACATCTACATAAAAAGAGAACCGTTTTGAAAATTTCAATTTATATTTGGCTGCGGTTAAATAGTAAACTTTTAATTCAGTAGAATAAAAACAAAAAACATTCAAAATTTTCATTCGATAGAAACTTTCTTCGAACATTTTTCAAAATTTCAATTTGGATTTCGTTAGCAGTGATCTGATATAAAATGCTTTCTTAAACAGAAAAGAATCAGAAAAAAAGATTCAACGTTTCTACTAGACAGTCGCCATTCTTTGACCAGTTTCACAATAATTTGGAGGAATCAGTTATGAAAGCGATATTTCCTGCCAGCCAAATTGGAAGTGAGTTCCATAACGGTATGGATTTCACAACAATAGATCCCTTTGCTAAGTATTTGTGGGACTTTGCAATCGTGGCTTACCTTGACTTTGTATCCGAACCCGTGAGTCACGCGGTCTTCCGACACGGAAATAGGCAGAGCGTCGACTGATGATGTTCTGATACGATAACCGTAGGCTACCGGTTTTGACACATCCTCGACCACCGCTTGGTGAACATGGCCTGCGAGAAAGGAAAAAAAGAACAAGATTCGCGGTGTTGTTATTGTATTTTATAACTTCTAATTTCTGCATAGGATGCGAAATAATTTTGCGTTATACTATTTTGCAATTTTGTATCATTTTTTCACCTTTGCTTAACTTTCTCTCCGAAAGCTTCTCTAGAAACTTTTGAATCATGCTGTTGGAGGATGGTGCTCAAAATCAAATAGACTGACAAAATGATAAATGAAGGAATATACAGAAAAGTAGAAGAATAAAGGACCATATGAAGCACCATAGAAAAAAGAAGAACCAGATGGATTGGACACATCGTGAGATACATGGGTTTTCGAAGAACATAATTGAAGGAAAAATAAAGATAAAAGTCTCCAGAGGAATAACCAGAAATAGGTTCATGGAGCAAATAATGAGCAAAGTATATTTTCTATCTATCTTACAGGAAGAGCTGCCAGGATGTAAGGAACATAGCATGAGATAGGGAAGGGTGGAGGGATGCAGTCAACCAATCTTCAATCTTAGGATTGAACGATCAATAATGAGCTTCAATTTAATGAATAGAATTGTAAATGTGTATTCCATTTGTATGCAAGAACAGCTGTACTCTGAATAATGTTCCCCGTTTTGTATCAGTGTGCGGTGTGCATATTGCTTGAGTTAAATTTTAGTAAAACACCGTATTGCATGTTAAGATCCTCTTTTACAGTATGTTTATTAAAATAGCGAGTGACATGATGATATCGTGTTTAACGGTGGGTGCATTCCTGGTGAGGAATCTCTCCCCTTCCTTACACCGTTGTGGTGGGTGGGCTGCGGATATTATGTAGATGTAAATATAGTAAAATCATTCACCATAAATTAAACTGCCCTTTTGTGGGCCTATTTATGGCTTCAGATGCATTATTAAGTGTAAACGACAACTCTTGTGAAGTGATCAACTTACCAAATTCAACGGGGACATAGCCATGTGGGGCTGCATTGACGACAGTTAACGCCAACAGGGCGCAGATTGACACCTATGTAAGAGAAAAGACAAAATCGGAGTTAATGACATTCTCCAATGCATATGGTTTAATACAAGATTAACGTGATTCTCTGATGGCCAGTTGCAAGAACATTTACTTATGGAATTAATAGTTATGAGATCCATGATGTTATAGATCTCATAAAAATATTTGGGTTGCAGGAACACATCCATAAGTTAAATAACCTATTCACCAGTAGATTTGATCTCAATTTCTACTGTTTGATCAAATTTAGGACAATTTTGCCAATGAATTGCTAATGCAATTAATAATTAGTCAATAACAGTAAACAAACATGTCATTTGACTAAAGCAACTATTTTCTCTAGGAATTAGGTCTATAGGCGGCTCATTGTTCATCCGCCATCTTGGCTACTCATAACTGTAACATAATTGTAACTCATAACTCCATGACAAGTAATGAAACCAATAAATTTATCGAATGTATCTACAACAATTATTGAATGATGGCCTTGGATTCCTTTAACTTTATTGAATACATTTGTGCCGTTCCTTCTACTGGCCATTAGTTGGTCATTCTCAGCGAGAATTATGCTCCCAAGTTTTATTTGTAACGAATAAGTTCAATTCCTTATGGGAGGCCGTGAATCGTGCGAATGCGTGGCTGTCAAAAAAAGTCCATTTGTGGGTAGTCGGTCAATCGGATCACGTTGACCAGGATGGCATTGGTTATTCGATTTAAGGTAAACGATTCGTCAATGATTTCTATTCAATTTTTCCTAGTCTATAACGCTTAAGAGTATGCATGAAAATCACCTTTTGAAGTTGATCGCCTGTCGGATTATTAACGCATCGTAGGCATAAGATTAAGGAAATAGACTGCAAAAGCGTTAGATTTAGAATGTCATTTCTTCCACGTAGAATAGAGAATCATAATAGTTGTGATAGATCAGTTCTATAAAACTTTGACTCTAACTGGGTAAAATAGATTTTGTGCTTGTGCTTAATATCTCGTCATCATTATTAACTAACTACTATGTGTGAAATATCCCGTAATATTTATCTTTCTAATTGATTTAGTATTTTCTAGTACTATTTATGAAATGAACTACACAGTCGGAGTGTCTTTAATAGGGTGCAGCATGGTAGCATGTTCGGCTACTTACTTGTATTTTTTATATTTTATATATCCTGGGTTGGATGGGACTGAACTGTCCCCTCTTCCCCCAACCCAGTTTACATAGACAGACACCCATGTCCTGGGCAGATAATATTCTACCCAGGCGGGACTCGAACCCGCGACCCTCGGGTCCCGCCTGGGTGGAATATTATCTGCCTAGGACATGGGTGTTGGTGTCTCGTCCGTTGTTAGTGTTGTTCACCTGACGTAAAATGGCCTAATTGTGCTGTATTTGGGGCAGTGAAAATAAATAAATAAATAAAAAGCTATTCCCATCCAAGTTGTTGCTAGAGGTCAGTGACACCTACGGGACTTTCATAAAGGTCTTTCATGTATCTTGCTGGTCTTCTCTGCACGCGTCCTAACTCTGCTTTTAAGCCTACCTAATGAGGATCCCATATGCTGGCAGCGTAATGTAAGTGAGGTCTAACAAGGGAGAAGTACCTGATTTCTTTAACTTTATCGTCGCACTTTCAAAGTACTCTGTTAACAATTCCTAATTTACGAATCGCCTGACCAGTTATTTCCCGAATATGTTTGCTCCACGAGAATTCATTAGTTAGTTAAACTCCAAGTTATTTTACAGATTCTACTGTCTCTTGTTGGGTATTTTGTACGTACTAACTGTACTGAGGGGAGTTTTTCCTTTTCCAGAAGTTTATTACGACACATTTTTTCAAATGTAATTCTAGTGGCCACGCATCGCACCACACTTAAATTGCCTTGAGATTCTTCGTTAACGCTTCCTTATCATTATTGCTGCGGATTTCCCTGTACACTACGGCATCCTCCGCAAATAGTCGGAGTTTACTGTCTACTACTTCACCAATGTCGTTAATATACAGAAGATATAGAAGTGGACATATGACACTCCCCTGTGCGACACCCGAGGTAACTTTAACCTCATAGGAAATGGCACCGTCTAATACTACTCTCTGCACGCGATCGGTTAGGAATTCTCTAATTCTAGAAATTACTCGTCGTCTAAGCCGTATGATTTTAGTTTATAATTTACTGTGGGACACTTTGTCAAATGATTTTTTAGTCTAGAAAAATCACGTCTATTGGAAAATTATCTTTACCGGAGACTAACATATCGTGGGCAAACAGTGGTAATTGAGTCTCGCAGGATCTTCCTTTCCTGAATCTGTGCTATGTTTTTATCAGCAAGCTCTGCGTATCAAGGTGTTTCATGACTGAGCTTACAGTTGGTGACTTAGCTTACAGAGTCATAGCTGGAATGAAGCAGTAAACTGATGGGGGAGTGGAGTGGAGAGCGGCTGCCAAACAATGTTTAAATTAATGGCTTCCGATGATTATTTGCTCCCTTTTCTCCGTTTGCGCATGAAAAACGTCGGAACTCCTCCATGGCCTTGTGAACCCATTTGAGGAGAAGCGGATAGCGTGACTGGCAAAGGGAATAAAGTCTAATTCATTAAACTCCCTGGCTCGAAAATTTTTTTATCCAAATTTGGTCCTTTTCTTCGTATCCACAGGCATCCTGGTAACATCCATGCTCTTCTTTTTTTCGTCACAAGAGGAAGCCACTCTCCATCTCGGCCACGCATTCCTGCTCCTTCCGACTCCTCCTAAAGTTGGCCTTGGGGAATTCGCTCTCGGTGGGAAAACAAATGAGAGTTTTGAGAAACGGGTTCGGGTGGCGTCCGTCCTTGAGAAACTCGCCGTACGTCGTCACGTGAACATCGCTCGATGGGTACCTCAGGGTCCTCTTCCTCCTCCTCTGCGGTTCCACAAAAATTGCTCTGTTCTTTTTCCCAACTCCCTCTCCCACCCCCTTCGACGTTTAAGGAAGAGGGGGAAAACCGGGCTATCCTGCGTAATTTGAGGAAATGGGTACCTTCGAAAGGGAAGCGGCAAACTACTGAGTAAGGAATAACCTTTCCACTTTTGCGTACGTTTCCCTGGGGCTCAGCATTCTCTTTTGTTCGAATTTTTATCTTTCTTATCTTGTTTCACTCCGGCAGAGGGGGCTGTTCAAGGAAAATAAGATTTAGAATGAGGAAATAGTACTTATGTGAAAGCTTTTGTGTGCAGATTGGTACTCTATGGGTCCAAAACAAGGACCTTTGGAAAAGCACGCGGGAAAAGAGTGGAAGCTTTCGAAACCTGGTGTTGGAGGAGGATGCTGAAGATAAAATAGACGGGCAAAACAAGAAATGATGAAGATTACAGAAGAGTAGAAGAGGAAAGGACCATGTAGAACATCACACAGAAAATAAGAACCAGATGGTTTGGACTCACCCTTAGACACAATAGTGTTTGTGAAGAAGGTAATTGAAGGCAAAATAGAAGGAAAAGTCCCAAAAGGAATACCCTGGAATAAGTTCACGGACGAAATAAAGAGGAAAGTGTATACATAGGAAGAAATGCCAGAAAGTAAAGGAACTAGTATTAGATAGGGCTGCAGTCAGCCAATCATAGGATTGAACTACCAATGATACATAAGAGGAGGCTATAAAATCCTGTCTGTACCTGGTAATGACTCATCCGCGTCGATAATATATTTTTTTCCAATCATAAGGACGAATATAAAAATTGTTACTTTCCACCTGCAATCAATTACAGCGATTTATTCCGACGAATACATTTAGAGGTTACTCGTCCGAGTGCGTTCTGACAGTGATGTCACTTAAAATCAGGGTATCTCTTGTGGTTTGAGGGCATTGTCGCCTTCAACAAAAAAATGTCACAGATTCAGAGTTTGTGAAAACCTTTCCTTATATATCACTGGGACTTAGAACACACTTTCGTCTGACTTTTTACATGCCTAATCTAATTTAAACTCTGTGGAGGAGGTTTGAAAAGGTAGTATGTACGTTTTGATTACTCAAAATGGAGGCTTT
This sequence comes from Ceriagrion tenellum, assembly GCA_963169105.1. Taxonomy (NCBI): domain Eukaryota; kingdom Metazoa; phylum Arthropoda; class Insecta; order Odonata; family Coenagrionidae; genus Ceriagrion; species Ceriagrion tenellum. The sequence goes on from OY720644.1 coordinate 61,027,297, forward strand.
CGTATTTTGATGCTGAGAACTAAATTAAAGAAATGCTATTTCAAATTATCTAAATAAATTCGGTATTATGTTAATGATTCTGATGGTTATCACTCACTTTCGTCAGTCTCACTTGGTGGTATTCCATCATTAATAAATTTAAGATGTCAACTTTTACAAAACCACTCGATTTATTAAAACAACGACCCAGGTTTCAATGTGCATTCACATCATCTTCAGGTGTTACAGCGATTGATTCCGACGAATACATTTAGAGGTCACTCGTCCGAGTGCGTTCTGACAGTGATGTCACTTAAAATCAGGGTATCTCTTGTGGTTTGAGGGCATTGTCGCCTTCAACAAAAAAACATACATCAAATGACTATCATCATTCTGATGGTAGTCATTTGCTAATGGAATCATTTCTGAGATCATGAAGGGAGCCGAAGCTGGGATGTTAATAGTTAGATATTTTATTGATTTATTATCGAGTAATTCTTTAGTGTTGTCTATGTTTCTTGCGAGATACGTTATTCGTTGCTTGTAGTATTCTCCATCGGGCAGTAAGAGTAATAAAATGAATATTTCTACTCACATAAGCGCAACATAATCACTAAAGCAATGAATCCTGACAAATACTATTTTATAAATAATTCAATGAGCAAATTTTAAATTTTATGGTGCAACTCAAAATATTGTCCATTGTAAGTACCTTGAAAGAAGAGTTTTGTTTTCAACTAATTAAATATACAAAGCTTTATAAATATGCCGTGTGTCAGGGTATTTTTTATAATGAGGCATGGGTTTGAATTCTATTTTTGTCAAAGTTTATTTTCATTTATTTATGGAAAAAATACTTTGAACATTTTGAGTTAATGCAAACTGTACTTCGCGGAAAACTTGAGTAGTGAAATTATATCGGAAACAAACGCGTCCAGTTAAAATGGACTAAGCGGAAAACTGTTACTCTTCATTGCTCATTACTAACGGAACTCGATATATACCCTGAGTTACCGAGACGAATCCTGAAAATGACCGAGATTGATTTTGGAATACCTTTCTATTTTGGAGAACTCGTAATACTTTAGGAGAGAAATCAAAGCAAGTGTATTCCTTCACCTATCTAGGAAGTTCCATCACGTGGGACGGAAGAAGTACAACGGACATCAAGCGGAGAATAGCCCAAGCTAAGAGAGCGTTCATGGGAAAAATGACAACTTCTGTGCTCAAAGAAGATAGGACTACAAACTAGGAAACATTCGTGTGGAACGTGGCACTCTATGGATCGGAAGCATTGACCATTGAAAAATTAGACTACAAAAGACTGGAAGCCATTGAAACCTGGTGTTGAAGATAAAATGGACGGACAAAATTAGAAATGATGAAGTTTACAGAAGAGTAGAAAAGGAAAGGAACATTTGGAACACCATACAGAAAAGAAGGTCAAGATGGATTGGACACACCCTGAGACACAATAGGTTTGTGAGGAACAAAATTGACGGCAAAATAGAAGGAAAAGTCCCCAGAGGATGACCCAGGAATAATGGACCAAATAAAGAGGAAAGTACATATGAAGAGATGCCAGGAGGTAAGGGGACTAGCTTTAGATGGGGGAGATTGGAGGGCTGCAGTCAACTAATATTGAACGACCAATGATGATGATGAAAATGAACCTTGCCAACTGCGACCCGAAGACGCCTTACAGGACGGCTGTAGGAACTGGTGTCACTAATGGCCGTCTTCACGCGGAAGAACACCCGTAAATCTGCAACTCTCCCGAGTATAATTCCGCATAAATCTTCAAATCGACAACAATGCTATGATAACGAGCAGGTTTCATATCTACGCACTATCCGGCGAGCTGCCGCTGAGGCTTTTGGCGGAGGATGTCAAAACACCAGCAATGAAACGGGAGGGAGTAGGGAAAAGATGAAGGGGAGGACTGTGGTGAACTGTGTATTAACGCTTTGTCTTAGATCAGTGGCTTGCTCTGTTTTTGTTATATTTACCAATGGTGTGTGGAAAGAATTAATTTTTGTTCCTGTCCTGTGTTTCTCTGTTATCGTTCGGCTTCTATCAATTCTAGAGTTAAGGTATGGGGACAAAATATTATCCTACCTATCGTCTCGAGACTCGTATGAAAGAGTTTCAGGCGTAACTTTTCGGAAATATTGTATATCCATATTGCTAAAAATAAAATAACGCAATAGTAATTTCCACACTTTTTATGAAAACCGACCATGACTTCGACACTTTTATGTAACCTGATAATGACATAGACCTTAATGGTGACATTTATGATAATGAAAATTTATGGGCCTTGATAATGGCATAAAGTGCCAAAACCATGGTCGATTTTCATTAATACAGTGTGGAAATTACTACCGAGTTATTTTGTGTTTACCAATATGGTCACGAGACTCACCTGTTCTGAAATTTCCATGTAAACTAATCCTTGCAAGCCTAGCTTCCGATTCACTTAATACTTCTTCACTTAGTCCTTACATCAGCCTTACATAGTGAAACATTCTGTTTGCTCCAAGTAGTTTTTAACGATGCGTGTGGCTGTCTTCTGTATTTTATTTACTTTGCTAATTTGATATTCCTGTGCAGGGTCCCAAATGCTCGTTTCGTATTCGAGATGCGGCAGGATATGAGCAAAGCAGCATATATGCACTTTTTCATCGGAAGTTCTACTCATCAATGGGTTGATAAATCCTAGTTTCATTGATATCGTACCGCAAATTTTTGAAAGTGTTTCCCCCGCACTCGGTCGAAATTTTTTGCGAATAATTGGCATTTGACTTCACCAGACCCCTCATACTTCATACATTTTAGTTTTTGTGTAATATATTTCATAAGAGATGCACTGCTGTGCTGAACCTATCAAATGAAGTATGTACAAGGAGGTGCTGAGGAATTATATAAAATGCTCAAGGGCTATCTTCATAGAGAGGTAGGGAATTGATCGTAACTGATAAGGAATTTCTACTGAAAGAGATAGAAAATTTGGTAGATATTACTTTTCTACATCTACATCTACACACTACCCTGCGAGCCGCCACATTGGCTTGTGGCAGGGGGTGTTAGGACACCTGCTGTGTAAAGATGTAATGGATAAGGTTTTGGGTGCTAACTGTGGTGCTTTGTACATTGGTCAAACTGGACGGGCAATCAATACATCTTTTAGATAATGCTAAGCTAAACATTTTTTAGACAATTACCATTGCAGAAAATTTAATGCCACTGTACTACACACTCAATGCAAGGGGAAAAAGTTCGACTTTATGGAGCAATATGGAATTTCATCTGTATGTAAAAATAAAAATTTAACCATTGTCAATGATTATCTGTATCCCAAACACTCATCGCCGTTATTATCTTTGTTGTTTGACTCACCAATTTTGCAAAATCTTGTTCCAATCCAACCTTTACCCCTCCTATAAATCCTTACGGTTCCTATGTTCTACGGTACCCTATGTTTTAAACCCTTACGTCAATTCAGCCAGCGCAAAACAAACCTTTAACCCCCCCTCTCGCCCCTCCGATTACGTCACTTTTTGTCATTCCATCCCCACCTCCCACCATTTCCTTTCCCCCTCCGACCCTTTACGAAGACATATATGTATAAGCTTGCAATATGTGTGTATTGACATATATACCTTGAAAATGACATAGCTAATGTCGAAACCAGGTCGGATAATAAAATTATTTCTGTGGAAAGTGATCAAAAACCTTTTCATTTTCGAGATCATGATATCTGTAATGCATTTCCACAAAATATCGCTGAATACTCTAAACTTAATACTGCAATAATGTTATATATTACGCGCTGTTATTATATGTAATGCATTTCCACAAAATATCGCTGAATACTCTAAACTTAATACTGCAATAATGCTATATGAGGACCCCAGAAGTCAAGGGGTCTAAGTAACAAAACCATTGTTTAGAGAAAACTTAAGTCAAAGTTGAAAATGTTTGGTACAACCCACTTAAGTAGTTAAGAGGCATTACTCTAGATAGCAGCACCTGTCACGAAAATCACTTAGATCCCTTTACTACCTAAAATATTAATATTTTCACATCCCATTCCTGTACCTAACTTATTTTTTTCAAAAATGTCACTTAGACCCCTTGACTTCTGGGGTCCAGATATATTACGCGCCGCAACTTATTCAGTTGTTTGTATGTAAATGGGTATTCAGAGAAGCAGTGGTCGGGGTTTTTTATTATGCAGATTTATCTCGAGAGTAACAGCCATCGTTGAATTACTTCCACCTTCATTGAAGCATGAGCTCAGATATGAGGGACTGAATGAAGCCATAAGATTAAAATATGAACGTTGCATGCTTAAAAAAGTGAGACTTTTTATGCCGCTCCGCTTTTCGTGTAGCCGCATTGTTTTTACTTCTTTTTTATCTGATCAGAAGTTTCAATTATCATAGTCCATTATAGTGATCGTTCGGATTACCATAACTCCAGACTAACACCCAAAATACTATTAAAAAAGAAGCACGACTCTCCGACATCTAATCTTCATAGGATTTGGGATTCATAAAAATTACAAATTTATTTTTATATCGGTGACAAAATAGTATTTTAACTACCGCAATGGCTCATTTGCGTTGTAACGGCGTACATTTACAATTCTTCTGAATTCTTATGAAACAGCAATCTTGAAATTCAAATCAATGCAAGGTGATAATATTTCGTAAATTAATTTTTTATAAATCTACTCCTTTAGTGGAAGAGCTGTATCAGCCCCACAAAGTAAAAAAATGTGCCCTCGTGGATTTTCTATATTTCTATTAAATCAGGGATTTTCAAGGATTTTGTGAACGTCTTCCGACTATGTTACTTTCAGGGTGGAAATTCCTTGAATAAATCGTCTACCTGATTATATTTAAATAGTTTCATCTTTTTCCGTTTTGCCATCCCCATGTCTCATTTGCACAATAACCTCACTGATCGGCTCCAGCGAAAGATTTTAATCTCCCAACTTTTGCCTGAAGTTCACGGACCCCGTTCGATCAGGTCCTCAATGACCTTGATGCCTTAGGAATTACATAAGGTCAGTGACTGAGCGTGAATGGAATCTACTAACCTGCCGTTCTAATGCGATTCGGCTTCAGGAATCCAGAAGTTGAATCCACCACACGTAACTTTTATTTAATATATACGTGGAAGATTATTTTATTAATCAATATAGACATTAAAAATCTAGCCATATCAAGTAGTCAAAATAACTTTAACGCTCCTCTGGTCAATCCACAGATCAATATATTGCATAATCCAGATTTCGATGCCTGGTATCATCATCAGGTGGGATTAAGCACTGATGTTACTAATTAATATGGAACTCCACAAAGTTGAACGGAGTTTCATTTTATTCATGTAAAAATCTAACCTTCTGTATGTGTGGCTTTTAACCAGCAGTGATATACCTGGCGATTTATCCAAGCGATGTCCTGGTGATTCAAATAAATTCAGGGTCAGTCTATATGAAATCACCTAATGAAAAGTGAATTTTCCTGTTATACTAAAATTTCCATATTCATCTTGCGAGTGGTACCAAATCATCCAAGATATTACCGTATATTCCTTTTTTGAATGACTTTATATCCCTTGAGGATCGCATTTTAAAAGCGCCCAAACAAAGAAAGTTAGGACTAAAAGTTGCTGTTTTTGATCCCGAAGCCATTTTGTCTGCCTCTGGAGAGCAAAGATCTGAGGCGAATTATAAAAATTTTTAATTCGATTTTCAGCTGCATTATTTTATAATGGATATATTTGAAGTCTACAAATTTATGATAAAAGAATTAGAGCGTGTGCAAAGGATATCCGCTAGGTTTGTTAAAGGCCGTTATGATACTTGTATAAGTGTTTCGAGTTTAATAGAAGAACTAGCATGGGAATTACTATCAGAACGCAGGTTAAAGTTTAGGTTAAACCTTTTAAGTAAATTCGAAACCGATTTGTTCACAGATGACGTTAGATATATGTTAAGAACCCCTGCGTATTATGCTAGGTTTGATCAGATTAACAAGATTAGAGAGATAGATTGTCGTACCGATAGATTTAAAATGTCATTTTTCCCGCGTTCCATAAGAGAGAACAATAGGCAGCGTAGCAAAGGGATAGGTAGGTGAAATATAGTTAGAGTAGTCTGTAGTGCATGATGCATGTAATAACAACCAATAATCCCTTCCTTATTATGTAGATACTAACCATCTAGCTGCATGTGACCCTGTTCTCTAGTATGTCTCCCTTAAATATCCTGCTTGCATGGCAATAGTGCATGTTTGGTGATCTTCACCCCCTGCCACACATCCTCGTGGCGGCTCGCAGAGTATTACGTAGATGTAGATCTGAGGCGAATTATAAAAATTTTTAATTCGATTTTCAGCTCCATTATTTTATAGTGGATATCTTTGAAGTCTATAAATTTCCTCCGTCGTGCAGTTGTCCTAGTAAAAAAATGTTTTTTTCAGGTAAAATATTGATTTCAAGATGTCTTTCAACTATAAATAAATGAAAAAAGTTAAATGCAAAATTTTATCGAATGTTTTCCATTTTGTTCAAAACGGTATGGTTTCAGCAGGTAACTATCGTATTTTAAGAATAGAGTCTTCAAATTAATGTGCGCCATGCTGGGAAAATGATTGCCCGTGGAACATTAGGAGGCTAAAACTTTTTCAAGCGATCAAATTATACTGCCAATACTTGCGAAAACGATAGATTTAAAAAAAAAATTAACCAGGCAACCCTCTCTCATAAATTACCCATTGAATCAGCCTTAAAGTTTGAAGTGATTCTCGTTGAATTTTTGTCACCTTTCATCTGTAAGTATGTCACAATGAATGTCTAGTCTTATGTGAAATATGCGATAGATATCCGCTATCTATTGCACCTGTTAGGTTTTTGGCGTGGCTGATTATTAGGTTGAATTCTTGGCGGCGAATTAGTGCACGTTTGTTACTGTTGAGGGGATGATGAGTAATAATCTGAAATTAACCGAAGGGTTTTGATTGGATATGTAATTAGTCGAAATTAAGCGTTAAAATCAAAATCCATTGTTTTAAACTTGCCCACTAGTCTTTCGTGTCTCACTGTGTGGGTCTCTCAGGCTCTATGACATGGCTTCCGGCAGAAATAGTGTTTTCTCATTTAATAACTTTCATATTCTGGGTATTTGATAGTAAAGAGGGACTCCCAAAATACTCCCAAAAGTGTCTATAACGTAACACGATCTCAGGACTACCTTTTTTCTGGCTCCTACCCTTCTACCTATCTGGCATTGGTGGCTCTACCGGAAGTAATCGCAATTACCCCCGACAGTCCAGCTCTAGGGGTCATTGGAACGCGTAATCTCTTCCACCGCGTCAAGGTTGTAGTCCTAGGAGGAGAACTAATGGTTGAGATAAAAAATTTATACTTTGAAGCTCGCAAATATTGAGACAGTTCGCTGGGAAAGAGGATGGAGTGTCAGGTCGCAGCTAACCAATCTTGGATGGAAGATTGCATATTATCAACGGTAATTTTACCGAATTAGATCTTTTCTCGACCCATTGTCGGATTAACTCGAGGGCTGTCGAATTTCCTCTTATGACTCTGCAATTTATTCGGCCGCCCGAATTTTTTGTCTCCCTTTATTAAGTGCGTCCAAGACACGTTTCGTTTTTCTTCCCCTTTGACACTTAGCGCTTTTTTCTCTCCACTATCGCAGTTCTCCCCACTCGATCTACAAAGACAGACTAATTTCATCTTTCGTGCCTTCGTTTTAAATTTATGCTTCTTATATACTGAAACTTATAGGAAACGTGGACCTTGGGAAGAAGAGAGAAGGGTTGGATAAATGCTTTTGAGATGTGGATGAGGAAGAGGCTAGAGAGAGTGAAATGGGTGGATGGAGTGAGAAATGAGGAGGTGCTGGGAATATTTAGGGAGGAAAGAACACTACTGGAAACAGAATAGAAGAGGAAACTGGGTCGGATACATTTTAAGAGGGAAGGGGATGTTAAATAGAGCAGTGGAGGGAACAGTAGAGGGAGAAAAGAGCAGAGGAAGAAGGCTGAAATTGACAGACGAAGTGAAGATGAAAAGAAGTTATAAGGAAACTAAGGAGGCCCGGGACAGGACGAATCGGATACAGCTTTGGTTCTTCGGTCCTCCCAGTAGGGAGAATAACAGTTGATTATGATATTCTGAGTTCCCCTTTATACCAGTCACTCATTTTCTTTCTCTTCTCTATAGATCACAGAACTTAATCACATTTGCTAGTGAAGCATAACGTCAGGATGTGGAATACCTATAGGAGAGGTGGTTCAGAGGGGTCTCTACATTATCATTAGACTGAGGGCATATTATCCCACGACTAGCCTTCCCAGAGGATCCTGCGTTAGTTCTGTACATCTACTTGGTAAGCCACGCCTTATTCACCATCATCGACTTCGACCTCTGCACTGGCGGGTGCCGCCAAGTTTTATGGTACATTTATCAGCTCTCTTTTTCCGTTCTAATCGTTGCGCCGGAAATCTTTCATCTGTTTTAATTTGGCATTACTTTCACCAACGTTATTTTCCTCCTTTTTACCTAAAAAATTACATTGAATATTGAAGGATTTTCTCATGGAAAATCCCAAGTCCTCCGGGTAGAGGTATTCTCTCAAATATGTTTCAAAATCAACAAGTTTTTTCATGAAACTACTAACCATGATTAGAAAATTATCTGAGGGAGAAGTACTAATTAAAGGCGTTTTAAGTTTATTTTCTTAAAATACGATTGCAAAACGCCCAGTGATACAGATCATTTGACTATGTCATTTTACGTTTATTTTAAATTACCTATATATATAATAAGATTTCCTCCAAAAATAATATTAATGCATACAAATTATTTCCATTATGATGAGACATTTAACAAGAAGAGACCGTATGATTTAGGCCCAAGGTTCCATCTTAACATAAAAATTCGAAAAAGCCCGCATTGAATGGTGCACCACAATGCCGAATCTTATTCAGCCGCTTGTACTAGTAGTAGCTACCGTTCTACATACGCTGGTATTATTCCGCTCGTTCTAATTCAATTCATCTCTCTTAGATTCAGAATCTTTATTTGTTGAAGGAGAGAGCTCGATTCCTTGTTATTTTGATGAATCTAAATCTTCCTGTTTGGTCTGATCTCTCGTTCAACTCGAAGCAAAGACCGAGGTTGAAATTCGTCATGACAAAATCATTCGACTTGATCGGTAATCGAACTCGGATCTTCCAGTTGCCGGTCAGGTGTGTAAGCCAGTTAGTTAGGCCATCTTCCATCAAGACGAATTTCGAAGGAAGACGGTTTGGTGGTGTAACTGGCAACACACCTGACCGGCAACATGAAGATCCGAGTTCGAATACCGGTCAAGTCAAATGATTTTGTCATGGTGAATTTCAACACTTGGTGTATACGCACCCATGCGAGTGACTTTGAACCCCATCATTAAGATATGATGAAGAGCACATCAATGAAATCCTTTGATTAATCTAACGAGATAGTCAATGAAATAGACAAGTAATCAGTAGTTTCAAATGCTGTTTTCCTAACTATGCGAAATATTTGTGAGAATGTAGTGTTGTATAGCTACAACGCTACCTTCAACGAAACCTGCTCTCCAGTCCACATTAAATGACCTTCAGCTTAATTTTTTCTGCTTTTCCCTGCAGCTTTGGTGATTAGCTGTGGACATATCAGTACACTAAAATGCTGTTTATGTATTCCCATTTTTGTATTTCTCAGATTGTTGCCTAACGAAAAATAAATAAAATATAAACTGTGATAAAAATAATAGGTTTACTAAAATAACCTCTTGTAGCACCATGGGGTGAATTCCTTTTCCTAAATGGGAAAGGCATTAAAAATTAGCAAAGGTAGTCATTCTGGGAAGACGCATGAAAAAGCAGGAAGAAGAATCTTACTTTCAATTAACGATGACCGGAAGTGTTCGAAAGAGAGGGCTCGTTGTAAATTGTACCAAATTCATTGAAGTGAAGTTTTAGAGAAATGCGTCTGAATTTCCAAATATTCTTCCCGGAAATAAGTTGTACTCTGGGCTCACGAGAGCTGTTGTTGTGAAATGAAACACAGTCAAACTTTGGAATTTGTTTTCACTCACATTAAAGGTAGTTTTAGCAAAATATCATCTCTCCTAGAAATTAATTAATTTGGTTTCATTTAAAAAAAATATCTTTCCCCTGCAAAGATAATACAAAAATATCAGCCCCTTACCGAACTACTTTCCGAAATTTGGAACGCAAACTGCAAGCCCTTTTACATGGAATATGGTACGAGTATGCACTCCAGAGAGACCTTATTTAAGTTTCGAGCTAAATTATACTTCCAGTTTATTGAAAAAATAATGAATTTCCAGCCCTTAGATCTCGTAAAAAATTAACAGTCTGTATTTTATTTGTTTTATATTATTTGTATCGTTTCTCGTTTATTTTTTAAATTAAATCATATTTTAACCATAGTTATTACTTCAGGTTCACAAAAAACTTTCCGTTGTGAAGCAGTTTTAAACGTACCACGCAAAAAAATGAGTCAAATAGAAGACTTGTGCAGATATTTTTATTTAACGACTTAGAATTTGGATCACATAAATGCATATTATTGCACCATTAATAATGCGATATTTAATTCATGCTTCAAGTTCTCAAATCAAAAATATAATTCGAATATGCCCTTCATTATGACTAGGGAACTATCTCGCTCCAACTACCTTAGGCTCCTATACCATTGTATAGAAATGGAGAAAACTTACTTGACCCACATTAATACTGAAACCTTCAAATATTATAACTAATAATTGCAATGCGTTATCATTCCTTTTTCTACTCTTGCCTTTGCCAAAAGCATCTCAAGGGTGATTGGTGAAATAAGAATAGATAGACCTGTGATCTGAAGGGTATCATTGGAGTTGTTTTTACGAGTGAAGGTGAAGAGTCCTATTGGGACCAAAGCTGTCTCCAAGTTTAATCTCAAAGTCATTTATTCCCTCTCACTTTGGCTTGTGTTTAATGACAAGCCTTGAATGAAGCCGAGGTACGCACATTCATACGTTATTGATGAGTGGGGTGAAGGGATTTTAATTGAGAAGTGTGAACTGGGTTGCTAAGAGGGAGATTTATCACAACAGCCATTGAGGTTGATGGAGTGGGCGCTTGATGTGGTGGCCGATGATAGAAGCTGTAATGTGGGCGTGGCCTGTCCGCCATCTTTGTAAACCCCGATTTTCCTTTTGCACTTCCGGGCCTACGCACTTATTTTGAAATGTAACGATGTTTTATTGTGGATAGCTCTATAAAATTCAGCATTAACTCACATCTTTATCACGCATTCTCCTTATATATAATATTAATTTATCTACATAAATAATAATCCGCATTATCTTCACGTCTTCAGACTACGGTAATATCAAGTAGAATCTATAGCACTAAGTAACAAATAGTTTAAAAGTTTCTAGTGACAAATAGTTTAAAAGTTTCTAATAACAAATAGTTTAAAAGTTTCTAGAGTAATCTGCCTTCTGTTTCAAACAGATGGCGGATATTCTTGCTATACTTAGGCAAATTCGTCAATGCCGTCGTGTTATCCAAAGGAAAGTAAAAAAAGAACTGAAATATCCAATATGGTCATTATTTTGATGGCCAGGCTACAGTTTGACGACGTAATGCCCTTACCGTTTACCTCAATGATCGTAATATTTCGTTTCTGTGGAAAAAATTTAAGGTTATTATATCAAATTATGATGTAACTTCACCAATCACCACCTACCACCCTTAGGTTACGAAACGGAGATAATTTGTTTTTACTTGAGTCCCATGGCATCCCAAACAGCCACTCTTGGCTTGCCTTCGGTATACCAAGGAACCGGAGCAACAGCGCTTGTCAGAGAGACCCAATCCCTGGGTGTAGAAAAACCCATCCAAACAAGACTCGAACCCGCGACCCAAGCTAGTTTGGCACTTTGATATTATTAAAATTGAATTAGCTTAAAAATTGAGAAAAATATATTAATGAGTGATGGAAAAAGTACAGATAATATTATTTCACTGATTGGAATGCTACTATACAACTTTCTACAGTTGACTATGCGGGTATTATGGAGAGTACGCTGTCGCCTAACTTTCGCTCCATGCCCTGATCCCTAGGCTGAACGCGCAGCCATTTCTAACACCGCGATAAATTATATTAGCTTATTTATGGAATAAAATATGCATGCTGGATGATTCCTAAATGCCGCAATTGACTTCTGTTGGCGCTGTGAGTATGCAACTTTGACTTGGAGACTAATTATTTAGAGAACGCCTGGGTGTCTTTTTACGGAAAGTTTTATCAGTACAAGTCAATTGATTACAACCCAAATTTCCGACAAACGGTGTAAAAAGTTAATTTAACGGGCGCAAATGAAAAAACAACATTTTTTAATCTCAAGCTTTTGGGGAAATGCTACGCATGTATTGCAAAGTTCATAGAAAAATAAGTTGGATCGAGTCAGGCGATACTTTGTGAAAAAGTGACATATTAAATAAAACTTGAACGATGTATTTTTCACACTTTAATGCGTGAAAAATAATCGTTCAAGTTTTATTTCATAGAAAAACTTTGAATATAGTTGATAAAGTATTAGTTGCAACCATTTATGGTTAAAACAAACTGAATTTCAATTTAAATTCCACATAACTCGGCTCAAGCGTTCTCTGGTAAATAAGTCTCAGACTCAGGCCCGCACTAATTTCTGCGCCGATGGTAAGTTAAGTTTTCGTGCTGTTTTGGCAACGTTGCACCTCCAGAATTACGAAGATTTACACGAGAAACGGATCTCTATAAGAGGACCATACTATCTACACAAATGTGGAACTCTCTATAAGTAAACTAAGCCAGCGTTAGTGGTTGACTCACAGCGAACTTCATCCTGAGTACTTGTCCGGCCTTCCGTGTGATGCGCTATAATATCCTCTCTTCCTTCTCTGGGATGACTCCTTGAGGATCTCCCGAAGGCAAACTCCCGTCTGGAGCCATCGGACAACCCCGGGCCCATTATATAGGCCTTCGTCGAAACAGGGGGGAGCGAAAAAAGAAGGGGGGTGGGGTTGGGGATGAGGCCATCTCACCGCCGGTCCACGAACGCGCAGCAATGCCACCCCCCAGGACTTGCCAAACCCCCGACTCCCCCACCTCCTCCTCCTCACCTCCCCCAACCCCTGGCCCGACTCCTTTTCCCCAACTACCCCTCCTCCGCAACCTTTCCCTCTCTCTCCCCCCTCCTCATGCACCCGCTCTCTCCTCCAATATTTCCCCGTGCTTATCCCTCGAACGTCTTCATTAGGTGAACCTCTCACCTCCGGAATCGTTGCACTACGGTTGATCAGATCATGAGAATAAAGTTAGGGAGACCTACTGCAGAACACAGATTTAAAATGTAGTATTTCCAGCGATCGATAAGAGACCATTATGGCTGTCAAAGAGACTTTTTAGTTGACCGACAGTGTGGCTATTTTAAGCTTAGCGTTTCACATGTTGCGTTGCAACGAGCGTCTTCGCTATTTAAGCTTAACATTAAGCTTCAAGCTTTTATTGCAAGCTTTAAATAGTTTACACTTAAAATGCTCCAAGCGTACCATAATTCGAGGGTCATTAACGTATGTAATTGTACGTAAATATTTAAGTGATTTTACGTAAAATCGATGCCAATTTATATTCTAACAAAGTAATTAATACCTTACAAGATCCAACGTACTACGGTAGATAGAATTATGAGAATAAAATAAGGGAAATGTACTGCAGAACAGCAGGTTTAAAATGTCGTTTTTCCTCAGATCGATAAGAGATCATAATGGCTGCCAATGAGACTTCTAAGTAGTAGTACAGTAGTAGTAGTCTACAGATTGTGAAGATATTTCATGCTTAACGTTTCACGTTTCTAGTTGCATTAAGCGTAAGCCGCTCTTTACGCTTAAAATTAAGCTTCAAATAGGATTTTATTTTCTCCCGGCGGAGGAAATTCTTCTCTCAATCCTTATCATCAACGCTCCTGATGACGATGTACAAGTCTTTCGCCGAAACGTCGGCAAAGAAGAAGATGAAGCACCTTACCCGGACGGAAACCCGAGAAGAATTTAATTCATTAAGCTTCAAGCTTTAAATGTAACCTTTAAATAGCTGACGCTTAAAATTCTCCAAGCACAGCATAACACAAAAGCTAAATGAATTCCGTTAATGCATGTAAATTTACGTAAATATGCATGTAATTTTTTTAATGCTTGTTTCTAAACCTGCCGCACAGTGCTAAAACCGTGTTTTCCATGTTCCCTGCTTGAATCTTGCATCGCTGTACGTAGTTGTATTATAGATTAATTCAACAGTTATTGTAGCATTTTCATATCTAAAGTGTAGTGCATGTTGGTGAATGATATATTTTCACTGTAGTGTATGTTGGTCATTTTCCAGCCACACACCCTTGAGGTGGCTTACAGGGTTATATGTATCTATAGAACGTCCGGGCTTGGTGACCCCCTAGAACGCCTAAGAGGCGTCTTTTCGATTAAGAAAGTTAGTTTTTTTTAATAAAAAAGCTATCTAATCTGAATTCAAGCATTTACATGCATCTTTGGTTGAAAAGGGGACATGTTCAATTATTCATACATACATACCCATTACGCCGTTCCCTTCCGGGGTAGGAACAGTCAAAATGTTTCACTCATTAATCATAACTGTACACCTAACTCTGCTTCAATAATTTCCTCCATACTGACCTATCCTTGCAAATCTCTTTTGCCTCATTTAACCCCATACACTGTTTCATACACGCCCTCCTGTTTTTAAAACTCCTAATATTCCTCCTCCTAAGAATTTCCTCAGCCGCATTCAACCACAGCTTTCTCGGCCTACCTCTACCTCTCGCACCATTCATTCTACTCTCATATATCTGTTTCGTTATTCGACCCTCATCCATTCTCTCAACATTGCCAAACCAACGAAGCACACTCCTTTCATACACGTCCATTACTGGAGCATCTAACCCACATTCATTCATGACCCACACATTCCTGACCCTATCCATCCTAATTTTGCCGCAAATACTCCTCAGATAACTCATACCCACGGCGTTTAGTCTACTCTAATTATTCAAGCCAAATTTAACCATTTTCTAGCAAACCTTTGTTTATATGGGTCCAAAAGTTTATAATATGTTGCCTGATACTATGAATAATACGAAATGCTGTAAAATATTTCTACAGTCGGCCAAGTTTTGGCTATTGCCGGAGGAAGATATTGTTTGATTTTTCTGAAATATTATATACTATTCTTTTCTTAAACTTAATGCTACTTTGTAAAGTTACTATCATATTTGCATAATTAACTCAATTACTTTTTTGTGATACATAATATGATTATGTTAAATATCATGTACCATATCATGCTTTATGTCGGCAATGTATATGTTTTTGATGAGGGTTGCCTCAGCACAGGTATTCCTTAAAGTCAACCTAGCTTTCATGTGGAAGAAATGTAAATTCAGTGTTTCAAGTTATTATTGTTGAAAGCAACAAAATTTACTTTACTTACTTTCCTACGATATCATACACTTTACCAGCCTTTCATAGAAAAGCGATATTAATTAAATCGCTATAACATGCTAAATCGACTCTTTATTTGGTTGCCAGTCGTTTTCTTCGAGCCATCGTCGCAATATGTAATTGATTTACTCCAATGTTGTACGGTGGAGTCCAATGGAACTGGGTACAGGTGTAATCGGCTTTGTGAACTATAAAAGAGTAAGAGGAGCTATGTTCTTGTCAGGTTCACTTTCCTCCTCTAAATAATCTGATTTCCACCCCTCTCATGTTTATTGTCCTTCTTACACCTCGATATAGTGAGCCGCGATGGCATTAGGCGGAGGGCGGAGAAGACAGGGGGAGGTGGAATAAGAAAAATGAGGAGTGTTACATCCTTATAATGATGAGCATACATTGGAAACACTCTACCATGGCAACGTTTAACTATTTATGGGAGTAAGATTCACCTTCATTCAAGCTATCTGCATGATGGAGTCGAATTGACGTCTCTCGTGCGTTCTTGGTAAATCTATAATTAAATTGACAATTTTGGAAATATTGGTCTCAACTTTTTACGCCGTGTATTATGGCGAAAATTAGGGAAAGTCACGAGAGGAAACGGCTTAGGCAATGGAACTAAATAAATATCAGCTATTTCTCCGGGCGGAGGAGACAAAATGACGCCTGTGGGCGTTCTAGTGTTGAGAATAAAAATTCTGAAGGCTGCAGAAAAGCGTCTTTTTTTAATGGCATAGTTATTTAACCTCTGCGTTGATTAAAAAATTGGCTTCCCTAGCTGATTTCTCTTGTTTTATGATGTTAAGGTAGATCTCTCAACGTTAGTTCTCATAGGCCATACTTTACTAGGGAATAAAAAAAATATTCGTTCGTTTCGACATGAAATCATATCAACGATTTACAGAATAAAAAGTGAATCAAAGTGAATTATCGTAGCTAGCTGTGTTGTATTTGGTCAGTTTATCTCCAATATCTGTCACCGACCGCTTCCACCCTGTCTTGAAAGCCTCTATTCTTTTCTTGGAAGCCCTCCG
This sequence comes from Ceriagrion tenellum, assembly GCA_963169105.1. Taxonomy (NCBI): domain Eukaryota; kingdom Metazoa; phylum Arthropoda; class Insecta; order Odonata; family Coenagrionidae; genus Ceriagrion; species Ceriagrion tenellum. The sequence continues at coordinate 61,043,930 of OY720644.1, forward strand.
AATGTCCAAGTATCTGGCCTATGAGCTCCTACGTTCCTGGCAAAAGTTGAGACGTGTTGGTTTCTTTATTCAAGTTGTATCGTATCTTCTTGGAGAATTCAAATTACCTATTTGTCATGAATGCCTTCTTGGCTTGAGCCTTATCTTGAAAAAAAACTGATTTTTTTTTGTGGTTTAATAGGCCTTTTTGGAACCATTCTGGGAATCCGCGATACTACCATAATTCCTGACTAGATATATGCACTTTCTCTACCTAAGTTTAATGAAACGATGTAAAAGTCACTTATTAATCAATCCAATTTTATGTTTTCGTTATAGGTGCCCATCCATCTACTGTCACTGCGGAGTGCATTACGGCCACGAGGTAAATATGCACTTTCCATGATATGTCTCCATGTTTCTAAAACTAATAATCTTAAAAAGCCGCTTGACACGGTTCATTTTATCATTGTCCAAACAAATGCTTGAACGCTTTCATGAGGAAAATTGTACCGTGTAAAAATTGTGTGACTGTCTGAATCACTGAATGGGAACCTGCTTTCATTTATTTTCTTGCGCATTCTACGATTCATCTACACGGTACTGTTTATACGTTTGTACAATAAATTAAAGTACGGTAATGTGGCCATAACCAAGTGACTACCAAAGAGGGTAACGAGATTACCCCAGGTAACATTTTCAGCCTTTGAATTTTTTCGGTGATGTAATGCTTCCTAGCAATTGTTCTTGGGTGATTTTAGAACCTAATTACGAAGAAATATTATTTTATTTTCAATAATTTGCTCGGAAATATTCCTTTTGCGTAACCAGGTGACCCCCGATGGTAACGAAGTATCGAAGCAGTTTCGTTAGTAAATCCATTGAAATAATTCTTAATATGCGTTCAATACAATTGAATATTATTTTGTAACTTATTCACTGATTCCAGAAACAGGGATTATTAATTTTTTAATGTTTGAGTACTTGTTGTGGTATTTCTATGGGTTATTGTATCGATTTTTTCATAATGGAATGGACATTGCTTGTAAATATATTTTTAATGAAATATTGTTTATTACTGAAAACAAATCTTCTCAACGGTTAAAAGTGATTGTAAGGATCATACCAACTTGGTATTTGGGATCATAACTGAACAGTATAATTTTTATGCTATATAATTAATGGTGTAACCAAGTTATTCCAATTGGTAGTGAAAATGTGTCAAATGCCTAGGTAGTCTGAGGGTTAATACAGTCTTATGAGCCGAATTAATGCTAGGTTTTCCGTCATTCAATTTTGCTTTGCTTTGCAAGGTGCTCATTTCTCTTCTCTAAACGCATGTGTCATACAATTGTGTATGGTTCTCCTCGCGAATTACGAATACAGTTTTGACGTTTTTATTATTATTATTTTTTTTATTATTATTTATTAAATGACTTTTTAGGATATTAACAACACATTTTGATTCCAACGATTTTTTTTACGTTAGCAGCTGTTGTTATTTTTTGTTATGTTATGGTTGTTATGGTTTGGTTTTTTATGGTAGGTACTTATGGTTATTTTTTGTTGTTTTTGTAATTTTGTCATGGTGTTTTTATGTCATGGTTGCTGTTTTTTCTCAAATATAAGCATGGAAATCACAATGTACTATGAGCCGGGAAATACGGCATGCCTAATCACGTGACTTGGGCATGCCTTTGGGTCAGACTCCTCTTCTATAACCTCTTCCCCGCATCATTAAAGAACGCACCTCTCCCCCATCTCTCGCCATCCTGTCTCCATCTTTCCATTCTTCATTCCAAACGACCTTCTCGCCGCTTCGTCCCGTCCCGTGAACGACGAGTAATTTCGCTCTCGAAATGTTTTTCTTATTTTCGCTCTTCATTTTTTTTTCTTTCTCTCGTCCTCTTCAATCCTTGCCCTCTCTCTCTTCCGACGGACACGGTTAAGTCCAAAAAAGTCTTGCTCCAAATCGTAAATCGCTCCCTCTCCTCACTCTACTTCGGGAAGTCTCCTTGTCATTTCCTTTTTGCAAATGCGCTCGCCTTTTCCATTTGCGTATTTATGACATTATTCGTCGAATTAATCCCCTCTCCCACCTTTTCTGCTTGGTCGCTCGAGATGATTGCTACCCCGGTTATTACTCTGTACTCGATTCCATTTAGCTTAATTCTTTTTTTTAATATTCAGGATAGGATATGCTAACACGTGTTTTGAGATAAAAATGACCGTAAAAGAATATCCCCCATATTTTCACATATGGGTGAAAAAATCGATTCAAGGTTCAAAACATCATTGATATTTGCAATTAAAATGCTGATAGCTGTGCGTTTGGGTGTAAATTCTTACCTTTTTTTATTTTCATGCGATTGGAAGGATTGAGTATTTTTGCGGAGTCGATGAGCTGAAGGAAAAGGTGAGATTCTACGTTCTCAAGCAACCGTTGAAGTATTTCCCTAACATCTGGGTTTTTTTCTCGTCTCATCAGTGTCTCAAATTGTGCAGCATTTCTTCATACAGTATAATTTATTATTGTACCTAAAAATAATTAATATTCCCCCTTTTCCACCTTCCATAGCCATGTTTTGTATTTATTTTTGTATCTGATGACAGTATATATTTCTATCCCCCAAAAATTGCAAATAATGTTTTCTATCCCATAGTCATATTAATATACACAGAACATTAAAAATATTGAAAAATCCGATACACCTTCATGGCTTTAGTTTGGAAGTCTAGGAGAATATTACTTTTTTGAGTATTCTACTGGAAAAGGTGGGTTTTGTTGAAAGTCGGAGATAATCCTCCTGTCGGTTTTCTTCACTTTCGAAGTCCTATCTTTCTTTAGTATTTCTCTTTTGGTCTCAGCATACGATCTACTCTTCTAAATCCTGCCAATGAAACCTATTTTCTTCCTTCTTCTTCTCCACTTGCCCAACATCCTTCCCACTATCACCTTCTTCAGTTACCCATCACCCTTTAGTACATCCTTCAGCCATCTACCCTGCCTATCCCTGCTTTCATTCAGAAGTTTCCTTTCCTCGCCCATCATCTCATGCACTTCCTCGTTAGTCTTCCTCTCTGTCCACTGCATCTTCTCCATCCTTCTCGACCCACATCTAAAATGTTTGCAGCCTATTCTCGTCCTCCTTTCTCAGGGTCCACGTTTCTGTCCCATATAACGCTACGCTCCAGCTCCTCACCTCTTCCGGCCTCTTCTTCACAAGATTTATTTATTTCATTCAACTAAAATTTGAATTACAATTTATTTTATGGAATACGGCTGAATATTATTAAAAATTATTGAAGAAGTATTTATGAGACATTTGCTTAATATCTTTTCTATATGAATATGTGTTAACATTTATGTAGCTTTCAACATTTATAAGTACAGTTACGTCGGCCCCGGTGGCGGCGGGGTAAAGTCCTCACATCCTAACCCGAGGGTCGTGGGTTCGAGTCCCGCCTGGGGAGATTACTCACAGCCCAGGACATGGGTGTTTGTGTTCGTCATAGATATATTAAAACACTTGTAATTGGGGAAACCTGTAAGTATTAAAGAAGGTATTGTTATTATTATTTATAAGTATCTGGGTGCAGTTGTGTCGTCGTCTTTTTTGCCTACTTGTAGACATCGTGTATCATCGATTCAGCAATTTTGCCCTCGTAAGTTTTGTCCTTGCGATCCGGAACGAGTGACATATTTGAACTCGAAAAACCGGGTATAACGCCACATCGGAAAGGAGGTGGCGAGCAAGGCCGCAACATGACCTTTTTTCTTTTAAACGGAGGCGTCGGCGGCGTGGAAGAGGAAATGGACCCATCCCTGGAAAATTCTGTTGGGATGATTCAGAATGGATGATGTCGTACCTTTCCGACGCTCCGTCCAATATCCCGTTCCTCTTTGAGGGAATCTGAGTCAGACCTCTTTCCGCGGTCTTTGGTTGAGATTTTAACAGGATCAGTTTATGCGTCGGCCCTGTTTTTCAATGATACGCTGATCGTTAGTGGATAAATGATTTTTATGTCTAAAATTCCAACAGAAGAGAAGACACAACCTTGGTGTGATGAGTGCGACTCCCCTCTGAGTGTGCGACACATCCTGACGGAATGTGATAGATACCGGTCTTCTCGAGATAAACACAAGATCAACGGTACCTTAGGACACATCCTAGGTGACTCTCCCGATTGCCTCACCCGAGTAATTGCGTTTTTAAAAGAAATCAACGTTTTTAATAAATAATAAATTTTTTATATGTATATGCGTATTATACAACGTTATGCAAATTTTATCTCACATTGGTACTAAAACGATTTAGCTTCAATTACATAAACCTGGTATTACCTATGGAGGAGAGTGGTGCGAAATGACCGCAGTAGTCGACGCACCTTTAAACAATAATTCTACTATTACAACTACTCTAAAATTCCAAAATATTTCATTCCAAGAGTCGCAATATGTGAAATTTAAAGTAGAATTGCGCAAGGAAAAGTAGCATTTAGCAAGATTAAGGAACTGGTGACATCGAGGAATGTCAGGACAGATTTAAGAAAAAGATATGCAAAATGCTTCATATGGAGTATTGTACTATACGGATGCGAAACAAGGACCTTGAAGGAGAGAGAAGAAAGGTACATATTTGGAAATCTTTGAGATGTGGCGACGAATGGAGAGAATTTGGTGGAAAGATAGAGTTGGGAATGATGAGGTGCTGAGGAAGATTGGAGAAGAAATGATTATTTTGAGTGAAATTAAAAAAAGAGGAAGACTAATTGGATTGGGCATATTTTAAGGAGGAAAAGTGTTCAGAAATTTATTATAGAAGGGAAAATAGAAGGGAAGAGAGGAAGAGGAAGGAGCAGGCACGGAATGCTGACAGACGTCAAAAAAGGAAGGAGCTATGTAGAGACGAAGAGAGAGACCCAGGACAGAATGCTGTAGAGGCAGTACCGTTGAAACCTGTCCAAGGACGGAATCATAATGATGATGATGAGCAATATGTTGAACGTATCCAACAAACGTAAATATCACTCGAAGTCAAACATTGTAACAAACGAACCGAGAGTGACCTATGTAAACGATCCGTTTTGTGTATAGGGCGGAGTATATTTGATGTACTGTCCAACGTAATTAAATTATGTGAATTCCCCAAAAAAATTTTAAAACTCGCAAAAATAGCTATTTTTATTTAGCAAAAATAGCTATTAGCACAAGAAAATTTTTTTGCACATTTTGAGGGTGATTTCCTTAAAACTGAAATACTGCAACTGTTGCTTCTTGCTTAGTTTCAGTCTTTTGACCTGAGGTGTTCCAAAGAAAAACATCACTACTTCGGGTGTACCAAAAATAAGCTAAAATGGTTCTAAACTCAGTATTTAGTGCAATTCTTGTCCTTTCCACTGTACTGGACTTTACTTTGGTTCAATTATTAAGGAGGATTGGCCCTTTAAATGTTTTTACCGTGTAGACTCTCCTGTATGCGCGCTCTGGGCACTGCACTTTGGCTGTGCTATCATAAATGCTCTGTAGATATACTATGGTAACTCCTCTGTGGCTGTGCTTTAGAAACCGTATCGCATTGTTTCAATTTGAGTACAGACTTAAAAAAAACTCTCAGGTGGGTTATTGAGCACAGATCCTTCGTAGTTAGAGCTGAAATTCGTTTGTCTGAATAGCTATTCGGAGACCAACTGAAGCTCTCTCTCTCTTTCAACATCCATATCTGTATCAAAGATGCAAGAAAGTATTTGATGTTATAATAAAATATTTTTCATTGGTTGTTCAATAAGATTGTTTATTAAGATTCAATAAGATGCAAAGATTGGTTGACTGCAGCCCTCCACCCTTTCCTATTTCATGCTAGTTCCCTTACCTCCTGGTATAATTTCCTCTATATTTGGTCCATGAACTTATTCCTGGGTCTTCCTCTGAGGACTTTTCCCTCTATTTTAACTCCAATTATGTTCTTCACAAACCCATTGTGTCTCAGACCGTGTCCAATCCAACTGGTTCTTCTTTTTTCTACGGTGTGCCATATTGTCCTTACCTCCTAATTTTTGAACATTTAACCAAAAAATAATAAAATACAAAGAAAAGCTGCACGCTTCGTTAAAAACTACTACGAGCGTACATATAGTGTCTCACAAATTTTAGAGGGATTGTGGTGGGGGCCCCTAGAGACTCGGAGGCTACACGCTAGGCGTAGCTTGCTTGAGAAATTCAGAACTGGTGTGTTTCAGAGCGACACAGAATATTATCATGACGCTCCACTACATCTCTATATCTGACAGAAGCGATAAAATATGAGAGAAACATTGCCGAACAGATAGGTACTAAAACTCGTTCTTTCCACTAACAATAAGTGACCGCAATAAAAACTGAGCTTCACTAAATACACTCCCGTAATATACTTCACCATTTCATCTCCCAAAGTCTTATCCTTCGCACGCTCATGCGGCGGCAGGGGGCGTTAGGCTTTTAGGGTAGTATGTTGATTTAGAAAGTTTTGGATGTATTATTATAACCTGGGTTTACAGCTCGGAATTCGAAATTTAAGTGAAAATAATATGTAAATATATGACAAATTTTAAGCTATCCGGGACTAGCCACGGAGTTTCACTTTTACGGTCGCACATGTAAATATATGTTTTTACTCGATATGAAGCTTTGGTATTCACTAGGAAAGATAATAATAAAATGAAACGTATTTTTTCGCGTTTAGGAGAATATCTGTATGTTTATCATTGAATCGTCTCGAAATGTACGTCAAGTGCGATAAGGCTACGTTTTAAAATAGGATAACATTGCAAAGAAGCCTCATTGGATACAGCCTGAATCACACGATTATTTTTTCCGTCCCTTTTAAGAAATAGCTCCAATGATAGCTTTTCAGGGACCGTGACAATGATAGCTCGAGCTACCATTTTCTGAATCACACGGTCATTTTGGCCGTCCTTTTTCCATCATTTTTTTCCGTCCCTTTTCGCATCGTTTCTATGTTTACTACTCTCATTCCATTGAAAGCCGAACGTGGCGTTAGAGTCGCTCTTTGCGGCCGAGCACTCTGATTGGCTAAATGGTGGAGTCAGCGATGCCTCCAGGGACGGAAAAAGGGACGTGCCCAGGGATGGAAAAAGCGATAGGGATCCCTATCGCTGGAGCCATCCCTGACTTTGTTCGAGTCACACGATAATTTTCGAGCGATCATTTGGGCTATCATTGGAGCCATCCCTTAAAAGGGACGGAAAAAATGATCGTGTGATTCAGGCATAACGTGCAATTTTTTCGCTTTTATCCGTACTTTGACTAATGAGTACACGTATGGAAAGTTTCGAGCGAATCTGTACTTAAACGAACATCGCCCCTACCATCTTAATTTGCGGTCCAGCCGAATAAGCAGCCAACCAACGCATCTCCCATTTTCAACCTTTTCTCAACGACAGATGAACTACTTCCCCGAGGCTTATGCAGTCCGTTGACCAAAGCAGCCTCCGAAGAGACCGGGAGTGGAGCGTATCAGATAATATCGACCCCATCTTGGAAATATTTCTTATTATGGTCTACCGCCTGCCCCACTACCTTGGATTTGCTAAACCGTCCAGTCAACTTCTTTCTCGCCATAGTTCGCCATCGAGTCCCCATCTTCAGAAGCTCATCCCGTGACCTCATCCTTTCCTCCCTTGGCATTTCTCATTTAACTCACCGCCGTGTCCTATCAGATATGATGTTCCTACAAAGAATCTTCAGCGGCTCTCTACGGACCAATGAAATACTCCCTCTCTTTAGTATTCATGTTCCTCCCCGTCCATTACGCAGTAACTGTCTAATGCATACTCCCAGATTCCGTCTTTCCATCTCCCAGCGCTCTCTCTTCTTCAGAATCCCCTCCTTGTTTAACTCCTTGGCCTCGAAATATCCTTCCTTGGACCTTTTCTCCTCAGCCACCATTTTCAAATCCTCCCTGAAACGCCACTTAAATGATCCATCCCTCTCCAGTCCCTAAGTCCCTTCTTACGCTTACCGCATTATTGCTTTATTTAATGAATATTATGTTTTTGTTTGAAATTTTTATTTATTTATTGATTATGTCAGCCAATGCAATAGCCTTTTGCCGTTTTTGGTGGTGAAATAAATAGATAAATAGAAATAGATTATTTTCCTGCACTCAATCATGTGCCAATCGGCCTTATTTTCTTTTGGAGTCGTCCACGCCCATCGGCTGGCGAGCTTTTTAATGACCGCCGTGGATTCGGAGGGGGCCAATCCTCATCTTCTACACCGAGGCCGAACGAATATTGGGAGCATTTCTCTCTGTCGTCAAGCATAGAAAGGTATTCGAATACTGACTGTCAGGTCATCGGATCGGCGCTGTTGCTTAGATACTAAGCCATTCCATGGTACAACTAATGCAAGTTAGAACGTTCTCATGACCAAAATAATTCCGTTCAATGCGTGAAATCATGAGGATAGCACGAGCTACAAACGACTGGAGAAGCTTAGCAAAGGAATAGATGAAAGGTCCGTTAATTATTTTTAGCAATGGCAGAATGGAGTCAAGTAGATATTCGCAAACTTAACCGATTATATGTAGCATATATGATCGGTGATATTTCATGTTCGTTACATATTCCTTGAGTCTCGGTATGGCGTATTAATCTGGACCTTGTCTCGTCTTGTCTGCTCGTGCTCCATGTGGTTTTTTTTTCTACTGGTCCTTTTCCCTTTGCCTGATTTTCTAACGAACAAAATTTGTAGTTTAAGTTAACTATCTTATTTACAGCGGAAACAACAGAAAAAAATTTATTTACTAAAGGAAGTTGAAAATCTTACCATTTTCAACATTAAGTTGCCATGTATATTGAAAGTTGTAACTTATTAATTCCACATAAACTTTATCAACGACCTAGGTTTCGACTTATGAGATCATCATCAGGTGATACTAAGTTACTAGGTTGCAGCAAGTTCCACAAAGTTTCGCCGGACACAACCAGTCTGATTAAAATGCCTCGTTAATAAAATGTATGTGAACTTCCTAAGTTACAGCCTTCATTACACAAGGCAACTTAATGTTGAAAATGGTAAGATTTTCAACTTTCTGTAGTAAATAAATTTTGTTTGGGTTATTTCCGCTGTAATTGAGATAGTTATCTTAAACTGCACACTTTTTCGTGCAGCAAGCGTCTCATTTATTCTTAAAACACACCAACTTTTATCAGTGATGCAAAATTGTCTCCGGCTAACGTGGCCCCGCTTGGTCCGTGTTAATCTATCAATGGGTCATCTTTTCTCATACGTTTCCTCGCATTGCTGTTGAGTCCCAAAATTTAAACAAGTATCAAATACACAATGCCCTCCGTATTTAAGTATACCTGGATCTAATCCGGACTACGTCGCAACGTATGACCCCAAACATTGCGCGACGACCTACCTTGTATTGGTAGCACCACGGTCGTACGGATGCCGGTAGTCACCATCATATGTCATTCCATCCTAAGATTGGCTGACTGCAGCCCTGTATTCGATCCCGTCCCGTGATATCTCATATATTTCTTGCGTAAGATTTCAGGCTTTCCCGGAGAATGCTTAGAATGTAAAGCTCTCGGGTTTCCAACCAGGTGATGGTGTTTTGTGGTACCGACGTTTCGAAGGCGTAATCTGCCATCGTCCTCAGGGTGATAATATTATCATACCTTTCTTTATTTATCATATATTTCTTGTAGCTCTTCTATTCCATGCCTCGTGTCAGCTGGCTCATATCTGGTCCCTCAGTCTTCCTCGTGTGGCTTTCATTTCTTTTATGTTCATTGCATGTTCCTTGAGTCTCGGAATGGCGTATAAATCTGGGCCTTTTCTCGTCTTGCCCGATCGTGCTCCATATGGTTTTTTTCTCTTCTGTTATTATTTCCTTTGCCTCATTTCCTATCCGTCCGATTGATATTCAGCAACCGTCTCCAGAACCTCGTTGCGTGAGCCTCTTTTCTCCTCTCTTCCAAGCTTTCCACTTCCACTTTCCACTTTCCAAGTGCTCATGGCTTTGGGTAATATTGCTCAATAATCCACAAGGACGTTTTTGATATAATCCTAATTCCAAGAGTGGTAAAGTTATATTCTTTGTACACAAAGCTGTTTCTTCAAAATTTCGGTGTTTGAGGATTCCGGCAGTTTCTAATTTTTTGCGGAACCTCAGTTCTTACTGGTATGGTATGAGGACTCCATTTCAAGTGCTGTATTCCGTTCTTCGGATGTTACTTGGACTTCTTGACTCCTGTTCGTAATATCGGGCTAACCACGACGCTGGGCATCTCTTCAATCTACCTTCGTTCCTCATATAAACCCTAACAACCCCAGATAACTTACCCTTCTCCTTTACATGAGACAATTAACTCAGTTTTTAGTCTCTTCCAACATGCAATACTTAGATGTTGGTCACTGTATCCTCTTCATTCCTGCCACCTGTCTCCATAAAATTTTACATGACTGCTTAACATTCGTGTCTTTGGGGATAGATGAGATGCTTGTTAGACTAACAAAAAAAGTCGGACCAAAAACATGAAAACATTGAAATACTCAAAGTATACACAATTTTGCCAGACATTTTTTCGTAGTTTTTTCGACAATAACGTGGAAAGAGCATCAAAACCAATCAAGGCATTTAAATGAAGTGTGGAGTATAATGGGTAATATTCTTTTGATTAGCAATTTTTTAATCACGCAATGTAGATTCTCCCATCATTGCGTTCTTCTACATTACATATAACCCTGCAAGTTACCTTAAGGGTGTTTGGCAGAGGGTGGATTATCAATAATATACACTGTCATGCACAAATAACTTTCACCAACATGTACTACATTATACATATGCTACCAATGCTACAGGAACTATTGAATTAATGAAAATTCCAACTACGTAAATGAAATACAAGAGTCAGGCAGGAGTAATGCAAAACGTAATGTTAGTACTACTCGGTAGACTAAGATGCAAGCATTGGGGAGCATATCAACTAATCAGCCAGACTATATGTCGACCAACTTACTTCTACTACCTAATTCTGTTTGGCAGTCACCATGTTCTTTTATCGAGCGCTGGAAAAGCTTTAAACCTGTCTGTTGTACGGTATATTTCCCTTATTTTATCCACATGGTCTTATCTACCGTAATGTGTTGGAGTTCGTAAGACATCAATGGCTTTGTCAGCAAATTAATTAGTTTTGAATTCACATAAAATCACATACATATTTACATGAATTTGCATGCGTAAATGGTACTCATGTGGCTTCCGAGTGAAGCTGATGTTGGAGCATTTGAAGCTTGAACCATTTAGAGCTTTCATTTTAAGCTTTAAACTTAAAGAGTGAAGACGCTCGTTGCAACGCGAGTGGTATGTAACCTTAAAATGCTCCAAGCGCAACATAATTCGAAAGCCTTATCAGCATCAATCAACAGCTGCAAAATAAAGCCTACGATAATAACGTTAATTGTTTAGGAATGCCTCATAGTGATAGCGGGAGGCACCTGCTTCGTGTATCGGACCGTGCTCCGTAGAAGGAGTCCGTTCGCCAAAACCCAGGCAGGCGTCAATCCATAACGAGTTGGTTATTATATCATAAGGACCTCCGCGACCTTGGCCACAAGGCAGGTCTCCTGCGATTACCGCTTCGTGTTCGGTATAATTCCCACCTCCCATCATTCTCCCTTCACTTCTTGGTTTCCCACCGCCACGATTCCTCCGGCCACACCCCCCTCTCCTTCCCATCTCCATCAGGCGTACCCTCCCATTATGATCGCTGATGCCAACGCCCTGGGGACGCCAAGGTGGGCGTGTACAGCGGGCGATTGGCGTCTTCACTCTCAAGTTCATGGCAAAAGGAAAAGATTGTGTTTTGGTTTTTTCCATCGAAAACGGATTTCAAAGACCACCAATGTTTTCATGAGAGTCTTTTCATTTCATTATTCTAACAGCTGATGGATAGGTTTATGGACAGTACTTATTCTTACGTTCTAATTTCTGGCACATCGTCCTGCTTTCCCTCCCATGCGAGATCCGCTTTTGAATCCCTCTAAGACTTCTCATATCGTCTTCCTCTTCTTATTTAGTCTAGAATTTATATCCCCTTCCTTCCTCTTCCTCGCTTTCCCAGTGTTCTTCACTCAATTGCCCTCTTCAACATTCCCTCTCTCTTCAAAATGTCCTCCGTCCATCTCTTCTGCCTCTTCCAAACCTCCGCCACTAGCTTCCTCTCCTCTCTAACCATGTCCAATGCCTCTTCAATTCCTCACATCATCTGCCTCTTCTTATTTCATCCTCTTCCTTCCTCTTCCTCGCTTCACAAGTGTTTTCCCCTCTATTACCCTCTTCAGCATCCCCTCTCTTTTCAATACGTCCTCCATCCATCTCTTATGCCTCCTCCGAACCTCCGCCACTAGCTTCCTCTCCTCTCCGACCATATCCAATACCTCCTCGTTCGTCTTTCTCGCCACCCAGCTCACCCTCTCCATCCTTCTCCACGCCCACATCTCAAACGCCTAGAGTCCACGTACATCCTCCCTTCGCAATGACCAAGTCTCCAGCCCATACACCGCCACGCTCCTAATCAGAGTTTTCACCAGCCTTTTATTAACGTCTCTACTCTGACCCCCCACTCATCAATTCCATCCTCTTTGAAAATGCTCCTTTAGCCATGGCTATTTTCTGATGTCCCTGCCACTAAGCCCATTCTCCAGAATACTGCCCATGTAAGCTTACTGCTCGGTTCGCTCTATTTTGTGTCCTCCCACTCTGATATTCAGACCCACCTTCTTCCTTCTAGAGAATCCCATCACTTTTTTCTTCTTATGCTTAATCTTCTTCCCATACCTCTCGCACTGAATCTCTGAGGCTTACACCATTGACTGTAACCCCTAGGCTGACTGACGAACCATCTTCCTTGCTTGGTCATCTGTATATCTCACTGACTTTATTAGATCCCCTCCTACCTTTATTCCTACCTCCATATCTCCAAATGTCTCCTTAACCATTTCTTCAGTATTCACTTTGAAAAGTAGCGGCGATAGTGGGCACCCCTGTCGCACTATCCGTCATATCACAGCCTATTCCGAGTCTCCATCGGCTACCCTAGTATTCGCCAACTGGCAGAAGGTAGAATTGTTCATATAACGATTGCAGATGAGACGTCTGTCTCTCCAATTGACCCCTAATTTCTTCTGTGATTTCATTTTCATCTATTTTTCCCCGTCCACACTCTATTTTGTCCTCTCCCACCCTTATATTAAGATCAATTTCCAGCTTCTAGTCATGAGTGTCATCTAGCTAAAATTACCACGGGTCCAGTGATAGAAAACTAAAAAATCATGAAGAGTAACCATCCAAAAATTGGGTTTGTGCATCTCTCCAATACATAACCTTACCAGCCAACCGCTTCATTCCGACATATTTCTTAACATACTCGTCTTTAATAAAACGTCTGATGTATTGAATTTTTGGCTTTTCATTGCTATTCGTCTCATTAATATCTCTTTCCATTATTGTTTAAATTTGGCTGTTGTGTCGTCAAATGTGCTCAATAGGTTTTCTCATCTTCTCTTCATTATTGTAGTTCTTTCCTCTCCATCTTTTTGTAGGATTTCTTCGCTGGTTGTTCTCTTCGTTCAATTGGTCTTATTCATTCTTTGACTACGCCACATCTCCATTAGTTCTAACCTCTTGTCTCTTCAGCTGCTACAGTCCAGGGTTCCCGCCCATATAAGAGTAGGTTCCTAACTAATTTTGATGAAGTCCTTATTCTCAGTTTCGTGTTACTGGCTGTTAACAGACTTCTATTCTGGTGTAATGACCTCTCAGCTCGGGCTACCCATTCTGTGGAAAGAACGTAAAAAATTTAAGTTCAAAATAAATGGGTCAAAAAAGTTTTACTCTCTGTCTTAAGTTAAATACACACATCGTCACAAAATAATGGTTAAGTTCATGCTTTTTGGCTGTAGAAAATTTTTTTTTAAATTTCTTATTTTTTGTACGGGGCATTATATGGTTAATACTTCATTCCAATTTAAATTAACACAGACAATCAGCACTCCGTAATAAACATCTTTTAAGTAAAAAATTTGGGAAAAATCTCCGAGTAAAAATACCAAATACAATAAAAATTTCACGAAACGTAAAACAAATTATTTTGAAAAATTAAAAAAAAACAATTTTTTACGAAAAGTTTCCCAAATGAAAATAAGAAATACAGAATATAAGAACTCTCTCGTACTTCAATTATTACTGGAGATGCCGGCGGGCTTTGTACAAGGCAACGCCGTCTTTTATCTTGACCTTAAAATGGAAAGTCGGGTTGTGTTTGCGTATTCGGGACTTCGATCATTTCGTGGGCGTTGTCTTATAATTATCGCCCCTGGGCCAAGGAAATTTCAACCGTCTATTTTTCCCTCATTCTCTCTCAAAGTCCACCTCGTCCTCTTTTCCGTCATTTTCGACGAGTTCATTGCGGAATCGCTATGCTTTTGTTTTCCTCTCCGCCTCTTACGAAATGCGTAGTATTTCTCTCACCCCTAAACCTACCCTCTCCCTTCAATTCGAGGCTAATGGGTGGAGCTCATTGGCCAGTGCATCGGTTCCTCACCCACACATATCATTACTTGGTTATTATATTATTTAATTATTGTACGTTGAAAGTCAGAAATAATCCTCCCGATTTTCTAGACTTTCGTAGTCCTATCTAGCTCTAGTATTACATTTTTCCTCAGCATACGATCTTCCCGTCCTTAAAACCTATTCTCTTTCTTCCCCTTCCCCAATAACCCATCATCCTTCCTTACATCACGGTGTTAAGCAACCCATCGCCCCTTTTTACATCCTCCAGACACATAACCTCCCTGTTCTGGATTTTCAGAAGTTTCCTTTACTCGCCCACCGTACTAAGCTCTTCCTCGTTCGTCTTCCTTTCCGTCCACCGCACCTTCTCCATCCTTCTCCACGTACTCATACGTCTGCAGTCTGTACACGTCTCCCTTTCTTCGCGTTCACGTTTTAGCAAGGGTTTGTACTCCTTGAAATTCTACCGATATATTTTTTTATCAAGTATCTCCAAAGAGGGGTCAGTTACTTGCAGCCACATTCCAATGATAAGGCGTGATAATGCCCTCATATTATGTCTCTAAATAGTTGAGAAAATTGATTTATGAATCCATTATGAATATTATATATGAAGATTAATCCAACTTGTTAATGAGAGTAAATGAATTTTGATTCCTATGCATGCGTTAGAAGACAGGATCAATTCTCGGAGCGTCGAATATAATGAAGATAGAACACAGGCATTTCGGGAAACTAGTATTTTTAACAGAATATATCGAAAGCTCCTGATCACACGTTCACCGTGTCAATGCGGGCAAACGTCTGCTGTGACGATATCGCAAGTAGAGGTTTATTATATACATGAACAGGCATCAAATATTCCTTCACAATCAGACGTCCAAGGCGGACGAACGCTTCAGTAAACGATCGGATAGGTATCCTTCCGCTCATTATTATACATAAAACACCATTTAACTTAGAGAGTTCCTTCCAATACATGCACTTTTGTCACCGTGATGAACAAAAGACCTTCAACCGTCCTGTTTTGACTAGTTTCATAATGAGACCTCAAGATAGGATCCATGGTAAAGTCATGGGGATGAGTCATTTCAAACGGAGGAAGATGTTTGTTGAGTGCGCAAGGTTAGTCAGAAAACCTCTTTGATTGATGTCATCCGAAGCGCTTCGAGAATTGGATTGACTCACCACCACCTGCCGCCCCTTTTCAACTTATCTCACGATGAGACGTCAAGGTTGGGTGACAAAGTCATAGGTGTGTGTGATTTTAGCTAATTGCCCCACGAGATGTGCGTCTTGCGCCGTTTTCGCGAAGTATTTTGGTTCCCTTTCTTCATCCCTTCTCTCGTTGCCTCCCAATCTTCCCCTGTGCTCATTCCTATCGTCACTTTCACTTCTACCAACCATCCTTACAGGTCTACGCCATGAACTTTTGCGTGGGCTTTTGCGAGAATGTTGATTATTCAAGAAACCGATGAGGTAGATGAAGAGCGCACTTGCTATGGTGGTCAATTCTAGACGCTGTAATGTAGGCGTGGCCCGTCCACCATCTTTGTTAACCCCGACTTTCGTTCAGCGCTAACGATCTGACGCACTAATTTGCAATTTTACGACGATTTTTCCATCGATAACTAATATAAATCGGCATGTCCTTACTTCTTCAATATGCATTCGCCTTAATGTTTTGATGTGTTTGAATAAATGATAGTCCGCATTCATATTGAAAACTAGGGTATAATCGAGTAGAATCTATAGCACTAAGTACCAAATATATGTTTACGAGTTACTTGCTTTAAATTTGAAACATATGACGGGTATTCTTGATTTACATTCGCTAATTCGTCCATTCTGTCCTGTTATCCATAGATAAGTTAGGAAAGAGCCGAGATAACCAATATTATAATTATTTCGGTTGTCAAGCTTCAGTTTGATGACGTAGTGCCCTCTTCAAATACCTAAATTTAAGATACCTACATGTCATTTGCTAACGAGGAAGTGCTTGAGATGGTGGGCGTGGAAAGGAAACTTTTGAATGGAATCCGGGAAAGGCAGGGTAGGTGGCTGAAGGATATTATAAGGGGCGAGGAGTTCCTCAAGAGTGTGATAGAGGGAAGGATGTTGTGCAAGCGGATAAGAGGTAGAAAGAGAATAGGTTTAATACATACATACCTACATACCAATCACGCCGTTCCCTCCCGGGGTAGGCACAGTTACAAAGTTTCACTCATAAATACATATTTGTACACCTAACTCTGCTTCAATAATTTCCTCCATTCTGACCTATCCTTGCAAACCTCTTTTGCCTCATTTACCCCCATACACTGCATCATACACGCCCTCCTGTTTTTAAGACTACTAATATTCCTCCTAAGAATATCCACTACCACAGAGGTTAGATGGCAGAAGGGACTGTCTCAGTCTCAATCTCGCCCCAATAAAGACATTTCATTATAATTATTATTACCACATTCAACCACAACTTTCTCGGCCTACCTCTACCTCTCACACCTTTCATTCTACTCTCATAGATCTGTTTCGTTATTCGACTCTCATTCATTCTCTCAACATGGCCAAACAACAAAGAACACTCCTTTCATACACGTCCATTACTGGAGCATTTAACCCACATTCATTCATGATCCACTCATTCCTGACCCTATCCATCCTACTTATGCCGCAAACATTCCTCAGATAACTCATACTCACGGCGTTAGGTCTACTCTTATGTCCATCCTGACATACCCAAGTTTCACTACCATACAACAAAGTGGGGAGAAGTACACTTTTGAACATGGCGATTTTCGCTTCCTTAGACAGGCGTCATCGAATCTTTCTTCATATGCTCCACAGGCTACCTACCACTTTCCTTCCAGCATTCGCACTTCTCGTCACCTCCTCATCTATCCGTCCATCTTTCGCAAACATCTTACTTAAGTACACAAAATTATCCACCTATTCAATTTCTTCACCATAGACATCATAAAGTTATTCTCACAGTTCTCCGTATCAAAACTACTACTTTAGTCTTGCACGTATTAACCCTCAGTTCCATTCTCTCTGTTGATTCACAAAACTTATCTGTGAGCTTCTGTAGTCCCTGTTTGCTCTCTGAGATCAAAACTGCATCATCCACATATAGAAGAACTCGCACGTTTACATTACAATCGAAACACCGTCATTTTCACTACATGCATTTCTGACACATTTATCCATAAATACATTAAACAGCCATGGTGACATTACGAATCCTTGCTTTTCGCCCTGTTTTATTTCAAACCAATCACTCAGAACCCCGTTAACTCTCAAACTTGCCTTGATATTATCATACATCGCCATCATAACATTCAATAACTGTCCATTCACTCCATAGTCCTTCAAAACCTTCCACGGCTTCTTTCTATTTACTCTATCATAGGCGTCCTATATATATATATCATAGAGAAGGCCTCTAAATCAACAAACGCACAATACACTTTCTTTCGGACGCCTATACATACATTTTTCTATCACTTTTTGAAGTGCGAAAAGCTGGTCACTGCATCCTCTCCCAGGCATAAACCCACACTGCACACCCCATATTCTGTCAGAAGTAATATTCCTCACTCTTTCGATTAAAATTTTGGTGTACACTTTTCCCGCAATGCTCAATAAACTAATGGCCCTATGATTATTATATTCAGTTATTCCTCCCTTCCGTTTGTACAATGAAATGATGCACTTTTCCATTCCACTGGAACAACAGAAGCCTGTAAGGATGAATTATATATTTCGCACAGCCGAAAAATGAGTAAATTACACCCACACTTCAACATTTCACTGGATATCCCATCTACGCCTGGAACCTTCCCATTTTTCAATACTCTCATAGCCGTTTTGTCCTCATTCTCAATGATCTCCGTTTCCATCATCACATTCTTGCATTCTACTTCGCAAGACTCATCCTCAGCGCTTGCAACATTATTGTATAATTCTTCAAATACTCCCTTCAGCAGTCCCTGATATTGCTCTCATCCCAAACGATCTCTCCACTTTTGTTCTTTACCGCATACCCCTGCCCTCACCAATCTTAGCCCTTTTTACCCACTTCCAAAACAGCTGTTTATTGCCTGTATAATATATAATATATATAATTTTATAATCGCTCTGCATTTTGCTAGCTTCATCCGCACGAACTCTTTAGACGGGATAATGAAGGTTAGATCGTATGCAGAGGCGAAAATAAAAAAAGCGGCGGTTAAGTCCCTGAAAATGTATAGAACCGGGAGGAAATTCTCTGAAATACAACGAAGCCTACCTTAAGATAGTTTGAGTGAAATATTATTTTACCTGGAAATCAATAAATTTGGTCTCGTTTTAAAGAAACATCTCACCCTTCTAATGACCCCAAAAATTCAACCCCTTGTCACATTACTTTGGGAGTTATTAGCCAAATATACCAGCCCTTTTACATGGGAAATAGTATACTAAATGAGGTATTTCTGGCACTTAGATGTCGTAAAAAAACTAACAGCGTGTAGTTTGTATGCTTTCTCAACTATTTTTGAAAATTAATCATATTGTCACCACAATAGGTTCTTGGGTATCACAAAAAAACCTTCCGTTTAAGGAGTTTCAAACGCACCGCGCGAAAAAAATGAGTCAAGTTAAAGACTTATTTAGATATTTTCAAAAAATTACTCACCATTTCTGTCATATAAAACTATATAATTGCACCATTAATAACGCAAAAATAATTATTACAAATTAAATACAAAAATACAAAATAAAAAATTTAGTAAGTAAATTTAGCAAAATAATAGTAAAAATACAAAAATAAAAAATTAATACAAACTACACGCTGTTAGTTTTTTTATGACATTTAAGTGTCAGAAATACCTCATTTTGTATACTATTTCCCATGTAAAAGGGCTGGTATATTTGGCTTATAACTCCAAAAGTATTATGCAATATTTAAGTCATGTGTCCTACAGTTGGTGAAATTAAAACGTATAATTCGAATATGATCTCCATTATGACTAGGAACCTATCTCGCTTGGACTACCTTAACCCTTTCGTGCCCGAGCTTCGTGGAGGGAAATTCTTCCTCGTTACGAGTCTCTTGAAAATTTTCTTCACTCCCCTGTACGAAGCTTCCTCGCATCTACGGAAGGTAGAGGTTCCCTCCCTAACCATTTTTGGACCCAACTCAGGAGGTCGCCGATCCCTGTCCTCGGCCGCCGTCCCAGACCCTCGAAGAATTAAAAGACTCCTTCACAGCGCGAGTCCACGGTCAACTGACTGAAATTGCAATGTGTAATACAAACAAATATTTGTTGCTCACATCGATTTTTTTACATTTAAAATGAATTTATTGTGTTTTTCTGGGCGTGTAGAAATTTTAAACGAAGTTCTAACGTTCATATTGACAAAATTTTCCAAATGCGTACGTTAATGCCGCCTTCGATTGCTGTTCTATAACTCCGTTGATATTAACGTTAGAATTTCGTTTGAAATTTCCATATGGTAAGCAAAAAAGATGAATTCATTTCGAACATTGGATTTCTAAAGTAAGCAATAAATATTTTTTTGGAAAAAACACTGCAAATAACAGTAGTTGACCGCGTGGAGAGGATAGGAAGGGGTCGACCTGAGCGGCCGAGGAAGGGCCTGTGCTCGCGCTAAGCCGGATCTCGAGGGGCGACCCCGTACGTGGGTCTATTGTTTCCGCCACAGTCACTTTCTTCCGACCTGCGCCGCATAGGAGCGGCATTCGTTGGTTAAGGTAGGAAAATTCATGCCGCATATATGAGGCATTCGTTGTTCAGAGAAGAATATCCTCGCCGCACAGGCGCGGCATTCGGCGCGAAAGGGTTAACCGATAGAATACTTTTTTTAAATGCTGTTCTTAATTAATTAAAAAAATGCCTTTTGACAGTGGAACCAAATCACCTGGGAGGATGTGTCGGATATAATTGGGCTTATTCCGGAGGATGCCTTGCTATCCCAATTTTGTCCTTGAGTTAGATTAGAATAATGACCCCATCCCTGTCAACCACCCGCTAACATTTCCACTCCGAGCCTGTTACCAAGGAGCCACTAATCTCCAAAACCCGAGACCAACCCAATGGTCTGTAATATCCAAACTTCTTCTAGGTCTTCAGTTTTTGTCACGTCACCCACTTCGTGACATCATTTTAATGGCCGCTGTCGTTTGATACGGTCTCAATGGTAATCTTCAAACGACCTCAGAAGGTCGCCAATCTGTCAGACGCGTGCTTTTTCCGCATGGCCACATTTTTTCTGCTCATACTACAAGGGCTGGTTTTGATATTCACTCAAGATTTACGATATCGTAAGAATTTTTGAGCCACAGACTTTACTATCTGATTTATCCTTTCATCTCAAGAAATAAGCATAAGTATCATCTACCATTTTCTATTTATGATCGAACAAAGCTGCGTGCATGTGTAAAAATTAATTTTAAATTATTTTAATTAGTAAATAATTTTATTTTTTCTAACCATTGCGCACCTGGCGCAATAATTTATTTGTTTTTTTTTTTGTTCTGTCTTTCTTGTTTTTTAATTAACACGTTCTTTTTACTGCGCTTGCATTTTTGTGAAAATTATCATCTGCTCCACGTTAATTAGGTATACATAACAATTAAGAACGCGCTTCATGCAACCACATTTTGACGAATCATGGTCAAAATGTTGTGTATTTATGAAAAGGTTCGCATTTTTCTCTAATAATAGAGATATTGGAATCAATTCCTATTTATTTGAAGTCACATTTGTAGAGATTAAGAACAGTAAAAAAAATTTGACTGAAAGATCCATTAGACTTCAACCGTTACCATGGGGTAAATCCAATCAACAATTGGTCGGCGAAATGTTTACTTAATTGAGTACTAAGATTCAAAAAAAAAAAAAAAACAAAAAAAAAACAAAAGAAACAAAACAAAAAAAAAAAGATGACCGATATCTGATATCATTCGTGCAATAAAAATGTCGTTTGAGTAAGAATTTTGTGGCTGCATATTTTTTTCCGGAGAGCGTCAAAGAGGAGCGAGAAACCACGCGTCGGCATTAGCCTTCAATGAACGAATTCCTTGGGGCCAAATGATTTACGTTCAGTTCGATGAACGATTTTTTTCTCTTTAATCGCAATTAAGATGTTCCCTTGAATCGCCCAAGTACCATTTATGCCATGGTGAACAGAAAGATCGGGCAACTTAGTGGTCTACGCATAGGC
The DNA here is from genome assembly GCA_963169105.1 of Ceriagrion tenellum. Classification (NCBI taxonomy): domain Eukaryota; kingdom Metazoa; phylum Arthropoda; class Insecta; order Odonata; family Coenagrionidae; genus Ceriagrion; species Ceriagrion tenellum. The sequence continues at coordinate 61,065,733 of OY720644.1, forward strand.
CGGCCAGTCAAAAGGTCCGTGGTTCGTTTTCTTGTGCAGGTGGATTTTATTTCTCGTGGCAATGTCACCCTATTTTATTCACCGTAATCTGGCCGGCTGATAATCACCATTAATCGAAAATATTTTCTCTGACAGAAGCGGAAAACCACATATTTTATGTTTAGCTGATGGTTCTGAATTAACTTCACCTACCCGGAAACCTCGATTCGGTATTCGAATATTCTTCGTGTCTCTAGCGAAGAGGTATTACCTTTATTTTGTCTTAAAACCACTTGGCTATCTGAATGTGTGTTCGCCATTTTTTTGCTGGTTTCCTTAGAAGGACCTTGAGCTGTTCGATGAAAATATTCACTGATAATATCGGTCGTATATGATTTGACAGTTTTACTTGTCAGTATCCCATTCAGAGAATGTGAGAGTATTAACAATAGAGAGCCTTAAAACATACATTTTCTTTGGAATATCTCATAGCATTCCAAGAAGTGTGAATTGGCCTAAGTAACATAACATTCACTGCATGCACACATATGTATGGAACTTTATCTTTGTTACATGGGGTATGCCCAGTGGGAACTTGTACGACTTCCGTTTCGAGGGTCGCAGGTTTGACATGAAGGAAATATTTGACTGCCTGTGGAAACCAACATGCCACCCAAACTGACCCCACTACTGGAGGCAGCGCTAGTCTCAACGGAAGGGATAGATGGGTATAAGCAGCCATATCTTTGGCCGAGGGTGAAGTTCACGAAATCGGCTGGGGTACTGCTATGTGGGAGGAAATGAAGATACAACTAATTAGTCTCCCTAGAAGATGCAGCCCTGCGTCCTGTGTATCACATTATGGCATTCCTTCCGGAGGTAAAATGAAAAAAGCCCCCAATCGGATTTCTGGGTGGGGTTCATCAGTCAAAGAAAAAATGTAAGATTTCTATTTTAATTTTGGAGTTTAAACAGTCGTGACTTCGGAGATATGGTGTGCAGGTAAACAAGATAGATAGATTTATTGCTCATATGCCTTTGATACAGACAAAATACAGATACAAAAAATATATACATTTTGCATGTGAGATTTAGGTAGCTCTAAAGGTTTCCCTGTTTGGAGCTACCATCAAAAAATATTGGTGCTCGAATGTAATGCAAAATATGTGACAATACATTTATTTTTTGATAATATTTATTTAGTAATTGTAATAAGATATATGTAACATGTAAGATGGAAGAAGACAAAATCGTTGTTGAGTTACAGATACATACGTTTGAGATTATAGCATTATCCTGTCTCATCTGAAATGAACTTTATTGGCAAAATTAGGACTCAAATTTACTAAGTGTCAAATTTAAATCTCTAAAACTTCCTGTCAGAATGGAAGAAAGCAAATGGGCTGTGCATGGTCAAAGTCACTCAAAATCATCTCGATGACGATTCTTCCTCGACAGCAGTATATCGAATCGATGAATGATGAGCTACGGAATAACAAGAAAATTATTATTAAAATAACAAGAAAAGGAGTATTAATATAATCTTGAATGGCGCTCAGAAAAGAAGTCATGATCATCGCTTCCTTCAGTATGGTGTTTGATAAACAGCATTTTAAAAAATAAATATATTTTCAGAAAAGAAATGGGGAAAATTCTAAATTACACCTCACGTCAAAGTTTTAGTGCGATGCTTCCCCATGTGAATTATTTACAAGTTCTCAGAAATTTTCTTTGCCCTTGAGACTCTTGACCGACGCAAATGCTGTTCTTTCCGGAGTGGTTTATGATAGATTCCGGGAAAAATCCCGCAAGAAGGAAGGAATCAGGGTGGGAAGATACGAATAGTGAAACGGGAAAGGAGTGGGCAAAAAAATTTTATGTGAAAAAAGTTAGTGGATAGTATCCGAAGGGTACAGAATGATAGTGAACGGGTGTGTACATAATCAGAGTGCATGGCATTGGCTTAAAGCTGCGTTAAAACTCCACCGGTTCACTCGATCCATTGGAAGTTCCTGAAAATGACGCATATGTTTTCATACATTCTCACATCTCCCATTCCAACGATAGGATTTGCATGTCACCACTGTATCAGTCATAGCACCTTGATGTTCAACTTATTATGCGGTTCCTGCTTCTTTAAGGTGGTTCCACTGAGAAGGGACTTAATTGTCATTTTATGCGTCATGAAAATATTCTATATACTTAAGGAAAACATGTTCCTTATCCCATACGAACAACAAAATGCTACCTTTTCCCTTTGTATTTCTCACCAATTGTACTTGAAATTATGTGGTGTTCAATGTGAAAATGGCGGAAATACGAGGAAAAATTGTATTTTTCTGTCTTGTATAAATGACATGTTCAGTGAAAACTGTTATTAAAAAGCAAAGATTCCCAGTAATTTCATTGAAAATACAATAGATGCATCTTAAGGCCTCATATTTTTAGTCATCAATTAATTCTTGCGTAACATTTTTCGCAAGAATTAGCTGATGACTAAATTCAGTGAATTTCCTAGCCTATTTTAAATTCTAGCCATATTTACATCGCTGGAAATAAATTCCTCGATGCATGTTTGACTTACTACAATCTCTTTTATTCTTTTGCTGTGTCCAAGCCACAATGCAATGATTACGCTCCGCGGGCAATTTTTCGGCGGAATGCTTCCTAACCAGCAACCATGTGTTTCTCATTGCCAGCAGACTCCTGTAACCAGTATAACGTCTCTCAAATCGCCGGAATAGCATCACGCGCGCGACGCAGACAATATGCCATGGACGGAGATATATTTAGGGACCACCTTCCAGACGGTGACAATAAGAACGCGCCCATTTCACTGCAGTATTTGGTTACCTTTGGATTTCCGCTCGGTGTCATTCTGTGAGCAAAAAGATGACGCTGCAACTCCCAACTGTGCGCAGAAGGTTATCTGCCTTCGACCGCCTTACATTCCTTTCCCCCGTTCAGGTCTGAGACCGTTTCCCTCGTCCTGAGACGGCCATAAACGACCTTCTCAGGGACGAGACATCCTTTGTCTTTTTCCGCGTTCGTCTTTTTCCTCGATCACAGTTATTTCCACGTATCCTCGTCTATTTTTATACAGATTTCCATTTTAAAAATTCCCTGCGAGCCCCCTTATGGGCAGTAGATGTTGCGATACTAGCCTCAGAGAAGGAAGAGAAAAGCACAAAGAAATCGATTGTGGATGAGAGCATATTATGCAAAGTGTTTTAATGGGTGTGCGTCAACTTTTTTTACAGCCATAATTTGTTCGTGTGAAGAAATAAATTTATTATATAGTGGTAGCGAAATATGGCAGTAGTTGCGCATGGGCACATATATTTCCCGAAAATGTCCATTCCCACACTGAAGTGCAATGTATGGGACATGTGTTGCAAATATCTTCGACGTATATAGTCCATATATCAGCTCATGGTACATTGCACAGTCCACGTATGGGGAATTTATGTGTTTCACATATATGTTTCGCCAGTATTTGTTCCATTTCTATGCTAATTATGACGTTGTAATGTTTCCCATGCATGGCCACATATATTTCCCATAAATGAGCATATATATTCTATGCTTTGCTCGATATATTTCACATATATGGATCCATATATTTGCAATACAATTGCTCGGTTGAGCCATTATTTAATAGAAGCCATACATACCCCCATATATTGAATATACATATGTGAATATTTCTCTGCATATATATCCCATATATGGGGCTTCTGTGTGAGTTGCCTGCAAGCTATCTGTGCAGAGGTCACCGCGGTTGTTTCCGCGTTTACTGCAAGGGTCCCCAAGTCCGCAAAATTTAATATTAAAATATTAGTATCTGGTGATCAACCTGTTTAAATTTGTTTTAGATGGAATTAGAAGTAAGAATCCTCTAAATTTTCAAATGTGCCAGACCCTGTCTTACAATATTCCTTTTTTACTTCAGTTTACTTCCTTAGTTCCTACCCTTCAGATAATGAGAGTAAATCAGGAAAATGGACTGCAGAAGGGTCAAGTTTAAAATGTCGTTTTTCCCGCGATCGATAAGAGGCCAAAATGGCTGCCAATGAGACTTTGAAGCAGGTTAGTCGGCAGGTAGTGCAGCTGGTAAAAATGATTTGCTCCCTAATGCTTGTTTCATAATCCTCCACGTAGCACTAACACCATGTATTGCATGATGCCTTCATGGCTCTTGTATCTCGTTTATGTAGTTGCTACAAAAATTATTGAATTGATATTAATCCAATAATTATGTGTCATTGGTAGAAAACCTATGGTATAGAATAGAATAAGTTTCATTATGCTTTGGGTTTCCTCATAAGAGCTAAACCGAAAATACGTATCAAATTCTGCTTTCATAAAAAAAATAGCAAAAAATATACCTGGAAAACATCTCACAGTGATAAAAACAAAATGTCGCGGCCAAAGATTATTAGCATTAAATAAAAAATGGAAAATATAATATCAATCAGGAAGAGATAAGAAACAAAAATGATTTTTCATATCATTATGTAAAACATACAAATCTAGGATTACAATATACTAGGATTATATTATATTATAATAATACATCCAATATACTAGGATTCATATTTTAGTTATAGACATATTTGGTCATTTTAGTAATAAATAAATAGTTTTTCCTTAAAAATAGACGGAGAGGGAGAATTTTTTTATTTAAAAACAGAGGCACTGATTTGGATTTAAAAATGAAAAATATAGACTGGACATTTATGGCAGAATAAAGAGAAATGAGGCAAGTAAACATTTCCTCTCTGAGAAGAGGTTTTTAAGCCATGACAGGTTGTGAAGGTGGTATAGTTCATGCTGGTGAAAGATACCTTTACGCAATTGCTCATATTGGTGATTAATCACCCCCGACCAAACACCCTTGAGGTGGATTTCTGGGTAATATGTAGATACCCTTCTTCACCCTGTCCAAAAAACCTTTTCTCGGTAGTCATAAATTATCCCCTACATTGCAGTTTTAAGAAGCCCAAGGGTCACTCACTCCAATTTTTTAAAGAAATTAGACGTAGCATCTTCAAAGTGTGTAATATAAACTGAATTTAAAATAGAATAGGGTAGAGGGCTAGTTTTACACCAACTCAACCTTAAAAATTGAAGATTTTAACTTGGGCTCTTATGGAGAATGCTCGGATTATAGCAGAAAAACGTCTATTTGAAAAAGAAAGCATATTCAAACTATTGAATAAGTCCTGGAAAATTAAATTAAACAATATATAGGCATGATTTTAGATTTTCCCGGTGTATTATATTTAAATATCTTTCTCGGGCTTCGCACCGGGTAATGTTTTCATAATCTGCCGACGTTTCGGAAAACGACTTGTTTTTCATTTTCAAGGCACGTGTTATTTCCGTCGTGACCACTACAACACTCTTAATAATAATAACAGTGTGTTATAGTGGTCACGGCGGAAATAACACGCGCCTTGAAAATGGAAAACAAGTGGTTTTCCGAGACATCGGCGGATTTTGAAAACATTACCCAGTGCGAAGCCCGAGAAAGATATTTAAATATATAGGCAACTTGCTTCCCACTTATAACAGTTATTAGTGAATTAATGCCGTCATTGAAGTCAAAATGCGGTAGTTAGATGCAATGGCGATGCAGTTGCCTCCTATGGCTGGACAGATGTGGTCATTAATAATATATTCGTGGAATTATCTGCATTTTGTGTACCTTAATTTTGAAGTTTCAATAAATAACCATTTCGCCAGCGAAATCGGGATTTGTTAAAACGGAATAAATGAGTAATATAGTATCACTATTGACTCTCACAGTCAACCCAGAGCTGCCTTTAAGTCTATACTTCAAACTACACTGTGCTTTGCACCCGGCATGTTTCTGATTTTTCTCCGGAACGCTGTTTTTTATTCGAATGTTTTGAGTTAAGTGGTAAAGAGCGAACGAGAGAGCTGTCTCGGCCACAAGGGAGTGGTTAGCGCCGACGTTATATTTCCTCCGGAACCGGTCCACTGGGACTTTTTTGTAGTCTCTTTTCCTCTCCTCGCTTGATCCTAGTGGTCCGTCCTGTGATTTATTTCGAGCAGGATTGGAGTCGCGCGTCGTGCCAATTCTTTTGTTTTGTGCCCGTTGCACCCTTCGCTGGAGTACGGTTATGGCGTCCTTCGTGGAATGATGCACATCCATGGAGCCGAGAGCAGCCATTTTTTATGTTTTTGCAATGAAAAGGGCTTTTCGTTATCTTTTCTGTGCTGGAAATCTACACACAGATCGGGAGCACAGTTCTTCTGTGCTGGATAATTAAAGAACTTCAATTATTGCTACCAAAATTGTTGTTATTATTTAATTATCTTGTGGTAAAGGCATCATACGTTGATAGTTCGATTTTTTCAAATTAGGTTTTGCCAGGTTAAAACTCATGTCTTGTACAACATAGTTTCAACCATGGTAGTTCTATTACAATGTTCCCGTCACCATGATGAGTCCATTCTGTGAATGGCGTCAAATGGCTTGACTCTTGCAGCCGAAAAGTATAGAATTAGAACGGAAATAATGGGTTAAAGAGCCGATGATTTAGTTTTTTTGCAACGACAGAACAGAGTCAAGTAAATATTTGCGTCCTTAAACACTGACATACAACATATTTGGTCGGCTATAACGAGTAAATGAATACTTTAAGAAAGCAATATTTTCACAACGGAAATAACCCTAGCAACGATTTATTTGCAGATAAAAACGTAACGAATAGCCAGAGTTAGGATGTTGGGATTAATACTGTCCTAAACCTACCAATTAGCCGGTGAAATGCATAAATGAATGAAACTGGCACTTTTAAGCACTGAGAAAACCAAATTTACCGCTGGAAATCCTTTGCACAGGGAAGTGCATTGATTTGATGCTTCCTTAAATAAAATTGAGAATCGATGGTAGCCTCAAACTACCTGCTTCCTGTCTTTAAGTCTTGAAATGTTTACAGGGAAACAAAGGTCAAACTCTATAAAACCATTATACGTACAGTTCTGTCATACGGAAGTGAAACATGGACAATGACGGCCAAATCTGCTGAACTACTGGATTGCCTGGAAAGAAGATTGCTGAGGAGAATCAATGGGCCAGTAAATAGTGAAGGGATGTGGAGAATTTGTTGGAACCGTGAAATATATGAACTGTACAAAGAACCTAAAATTTCCACACACATTAAGCTAATGAGGCTCCGATGGGCAGGACATGTCCAGCGGATGCTAGAGACAAGGGTGGCAAAAAAAAGTCTTTTTGGAGAGTATGGGAGGAAAGAGACCAGTGAGCAAACCAAGGGCAAAGTGGGAAGATAATATAAGCAAGGATACAAGAGACCTACTAAGGATCAGGAACTGAAGAGAACAGTCAAGAGACCGAGATGGATGGAGACGAAAAATTGACGGGGCCAAGGCTCAACTAGGGCTGTAGCGCCATTGGAGAGAGAGATAGAGGGGTAGCCTCAAACGATATTTAAGATGTTAACTTGTTTGCTATGTTCGTTTAAATAACGGGGGATGAGTAAATAAAGACGTAGGTATCACTCCTTCCTTGCCGAATAAAAATTGCATAAGTAGAAAAGTATGAAAACTATGCACGGTTGGTTGGTAAATTAGTTTGTTAGCTGAGCTCTGAATCGGGTGTTATCAACTTCACTGGACTGCCCAACGTAAGTCCAAGAATACTTCCGAGTTCAGTCCCGTATCTATCCGGTGATTGCCGCCCCGCCTGCCCGTTAAAGCACCATCCGATTTCACCGAGGTGGTCTCGTACTTGCCGGTCGGACCTGCGCGAACTTTAATGCGCGGTCGGTGAGGCAAAATTTCTCCAAGGGTAGAACATGCATCACCTCGACGATTACGTTGTGCGTGGGCTGACTCAGTTCCGTCCAGTCCGCGCAGATCCAACTTCGGAGGAGACTCAGACCTCCTCCTGGGTAGCCTAGTGCCCTTTGGAGCCATGGGTGACTACTGTCTTGCTATCCAGCAGTCCGACAACACTCGCTTAAGACTTAAAAGACTCGGCTGAGTACGCTCTAATGTAGAACATTACCGGAACTATAAATTGATGCCTATTTATTCAAAAAGCAAACTCGTATGCTATCTTTGTTTCAACTTTCATCAATATTGTCCCCTCGGTCCAACCTCTCTTCTTATAAATATCAAAAAGCTTCATATTTTCATAGAAGATTAAGTGAGAATTTTATAAAAGCCGTTGGTCTAGTCTCAGATTCTTCCTCCCGATGAAAAAAGCCCCATGGAAATTTTGAGAAACCATTGGATAAAAATGTGCCGTTTAGAGCAAGAACGGTATAAGTAAAACATGCCACTTTTGAGAAATGGTGCTTTAGAAGTAGGCCCAAAGTGCTGACCACTCGTAGAAAAACGCGCTAGATAGCTGTAATTGCACAATTTATGGTCGGAAGAGGCTTCTACGCACTTAATTTATATGTAACAACAAATTGGCGCTCACTAATTTTCCTCTCTACATCTGTTTAATAATGAAGTTATTGAGGGAGATTTTGACAGAAAATAAGTCATAGACATTTTACAAATACTGGAGTTCAAATCAGGGTCTGAAGGCATGAAAGTAATTTATGACATAGGAGTTGAAGAGCTTTTGTTCATAGCTATTTCTAAGTTCGTGATTGAATTACTTGTATTCCTAGAGGGGTGTATTTTTGGAATCCCAGATTCTTGGTCTTGAAGTCTTTTCGTTAATAATATTTTCAGTGAAAGATGGCTAGTGATAAAAAATATAAATGCCATAGATGATAATCGTAACACTTACATTGACATTGAAGAGCAAATCTGGATTTGAGGAGAAATTGAAAAGCCTTCAAACAAACGGTAATACGTAAGGAAACTAGAGTTTTCCTTCCGTGAAACGCCTTCAATTTCACTTGATTAGTTTTTATACACTTGAATTTTTTACTGCTATAAACACTTCCTCATTGAGGCACAAAAAATACAATAGAGCTTTTCTAAACTATAATCTTTTGCAAATTGAAGTTAAAAGGAAAGTGTTGTGTGTGACTAAGAGTGGAAAATGGTTAAAACAATATTTTAATTGCGCTAAATTTGTTCCATTTTCACGAAAAACTTATAATAGAGGTAATACCATCCCAAATTTTGAATTATTAGCAATCAAATTCAGGAACTGTAATCAGAATGCGTCAGCTCAATGAAGATAGCGCAGCAGTTGAAGATTATGGCCAGAAAAAGAGTTCATTAATAATAAAATCCTCTAATAAAATGTATTTTTCTTGTAAAATATTTCTATTTTATATTATCTAATGTTTGTTATCTGTTAAACCATTATTTTCAGCAGTACAAGCAAAAAGGTAGAATTCAATATTTTTTAAAAATCAAACAGTCTTGGCGCAACTTCCTGAATGCTGAAGCCACGAGTTTCACGCGGGGGGTGTTATTTTCTGCAATCCGTACATTTTAAGATTTTTTCTTGTCCAGATTTCTTTTTCACTCCTTACCTTTTCGCAAAAGAAAAGGATTGCCCTTTTGCCATTTTTTCCTTCCGGACGTATAAACTGGTCATGCAAAAGGGGTAGTGGTGGCGCCTCACTCCCAAGGTCGATTGTCAGGTTTATGCCCCCGGCATAGGCAGCATTGCAAGCACTCATGTTTCTCCATTTTCATCAGTTCCTTGCCAAGGTTGTCGGGATCTTTGCTTTTGCCGTGAAACTTCGGAAAAGTTGGAAAGACGCCGCAAGGTGCGTAAATTAATGACGAGAATGCGGAATCACCCCACCTTCTGCAAAAAGGTTTGTCATACGGGAGGAATAAATTCGTGAGACATGCAAAGTAGTTGGTTTCCACCTACAAGATGTTTCTTTTGGAAAAAGTTATACTGTCACGAAGAAAATTATATTATCGGTGGTAAGGGAAGCACTCGATAACCAGCATTGGGAATTTTATGTATTATTTGGCATTGATTTGAACGTAATTAGGAAAGATTTGTAATCAGACAGGAGTTTTTCGAAATTATAATTCAGGAAAAATAATACCCCGAAAACTATAAAACTTCATTTTCATGTCTTGAATTGAATTTGAATATAAAACCGTATTGAGGCGTAAAAAAATCGTCGATTTCAAAGACTAAACTTCGTATTCAATATCGTGGAAAATGTGTATACTAGACTTCGACCACAATGCAACAAAATCCAAATATATAAAAAACTAAATGGCAGTATGGCGTAAATTAATGCTATTTTGCTAGTTAAATACCCGTGAGTATTTTAGTAATGATTCAGGATACGAAACGGACTATAACTTAATTAATTTCCATATAACCTATTTTTTTGACAAGTAATAAGCTGGTGGAAACCGTAGTATACTATCTCCGATTTAGATCCTGACAGTTTAACGAATAAGCACCTTTCCTAAGTATCTTAGAATGTCAACCTAAAAAAGAGATGTGATTTCAAAAATTCACATGCATCTATATCTTTATGCTGCACTGTGAGCCTCCACATAAGCGCGTAGAAGGGGTTTTTAGGATACCAATCGTGTAGAGTTGTGAAGGGTAAGGTTTAAGGAGGCGAAATGGCGAAGTTTATTGCAGAAATGTTAAAATTGGAGCTCAGTTTTTATTTTGGTCTCTTTTTGTGCGTGGATTGAACGAATGTTTCCACCCATCTTTTCGGCAATGTATCTCTCTTATTTTAGCGCTTATTTTGGACGTAGAAATGTAGTGTGGCGTTGAAATTATATTCTATTTGATTTAAGATTTTCCCGCTATATTATGCTTAAATCTCTTTCTCGGGCTATGCACCGGGTAATGTTTTCATAATCCGCCGACGTTTCGGAAAACGACTTGTTTTCCATTTTCAAGGCACGTGTAATTTCCGCCGTGACCACTATAACACTAAATTTAAACAATCTGTTTATGCCCCAACAATGAAGGTTGCGATCCCTATGATTGGCTGAAGTGTTCCGCTGGCCGTTGAATCATTTTCTCGTCTTTTCAATACATTTGATCACTGGCCACCAGGTATTACTCAGTTGGAATCCGGTGTCTCTATTAAAATTATGCGGATGAAATCGTATCTCGATGGCCTCTTTGATAATTGAATCTTGATGGCCTCTTTGAAAGACGAGAAAATGACTCAACGGCCAGCAGAACACGTCAGCCAATCATAGGGATCGCAGCCTTCATTGTTGGGGCATCAACAGCTTGTTTAAATTTAGTGTTATAGTGGTCACGGCGGAAATATCACGTGCCTTGAAATTGGAAAACAACTCGTTTTCCGAAACGTCGGCGGATTTTGAAAACATTACCCGGTACGAAGCCCGAGAAAGATATTTAAAGATATTCTATTTGTCGCAGTGAAACACACCCGTTCTGAATTTCGCGAGCAAAGTAAGTCTAGCATGTATCCTCCGAGTCTCTAGCGGCTCCTAAGGTCCGTCCAATTTAAAGTCACTCCGAAACTCTTTATATTCATTTTCTACGTGACGTTAACATGGCCGAACACTAAAAATGAATGTTTAAACGAACGATAGAAGAGTTTGGTGATCGGAGAGGGAGATAAAATACCCACACATAAATTTGCATGAACATGGTGAAACACATTTATAATGGAGGTGAGAAAAAAATGTTTCCGCTTCAAATTGGCTTTAGGACATTGTCAACATATGCGGCAATTGTCACTAGTCTTCAAAGACAGAATAATCAGCATACGGGTCTAACTCCTCTGTATCAAGCGATCATATTTATACCAATGCACGCTTTTACCCTCTCGCTCTGATTTTTATTGCATGGGATGTCATGTGAATTTTAAGAAACACGTCTGACGCGGTCGAGATTAATGGATAGGGTTTTCCTTTGCTGGTGGTTCACGTCTTGGGCGTTGGTCCTGTCGTGGTACAAATGCGGAGTATATGACGACGGAGTGAGTACTGAAAACAAGGAAAATTTTTATTCGTTAATAGCTCTAAATTATATGACTGGAGCCTTTATTCCTCATCTCCATCTGCAATTTCGAAAAAAAATATGGGAAGAGTCATACTCGCGAGTTATACTCCGGGGGAGGAGCCAGTAAATGAATCCAGAGACGAAGAGAATTCTGCCCCTGCGGATCTTGAAGAAGGGCAGTTGAGTGCAGAAGAGCAACAGTACCAACCAACCGTTGAACCGTTGAACCGTTAGAACCAACGCGTTGACAAACCTGACAAGCGACCTTGAGAGTGAGGCTCCACCTCTACCCCTTTTGCATGACCAATTTATACGTCCGGAAGGAAAAAATGGCAAAAGGGCGATCCTTTTCTTTTGCGAAAAGGTTAAGAGTGAAAAAGAAATCTTGACAAGAAAAAATCTTAAAATGTACGGATTGCAGAAAATAACACCCCCCGCGTGAAACTTGTGGCTTGAGCATTCAGGAAGTTCTTAGAAGACTGTTTGATTTTTAAAAAATATTGAATTCTACCTTTTTGCTTGTACTACTCAAATAATGGTTTAACAGATAACAAACACTAGATAATATAAAATAGAAATATTATACAAGAAAAATACATTTTATTAGAGGATTTTATTATTAATGGACTCTTTTTCTGGCCATAATCTTCAACTGCTGCGCTATCTTCATTGAGCTGATTCATTTTGACTACAGTTCCTGAATTTGATTGCTAATAACGCGTTATCTGGCCGAGTCGTTGCAACGGTTTTTTGTCGCCAATCACGACATAAATGTCGTTATCACTGTCATCGTCGTTATCCTCAGTGTCGTTATCTGGCCGAGACGTTGCAACGGCTCAGCCAGATAACGACAATGAGGGTAGTTTTCATTCAAACGAGAGCCCCACAAATATTCAACAAGAAAAAAATCGTTTAAGTATTCCACAAATGAGTTGTACGTGCCTTAATTTATATGTGAGCCTGAATGAGATATACATAGACTTACAAGCAAAAAGATTGTTCGGAATATGTCAGTATGAAAATTAACTGAAACGGTGGAGAATATTACCGAAAATTATGGTAATTTTCAGGCATCGTTCTACATTATGAAAACTTTCGCGTTAATTTACGCAAATTACCGTGGTAATTCTCAGAAAGGCCAAAATCAGGTTTTTTAATATCAACCTGGAACTTATACCGCCCGCTCATTAAAAATGTTTCGCGTGTTGCCTGCATCGCATGGATTTTCCGTAGCCTCGATTAATGCGTAAGGAGGACCTTGCCCTTGGTCGAGGTCGGCTGTAAAAGCTCTTCCCTAATGCTACCATCTCAACGCTGGTGACTAGCGTCGCCCAAATAAATGCTGTTTGTATGCATCTTACAGTCCTGAATGTAAACAAAATGCTATTCATCGATGGTTCAATATTAAGATCGGTTGACTACAGCCCTGCATCCATCCCTATCTAATAAAAGTTTGCTTCCTCCCTGTTTTTTTTTTATTTCTTCGCTTTCTCTTCATCGCTATCATCTCCCTCGCCCCTAATGACCTCCAATTTCATGTCCCTTCCCTGCATTTGTCCTCTCTTGTTGCCCTCCCAGTAGTCCCTACCCGGATGCCTTATTGAGGGGCTTTTTTACCTCCAGAATATTTTACCGGGAGGAATGTCCACCCATCATTTCATCATATACTATAAATTGAAGGTTGTGGAACTTCTTGGAGCACCAAGGATGTGATCTCCCGTTGCATTCCACTTCGCAGTACTCAGACCGATTCCTTGGATTTCACTCTCGCCCATAGACGTGGAAGTTGATACCCCGACCGATCCTCTGGATCTCCGCCATCTTAGGTGAGGTTAAAGTTACTCCCGGGTATCCCACAAACTTGCATTAGATAGGGAAGGATGCAGTGCTGCAGTCAACCGATCTTAATATTGAAACATCGATGAATAGCGTTTTATTTTCATTCAGGACTGTAAGATGCATACAAACAGCATTTCTTTAGTGTCATTGGTCCACTTCTATTCTTTTTGTATAAGTAATGATTTTGGTGAAGTAAGCTTCGATTATTTGCACACGGCGCTGAAATCTACTGGGAAATCTGTAGCAATAATAATAACGAAGCGCTTACAATGTACCTCCAGACAATTCAAACACTTCGCAATGCGGGGAGGCTACAATTAAATTTGAAAAAAAAAATTGTTGCAATGAGCTTATGGAAAATAAAATAACCCCCCTCTTTACAGACAGCTGTTACATACAGCATACCCGATTAGTGACTGTGAAATCTGTTCAGTGCCTTGGTGTGAAAATAAACCAATGGTCTCTCGTGGGGCAAACATGTTCGGGAAATGACTGTTCAAGTTGATCGCTAATTGGAATTTGTTGAAAGATTACTTGGAAAGTGCGACGGTTAAATCAAAGAAATCAGCCACTTTCCCCCATACCAGTCCCCACTAGGAATACGCTGCCCGAATTTGGGACTATCGTAAGGTTTCGTAAGGCTTGAAAACAGAGTAAAAACGCTTGCAGATGAGATAAGTAAGATAGACAAAAGGCCGTTATGGTAGCCTCGTTAGTGTTGCTGATCTCTTGCATTAACTGGGATGGGTTTACCTGGGATGGGATGGGATTACCTGGGTATCCCCTAGCCAGTTAACGCCTAGGGGTCCCGTACGCTGAGCGATTCATAAACCTTACCTGGGTAACACCCAGCTAGGGGACGCCTGGGTAAGAGATTTGGCAACAATCCCACGCAAAAACATATATGAACGGTTTCGCTGAATGTTTCTCGATGTTTTCGATGCTCATTTCTCACCGTAACCAAGCACGCTATAAACAATAATACAGTATACTGTTGCAAAATGTTGATGAAAAATGATTGAAGGAATATGAGAGAATGATTTCAATATTACTTAAATATTTATGTAATAGGAATGATGAGGAATATGAGGGTGATTTAATAAGTACTCGTGTTTGTAAACAGAAGACGTTACTATGGAAAGATGTTGATATTATCGTGTACTGCCATTAGTACAGTAGCATCCATTCGTCCCACGCGGGGGCAGCAGTACTGCGTTAGGGGAGCTTTGGGTAAGCTTCATGCCTTACCCAGGAAATCGACGGCCTGGGGGAGAGTTAGGGGACGACAGTCCCCTGGGTAACGACTATGAATACCATTTCTGAGCCAAGGTGTTCCCCCACACCCGGAGGACACCCAGGTAACGACTATGAATACGGCCCTAAATCTTTTATGTTAATTCAAAACCAAATTATTTTCTGAAGAAGTTGTTTAAATCATACGAACTTCAACGTACTATGATAGATCAGATGATGAGAATAAAATAGGCAAATACAGGCTGTAGACTGCAGCAAAGACAGGCTTAAAATTTCTTTTTTTCTGTGATCGATAAGAGACGATAATGGCTGCAAAATAGACTCAAAAGTCAGTTAGTCGACAGGAAGTGTAGGTGATTAGTTGATTCGCTCCCCAATGCTTATTTCTTAATCTGACACGTACTACTAACATCACGTTTCGCATGATTCCTGCATGACTCTTGCTTCTCGTATACGTAGTTACAATATTCATTAATTCAATTATTTCTGTAGCTATGGTAGCATACTGTAGACTGACTATTAATGCCGTTTGCTGAGATTTGTTGCCACTAAAAAGTGGGGCCGGGTCGTTTGTGTAGCTTGCAGAAAAATCTCGATGTCTCGTTTAAAAAATTCGGATGAATTTTTTCACTCAACTTACATTATTATATTCCTAGTATTAAATCCGTAGCTAATAAATTTTTTTTATTAAGTGGGTCAATTCTACATAAAATTTGTTTAAAAAAATACAAAATACAAGTCCACAGTTCCCTTTGGATGGGTTACAAGGCATTTTTTATATCTTAGGTATGGTCCTGCTAAGCATTATGCTTGTCAGCAGGTTCCAGGATTATCGTATCCAGTAGCATCAATTTACATCTTTACATATATACATTTAAACATAAATCAAATATAACCAGCCGTATTTTCATATATTCATATAAGTATTATCCTCAATAAAATCACTAAAACATAAAAATATTACATTTAAATCTTTTTGGCATTGTACGCACATATGACAAATGTAAAGCATCAGTGCTTGGATTAGCATTTCCAGTTGCATCAATTTACCTCTTTACATATTTACACTTGAACATAAATACAATATAGTCACCCTTACATTCATATAAATATTGTCCTCAATAAAATCACTAATACATAGAAATATTACATTTAAATCTTTTTGTCATTATATGCACATATGTCAAATTTAAAGCATCAGTGCTTGTATTAGCATCTCCAGTTGCATCAATTTATATCTTTACATTAATACACTGAACATAAATACAACTTAGCCACCCTTACATTCATACACTCACATAAATATTATCCTCAGATAAAATCACAAAAACATAAAATTATTAAATTTAAACCTGTGGCACAACATTCACATATTGCACAAGTAAAACATTAGTGCTTGGATGTCTCCAGAAAGTACTTTTTTTACTTAATTTTTAATTCTCTAATAGATTCTATTTGCTTCAGATCATTAGGTAAATCATTGATCTGCACTGGTGTCTTAACATTTATTCGGTTTTTACCATAGTTATTATAGTATCTAGGTACGTAGTAATGGGTCAAATTCCTCATTTCCATGGAGTGATTATAATCTTTATGGATCTTTCGTGAATTGTTGAAATAATTATTTAGCATCAATACATATTTATAAAGGTCATTTACATTTAATATTCCCAGTTTTGCATACATTGATTTATTTTGATCGGTACACCCCTTAATTTCTGTGTGAGCTGAGCCTATATTCTTATCAATTCGTGTTGAGTCATATCCTGTATAATGAAACCAAGAAAATTAATAATCGAACACCAGATGAATTGCATGTGGAATACCAGAGTAGATTCCGGCGTTATGGTTCCGAACAGGATTCCGCCATTACTAGCCGATATTCCTCTCAAAACGACTCGACACAAATCTCGGATATGATTTGTCATCCTTGAATTTACATTTAAAGGATTTCGACTAACGTTTTATGCTTTGTTTTCTATTCTATCGATGTAATAAAGCACATGAAGACGTGCCATATTTTGTAGTAAATAGAGAGAAAACGTGCCATCGCCCAATCCTTATTAGAGGGAATTTGAATTTTATAATGGTATGATCGCATATATGAAAATTATTCACATTGACATGGAGCGTAGTCAAAGTCCAGACCAGGATTTCATGCCATGGTAGCATTTCCAGCTTCTTCACTCTGCATAAAACGCTGGTAAATTCTAACCTAATTTGCCTCTACCCTTAATCACCTTAATTATCCTTAATCACAACTGATATTTCCGTAGTATTCACTACCTTCAATATACGCCATATTTGCTTCGCTTTGCCTATCAATTAGCTTAAGGGTGGTAACCATTGATCACATGACCTTTGTGACTAACGTGCACTTGGTAGGCAGAAAGCAGCTCATGTCGATAGATACCTATGGTAAGAGTACCGCAGTAGAATTAGTTTTCATGGTTGGTGCAGACAGGATATTTGTATTACTAACTCATACCCTTTCAACGAATTACCATAATTTCCATAATAATAATTACCATAAATTCCTTATTCGTAGTAAAATTTCCCTAAAGTTAATTTAAAGTTCCTCCTAAGTCCTCTATACTCAACGCTTACTTCAGGTCTTAAATTGGACTGAATGCCGGGCGCTCATAATCGTACCGTACAATGTCTCATTCATATCACTGGGGTGGAATGATGGTAAAACATGACCCGATCTCCAGTCTGCCGAAGTACAAGATCCTTCAATATCGATTGTATTCTTCCTTCGATACGGGCCTTCGCGATGTAAACAAGTCCGCCATTAACGTGCTTATTTTAGTGCCTTCTTCACAAGCATACCATAGTTTTTTCAACGTTTTATTCTTATGGCAGTGCATTAGTATTCTAAATGACGACTTGTGCTGTATTTTCGTTGATTTTCTTGGGTTCGCCACGGCAGTAAATGCCCAGAGAGCACATTAATGGTGGATGAGTTGTGGTGATGGTCGCGAATACCTGTGTCAAAGAAAGAATTCAAGCGATATCAAACGACCTTTAACGAAGTAGAAAAGTTAGTGAACTCCAGTGAAGAGTAAGGAATCACTAAAAACAACTGAAGCAACGTTCGCGACTAAAGCAGTAGCAAAGTCTTAACCCTTTCGCTGCGATCAAACTGCAGAGACGTTCTAGCCCCTGTGCGGTGAAAAAGTGAACGGTACCTATCCTACGTCGGCACAAAGTATGCCTCTCGTTGCACCTGCAACTCAATAGTCACTCAGGATCCCGGGATGGGATTAGTAGAGTGTATAACAATGAACTTGGTGAATGGCATTCGCAGAAAAAGAGAAAGTTCAGTAGGGTGGGTAGGAACAACCACTTGGCAACGGAACGTATGAGCTACGTTCACAGCAGTCAACCGGGCGAACGTAGCTACTACGTTCACAGCAGCGAAAGGGTATATCGATTGCTTTCTTCCTTCAAAGTTCATCTTTGCTTCGTAAACAAGGCCACAATTAAGTTGGCTGTATACATGGAAGTCACTTCCATGACAACAGCATTGCAATTCGCTTGAAAGCGATACTTCGATGTGTAAGCACAGATTTCTATGGCAGTAGTGGTCGATAATGGTAGTGATCGATCGAGGTCTGCACTTGCAAAGAAAATAGACTGCCTTTTATTTCTCCTGCCGGTAGCATTACAATTTGGCGACAAAATCGCATCACATACGGTAAAATATTGGCCATATGACAGCAAACGGAGAGTATAAATTTAATGTGTATACGAAAAAATTATTACGAAGACTCATTGTTGCGCGTGAAAATATTTATTTGTACTTGAAAATACTTAAGAGTGCTTTTGATGTATGGCGATGGTCGACGTTAGACAGCGATTTCCGCGCCGTGGTCCTTCTGATCCTCATTTTTCAAGAAGGGTCTCTCTGAATTGCATGCATGTACTTTTTCCTTGTAAAAGTCCGTCAAAAATTTCGGCAAATAGTTTGTTAAGGGGCTGATATTTTGCTATATTTGGAAGGATGAGATAGTTTTTTTTGATGAGGCCAAATTCATCGATTTCCAGGTGAAATATTTCTTTCAAATTCCCTTAAGTTAATTCGGCAAGATTCTCCATTGTTATAATATTCTCTGATAAGCCTAAAGACAGTAACTGACAAAATTACACATTTTGTGGTTCGAGTTGATTTTGTTATTTAAAAAAAACTTGAGTGTTACAAGATACCGTACTTGTAGCGGTTTGCCTGATATCACATTCTGCTATCGCCGTGTCTGCGGTGTAAATGTCAGCTTTCTGAGCCAGATAACAGCTACTAAAAGGCTTTCTCTCGAATAATTCTATTACTTTTGTTTCCCTATGATCTACCTTCATTCCGTATCCCTTCTCTCCCATTCCTTTGACAATCTAGGAATTGACTAAAGCTTGTAATCTCTTCGAAGATGGACTAGATGAAGAATCGAAGGCTCGCGGGTGAAAACTTAAGCACGCAGCAACTCAGGTCCAACAATGATGCAGTTACTGTCTTTTAGCTTAGCAGGGCAGTAATGGAGACCGTACTCGAATTTTACTTTTCAGCTATTTTAGATTTCAGAAGCCTTAAGAAGCGTAACATAAATATTTTAATATTTATTTAGGAAAATATTAGATTTATTATGACTGAAATACTTACTAATTAACCATTATCTGGGCGCGGGCGGTAGGTAACCGCATCATTTATAAAAGTGCGCGCAACTTTTTCTTGATGGTATGAAGTAGGTTGAGAGGGACATGTATGCTCCAGCTACACATTATGACACTAGATGCCAGAATAGTACTAGCTTGACTCGGCCTGTCTTTCGTTTAAGTCATCGTCAAACGGTCTCTTGTGCTAATATTTTTGCATGTGTGCTAAGGTTATTCGTCAAGATGATCCTAACGATAATGATTTACGATGAAGAATAGACAAAAAATACGAAAAAACAAAAGGCGGTAAATTACCGCCGCGCGCCCACCGGCGCTACAATTGAGAGGCGCCCGGATGAAGGTTAAATGCATTCTTTGACTTGACTAATTTTTTTCGTCGTGCGCTAAAAATTCCTTCACAACTGGAGGTTTTCGTAAATTCTGCAACACTTTTTTCGGCTAGTAATTAATTAATTTCTATTTAGAGTCGAAAAAACATAAAAAGGGCACCCCGTTAAATGTTTAGGAGATATTGGTGCTATAAATTCCTCAATTGTAGTCACTCTGGGTTGCGTACACTAACCTAAATGCATGCAGAACGGTTCTATTCTTTGGAAATTCGTTTCTCAAAAAAAGGTGTAATGGGACTTAAATTTTGCGTTTTTTGGAAAGGTGTCACGTTTTTCTTTAAAATGAGGTGAAATTAATCGAACTTTTTTTTTGCTTGCCGGAC
Organism: Ceriagrion tenellum; assembly: GCA_963169105.1. NCBI lineage: Eukaryota > Metazoa > Arthropoda > Insecta > Odonata > Coenagrionidae > Ceriagrion > Ceriagrion tenellum. The sequence goes on from OY720644.1 coordinate 61,086,129, forward strand.
GATTCTGTTTGTCTGTATGTCCCCGGAATCCCGATAGGCTGCTGAGCCTGTCATCAGGTTCTCCAGGGACCGGACCAACAGATCTTGACATACATCCATGCCCTGGGTGGTGAAAAACCCACCCAGGCGGGACTCGAAACCGCGACCCTCGGTTTAGCAGGCGAGGACTTTACCCCGCCGCCACCGGGGCCGGCTATTTAAAATGATATCTCGCTCAACTCTCGTCTACTGAAAAACTAACCCTTATACGAGGGTGGCCTAAAAATTTCTCGGCATGTTGGTGAAAATGACGATTTATATTTCCAAAAAAGTTATATTTTACAATATAATCACATTCAATATAAATACAATTCATCCAGCGGTATTCCAGAGCAATTATCTCTGCTCTGTAGTGTTCTTCCGGATTTGCTGCTAAGTTCTCGTCTACAGCTGTAATCGCTTCTCGCGTGGACGAAAAACCTGGAACAGCGAGGAAACTTTTGAGTATTCGGAAGTGGTGGAAGTCCGAGCGAACTGAATCTGGAGAAAAGGGTGGATGTTCATCTACATACTACTCTCCGAGGCGCCGCATGGGCGTGTTAGGTCACCAGCTGTGAAATGATAACATTTAAGTAAGGGATAAGGTTTTGGGAGGTGAAATGGTGACTTGTATGATGGGAGTGTATTTATTAAAGCTCAGTTTTTACTGTGGTCACTTATTGTTCGCTGGAAAGAACGAGTTTTCATACCTATCTGTTTGGCAATGTATTTCTCTCATTTTATCGCTTCTGTCAGGCCTATACAGAGATGTAGTGAGGCATCATTATAGTATCCTCTTTGTCACTTTGAAACACACCGTTCTGAATTTCTTGTGCAACCTAAGCCTAGCGTGTCTTTGGGGGCTCCCACCTTAGTCCCTCTAAAAGCTGTGAAGAACTATACTTTCGCTCGTAGCAATGTTTATCGAGCGTGCAGCTTTTCTTTCATTTTATTCATTTTTTCGCGAAGTCTTTATGAGATACGGATGTTAGGAATTGGGTGGATGTTTCAGTATTTCATGGTGCCAATCCCTCAATTTTCCCATGGTCAAGATACCTTTCTTGCAGGTGGATTATCCATATGGAAAAGGGTTTGTTTCTTCCATTAGATTCTTCTATTTCCGGGTCTTATTTAACGAATGTTTACGTCCAGCTTCGTTAGAAAGCTAGAATAGCACTCCCCACTTATTTTCTACGTACAGCAGGTTTTCTCAAACTGTTCTCCGCGGAGCACTAGTGCTCCGCGAAAAATATTAATATAAAAGCGTTTTATTTGACATTCTGGCTGTAATAATTTTTCAAATTAATAATTAATGGCATTTGTTTTGGCACCGTAAAATTTCGTGCGCGCTAAATGATCAATCACGGCAAACACTACTTTTTTGTTTCAAATCCAAAAACAGTAACTACATTTTACATTGGGTTTCAATAGATAATAAACAGAATAAAGAGAAAAATTAAATTAATTCTCTAAAAAAACAGAAATGCTCAGTATATAAAAAAGGCAAGTATGAAGCGAGGATGACATGAAGTTACGCATTACGTTTAAGTTGGAAGGAAATAGACGTTGCGTGATGAGAAAAGGTCAAGGGTAGGGTTAGTTAGGGCATTGAACGATGAAGATAGGAACTATTTTTTATTTATTTATTAAAACTCCAGAACCAGAAACGAAGACCTTTACATCAGGTTCAATAAACAGAATAAATCAAAACAACTATAAAAATGACAGTAAAAACAAAAACGGAAATATTCGAAATATACAAAGGCGGGGATGACATGAAGTTATGCATTGCGTTTCAGTTGGGAAGAAAAGACCTTGCGTAGTGAGGAAGGGTCAAGGGTAGGGTGACTATTAGTAAGGGCATTGAATTCCACTTTAATGTAATTGTAACTGACTTTAAAATGTGTCACAATTTACATATATTGGGTTGACAGTTGATTACCTCTTTCAGTGGAATATCCACATAATGAATCTCTGTAGAAAACTGAGATATATTGCAATGAGACTCAAAAATATCATTCATCTATTACCCATGAATTGTAGGAGAATCTTATACTTTTTGCTGTTTGAATCCCTTATTTGATATGGTATTGAAGTTTAGGACTTTACATTACAATACCATATAAATAGTGTCAATGCAATACAAAAGAATTTACTAAAAGTTATTAACTATGGTATTGTTCAAAACGGTATACGGGCCTCGTGTATAAATAATAACGTTCTGTTACCTAAATATCTACTTTCCTTTTTCGTACTTTATAAGTACAAGGACAAGGAAGTACTTAACTGCCTTAAATAATGTAAAATACAAGAGAAACTTTTTTCTTGTGCCAAAACTAAATAATAAATATGGTGAACGTGATAGGCAGTGTATTCTCCCGAAATCATTGAATAAATATTTACGAGAGTTGGAGAAAGAAAGGGAATAAAATGTAATTAGTTTCAAAAAAATTGTAAAAGGGTTCTATAGAGACAAACGTTAATGGATTTGTAAAAGACTATTTTTTGTTAAGATGCATTTCTATTATTGTTGATTTTTTGCTGTTATTTTTGCTGTTATTTTTTTAGCAAGGTGCATTTTTGTTGATGTTTTCTTAATTATATGAGCCTGAGCTGCTATAGTTTGTTGGTAAAGGAAGACAGAAATTTTTTTTGTTAATTTTATCTTCACTACCCCGAATACAGCACAAAGGGAAAGGGCCAATTTACGTCGGGTGAATAACAGTAACAACAGATGAGACACAAACACCCATGTCCTGGGCAGAAAATATTTTACCCAGGCGGGATTCGAACCCGCGACCCTCGGGTTGGCAGGCGAGGACTTTACCCCGCCGCCACCGAGAATAAAGAATCATATTATTATGTTTGATTTTACATATGTCCCGTCAACAGGCATGTGCCTGACGGGACATCGGTGTTAAATTTTTGAAAAATAAATATTAAAAAAATATTTTGTTTAAATCGCTTTTATTTAACAAAAAAATGCACTAAATTTCATTCAAATACACCCATTTCTAGGGGTTGAAAAAATTGTCTTCGATGGGACGCTCAGCAAATTTTTACTACACCGGATTGACTCACAAGTTTACAATATTTCATACACTACAGTATAAAAAAGCTATTTTTTTAAATCACATTTCTTTAATATTCATTTTATTTTCGACTTTTTTATGGCTGAATACGGTATTGTCACCGGAAATGAACCTATGTGCAAAATTTTAGATCTCTAGCTAGTCAGGAAGGTAGTTAAAAATTGATTACAAAATTTAATCCTTACACACAAGACCCTGAAACACAAGTGAAGTCAAATAAAAGCGATTAATAACTTTAATGAAATGAATGATGGCGATGGTAGGCGGTAGAATAGTGATCGTTGGGAAATAGAAAAATGGAATTTGGGTGTATGTAACCGACTTATGCATGCGAGTGGTGTATGTAACTGACTTATGAATGCGAGTGGTGCGGGCTGGGAATCGGAGTGAATAATAGGAAAGAAATCAGTGCAGGAATTTAAGGACTGATGTCAGCCAGCATGATTATGACCTACCTATCAGATAACACAAGATTCTATGTCAAAATTTTAAGACCCTCAAAGTGCTTCATGAAAGAAAACGTTTGGGAAACCCTGATCTACAGAAATCCTTTCGCATCCCAAATAACCGATTCTATTGACTTTCCTACCGATGCCTTCGTCCCCTTCGGAACTGAATAACCTGCCTCTATATACATCTACATGCTTCATTGCGATCCGCCGCATAGGCGTGTGGCAGGGGGTGTTAGGACACCAGCCCTGTAAAGATGTAAGGGATAAGGTTTTGGGAGATAAAATGTTGACGTGTAATATGGGAGTGTATTTAGTGGAGCTCAGCTTTTATGCTCGCGGCGTATGCCAGGTGTGGTCTAACCAGAGCATCTCTCTTTTACTTTTTCATCCGAGGACCTTCCTATTCCTATGGAGCTCAGTTTCTAATGTGGTCGCTTATTGTGCGCGGAAAGAACGAGGTTTTGTACCTATCTGTTCGGCAGAGTATCTCTCTTATTTTATAACATCTGTGAGACCTAGAGATGTAATGAGGCGTGATGATAATATTCTGTGTTGCTCTGAAACACACCAGTTCTGAATTTCTCAAGCAACCTAAGCCTAGGATGTAGCCTCCGAGTCTCTGGGGGCTCCCACCTAAATACATCTAAAAACTGTTAAACACTATATGTTCGCAGTTTTTTACGAAGCGTGTAGCTTTTCTTAGTAGTTGATTAATTTTTTTTGTTAAATCTTTATTGCCATGGTCCTAAATGCTCGTGGCATATTGGAGGTGTGGCCTAACCAGAGCGAAGTAGCATCTCTCCTTTACTTTTTCATTCGAGGACCATCCTATAATACGCTGAATAAAACCTAGTTTCTTTAATGCTGTGCTACATATGTTTTGCATGTGAAATCCCCACGATATATCAGAAGTTAAGACAATTCCAAGATATTTAACTTTATTTGAAGATATAATGTTTACTCAACCCACAGTGTAGCTATGGCAATTGTGTGATGACTTTCGCAAGAAGAGTACTGTGTTGCATTTACTAATATCTAATTCTAACCCCCACTCCTTGCACCACGAATGAACGTTGTTAAGGTCCAATGACAGAACTTGTAAGTCCGCGTCTTCGCTTATTACACGGTAGATAACTGTATCGCCTGCAAATAATCATAATTATTTACTGCTAACTCGGGAACTTAGATCAGAGAACTATCCACTGCATGCGTAACAATAAACTGAAAGGGAAACACGGAAAGTCATATTGCTTGCACAGTTTCTCTTGCATTTCCACCGCTAGGGATGTTCCTAGTCACTCTCGTAACTCTTGGGGTGCATTTGCGGTGAGTTTGCGCTGGTTGTACGGGACGTACGGCGGGAGGACAGCCTTTCTCCAGAACGACCACGCCCAACTAACTGCTCCCATTAACGCCCCAGGTTCGAACGACGTCGCCCGGTCTGATTAACGGTTATCGCATCGTCTGCAATTCCCTCATCACTTGCAGCGAGACATCTTCGCTCCCCTGGCGGCCGAGACCAGTTTAGCCCAAGGTCGTTCAATATCTATTGTGTTCGTCCTTCGATATAGGTCTTCGCAACCATTTCCACCCCCCGTCCGCCATTGATGTGCTATTTGAGCATTTACTGCCATAATACACCCTTAAGGAAATCGGCGAATATGCGGCACAAGCTGTCATTTCGAATAGAAATACTATGCTTATGGAGAATACAGAAAATACGGATTGGTGTGGTGGCTAGAGTACTGGCTAACCATACAGACGATTTAATGTTCAAATCCCTGTCGAGGAGGATGTTTTTCAGAGGAAACTCGATCCCTACTTGAGTGTCTTGTGGAGGACACTTCAAGTACAGTACTCCGTCTGTCGGATGAGACGTTAAGCCGTGGTCCCCTTGGCGCCTTTCGTTAAGTGCAGGCTAATGCCGACGCCGGGTTTCTATCCACCCTTCATTCCTTATTATCCCCTAATGGATCAAATGACCTTACATGTCGGTCGCCTCCCCAAATATCCTATCCTTTTCAAATCCGTGCAGACTTCGTCTCACTGGATTAATCTATCAAAGTAGCGGTGAGTCCCGAATAAAATATTCAATAGTCCTAAATGAAACTCAATAGTTTCTTCCTCGATATGAATTAACCAATGGCGCTCGGTATATTTAAGGTTTCTTTAAGTATTGTCCGAGGCAAAATTTTGATGTTTAGCAGTAAGTTGTAATAGAGTATGCAAGGTTACCATCCTTCGCAGTACCCGCACCACGTGCAGCTTTCCCTGCTAACGGTTACGGCGCTCTACCGGTCAGTTTTGGCACATTTTCGCCAGTATGCCACAAGAGAAACCAAAGCATAGTAATACCCTAGGCCCGCTTTCACTATTCTGCACAAGCTAGGATCCCTTCTGAAAGGACTACCTTGAGAGCCAGCATACTGTTGCCCGCGACCCACCACTAGGAGGTTTATTCGGTGTACTGACACACCGGGCCACATCATTTTGACTGTGCCTACCCCGAAAGGGAACGGCGTGATGGGTATGTATGTATGTATGTTCTTTGAGTATTAACTGTTGAAAGTCATGGCCAACGTAAATGTACTGAGAAATCCAAAGTGTAAAAAAATCAATATTTAAATAGTTGATTTCACCCGGATCCAATAATTATCTCCAAAATGGCCGTGTAATGTAAAGTAAGTTGGTAAGTTGGTACCCGGTAGCACTTCCATGTCACACATTCCAAGGCAAATTTCAAATGCTTTCTAACAAGTTCGATATGGCGACTCCGTAACCTTGTGACCGAAGTATCTTGTGGTTTACAACCACTGTACCATAGCAAGTAAATCAATCAAGTGAGGCATTGAGATTGGTTTTTGCTGATAGAAGGAGGCTCTTGGATGGACTTCGCACAGAATGAGGGTACACATCACATGACTAGCGTGTCGTGGAAGTGAATTCTAGTGGTCATGGATATCATAATTCGAATAAAAACTCCCGACTCGGTTCATAAAATTCAGCCAAGTATAATTGAGCGTGCGCCAAGTTTGAGTTGCTGCTCATGAACCAATCATTCCCGATTAGACGAGTACAATGTCCATTTTCGATGATGCTTGGATTCTTAAGATAGTATTCGTATCGTCAAACTGGTCGATTTGCATTATTTTCGTTTGTTCCTGCTTTTTTCTTGTTTTGGCGGATTTTAATCAGCTAAAAGATATCATATTGAGATGAAATAAGATCGCTTTGTATAATCCACACAGACTTTAACTGGTAGGAGCCCGACCGGTTTCAACACTTTCGTCTCATTCTCAAGGGATAATATTTAAATAGTGGTCTGCTCCAGGTAGGGTCTTTGGATTTTCTATACTGTTTTTGAACCTTTGATTTATTATATTGGAGTCAATCTGGTATCTTTTAATATCTCTAGGACTTTTCCAAGTATAGTCTTCTTTTGTGGTATTTGAACCATGTATTTGCTATCCAAAAATCATTTTCTTTCCAGAAAGCTATCAGTGTGTCTCCTCTATCACTTCCCTTTCCTAATCAGTGTTCTCTTACTACATGTCCATCCTTTCGCTGTCCAATCACACTGTTCCAGTCTCCTGTGTTAGGAGTACTAACCTTTCCTTTTCCATTTCACTCGTATACTTCTTTTAAATGATCGTATACCCTGGGTGGCGGCGGGGTAAAGTCCTCGCCTGCTAACCCGAGAGTCGGGGGTTCGAGTTCCGCCTGGGTAGAATATTATCTGCCTAGGACATGGGTTTTTGTGTCTCATCCATTGTTACTGTTATCCACCCGACGTAAATTGGCACCTTGTGCTGTATTCGGGATAGTGAAGATAAATAAATAAATACCCTACTCACCTCCTCATCATCAGCTTTTGTTGTGGGCATATACCCTTGTATCAATAGTGGATCTACAGGTTTTCCTTCTATCTTCATGACTATTACTCTTTAACTTACTGCAATTACCTTCTTTATGTACATTACAAGTTTCTTTTTGTACAGTGTAATGTAGCCGGAGAATTTTTTTACTTTGCTTGAAAATTAGAAAATATGTACACAATGATCCACGATAACGAATTATTTGACTTCAAAAAACGCATAAGCTGTTACTGTTGCCCGAAGTTGGACTGCGGCTGGGAGAAGCGTCGACACGGGCCCTTTTTTCTACTCGCGCCACTATAGCAACAACTACTTTCGGTGCTATAAGCTATGTGGGCTCTGTTATTACGAAAGCCTCCGCGGTTTTCTCGCAATTTGGAATTTTTCGGGTTCTTCTCGCGTTGCAGCATACTGGTGGACGAACGTTTCGCCGGCATCCCAGTCGGCATCATCAGGTCCGAACCTGAAAAATTCAAAATTTTGTAGAAACTAGTTTGGGGACAGTTTAAAAATAAACTAAAACTCCCACGTGAATGGAAGTTACATTAAACGTGAGCTTTTTGTATTTTGGCTTAAACATACTAAGCAATTGTTTTAACAATTCATAATAGATTTTTTTGCAATGAGAACAAAAAATAGTAACGCTTTTTTTCTTTTTTTCGGTTTTCTAACGAACCTCTCTCTCTCTCTCTTTGTGATATTTTTAAAGACAGAAATTGACTATCGATCGTAATAAATATTTTAAATTATGCAAAATTAACTTTTAAGTAAAATATGAAATTGAATTTTTATTCTCTCTAATTTTCCTTAAAAATGTCACCAATTTTGTAAGACTACTTGGTTTAGTTGTGAATAATCCTAGAAACACTAGCTCGGCCTAGAAATAAAGCTCTTTGCTTGATTATTTTTTAAACAACCAACATCGTGGACCTAAATTTTAAAATAGAATTTTTACTAATTATTAATAACGGAATGTTATAAAGGGCTTACGCTCTTTTGAGGTGTCCTTTTCCCTGGTAGATATTCTTTCTTTCCGACTTTACTTCAGCGTTACTAAATGAGCTAATGAAAAAGATGAGTTTTGATGTTAATCGCGCGAAAATCAGCGCATACGATTTCATCTGGGCAGATTTCAAACTCAAACGAACATGGTCAAACTTCATCCCTATCCCCAACTTCCCGATGCCAGAGACTCAATGGTCGATCGGAGCGCCACCCACGGCGACCTTGTCAACTACACTTGATCTTGAACTACGGAGGAATGGCGAACGGCCGTGAATTCTCGCTCGAGTTCCCTCTTAGGCCGACTTACTTTCACTCTCGACTCACCTGCGTTCAATGCGATCGCTCTGAGTGAATCATCTGATTCCAACTTGCATGAATCTCCCAATTCGTGAGGGAAAACGTCTGATAGCGCGGATTTAAAGTCTGCGAACGTGGTAAATTAGTACCCTACTCATCATGGAATGAATTTATTGAAAAAAAACTATCTTATACTATGCTTTTCTACAACATTAAATAAGTCAAATATACAAATGAAATGAAATCTCCGGAATTGTTTAGCTTTCTGCATGGTTTGATACCTCGTAGTTTATTTATAAATCGCATTAATAATACTAACCAGAGATTCTATCTTAAATAGTGTACTGTATGGTATCGCGTTCGTTTACATAGTACTCTCGTAGTATACAAGTTTAAGAAAACTGTTAAATATGCGGTCAGTATCAATACTCCATCGAGGATTCCACAATGGTGTACTCAATATTGATGGTAAGGAATTAAATTACTAACTTAAGCAAAATCGAGCATTTGAGGAAATGTCATGGATATCTTTAGGACTTTCTCATAAATGTAGTTAAGTATTCCTTCAGAATATCCTTTCGAATTATAAATTATGCCAATGGAATATAATCAAAGAATGCAGGGGAGTTCTGTGGAGAAATCATACATAAATGTATTATGGGGAAAGTCTACAGGAATGCATTGTGAATTCCGTAATGATATTTATAGAAGAATTGTACCTACTCAACTTTTTTGCTGACTTTTGGCCAATATTTTTCACCAAATTTACATCTACATACTATCCTGCGAGCCGCTGCATTGGTGTGTGGCAGGGGTTGTTAGGACACCAGCCGAGTAAAGATAAAAGAGATAAGGTTTAGGGAGGTGAAATGGTGACGTGTATTATGGGAGTGTATTTAGTGGAGCTCAGTTTTTATTGTGGTCGATTATTGTGCGCGGAAAGAATGAGTTTTTGTCCAACTGTTCGTCCGTGTATCTTTCTTATTTTATTGCTTCTGTCAGACCTAGAGATGTAGTGAGGCGTCTTGATAATATTCTCTGTGTCGCTGAGAAACACAGCTCATACGTTTGATAGACAAGGTGTATGATGCCATTGGGACTCACTTAGATGTCTTCTGATTTTCACGTAAAACCTTGAAATGAAAAATTCCACAGTCAAATTTAAATAAACATTGTGTAGTGATATCCATGTTCGTAAAAAACATTAGCCATTTCTCGAGTATTTTTCTTCTTCAAACACAACATTATTAGGGCGTTCCACTGGGATTGTTCAATCAAACAAGTTGTTGGTGTATTTTGTTTTCTATTTTATTTATTTACCCATGTTTTAAATACTTCTAGAGTTTTCATTTATGGTAAAATGATAAAATTATGTGCAAATGCTTGCCGACGTAATAATATTCTCTGTGTCGCTCTGAAACACACCAGCACTGAAATTCTCAACCAAGCCTAGCGTATTGTCTTTGAGTCTCTAAGGGCTCCCACCTTAATCCCTCTAAAAGTATATCTATATAAATTATATGTTCAATCGTAGCAGATTTTAAGGAAGCGTTCAGATTTTCATTGTATTTTATTATTTTTTTTGGTTAAGTCACTATGAACAGGGGACCAAATGCTCGCGGTGTATTCGAGGAGTGGCCTAACCAGATCGAATCAGTATCTCTCTTTTACTTTTTCATCCGAGGACCTTCCTATTTTACGCTGCACAAAATCCAGTTTCTTCAATACTACAACTGTCCGTGCATTTAGGAACAATGATCAGTAATCACAACGCCTGCATGGGCTGTAAAGAAACTCTTCCCATCCATTTTGTCTTGTATTTCCAATTTTATGACTTTAAAATGTTGAACACATAAATATTTAGGTTAATATTTTTATGGAACTTTTGATGGCTCGCTTGCTCGTCTTGTTTCAACAGCAGGACAGGCAGATATTCGTTCTGGCTATTCAGGAACTCTTTGGACAAAGCTCGCTCCCGCCGTGAGGAACCTTCCAGAATGTTCTGGTCTGCCTGCACGCAACCCGTTTCCTTGCGAGAGAATATCGGCGGTCGTCCATCCCCACGGCAACAGACTCCTCCGTAGGAAGTCTTCAGGGTCGCTCGGATGATCAGCCACGCCCATGGCCAAAAACAGCAAAAGGCGGAGCCACCTCCTCCCATCCCTCCCCGTTCCACCCGGCCACCTGTAAGCCCCGCCCCCTCACCCCACCCTCCCAATTACTGCCCTTCCCCTATATTAATTCATATTTCCCCTCCCCAGAAATTATTACGCTTTCTCACCTATTCGATACAAAAAAAATCCCGTCCACTCGAGCATGGTGGAAACTGCAGAGTGATTAGTCTGAGTGACTAGGCCAATTAATTTTTTACCCTCCTATTGAATTTCAGCAACTTTTGGTGCAGGCGAGGTTTTTAATGGCTCCAGGACGCTGATCAATTCGCAAAAAAACGACGCAATTGCTTTCCTTTCGAGTCCATATTGCAAATAAGCCTCGTACTTCCACAGTATTTATTGTAAACAAACAATGGGTTTGGCAGCTTGATGCATCTTCAGGTATATACGTTGAGATTACTTCAAATGTGGTCTACGGCCCGAATAAAAACGTGATAATGTTTGTTCGCAGGTTTCCGCGGCGTTGATCAGATGGTATCAACATTTTTCCGGGTTGCGTCCGCGTATGCTGTTGGGTATCACAGCAGTTTCGCCAGCTATCCTGCTGGCGTCTTCAGGTGAAGGAAAAATGTTGACATCAAAAACGTGATAACTTATCGACAGTAATGAGTAAATAATCCTTCACCTGAGGACGCCAGCAGGATAGCTGGTGAAACTGTTGTGATACCCAACAGCATACGCGGACGCCACCCGGAAAAATGTTGACATCAAAAACGTGATAAGTTTGTACAGTTGTTTTACCAAGAAACAATTGTACCTGAAGTTGCATCAAGCTCCCAAACGCGTTGTACGTTTAAAATAAATACTGTGGAAAAGTAAAAACCTTATTTTCAATATCTCTTGGAATATAAAATACTTCCACGAAGTGACGCCTTGAGAAGTAAAGTGTTTTCCTTGCGTTTCAGATCCTACATACCAGGTAGTGCATTTCAAAATAGGTTGAGAGAATAGCTGATTTGCAGAAAATAACAAAAGTTCATCGGTAATTTCATCCGCGAATGTTTTTTTCGTATTGACCTTCCGAATAGACGCCAAACATGAATAGCATAAAGCTTTAAAATAACTCCGTGGAATAAAGCTTACGTTTTAAAACGCGCATTTTGAACTGATTCAATGACTTTGTGCAAAAAAATCGTGTAAATGGCAAAGACATGTTTTAAAAGAATTCAATATTTTGTCATTACAAACGGAAATACGGATGCAGTATTTGATTATATTTTCATATCCGCATTGAAACTTTCTTAAGGTCGTTGTAGAAATTTTCATCTATTACAGATTTGCGTGAAACTTTGCATACATGTACTTATTAGTGATACGTATAGGCAAAAAAGATAAAAATTCCAAGTTACCGGTTTGATTTTTTGGTAATGTGAAGGAAATCTTCCCATTTTAATTCGTACCCTTACGGCTTTTATCATATATTTCGAAAAAATTCGATGGCATAAGCACAGATTTTATCCTAAACGCGAAAAAATACGTTTTATAACGTCACATTAGCTAATAATGAATATTATGCTATTATGCCTGATGAAAAACACAGAACACATACAATTTTTGCTTACATTTAGAATTCCGCCCCAAATGCCCAACTGTGGTTACTTGAGACATAGATATTCATTGCTCATATCCATTTGATACATATAAAATACAGTTACAAAAACATAAAAATTTTATAAATAACGCATGTGAGCTTTAGGTAGCTCTAAAGGTTTCCCTGTTTGGAGCTACCGTCAAAAAACATTGGTTCACGAATTTGGTGCAAAATATGTGACAATACATTTTGTTTTTGAGAATAATCATATAGTAATTGTAATAAGATTTATGAAAAACAAAGAAAAACAAAAAAAAAATAATTTTTTGTGCCGATAGCATTATTATGCATATAAATATTGTATATTGTCAATGGCAAATACATAATAATTGTACAAAATAATTATTATTACATCAAAAACAAAACATAAAATGCAACATAAATTCTTCTGTCATTGATATTACATAACGTACGGTAAATTCTAAAGTACACATAAATGTACTTAAGCCTGGTGTGGTCCAAGAATTGTTTCGGCTTAATTGTAAAGTTATTTAAATCAATGGCTATCGATTCGCGCTCCAACTACCTTGAGCACACTTAAATCTCCTGGCACTTTAAGCAGTCCGGATGTGTTGGATGTCTTTTGTTGCTGCTAATGTTCGTAAAATATTGTGTTTCCTTCGTTGCGCAATTCATTTAGCACACTTAATTCCGGCAATGGATCTTATCTTGTCCGTGCAATAAACCGAGACAGTTAACGCGATAGAAGGACGACCAGTCAAGTTTGAAATATTCGATTTTTTTAAATCTCAGTTTCGTCTGAAATACCGGGTGCAGGTCTTCATGATTGACGCCGTAATTATCCCAAAATTATTGCTGACACGAGCACCGTAGTTTTAGTTGCTCTTTTTGAACAAATAAAAGACAGTTCTCATCAAGCTCTATTAACATTTTAGGAAGGTCTGGCACATGTGTCATTATTTTTATTTATTGCAAAGTCCTTCAATTACTTTCAGGTGTACAATTAGGTCGCCTGGCTTTTATATGTTAGTGAAACCTACCTTGGAGACCACCTTCCTTTAAGCGGCTGATTTTTTCGGGAACAAATTGAATTTCTCATACAAGCAATGTAAATTTCCCCTCTCTTCAGCGGCCTCCTCCTTCAGAGGCCAAAAGACACCCTGTATATATTTTAGGGGGCGTATCTTCAGAAGTCTGTGATGAGATTCTCTATTGGGAATTTACGTTTCGTTTTCACTAATGCACCTTACAGACTTAGGTTAATTTGGTACTTCACGTGCTGGTTAATACTAGTTACATAGTTAATTAGGTTCTTCACGTAATATAACTTTATTTCAGTCTTAGAACACAAGAGTGATGGGTTGGGTTCCAGTGGGCTAGAAGTCCCCAAATACTGCTTTCTATTTTGCCTAGAATGAATGAAATACGTAATGATCCTTTCATCTAGAAACTTTACGCCTTGGTACATGATACACTCCTCCGATTCAAGCTTCACTCAGTGGAAGTTTATGGTATCAATAATAATAATAATAATAAATTTATTTACAAATAGTTTACACGCTGTAATTTCCCTTTGGATGGGTCACAATAAATTTACAACAACAAGGAATATTTGTACTTATTTTTTGTCATAAATCATTCATAAATATAATAATCACAAATGAAAATATATATTTACCTTCAAACAAAGATTACTTTTTTTTATTATAATATAATAATAATTTAGTTCCTTTTCAGGAATTACAGAGTGGTAGTGCAATAGATAGCCCATAAAGAATAACCTGTGTCGGGGCTACTGACAAATAAACCATGCAAATGGGCGATAGCAAAAAACAAAATGGTTTACAATATTCGATAAAACGTTTACAATACAGCGAAGAAAATAATTCAAAATAGAAAAAAGACTCAGAGATATACATAATTAAATAGTGGTTACAAAAAAGAGACACATAAATACAAGATCGAAAGAAGATAAGAAATAACATTGCACCCTTAGGAGTAAATAATGGTGTATTTAGGTATGTATGTATAATGGATTTGGTATGGTGATGAATATGGAATGTATCCATAAGGAATAATGTTGTATGTGTAAAAGTACAATGTCATTCCTTATGGATAGGTGCATGATAGTTTTCTATCACAACAAATAAAACCTGGCGGTTTCTATTTTTCTGTCCAATTCGACCCCAAACGTGTCAAAGTGATCCCGTAAAAATAGATCTCTATTAGCTATCTCAGTTATATAGCTTTTTTATTTGCTCAGAAGTAGAGGTTGAATTGGATGTTATGGGATTTTTCCTGTACCTAGAATAAGATCGTACACCTAAGCTATATTTTCATTTCTTCATAAAAAATATCCTGCTGTATGAAACACGCATCGGAAGTAGTTGAGGCTTACTGAGAAACGAGGACAATTCACTTAGTGCCCCAGTTACTTTTCAGCGCGGCTCGGTTTTCGTGTCATTGTATCTACCACGCGCAAAGTTATTTCAAGCTGTCCGGTTTGGCCGGTTGGTGTTATTTTTGTTCACGCACTTTAACGGTGCCCCTCCGCCATTAATAAACACATTCGGAGCGCCTGAGTTGTCTCTTTTTGTAAATTTTACTGCTAATTGATACGGAAAATACATTTGGATAATTACTATCAAAATGGAAGGAAAGCCAAATTACTTTCCTTTCACTTTGATTACAACATTGGGTTTAAGATATGATATCCATTTTCGGTTTGAAGTACATTAAAAGGAGATGCAGTATTAACCTCAATGTCGCTTCTCAAACTCTCAAGTATCATACTGAAAACTTTTAAATGTATAGTGAACGAAGAGCTTCAATAAAATGAGATAGATTTCAAATCGTAGGAATGTCTCCGGGTTGAAGATTATTTTACGATTCCGCCAAAGCTCGAGGAATTAATTTAATATAAAATGATGAAATAATGTAGAATGTTTAAATTCGTTTGGAGCCTGGCACTCTATGAAAGCATGAACCATTGGAAAATGTGACCAGAAAAGACTAGAAGCGTTCGAAACCTGGTGCTGGGGGAGGATGCTTAATATCAAATGGATGGAAGTTATAAATAATGAAGATTTCAGGAGGGGAGAAGAGAAAAGGACCAAATGGAACATGATACAGAAAATATCAACCAGATGGATTGCAAGGAATATAACTGGAGGAAAATTTGAGGGGGAAGTCCCGAGAGTAAGGCCTAGGGTTAAAGGGTTTTCATAGTCCTGATGAAGAGGAAAGAGCATCAGAAGAATCACCAAGGAGTAAGGGAACTGGCATTAGATAGGAAAGGATGAAGTGCTGCAGTCAAATAATTTAGGGATGGTAGTTTTTAATAATATAACCCCTTCGAGGCTGATTTTTTTCTTTTCACGGTTAAAATACCATTATCGCGTTTTCTGTGAATTATTTTCTTATTTTAACCAGTCATTTTTAACGGAGACATTCTCAGAAACAAATATTTTTTGTTTTTATTGAAATAACCAACCTCTAATGGGATTGCATCGTGTGAGGCAAAAATTAGTTGTTGTAAATTTCAATGCACGCATGTGACCATTCAAAAGAAGACGTTTCACGAATGTTTAATTTCTTAGGTTTCGACTTTCAGGGAAGTACATTTGGTATAAATGTTTACGAAACATTAGCTCCACTTAATATTTTTATTGCCGTGTTTTCGTTAATACGGTAAGTCCTCGAATTATGTCGGAGATGCGTGTTGAAGAAGAGCGACGTAAGTCGAAACAACGTAAAACGGATTTCTGTTTGAGGCTTTCGCAGCGCTGGATTGCAGTGCTCTCCATTGTTTTCGGGTTAGCTGCGTCAAGTTTTATTCAGATGACGTTTCGTAGCCTATGCTGGCCACATCTTCGGATCAGGTCTGAGTGCCGACAGATGGAAATGGCCCTGTATATATACCATCCTCAAGTTGGCCTACCACTGGCGCTACCAATCAGCGTCGAGGACCAAACTTTTGGCACGCTTTTGCGTATGTGTCTTTTCCAAGCGGTGTTCAGTCTATGCCCATCATCACTATTGAAATTAGTTTCACTAATCCCGGGCATCAGATTATGATTGATAAAGCAAAATTGGCGCCAGTGGTAGGCCAACCTGAGGATGGTGTATATACAGGGCCATTTCCATCTGTCGGCACTCAGACCTGATCTGAAGATGTGGCCAGCATAGGCCACGAAACGTCATCTGAATAAAACTTGACGCAGCTAACCCGAAAACAATGGAGAGAACTGACGGTAAAACGGATATTCGTGACCACTTTAATCCCAAGATAAATCAAGGCGTTGATTTCAAAATTCGATTTTTTCCTTTATCCAGGAAAAATAGCAATTTCAGATAGCATGATTATGTCTCAGATGTCAAAACAACGCAAGCATATGCACATACGCTCAATTGCGTTCACATTGAACGGGGAAAATTTTTCCCGACGACCCTTGTCAGCATGAATGAACCAAGTCAGCGAATCAGGCGTAAATCGAAACGACGCATACCGAGGACTTATTGTAGTATTATAATCCCTTTTTGTCGATTCATTCATTCCGTGATACCATTTCTCCCTTTCTCCCAATGTAAACGGAGATGGAGCCGGACTCCCGTGATGGAAATGTTCGTGAGCCATGTTCCCCCGAGCGCTGACATCTCGGAAGACAAATAAATAAATAAATAATCTTTAATAAGACCTTCGACTCTCAAAAATAAACAAATGACCTCGATCTCAACGTTCTTAACATTTCGATAAGTCGGCATTCATCTACATTTAAACCTACATGTTATCCTGCGAGCCGCCGCATGGGCGTGTGGCAGGGGGTGGTAGGTCTCCAGCTGTGTAAAGGTGTTATTTTTTTGGAGATGAAATGGTGACGTGTTTCATGGGAGTGTATTTAGTGGAGCTTAATTTTTACTGTGGTCGCTTATTGTGCGCGGAAATAACGAGTTTTTGCACCTATATGTTCGGCAATGTTTCTCTCATATTTTATCGCTTCTGTCAGATATAGAGGTGTAATTGGGCGTCACGATAATATTCTCTGTGTCACTATGAAACACACCAGTTCTGAATATCTCAAGCAGCCTAAGCCTAGCGTGTTGTCTCCGAGTCTCTAGGGGCTCCCACTTAAATCCCTGTGAAAGTTGTACAACACTATATGTACGCTCGTAGCAGTTTTTAACGTAGATATTGTAAGTATGAATTGCACTATCATAATATATAATGGCTAGTTTCATAATAACGTTAGAGTCTTGGACACAGCCCGTTAGTTTTTTTCTCCAGAATCAATTTTGACGTGCGATTTTTATTGTGTCATTGTTTCCCTCGATATTTTTCGAACACTTTCCATTTCCCTCCACCACTTTCTCCGCTAAGGCTTTCCTTCCCCAACTCTTCTCCTCCCCCGCCAGCCGTGGTGCCACATAAAATCACTCCGGCGGATGCAACGGGCTCCTCTCGAAACTGGTCCGGCCACACCCAATGGCGACGTCGACCTCAAGGAAGGGCGCTCCTTTTCCGACGGACGACCGAGCGGAAACCGGGCGACCTTGAGGAGTCTTGACTCTCGTGAGAGACTTTTGTGTGTGCGTGGAGTGGAGTGGGGTGAGTCTGTGAAGGGAGATGGAGCCAGACTCCTTGTGATGTGAAGACTCGTGAGATGCCGTGCCCCGCCGGGCACTGATGCCTCGGAAGCCCACCTTACGATGAGTTGTACCGTAGCGGCCACAAACCGGAGTCGTTAATGCAGCGTATCCTTCTCGTTCGTAATTGCAATTTATGCCAAAAGTCATGTATCAATTATAACGCATTAATTCGTTCCAAGACAAGGTAGCCAAGCCTAAAACCCCACCTTCTAAATTTTTACTGTAGATAAATTCGCTTACAAGTCGCCAAATAAATTATTCCCGTCAACTTATGTACATTGCTTTAGTAAAGTTCCCCACCGAGTCCTCGCCAAGCATCGGCTTTCATTGCCGTCATAATGCCCGATGACTCCAGAGGGGTTTGGCAGTTATCGCAGCCACGTCCGACGCCCATCGGATTGGTGGCTACGCTGCGGTTGGGTCGAGCGTACGGAGTAGACGGAGGGACCCAAGTATAACGGCCTTCTGCGTGCGAGCTGCAAGTGACTCCGCCTGTGCCACGCAGGACGGAATGCACTTGATGCTGTCCAGCAGCGAGGCCTTAACTCCACCGAGCACGCATATGAGGAGGACAACCAGTTTAATAAAGTGCCCTGGGTACATTTGCCGAAGCTCGAAAAGCAAACCTTGATATTTCTTCCGTTTCTCCGCCTCCTTTGCATCCATGTTCGTTTCCGCCGGACCCGAAAACTCTATCACGAACATGGAGCGTGAGTGGTGGTCGAGGAGAACGATATCAGGCTTCAACTGCCTGGTGGTGGAAAAGGAGTAAAGGAGTAAAGGAGTAAAGGAGTAAAGGAGTAATTCCGCCGTCCCTGATCCTTTCCCCTGAATCCCTAATCCCTGAATCTTTAATTGGTCAGCTATTGAATCTATAATAGTTAGGTAAGACAATATTTTTCATTAATAAATACGATTAGAGTCCAAGAGGTCGATTTATACTTCGCGTCGAATCGTATTTTATGCCGCAAATCATAAATCAATCACCAATTATTGACTCATGCCAAGACAATTCATCCGTGCGTAAAATCCAACTATTTACCGAAATAAGCTCGATTATAACTCATCAAAAAATTATTCATGTCCATTTTAAAATTGATTTTAAAATATTTATTCATAATCCGTTAAAAATAAAGTAAAAAATCCGGCGAAGTTCTCTTGTGGCGCAAACTGGGAGAAGTTATTTCACTAAATCTTTAATCGATAGCCATTTAATCTACAATTGATAGATATGGCAATCTATAATGATATATTAGACAATCTATAGTTAATAAATACGAATAGAATCATACATTCGACGCATTCTTCTCCTTGATTCGTATTTTATGCCGTAAATCATAGATCAACCTCAACGCATTGATTTGTGCCAAGACAAACCAGCCAGTGCGTAAATCCCATCCTTCCTAACTTTTCGCGTGCATAAACACTGTTAAAACTCGTCAAAAAAGTATTCCCGTACAATTTTTGGAGAAATTTAAAATATTTGTTAATATTTGGTTATAAATAATGTTTAAATGCCGCGATTTTCTCTATCGGAGAGAACTAGGAGAACTGTGGTCACTTAATCTTTAATAGTTAAGCCATTGAATCTATTATAGAGAGATGGGACAATCTGTAGTTTGAAAAAATGATGATACATATGGCGTCATTTAGGGGTGGTATTTGGCTTTTAAACAGTTTCTAATATGATTCGCTAAAGGCCTTGGCAGTCGTGTTGCAATAATCTTCAGGCTAAGTTCAGCATTTGCTACAAATGTTAAATATTTTGTTAAAGATCTTCAGTTTTAATTTTACGGGCTTCGGTCGTTGAACCCGTTTTACATGGGGTACGTAATTGAACAATCCAATGTATGTACGAACGAGCATTTCAAATTGCGTCGTTTGAAGCGGCGAATTTCAAGAACACATGTACCAATGCATGTACGCGAGATGGCAAAATAGCCCGTGCTCTAATTCGATCATTATTGCCTTACCGGTGACGACATATATATGCTTAAAATAAGTTTCAATCAGTTATTGACATATGTGCTGTTGTAAATTGCGCAATCTCGTGTCCCGAGTAAGGTGGGATTCATATGATGTAGTCTTTGCGTTCATATGAGATTCACTGCGAGTACAGTTTTGTACGTTACTACCTTAAGGCTATTTTATGCTAGCGCTATTCATGGCAGTTTAAATTCATGTCGGTTGTCATGTCGGGAAGATGATTTGCAAGGGGTCATATAACTGGGACATGGAGGATGCCGTTGTTACCTTAATATGTATTTATTATTTACACCTAACGTCAAAGATGGAGGAAAAGTTTTTGAGAGGCAGATTTTTGCATCATTTTCTGATTTAATTTATCACTTTTTTGACCAATGAAACACAAAATTTGGAAACATTTGCTGAAATCTTCATAGCTAAATGCTTTCATCATATCAGTTGAAAGGAGTATAAAGTAGATCAGTCCATGACTCTCATGAAACTACTTATTCATTAACTAGAAGTTGCTCTACTTAGGATATGTAATTAAAGCTTTTATTACTTATTCAGCACAGAAGTTATGACAATTTCTTTTTAGTGTAACTTTGAACTCTACCACATTAACGACTCATATGTTTATGTTTACAAAAGAATGGGAATGCATTAAAAATGTACACTTATTACGGGGTATCTATGTGTTGATGATGGCCACAGTTATTACCCAGAATTAAACTTCCAGAAGGGCACTATGGAACTTATTTTATTGGTTTAATCATTTAGTGGGGTTTGAAAACAGTTTGAAAAGGCATATTGTGCACGTTTATGAATGATCCCCACTTCAAAGTAAGGAAATACCAATTTTAACGGTTTATAAAATAATTGTTAGCGTCCATAATGAAGAGAAACGTTTCAGACTTCCGAACGCAATATGAAATGGATCTTCTGATCCTTGAAAGACTCAAAAAGGCCTCATTCCGTTCGTACGCCGAGAAAGGAAAAACTACTTTAATTTGTATGGGCAAATACAATTTTTAAAAATATACAACTAAAAGCACATAAAAGAATTTATGGGCAGTATCAACAACAATGAGTGAAATTAGAGGGTTCTTCAGTGAAATTAACCTGCAGAAGGGCAACAATAGATGGAGAAATATTTTGCTTCAACCGTGAAAAAAATCAAATTTATTTTTCTTGATGGGACTTTAATTGATTCATTTATAAACCTACTAGGCCTTTCATAAAAGTCAGTAAAAATCTGAAAAAATCAAGAATATTTTTTTTTTAATACATAGTAGTTGTAGTAATAATAGTCGTAAAAATCATAGAAAATTCTCATAAGCATGAATGCATCATATTTTAGTTATCAAAAATGTTAATTAGATCATTATAAGGAATTATTTCCACTCTTAATGTATGCTTTGCCAATATCATATGGAGCTTATTCTGCTATTTTTCAACGACTTTTGTTTAGAGCTTCATCGACATGTGAATTCGAATTATGCGCATTGATCGAGCCTCGTAACATAAAGTTTCACAGTTCTCCACTTGAGAGCGCTCGGATTCGTTCAATCAAGCGAGAACAGTCAAAACCCTCCCCCTTCACAAGAACTTCCGCTGGACCCGAGGGATGAAGTTCAAAGGAGAGCTGGTTGGTGGCGCCATTTTCAAAAGCGTGACAAGAATTGACACAGGATCAGGACACATTTCTCAATGCTTTACCGATTTTTCGCCGAATTGGGAGGAAAACTTTTGTTGTATTCACGTTAGAGTAGAGAAGGGGGATGTACCAGGGAACAAAAAAGTTGTTAATTTTTTATTTTAAAGAGAATTGGTCGATAGACAGTTTAAAATATCAATTTACATCCCTAACGTATTTTCTTCAACCAAACCAAACTAATCTTCCAGTATGATTATTTTTTTATGCCCAAAAAAAACTTAGAAACCGTGTTTAATGTTCCGTGGTACATAGCGCAGGAACTCACCTAGGAACTCCACCCATTGTACCTGGTAACACGGGCTTCTTAGGGCAAAATAAGAACTTATATTGGTGTTTCAAATTAATACTTATTAATCTGGCATAAAGTAATCCTCTAACGTTACATTAATAACATATTAAGTTAAATTAACTACAAAAGTCACAAATGAATATTTTTTATCCTTTATCATTACTCCCTGAATATAGTTCATTGGCCCATCTCCTGTAATTTAAGTGACGAATCCATTGTTCTCCACCTTCATAAAAGAAAAAGTGCTCACCGCAAAAATACACCCTTCAGATCTTCATTATCTCTTTCAACAAGAGGAATACAATCGTTATCACTTTCAGATGGCGAAGATGAATTATGACGTTTCCGTTGATTTCCTATGGATTGTTGAGTTTCTTTTTTATTTTGTTTTATGTCTTCATTAATTGTGGGTTTCCTATCATTTAAAGTCTTGCGAGTAGTCACTGAGCTTTTGAAATTGATTGTCTTCCCTTTTTAGCTCTTCGGTTTCCTTATTCTGCAACCATTTTATTTGTGGCTTGCCTAATTTCTTCCTTCTCACCTTATTGATTCGATATTTGTTAGCCTATCTCTAACATTCTTCGTCCCTTCTGAAACATCTTTGCATTAAAATAAATGTTTAGGCTCGTTATAAAATTTGCTGTGTTGATGCTGAGCAAATAAATTAAAATAATCGTCAGTTTTCAATGATAGATTAGTTCTCATTTGTTTGAAGCACGAATTAGTAAATGCCTAATCTATAGTTATCAAATAATAATAATAATAATTTCTTTTACACTTACAGGTTTCCCCAATTACAAGTGTTTTAATATATCATTAGGCAAATACAAACACCCATGTCCTGGGCAGTGAATAATCTTACCCAGGCGGGGCTCGAACCCGCGACCCTCGGGTTAGAAGGCGAGGACTTTACCCCGCCGACACCGGGGCCGACATTGTTTTGTTTTGTTTTCAAATTGTATCCATCAACTTTAAATATATTGGCAGGTTATTTTTGGAGGCGACCAACATCTGAGAACTATTTCTTCATCAGGTATATGTAAAGTGGTTGGCCAGGGAAGATTGATGTTAAGAATGAAACTACTTGTTTTTTTCCACCAATATATTTTACCATAAATCAACCGGTTTCGGCCTTTTCAGGCCATTATCAAGATTACAGAATAAATTTTTTTTTATTTATTTTTTTTATTATGTAATCTTGATAATGGCCTGAAAAGGCCGAAACCGGTTGATTTATGGTTAAATATATTGGTGGAAAAAACCAAGTAGTTTCATTCTTAACATGAATCGAAATTTCCACAAAGTGAATTCGCCAACCATTGATTTTACAGGGAAGATTGATAGAGGAAGGCTGAAGAAAAGCTGACGTCGGCGTTCGTCTCCTGTAAGAAAAAAGGTGCTCGGGGATTCTAGGGGTAGAGTTCCATCCGACGGGTGGAATTTTGAACTTGAAGTGATCTCTTTATAACATTAATGTGCAATTCTGAAAAATATATTCGCCACTATCGGGACTAGATCTCGGACCCTTAGGTTATTCACTTGATTTATCGCGTTTAATTGAACTTATTTCTAGGATAATAAAATATATCGTATGTTTGCATAACTGCGTATTAATAAGGATATGAGTTTCAAAGAAGAGACTCAAAATTTTACTGATGCACTTTTACCCGTGGTATTTCATTTGTTGGCGACATTTAAGTTTTAAAGAGTCAGTAGGTGGAAATAGGGAGTTCCCTAAAGTTTTAAGAGTCCATGCTTTATTTGATTGGACAGTCTCTGACTTTAAGAATCACTTAACTCAGGTCAAGTTTGCTGAATACTTGACTACAGACATGGAAAAGGGGGTATAGCAAAATGGTTGGGCAGCAATACAAATAATTCCATCTTTGGTTGGATTTTGTTAGGAATAGAGAAATGCATTTTATACGAAGATGCTGATGTAGTGTATGTCATTTGTTGGTTCATAAACCAATCTAAAGATAATTTGAATTCAGTTCTCTACGCCACCCTGTCTCCTGTCATCGCCGTTGTGCTTTTCTAGTTATTCTGTTACTGATTCCCCTTTTCCTGACCAAAGTATTTGTTCCTCAGTCACTTAATAAGAACATTTTTCTTATCACCACGTTTGCCAATCGATCTCATAACGATCTGACCTGATCATTTCGGTACCTACTCGGCCCGCTTTCTCAGCCAGTCTGAGATTTCAGATCGATTTGAACCAGAGGGTCTGCTGCGCTTTTCTTCAAGGCGTGTTTTATAGCCAGTTGTAACAAGAGTGTAGTAATGGCGAGTGAAAAGACGTTGATGATATGGTGGCACATCGCAATTCTACCTCCTATCGGGCAATTTTGTTAATTAGGAATTTATCTTGGAACTATCTTAACTTCTGATATATCGTGGGATTTACACATACAGAACATTTTTGGCGCAGCATTAAAGAAACTGGGTTTTGGTAAACGTATAATAAGAAGGTCCTTGAATGAAAAAGTCAAAGATAGATGCTACTTCGCCCTGGTTAGGCCACACCTCGAATACGCCGCGAGCATTAGGGACCATGGTCAAATAGATTTAACCAAAAAAAGTAATAAAATACAAAGGAAAGCAGCGCGCTTCGTTAAAAACTGCTACGAGCGTACAAAGTGTCTCACAACTTTTAGAGGGATTAAGGTGGGAGCCCCTAAAGACTCGGAGGCTACACGTTAGGCTTAGATTGCTAATAAATTCAGAACTGATATTTTTCAAAGCGACACAGAATATGATCATGACTCCTCACTACATCTCTAGGCTGACAGATGCGATATAATAAGAGTGATACACTGCCGAACAGATAGGTACAAAAACTCGTCTTTCCGCGAACAATGAGCGACCACAGTAAAAACTGAGCTCCACTAAATACACTCCTATAATTCATGTCACCAATTCACCTCCAAAAGACATCACCTTTACACGGTTGGTGACCTAACACCCCCTGCCACACGCCCATGCGGCGGCTCGCGGGGTATAATGTAGAAGTAGATGTTGATTAATGCACTGAAAATATCTAACTCTACACTTGTTTATACACAGGGTCAGTCGTGCCTCAACTGATAAATTCGATAGTTCCCTACCCATAGTGCTACAAGTCCATGTGGGTAAACTAGGCGATCTGAGTCGGCTCGCTTGGAATTTTCAAATCGGTCCGAGATCAGATCGATCTGAGATCGATTGGTAAGCGTAATATATGACATCCTTCTGTTATGTATGTCTAAGATCTGTGGTAATCGCAAGTGTACCCGATCCGAATGGGTGGTCTCTTTACCTTTGTTTCATTAATCTCACCTGGAATATGATCTGCACGCTATTAGCGTAATTTTTCCATGCGATTAGGAAATGTTTATAGCAAAGCACCTCCAAGGACATGGTACTTTTTGCACAAGTGGAGGACAAGAAACGTTTCACAATTCTAATATTCTGCCGGTTTTATTAGTGATCTTTCAGTGGGGTCCAGAAACAAAATTGATGCAATCGTAATATTTTTCTTTTTTTATTCAAACCGCAAAACATTTCCATTTAAACTATACGTTTAAGTAAATATCCATGGTTTTTTTATTGTGGAATCAACCGACAGTAAATAGACCTTAACCTTTCATCATAATGAAGAAGCCTAGCAACATAATTCACCAAAAATCACCTAGATAACGAAGAGAGGATTATATCAATTCGCATGTGTTAAAAATATTGTAGAAAAAACCAAATTTGGGGTGCAGAATTCCTAGAGAATATTTTACTTCGCACCGAAGTGAATCGATGTTACAGAGACAACGAAAATGGTGTCATGCATCGCAAATTTATATTTATCACCGTAAAAAAAATGAAGAGTGAAACACTGAAGTTTCTCAATAACTTCACATGTCCTTATTCTTGTCATTATTCATAAAATAATCGCTAAATCAATATATGATGAACGTACATATCTTAAGTCTTCAATGGTCATAGACAATATTGCACCTCAGACAAGAACATGGCAGATGTGCGAAATTCCACAGAGAAAAAAATCATCCGCCTTAACCGGGGGCGGATGATTTATTCTCTGTGGAATTTCGCACATTTGTGCATTGCGGGTGATTCTGTAAAAGTGAAACTCCGTGGCTAGTCCCGGATAGCTAAAAATCGGTAAGAACATGGCATACAAGCCTAAGAAATGCACAGATTAACCAGCCACGCTCTTCAACCACCTCGTGCAAACGACATCAGTATATGCAGCATGTGATGTAACGATGTCGGCCCCGGTGGCGGTGGGGTAAAGTCCTCGCCTGCTAACCCGAGGGTTCGAGTCCCGCCTAGGTAGAATATTATCTGCCCAGGACATGGGTGTCTGTGTCTCGTCCGTTGTTACTGTTGTTCACCCGACGTAAAATGGCCTAATGTGCTGTATTCGGTGCAGTAAAAATAAATAAAAATATCAAAGCAAGCAGTTTTACACCACCACGAAGATAGCGAAGTCCTTCTTTGAAAACAATAGCATTTCTTTTGAATTTCCAGCCCTTTTGTTTGGTTTCTAGCATATCCTGCACATTATTTATAACCCCTCAGGATCTTTTAAATGTTTTGCAGTGTGATTCATGAGAGTAATAGGTTAAGACTTTGTTTTGACATTTTTTATGGAGAGAAATTAAAATTTCGTGGTCAATCTAAAAAAATTACGGAAAATCAAAGGACTAATTTCATTTGAACAAGGAAACTGTAAAAGATCCGGTTACTCTTGATGAACTTGACCCTCCGGTGACTCTAGCTTAAAATGAGTGATGTTACTTGAGAGTTATCGGAGTTTTTATTCTAATGCACTTCTTGGCACACCTTAATAGCTTTTGTCCAACACATCTGCAAATGTTAAATTGTTTTTTTGTTGAAATCAGAAACGAACGCCTCACCTGAGTATTTAATTGCCTCCTCTAAAAGCATAAGCTAGGAATAAGCAATGAATTGGTTTTATTCAATAATTTTTTAAAAACTGTATTTATATTTACATTCGTACTAATCACGCCGTTCCCTTCCGGGGTAGGAACAGACACAAATTTTCGCTAATAAATACGTATTTGTATACCTAATTCTGCTTCAATTATTTCCTTCACACTGACCTATACTTACAACCGTCCTGGATCAGTAAAGGGTATCTCGCCGCTTTTCATATATTGTTTAGTCACTTCTTATTGCCGGAGTTAGGAAATTTATATGCTTATTACTCTACACTGCACAGCCTATGTACGATGATTTCTGGTTGACACTGCCTTACCACCAGTTGGGAAAACCATTCTCGAATACCGGTCAAGTCGCGTGATTTTTAACTTTTCAACTGCTACTATGTCTTGTTTTAAATCGACCTACTCAAGGAATTTTTCTAATTAACGGCTTTTGAAACAACATTTCAATATGATTTTTCATCCAAAAGTAGAAATATTTGGTCTATTCAATTGAATCATTCATTTTCTTTCAACTTTTTCAATGCGATGGCCTGAAAACAAAAATGCTGGTATTAATGGGGTTAGATTTGGAATTACCGTTAAGATAGATGGAGAGGGCTTTGCGTCATCAAAATGTAGCCTGACAGCCGGAATAACAGCGATATTAGTTATCCCTGCTATTTTCTTACTTTCTATCGGATAACACGACGGAATAAATGAATTAGGGGACTTAAAAACAGGAATATTCACTATTTGTTTGAAATTTAAGGCAAGTAATTCTTAAAACGTACATTGGTTACAAAGTGCTATGGACTATACTCCATTTTACCAAAGTCGTCACCGGGAATGGGGATTATTATTAATTTAAATTAAATAAAATGTATTCAAGGTGTCTGAACGTTAAAGAAGTGAATGCATGCTGACAGATATTTTGTAAGTTATTGTAGAAAATGTCGTAAAATTGCAAAATTAGTGCGTAAGTCCGTAAGCGCTTAAGGAAATCGGGGTTAACAACTCTTCATCTACCTCAATGGGAATCACGAATATTCGTCCGTGACTGCGGATATCAATCGTCTGCGCCATCTTTGCTATTCATTTTCGGCTCTAATAAAGTTCACCTCGTTGTACTGGGACAACATTGATCGCCGCTTCTATTGATTTCCTCAAGTTCTTTACATGGGTAGCCACCATGATATTGCATTCCCCCGTATTGACGTCCACTCTGCATTGTCGCCAACGGGATAAGGGCGCTTTTCGGGCATGGTTTCGTTTATTTGTTTCCGGGTAACCTTGGCAACCGACTCCGGTCAATCCTCTTAGACGCGATCTGGGTAGGTGGAGCCACTGGGCGGATCTGCTGAGGTATGGGAGGGGAAGTTGAGGGGAAGGAAAGATGGTTGAGGCCTGGGTGTCGGTTTTAAGAGCAAGGTGCAAGGTCAAAGTGAGATTTTCGAGAGGGCTGGACCAACCTAAAGACTTAGTTTCCCTCCGCTCGACGAATGACGTCAAATCTTTTGAGCGTCACATGGCAACCGTGGGCACTCGAAGGAAAGATTATGTCTGATAGTTTCTTGCGTCAAATATTTCGCTTCCTTCCGCGATGTTCGTCAAGGAGACAATTCTATAATAAACTTACGCTTCCGTATTCACCATGTTATTGCCAATCACGCGGAAGAATGAAGGTATTTGGCGCGGAACACTGACTTGTTATTCAAAATTTTTGCTTATAGGTACTCCCTATGAAAGAAGCGAAAGTTTTTTAACGATTTTAGACTTCTGAAAAATATCTGTAACTGTAGGCAAAATCTTATGATTTCTTTTTTCACCAACTTTAAAAAATAATAACTATGATATTGGGCAAAAATGTGGTATTCATGTGACCATAAAAATTATATGGAATGTAAAAATTTATAAAAAATAAAAGGCGGTTATTTTCAATAATTTTTAAAACTGTATTTATATTTACATTCGTACTAATCACGCCGTTCCCTTCCGGGGCAGGAACAGACACAAATTTTCGCTAATGAATACGTATTTGTGCACCTGATTCTGCTTCAATAATTTCCTTCATACTGACCTATACTTGCAAACCTCTTTTGTCTCATTTACCCCCATAAACTGCTTCATACACGCCCTCCTGTTTTTAAGACTCCTAATATTCCTCCTCCTAAGAATTTCCTCCACCACATTCAACCACAACTTTCTCGGCCTACCTCTACCTCTCACACCATTCATTTTACTCTCATGTATCTGTTTCGTTATTCGACTCTCATCCATTCTCTCAACATGGCCAAACCAACGAAGCACACTCCTTTCTTACACGTCCATTACTGGAGCATCTAACCCACCCACAAAAAGTTTCACTCATAAATGGATGTTTGTACACCTAACTCTGCTTCAATAATTTCCTTCATACTGACCTATACTTGCAAACCTCTTTTGTCTCATTTACCCCCATAAACTGCTTCATACACGCCCTCCTGTTTTTAAGACTCCTAATATTCCTCCTCCTAAGAATTTACTCAACCACATTTCAACACTACTTTCTCGGCCTACCGCTACCTCTCGAACCATTCATTCCACTCTGAAGGCCGCTTTACACGGTACATTTTATTGCAAAAACGAATGTACGAATTCCTTCATGAAGTAAAGTACATTGTAAAGCGGCAAATTGTATGATTGTCTGAATTACTTAACGGGAAATGGAACTTGCTCTAATTCCCTTCAGTTTCTTGTACATTCTATGGTAGGTACATTCGTTTGTACAATAAAATGTACCTTGTAAGCGGCCTTTATATATCTGTTTCGCTATTCGACTCTCATCCATTCTCTCAATATGGCCAAACCAACGAAGCACACTACTTACATTTATGTCCATTACTGGAGCACCTAAACCACATTCATTCATGACCCACTCATTCCTGATCCTACCCATCCTACTTTTGCCGCAAACACTCCTCAGATATGTCATACCCACGGCGTTTAGTCTAAACTTATGTCAATCCTGACACACCCAAGTTTCACTACCATCCAACAAAGTGGGGAGAGGTATACTTTTGTACGTGA
This sequence comes from Ceriagrion tenellum, assembly GCA_963169105.1. Taxonomy (NCBI): domain Eukaryota; kingdom Metazoa; phylum Arthropoda; class Insecta; order Odonata; family Coenagrionidae; genus Ceriagrion; species Ceriagrion tenellum. Next base: position 61,116,217 of record OY720644.1, read on the forward strand.
CGATTTTCGCTTCCTCAGATAGGTACTCATTCCTTGATATGCTACACAGTTATTTTAATGTGATTTTCATAGTTTTAGTCGTTTTTAAGTAATATTTATGTAAAGTAGAAAAAAACTGATAAAAAGTCACATTTTCTCAGTAAGTCTGGCAGAATATAGCATGGATAAGCTTTCAATGAGTTATAGAATTAATTGTTGAAGTGACCAGATTCAGGACCTGCTGGTAGAGCATACGGTTCTTCTGGAGCCTGGGCGGGGTCCTTAACACGCCGCCCTGATAAAGTGAATTGTCGTGAAACATTAGTCCCGTGTATCTAACACGACCATACTTATCTTTGCCTAAGACGGCGTAGCTTCTGCAATAGCTTAAGGTATTATAATTTTTGCATGGAAAATATTTTGATTATTAATTAATTCAATACTTTTTCGAAATTTATATTTTATATTCGTCAGATATGGAGGCTACACGCTAGCCTTAGTTTCCTTGGGAAATTCCTGACATGTGCGTTTTATTGTGACATAGATATTGTCATTTTCCCGGCACAGTACATCTCTAGATGCGACAGAAATGATAAAAAGAGAGATACATTACCCAACAGATGGGTACAAAAACTCGTTCTTTCCGCGCACAATAAGCGACCACAATAAAATCTGAGCTCTACTAAATACACTCCCATAATACACGTCACCATTTCACCTCACAAAACTTTATCCTTTACGCCTTTACACGGTTGTAATCCTAACACAACCTGCCACACCCCCATGCGGTGGCTCGCAGGGTTGTTTTTAGCTGTAGATTTAAACATAAATCACAAATATTTGTATTGATAAATATGCTATCTCGCAGTGCAAGGTCCGTCATAACATATTCGATGATTTTGGCAGATAAGACAGTGTTAATACCGTTTTGTATTCTTATTTCATCCCGTACAGCTTTGGGGCGTCATCATTTCAGGTATCAGCCGATACATTTATTTGGATCAGTATCACACCCGTATTATAGACGGGGCCCGCAATGGAGGGGGGGGGGGGGCCGAGAGTCAGATGGTCTTACAACTTTAAGAGGGATTAAGGTGGGATCCTCTAGAGACTCGGTGGCTACACGCTAAGCTCAGGTTGCTTGAGAAATTGATAACTGGTGTGTTTCAGGGCCACACGGAGAATATTATCATGACTCCTCACTACATCTCTAGGTCTGACAGAAGTGATAAAATAAGAGAGATACATTGTCGAACAGATAGGTACAAAAAATCGTTCTTTCCGCGAGCAATAAGCGACCACAATAAAAATTGAGCTCCACTAAATACACCCCTATGTTACATGCCACCATTTCATCTCCAAAAAACTTACATCTTTAACACGCCTGGTGACCTAAACGCTCCCTGCCACACGCCCATACGAGGACTCGCAGGGTAGAATGTAGATGTATACATTTTCGTTCCGTTCGAATTTCAAATTGAAGTCATGGTGAAGGAAACTTTTGAAGATCTAGGTGTTGGGATAAAAATATGAGACTAGCGGAAAAATTGATTAGATTCGCGTTGGCTGGTCAATCATCCTATGTTTTACAACCTCTGGTCAATGCGTTTGAAAATCAGGGCAGGAAATATATTATGAAGATTAATCATAAATCGATTAAATCAATGAGATATTATGAGACAGAAAGTTTGACTGGTCATGGAATAAGGATGGCAAAGACTTCAGTAATTAAAATGCTTTACCTGCTCCGGGCACAAACGGGATCAAGTGAAGAATTTCAATTATTTGGGCAGTATGAGGGCATACTTTTCGTACCAAATGTTTGGAGACTCGTGATTGAACGCCTGTAAAAATTAAACCGTTTGAACTATTTTAATGAAACAGATTCGATTATCTCTTTTCTATTTATAATATGAATTATTTGTGGATTTTTTGCGTTTTATGTTCATATTTATATTCCGAGTGAAGTGTGTATGATATATACACCTAAACACTACTCTGTGAACCGCCGTATGGGCATGTGGACGTCATCTGCGTAAAGATGTGAGAGAAAAGGTTTTTGGAGGTGAAATGATGTCGTGTATTGTTGGAGTGTATTTAGTGGAGCTCAGTTTTTATTGTGGTCGCTTATTGTGCGCGGGAAGAACGAGTCATTCTACCTATCTACTCTCTCCATTCTACCTATCTTATATTATTACTTCTGTCAGACCTAGAGATGTAAGGTGGTAACAGCAAAATGTTCTCTGAATCACACCAATTGTGAATTTATGAAGCAAGCTAAGCCTAGCGTGTAGCCTCCGAGTCTCTAGGGGCTCCCACCATTATCCCTCTAAAAGTTGTTAAACACTGTATGTTTGAAGAAATTGCCATGAGAAAAAATTCGGCCTGGACCGGGAATCGAACCACGGACCTTTGGTTTGCCGGACCAATGCGCAGACCACTACGCTATCAAGGCTTCCTAATTCCCATGGCAACTTTTTTCTTTGTTGGATACAAGGCAACTAGATCTTTTCTTCTTCTTTTTTTTCTCATGGCAATTTTTTCAAAAAATTCACCCGCCATGTTTGAATATTTTTTCTGTATGTTTGCTCGTAGCATTTTTTTCACGAAGAATACAGCTTTTTCTTGTAATCTTCTAATTTTTGGTTGAATATTTATGACTAGGGTCCCAAAAGCTCATGGTGTATTCGAGGTATGACCCGACCAGAGCGAAGTAAATTATTGAAACGTTCATCAGCAAGATTCTTAAGTCGTGGTCAAAAAATATACTTTACTTTCTTTCTATTTTAGAATTTTGTAACTGCCTTCAGCTGACATTTACTACGAATGGTTGTTAAATTTTACTGATTTTAATGCCCTAAGGATATCAAGAAAATTGGCCTAACGTCGGCCCTGAGAAACATTTTCATTGACCTCAACTCAAGAATCTTGCTGTTTTACATTAGGTCGAGATTTATATGTCGTATGGTAGAGAAAATCAAAATTGATTATTAAATAGAAGATTCGAGTTACATGAACGCAAAGCTGTGAATAATATTGTTTATATTTCTTGCAAAATTAGTTATTTATTGAAATTTTGTTGATCGAATCGATAAGAGTCGAATAATTATACAGCTACATATGTGCTCTGGGAGTGAATGGTGTGAGAGGATGGGGTAGAAGGAGAAATTCTCGGGTGAATTTAGAGGAGATTCTTTTGTTGAATGTTCTACCAGTTAAGGTAGGAAATATTGAATGTCAGAGAATTTTCTCCCGGTCTTTTACACACTCAGGGGCCTATCTACCGCTAGTATATCGTTTTTCGCCTCAGCATAAGATCAACCCTTCGTCATCCCATCCATGAAATATATTCTCTTTTTTCCTCTTCCCCGCTTGCCCAATATCCTTCCCTCTATCATACTCTTCAGCAAGCCATCACCCTTTATTACATCCTCCAGCCACCTACCCTTCTTATCCCGGATTTCATTCACAAGTTTCCTTTCCTCGCCCACCATCTCAAGCACTTCCACGTTTATCATCTTCTCCGTCCACCTCACCTTCTCCATCCTTCTCCACACCCATATCTCAAACAGCTGCAGCCTGTTCTCATCCTCCTTTCTGAGGTTCCACGTTTCTGCCCCGCGCAACGCTACGCTCTATATCAAGTTCTTCACCAGCCACCTCTTCACATCCTTACCCAAGGTCCCCGTCGTCATGTCCCTTCTATTACTAAACGCTTCCTTAGCTAGCGCTATTCTCTTCCGTATGTCTTTGCTACTATGTCCGTTTTCTTCAAGCGTACTACCTAAGCGTATCATCTTCTCCGTCCACCTCACCTTCTCCATCCTTCTCCACACCCTCATCTCAAACAGCAGCAGCCTGTTCACACTCTAGAGGGGAGATATATCTGGAGTTTAAAAGACAGTAGGCCGTATATGAAGGCCATATATACCAATGCATGAGTGTAAGCGAAGGAGACTATTGTAATTATTCGAGTTTATTCAAAAAGGCCTTCAATCGGAACGGGATTTCCGTTCCGGTTGAAGCCCTGTATCATTAATCTTTCAAAGAAAAATCAGCCAATGAATTTTATGGTTCAATTTTTTGCATTTTATTTCCATATTCATATACCTATAGAAGTATATATATTATTTTGGTTTAATATCTACAAGATTCTTGAGTTGTGGTCAATAAATATACTTTATTTCATTCCTCTTTTGGAATTTACTAGCTGCCATGAGCTGACACATCCCAAGTTTGATACAACTGACACAATAACAAATTCGATACCGCCCCCTCATCCATGCACTCATGTCCTGAATGAAGAACTTACCCATCCAGGTGGGACTCGAAGCCGCCACCCTCGGATTAGTTGGCGAGAACTTTACCCCTTAGCCACTGGGGCAGGAAAATATACGAAAATATGAATATGTGCATACATTCATACATACCAATCACGCCGTTCCCTTCCGGGGTAGGCACATTCACAGAGTTTCACTCACAAACACACATTTGTTTACCTAAATCTGCTGCAATATTTTTTTCCATACTGACCTATCCTTGCAAACCTCTTTTGCCTCATTTACCCCCATACACTGCTTCATACATGCCCTCCTGTTTTTAAGACTCCTAATATTCCTCCTCCTAAGAATTTCCTCAACCACATCCAACCACAGCTTTCTCGGCCTACCTCTCCCTCTCGCATCATTCATTTCACTCTTATATATCTGTTTCCTTATTCGACTCTCATCCATTCTCTCCACATGGCCAAACCAACGAAGCACACTCCTTTCATACACGTCCATTACTGGAGCATCTAACCCACATTCATTTATTACCCACTCATTCCTGACCCTATCCATTCTACTTTTGCCGCAAACACTCCTTAGATAACTCTTACCCACGGCGTTTAGTCTACTCTTACGTCTATCCTGACACACCCATGTTTCACTACCATACTACAAAGTGGGGAGAAGTACACTTTTGTACACGGCGATTTTCGCTTCCTTAGACAAGCACTCATTCCTTGATATGCTCCACATACTACCTACCACTTTCCTTCCAGCATTCGCACGTCTCTTTATCACCTCATCTATCCGCCCATCCTTCGCAAACATCTTACAGTACAAGTACACAAAATCATCCACCTGTTCAATGACTTCACCATTCGCCATCATCACACAGTTATTCTCCCCATTCTCCTTATCAAAAACTACTAATTCAGTCTTGCACGCATTTACCTTCAATTCTATTATCATTCATAGCAATACGACCTAGAATATTGGTATTTGGAATGTGAGAGGAGTATATGGAAAATAGGAATATAATGCTTAAAATTATTAAAGTAATTCCAGTTTTCTGAGTCCAACAGCAATAACTGAGTTATTTCATTAGCTCATGATGAACAATAAAACTTTCACTATTTTCACACTTTTTTATTATTCACCGACCATTTTTTAAAACAAAGTGTCATTATCAAGGTAAGCATTTCAACAGTGTGTGCCATTTACCTTGATGATGATCCTCAGTGTTGACACCTGGTCGATGAGTAATAAAAAAAGGGTGAAAATAGTAAAAGTTTTATTGTTCATCATGAACATAACAAATATTCACAAAGTGACGCCTGGTGTTCCTTCTTGTATCTGAAGTAACAATTACAAATTTGTTTTAAACATTTAATGATGAATAAAATGTACAATGGGAGTGTATTTAGAGGAGTTCATTTTTTATTAGGGTCGCTTATTGTTCGCGAAAAGAACGAGTTTTTGTACCTATCTGTTCGCCAGAGTGTCTCTCTTATTTTATCGCGTCTGTCAGACCTAGAGATGTAGTGAGCCGTCATAATAATATTCTCTGTGTCGCTCTGAAACACACCAGTCCTGAACACTTCAAGCAGCCTAAGCCTAACGTGCAGCCTCCGAATCTCTAGGGGCTCCCACCTTAATCCCTCTTACAGTTGTGTAACACTATATGTTTATTCGTAGCAGTTTTTCACGAAGTTTCACTTGATTCAAGTTTCTTTGCTATATCTGTAATTATGCCTCGATGGACAAAGAAAACGAGCAATACTCGTTATAATACATCTTTCCGCTCATCCTGCGCCCTCAAATACCTCATTTCTACTTGGGTAGCACGATCAAGTTGGGCGCAAACAGTATAACATGCTGAGAGAAGTCCCAGTGGGCACGGGATATGCAAAGGGAAGTGCGGTTCGCTGTAGTCCAGTGTACACTTAAAGATTGCTCATGGACGACTTCACACTGGAGAAAAAAATCAACAGTTTAGTATTGGCGAAGTTCACAAGCAAAATTCAAACGATTCATTTGTGCCAACTGTGCGGAAGAACTGGACGCATTCGTCTCCTGTTTTGTGTGGCAGAGAGGTGTCAGAAGCTAAATGACAGGTTTTTACATATTTTGTGCAATAAAGACCTGGGTGGGCCTTTTTGTGAGTCATGTCTAGATATAGATTCTCCTATTTTTCACGATACTCGATATTTGATGAGAAATCAAGCCCGTTCGGTCCGCTGGTGGACAGACTAATTAGCTGATGTTATTTCTTATCGGTGGCGGCGGGGTAAAGTCCTCGCCTGCTAACCCAAGGGTCGCGGGTTCGAGTCCCGCCTGGGTAGAATATTATCTGTCCAGGACATGGGTGTCTGTGTCTCGTCCGTTGTTACTGTTGTTCACCCGACGTAAAATGGCCTAACGTGCTGTATTCGGGGCAGTGAAAATAAATAAGTAAATATTCATAGATTAGGCCTACCCCGAAAGTTTACTACGTTAAGACATTATGTCACAACAGTATCTAATAATGGTATTCATCTAGATCTTATCCATTTCAAAATCTTGTATAAAAATGTTTTCTTTCTTTTGACGTGACTCGCCGCAAGTATGACCGTTAAACTTCTTTTAGTTCCTGTGGGGCGTACCAAAAATAATCCCAGGTAACGAGAGATCAAGCAGAGTGTGAAGACAATAAGGTCAGATAGACCGTGAGCGAGAGGAAAAAGAATTTCCTTTGTCTCAAGTGATGAAATTCCCGCGTAAGTCACCGAAGCGTGAATGTTAAGCAAATGTACCCCCGATGCACAAAGGGAATCTCTATCGCTACCCTAACCTGAACCCAAGCTTCGGCCGCGGATTACTCCAGGAAGTATCATTAGATCACGACAGTCTTTCGCCATCGTGTAAGAATGCAGAGGTCCCAGTCATCGGCTCCCTCCTATTGTTAATCTCTTTTTTCGCGAGCGTTATTAACCTCTAGCGTATTTTGATACTATTCTCCATACTAAAAGCTTGGAACTGAGACTTTTTGAACTCCTGTAATAGGTAGACCGATAAAATAAATTATTTTAAACAGATACGATTATTTTTCTCGTTTTACATCGCGTTGATTGATTTGGTGGAATATTTTTGCGTTTCATTTTCACCTTCGCATTGGTAAATGAACGAAATACGTACGGGGTTTTCACATAATTTAGAAATAATTGGGTGATATATTTTTCCCTAAACGCGTAATCATACGTTTCCCATTTTTAAAATGGTTCCTAATACTTATAAATTTGTCATTTCGAATTGAAAAATCGTATTCACAAACAATTTTTGCATAAAATTTTAATTCCACACCGTAAATCCAAGTCATCACAATGCTCTAAATGAGACGATAATTTGAAACTTTAATTCTTGCATAATTTATTTAACTACGTATATGGTTAATAACCCTATTAGATCCAATTCTCCAATACTACATTATGAAAATAATTAAGACGAAGACTAAAATCCTAGTATGTGGAATAGAGAAGCTGAATGTAGAAGTCACCCTGAGAGGAGAGAAATTAGAGCAAGTGGATTCCTGCACCTATCTCGGAAGTACCATCACTCGGGACGGAAGGAGTACAACGGACATCAAGCGGAGAATAGCCCAAGCTAAGAAGGCGTTCATGGTGAAAAGGCAACCGCAGAATTCAAAGAACATAGGACTACAAACCAGGAAACAGTACGTGAAGACATTATTGTGGAGTATGACACTCTATGGATCGGAAGCATGGATCATTGGAAAAGCTGACCAGAAAAGATTAGAAGGCTTAGAAACCTGGTGTTGGAGAAGGATAATGAAGATAAAGTGGACAAATAAAATAAGAAGTGATGAAGTTTACAGAAGAGTAGAAGAGAAGAGGACCATATGGAACACCATACAAAAAAGAAGAACAAGGACATTGGACACACCCTGAGACACAATGGGATTGCGAAGAATTGTAATTGAAGGTAGAATAGAGGGATAAGTCCCCAGAGGAAGACTCGGGAATAAGTTCATGGACCAAATAAAGAGGAAAGTACATAGGAAGAGATACTAGGAAGTAAGGGAACTATGTAGGGAAGGGTGAAGGGCTGCGGTCAACCAATCTTAGGATTAAACAACGAATGAATGATGGTGATTTCAGAAGTTCAAATACATGTACAGAATAGAAGTGTGGTCCTAGAATTTTTTTTCGATTTACTCGAAAAGTTATTAATTTGTGCGCTCATCGACTTACAATTCGCGCTCCAACCACCTTAAGGATGAAGGAAGCATCTAGAAAGATGGGAGGGAGGGCTTCCTTCATCGCTCGGGGCCCGTCCTTGAGGGACCAGGGCGGATCTCATGTTGAGTCCGGGACTGCTGGGAAAGGGGGGGGGCGGAGCATGGGAAGAGGGGAGAGATGGGATGGGCTGGGAGGAGGAGGAAGAAGCTGAGGTTGCCGGGACGATGGGAAGGAGAGCGTGGATAGGGGAATATCATTCGCTTCGACTGAAGCGAAGCGACACGCCCTTCGCGGAGACGAAAGCGAAAATATCCTCCCCGCCTTGGAATCGCATCCTCGGGCATGACCGAAGCCTTGTTACCATAGGTATACAAGGTAGGACATTCCCCGTGACGAGAATGAGTCCGTTCTACGCATGACGACATCCGTATGCCGAAATCAGCTATCAAATCTTGAATTTGCTCAGGGATGATGGATGAAAGCTATATTAATTTAGTTTTTACCCGCGACAGGATGGAGTACCTATCGAGTAGATTTGCCCGTCTTTGTACATGTCCCTGATGCTCTAATTCTTGATTATTTCAGTGTTATTTTTTTTAGAATGAAAATAATTTATTGATCAAAAGTTTTGATACAGTGTTGTGTGCAAATGTCAATGAGCTTTAGGCATCCTTAAGGGTCACAGACCTGTATGGAGACTGCCTTAAATAAAGGAAATTCATTGCTGGAATTAAACAAAAATACTGTCAAAAGCATATATAGTAATATATTACAAATTACTTTGTTCTTTTACCACATCAATCGTTACATTTTGCATTAAATTTATTATCTCTCCACGACAAATATAAAAAAGTACGTCTTCAGACTAAACTTGGATCCAGTTTTAATAACTCCTGTTTCACGTGGCTGGTTTTCTCCGCACTTGAATTTTACGTTATGTTTTACATTTGTTTGTGTAAAATTCAAAATGTCAGCCAAAATATCGATGGAAGATAGAAGTCAGTAATTAAAACTGCACTTTGGGCCACCTCCACTCATGAAATGGTAAATTTCAGCAAAAATGCCGATGGAAGGTAGAAAGAATAGTGTTTGAAATTGCAAATTTTGCCCACTTCCACTCTCAAAAAAGTAAATTTCTGTAAAAATACCGATCGAATTAGCTATTGAAAGTGAAACTTTGGCCCATCTCAACCCAAAAAAAGACTAGCACTTGTATGAGAAGGCGCATAACTTTTCCTTCAAATCAATGACAGATGTTTCCTCATGCTGGCAAGTAATCTATCATGAGAACCGCATGCGTGTTTTTAGGCACATCTCAAGTTTATAATATTATCAGTTTTCAATGTTATTTCGGTTTTTAGGATCACGCAGCTCTTATCAATCACTTGACTGAAGATCAATAAACGTGAGATTAATTGTCGAACTCCGTGATGATTAGGTTTTTTAAAGATCACCATATTATCGCATGCTTTCGTCTATTCAGTACCGTTCAGTTATCACATCCTGGACCCAAGAGATAATTATGGCTTAAAAGAGCATTGAGTAGTTATGTTGCAGTCAATACCTTGACAAAATCACACAGTAATTTGTTACTTTCGCATGTTATAATTGTCATGACGTTTCTAGAGTTGACCCATATCGACGCTTGCAAGTATTGCTGCGTTCAATGGATTTCTATCGACATTTCACTTCTTATGCTATGAGCTTCCTCAGTAGAGATTTCTTCAGGAGTATGAGCTTATTGAAGGGAAAACGAAAGTGTCTTTAGCTATGAAAACTTGCTGTTTCATGAAACAGTTACAGAGTTCTCTGCACAACTAGGGAACAGAAGAAAGATCTGTTTTCCTGGGGAGAAAAATCCGACCAATTTTTTTAAATGACGAAAGGAATATTTGGAGATCAATAACAAAGAGGAAGGCAAACTGGATGGGACACGTCCTCAGAAAAGATTGCCCGATACCATGGATCATCATGAGTGCTAATGAAGATTATGAAAATATTGGGAATAGATTGGAGAGACAAAAGATTCGTAAAAGAACTGTACGAAGGGCAAAGATTAATGGTACAAGTAGATTAAATAGAGACAAGAAATCAGCTTAGGGAGGGGAGTAAGACTAGGCCGTCTTACGCCTCCAGCTTTATTCAATATCTACAGTGAAGAATTAATTGAAGAAGCCATAGGTGATTTAGGTGGAGTTCTGGTTGGAAGAGAAAAAGTGAGCATTATAAACTATGCAGATGATCCGACGGTAACATAAACCATTATCACCGGCGGAATCAGAAATAATTACAGAAAGTAGTGAATAAAATCGAGAGGTTAGGAGATCAATTTGGAATGAAAATAAACTTCAGGAAAACTAAGCAATGAGGGCAGGAAAAGAGTTAGGAGTTCTAAAGGGGAAATGGCTAGAGATGGAAAGGGGAAATGGCTAATGATGGAAAAAGGCTAGAGCTAATACCGTCCTTTAGATACCTTGAAAGTCTTATAACATGGAATGGAAGTTGTACGGAGGAAATAAGAAATACAATAGAACAGGGAAAGGCAGCCTTAAGAAAAATCAAGCTACTCACTTAAAAAAAAAGTCAAGCTACTAGCTAAAAGATCGTAGGCTTTCCCGGCGAATAATATTTGTAAAATCTTCTCGGGATTGGCACCGGTTAAGGCTATTAAAGGCCAACGTTTCGACGAGAAACTCTCTCATCGTCATCAGGGCTACGACTCGTCGAAACGTTGGCCTTTAATAGCCTTACCCGGTGCCAAACCCGAGAAGATTTTACTAAGCTACAGGCTACTCAGCCGAATCAGTCAACGTAGTCTGTAGGGAAAGATTTGCTTAACGTTTTTATTTGGAGTGCAGTGCTTTATGGAGGAGAAACGTGGACAATCAGGAGGAAATTGGAGAAATATCTAGAGGGTTTTGAAATGTGGCTATGGAGAAGAGTGAAAAGATTAAAATGGAGTAATAAAGTGAGAAACGAGGAAGTGCTAGAAAGGATGAATGAGAAAAGGAATATTTTAAGATCAGTAAGAAAGAGGAAGGCGAACTGGATGAGACACTTCCTGAGGGAAGATTGCCTGGTGAAAAGAATATAAGAAGGAATGACAGAGGGAAAGAGAGGGAGAGGAAGGCTAATAAATTTGCTGACTGATATTATGAATGGAAGGAGTTACGGAGAGCTTAGAGGGGCAGCACAGGATAGGCGAGCATGGAGGGAGCAGTTCTGTTGAAACCAGTCAGAGGACAGATTCGCCTCAGCAGAAGATTATAAAGACATCGTATAACTATTAGCTCCCATTAGAGGAATCATTCGACTACGATACAGAGGGAGAGAAAGACGAAAAAATAATATGTTGACAGATGCTATGAATGGAAGGAGTTACGAAGAGCTGTGGGAGGCTGCATAGGATAGACCGGAGCAGTTCAATTGAAACCTGTCAGGGGAAAGACACACGATAGAAGAAATAAAAAGACAGTTTTGAGCTTTCAAGGAACATTTTTAATTTAACCCGTCAGGTGTTGACAATTTTCTTTAAAGTAGTCGGTATGTACAAATACATTAAATCTCGACAGAACGGCGAGATGTTTTTTACAAAAAGAACGACGGCTTCAGACTAGACTGCGGGAGACAGTAGTAAGATGTTTCAAGTTCTGCTTCCCCATGGCTGATGTTGTTTGTTTCTTTCTTCTTCTCCACATTGCATTTGACGTGTTGTTGTCGGTCCTCGAGTCTCTATGGCTGATGATGGTGGTGGTGGTTTTTAGATCTTAGTACTTGATGGAGTATCCGTGCTGTTCGACGGGCTCGACCTCAGTCTCCACCTTGTATCCGGTGTGGTAGGCGACGGGGGCAGGGATGACGGCGGGGGCGGAGTAGGCGATGGGGGCGGCAATGGGGGCAGAGTAAGCGATGGGGGCGTGGGCGATGGGGGCAGCGGCGTAGGCCAGGGGAGCGTGGGCGTAGGCGGTGATTGGCAGGGTAGCGGCGGGCAGGAGACCAGCAGTAGCGACGGCCACAAGGGCGGCGAGGACCACCTTGAAGAAAAGGAAGACAAATAAATCATTGAAATTTTGTCATAAAATGCGAAATTTCACAGAGAAGGTATCATACACCCGAACCTGGGTCCCTTAAAAAATTGTCAAAAATAGCGAACACTTCACTCTGCTCAAATTTTGACCCTAATCTCGCGGACGGTAGCGCTTGGCGCACAGTTTTGACTGATTCGTGTTTTCATGTGTCCAGCAATCCTAATCAACGTGCTCCTTTAAAGCAGGATTTTAAGTTCCCGTCCAGCCCAATGACTTATTCTCTGTGAAACTTCCTTTTACGGAAGATATAGTTGTATTTTGAGATTTACCGCAGTTAAAATTTTATAATATCCGGGCCGTGACTCTAGGGGTCATTGAAAATACTAAAATCCTACTTTTTGTTATATTTTTGCTAACGATAAAAATTTTTACGCAATGAAAGTCAAATAATTAAAGGAACACGATTAAAATTCAAAATATGCAGGATATTTGGCGGTTATATTTTTATAAATGCTTCTACCCGGCCTTATGAGAAGACTGTATTGCCATTTATATTGTACTAGCGGATTTTGAATTTAGTAATTGGAGTCAGTCGCTAATTACTCAAGCAATGAAATTAATTGGTGCATATATTTCATCACCATTCAATTCCCTGTGAGTTTGCCCTATTTTTAAACAATTTTAACGGAAATGCATTGCTATTAGATTGTTAGTATGGATATAACACGTTAAAATAATTTGGGAACGATTTTTTGCTCGGAAAGAAAGTTTTGCGATATGAAATTTTGTTAGATGCTTTAAGCATGAGTTTGGAAAATATTGATATGCACTTTCGAACAACTGCAGGCGAGTATTCATAGCACTGCAATCCGGCGAATGGCTATACGTATTGGCGTACGAATATGCAATCACACTTACGAGCTTGTACATGGTGATGTTGGGTTGGTTCTGCTACTTCTTACGTTGGAAGTGAGTCTTTAGGAGTCGCTGGGATGCAAATGGTGCCTTCTGCTCCCAGTCGGTCAGTTTATATAGCGGCATCAGTTACGGAAGTGGAAATGCCTCGGATCGGAGCGGTCCATGAGGCGCGGACCGTAACAGGAAAGAGGGAGGGAGGCTGCGTTGGGCGGGGCGCGCCGTTCTTGACGTCCGATCGAAGCCACGGCCGTGACAATGGAGCGCCATCTTTTGGCGGTCACGAAGCGGAAGGGCAATCAGACAGGTTGCACATACGTAAGTCACGCTGGGCGTTGTCCCCTTTATCCATCAAAACGGACCGGACCCGCCGTCAAGAGCGTGACCTAAAATGGATCTGCATAATGCAAATTTTGGATCGTATGATACATCTACTTATTACCCTGTAAGTTACCACAAGGATGTTTTGCATGGGTTAATATATTCATATTTGCTGTTGATGAGAAAATTTTAGTTCCGTTGTTAAAAGAAAAAAATAGATAAATAAATATGGCGGGTTGATAACTTAATTGTTTAAGTATTCAATGTTTATAGAGAATTTGATTCTCTTCGTACAGTTTTTCGCTAAATGGCATTGATATTAGCAAGAAAAATACAATTTTTTTCGTTGTTTGATCAAATATCGCATTCAAAGGCATGCAATTTCGAGTTCAGTTAGAGATTAAGTGAGGAAAGGCAAGATTTTGTTCCTCACGTCGAGTGTACACGTTTTTCAATAAATAAGCAGAACATGAATAAATGGATATTGAATACGAAATCTACAGTCAAAACTTCTATTTTGTATAATATTGTGGATTCTGATAATTTTGGAGATCACGGCGTTTAGTGAATTCAATGTCCTATCACTCATGCTCTGCTAATTTATTTGAAAACGTGTCCACTCGACATGAGGAACAAAATCCTGCCTATCTTCGCTTAATCTCAAACCAGACTCGAAACTGCATGCTTTCGAATGCGCTTAGTTGATAAAGTAATGAGAAAAATCAGCATTTTTCTGGCAAATATAAATGCCATTTAGTGATAAACTGTGCGCAGAGAATCAACTCTCCCAGAATGCAACAAATTTAGGTAAAAAATCTCCAATGGCCGAAAGTAATTGGCTCCACTCGCCTAAAGGAAGAAAGAATAATATTTGCCGTGTTGGTTGTTAACGGAAACGTCAGTGATCAACCACAGCCTCTTAACCAGAAAACCCAGAAAAAAATGTGGTGGTTTAGGGAAATGTTAGTCAATTCCTCGCCAGTGACCACTCACAGACGCACACAATCAACTCAAAATGGGAAACTTCACAGGGCTAAAGAGACCCCGTTAAGGATTCCTGGGTTATAACCACAAACACCCTCTGTGAATGTTTACGGGAATATAAATTCCACGCCAGGGAAAAACACAGAGCAATCACACTCACAAGCACTCAGAAAAATCACTCACTCAAACATTCAAATGGGCCCAACTTCTGGGAGAGTCTGACGCTAGATGAGCATAGTCCAAGAAAGACAATACAGGAAAAGACGAGGGTGTGCATCAGATACGCATACTGCGCGTTGCCCACAAGGTGGCCACCTTCAGCGAACTGATGGGATAATACATTAATTATAATTTTTTCTTTCTTTGACGAGTGATGCCAATTAATTACGGCCGTCGGAGATTTTTTACCTATATTAGTTACATCACGAGGTCCTAGGTCCTAGAGAATTATAATAGTAAGATAGGTATTAAGCATAAGTACAATATCTACTGTATCTAGTGAGGGCCAAAGTTGCATAGAACCGATCTGTCGTAATCATTATCGTCCCTTATTATGCGTGTAAAAATTAAATTATAAATCCATCGGTTCTGTCTACGTCCTTAATCTTATGCCTGTGATTTTTTTACCATAATTTTTTGGCTGCAGCAAAATATATTGAACCCCCGGTAAAAAATATTCTACATCTAACTTCAGCAAAAGGTTTATTCTATATTATTGAATAGGGCTTCTACATATCACATGAGCTTTCGTTCGTGAGAGGCTGTGCCTTGATTACTAAGGCTGTCTTTCCGAGTATTAATCAACTGATGTTTCTAAAGAAAATTTGAAAGTTGCATTATTTTTCTAGTTAAACGAAGCTCCATATTCTTCCACTTGCACGGAAAATATTCACAATTTCCCCACAGGAAAAACTGGTAAAATACTGATTGAGCCCAGGCACTAATTTCATTTTTACCATCAATAGTGGGCGTCTTTCATGTCGAAGATTTCCCCGTCATGCTTTGACCTCTGATAGAAAAAACGTTCAAGAGATTCTACTTCTCAACATTTAAGAAGGGTTTATTCCTAACCATTGAAATTTGTCAAAAGCAATTGGTGAAATGACGAAACTAATCCAGTAAAAACATTAGGAAAGGGTGAGAATCGGATGAGAAAAGATGAAAACGATCTGCCATGTGTTAATTAAGAACTACAATAGGTATGCTTATTTTTAAAAGAATCATATGAGATAATTTTAGACTCTACGTATTCTATTTTTTCTTGAGAAAAAGAAATTAATTGGGAATTATATTTAAGTTTCCTCAAGGTAATGGTGGAGGGAAACTGTTATAGTATTTAAATTGTTTGGTCATTGATATTGCTCTGAAATCCCTTAAAGAAGTGTTTCTGTGCAACAGCCCATGATAACATATTTTGACCTGTGATCAAAACCACCAAGATATGGCAATATAATTAATAGAAAAATTTCAATAAGCTGAAAAATTATCCAGAGGTTCAAAGAAGCAGTTTGCTCGGAGAATTCCTGGTGTGAGGATAGGTTAAAGACAACTCCGGTTCGATCTTAGGACGGAGTCAGGTGAAAAATAAGTACGCTATTATGAGGGAAGGTTGAGTCCATCCGTATTAGAAGGTGAAACAATACCATACAATCGTAGAAGATCGTATTTCAATTTTCTCGAGTGTTAATTTTTAATATTATTTTTAATGAAACGGTGGATCGAATATTGTCTCAAGCAATGTGAGTTAAACCTATGATATCACCCATTTTTGTAAGAAGGAGGACTTGAGAATTAAAACCTCATCTGTTTGTCAATAGAACAGAAATTTTCTGATCATAGATGAGTAGATTTTTCCATTCATTTCAATTGATTCTAATCCGAAGATTGATAAACAGGTTGTTGTTCATATTTAAGTAAACTAAGCCCTACTATTTAGGTCATATGCTCTTTACCAGACTTAATCTTCATTCCTCATCAGTGGCAGTGAGAAGTAAGTTTTCGAGACACTTGATGATAAAAATTATTCCTGAGATAACATCATAGAACATGGAGAGGCTAAGGGAACTTTGATGAAAAATTTGCTCCAAGCTATTGATATTTCCTCATGGAATATGAGAAATGGAAATTCTGCTATGTTCCGAGGAGAACGATCAATCATTATACTGTAGGGAATTCAATGAGGATTAATGTTTTGTGTAGCATTAGAGACAGGCAAGATTTAACTTATGTTAATGTGATAATATCTTTTAATTGTTGGCCAATTGAAGTTTTATTCAATGTTAATTGAGAGAGGAGAGGTATAACAAAAGAAGTATCATGGTGGAAGGACGGCACGAGTCAATGAATTGACATTTAATAATAATAATAATATCTTTATTTTCCCAAAGATCTGATACACTTATATGAAAAAGATATAGGGCATATCATATTCATACATACGTATATACATATATTATACACAATTAAATGTTTTAACAGGCAGTGTCATTGAGGTATTCCTCAATGGAATAGAACAAATTATTTAGTAAGTACCTTTTCAGTTCTGATTCAAAAGCATTGATTCTTTTTATTTCTTTTACACACAGTAGTAATTTATTGAACAATTTTATGCCCATTTCTATGGGTCCCATTTTAGGAACTCTTGTACGTACATAATTGTAATGGATGTCATTTTTTGACCTTGTGTGGTGTTGTTGGAATACACTGTTCACATCAAAATTAACAATGTTATTCTTCACACACATGATAGTTAGAAATAAATATATACATGGCATAATAAGAAGATTCAAGTCCTTAAAAATTGGTTTACTGGGGGATCTATTACACTTCAGGGCAATGATTCTGACAGCTTGTTTCTGAAGTCTGAATATTTTTAAAGACAAGTAAGTAGATCCCCAAATGATAATACTGTATAAAACATGTGAGTAAAAATCACCAAAATACAAACTTAACAAAGTTTCTCGTGTTACTGTTTGACTAAGCTTTCTGAGGATGTTACAGCTTGAACTTAGCTTGCTACTAAAGAAATTGATATGCTCTGCCCAAGACATTTTATAATTAAGAAATAATCCCTAGAACTTGCAAGTGTTAACTTGTTCATTTCACTTGTTCATTTTAAGGTTGTTCCACTGCGACTCTATGAGTCAAAATATATACGAAGGTATACCCATGAGTTTGTATTGTTTAGTAAATAATAAGTGCCAATAACAACTTAAGAATACAACATATTTAGATTATTTGAACATTATTTTTTCAATAAGTACCTTTTCCCCGCGATTTTAACCGGCCATTTCTATGGAACCATCACATTTTCACTACATTTCCTTAATTTATTTGATAATAACTCTAAAATTCAGACGGATTGGTGTCCATGTTTAACTTTATTTGATATCTCCTAACTGTTTGCTCCAGATTATCAGTTGGTACGCGAAAATAGCCTTTATATTAGATAAACTTTTTATCTCGCACTGAACACCATATAATTTCTAGTGCAAAAAAATGGGTCCAGGAACAGGTTCAAGAAGAGCCAGATGAGAAGGAGTGGCACTTGAAATCCGCAAATCTTTTTTGGGTTCCGGTTAAGGACATTTGTTGAAATGATATAATGTTTTAAGAGTAGGCTAAAAATGGAAGTCCTGTAATCTCAATATTTTCTAGGTTGGTGTGGTGGGTTACAGGGTACTGGTTTCCTACTACGAGGGACCGGGTTCTAATGACGAAAGTGGCTAAGACTAATCAGAAAAGTTCTATCTCGACTTAAATGGAGTTTAAATAGCACTTCAAGTGCAGTGCTCCGTTCGTGGGATGGGACCTTAAAACTGTGGTATCCTAGGCGTTATTCGAGAGAGGCCGGCTAATGTCGACGCCAGGTTTCTCTCCATTCTTCTGTCGGTCTCCACTTAGCCCCTCTTTGGTGCAAATAATTTCTGCTGTCAGTTGTATTGCCAATCAACCTGCCATTTGATGAACACAGAAGAGAAAACAACTTAAGTAAACTAACTGAAGTAAAGAATGCTTTCGTATTCTCTTTACGTTTCTTCTTTTCTTTACATTTTATTTCGTCATTTCTTTACGTTTTTCTATCTTTGCTTCCTTTCATGAATCGTTTTCTATCGCTATAGATTTAAGAAGCTAGAAATTCATCGACCGTTTCTATGAAAAATACGAATCTTGGTTTTTATAAATGTTTCTTTTTCAAGTAGTTCAAGGGGAATTTAATTTACAAAGGTGAAATTTCCACCAATTCCAGCAATTCGCATATAATCATCATTGGTCGTTCTATCCGACTGGTTGACCCTTATCTATCCAATGCTAGTTTCCTTACCTCCTGGTATCTCTTCCTGCGTACTTTCCTCTTTATTTGGTCCCTAAACTCATTCCTGGGTCTTCCCCTGGGGACTATTCCCTCTATTTTACCTTCAATTATGTTTATCACAAACCCATTGTGTCTCAGGGTGTGTCCAATCCATCTGATTCTTCTTTTCTGTAGAGTGTTCCATATCGTCCTTTTCTCATCTACTCTTCCGTAAACTTCGTCATTTCTTATTTCATCCGTCAATTTTATCTCCGGCATCCACTTCCAGCACCATGTTTCGAAGACTTCTAGTCTCATCTGGTCAGCTTTTCGAATGTCGATGCTTCCGAGCCATGCTCCACACGAATGTTTTCACATACTGTTTTCTAGTCGGTCGCCTTTGAGCACAGCAGTTGTCTTTTCCCCATTCAATCCTTCTTAGCTTGGGCTATTCTCCGCTCGGTGTCCATTGTACTTCTTCCGTCGCACGTGATGGTACTTCCGAGATAGGTGAAGGATCCACTTGCTCTAATTCCTTTCCTCCAATAATTCGACACATTGATGTGTCAAAACTAGTTTTTTAAAAGTGAAAAGTAGCGGAATAAAGTCAAGTTTTCTTTGTCATTAGCTTGTGAAAATGAACTCCTTTAAAGGTGAGCCGGAAACAATTGAGAACTTCGTCCTCAATGTCAATCCCTTCTTTACGATTTTCTATCTTTGCTTTCTTCCAAGAATCGTTTCATTATTATATCTTCAATTATTCATTTTCTAGGATGCAAGACTCGCCAAGTACACATCATTAGCTATAGTGCAACCAGGAATCATATCCTGGTTGTCCAATAGCTGATGATTTGTACATATTTATCTTTGCTTACCCTCCTAGAAGGGGTAACCAAAATCATTTGAAAATATATCCTGTGTCAACATGGTTCCGCCTAGCACACCATCTGTAAAAACGAGATCCAGGGTACGTAAAGTAGTAAACTGTCACATACAATGAGAATTTCATAACACTGGTGTCCTTCGTTGCCTCATGTAACGTCGTGCCTGCCTTTGTTTAATTCCATTTTTATTTATTTTTATTTTATTTATTTAATTTTCGTTCGTTATTTGGGTTTTGCTGGAATTAATTTATATGTTAATGTATGTTTATCTATGTTGATGTTTTATATTGTTTATTGTTTGTGTAAAAGGTTGCTATGTTGTTGTTGATTAAAAGAAGGGAGGATTGTTAAAAAGGAACGTTGAAGTGGAGAGACGTGTATTAAAGTGGGGCAATGCCAAATTAATATTCCAAGGGAATTTGTTATCATTTGAGAGATCCCGACGTCACACTCAGCAATAGACTGCAGTCCTCACTCAATCGGCTCTTTGCTAATACTTTTTATAGTATTTTTTATTATTCGGTGTTTAATTAAGTAATATTCGGTGTACGCCAAGCAAATTTTAATATGGAATTCTTAGGGTAGAATAAAGAAGAGGAAGCCCCTGATGAAGCTGAAGAGAAGGGATAGAACAGGCAATCACAGAAAATCATTTACGAGCAGGCATGTGGATGAACAGAGAGAAATGTCGGTTGACCGATCAAGCCTCGGATAACGTCGTAGAACATTTAAAAAAAAAATTTATGTGTATACATTATTTGATGTTCTGGAGGTCTGGGAAGATTTCGATGGTTCGTAGTTCCTATCGTAATACACTTGGAGCTAAGCGGAATGAATAGATCCCTTATGCGTTTCAATCACTTCAGACAAACCGTGAGAAAAACATGCACGAAGCACGTGGATAATTGCATGAAAGAGACTAGCTTTTATCTAATAGGTAGGTCTTCGGATGGAAAAGTGAAACTGAGATATTTGACCGATCTAAATTGGTCTCATTTGGCGTCCGCCACTAGCGTTCGGGAGCCAACATGGTAGTATTTGTAATACGTCGTAGTGTGAGTAATTGAATACGAAAACAGGATAATGTGAAGTAAATCCACACGCTTCGCTAAAATCCGCTAAGTGGTCCTTCCTCTGCAAAGAGGTCCCACCGCGAGTGTGTGAATTAAAAACAAATACTTAATTCCAACTTTTTGTTTGGTTCTGGCGAAGTTTTCGAGTTTAATTGTGTCTCGAGCATTCTAGGACCGACGCGTCGGTCAGTGCAAAAATATGCATTGCTGTTGATAAAAAACGCATGACGTGACGTTAAAATCATGTGTAATGAAAATTACCTCGTTTATATTGAACCAATTGTGTAAAGTTGGGACTCCCGCCTGAATTAACCAGTTTAGTTCGTGCATTTAATTTCATCGTCAAGTGAACCAACACATGAGAGGATATCGTCGATTTCTACTATGAAAAGTGTGTATAATTTATAAAAGGCGAGACGAGAGGTGGTGTTATTCCCTCTATGAAAAACGCTTGAATAAATCATCATTTATAGCATATTATGCTTATTTTATCGTTTCTTTTGCTTAAAGACCGTATAATTCTTATCCTAGGGGTTGTTGTTGAACTGATAAGAGTTGATCCCAAGCACGTACCTGAAGAGTCACGTGACACTATCACGAAAGATTCGAGGTTTTGGTGTATTTGTACCATTTGTCAAAATCTCGAGTATTCTTCCCAATCAAGTGTTTCCTGGCGGTAATGTTGTTCACAAATTTTTACACCCCGATTAGAAACAAAATAAGTAAAATATTAGACGCTGCAGATATCCATTCGAGTGGGTTAAACTCGGAGAGACTATAAGCCTTCGAAACTTGGTGCTGGAGGAGGATGCTGAAGATAAAATGGACGGACAAAATAAGAAATGATGAAGTGTGCAGAAGAATAGAAGAGGAGAGGACAATATGAAACATCATACAGAAAAGAAGGATTAGATGTATTGGACACACCCTGAGGCACAGAGGATTTGTGTGGAACGTATTTGAAGGTAAAATAGAGGGAAAAGTCCCGATAGAAAGACCCAGCAATAAGTTCATGGACCAATTAAAGAGGAAAGTACATAGGAAGAGATAGCAGGAGGTAAGGGAACTAGAATTAGATAGGGAAGGGTGGAGGGCTGCAGTCAACCAATCTCAGGATTGAACGACCAAATGAATGAAGGTTAAACTCGCCAAAATCTCCAACCGTTCGTTGTTCTTCCACGTGATCCCCTCGATATCAAGTAGCGACTTCGAGTATCGAGTTCAAGATTACCTCAAGCGGTTCAAACACAACCCCTCGCTAGTTATAAATAATGCGCTCTGTGTTCCATGTATTCAATGTAAAATAAAACCCTCTCCTCACCACTCCGCACTTAAAATTAAATTGTGTTAACTGAAAGAATGGGTGATGCATTGGTAAAAATGATATTTTTTATAAAAAAATTATAATCAAATAATCTATATAAGGTGTATCCTGACTTCAATGATAAATCAAAAACTGGAGTAAATTTTACTAGAACAATAATGCCCTGCTAAGCTAAAAGACGGTAACTGCATCATTGTTGGTTCTGAGATAATGTTCGTTTTTTGTTTTCATTCATTGCCAACTATTCGGTAAACATATATTTATATTTTTTAATTATTCCTTCTATATTTTTAGGGGAGGAATTAACCTAGGGTATAATTTTTCTTTTAAATCTGTTATTTCTAGGGATGGGCAGATCCAGGTTTTTTTTCGGATCCAAATCCGGATCCTTGGATGTATTCAGGGGTATATACAATTCACAAATGATAATATAATTTAATCCTTGGAGACTTTATTGAAAATAAAAAAACATCAAGTTTAAAAATGTTAAACTTAAATATTAAAATAAAGACAATGTCGATGCCACAATAATACTAATCCTTGATTGTTGTCACGTTTATGCAAAGACTGTTGTCATACCACATCTTGAGATTTGATTCTTGAGAATAATGAGATGGATAATAAAGGGTGAATTTGATGTACATTCTGCAAAAGCCGGTTTTCGAATGAAGTACATCAACAGCATTCTATTTGTTCGGCAGAAAGCCGCCGCGGCGCGCCGATAGCCGACGACAGCCGGCACTTCAATCGCTGAAAACTCCCTGATGCATATCTGATTCACTGTAGTATTTGGATCCGATATCAGTATCTCATCCCATGTAAAGATCTGCAGATCTTTGGATCCGCAGATCCGATCCGACCATCCCTAGACTTATTTCATTAAACTATTTGTAGTTGATGTTATATGGCTTAAAACTCGTAGTTACTGCTTTCTGGTTTATAAAACAGACAATTATGCAATAGATGCGTTAAAACAAAAGCGTTATATCTTGAAAACCGCTACAGATACGGCTTTGTTTATTTTTTTAAACCCTTGGGGTCGGAAACATTGTAATCGATTCACAACTCAAAATTTGAATTTTTGTCGGTTTCTGTATTTTAGCTTTGGTAGGCAGGATACTTATATGACATAGGTTTCGCATATTTTTCGCATAGCAGCATCACTACCCGAGAGAAACCTAGGTCATAATAAGTATTATAACCGTGGAATTTGCTCTATTGTTTTGAATTATCAGTGGTTTTTCGGTATCACAAAAAATCGCCTGGATCTTCGGAATTTGTATCCCATTGTCGGCTTTTTAGCACTCAATTGAAGCATTATTTGCAAGTAATAGAAACACAAAGGTGTTATAAATATGATAATTAAAACAAGTGTTTATTTTTGCTTATATTGACGCAGTAATACCTCATTGAGAATTGCCTCGTTGAATTCGTCCTATTCCTCAACAAGAATGCTTTACACTCCGGTTACACATTTAAACCCCTTTCCTCCCCGGATGAAGCACCAATTCACGCAGAAGAGACTTGAATTACTCGGGTTACGTTTAGAATTTAATATTTTTGAAGAAAGGAATTTTTCCACCCTTTCTATGCTCGCTTAATTACCTTACTTATCTCTAAATACATCTATCATCACAAGCTTTAGAGGGATTAAGGTGGGAGCCCCTAGAGATTCGGAGGCTACACGCTAGGCTTAGCTTGCTTGAGAAATTCAGAACTGATATTTTTCAGAGCGACACAGAGAATAATATCATGACGCCTCACTACATATTTAGATCGGACAGATAGCGATAAAATAAGAGAGGTACACTGCCGAACAGATGAGTAGAATAACTCGTTCTTTCCGAGGACAATAAGCGACCACAATAAAAATGAGCTCCTCTAAATACACCCCCGTAATACACTTCACCATTTCACCTCCCAAAACCTTATCTCTTTTATCTTTACTCGACTGGTGTCCTAACAACCCTTGCCACACACCAATGCAGCGGCTCGCAGGATAGTATGTAGATGTAAATTTGGTGAAAAATATTGGCCAAAAGTCAGCGAAAAAGTTGAGTCCACTTCCTCTAAAAATATCATTACGGAATTCACAATGCATTCCTGTAGACTTTCCTCATAATATTGAAGCATTTATGTAAGATTTTTCCACAGAACTCCCCTGCATTCTTTGAATATATTCCATTGGGCATTATTTATAATTCGAAAGGATATTCTGAAGGAATACTTAACTACATTTATGAGAAAGTCCTAAAGATATTCCATGACATTTCTTCAAATGCTCGATTTTGCTTAAGTTAGTAATTTAATTCCTTACCATCAATATTGAGTACACCATTGTGGAATCCTCGATGGAGTATTGATACAGTTCAATTAAATACACCCCCGTAATACACGTCACCAATTTACCTTCTAAAATCTTACCCCTTACATCTTTACACGGCTGGTGTCCTAATACCCTTGGTCCTAACCTGACTGAGTGTCTTAACACGGTTGGTGTCCTAATGCATGGCCATGCGGCGGCTTTCAGGGTAGTGTGTAGTTGTAGAATGATGCAAATAACACCAGTCCTCCTTCAATTCCCAACAAAATAAAAGTTTCTTCGTTCTTCTTAGTGTATAATGGTTCGGCATTATATTTACCTGTTTGGTGAAAGAACTCTTAAGGTTAACACTACCTTAGGCACGGCAGATTAGATCGCGCCAATAAAATTAGAGAGCTAGATTGTAGAACCGATAGGTATAAAATGTCATTTTTTCCGCGTACCATTCGGGACCATAACAGCTGTGATCGTCGTCATGAATAGTTCGAGTATTGACAATAGGCAGGCAGTAAATCTTTCTCATTATATTCTCTACTCTCTTATTTATGCATGATGTAAATATTGGTGTTCTTATTTATGCATGATATTTTGAATCTGTAGTAGTAGTCTATGTATCCCTTGCATGTTGGAACGATTGAAGATAGAATGTTTCTTGGGTATTAGATTTTTAATTGGCGCTTTGCATGTGTGGTACGCGGGTTTTAATGTAATGTCGGTGTTCTACCATATCATTCATGCATGCCTGGTGCGAAAGCACCCCCTGCCACACACCCTTGTGGTGGCTCGCAGGGTATTGCGTAGATGTAGATGTACCTCCATCAGACAAGTTTGAGGTAGATCACCCATGAAATGACTTCCGCTCGCCTCTGGCACAGTAGCGAAACTCGGACTCCGCGGAGGGGTGAATGTGATTGCAGGCGTTTCATGATATTGGTGTTGAACATTTAGGTAGATGGAGAGGGCGCTTGCTATGTTAGCCATCGCTAAAATCTGTGCGTGGGCAAGACCTGTTCGCCATCTAAGTTAACCCATAATTTTCTTGTTGTGAGTTCTTCACTGGTTTTCGTCCGGGTAAGATGCTCCATCTTCTCTAACACCGACGTTTCGATGAATGACTTATTCATCGAAACGTCGGCGTTAGAGAGGATGGAGCATCTTACCCGTCAGCACGTAGGGGGTCAAGAAAATTCGGAATTTCACTTTCTCCCGGCGAATTACTGCCGTGAATTCTCGGAATTCTGTCCGGGTAAGATGCTCCATCTTCTCTTACGCCGACGTTTCGATGAATGACTTATTCATCGAAACGTCGGCGTTAGAGAGGATGGAGCATCTTACCCGGACAGAAACCCGAGAAGAATTCACGGCAGTGATTCGCCGGGAGAAAGTGAAATTCCGAATTTTCTTGACCCCCTACGTGCTGACGAGCTAATTTTGCAATTTTACGATGTTTTCCATCAATAACTTACTAGAAATCAGCATTCATTTACTTCTTTAATATGGATTCTTCTCTTAAAATCTATTTTTTATTTATCTTAATTGATATTAATCCACATTCCCGGTGAAAACTACGGTACAATCGAGTAGAATCCATAGCATTAACACTTCAGTGCTCGTTTGGGGTACCACGGTTTCCCAAGGTCATATATTTTAGAACTTCTGCTTTGTAATACAATGTAGCCTTCTTATCATTTCAATACCTTCCAAGCAATGCTTTTTTATCCACCCACTGTCGAATCAACCCCGTGATTTTAAAAATACCGTCAGTGCCTCGTAGCAAAGTCCCCACGACCTCTAACGTGACAGTTTTGTACAGAAAACATTAAGCTTTTCAACTCGGTATCAGGAATGTTTGCAGTTCATTGATATTTTTCCAGATTATTACTTTTAACAATTATAAGCCATCAATAATTGATATCTTTTCAATGTTTATCAAATTTTATTCACTTTGTTCTAACCCTTATTTCTTAGCGAACGCTTAGGAGCACCTGAGTGCCATAAGAGACATTATTTCATCCATGATAAAATATAACACAACAATAGTAATGTCCACACTTTAATATACTACTTCGACACCGACCATGGTTTAGACATACCTTTTTGGTTTCGACTTCGAAACCATGGTCGGTGTCGAAGCAGTATATTAAAGTGTGGATATTACTATTGTTGTGTTATATTTTATCATGGATATATCGCATTTCCACCAAGTAAAGCCTGAAACGATTTCATACATTATTTCATCCCTTACGCCACCAGCATTCGCTCTTTATTATTACCAGGTTAGTGTATGGCATTATTTTTTTGATTCGATTGATTTTCTATCAAGTTTACTAGTATTTATTTGATTGAATATGGTCAACCGATGACAGTGAAACAGAAAGTAATGAAATGTGATTATTCAAGATCTTATTGTGAACTACTATAAACGTCAAAATAAATATTTTGTTGCATTAATTTAACGAATTGTGTTTTAAATGGCCATTTTACTATTGAGATGAGAATTTTAAAATTTTTAAAATATTCATTTGAAATAAAATTAGCGGGATAGTATGGATTCCCATGCGATCGCTCACATTACCAACAAGAGTGCAAGCAGTCGAGTGCAAAGTAATCAGTGCACGTGCTAAGAGTTACTTGCATTAAATTTCGCACAGGTGGCGGAATTTTCTTTATTTACTCCCGCTAATTTCGTCCGTTCCGTCGTGTAATCCAAAGAAAGGTAAGGAAGGGCAGAGATTAGCTACATGGTTGTTATTCCGGCTGCGATTTGTAAGGCAACGGTTTGATGACGTAATGTCCTCCCCATTTGGCACAACAGTGTTGAGGGCAATGAAGAGTGCGCGATGAACCGGAAGAAAAGGAGACGAGAAAGAAGTTTTTTTCTTCATTATTGGGGATGAAAATAAGAGAGACGAAGGTGGAGAGGTGGAAGGAGGTGTGAGGAAGGGAAGTAGGCGGATGGGGAAGACGAAGGACGTTCGGAAGGTCGAACGTGCGGTGAGAGGAGGGGGAAGGTTTGGCATTTTGACTGCAATGGAGAATGTTGGGGAGCTTAGAGCTGAAATAGGGAAATTACATATAGGAAAAGATATCTTCTACTGTTCTTTACAACCATGGTACAAGAATGTACTACACTGCTTAGCTATATATTTTATTTTCAAGTTTCAAATAAAGAACATACATACATACCAATCACGCCGTTCCCTTCCTGAGTAGGCACAGTCACTAAGTTTCACACGTAAATACATATTTGTACACCTTACTCTGCTTCAATAATTTCTCCACACCGACCTAACCTTGAAAATTTCTTTTGCCTCATTTACCCCCATACACTGCTTCATATACGCCCTCCTGTTTTTAAAACTCCTAATATTCCTCCTCCTAAGAATTTCCTCAACCACATTCAACCTCAACGTGTGGATTAAAAGCTGTGAGAAAAATTACGATATATATTGCAATCAAATACAATCTATATGAGTATTGGTTTTTATATTTATCTTTCTTTGGTTTTTTAATAGCTATATTTGTTTCCATATTTAATTTTCAAAGGCACATTCTGGAGTACTTGTGTTTGGTTCTCTGATTTTGGCTGGTGTTCTTCTTAAGTTAGCACGTTATGGATTATTACGTGTTTTTCTTTGATTTATTTTTTAGGAAATAATTTTTATTTTTAATTTTTGGTATTAAACTGCTTGGAGGGGTTTCAGCTAGTTTCATTAAGTATTTCATTTAAACTATTATCGGTATAAATCGGCAGCTCATATGTTTACAAAATATCAGATTTGCATAATTTTAACGCTAAATATTTAGTTTATTAAAGTTTAGCATTAATATTTTATCACAGGACATATGTTTATCAGTTCTAGTTATCTTGATATATTCATTACATTTTGTATTGTAGAAATAAAATGCGAAATTTTAATGTATACTCATGTGTTTTGGCAATCGGCTTTTATTTGTTTAACCGGAACAGATTTACCGATACAAATCAAATTCGCCATGAAAAATATAATTTGACTTTACCGGAATTAAAATCCAGATCGGTGAGTCAGGCAGTTAAGCCAATAAGTCATCTTAGTCAATGCGAATAACAGCGGTAGGTTTATCCGGAACAGATGTTCTCGATTCTACATTTTAAACAAGTATTCGCGCACGATATGCCAATGTTGCGGCAGATAAATAAAAAAATTGTCGCTTTAGAACGACTAACTTATGATCAAAGATTGGAAGTTTGACATCTTTCGAAGTTATAATTTTTATTTTATTGAATTTTTAAAATAAAAAATATTTATTTTATATAATTTG
Source organism: Ceriagrion tenellum (assembly GCA_963169105.1). Lineage (NCBI taxonomy): Eukaryota > Metazoa > Arthropoda > Insecta > Odonata > Coenagrionidae > Ceriagrion > Ceriagrion tenellum. The sequence continues at coordinate 61,145,147 of OY720644.1, forward strand.
TATATCCAACTGCAATATTTTACAAGAAATGATATGCTAAACGTTACAGCAAGGATGGAGATGGACCTAAAGATCCAAAAAAAATTAAGACAAGATTGTACAAAGCAGTAATAATCACAGCCAAAAATTGTGTCGTGGTATGTTAGAGCACCAATAACAGAAAAGGAAGCTGGAAATAGCAATTAGAAATTCATTCGGGTGGCAGAAAATTACTACAGAAAAAGTTGCCGTGGCCGATGCCAACCGGGCGTTCGTATTACTAATTCTTACCCTTGTAATGGATAACCATGGCGAACGGTGAGTAGTGCGATCGGGGCATACATATGCATCTACTTACTACCCTGCGAGCCGCCGTATGGGCGTTTGGCAGGGTGTGTTAGGACACCATCCGTGTAAGACCTAAGGAATAAGATTTTCCTTATTCAGCATCAATGGAACTTTCGTTTAAGTGCAGAGGTACACCCCGAACCGAAGAGTCAATATGTCATTGAGAGGGATCGATGGAAAAATGAATTAAGAATCAGAAACACTAAATAAAGCTAAAAGTAGGTTCATTATGACATTTCTGCAATGCAGTTACTCCGATAGTCTTGTCCCCACTCTCCCCAAACAAAATCCCGGCCGCGTCACAGATGAAACCCAGGTGATCGGATTTTCTCTGGTGACCTTAACCTTAGCCTTGTGCGTAACCTCCGAGTCTCTAGCGGCGCCTATCATTTTCCTTCCATCGACTATGTCACTATCTCTCTACCTGTTCGCTTAAGGTAGTTTTTAACGAAGCGTACGTGCGTTGCGTTGCCTAGTTTTTTTCTAGTTATTTTCTCTCGATTGCTGTATCGTCGTGAATTTCGGCCGAAAAACAATTTACTAAGCTAAAAATACGCGCTAGTTCACTTTCATTTGTTTGTTGACCTGTTTTTCGGGCAAAATTCACGACGACACAGCAATCGAGAGAAAATAATTAAATATCATGAAGTTTCACACTCTTTAACTTATTAGTAATAAACAAGTACTAACCAATTCGTTTCTGTTGAGTTATATAATCATTAATAACAGGAAATATGAACTGTCAGTTCCAATAAATGTTATCAACGCCAATATACGGTATGTTACCATGAAGTTTCGTTATGATACTACGTTATAACGCCATTAATAGTGGTTCAACAAAAATAAATCCAACTTAACATGACATCTTGAAATGTAAGGTTTATTAATACCTATCATTTAGAGCTCATTCTATAAGAAATACTTCGAAATAAACGTTTATATTATATGATGTTATGTGAACCCGAAAACTCGCATTCGCTTGGGATCTTTAAAGGTAAGTTGGTACATCAAATTACTTTCCAGCACATATTCAATCATTTGTATTTACTCAAAAACATAGCTCTAAATTTTAAATTGGAAATATTGCAAGGTTCACGCCAAAAATGTATCGTAATCATCAAAATACGAGGTATGTACGGTCTTGATTAGGATTGGATTGGATATTTGAGGAGGCGACCGACGGCTAAGGTCATTTGCGCCATAGGGGATAGGTAAGGGAGGAAGGGTGGATAGAAACCCGGCGTCGACATTAGCCTGCTCTTAACGAAAGGCGCCAAAGGCGTATGGGGACCGTCTGGCACAACTGCCAAGTAATTTTCAATTCTCGATTATTGTACTTATTAGGTAAAATAATTATTTTGTGGGTAACATTAACGCATTGGTGTTGCATGCAAATTCCGGCTTGCCGCTGTCGTCACAATAACCATCCGGAAGCCATCCTAGTTGAAGGCAACTTGCCAAGAGGTTTAAAGCAAACCATTTCGAGATAGAAAATTTTGAATAGGTTTATTTAAGTAAGTAAGCTTCAGAAAGCGATAGGGAACTCGAACCCAGCGCCTCCCCGTGGGAACCTATTCCCCAACTTCCTCGAAAATTCGACCTCTATAGAAAAATGGTCTTTTTATATGCACCTGCAAGACTGGAATACACTCCAATCACTAAGAATCACTGTCGGAAATAGCATCATAGACAGCTTCTTTATGACAGCATTCCCAAATGTAATGAGATATGATACTGATATAGGCGAGTCACTTGATTGAGTGCTATCAATGTATTCACAAATGATATGGTAGGAAGTCAAGCGCAGAGGTGCATATGCTCCAAGGGTTGAAATTCGCCATAAATAAATCATTTGTTGGGGATGGGGTTGGTGTGGTGGTTGGAGTACTGGCTAGCCATACGGGCGGCCAGGGTTCAAACCCCTGCAGAGGAGGATGTTCTTCAGAGGAAACCCGATCCCTACTTGAGTGTCTTGTGGAGGGCACTTCAAGTACAGTAGTCCGTCTGTCGGATGAGGCGTTAAACCGTGGTCCCCTTGGTGCCTTTCGTTAAGAGCAGGCTAATGCCGACGCCGGGTTTCTATCCACCCTTCCTCCCTTGCCTGTCTCCTATGGCGCAAATGAACTTATCCGTCGTTCGCCTTCCCTAATATGCAATCCAATCCTAATCGGGTGTCCTCTGAAAAACTTTCCTCCTCTACAGGGATTTGAACCCTGGCCGCTCTTGATTAGGCCCGCCATTTTTTTTGGACTAGTAGAAGTCTCTGGTCAGGTATATCTGAGTAACCAATCCACCTGGTGAAAATGGTCACGTGACTTGTAACCTGTAGACTTGTAGCTCTGAGGAAGAGGCCCCTGCTATGCGCATGCTCTCAAACGTTTTCGGTGGACCCGAGATGCGGCCAAACTAGAACGAAGAAGCCTTTCTAATTTTATTAGCTCTGTTACTTTTCACTTTTCCATTCGTCGATAGTCATTTTAATACATGAATCATGGTGTCTCAGGACTGATGTTATTTAACTAGGATAGGATGAAAGAGGATCTCTTGGCAATATTCCACTGACAAATATTGTTTGTGACCGGCTGCGATGTTTGCGAATTGTCAATGTTTTCGAAGCTTGACAATGGTGTAAAACATCTTGCCAGGTAGCATACAACATTTAATATGAAAAACTGCGCAGAGTTCTTTTTTCATCCTCTTTGATGCAGTTCACAAAGTATGTATTTTCCTATCTCTGGGTCGGTAGTGTTGGCAACGCTTTATTGTCTGATTGCGTATAGCTCAGACTGCTACAGGGCTTTGACAGTGATCCATATAATTCTATTTTGGCGTCAAAAACCCAAAATTGAATAAATTCATTTGAAACCGGAAGGTTTACTGTTCAATGAAGGAGATTCTATGGCGACATTGTGGGTCAAAACAGATACTGAATTACCCCTTTTCGGTTGGACATCTACATAAAACCCCGCGAGCCGCCGCATGGGCGTGTGGCAGGGGGTGTTAGGTCTCCAGCCGTGTAAAGTTGAAAGTTTTTTGTATGTTTTGTTTGTCGTAAAGGGTATGTTTTAATCCTTATATTATGTAAATTGACTTCTGATTACCTTTGTAATGAATTTCAGATATTTTTTCAAGTATAATTTTCTCGTGATAAATAATAAACACTTGTACTGTTCTGTATGTTAAATGACAAAATAAATGTTAACCGCAGTTACACGGGGTAAATTTACTGCTATAGATATCATACCTCTGGTTATACACTCGGTATACGCTGTGGAGAAATATTTTTTTCAACTTTCTGGGTGAAGTTCAACTCGCAGAAAGCCCATGAAAGTATACATTAATAGATACCCGAACGTTCGGCGATTACATTTTTGTATGAAAATTAACTCTACCCATAAGAGCCGGCTGCGGTGCCGACTGCTGTGCTCAAAGAAGATATGATTACACGCCAGAAAACAGAATGCAAAAACATTCGTGTGAAGCGAAGCACTCTATGGATCGGAAGCATGGACCGTTAGAAAAGCTGACCAGAAAAGATTACCTTCGAAACCTGGTGCTGGAGGAGGAAGCTGAAGATAAAATGGATGGACAAAATAAAAAATGATGAAGTGTACAGAAGAATAGAAGAGGAAAGGACCACATGGAACACCATACAGAAAAGAAGAACAAGATGGATTGGACACACCCTGAGACACAATGGGTTTGTGAAGAACATAATTGAAGGCCAAATAGAGGGAAAAGTCCAAAGAAGAAGGCCCAGGAATAAGTTCATGGACTAAATAAAGAGGAAAATGCATAGAAAAAGATATACCAGGAGCCAGGAGATAAGGGAACTGGCATTAGATAGGGATTATCTACACATACTACTTAAGTGTACAGAAGAGTATAATAGGAGAGGACAATATGGAATACTACACAGAAAAGAAGATCCAGCTGGATTGGACACACCCTGAGACACAATAGATTTGTGAGGAACATAATTGAAGGCAAAATAGAGAGAAAATTCCCCAGAGAAGTACCAAGGAATAAGTTCCTGGACTAGATAAAGAGGAAAGTACATAGGAAGAGATACCAGGAAGTAAGAGAACTAGCATTAGATAGGGAAGGGTGGAGGGCTGCATTCAACCAATCATAGGATTAAACGACCAATGATGAATGATTTAAGATTTTCCCGGTGTACTATATTTAAATATTTTTCTCGAGCTTCGCACCGGGTAATGTTTTTATAATCAAGTGTTATAGTGGTCACGGCGGAAATAATACGTGCCTTGAAAATGGAAAACAAGTCGTTTTCCGAAACGTCGGCGGATTATAAAAACATTACACAGTGCGAAGCCCGAGAAAGATATTTAGGCCAATGATGAAACTTACAACATAGAATGAACTAGGAAATGGGAGCTAGACCATACCGCTGAGTGCATCAGGCCATGTAATATCCCTTGCTGAGGGCCACAGTGAAAAAAAGGTGGAGTTCTTAGGGCAACACTACATCTCCATTGATTCCCCTCCATGTATCCATATTGACATCTCTTTTGATCTTCCGCTGTTTAGGTTCAAACCTCACTGCTTTATGAGATTATGCTCGGCGTGTATGCTTTAGATACAAAGTAAATGTCCATCCATTCAATGATTGAGTCAAGATATTTTCGCACAATCTGTCTTTGTTTTCAAGCGATTAGCTGGTAACTACAGGAACTGGAGTTCAAATTCAGTAAAATTGGTGCTGCAGTCCATTCCTATCCCTGGAAATAGCTTTTTACAAAAATATGATCGTCGACTAAGCCGCATATTTTGTTTAATTTACTTGACATCTTTGTCATGTACGCTTTATTGCATGTCTTTTTCATTCGTGAGCGTTTATCCATCAAAGTACTCCGGTCTCCACGCTAAGATGACCTCATTTGAAGTTACAGTCATTAGCTAAACGTCGATTAGGCCGGGAGCTCTTTCATACGAACCAGGAATCACGTGAGGACTCTGCATTGGATCCGCTGTGACCACGCCCGAGACCCAAACCGCTGGACGCCGAAGTTTTCCGTTTCCGTAGAAACCCGTTACCCGCCTAAAAAAAATTTTCGCGCCAAAAAATAAAGATAATGATATGAACAGTATCTATCTAAAAATACTTTCTTTTGAGGGAATTTCACTAAAAATGATCCTTAGAAAACGGAAATACTTCGATGCGAAATCCACAGGGATAAAACCTCATCTTCCGTCGCCATAGCTGTCTCATTTGGAGTATACTTGATCATGGCATTGATAAATAAAGCTTAATTCAATATTACTGTCTAATTCATTGGAATAAATGACTCCATTCTTGTACGAATTGTTGAATATCAATGTGTGCGATTTCACCACGAAAATACACTCGACTATACCATACCGATTCACGAACCCGGATCTTAAATCCGGTATAATGCGTCAGTTGGTGGTATGTGGGCCGTCTGGCACAACTGCCAAGTAATTTTCAATTCCCGATTATTGTACTTATTAGGTAAAATAATTATTTTGTGGGTAACTTCAACGCATTGGTGTTACATATAAATTTCGGCTTGCTGCTGTCGTCACAATAACCATCCGGAAGCCATCCAAGTTGAAGGCAACTTGCCAAGAGGTTTTAAGCAAACCATTTCGAGATAGAAAATTTTGAATAGGTTCATTTAAGTAAATAAGCTTCAGGAAACGATAGGGAACTCGAACCCAAAGCCTCCCCGTGGGGAACCTATTCCCCAACTTCCTCGAAAATTCGACCTCTATAGAAAAATGATCTTTTTATATGCACCTGCAAGACTGGAATACACTCCAATCACTAAGAATCACTGTCGGATCTAGCATCATAGACCGCTTCTTTATGACAGCCTTCCCAAATGTACTGAGATATGATACTGATATAGGCGAGTCACTTGATTGAGTGCTATCAATGTATTCACAAATGATATGGCACGAAGTCACGCGCTGAGGTGCATATGCTCCAAGGGTTGAAATTCGCCATTAATTAATCATTTGATGGGGATGGGGTTGGTGTGGTGGTTGGAGTACTGGCTAGCCACACTGGCGGCCAGGGTTCAAATCCCTGCAGAGGAGGATGTTCTTCAGAGGAAACCCGATCCCTACTTGAGTGTCTTGTGGAGGGCACTTCAAGCACAGTAGTCCGTCTGTCGGATGAGGCGTTAAACCGTGGTCCCCTTGGCGCCTTTCGTTAAGAGCAGGCTAATGCCGACGCCGGTTTTCTATCCACCCTTCCTCCCTTACCTATCCCCTATGGCGCAAGTGACCTCAGCTGTAGGTCGCCTCCCCAAATATCCGATCATTTGACCCAATAAATCATTTGACTTGACAGGGATTTGAGCTGAATGATTTGAATGACTTGAATGATTTGACTTGACACAACCTGACCGGCAATTGGGAGATCCGGGTACGCATCCCGATCAAGTCAAATGATTTATTTTCATGGCAAATTTCAACCCTCTGTGATATTGATGCGGCTTCGGCTGAGTTCGCACGAGGGACTTAGATGTCGTGTCAAGGACTAAATAGACATTAGTGAGTATTGAAGTTCAAATTCAAAGTTAAAATAGCTTTGGCTCTACCGAGATACGAACCCTCATCTCATAGTAGTTGGCGACGGATTCCAGCCTCTCAAACATATTTTCTTGTATGCTACATTTTCAAAAATATTCAAATTCACATCGCTTATATTCAGTCCATTTAAAATTCGCCTTGAACCAGGTTGGTGAGGCAATGTAACCGGCTAACGCACCCGACCGATTCTGTGACATCCGGGTTTGAATCATGGTCAAACCATACATTTTTAGGTCGATTACTTGTACAAATTAGTATTACAAGTTAGTGAACCAGTACATTAATTTACCTCTTGTTATTTATGGTGGTAATTTGGAATTGATAGTCTTAATAACTTTGCAAGTACAAAAAATGGCGCCATTTGCACAAATCAGCTTTACATGCTGGTGCTTTAGTACGTTATGTTTACTCTTGTCATTTTTTGCGACAAAATTTGGAATTTATAATCTTAATAAACTTTCAAATACTTAGACTGGCGTTATTTGTACAAATTTTCATGACTAATTTGTGGTTCAGTGCGTTTTGTCAACTAGTGTCATTTTTTGTGACAAAAGTAGGAATTGATAGTCTTAATAACTTTGCGAGTATTAAGAATGGCGCTCTTTGTACAGTATAGCATTTTAAGCAAGTTGGTCTGTACGTTTTGTTAACTATTGTCGCTTTTTGTGAAGAAATTTAATTGTCATTATAACTTTATAAACAATAATGCTGGCGCCGTTTGTTCACATTAACATCACAAGCTAGTGTCGGATTACGTTTTGTTAACTATTGTCGTTTTTTGTGGAAAAAATTTGGATTTTTCAGTCTTAATAACTTTGCGAGTACTAAGATTGGTGACATTTGTACAAATCAGCATTATGAGTCAGTTGTTTAGGACGTTCTTTTGCTCTTGTGATTTTTGGTGACGGGATTTGAAATTGATACTCATGATCACTTTTTGAGTACTAACACTGGCGATATTTGTTCAAATTGGCATTACAAATGGGTGGCTCAGTACGTTTCGTTAACTTTTGTTATTTTTTCAGAGAATTCAATGGTAACATTTACAATATTGATGATTTAATGGTAACATTTACCATTAAATTCTCTGAAAGAAATGGAATACCACGAAGTTACTAAGGAACTTGTATTATTTACTTGTTATTTTCGGTGAAAAATTTGGGATTGACCGTCTAAATAACTTTGAGAGCGCTAAGATGGGCGCCCTTTTTTTTATTCAAACCGGGATTCCCTCTGGGAACGCCTGCATGGTCTCTGGTGGGACCACGCCCGACACTCAACCCGCAGACTGCCGTAGTTTTTCGTTCCTTCGACAAACTCGTTCACCGCCAAAAAACAACCTCCCTCCCTCCAATCTTCTCCCCCTCCCTCCCACGCTTCACCTGCCCCACCCCCCTCCCATCCCTTCTACGTCCCTCCCCTCCCCCTTTCTCATCCGCCCATAGCAAACGCCGTCTCGCCCCTCCCACCTACTCCACCTTCCCGTCGGCCACCGCTTCGGGCAAAAACTGCGACTTCCGCCCCTACTACGTCCGTCTCTATAAAAGCATTATCCCCACGTGAAAATAGCATCAGTCGCAGACTAGCGAAAGAGAAGCACCTTTGTGAAACAGTCCGGAGAAGCAGACCTCAACACACCCCTCAACATGTACAAGCTCGTAAGTCTCGACATTGAAACGTAACTGTATTTTATTACCTATAATTTACCTGCCGTGAGTTTTTTTGTGAATGCTTTCGAAGGAGTGCTTAGTGAGACGTGGTGGGGCTGAGAAATGTACTACGATAACAATTCGCCTTCATGCTACCCGAAATATTTTAAATTGTTTGGCACAACAACTGTTTTCAAGACTTGGCGTCATGAGTGATAACGGAATTTTGGAAGATTAGTAAGAAAACCATTCTCCTGTTCTGGGATTCTTGTGTATCCTTATCGTGTGTTCCCGCTTAAGCCGTACTCTCAGATGGTCGCGCTGTGATTTGAGAATCTCCAGCATCACTTTCAAAAACGCACTTGAAAATGACGCCGAAAGTAAATTAAAACGAGTTGTGTCAGAATAATAATATTGAGGGTAGAAATAGAGGGGAAACTTCTATTAGTACTATGCCGGAGAAAAAATTGCCTATTAGGATCGTAATATTTTTGAAATATTGTACTGCTAGTTCTTTTTTCAGGGATTAAAGATCATTATTTGCATGTTTTCTGACGTTAGTGCTAACCTCCAGTTAAAGATAACGGTCGAACAGCATTTCATATTCTGGTCCTCATTTATTGCCTTCTAATTTTCTTGATTAATGACGGAGACCAAAGAAAACTCAAACTTCAAGCGTATCTGAAAATGATAAAAGTGTTACTAAACTTAATGCAAGTGTTGCCTTTCAATCAATTGTCCGAGAGATGTCTACCATTATTTTGGTAATAATTGTAGTTTTTAATCATTAATGCGAACGTCTACGAAAAACGTACATTTCTTTCTCTTTCATTCTATTGATAAACGAACGAAAGCTATGTTACTGGTTTCAATACCGGCTCCAAATAGAGATGATTTGTGTTTATCCGTTGCTAAGCGGTGAATTGAAATTACCAATCTCGTAAATTCTGTCAAAAAAACTGGGTGTTTTCCCGGTAGAGAGGTGTTATTCTCAAAAGTTATGGCGAAGTTTACATTTCATTTAATATCAAGTTCTTTCATAGGTTAAACAAATAATAAATATTTATCTAATCGCGTTTTATGCATTTTATTTTGGAAATATCGCTTTCAAAAGCAGTAATGTTTGGCCGGTGCTCTGGGATCACCCATGCTTTAACGTAGTCATTCACACTTGTACACATTGAAAAATTAATGGAAAATGAATATTTCGGAAGAAATGAAAATTCATATGAGCTTAATAACTAAAATGGTGCCGTTTCGTATGGGAATCATACTCCTGAGGATAGATATATGGGGTATTATTTGGTGAAATTATAGGGCATAGTTAATGCACAGATCCAAGTGTGGTTTTTATCAGCGCTCAAGTAGGTATAAATGACGTTTTTTGAGCGTAAATCGCTACAATGCAAAACTTCATATTCTTCCTCGAGTTGATCGTCTTCAGATGATGCTCGATTTTTCAAAAATATCATTAAAATAGTTGATGCTTTACGCAATCAGGCCATTTTCGTGCCAGATCAGGTCATTCATGATCTTTAAATTTAATAAAAATACTGTCAGTACTGAAAGAAAATTTTTATGAATATCCGGAGCAATATTGGAGGTGTTGTACCGATTCTGTTGACTCTAACGCTTGTACAGTGCATGTGATCGTGAGGCCCAAAGTAGATTTGTTTATTAAGTCAGATTTCATTTTGAGTAATTTATGTGAGCTTCGTGTATAAGCAATTGAATTCAGGTGTATCACTTACATAGTTTTCGGGATGATGGGCACGATAGGTTTGTCGTATCACTGGGCAATGAGTCACTTCGATAGAAAATGTTTGCAGAAATTTCAAAGGCACAAGATTGTTGACCGTAACAAGGCAAGGTCGCAGAGACAAGGAACGCAGAAGTATTCCTGATGGTATGGAGAGGTCAAGAAATAAGAAATCAATGAGGAGATTCAGAGAAGACGGAAAAAGTGGATGAAGGCCAGAGTGGGAGTAGATGGCGTTTCAAAAAGGATAATAGAGGGGAGAATGTTTGGCCAGCGTACGAGGAAAGGAAGGTTAAAATAAACACCGAAGAAAGACATAAGTGTAAGGATATTGTATGAAGGAGTTGATATCGAGAATTTTTTCCGGAAAAATTAACACATTTGGCCCTAAAGTTTTGAGTTCACCTCCAAAGCGTGAGAAATCAACTCAGAGCCGATCTAAACAAAAATCTATTAATTAATTGGTGAAATGCCTACTGACTCAGGACTCATACAATAATGAGGGTGGATTTAGTTTTCATAAAACGGCAGCGTTTTTCAGTCTATTCTGAGATTCCATTTCCAAATATAACGAATATACAATGGAAACCTTGTATTTACGATCACGATAGCGATTACGGGAGTACACGACATATGCCTGAATCAAAATGTGATATCAATAATGCGACTGATAGATAAAGAGCAATACGGCGTCCTATTTTGCCACCGTTGCTAGGTAACAGAGAGCACTTCAGTCTGCCCGAAGCGTCGACTCGCATCATCTAACTGAAACCAATCTGAAATCTTAGTAAGAATTATAGGAACCGAGTAATATGCAATGATGTGTGTTGATATACAATGTTGAGAATATAATCAATGGGTGACAAGTGGCATGATCTCCAATGATGCTACAATTACACCGCAAACCACGACTATTTCCCATCAATTTTGTCAATAAATATTGTAAAATATTCAATCAAATCGAGCCAATTTCATTTCCATGTAAAATTTTAACTAAGTTTAACGAAAAGAGACTCGGAGGCTACACGCTAAACTTAGGTCTCTTGAGAAATTCAGAACTGGTGTGTTTCAGAGCAGCACAGAGAATATTATAATGACGCCTCACTACATCTCTAGGTCTGACAGAAGCGATAAAATAGGAGAGATACATAGCCGAACAGATATGTACAAAAACTCGTTCTTTCCGCGTACAATATGCGACCACAATAAAAACTGTGCTCCACTAAATACACACCCATAATACACGTCACCATGTCTCCTCCCAAAACCTTACTCCTTTAAACGGCTGGTGACCTAACACCCACTGCCACACGCGGCTCGCTGGGTAGTATGTAGATGTTGTGAGCCAAAGTCAATGAGAGGCGAAACTAGTCAACAGAAGGGATAGCATCACTGCATACCCAGAGAGCGGAATATTTTTCGTGTTTAAAAAAACGCAGATCATTATTTCCGCCGTATCGCAGACAAACTCCCCGCCATGGGATCAGAAGGAGTCCTTCGTTAACGCCGTTGTTTTTTTTCCTCCTTTTAAGGTGGTCCTCGCCGCCCTCGTGGCCGTCGCTACTGCTGGTCTCCTGCCCGCCGCAACCCTGCCGCTCGGCGCGTACGCCCACTCTCCTCTGGCCTACGCTGCCCCCTATGCTGCCCCCTACGCTGCCCCCTACGCCCACGCATCCTTTGCCTACTCTGCCCCCATCGCCTACTCCGCCCCCGCCGTCATCCCTGCCCCCGTCGCCTACCACACCGGATACAAGGTGGAGACTGAGGTCGAGCCCGTCGAACAGCACGGATACTCCATCAAGTACTAGAAGAACTTCTTCACTTTAATCACAAAAATCAACCTTTAAAGTGATGACGACTGCCTCTGAAAAAAAACACTCCCAACAACCCTTCTGGGAGGTCTGACTCCATCCATCTGGACCCATCCCAGTGACTTCGCCTACAAAAGGAGACGTCGAGGGAAGAAGCTGTCTTCCATCTCTCCCTGGAGACTTTAACGCCGGTGTCGACGAGACCGCATTCCATGTCTGTGGACTCGTCCGGATACGTTGGAAAGAAAAAGCAGCTCAGATGTTCCCCTTTAAGGCAAAACCTCCTCATTAAATGCTCTCTTTATAAATAAACATGACTTGTGTTTTTATTCTCGTCTTTCTGTGAACCATTAAATCACCACCCCTTCGCTTATCTCTCGACGGTCTAGTGAATACGATGAAAAGTTTATGTAAAACGTTTTACGAAATAGGTTGATGCTAAAACTGCTACTTTTTTTTACTAACCGTGATCTCAAACAATTTTTCCTTGCTTACATATCCTGATTTTGTCCAATTTTTCATTAAAATAGAGCTTATTTTATTTCCGAACAAATGCTCAGCTAAATTTTAACGAAAAAATTACAACACTGTTTACAAGGAAATTTTTTAATGATATACTAGTGCAAGGAAATGTTTATTAACTGTGTCACGGAAAATCTTGAACGTGTAGTTCGATAAAAAAAGATTGAAGTCAAAATTTTGACGAAATATTTTTTACATCCATTTCCGCAGGGCTTTATGTTACTATTTTAGGAAAAAATTATTTTAACCCAATCGAGGAAATTTTAAGTTAAATTTAAAAAATATAAATACGATATAGTTGAATTTTAAGATTTAACTCTACTGTGAAAATTATAATAAAATTTAAAATTTTGTCCAGACATTAGCATGGCGGTGTACAAGATATTATAAACGATACTAATTTGGAAGAAGAAGTCAAATCGCGATTCAGTACATAAATTTAGCATAAATACTTCAAAAAAAATTAGCTGTAGTTTTGCTACTTATTTGGTAAAACCCATTTCGGAAAATTTTACTGTTACCGATAAAGATTAAAAATGTTTCTTTACATAACGCATCGCTGAGAGCTGTTAAAGAAAAAACGTAATCGCCAATGACATGCAAAGCAGGTAAATTCACCTTAGTGAGCCTAGGAAAAATTGAGCTTGGAATGTCGATTCTTCCGATTTCAATTTCAAGAAAATAATACGAGTGAGTTGTACATTACATGGCATTCGAGACGCATGTGTTATGATGAGTCATTCCTCATCTGAAGCCCAGTATGGATTGGTAAACCGTTTGACATTCCTATTCAGATCAGCTATACTCATTGGAAGCTTTACATAAAGAAAACTACCAGCCTATCATTGTTGTTTTCCCAGACTTTTTCAGAGTACCATCGTGACGCCATGTTAGTCTCACCGAGTTCACTAGCCTTAGCTCTACTTGGTGGCTGTTTTTCTTTGACTCCTTACCGCGGATGGTAACAGCAAGTTGATTAATGACCAACTCAACTATTCATGTTTGCTATTTCTTGTGGCCAATCAATCTTCAAATACCATTATTTTCATATCGTGCAAAGTAGCAAAAACAAAATCAACAATGTCCGCTTATTCTGGCATACGAGACTCGCGGATAGGTTGCAATTACTCTAGATCCGTGAATATTCTATGTAAATATTTTAAATTTTTCATTCGTATCCGCATATAAGACCCAAATTTTGAGCTCTTTATTTTAAACAAATTATTCGTAGGGCCTTCTTACATATTTTCATCTGCTTTGCGATGATATGGTCGCAACAATAATTTGAAAACTCAGTCGAATGTTTTCCATCCGACTTTCAAATTTTTAGTTAGTGGAGCATATTGATCAACCAATGTTTTGGTGAATTGATTTACTTCAAAGAATATTGGAAATTATCCGAGCGTAGGCCCGAGGGTATGTCAGGATAAACATAAGAGTAGACTAAACGCCGTGGGTATGAGTTAGCTGAGGAGTGTTTGCGGCAAAAGTAGGATGAATAGGGTCAGGAATGAGTGGGTCATGAATGAATGTGGGTTAAATGCTCCAGTAATGGATGTGTATGAAAGGAGTGTGCTTCGTATGTTTGGCCATGTTGAGAGAATGAATCAGAGTCGAATGACGAAACAGATATGAGAGTAGAATGAATGGTGCGAGAGGTAGAGGTAGGCCGAGAAAGATGTGGTTGAATGTGGTTGAGGAAATTCTTAGGAGGAGGAATATTAGGAGTTTTAAAAACAGGAGGACGTGTATGAAGCAATGCATGGGGGTAAATGAGGCAAAAGAGGTTTGCAAGGATAGGTCAGTATGGAGGAAATTATTGAAGGAGAGTTAGGTGTACAATTATGAATTAATGAGTAAAATTTTTGACTGTGCCTACCTCGGAAGGGACTGGCGTGATGGGTATGTACGTATGTATGTATCCGAGTGTAACACGAGGCTTACATAAGCCATATATTCGGATTGAGTATTAAAAGATATATACGTCGTTTTAAATGAGCTCAATGAGTGCAATTATTGACAAGTGATTGAGCTCTACACAGAAGTTCAGTCATATATTAACATTTTCCATATAGGCGTGCGGCAGGGGATGTTAGGATAACAGCGAGGAGTTAAAAGGGAATAGGAAGGAGGAAAGAACAAAGGTATATTGCATGTCTGTGGAGCTTCTTATTGCCTCACTTTGTGGATGTTACTGTCAGTGATAGTACAGGAAAAGAAAAAATATTTGTACCCATTATTTTGGCTGTTGTTAAAAGCATTGAGATTCGCGGGAAAAATAAATTGAGGATGGTCACGTTAGTGAGAAGGCACCAATTTAACAAATAGAGGAGTGCAATTACTTGAGAAGTACGTTGTAATGGCATTGGCACAGTAGCAAAAGCATAAGCAGTAGTTTTGCTCTATCGAAAGAAGGGTTCTTCAATAGGTGGGAGTTTGTGACGGTTACCTGGGGTAAGGATACAATGATGAGGCTGATGAAGAGTTTAATATGGAGTGCAGCGTCTTATGGGGAGGAAACCTGGACCCAGAGGAAAGAAGACGAAAATTGGAAGCAGGAATTGCAGATGAGGAGCTCATCTAGTGCCACTGCTGGTCCGAAGCCCTCATAAAAGAGGAGAGTTTTTGGGTTAGGTTGGCAACCTGTGTGACATAGAAAAAATGCTCACTGCAGAGAAATCTGCTCGCTGCAGTCGGCCCCGGTGGCGGTGGGGTAAAGTCCTCGCCTGCTAACCTAGAGGGTCGCGGGTTCAAGTCCCGCCTGAGTAGAATATCATCTATCCAGGACATGGGTGTGTGTGTTCGTCTCTTGTTAATGTTAAAACATCCGATGTAAAAGGCCTTTGATGAGCTGTTTTCGGGGTTGATTAAACAATTTTTAAAAAATACAATCCCCAGAATCTGGACAGACCTGCAATGTGGAAGAGGTTTTTAAGGTGGGGAAGAAAGAGAAGATGCTTTTGGATAGACCATGTGGAAAGCACGGATGGCTCAAGGATTCCCAAGAGCGTATTATGCGGAATTCCATATGGTCACCGTCTGGCAAAAAGACCAGCCAATGGCCGGCTGCAAGAACATTTAGTTATGGAATCAATAGCTATGAGATCCGTTAGTTATGCATCTCGTAAAAATATTCGGGTTGGAGGAACATATCCACTAGTTTCACAACTTATCCTCCAACAGTTAAGTGCATCGAATTTTTTATCTAATCTTCCTTCGCTAAACAAAATTTCTAGTGGTATATCCATTTTATAATTGCAAATGCACATATAATTATTTAGTAAGAGTAAACAAACAGGTCATTCGTCTCAAAACAACTGTTTTATTAAGCAATTTAAACTCCAAGCGATCCGTTGCGCTTCCACCATCTTGTCTACTTATGGAGCACATTACTCCAATCCAAGTTATGAAGCCATTATGAAACCCATAAATTTATCGAATGTTTCTGCAACGTTAATTGTATGGTTGCCATGGCTTATGGGTTCCATAGCTCCATGGAATACATGTGTGTCCTTCCTGCAATTGACCATAAAAGATGGAAAGATGTATGGACCTCTCCACCTGAGGACCATGGGTAGGAGTCAGTATTTCTGAAGGAACAGATCTAAGATTTATCCTAAGGAAAAGATGAAAAAGTGTTCTAGGTGTGAGCGTGGAAAAGGATGGAGAAGGTGCGGTGGACGGAAAAGAAAATAAACGAAGAAAAGCTTTGTATGATGGACGAGGAAAGGAAAATTATGAATGAGATAAGGGGGAGGCAAAGTAGATGGTTGCAATACTCAAAAACAACAAAAAAAAAGAAATGAGGGCCCCAGAAGTCAAGGGGTCTAAGTAACAAAATCGTTGTTTTAAGAAAACTTAAGTCAAAGTTGAAAATGCTTGGAACAACCCACTAAGTAATTAAGAGGCATTACCCTAGATAGCATCACCTATCAAGAAAATCACTTAGTTCCCTTTACCACCTAAAAGATTTATATTTTCACATCCCATTCTTGTACCTAACTTATTTTTTTTTAATGTCACTTAGACCCCTTGACTTCTGGGGTCCACAAATATGAGCTTGAGAGAGACGTATTGGATACTTTTTAAGCCACAATAGAGAATTGAAAACAATATTGTATGGGTAAATGCAGAGGAAAAATTACAGAGAAAAACCTAAGTACTTCTGGAGATGTAGCAGTTTGTGACCCGATGCCACGACCTCGAGGAAGATGACTGAAATTTCTGCACTTTGAAGCGTAACATCTCCAGAGATTTTATTTAAAACAAATAATTCTTAGCTATCTTAAACAAAACTGTGTTGCTCTATTTATTTAAAATTATGATTAAATTAGACTGTTATGCGAGGATATAGAAAAACTACAGAGAGAGGGGGAAGTTAGAGCGTTTTGCACAAAAGTAAAGTTGCTATCGGGTAGTAAGAGGGTAAACAGTACCAAAGCTTAACGACAGAACAGGTAGGATACTATATAGGCAAGTATTATATACATATATCGTATGAGCTTATTATATATAATTCACATGAGCTTAAAAACGACGAGTGTGCCGTTTCGCATCAAAATCGTACTCTTGAGGATAGATATTTTGGATATTAGTGAAACTATAGGGCATAGTTAACGAAGAGGTCCAAGTGTGGTTTTATTAAAGCTCACGTGTGTCTAAGCGACGTTTTTTGTAGGGTTAATAGCTACAATCTATTTCAATGCAAAACTTCACTTTCTTCCTCGAGTTGATTGTCTTCTAATGATGCTTGATTTTTCATATACCAGTGAAATAGTTAACGTTTATGCAATCAGGCCATTTTCGTGCCAGATTAGGTCATTTATTATCTTTAAATTTTATATATATACTGGCAGTATTGAAAGGACAATGTTATCCGGACCAATAGTGCACGCGTTATGGCGATTCTTTAGACTTCTGACGCTTTTATAATGCATGTGATCGTAAGGGGAACTGTGGAATTGTTTACTGTGTCAAATTTTATTTGTAGTCATTTCTGAAGCACTGAAATCTTCTGATGATGTCTCACTCTCCAATCTCTCTCTCCATCTCCAAAGTGTTTCAATCTATAATCAATAAGTTTACCACTAATTTGACGGAAAACCATTTCCTTTAGATTGATAAAGCGGGCAGTACCACCCCACACTGAAGCTCAATGTATGGGGCATATGTAGTAAATATGTGGACATATATTCATCAAATGTATATTGAAATAAATGGGAAAAACTAAATATATTCAAATACATGAACAATATATATTCAAATGTATGGACATGTACATCCCGTGTGCATGCTACGGAATCAGATGCTCCCTACTTAGATTTCGACATGCTGCCCCCTCTGGGAAACGGGCTACTTCCCATTTTAACTCGAAGTATTGACCGCCACGAATGGAGCTTAAATCCATTGACTTTTAACCCGCATTAACATTTAATTGCTGACGTAATTCAAAGTAAACATGCACTGTGAGAGGATTTATATTATGTCATTCAATGGGGAGACGAAGTAGATGGTTGGGAAACTCTAAGACGAGCGCGAGAGGAATTTATTGGACACATTTATTTTTATTTGGCACTTTTATTTATTTTTATTTATTTATTGGACACATTGATATTTGATACTGTTATTGAATCTGTACGGTCTGATTTAACGTCGTGGTTTCCCTGTGAGTGCTGCGAAGTGCTTTAGAAATAGAACCGGGTTTACCCCCACAAATAATTTTCAGTCGATCTTTCAATGAGGGAGAGTAAGGTATTCATGGCGATCGCTGATATGACTTTTCGTCGTGCTACTGATGTTTCTCGAATAGTGAATCGTTAAATATTTATCCATGTCGTAGAAATTGGACTTTTTGAGACTCATATGGGGAACACAAAATACCTATGCGGCACAGCATTATGGAAACTAGGTTTTGTTAATCGTATAATAGGTAGGTCCTCGGTTGAAAAAGTAAAAGAGAGATGCTATGATATAATATGCATTTTGAAAGAATTTATGAAGGCCACGCAATTCTTGAAAGGTTTACGATTAGCGGCGGAGTCTTGAGTCGGTTCAGGGGAGACAAGAGTTCAAATGCTACGCAACTCAGCTACACGCTTGGCCTCATTCAAGAGAGAATATCGCGATTTTGTCCTCTTGAATTTCATTACCGTAAGTTGATTTATCTGCGACTACTCTCCATATTCAAGTTAATGATATCTTTGTTTGATATCGCTTCCTTTAAGATTATCTACAGGTTTCCTGGGATATGTCTTACGGTAGAATCTTATGCCTGAATCACACGATCATTTTTTCCGTCCCTTTTAAGGGATAGCTCCAATGATAGCTCATATGATCGCTCGAAAATGATCGTGTGACTCGAACAAAGTCAGGGGTGGCTCCAGCGATAGGGATCCCTATCGCTTTTTCCATCACTGGGCACGTCCCTTTTTCCGTCCCTGGAGGCATCGCTGACTCCACCATTTAGCCAATCAGAGTGCTCGGCCGCAAAGAGCGACTCTAACGCCATCAATGTTCGGCTTTCAATGGAATTAGAGTAGTAAACGTAGTAAACATATAGAAATGATGCGAAAAGGGACGGAAAAAATGATGGGAAAAGGGATGGCCAAAATGACCGTGTGATTCAGAGAAAATGATAGCTCGAGCTATCATTGTCACGGTCCCTGAAAAGCTATCATTGGAGCTATCCCTTAAAAGGGACGGAAAACATGATCGTGTGATACAGGCTTTAGGTTACTGATGATAGCCCAGCTTCAAAAAACGACATCAAGTACTTCATATCAGGAGGAAGAAGTAAACGAGAGATTCTACTTCTCACTGGTTAGGCCACACCCCGAATACGCCGCGAGCGTTTGGGACCCTGGCCTTAAAGATTTAATTAAAAAAATAATAAAATACAAAGGAAAGCAGCGCGCTTCGTTAAAAACTGCTACCAGCGTACATATAGAGTCTCACAGCTTTACGAGGGATTAAGGTGGGAGCCCCTAGAGACTCGGAGACTACACGCTAAGTTTAACTTGCTTGAGAAATTCAGAGGAGCTGGTGTGTTTCATAGCTACGCAGATAATATTATCATGACGACTCCCTACACATCTAGGTTTGAAAGAAGCGATAAAATAAGAGAGATACATTACCGAACAGATAGGTACAAAAAACTCATTCTTTCCGCACACAATAAGCGACCACAATAAAAACTGAGCTCCACTAAATACAATCGTATAATACACGTCACCATTTCAACGCCCAAAACCTTATCCTTTACACGGCTGGTGTCCTAATACCCACTGCTATCTGCCTTTGTAGCGGCTCTCAGAGTAGGATGTAGATGATATAGATATGATATTCCATGCTGTAAATTAATCTGGATGGTAAGATTATAGTCGTGGTGTCCCCCTGAGTCCTAAGAAGTGTTGAAGGAATATAATTTGGTTCGCACTAACAAATTTGTTAGAAATTGAGCCTATAATATGTGGCTGTACATTATAGTTCCTGTAGATAGTGTGTTGATTTTTTGGGATAGTTAATTTGATCCTCCCCTATAGAAATGTCAACTTGCCGTTCAAAAAATTGCCGTTGTCTATTTAAATATACGCTCCTCAATAGAAGATCTTAGGCTAGGAGAGGCTCATAAGAGCAAAGGAGAGATTAAAACTGTGAGGAAAGAACACAATCTGGCTACCTTCATTGTGAATAGGTAGCCTTTTGTAGCTCATCTTTAAGCTGGAGAGCTGGCGAATTTCATAACAAATTATACCGCAAGCTCTCTTTTGTTTTGCATCTACTGTTTCCATGGAGATAACTCGAGACAAGCATCGGTGGCTTGTCTTCTCTCTCCCCACACCTCTCCGGAATCATCCCGTGTTCGATTCCCGTGACCGCAATCCCTCATGACACAATCTCTCGCCCACCCTCCACCCCCTGTTCAAGCCCACGTGCTCTACCTTGGGAGCGGTCATCTCAATAACTAACGGGAGAAAAAAAATTGACGGCAGCATCCCGTCGGTTGCACGGAGCTATTAGAAAGACATCACGTTGTTGACACCTACAGGAGCGCGCGATCGACCGTGACTCCTACTACAACTCCGATAACGTTTCAAGAAACGATAGTTTCGTTTTCGCATGTATATTTTCGAGGAAGCATTCACCAGGATTCCACACAGAATAAGATCCTGCAGAAAATAAGAGTCAAATAATAGAAAAGGCGACTTGGATAGGCCTCTTTTTCATCGATCGTTTCTACATTTCAATTCTGCCACTCGATTTTATCATCGAGGCGTGTAGTAGCACGTGTTAGGACAACAGTGGACAAAACTATACCGTACCTGAACCACGTGTGTCTTAATGTCGCGATCTATTTTCCCTTGTTTATATTAACTCGCTTCCTTGTCTGTCTGTCTGTCTGTTCGGTACAAATTTTGCAAATCGATTTCAAACTATCTTCTCGATGAGTTAACGACTTGAAATTTTAAACATAGCTCAACACTGGATGGCAGTGCAATAATATGCAGTCGAAATATATAACATAAATATAATCTATTTGTTTATTACTTATATTTTTGTTACAGTCACTAATGTTGCGTATAAAGAAGGAACATTCAAAAGACGAAAGTAGGTATACTGTACATAAACTGAGTGTCTTAATTATGCTTTCAGTTTTTGTAGCCAGTAATCGTGCGAGTTAAGAATGAATAATTTACTCATCAGCTTTGCAACGTCTTTCTCTCATTTTCTCCCTTCTTTTGTTTCTTTAGTAAATTACCCCTTTTTTATCACCAACCCATCGATAAAGTCTCACCTTTAAAATTCAAGACGCTTATGTGAAACTAGAATCCCCAACTTGGTTTTTTTTACCGCATTTGATTTTTTATCATGTCACATTCACATTTCATTTCTCAGGAAAAAGTCTATTCGTGACTTTTATTAATTTCTCATGTAATATGAGTAAACGTGGCTATGTTTGACCTTGATATAATTATTCATTCAATTTCAAAAATATTGCTTGAATCCCTGAGATAGTCATTTTTACTACCTCTTCTTTTGAGCATTATTTACTTTATATATTTATTGTTTTTTGTATTTTTATAAATGTTTTTTACTTTTATTGTTTAGTTAAACATATGAGATAACAATTACAAATTTATTTCAAACATTTAATGATGAATATAAGGTTTGAATCACACACTACTGTCATTTCAAATTTTCCATTGCACTTCTACATCTACATCAAATTATTACCCCGCGAGCCGCCGCATGGGCGTGTGGCAGGGGGTGGTAGGTCACCAGTCGTGCAAAGATGTTATGGTGATGATATGGTAACATGTACAATGGGAATGTATTTAGAGGAGCTCACTTTTTATTAGAGTCGCTTATTGTTCGCGAAAAGAACGAGTTTTTGCATCCATCTGTTCGGCAGAGTATCTCTCTTATTTTATCGCGTCTGTCAGACCTAGAGGTGTTGTGAGGCGTCATGATAATATTCTCCGTGTCGCTCTGAAACACACCAGATCTGAATTTATCAAGCAACCTAAGCCTAACGTGCAGCCTCCGAATCTCTAGGAGCTCCCACCTTTATCACTCTAACAGTTGTGTAACACTACATGTTTTTTACATGTTTCGTTGCAGTTTTTCACGAAGTTTCACTTGATTCAAGTTACTTTGATATATCTATAATTATACCTGGATGGATAAAGAAAACGAGCAATTATGAGTTATAATAATTCTTTTCACTCACCTACACCCTCAAATACCTCAAGTGGACCGAATGGGTTTGATTTCTCATTAAATTGCGAGTATCGGAAAATATCGGAGAATCTATTTCTACACATGACTTAAAAAAAGGCTCACTCCGGGTTTCATTCCATAAACTGTGAAAGGCCTGTCATTTAGCTCCTGACATCTCTGTGCCGTACAAAACAGCGATGAATGCGTCCAGTTCTTCCGCATATTTGGCACAAATGAATCGTTGGTATTTTGCTTGTGAACTTCGGCAATATTCGTTTTTTTCCTCCAGTGTGAAGTCGTCCATGAGCAATCTTGAAGTGCGCACTGGAATACACCGAACCACATTTCCCTTTGCATTAAGTGAGAATGTAATGAATCGTTTACAGTAGTACTAAATAAATACTTGTGCAGCACGATGGCAGTACCTGTTAACTGATGATGACGTGCCACGTCGAAACTCGGGTTGTCTTAAGTAAAATTTCTGTGGAATAACAAAGTTACTTCATTTACAATGAGACTAGAATGCTCTAGGTAGTCTTTTTGACTGAATTTTATTTTTTTCCCGTCACATTCAAATTTTATGTCTCAGAAAAAATCCTTTTTTTACTTTTATTTATCTAAAATTAAAGGACTCCGCAGAAACCTAATAGAAAAAATGTCACGGTGAAATTGCCTGAAACTTTGAGATGTGACAGTTCTTGAGGAGTAGATCAAAAGTCTCTTTGGACGTCGAGTCGTAAAAATTCTTATTTTCAATTTAGAGGTCTTCGAAGTTGTGATTTTCATAGCGTTCCTCAAGGTATTTGCTAATGTTACCATTGAGTAATTCTTCCTTGTTTCCATTTCTAAAATCAAAATGGGGATTGTAACTTTTATAGTTCAAATTGACCTTGAAAATACCTTGATGGTCACGCTCGAGGTCAATGAGAAGGCCACCCTCAGGTATTCCGCTTCAAATTCTACATCTTTGGTAAGTAACATTGTTCTCTATGCTGTGTAACCAGGGAAATAATTAGGTGAGTCCATGAAATGGGCTCTCCTGAAATGCAATGAAAATCACTACTTCAAGACCTTTAAATTGAAAATAAGAATTTTTACGACTTGCTGCACATTGAGACTTTTGATCTACTCCTCAAGAACTATCATGTCCCGAAGTTTCAGCCAATTTCACCGTAACATTTATTTTCATTAAAGTTTCCGCGGGGTCCTTTATGTGGAAACCAGGTCACCTGATGATGACGTTCCACGTCGAATCCCTGGTCGTCTTCAATAAAATACTTGGGCAGCAGCATGGCAGCAATAGCAAAACTTACTGAGAGAACACCCAGGGGACACAGGGTACGCGAAGGGAAATGTAGTACATAGTAGTCCAGCGTGTACTTCGAGATTGCTTACGGACAACTTCACTCTGCAGTTTGAAGAAAATTGTAATATTGGCGAAGTTCAGGGGAGAAAAATGCAAATGATTCATTTGTGCTAACTTTGCGGAAGAACTGGATGCTTTCATCGCTGTTTTGTACAGCAGAGAGGTGTCAGGAGCCAAATGACAGTTCTTTAAACAGTTTTAAACAGTTTAACAGTTTGTGGAATGAAAACCGGGGTGAGCCTTTTTGCAAGTCATGTCGATTCAATAGATCCTCCGATATTTTGCGATATTGGCGATTTGATGAGAAATGAAAACCCGTTCGGTCCACTTGCAGGCAGAATAATTTGCTCTCTTTCCAACTGTACAGAAAAGATTCATTGATAACTGTATAGCTAGCTGCAGGCAATGCTTACATATACAATTGTCAACATTCACTAAGTTTATGGAGGACAAAACCGATAAATTTGGACGAGAGTTTTTGTTGGTTGTTGGCAAAAATTGATTGCTTCGACAAATCGCAATCGCTTTCTGACCGTCGATTAAAAATTAGACTTGGCCGTTCATATAAGTCCAGAAACAATTTATTTCACGATTAATTTAGCTGTTGACAAACTTCAACATAATACATTAGATCATGAGAATTAAATTAGAGAAATATTCTGTAGAACAGAAAGGTGAAAAATGTTTTTCCCGCGATCGATAAAAAACTGTAACGGCTGCGACCGAGGCTATGAAGTAGATTAGCCGATTTGTAGTGTAGATTATTAATTGATTTGGTCTATAATACTTGTTCCTTCATCGGTCATGTGGTAATAACATCATATTTTGCTTGACCCCCGCATGACTACTGTATTTCGTTTACACAGTTCTAATGCTCATAAACACAAATAATTTCTGTTGCATTGGTCATCGGTAGTATACCTACATTGTTGGGTATGTTGGAGAAAGTTATATCTACTTATTCTCTGCAAGACACCGCGAGAGTGTTTGGCAGGGGGTGACTCATCATCAACATGAACTACGGTGAAGAAATTTACTTTCACCAAAAAGTATCACACTACAAATGTTACTGGAACTATTACAATAATCCATAATGTAACTATGAAAACGTGACACAAGAGTTTTACAGAGAACATGCAAAACATGGTGTTATCACTACTCGTCAGATTCAGAAACATGCATTAGGATGCACATGAATTAATTAGCTGCACTACTTGTCAAATAACTTACTTCAAAGCTTTAACGCAGCCCTTATGGTCTATTATCGATCGCGGGAAAAGCGACATTCTAAACCTCTCTGTTCTACAATCTACTTCCATTATTTTATTCTCATGATCTGATCTACCGTAGTATGTTGGAGTTCGTAAGATATTACTGGTGTATTATATCAAATGTTGGTGATAACCCACCCCCTGCCACACACCCTCGAGGTGACTTGCCGGGTAATATGTAGATGTAGATACGTAAGTGTAGATCGTAAGTACCTGGTGAATGGTTTCCCTTTCCCAGGACTAGACCCTATTCTTTCTGAGAATGAACGTCTCGCCGATCGTGGCGTGATGAAACTAATGAATCCTCGCTTTAAAAAAAAAAAGATCGCAACATAACCACAGACAATTTCTTCACATCAGCAACGCTTGCAAATCAACTGAAGGATGCTGGGACAATGTTGCTGGGAACTGTGAGCAGAATGACTAGAAAGGTTTCCAAAATATATCGTAGACATTCAATAAAAATTTTTTTAACTAGAGTTTTTTTTACAACTGAAGATTATGACATTGCGCTTCCTGCGGATCAATTCAAACGAAACAAGAACGGGCTTATCCTTAACTCCTTTCATGTCGACATTGATATCACCGATAGCGATGAAAAAGCATCCAAATAGTGATGAATTCACGCGAGACAAAATATGGAGTAGAAATTCTGGACTGGATGGCAAGGAAGTCATTTGATATAATATACGACTGTTCAGGCAAGCAGTAGGTAATGGCCTGTTCATTCATTTCATAATACATCAGATTTGGCAGCTATGAATACATGGGTTCCGGACAAGGATGGACAAGATGCAGCCTCTCATAAAATATCGCATAAGGAGTTCAGCACCTGCCGAACCTTTGAGTACCTGCCGCACACCTTTGAGATAACTCGCAGAGTATTATGTAGTCAAGTTAGGAGAAGAGCTTGCAGAGTTTCTCATTACGTTATCAAGATTTTTCCCCCAGGTAATGATAGAGGATAGAGAAACGACAAATAAGCAAGATGATGACGAGGTAAATGAACTACTTACGCTAGCATTTAATAATATAATTGATGGAAGAAGAATCATGGTCAAGATTGTTATGCTGGCAATAGTTTGTGAAAATAATAATAATATTAATTTGTTACTTTTAGGAAAGCACAGACACCTTGCCTACCTATAAAAGCTATTGGCTTGACTGAAAATATTCTAGGTAACTATCAGTCACCAGGCCAATAACTGTAGGAGGTGGGCAATAACTAAACCAATATGCAATTTTTGACCCTGAGTCCAAAATTAATTATATGCATAGTTCTCCCTGTAGCTAGGTGTACAAATAAGGTCAGTAACTTGGATTTCAATGATTTGGCTATTTTCATTGCACTTCAAATGCGAAAATAAGAGGTCAATAACTTCATGGTTTATCCTAATCGCCAATAATGATTGAAAATCTACTCATTCCTGCCAAGCCTTCTTTGGATATCACATAATCGAGGAATGTAAATTCATGTTGTGCATGTTGGAGAAAGTTACATATACACCAAAAAGCACCATTCTATCGGTATACTACAAATAGTACAGAAACCACTAAAAAAAATCCACAATGTTACTCTGAAAACGCGACACTAGAGTCATGCAGGGAGTATGCAGGACATAATGTTAGCACTACTCGCCAGATTTAGAAATATGCATTAGGATGCATCTGCATTAATTAGCTACACTACTTGTCAAATAACTTATCTCAAAGCCGTTAGACAGCACTTGTGGTCTCTTATCGATTGCGGGAAAATAGTTTAAGGGATAGGCAACTGTATGCAACTATAATTGCAACAATTATTGTATATCTAACAACTAACTCTTTTGATATTCAATCTAAATTATGGCTATTCGCATATTGTTACATTAATTTTTCTTACGATCCAAATCGAATTCGTCTGTAAAACTCGCTAAAAGAAAATAATATACATGAGCCCAGTCAGTTCGGTTGTGTGTGCAATGACCAGCCGATTTGATGGTACCGAATTCAAAGGATTTCTTTTCGTGTTCTTAGCATTGAAAGCATTTTGTTTTTCATTCAAAATGACCTCGCCCGTCAGAGGGAAAAAACTTCGAGGACTTCCGCTGACAAAGAGACCATTCGAAAGTCTGCCAAGGGATAAGGAATTTAAAAATGGCGGGTGAATGTTTTTGAAGAAATTGCCATGAGAAAAATTCGGCCTGGACCGGGAATCGAACCACGGAACTTTGGTTTGCCGAACCAAAGCGCAGACCACTACGCTATCCAGGCTTCCTAATTCCCATAGCAATTTTGGTCCATCTTTGACCGCAAGGGCTTAAGATATGTCTCTTGGTGAAGGATACTGTCTCTTGGTTGTGGCTTCTTTGAAGTCCTCTTCTCCCTTGCGTTGCCATCTTTGATGGACCGCAAGGGCTTAAGAACTAGTTGCCTTATATCCACCAAAATTGCCGTGGGAATTAGGAAGCCTGGATAGCGTAGTGGTCTGCGCAATTGTCCCGCAAAGCAAAGGTCCGTGGTTCGATTCCCGATCCAGGCCGAATTTTTCTCATGGCAATTTATTCAAGGATACGGATGTTTAAAGTTATTGAGGTTCAACACTCAGTTGAAGTATTTTTTTTACCGGGCTATTTGAAGTGAAACGGGATTGAAAATATCCGAGGTATTCCCACCAAGGGAGTGGATGAAAATCGCTTGCAGACCGTTGATTGAAAAATAGACTCAATCTTTTATGTAACTTTAAAACCGACTGTTTTTCAGACGACGTTTTCAATTTCCTTCGAACTCCAACATACTACGGTAAATCAGGTCATGAGAATAAAATAAGGAAAGTAGATTGTAGTAGAGAAAGGTTTAAAATTTCGTTTTTCCTGCGATCGATAAAGGACCATAATTACTGCATTAAACTTTGAATTAGGTTAGTTTACAGGTAGTGTGGCTGATTAACTCGTATGCCCATCTGCCGATTGGTGCTAACACCATGTTTTGCATGTTCCCTGCGCGACTCTTGTGTCACGTTTTCATAGTCACATTGTGGATTCTTGCGAATGGTATTTTTAAAAAATTCTTGGAAATTCTTGCGAAGGTTATAAAAAGGAATAAATAAATAATGTTTAAGTGTACAGAAGAGTAGAAGAGGAAAGGACCAAATGGAACACCTTAGAGAAAAGAAGAACCAGGTAGATTGGACACACTCTGAGACATAGTGGGTTTGTGAAGAATATAATTGATGATAAAATAGAGGGAAAAGTCCCCAGAGGAAGACCCAGGAATATGTTTATGGACCAAATGAAGAGGAAAGTACATAGGAAGAGATACCAGGAGGTAAAGGAAGTAGCATTAGATAGGGAAGTGTGGAGGGCTTCTGTCAAACAATCTTAGGGTTGAACAACCTATGCATAAACCATTCCATTAATATAAATGCAATTTAATTAATCATAAAATAAATTAGAAGTTGAAGCTTAAAGTCAGCCAGATAGTTTTTAAATTTAATAATAATTTTAAGAGGTTATTAACAACTAAAAAATAATCTCACATTTCTTCCTCTTCCCTCCATGAACAGGCAATATGCCTGTTCCGGCTGGGCACACTCGGAAGCACGATTGTTTAGTGGAGAAATCAATGGAAGGAATCGTAGAGGGATAAGTCCCGAGAGAAAGGCCAACGGATAAACTAAATAGGGGAAATGAAGAGGAGAGTACTTGAGAAGAACTCCAAAGGAAGTAAGAGGACAAGCATAAGATAGGGAAGGGTGGAGGGCTGCAGTCAACCAATCATGCGATTGAACGACCAATTATTATGATAATTATCGATCACGGGCGCTGAAATTCACGGTTTAACAAACCTACTGAACAATGTAATCCCTCTTGCCAAAGCCAATTGGCTTAAATTCGTTGAATTGGGATTGTTTTTTGATCCCGACTGAAATTTGAGCCTCATGCCCCGAGACGAAGTCTTTGTGAACTGACTCCTTTTGGTGGTTTTCACGAAACAGGAGCGGCAGAATTGCTTGCGCTATTCAGAACAGGCGTGTGATTCAGAGCGACACAGAGAATATCAGTTTGACTTGACACTACACTTATAGGTCTAACAGAAGCGATAAAGTAAGAGAAAAACATTGCTGAACAGCTGAAAATTGCAGACTACCACCTTCTCTGCCTCCTCCCAATCTCCTCCAGACTTCTTCTCCTACATCTGCAGCCTATTTTTATTCCCTGTCACAATGCATCCACGTATCATCACCACAGAACGTTGTATCCTATTTAAACCCCTCGGCAGACTTTTCTTAACACTCTTACTGAAGGAACTTCCTAGTCATATCAATTTCGTCAAGAATTAATGAAACCGCGAGAGAAACAGAATAATCTGGATCTTTCGAGAACGTGACGTCGAAGTGTCTTTATTGACCAGCCACGAAAAATATCCTTTGTGATTGGGGCCCGGAGAGTTACGACAGCGATAACCCATTCGCTTTACGTTCCTCACGCGAATTTTATTTCAACTGCACTGACGCAAGAGAGAACAGTCAATAAGGGTGGAGTCCTTCCGGGTTGTTGGCATCGCTACGTATGAAAAGAGTCAGAACCGTGGCCGCCTCTGGGAAGGTCATGTAGCTATCGCGCAGCCAAAACAAACTCACTCAGTCACTCCCAATACTCAAGGATTCAAGAGGTGATCGTCCGGGCGGGGGTAAATTTGAGGTCGATTTGGTATAGTTGACCTGAGTACTGGCTTCCTATATCAAAGACCCGGGATCTAATACAGTTACTTGGACCATCTGCATCTACATAAATCCCTGCGAACCGCCGTATGGACGTCTGGCAGAGACATATATTGTAGGGAACACACATGCAAAATATATGCGGCACAGCAATAAATTAACTAGGTTTTAAATAATACAAGTTCATTTGTAACTTTGTGGTGTTCTATATTTCAGAGAATTCAATGATAACATTTACAATACCACGTGCTTTAAAAACACACGACCCGGGTTTCAACGCCTAAGCGTCATCTACAGGTCGTGGTCAGTCAGTTCAGGTCAACCTGAAGATGATACTAAAGCGTTGAAACCCGGGTCGTGTGTTTTTTTAAAGCACGTGGTATTGTAAATGTTATCATTGAATTCTCTGAAACTAGGTTTTGTTAAGCGTACAATTGAAAGGTCCTACGATGCAAAAGTAAAAGAGAGATGCTAATTCACTCTGGTTAGGCCACACCTCGAATACGCCGCGAGCATTTGTGACGCAGGTCATAAAGATGTTGCCAAAAACATAATGAAATACATAGAAAAGCTGCACGCTTCGCTAAAAACTGCTACAAGTGAACATACAGTGTCTCACAACTTTTAGAGGGAATAAGTTGGGAGCCCCTAGAGACTCGGAGGTTCTACGTTAGGCTTAGGCTGCTTGAGAAATTCTGAACTGGTGTGTTTCAGAGCGACACAGAGATCATTATAATGACGACTCATTACGTCTCTAGGTCTGACAGGAGCTATAAAATAAGAGAGATACTCTGCCGAACAGATAATTACAAAAACTCGTTCTTTCCGCGCACAATAAGCGACCACAATAAAAATTGAGCTCCACTAAATACACTCCCATATTACACGTCGCCATTTCACCTCCAAAAACATTACATCTTAACACTGCTGGTGTCCTACCACCCCTTGCCTTGCGCCAATATGGCGACTCACAGGGTAGTATGTAAATAAAGAGTGTAAGGACACAAGCTGTACCAAAATTTTGGACAATAGCCAACGTAAATACCATATAACCTGAAGGAATATGACGATAAATAAGCTGGAAAAATCTCTAGTATAGTATCTCTGAGATAGATCCTAACACTATAAACAAAAATAAAACACTTTTCCTCAGAATCCTATGAATATCCACCTAAAAAAGACATAAAGTCTAAAATTTACATACATACATCTACGAAATACCGTGCAAGCCACCACTATGGCACGGGGTGATTCCACACCGGGAATGAAGCCCTCATCCCAGCTGAAATCAGAACCTCGCACGTTCTCCCGGATGCCAGGCGCAGGCCAAAAGCAGTCAGGACAACAGTGCGCGGTCAGACCAGAAACTAGGAGAGTGATACGTGGACGAACATGCTACCATGCAGTGCACTACTTAAGGTATAACTGCTGGTTAGTATTATTAATGCGACAGATAAATAGCACTACAAGTAACTAAATTATGCTAGAATATATCATGCCGGAGATTACGTTCGAGGTTTGTAGCTAATAAAGATGTTAAGATATTTAGCACTACTGAAAAGTACGTAGACTTGAGTCGTTTGAGACGTGGGATTGATAAAGGATGGAGAGGGTGAGCTGGGTGGCGAGAAGGACGAACGATGTGGTGTTGGATATGGTTGGAGAGGAGAGGAAGCTGGTGGCGGAGGTTCGGAGGAGGCAAAAGAGATGGATGGAGGACGTATTGAAAGGAGAAGGAATGCTGAAGAGGGTAATAGAGAGAAGAACAATGAGGAAGCGAGGAAGAGGATAGGAATTCTGGACGTAACATGAAGAGGAAGACGATATTAGGAATTTGAGAGGGGTCTAATGGTGGGTCATCCATAGGTGCCAAAACGGGACGATGTGCCGGTAGGATACGATAAAAGCTGCCCAAAAACCTCAAGGTCAGCTGGTTGTGGAATATTCCATTTAATTGAATGGGTCTCCATTTCTTTCAGCATTTCGAGGGGCGACTCGCCTAAGATCACCAGGGATCCTGTAATCCAATCTTGAATCCAATTGCAAGATCCCTCATCACGATGTGTGATCCGCTTGTCGAAACGTTGGAAGATATCTACATCTACATAATACCCTGCGAGCCGCCGCATGGGCGTGTGGCAAGGGGTGTTAGGTCACCGGACGTGTAAAGATGTAAGTTTTTGGCAGGTGAAATGGTGACATGTATTATAGGTGTGTATTTAGTGGAGCTCAATTTTTATTGTGGTCACTTATTGTTCGTGGAAAGAACGAGTTTTTGTATCTCTCTGTTCGGCAGTGTATCTCTCTTATTTTATCGCATCTGTCAGACCTAGAGATGTAGTGAGGAGTCGTGATAATATTCTCTGTGTCGCTCTGAAAAACATCAGTTCTGAATTCATCAAGCAATTTAAGCCTAGCGTGTAGCCTCCGAGTCTCTAGGGGCTCCCACCGTAATGCCTCTTAAAGTTGTGAGACACTATACGTTTGCTCGTAGCAGTTTTTAACGAAGCGCGCCGCTTTCCTTTGTATTTTATTATTTTTTTCGGTCGAATCTGTATGACCAGGGTCCCAAATACGCGCGGCGTATTCGAGGTGTGGCCTAATCAGAGCGATGAAGAGCTTTACCCGGTGGAAAAACCCGAGAGCTTTGCAATCATAAAAGAAACATATTTAACATTTGTTCCTTCATTAATGCTTGTTATGACTTGAGTTTTCAGAGCTTTATTCCAAATGTAGGCAAAAATCATCTTTATGTATGCCCATTTTTCGAATGTATGACCCGTCGCGACTCCTTAATGTGCAATATTCAAATCTGATGGAGACAAATGGAATTCGAGATTTGAAGGGAAATTAATAGTCCCTGACGATAGTTTCTCGACATTAATTTTCTCATTTTCAAAGAACCACGGAACTAGCCGCCCAATAACTTCAACGGAGTCACTCGCTAGTGATCACACAATTGTGTGAAATTCACAGCGGAAAATCATTCGTCTGGACTGGGAATCGAACCCAGATCCCTAGATTTCGCGCCGAGTGCTCTTACGAGGGTAGTTTAATTGGTTATAGCACTCGGCGCGAAATTGGGGGATCTGGGTTCGATTCCCAGTCCAGGCGAATGATTTTTCCGCTGTGAATTTCACACAATTGAGTAATTGTCTCATTTTTGGCATTGTTAGCGTTAATGTTTAATAAGGAAATAATCTGACATAAATAGGATAATGGAAAACAAATCAACCATTATAATTATGTAAGTATACATTTTTACGTCTTTTGCATATGTAGGTACTAATCGAATGATTGCGAAGTTCATGCGCCATGACTCTACGCGTTAAAGTAGCATGGAACTGCCAAAAAGCAATAATATGCTAAGGTTGTATTCTCGACGTGAAAAAATATATTTTCACATGATTATAATATTTGATTTATTTCCCAGAGGTCTTTTTACGTCAAATATCTTTCTTTATCAAACCTAAACGCTAATAATCCCCAAATGTAACCATAGTTTTAACTTAAATATGCTGTTCTACAATATCTCGCCGGAGAAAGTGGAGTTTATTTAAATCCATTATAAATATTCATGCTCAAACCTTTCCTCCTCCCTTTACTCGGACCAGTCAACCACTCTCCTCCCATTTAGCTGCTTCCCTATCCTCTTCTTCCCCTCCCCTGCACCCTGACAGTGTAAATAAGGGGTTCGAGGTGTAATATTGGCACCTTGAGAATGACTTAACTTCCAGTCGAAACCTAGGTCGGTATAATAATAACTATTGTGGAGCATTACAAAGGGAATTTATTTACAAACCATTCTGTCTTGTTGAAATTTGCACTCTATCTTTTCATGACATTCCTGGACCGGATATTCGCAAAAGAGAATTTTCCTATTAAAACGGCTCTGATCTCAGGGTCACTTATTCCACATTCTGTGAAAATTTAACCCTTTGAGCGCGGCATGACGTGGTATCACGTCATGGTTTTTTTACGCTGGGGCTGATGACATGATCTCACGTCATGGCTACCGTGAGTGCTCCAGCTTTCATTAGGGAGCCTAGTGAACATTCCCTCGTGAAAGCTGGAGTACTCACGGCATCCTTGACGTGATATCACGTCATCAACACCAACGTAAGGACAACCATGACGTGATATCACGTCATGCCGCTCTCAAAGGTACATCTCGGAGGTACGTTTTCTAAACTGACATGAAAATAGAATTGTGTATTCAGTCAATACTCGACGTTAATCTT
Source organism: Ceriagrion tenellum (assembly GCA_963169105.1). Taxonomy (NCBI): domain Eukaryota; kingdom Metazoa; phylum Arthropoda; class Insecta; order Odonata; family Coenagrionidae; genus Ceriagrion; species Ceriagrion tenellum. Next base: position 61,179,097 of record OY720644.1, read on the forward strand.
TGAAATATGTTTGACACGTTCTGAGCATTAGTATCAAGAGGAGAACGATCTTCCTATTCCTCTCATAGGTATTTCTTTATTTTGCGTATGATATATCCTAGTTACTCGACGTGACTTTCTTCGGATTCCCCAGTATCGGCTATTTAATACTATTTTAACAGGTAGCCTCATGGCACTTGACAAATATTTTTTCGAATAATTCCATAAAATATATATATATATATATATATATTTTCTCCTAAACGCGAAATCATTCGTCTGAAATTCATAGAGGAAAAATCATTTACCTGGACTGGGACTTGAACCCAGACCCTTCACTTACAAACTAAGTGCTATACCCAATAAACACAAGCGAAACATATGTGGCACTGCACTAAAGAAACTAGGTTTTGTTAAGCATATAATAGGAAGGTCCTCGGATGAAAATGCCAAAGGGAGATGCTACTTTGCTCAGGTTAGGCCACACCTCGAATTCGCTGCGAGCATTTGGGACCCTGGTCATAAAGATTCGACCAAAAAAATCAATAGAATACAAAGGAAAGCAGCGCGCTTCGTTAAAAACAGCTGTGATCGTGCACATAGTGTCTCACAACTTTTAGAGGGATTAAGGTGGGAGCCCCTAGAGACTCGGAGGCTACACGCTAGGCTTAGATTGCTTGATAAATTTAGTACTGATGTTTTGCAGAGCGACACAGAGAATATTATCACGACTCCTCACTACATCTCTAGGTCTGACAGATGCGGCTAGTTCCGTGGTTCTTTGAAAATGAGAAAATTAATGTCGAGAAACTATCGTCAGGGACTATTAATTTCCCTTCAAATCACGAATTCCATTTTTCTCCATCAGATTTGAATATTGCACATTAAGGAGTCGCGACGGGTCATACATTCGAAAAATGTGCATACATAAGGATGATTTTTGCCTACATTTGGAATAAAGCTCTGAAAACTCAAGTCATAACAAGCATTAATAAAGGAAAAAATGTTAAATATGATTCTTTTATGATTGCAAAGCTCTCGGGTTTTCCACCGGGTAAAGCTCATCATCGCTCTGGTTAGGCCACACCTCGAATACGCCGCGAGTATTTGGGACCTTGGTCATAAAGATTCGACTAAAAAAATTAATAAAATACAAAGGAAAGCAGCACGCTTCGTTAAAAACTGCTACGAGCGAACGTATAGTATCTCACAACTTTTAGAGAGATTAAGGTGGGAGCCCCTAGAGACTCGGAGGCTACACGCTAGGCTTAGATTGCTTGATAAATTCAGAACTGATGTTTTTCAGAGCGACACAGAGAATATTATCACGACTCCTCACTACATCTCTAGGTCTGACAGATGCGATAATATAAGAGAGATACACTGCCGAACAGATCGGTACGAAAACTCGTTCTTTCCGTGAACATTAAGCGACCACAATAAAAACTGAGCTCCACTAAATACACTCCCCATGATACACGTCACCATGTCACCATTTCCCAAAAACTTAGGTTTTTACACGGCTGGCGACCTAACATCCCCTACCACACGCCCATGCGGCGGCTCGCAGGGTATTATGTAGATGTAGATACAGCTATCCACGAATCCTCTTCCATAGTTAATTTTTGTAGGCTTTAAGGTGGAGCTGGTCATAGGATCACTTATTCCAGAATTTCTGAAAACTAGAATGTAGAATTTTTTTAAGTGCGTTGTATAAACTGAGATGAAAATAAAATTGTGTTTCAACCCTATTTTTACTTTAATTTAGCATTGAAAGTGAATATTTTAACATGGGCTCTCATGCGAATGGCTCATATTGCAGCAGAGTAACGTCAATTTGAGCAAGAAAGTATAATTAAGCTTTTAATTGAGGCTGTTTTTAATGTTACAGTAGTCTACCGGTAGGGGTAGGTTTTGCTGAATCTCATAGAATATCCTCCCGCTCATCTACACATTCAGGGGCCTATCTCCCTCTGGTATATCCTTGTTTCGCCTCAGCATAAGATTTATCCTTCTTCATCCCGCCCATGAAACCTATTCTCTTTCTTCTCCTTCCCCGCTTGCCCAACATCCTTCCCTCTATCACACTCTTCAGCAACCCATCGCCCTTTATTACATCCTTCAGCCATCTATCCTGCCTATCCCGGATTTCATTCAGAAGTTTCCTTTCCTCGCCCACCATCTCAAGCACTTCCTCGTCAGTCTTCCTCTCCGTCCACCTAACCTTCTCCACACCCACATCTCCCTTCACATAATGCCTGCTGCCTATTCTCGTCCTCGTTCCTGAGGGTCCACGTTTCTGCCCCATAGAACGCTTCGCTCCATATCAGGCTCTTCTCCAGCCTCTTCTTCACATCTTTACCCAAGGTTTCCGTCATCAGCTACCTTCCATAACTAAATTTCGATTACTAGCCTCCTCAGCTAGCGCTAGTCTCTGCTGTATGCCTTTTATAAGTAGCTAAAAGTTCAGGAAAATCGAATAAAAATAGTGGAACCTTACTAACTAGTTTTAAAAGTTATTAGCGAAACACTGTCGTATATGTAGTCAGAATGCGGTACAATCAGAAATCAGAAACAAAATACGGTAGGGTTTTTGACTGATACGTGATTTTTTTTCAACGAACGAATATACTCGTTTTCTAAATTATGACCATATCTTTAAATCATTTCATTATTCATTCATAAATTATCATAACTTCTTAATAATATTATTTTGCCAATTTTATCGGCCAACTGATTTTTCATGAAGCAAATACTCTGAAATTGTTTGAGCTTCCAAACCAAAATCTCGGAATTTTCCACTTTTCATCGCCATCTCTGGGATTTTCCGATGAACTCATGTATATATCTAGTTCTCTTAGTTAATAATCCAAGTTTGACGTCTCAATTTATCTATTTAAATACGGTAAGACTTTCAGTTGTGTAAATAAGTCGTTGCTAGGATAAATATCGTCGTAACGATGTGACATAAATGCAACAGGGAGGAAAATTGTCACTTTCAGCTGTGTTAATGAGTCGTTGCTAGGATAAATAACGTCGAAACGATGTGATGTAAATACAACATGGAGGAAAAGTGCCACTTTCCTCCCGAAAACCAGGATGGAATAACAAATTTTCCGTTTAGAAATGGCAAAAAAATTACAGTGAAACCTCTGTAAATCGAAACTGAAGGGACCAAAATTTTGGCACTTCCATACAGAGAGGGTCCTATTACAGAGGTTAGACGGACTGGCATTTTTAAATGGATATTTGATAAAGTTTGGCAAAACAAAAGTCATTATCTAGCAATGGCACTGCGCGATACTTTTCAACGAAAAAACAAGGAAAATAATCAGTTTATTTATTATAACCCTAATGCAAACATTTTGTCAAAACATGTTGCAATGTCTCTCTCCTTCATTTTTTTGATATATTCTGCTCCAAGAGCTTTCTCTACTTTATTAAAGAGGCTTAAATTATCACTACTGTATTTGCTGCTTAGGAAAAAACACTCCAGAGTTCTTAAAGCCTCCCGAACCTCTTTTTTATTTGGAATTGGAATACTATTGCTTCGAAAAGTCCTATGTAGAAAGTTTCATCATGAAAAAAAGATGGCAATTTTGAAGTAGCTAGGTAATGGTTCGCCATGGACTCAGGTTACCCATTCTTTATATGAAGGATAATGAATAAAAGAGGTATTAAGCAGAGAGGTTGTCCATATGATAATACATAGTGTATGGCCGAGACTTTGCCATAATTTCTATATCAAGAGGTTTACGAAAAAAAGAGGTTCAATATGGCGAGGTTTTACTGTAATTCTTTTGTCCCATTCGTGGACGAATAAATTCGTATTGGCATTGATTGATTTTCTTATTGAATCTTCATCGCTGGTCGACGCTAATCCCTTCTATAAAAAAAAGAACGAAAGTGAAACCAGAAAATGAATCACACAAGCAGCCCAGCGCAGTCTAGCGCCTGCATTCGTCGACACAGAGTCGCGGTCGACTAGGTCCTCTTCATTGCAACTCCAAGACCGGCGTCTCTTGTGCACGCCACCCATTCGCCGAGTTGTGAGCGTTTTCCCCACGGGACACTGCGACGGATTCTCTCACACATTGCAGTCGTCAAAGAGTTGAGGACTTCTCGTGCGCGCGGGTGAGACAAGGTCAGCCGGGCGGGGCTCCAGCCATCCGACCGAAGTACCCTCCCCCTTCCCTCCTACGCCCCATTCCCCCCCCCCTGGATACCATCACTTCCACCCCTTAACCCTTCCTGAGACCCAGAGGTGTCTTCACTCCCGCACATCCCCTCCCCTTCTCGCTACCCCCTTCCATGGACCCCGCCCCGGTTTATATATAAAGCTCCCGTAACGAGTTCACCAAAGCACCAATCGCAAATCAGCGATCGCCGCATCCTCTTCCTCTTCGACAGAGAGCAGCAGAGCCAACCGCACCCAGCACCATGTACAAGCTCGTGAGTTGCCTGAGTTTATATGTTTTTATTTTCTTTCTCCCCCTCTCCTGGCTCCGGGTTTTTTTCATGTACCAATAACACCACCCCAGAAGAACTCGTCAAATTCCTCATACAACGTTCATATCACTTTCATTGGACATTTGTATCTCGTGAGTTGCCTGAGTTTCTTTATTTTCATTTTGTTTCTCCCCCTCTCCTGACACCGGGTTTTCTTCACATATCAATACCACCTCTTCAGAAGGACTCGTTATTAAATTCCTTATTTAATTTTCATATCATTTTCATCGGACATTAGAAGCTTGTGAGTTGCCTGAGTTTCTCTATTTTCATCTTGTTTCTCCCCCTCTCCTGACGCCGGGTTTTCTTCACATGTCAATACCACCTCTTCAGAAGGACTCGTTATCAAAGTCCTTATTTGATTTTCATATCACTTTCATCGGACATTAGAAGCTTGTGAGTGGCCTGAGTTACTCTATTTTCATCTTGTTTCTCCCCCTCTCCTGGCACCGGGTTTTCTTCACATACATGAACCGCGTTATCACATAACGTATTCGATGTTCATATCACTTTCATCGGACATTAGAAGCTCGTCAGTGGTCTGAGTTACTCTGTTTTAATTCTGTTTCCCACCTCTCCTGGCACCGGGTTTTCTTCACATACCAATAACACCACCCGAGGATGACACGCTATCAAATTCCTTTTTCAATTTTCACTTTACTTTCATTGGACATTTGAAATTCGATTTCATTCGCTCTCTCGTGACTTGATCAATATTCCCTGAAAATAATCTATGATATTTAGTTATAATTATAGTTTCATAGTAATTATAGCCTTTTTTAGACACTGTGTTTCAATCATTTTCATGTTATACTCATTCAAAATTTCCGGAAAGGGATCTACTTAAATACCGCGATTAATTGTCTGTTTAAAAAGCAAAATTAACGCCTCTAACAGTCACAAAAGCCACTTAACTTTCTCTATTCACCATTCTTATTATCATATATTCTTGTGGTTCAGGATTTCATCTAACTCTCATTTTATAATTGTTTTGACTGGATCTATTCTCTGCAGACTCATCCAAATTCCGAATTTTATTTTTCATATTCATTTCATTCAACAGTTGAACTTTGATTCAATTCGCTCTCTTGTAATTAAAAAGAATCCTGATATCAAATAGACTAGATATTATAGACTATCCTGATATTATAGACTAGAATGCTAACACATTTTTATTGGAAAACATCATTTCGGTCGTTTCCCTTGTACTTATTCAACATTTCCGAAAAAGAATCTACTTAAATACCGCGATTAATTGTCTGTTGAAAAATCAAAACCACTCTCACTAACGCAAGTGTCACATAAGTCCTTATATTTTCTTTTGAGCTGCAAAGCTCTTAATTTTAGCGCCCCCTATGTAGATTTCACCAGTTGCTCTGTTTATTACAACCTAGCTTTCAGCACCTTAAAAACTTGGTAATCGTACACAAGTTTATAGTGGAATTTATATGTTTCGTCCTCATTTCGCACCTTATTTGATTTTTTTCCGTATTATGTACATTCAGTGAATTTCATTATAATATTAATATAATTGCGGGCTCGTAAATACATGAACCGCGTTATTACATAACTTATTCAATCTTCATATCAGATTCATCGGACATTTGAAGCTCGTGAGTGGCCTCAGTTACTCTCTCTTTGTTTTGTATATCTCCCCCTCTCCTGGCACCGGGTTTTCTTCACATGCCAATAACACCACCCCAGAAGTTTTCAAATTTCTCATTCAACTTTCATTTCAATTTCATTGGACATTTGAAATTCGATTTCCCACTTGATTCATTCGCACTCTCTTGACTTGAAATTTAAAGATGGCGGGTGAATTATTTGAAGAGATTTTTCGAAAAAAAAAAAGAAAGAAGAAATGGCAATGTCCTCTCTTGACTTGTTCAACTTTTCCTGTAAAGAATCTACTAACTGTAATTACAAGTATAGTTTTATGGTGACTCTAGCATTATGTAGAAAAATAGTTCCATGGTTTTCATATTACTCATTCAACATTTCCGAAAAATAATCTATTGAAAAATTCAAATAATCTTTTAACATTATAATAGTCTTTCGAAAAAACGAAACCACAACCATTAACAGTCACGCTCTTACGTGTTCTCTTTCCATTTCTACTGAGCTGGCAAGCATTTAGCCATGGGAGATATTACGGCCATGTATGTAGATTCTCACAATTTTTCTGCTCATTATCGCCCAGGTTTTAGTACCTTGAGTCATCTTCACCCTCAAGATGTTAAAGTCTTGGTAGTCGCGAAGAAAAAATCAAGTGGAATCAATGCAGTTCGTTCTCATTTCCCTCCTTGAACGATTCCACATTGTTATGTCAAATACAGAGAATTTCGTTTTGATAACTGCATAATTAATAACTTTTACCGCGCCGCGGGACACGTACAAGTTTCAAGCGGCTTCAATTGATTTTTTTCATCCTGAACGGGGTTTCTTTTCAAATTATTCCCATAAATTCTTTGGTCGTGAAATCCTAAGCTTGGTTGACTGTAGCCCTCCACCCTTCCCTATCTAATTCTGGTTCCCTTGCATCCTGGTGCCTCTTCCTATGAACTTTCCTCTTAGTTTGAACCATGAACTTATTCCTGGGTCTTCCTCTGAGGACTTTTCCCTCTATTTTGCCTCCAATTATGTTCCTTAAGGAGCCATTGTGCCTCAGGGTGTGTCCAATCCGTAGGGTTCTTCTTTTCTCTATGGTGTTCCGTGCGGTCCTTTCTTTTTGAACTCTTCTGTACACCTCATCCCATAAATAACGTACCAAACTGATGCCAGTGAAGTTTCTTGAATTGGTCAATTGTTTTGAGCTCAATGCTGACGTTTCGCCAAATATTTAGCATCTTAAGGACTTTGCCTTTTAAATTAGCGGAGTTCAAACATTAATCAGAGCAAATGTCAACTCCGTGTCTCATTTCCTTCTTGCTTCATCCGAGGGAAGTCCACATTTGGTCCTCAATTTGAGTTCCTAGGATTCCAACTTGCGCTCACTTTGTAATGATGGTGACCTCATCAGTGTTCTGCGCGGTCATCCAAGTTCCAAATTTTATTTTTCGATTTTTGTTGTTGTTTTTTCATTGATTGCACGCGGTGTTTGATCCCTTACACTGGAACGAGGGCAATTTTTCTTTCACTTCAGCATTAATTCATACATCAAGTGATGAAAGTAGCCATGAGAAGTTTCTTTTGACATTCTATTTTGTTTCTTGATCACTTTATAAATTAGCCTTCCTTGAGTTTTTTTAGGCTTTTGGTCATATAATAAAACTATTTATGTGTGCTGACGTTCCGAATGATTGACAAGCCTTTCTTATGGCAGAAAATGCTGATAACTGAATCATGAAAATTTCTTCTAACAACCCTCTTAAAAACGTGTAACTTTATCCGCGAATTTACAAAATATACTGTTCAGTAACGAATGAGTTATATATGATTTATCGTGCAACATGGCTTCTAACAGTCATTCTACTCATTCGGATGGACGCTGCTCTCATGTATCATACAAAAAATCGTGTAAATTAAAGTCCTGTTAAAATTCTGGTTATAATGCAGGTATCCGACGTGTGGGGTTGGATAACATGGCCTGACGTTTTGTTGCCAATGTATATTACTTTCGTCAAGGCAATATTCTTTGAGCATGAATTAAACATATGGGATGATAGATAATTCAATCGACGTATAGTGTCCTACTAAATCAATTTTATAAAAATAGTTCTATCATTCGACGAGACATAAAAAAACTCAAGAAATATTCTCATTTGACTTGACCGGGATACTAACCCGGGACTCCCAATTGCCGTTCAGGTTTGCAAGCCAGTTAAACGAGGCAAATGATTTTTTCCATCGCGATTCTCACCCTGGGTGTATATCTAGCCACCGGTGCGTGTTGTTGCGTAAAACATCAGTTGTTAATTGCATTTAAGGGAAAGTAATTTGTACTTAGATGGACTTGATCGTTCTTAATTAAATTTGCACGCTCTTCTAATTACAAATTTTCTTGATCGATTTTTTTTATGGTTTGTTATCAATCGTACGTGGTTCAATAGGTTCACTTCTCACGGAAGCGAGGAATTTTTTGTTGTGCTAGCACAGTTTGTTTTTAAATATCCACGTGATATTACTTTCCCTCGACGAAATACTCTGTGGGCTACGGGTTGATTCCTCACCAGGTATTCACTAATCCTCAAATACGCCATTATAAACTTCTCCGCGATTTTACAAAATATATTGTTTAATAAGGCATGCATAATAAGATTTCACGTGCAATATGGCTTCTAACTGTCATTCTACTCATGAACATGGACGGTGTGCTCATGCATCAGGCAAGCCAATTATAAAAATTAAAGTTCTGTCAAAATTAGTATATATTCTGATGTATGATTTAAGAGAACTATAATTTTTATACAGAATTGAGTTTCCTGACGCGTGGGATTGGATAGCGTCCTCTGGCGTTTTTTGGCCCGTGTGTATTATTTTCGCTTTCGCAATATTCGTTGAATATGAATTTTACACTAGGAATGACGGCTAAAATTTTCGCAATCAACTTTTGGTCGCTTTTTCAATGGGAATAAAAAGCAACATGATCTCAGTATTGGATGAAAAGGCCTGATTCTTCCTCATGTCTTGGTAGATATATTTTCCGGGATATCATTTAGCAGTCACTTGAAAAAGTTTCCGGCACTGAAGGCCTAATTCACCACAAAATTAGAGATAATAATCTCGATAAATACCGTTTATTATCAACTCTCCATTGCCTGCGGAAGATTCTGTGAAGAAGTTTTTAATATTTCTAAATTAATATTGTCGATATTTTTGTCTTCTGTAAATACTATCCTCCTAATCTTTCCTGTGATTTATTTATTTTCCATCATTCGTCTACATCTACAAACTACCCTGCGAGACACCACATGGGCGTGTGGTAGAGGGCGTTAGGACACCAGCCGCGTAAAGATGTAAGGGATAAGGTTTTGGGAAGTGAAATGGTGACGTGTATCATGGGAGTGTATTTAATGGAGCTCAGGTTTTACTGTGGTCGCTTATTGTGCGCGGAAAGAACGAGTCATTCTACCTATCTGTTCGGCGTGCGAGTTAAGAATGAATAATTTACTCATCAGCTTTGCAACGTCTTTCTCTCATTTTGCCCCTTCTTTTGTCTCATTAGTAAATTACCCCTTTTTTATCACCAACCCATCGATAAAGTCTCACCTTTAAAATTCAAGACGCTTATGTGACACTAGAATCCCCAAGTTGGTTTTTTTACCGCATTTAATTTTTTATCATGTCACATTCACATTTTATTTCTCAGGAAAAAATCTGTTCGTGACTTTTAATAATTTGTCATGTAATATGAGTAAACGTGGCCATGTTTGACCTTGATAAAATTATTCATTCAATTTCAAAAATATTGCTTGAACCCCTGAGATAGTCATTTTTACTACCTCTTCTTTTGAGCATTATTTACTATATATATTCATGTTTTTTGTATTTTTATAAATGTTTTTTACTTTTATTGTTTAGTTAAACATATTAAGTAACAATTACAAATTTATTTCTAACATTGAATGAAGAATATCAGGTTTGAATCACTCACTATTGTCATTTCAAATTTTGCACAGCACTTCTACATCTACACCTAATTACTACCCAGCGAGCGCCGCATGGGCGTGCGGCAGGGAGTGGTAGGACACCAGCCGTGCAAAGATGTAAAATTTTTGGAGGTGTAATGGTAACATGTACAATGGGAGTGTATTTAGAGGAGCTCATTTTTTATTATGGTCGCTTATTGTTCGCGAAAAGAACGAGTTTTTGTACCTGCATGTTCGGCAGTGTATCTCTCTTACTTTATCGCTTCTGTCAGACCAGGAGATGTAGTGAGGCGTCATGATAAAATTCTCCATGTCGCTCTGAAACATACCTGTTCTGAGTTTCTCCAGCGAACTAAGTCTAGTGTGTAGCCTCCAAGTCTCTGGGGGCTTCCACATTAATCCCAATTAATGTTCAGCAGTAATTTTTAAAAAAATTAGTAATCTGTACACAAATAATAGCTATTTCCTTGGGAAATAATTGACCAATCCAACATTTCGTGACCCCGGCATTCATGTAGAAATCAACATTTGAAGAATGATTTGGGTTGATTTGGCCTTTAACTTATTTGATCAAATGTTTAACTGTATTTAAATTTGAAATGAGTCCTTCCCTCTGGTGATACATCACTCATATGTGGTTATCTATGCAATTGAGTGTAAATATGGAATGTGTGAAATTTGCTGATGCCTCTTGACACCATCGAAGCCATGAACCGGATCGCAGTGTCCTAAAGTTTAACCCAAAACCTTCGAAATATCATTATTTTCAATTTCTCCTGTAGAATAATTGTCTCGTTACGGATAGTCTCGTATATTGCATTGTTATGCTGGCAATGTACTACATATATTTTTCTCCCCTCATTATTGCTGTAAAGTGATTCCCTATTCCGCTGATTTTCCCTTTAGAGGGATTAAGGCGTGGGCCCTAGAGACTCGCTACACGCTAGGCTTAGCTTGCATGAGAAATTGAGATAAGATTCAATACGATGCTAAGATTGGTTGACTGCAGCCCTTTACCCGTTCCTATCTCACGCTAGTTCCCTTACCTCCTGGTATAATTTCCTCTATCTTCTGACCGTGAACTTATTCCTGGGTCTTCCTCTGGGGACTTTTCCCTCTATTTTACCTTCAGTTATGTTCTTCATTAACCCATTGTGTCTCGGGGCGTGTCCAATCCAACTGGTTCTTCTTTTTTCTACGATATTCCATATTGTCCTTTCCTCCTAATTTTTGAAGATTTAACCAAAAAATAATAAAATACAAAGAAAAGCTGCACGCTTCGTTAAAAACTACTACGAGCGTACATATAGTGTCTCACAAATTTTAGAGGGATTATGGTGGGAGCCCCCATAGACTCGGAGGCTACACGCTAGGCGTAGCTTGCTTGAGAAATTCAGAACTGGTATGTTTCAGAGCGACACAGAGAATATTATCATGACGCCCCACTACATCTCTATATCTGACAGGAGCGATAAAATAAGAGAGATACACTGCTGATCAGGCAGGTACAAACACTCGTTCTTTTCGCGCACAATTAGCGACCACAGAAAAAACTTAGCACCACTAAATACACTCCAATAATACTTGTCACCATTTCACCCCCCAAAACTTTACATATTTATACGGCTGGTATCCTAACACCCCTGGCCACACGCCCATTCGGTGGCTCACGGGGTAGTATGTCGATGTAATCTGTCCCGGAAATCATCTGACCAAAAGTGACGAGGTGCGTGGACCTCAGGATGGAAGAGCGACACGAGGTGTTTCAGGAAGCCAGATTTTTCGTAATTTTTCTGCAGCATGACTGATTTCTGCATTACTCCTGCTCGAGGACGCGGTCGTTCATTTATTTCATATACTTTTAAATTATAATTAATCCAGAAGCTCCCCCACTTGACACTCACTTCAACCTAAACCTAATATTTAATACTTCGGAACCAAACTTATGTGTAGTATCCTCGTTGAAGTTTTCGTAAGCCATGAAAATTCAGCTATATTCACCGTAGGAAGTTTGGTGTAAGGCTCGACTCATCTTGGCCTGTTTTTATTTGCATCTTCAAGAGATATTGTTGTTAACGATTACATGCACATCCATTAGATATTACAGGCATTATCCGCTTGGCTTAAGGTAGTTTGAGCGAAATTTCATTTCATCAAGAAATCAATGAATTTGTTCTCATTTTAAAGGAAAATATGTCACTCTTCCAAAGATACCGAAAAATCAGCCCCTGAGCTGACTACTTTATGAGATTTTTGACGAATAATACCAACTCTTTACAAGGGAAATGGTACGTTCATGCTATCCAGAGAGACCTTATTTGAAAAAAATGAGGCCTTTCAAACACCTAGATCCGCTTAAAAAATTAACATGGTGCAGTTTGTATGTTTTCTCGACTATCTCTTAAAATAAATCATATTATCAACGTAGCATTTTTTTCAGAATCGCAAAAAACCTTCCGTTGTGGAGGAGTTTTAAACGTACCGCGTGAAAAAAATGAGTCAAATCAAAGACTTATGTGAATATTTTTATTTGATTACCTAGAATTTCAGTCATATACAAGTATATTATAGCGCTATTAATAAAGTAGTATTAAATTCATGCTTCCTACGGTAGCTAAAATTAAAATGTATAACTCGAATATGGTCCCCATTATGACTAGGGAACAATCTCGCTCAGACTAACTTAAGAGGACTTGACCCATGACCTATTCCTGACCTTTTCTTCAAGCGAATATGGCGTTAGGATACGTGGAGGTAAGTGACCGTAAAAATGTCACGAAGCGCCAGTCTCCATCAACCAACTTCAAGCAGAGTATATATATTAATAAGTTTATGAATTCTTTGCGTAAGCTTAATAGGAGATAACTGATGGCAGGAACATTAAGTATGCGTGTCAAGAAAAGGCTGAGGAAGAGTTCAATATGGAGTGCAGCGTTGTATGGTTCAGAGATGTGGATACTGCCTTTTACAAAGTGTTTTGTGGTGTTGGAGCATGCTGTAGTCTAAGTGACCTGTCAGAGAAGCCGAATTATCACGGTCGGCATGACCATCAGTAAGTACAAGGTGAGAACAATCTTCTCTGCCTCCAACAGAGCAAGGAACTCCTTTAAGGCGAGGACTTTTTGTGACTGGAACTATTTGTCCGGTGAAGTATTCAATGACTGTCCTATGAATCTTAATGTGTTTCAAGAGAGTTTGCGCCATATGAAGACAAAGCTAGTTGTATGTAATGATTTATTTCAATTACCGATCACGTGATTTATTTTTCCTGCTGTCTTGTTTGTTCGTTAACGATTTTTATGTACCTTGACCAACTCCCATTGCCTCCGGAAATGTAAAATTCCTATTGCAAGGTTACAATGAAATTAAAAAAAAAAGTTCTCCTGAGGATAGACCGTGAGAATAGCCCGCAGGCGTAGGAGTAGAAGTTTATTCTGGTCTTTTCGATGCGTTGACGGCCCTTGGTGATACCGCTACAGGCTTTGGAGAGGTGGACGTGGAAAATTGAGAAGATACGATGGACGAAAACAAGGAAGACAGACGAGGAAGTACTCGGCATGGTGGGTGAGGAGTGTAAACTTCTTTATAAGAGGCCAGGAAGAGGCAGAGCAGGCGGTTGGGACGAGTGATGAGAGGCGAAGGGCTGCTGAAGACTGCGATTGAGGGGACGATGCTGGCTAATGGCTGGTTACGAGAAAATTTAGTTATGGAATCAATAGTTATGAGATTCATGAAGCTAAGAAACTCATGAAAATATTAGGGTTACTGGAACGCATATGCTAATTACATAACTTATTTACCAATAGCTTATTGCTTCAAATTATTTACCTAATCTTCTACCGCCAGATGAAATGTTGTAAGTTTAACCGATGAATGCTAATGCACATTTTAATTAGTCCGTAAGAGTCAGCAAACAGGTCATTTGTCTCAAAACAACTATTTTATCAACAAATTAAATCTCTAAGTGGTTCATTGCGAATCCACCATCTTGGATTCTTATGGAACTCAAAACGCCATCCCGTCGGTTACGAGGGATTCCCTTCGAGGCCCGGTTACACGATAAATTAACCTGTACGTGTTCATGTACAATTTAATGAACGAATGCATGAACCAAATAGAACAGGTTCTATTTCCCTGTTCACACGTTCATGCATTCGTACAAGTTGGTGTGGTCGCACGGCAAATTTTCGCGTTCATTCACGCGTCCATGCATTCGTAAATTAAACCTACGGGCTAATGTATCGTGTAACCAGGACTTGAGATTAATATTGAATCTTTCTGCAACACTTATTGAATGGTTTCCGAGGCTTATAGGTTGAATAACTTGAATATAACGTATGTGTCGTTCCTGCAACTGGCCATAAGCGGGGCAAGGGAAGAAAGAGAAGAGGCTTTGTCGATCGGTGATGAAGAGAGCTAGGACGTATACCGAGCTGAATTGGTGCGTGGTAAAAAGAGTTCAGAGACTTCTATGAGAGTGGTAGACGAGTAAAGTAAAGACATTTGTCTCAGTCAGAAGTTGTCTCAAAAACTTCGTAGCAATTTCCATAAAGAATAGGCCACAAGACCTGAGAATCGAAGCATGGAGTTTTGACTTTCCAGATCAATGTATATACTAAATGATTTAAGATTTTCCCGGTGTATTATATTTAAATATCTCTCTCGGGCTTCAGTGCTATAGTGGTCACAGCGGAAATAACTCGTGCCTTGAAAATGGAAAACAAGTCGTTTTCCGAAACGTCGGCGGATTATGAAAACATTACCCGGTGCGAAGCCCGAGAAAGATATTTAAATGTATATACTACCTGCATAGGCTTCCTGATAATCATGGCCGACATAGGAGAGTTTAAAGCAACATGGCCTTGGCTAGTGACCTTAAAAAATTGACGATTGATTAGGTCTGTGCGTTGGCTCGTACAACCAAATGGCCGTCAATGGATTCCCTGAACAGATGATCTTATCCTCAGCGCGATTCCTGAGTCGGCAAGCTGGAGGCGATGCTGCGCTGTCCATAAGACATTTACGAATGATAGCCGATATAAACAACACACATACGTAAATGGGGATTACGTCGTCTTTTATGAGGTCTAAAATCTAGAGCAAAGTAATGATTAACTAAAAGTCATCATTGGTCATTCAGTCTTGACATTGGTTGACTGCAGCCCTCCACCCTTCCCGAATTGCATCGGATATTTGGGGAGGCGACCGACTGCTAAGGCCATTTGCGCCATAGGGGACAGGTAAGGGAGGAAGGCCGGGATAGAATCCCGGCGTCGGCATTAGCCTTCTCTTGACGAAAGGCGCCAAAGGGACCACGGTCTCACGTCTCATCCGACAGACGGAGTAATGTACCTGAAGTGCCCTCCACAAGACACGGTAGTAGGGATCAGGTTTGCTCTGAAGAATATCCTCATCTGCAGGGATTTGAACCCTGGCTGCCTAGGTTAGCCAGTAGTCTTGCCACCACACCGAACCCGATCCCCTCCACCCTTTCCTATTTAAAGCTAGTTCCCTTACCTTCTGGTATCTCTTCCTATGTACTTTCCTCTTTGTTTGAACCATGAACTTATTCTTGGATCTTCCTCTGTGGGCTTTCCCCCTATTTTACCTTCAAGTACTGAACTTAGGTACTTCACCGAAAGTATGACGACACTAAATCAAGCAATACGGCAAAGGCAGGTTAAAATTCCTTCTGCGACATGCGCGTACATTTCCAATTAAAAGACGATCTTCGGTACATCATTTTTACATAAAAGGTAGCATTAATACCGGGTTCAACACAAAACTAACAATAAAACTGATAATGCATGTAATAGTAAACAATTGGCATTATTTGCCATCTATTAACGCTTACGACATCAAGCTAAAAATGAAATTGAAATGAGTATGGAACAAAAGCCATTACTAACTGAATAGGAGAATTGATTCAGGAGACATTCAAATAGTGTAGAGCGTATTTAAATATCTTCCTATCCTTCGGAAACATAAATAATTTATAATCAGGGGATCTATTCGGTATCCTAATACGCATGGGTACAAAACCATTTTTCTGAGCAGTAGAAGCCATAGTTTGAACGCTAATGGAATAAGCGTTTCACTTGGAGTTATGGCCCAGCGAGTAATTAACAATGACACCGATGCACTCGCATTTCCGATATGATCTGTGACGTCATTTCCCGCGACTTACCGTTTCCTGTCGTTTCCGCTTTCGTTCGAGACGATTAACATTGATTTTTTTTTCGGAAAAATGAGGTTCAGAAATGAAACAAGTTACCTCGTGTTTTATCAAAAACATATTTTTCGAATACCATTCTGAAAATTCGTTTATTATCCAATCGCTAGTCGCGAATACCATATTCCACATTTTCTTTTAATTTTAACCCCCCCATAACCTACTTCCAAGCTTAATTGACAGCCATTATGGTCAGTTACCGATGACAGGAAAAACTGCAATTTAAACCTGTCTGTTCTGCGGCCTATTGTCCGAATTTTATCCTCATGATCCGATCTACCGCAGTATGTCGGCGTTCTTAAGATATTAATAATTATTTAAGGAGTCCATCTAAGAAATAAGAGATAATTTATAAATAGGGAGAGTTCATGAAACCCTAATTTGGTAATAAGATCCATAATTTTACTTTTTAGTAAGTATCGACCTCATAGCTCTTTATTCGCGCTCCCGGCCATTAAGATCATTATTCCGCGGAAGCCTCCATCACGATCCTTTCTTCACCGGGCGATGATTCCACCACGCCGCCACTGAGACCAGCCAAATATCTTAACGGTTACAATATTAACATTCACTACGTTTACCAATCGATCTCAGATCGATGTGAACTCGGACCGATCTGAAAATTCCAAGCGAGCCGACTCAGATCGCCTGGTTTACCAACACGGACTGAAAATATCGATAGTGAGTAATCGAATCTATCAATTGAAGCACGATTGACCAGGTGTTTAAACAAGTGCGGAGTTAGAAATTTTCAGTCGCATTCCAAGTGAACACAATCGTCCAATTAGAGATGCAATCGCGATGTGCTGCGTTATCATCAACGTCACTTCACTCGCCATGACTGCACTCTTGTTACAACTGGTTACGCCTTGAATAATAACGGTTATATTTAGTTTCCCTATGGCAACCAAAAGAATAACGAGGAGCGCCAAAGACACGCCGTTTCCGATCGATCTGAAATCTCAGACCTGCTGAGAAACCGAACCGAGTCAGCCCGCTTCTCAGATCGATCCCACTAGCCCGTTTGCGTTTACCATAAATTACGTGAATGTGTGGAACGAAATTCATTACTCGCTGAATAGTGGAGAGATATGGGAGGTAGGTATTCAAATCAAGTTGAGCGCGTTTGCGTAAATACAATCTTCCAATCCTTCAGATGCGTAAATAATATAAGTTCAGGCAGTTTATTCGTTATTCGTTCAGGCATTCATTCAGTAAGGTAGATGGAGAGGGCGCTTGCTATGCTGACCAATGCTAGACGATGAAGCCAGGTCACCTTCTTCGTTAACCGTCATTTTCCTGACACTTGCGGGTAAATTCACTAATTTTGCAATTTTTACTATTGCTTCCGTCGATAGCTAAATAGAAATCAATATGTACTTACTTCTTTAAAATGCATTCTCCTCACAAATTTAGTTTTTTATTTAAATTAATAGCAATCCTCATTTCCCATGAAAACTATTGCAAAGTTGAGCAGAATCCATAGAATTGGGTCGCTAATAGGTACATGTTTCCAGAATTACTTAAGTTTCAAACAGATGGTTGATATTTTTGCTTTCAATCCGCTAATTCGTATAAATTCCGTCGTTATATCCATAGGAGAGTACGGAGAGAGCAGGGTTAAACAATATGCCTTGAATTTCAAACAGATGGTTGATATTCTTACTATTTCCTATTATTTTAGTAAAAATAATCCATAATTTCTATGAACACTCTGTTAAATCAATAACATTAAATGACCAATGTATGTTTCAAGAGTTACTTGGCTTAAATTTCAAACATATGGTAGAAGTTCTTGCTTTTCATCCGCCAATTCATCCACTCCGTCCTGCTATCCATAGCAATTTGTAAGGAGAGGGCAGGTTCAATAGCTTCAGCTTACTTACAGCTTAGAGCAGATTTACAAAAACTTTTCCATAATGCTCAGGAATTAACAAAACTTTGTGATTTCTACGTAGAATGTTTATTCCACGAAACAGGTCGTCCAATAAATATTCTACGTAATTCTTACATTTTTTAAAGTCTGATGATGTCGACTGTTCGACGAAACTTGTAGTCCAATAAATATTCTACGTAAAACTTAAAAAGTTATGTTAATTCCTGAGCATTATGAGAGAGCAGGGTTAAACAATACGGTTGTTATTTCGGTTGTCAGGCTTCAGTTTTATGACGTAGTGCCATCTCCATATATCTCAATCACTGCGTTTACCAATCGAACTCAGATCGATTTGACCGGTTCAGCTCGGATTGGTAAACGCAACGGGCTAGTGAGATCGATATGAGAAGCGGGCTAACTTGGCTCGCTTTCTCTGCCAGTCTGAGATTTCAAATCGATATGAACCGATTCAAATCGATATTTCAATCGATTTCGCATTGGTGAAACGGGCGATCCTTCGAGTCGGCAGGCTTAGAATGTTCAGATCGCTCCAAGTTCATATCGATCTAGGTTTGATTGGTAAACGCATTGAATGTGTGTACTGTTACACATCGGAGCAAAATTCCAATATCCTGAGCGGTGGAGGCCATTGCTTCCATCCTTCCATCAATCCATGTCGACCGCAAACGATTCCAATTTTTTGCCCCCACCAGGTGGTCTTCGCAGCCGTGCTGGCACTCGCAGTGGCCGCCCCCGCCGGCCCCCCAGTCCCGGGCACAGTCCTCACATACTCCGCCCCCATCGCCGCCCCAGTGGCCATCTCATACTCCGCCCCCGCCGTCATCCCTGCCCCCGTCACCTACCACACCGGATACCACGTGGCCTACGAAGTCGAGCCCGTCGAGCAGCACGGATACTCCATCAAGTACTGAAGAAGAGGATATAAGTGACTACTGAGATCCGAGGAAGATTTACGACACCAACCTGAATCGCACATCTCAGAGAGAAGAGACGGAACGTCACACAGGTCATCATCACCACATTCCTGCAGTGGACGCGCGTGTGCGCAAAACTGTTTTTATTTTCCTTTCCCGTGTCAACCCCAAAAAATACATGTCTATTAAAGTTCCATAAGCAGTAAGCCAAAAGCAGTTTTTTCTTCGGTATCCCCCCTCCTAAATGTAAGGCGGCTGATTAAATAAGCCTGAGAATTTTATTTTTAACTGAAGCACCTCCATATTTATATTTCAGCTACCTTGAATACTGTGGTACGTCGACTCAGGGGCGGATTAAGGTGACCCTGACTTGACTATGTGATACAAGACAAATACTAACTTACACATTGTCATTAATTAAGTATTTTAAAATCCTATTTTCGCTGATGAAACGGGTACCTATTGAAACTAAAGTTAAGTTACAAAATATGCAGATTATTCCACGAATATATTTTTAATGGCCACATTTGTCCAGCCATCGGGGCCGACTGTAGCGCCATTTGCATGAAACTATTGTATTTTGACTTCATTTACGTAAGTAATTCGATGATAACTTTTTTAAATAGGTGGTAAGATGCCTTTATATTATTTTATCCAATTTCCTTGGGCATTCCATCGCTTAAATTTTTTAAAGTAAATGGATATGCTTACTCATTCAAAATGACTTTTTTCGGCTGTTATCTGAGCAATCTCGAGATGAATCTGGATTCATAAGAGCCCATGTTACAACTACCACTTCCACGGCTGAGCTACAGTAAAACTATCCCGTAGACACGATTTTATTTTCATGTCAGTTTATAAAACGCACTTAAAAGATGTTAGAGTCAAGATTTCAGAAAATCTGGGATAAGTGACCCCGAGGTCAGATCCACCTAAAGGTCGGTGTTTTAATGAGGTAGACGGGTGGGCAAGCAGGTCGCGCCTTTCCGGGTGCCTGGGTGGTGTGCAATGCCCCACAACAACTGTGGACCTAACAGGGGATCAACATTCCGAAAGTTAAAAAAGTAGATAAAATATGAAGCGCTTGAAAAGCAATTTTAACCTCAACTAAGATAATTTAGTTTTTCTGTGCCTGCGGTAGATTTGATAATGTATTGAATAAATCCCTGGTAATATTTTATAACCGCAAACAAAAGATGCAAGGAAAACTGTTCAATATTAATGCCTAACAAAATGAAAATTATTTCTACTACTACTACAATAGAAAGAAAGTACCATAGCTCCAGGCTAGCCAATGCATATTTAGATCTTTCAAAACAAGAATTTTTTGCGAGGCGTTGGAAATTTAAAAAAAAAACAATTTCAATAGGGATTATGGTCAAAGGATAAGGTAGTCATGGCTACCCGTAATTTCCAGAAGAAAGAACAATTTCTAGAAGACTGGACACCACCCACACCCCTTTCACTCGACACCCCTTTCATCTCTGTGAGGATGTATAATTGATGCACAATAAAGGCATAAGTGTCATTCAGCTCATTGACCTCATAAGTGTCACTCATGTGGTCTCCTACAAAGGAGAAGAAATGTTGGCTTGGCCAATTTCTGATTCAGGTTTCCCAAAAAGCCTACTGCTTGACTTACATAGAATGTGAAAGTTTTAATAATTTGAAAAAATGAAAATTGTTTGGTATAACAGAAAAATGATACATTTTTCATAAAATATTTTTATTTCATTGACAAAAGTAAAAAAATAAGATAATTGGAAAAACTGCTTATCAAAGGAGAAAAATAGACATTTAAAAAAAAAACATAATTTAGTTCTGTCTTCAGAACCATGGTAGTACGTGTATCCATACTACCATGTTCAGAATTATCATTACTTCAATTGGACTGTTTTCTCTGGTACATTTACCTGATGGTCAGTAGGTACGTTGAACTTCGGCTTAAATTATGTACTTGGCAGTGAATATTAAGACAAACAGAATCAGTCAACCCAAAACTCTGAGATAAACCCAGGTAAAAATCTTTGGCATGTAACTGCCCTGAAACTGGGCTGTGGCTGCTCTGAAAGACCAATTTCTGATCTTGCAGTGGTCTGTTACCGGTCAGGACTTGTAACGTCATAATAATCCAGAGAAGTTCAGTCCAGTTACAGACTGATTCCAGATTAGGTATTGGCCTTTCAGAGCAGTTACAGACCAAATATTTGTACCTATAGGGCCCAGCACATGAAAAAACCTAGAGGATTTTGAAATTCAAAGGGCCCATTGCCTTTTAGGTTTGCATTCAAACCCACCTCAAATGGTATTTATCTAGCTATATTGATTAGTCTAGCGGGTAGGCTACATGTAACTCTCATGCTTACTCTTCCATAAAAACTTATTTGCATAGGAGAAACCTTGATAATCCGATATAAACATGTAAGGATGGAACACCTGTACAGTTATCCAGAAGAACCAGACCTCCATTAAATATAATCAAGGAAGTTACTGATGACAATTACCTTATAAGACAAAGTTTTGATGGAACGGATTCATTATTTCAAATATTAACAATGACAGTAGCTTTGGTGTAGCTGAAAGGACTCATTAACATATTCAAGTCATCACAGACTTCCTATACCTTGTCCAGGATAACAGCGTAGTGGGCAGAAAATCAACCAACCAGTAAATATGTCCTACACTGTTTTGGGAACAGAATCATGCGACTGAATAACTCGTGATGGTGATCTTCATTATCATCAGACAATCATAAAAAATTATTTTTTTGCCTCATTCTAAGCCAAATCAGTCTATTTTAATTGTGCTATTACCTTGGACTGACTTGAGTAGCAGGTACCAGCCTCTTTCATTAGGGACTCAACTGTAAGTGCAAAACCCTCACCCACGTACGAACTAGCTATTACCTATCTTATGAACAAATGATTTAGGAACAAATGACAAGGATAAATTTGCACACTCATTCTTTTGAACACATTGGTTAATTGATTTAGCAAACTGTTACTTGGTATTGAAAATAAACAATTCCATGGTTTGCCATTGTAATGCACCAAATCTCATCCAAAACTTCATGCACTATGTTCACATTTTATTCATAACTTGGTTAATTGTCACCACTCAAACTTTACAACTCAAGGGAACCTCAGAAATATGTTCCTTGTAGCGCAAATTTGCCACAAGCAATTAGAATATGCTGTCATTCAATATTTCTTGTTATAACCCAAGATGTGAACTACAGTATTAATTGAAATTGCAATAAAATACGAGGTTCTAATTCCTTTTCTGACTGCAGGTGAGTATTTGAAATTAATAGCTTCTTGCGGGTAAACTGTCACCTTTCAAATTTTACAATAATGGGGTACCTCAAAATTTATACCATTGACCAAGTTCACAACATGCAAATTGACTTTGCTATCATCCAATATTTATGAATATTATAACCCAAGATGTGAATATCAGCATTGAAAAATTTGCAGTAACATAGGGTTCTTTTAACTACTCGGAGAGTTAACTAGAATATAAAACCGTAGAGCTCAAAGAAGCTGCCCGAACAGCCATGAATAATGGATGGATATTGGTCCAATATCGGCTCTACATTGGCAACATTGGCCTAGTATTGCCATTATTTAGCCAACATTAGTCCAATATTGGGAGCCATTATAGGCCCCTTATCACGAGCTAATATTGGCCCAATATCAGGAGCCAACATAGGACCAGAAAGATCCCAGAAGCCAGTGAAAGTTCACTAATCAAAACCAACACATGCACATTACTTAATCCATAATGATACTCCATTAGGGCAGCTTTCTGAGCATGTAAGTCTGAATTAAGGCTTACCTTCAATTATGTGGTCTAGAGGATGAATCTTGGCTAAACAACGTAAAACGTTATCATTTCAACATCAGACCAATGTAAGCTCATCGGCAAACAATATTTGGTTGATAATGGTCCAATATTGGGTGGCTGCTTGGGTAGCTTCCAGCATTTCTAGGTTAATCATCAACACAGTTCCGTGGAAAAAACTGAAATCTACACGAACAGCATAGGATGTTTAAGAGGATTAACACCAAGGAAAAATAAGTGCTGCCAAGGTATGGTTAGATAAGGTATGGAACCATCTCTTTACCTGACTTTGTGTGGCAAAAGCAATTAGCCTTAGAAGTTGACCCACTTGATACTATCTTACAGGCTTTGGCCAACTCCATGCCACCAGAATAATCTTTTAAATACTAGACAAATTAGCATACTGCATACGCTTAAAACAGAAATACAATAATTCCAAAAGTAATCAATAAATTAAAAATGCAAATATTCAATCTAACCAAACCCAGGAAAAATATTAGGTCAGTAACGTGGGATATTCTGAATGAAGATAAACCATACGAAAACAGAAGTAATGAGATTCTCTAGGACAAAGAAAACAAGGCTGACCATTAAATTGGAGGACACAAACTTGAGCAAGTAGAGCATTTTAATTACTTAGGTAGTAAGCTAGATTAAAAAACCGACATATTAGCAAAGGCATACGGAAAAGAATAGTGTTAGCCAAGGAGGCTTTTAGTAATAGAAGGGAGCTGATGATGGGGACCTCAGGTAAGGATGTGAACAAGAGGCTGGTGAATAGCTTGATATGGAGCGTAGCGTCGTATGGGGTAGAAATGTGAACCCTCAGAAAGGAGGATGAGAATAGGCTGCATGCATTTGAGATGTGGATAAGGAGAAGGATGCAGAAGGTGAGGTGAATGGAGACGAAGACTGACGAGGAAGTGCTTGAGATGGTGGGTGAGGAAAGGAAACTTCTGAATGAAATTCAAGATCGGCAGAGTAGGTGACTGGAGGATGTAATAAGGGGCTGAGGATGGGTGGCTCACCAATGTGATAGAGGTGGGGATGTTGGACAAGCGGGTAAGGGGAAGGAGGAGAATAGGTTTTATGGACAGGATGAAGAAGGGTAGATTGTATGCTGAGGAGAGAAATGACATAACGGTACAAGATAGGCCCCAGAAAGTGTAGAAAACCGAGAGGAGATTCTTTGACATTCAATAAAATCTACCTCAACCTTTATCTTCCGAGCGTGTCTCTCCAGCACAAAAATTGTGTCCCTGCCGAGCGTGTTCGTTTGGCACATTGATGGACATTTAAAAACCACTGGTCATCTAAAAAACCCCGGCCAGCAAGGCTTACGACTACGGAAAAACTCAGGAAGGTTAAGGTTAACCAATAGAGTACTTTATAATAATAAACTACTCTGAAAGACTAATATCTGACCTCAAAGTGGTCCATAACTGGACTGAACTGGATTTTTTTTAAAAGTTATAAATCCAGACCAGTAACAGACCACTCTTAGATGAAATATTAGAATTTCCGAGCAGTTACAGACCAAATATTTTTATCTGGGAATACTTAAAGTTCAACTATCATAGAAAATATCAAAGTACATACATTCTAAATTAGCACAGCTTAGGTATAAGCAGTTATGCACTCAATTACTTTAAAGAGCTATACCACAACATATAGCTGACACTTCACATTAAATACAATTTTAAGTATCAGCAGTTATCATTTTCCTTTATCTTCCTCTGCTAAAACAATTTATACAAGGAAGCAATAACTAAACAATTTACGTCTCAGATTATAGCATACTGGAGCTTGCCCTGTCTTTACTACTGAACGTTAATCAGGATTCATAATGGCATCCTGGCAGCTTCATTATAAAGGATAAAACATATGAAAAAATTATGTTTAAGAGAAATCTTATATGTTGAAGAAGTCAATTGTTTTTTGCACATAAGATTAGGTGAAATAGGATGATAAATCAAAAAGCAGCCATAGATATCCCAAGGATACCCATTCTTCTAATTTTTGTGCCACTGAGGACATTCTTTACTTGCAGCACCTTTCGTGAATTACACTTTTCATTGAAAAGAGTTCTTCAACTTCATGTCTTTGTTTCTACACCTAATTTCATTCAGGGTACTCTCTAAGTATGCATGTTTACACATGGCTACATTTAGCTCTATTATGAATATCCACCAGAAAATGATTTTGGTTGTTGTTTTTGGGGGGGATCAGGAGGGGAGATATTGCTCCTTCTCGGTCTTAATCCTGAACTACATCTCAAATGAACTCTGTTAAAAATTATCACTGAAATGTAACAAAAGTGAATGGTAGAAAGGTGTAATTGAAAAAAAACCTCTCTTGTCAACACGAAAATTATTTATTTTAAATTTCCATTCAAACTTGACCACTTTGATAAGCCCTGCAGGTAAATCCTATGCAGCACAAATTTTCAGGAGCCATAACATGTAGCATTAAATAGCTAAAACAGGAGCAGCCCATTAAAAGACTGAACTGTACACAAACATACATTATTCAACATCAACTCTAAACATTAGAATCCAAATCTCGACATGGACGGACATAATACATGTACACAAAAAATGCATCTAAATTCTTTGGTATGATTATAGGCACATAAGACCCATGCCTAAAAATAGTTGCTTTGCAGCAAAATATACACATCCACAATGGAATTCACAAGAATAAATATTTTCAAATTTCCATATGAATCAGGAAAACACTCAAGAGGAATGGACAAAGGTTGATTCACAAGAAAAATATAGTTGATGTTAAAATTGTTAAGATTCAATGACATTACACAAAAATTTCAGGGAACATGAATATGAATTATAAATTATGAATATGAATCACCTGTACTTCACTAATTATAGCATTATGAACAGGCATCTCAGGCATTGCTCACATTTAAGGTTCTGGTAGAAGTGGACAAAAGGAGAAACTGAAAAATCACTGACAAAACAATATTGTGAAATTCACAGAGGAAAATCATTTGTCTGGACAGGGATTTGAACCCAGACCCTTCACTTATGAACTAAGTGCTATATTCAATAAAGCTACGCACAAATCCTCTTCCAACATTATTTCCTCGTAGGCTTTAAGGTGGAGCTGGCCTCAAAGTCACTTATTCCAGATATTCTGAAAACTTAAGTACCTTTGAAGTGCATTTTATAAAAAAAACATGAAAATAAAATCATGTTTTTATGGTAGTTATACGTACTGTAATTTGGCCTTGAAAGTGGAGATTTTAATATGGGCTCTAGTGAAGTTTGCTCAGATTACAGCAGAAAAACATCAATTTGAATGAGAAACCATATTCAAGCTTTAAATTAAACTCTTCATAAGGTGTAAAAAGTCCTGGGAAATTTATTATAAATAAAATGTAAGCCTCTTATCTTACTTCTTACGTAAGCATCTTACCCCCTGATATTTGAGGATTACTGCCATATTTGAAGTGAAAATGAGGTAGTTCCATGAAAATTGCACTGCAATCGGCCCTGAGCTGAATTGCTGAGTTCACATGGGTGCGGAATCTGCAGAAATGGCGTGTCTGTAGAAATGCATCAAGCCAATCACAGAGGAGTGGGCAGAGTCTGTTCCGCAGGCTCCGCAGGTCAGCTTTCCCACATAAATTGTCTAAAACTGTCATTCAATGAAGGAGTTTTGTAGTTTTCCATTCGCACCAGCCGATTTTTGACTGTTTTCGCGGAGTCTGACACCACGTTTCGCCTGCGGAAAGGTGAAAATATCAAAATTTGCTGTCCACACCTTCCGCGGGCTTAAGCTCCGCCCCCTGCAGAACAGACTCAGCCCACTCTTCTGTGATTGGCTAGATGCATTTCCGCAGATACGCAGTTCCACAGATTCCGCACCCAGGTGAACCCATCTTATGGCTACATGAAAACGATCATAAAAAATGTATTCATAGAATAATCTGCATAGGCTGTCCTTTACTGTTGGTTTGTAATAGATAACCCATTTCATTAGGAAAATTAGGATTGGTTTAAAAACTGAATAAATAAAAATGAGTAACTTGGTACACTCACACAGTCAAGCCAGAGCCACCTTAAGGAATGAGATTCCCTCACAAGTGTGCCAACCCAGGTGAATGGTGGGGATCAGGATGGCGTGGTGGCTAGAGTACTGGCTAACCATACAGACAGCCACTGTTCAAATCCCTGCAGAGGAGGATGTTTTTCAGAGGAAACCTAATCCCTACTTGAGTCTTGTTGGGAGCACTTCAGGTACAGTAAATCCTCGGTATGTGTCCATTGGATTTACGTCTGATTCGATGTTACGTCCAAGGTGACAAGGGCCTTCGGAAATCATTCCCCGTTTAATGCTAATAAAATAGACCATATGTGCATATGCTTTCATTTTTTCATAACTGAGACAATCATCCTGTATGAAATAGCAATTTCTTCCTAGATTAAGGCAAAAAACGAATTTTGAAATTAGCGTCTTGATTTATCACAGGATTCAAGTGGTCACAAATATCTGGATCCATTTTATGTTGTTTCAGCTTACGTCGCTCTTCTTCAACAAGCATCTCCGATGTAAATCAGTGACTTACTGTACTCCATCAGTCAGATGAGTCGTTAAACTGTGTTAAACTGTTGTTTTTTTTTCAAGAGAACACCAATAATTTCGCTGGCATTTGTCAACTGGTCAAGGTAGTGCCTCCAGGGGTGTGTATATAAATAGCTTCAAACCAAATATGATTCAATCCTGTTTTTCTTAGGGCTTCACTTCTTGGGAATGTTTTTTAAAAATTACGAGGTATTCAGTCTTAGCATGAATGCAAAAACTGAACAAGGAGGGGATCACATTGGTGTGGTGGCTAGAGTGTTGGCTAACCATATTGACGACCAGGGTTCAAATCCCTGTGGAGGAGGATATCTTTCAGAAGAAACACGATCCTTATTTGAGTCTTTTGTGGAGGTTACGTCAAGTACATTCCTCCATATGTCGGATGAGACGTGAAACCATGGTCCTCTTGGCACCTTTCGTTAAGAGCAAGCTAATGCCGACGCCAGGCAGCTATCCACTCTTCCTCCCTTACCTTCCTCTATGGTGCAAATGACCTTAGCTGTTGGTCACCTCCCAATATATCCAATCCAATCCCAAGCAAATGATTTTTCCTCGGTAAATTTCACACAATTACGTGACCACCAGTGGTTGACACTGTTAAAGTTACTTCCAGGCTGGTTCAACAGTTCTCTGAATAATACAATCTACACCCAAGGCATAATATCTTATCAGGAACAATGAGTATTATTCTGATGTAAGTTCTCACACATTTCATTCCATAGATAATTCCATTCTCCTCCCTTACGTATGAGGAGTAATATGCATACTAGCAAGCATACTCAAGACTTTCTGAGTATACGTATTACCTAACACCACTAAAGCTTTTTAAAACCATTGCTGGCAAACTTATTTATTTAATTACATCCTTTCCATCACTGCATACTCAAATCCCATAAAAAACTTATGGTCGTACATATTATAATTAATCCTGTCAAGGTAATGTGTTCAAAAATATTTCAAGAGACTCATTTTAATGGTGTTGCTTGGTTTATTCTAAGAGAATATAAAGGAGTAGTCCATTCCTAACTGGTGAAAAGATGGACAAAGTTGAGTGAGATCTTGTCTCATTATTAATTTGAATGTAATACGTCGCAGTTCAGCCCTAACGATAATTCCTCTCACTGCTAGCTTGTTCCAATCAGGGAGACTAATTCTCCGAAATCCATTTTTCTATCATTATCTACATTGTAGGTTGCTTGAGAAATTCAGAACTGGTGTGTTTCAGAGATATACAGAATATTGTCATGATGCCATACTACATCTCTCGGTCTGACAGAAGCAATAAAATAAGAGAGATACATTGCCTTACAGATAGGTACAGAAACTTGTTCTCTTGGCGCACACTAAGCGACCAAAATCAAAACTGAGCTACACTAAATACACTCCTATAATACATATTGCCATTTCATCTTCCAAAACCTTACATCTTTACATGGCTGGTGGTCTAACACCCCATGCCCCACACCCATGCAGCAGCTCACAGGGTAGTATGTAGATGTAGTAGTAGTTTTTAAACTTGGAATGATAATCATATCAATAAATTCCACCAAGTGTGCCTACACAGGGGTTACATGATGCAATTTGCACCACTGTAATTTCTGAGGGTCAGGGGAAATTTTGAAAAACTATTTTCAACAGCAAAGGCAGAAAACTAAATAAAATAAAATTTTAAAAACTGGACAACGAGAGTGACAAATTTTATCTGAGGTATTCGAAATATTACTTTTTGGGCAGCTGGGTGGGATTTGGGAAAAGTTTTTCATGAAAGAAGGAAATAAATAAAATATTATATGTACAGAAAAAGATATAGGATGGGATTTTTAGGATAAGTGTAAAGATTTTTGATCCAGCTTATGATCCTTTTCCTTTTTTAAATAAATTTATTAATTATTCAAATTTAAAACGAGGAAGCTGGAAGGAATAACTAAATTTTAGGGGGGGGGGGGGTAGAAATAGGAATTTGGGCGGGTTTGTGCTATAGCTTTTGAGGGGGGGTTGGCACCCTTGCATTCCACAGAGGATAATTTTTCGAAGATAAGGGATACATTTTGGATTTAAATACAAAAAAATATTATATTGCATTTTGAAGGTATAAATAATAACTTCTAAATATATTCAAACACGCCTCAAAATAAATACTAGCTGATTTAGAGACGAGTAACATAATTTGCAGCTGTACTTAAGGCCAAGTAATATGCCTTTTACTTAAAAAGTTTAAATACCACACCCTCTTCTTTCTTAAAAATGCTCAACAAACATAAACTTTGAATCCCATCATAACAATTACAATCAACCAGGCTTACTTCGACTATGACTCACACGCATATACACAGGACCCATGCAGGTATAGATTTTTCAAACTGCCAGTCCACACCCCACATTCAAGATCTGGCGAGAACTCAATGAGTGAAGGACAGATAGATATTCTCATGAAAATATGAATTCAATAAGTTAAATGTAAATGTTCTGAAAGTATAAGAAGCAAGCGAGGAGAATGTTTCCAGTGCATCACCTAGATACGGGAGTCAACGAATCCACAATGGAAGCACGAACAGCACAACCACCAAGATCGATGACTCCAAAAACATCCATGATAATATCTGTTATAGATGGGCCCATGTCCTCTCCATTTAAGAAAAAATGCAATGAGCCATTGTCCTTCAACATAACACCCACGCGATCACCTTCCTGAAATTAAAAAAACGAAGACATACAGGAACATGATTATGTAAATGTGATGATTTTAAACATGATATTGTAGGAAAGACAATTTAAAAAGCCATATCAAGAGTATAACGTACTTTTCCTCATGCTACTGATATATATAGTGAGAAATATGCATCTTAACCCTTTCGCTGCTGTGAATGTAGTAGCTACGTTCGCCCGGTTTACTGCTGTGAACGTAGCTCCTACGTTCCGTAGGCAAGTGGTTGTTCCTACCCACGCTACTGAACTTTCTCTTTATCCGCGAATGCCATTCACTAAGTTCATTGTTATACATTGTACTAATCCCATCCCGGGAGCTTGAGTGACTATTGAGTTGCAGGTGCAACGAGAGGCATACTTTCTGTGCCGACGTAGGTTAGCGTTCACGTTTTCGCCGCACAGGGGCTGGAATGTCTCTGCAGTTTGACCGCAGCAAAAGGGTTAACAAAGGATACATAAGAAATATTACGCAGAAAATCAAAAGAAATGTGTTTAGGCCCCATGATGGAAACCCTAATTACATATGGGCCCATGAAGAAAAATAATGTATGGTAAAGATGACACAATCATGAGCTAGCTCTACTGAGAAAAGAAATTGATGTACCTAGTACAAGCTTCTGATATAGATATTTGCGACGTTCAGGTTCACCGTTCGGCAGGTTTCTGGATTTCATCCTCATTGGCATCATTCTGGATGGCGTTGTTTCGCCTACTATGCCATAGGCATCCTCAGGCCAGGACTAAGCGGAGAATGCTTCAAAGATGCCAGTATTTATATGGTTCAACTGGGGTGTCCGCATGTGCACGTTCTTCACTGATTGGTTACTGAGGAATGGTACTGGATGTAACCACTCAGTGAAGAATGCGCACACAGACACTCCAGTTGAACCAAAAAAATCTGGTGTCTTCTAAGCATTCTCCAATTCAGCCTGCTCAGGGGATGCCTAAGGCATTGTAGGAAAAACAACACAATCAAGTATGATACCAACCCAGTCAAAACACGGAAACCTGCCTAACTGCATACCTAGAGTGAGGGTAGCCCAAATATTAATGCCCCATTTTTTATTTAACTCCCTAATAACAGAAATCAGTCCGTTGAAATGGTCATCGAGAGACGCATCTCCATTGGTCACATAGTCTTGTCAGGTTATCACGACACTAAGGTAACTCACATATGAGTGCTCTGATCAATTTTGTAGACTCTGGGGAGGACGGAATGAAAGATTAGGCTAAGAAATATGTCTGGCACAAACTACAGATGTGAAAGAATGTCTATGCTTCTTAATGTCTCTTCTTTTTGTAGACATTTAGAATAATGACACCAAGTACTTCTTGACACAACTACTTCGGACAGTAAAGAGATGATTAGCACAGAGAAAACTTGGCTCCATAACTAGAGGAAGGACTGGCACCGACAGGACAAACACACCTTAGTGAATTGCTGGAAGAAGGTAATAGAGCTTGAAGGAGATTATGAGAATAAATGGAGAAAATATACACAATATTATTCTTTCATATATGTAAATTTCAACTTTGTAAAGTAAATAGAGCAGTGTATGGGGGTAAGTGAGGCAAAGGAGGTTTGCAAGGACAGGTCAGTATGGAGGAAAATATTGACGCAGAGTTAGGTGTACAAATATGTATTTATGAGTGAAACTTTGCGACTGTGCTTACCCCGGAAGGGACCAGCGTGATTGGTATGTATGTATGTAAAGTAAAAAGTTTTTAGAAAAAAATAAGAGGCATTACATTTTGGCTAAAAATTATAGCACAAATTGATTGGATTGGATTTTGGCGACTGATACCTAAGGTGATTTGCACCATAGGGGATAAGTAAGGGAGGAAGGGTGGATAGAAACCCCTGCGTCAGCATTAGCCTGCTCTAAACGAATGGCGCCAAGTGGACCACAGCTTAACGTCTCATCCAACAGACGGAGTACTGTACTTGAAGTGCCCTCCACAAGACACTTAAGTAGGGATCGGGTTTCCACTGAAAAACATCCTCCTCTGCAGGGGTTTGAACTCTGGCCGTCCGTGTGGTTAGCCAGTACTCAAGCCACCACACCAACCCGATCCCCTAACTAAGAAGGAGTAGTGGCATAACTGGCTGACACACTTCTAACAATTGGGAGACAAAGGTTCAAATCCCAAACAAGATCAATGATTATGTATTTCCAATAGTTTCAAGCTGCATTTCGTGAAACTTCTGAGTTTGAAAAAGAGAAAACTTAATATTTCTATGAGATAATTAATTGGTTGACCGTGGTGTTCCAGAAATTTGCCATCACCTTTAAAATGACACTATTAAGTCAAAACATCTGATAACCAATAAATTATTGTGTGGAAATACAAAGTATTCTCCTACATGAAAGAGACTTTATTTTTCATGATGAATTTTACTCCTATGGAGACTTTTATAATGGCTATCTATCAATGACAAGTATACCAAATTGTTAATTAGTAAAAATAACTTTAACACTCCATTGGTCAGTTCACAGATCAGTTTATTGCACAATCCACAATCCAATACTCCCCCCCCCTTGAGAATCCCTAACCAAGAAGTAAGGCCAACAGCATCCTATTTTTGAGAGACTTGGGGTAGTTGCTTCCAGGGTTGTTAAGCACCTGAAGATGATGCAAGGCGTCAAAATCAGGACTGTGCAAAAAATTTATCAGCAAACTGACCATTGGAGCTTAAAAGCTATTTGTACTAACTAACATGGCTCTCCACAAAGTTGAACCGAGTTTAATTTAATTTACACCGGACTTGATAATTTGTACCCTACTTTTGGCCTAGACCAACTATATAGTAGCATTCAGCGAATAGGAAGCAAAATTTACCCTCGCAGCCTAAGTGGCATTGCTGCATAAAAAAAAGTACATTCAAATGCATAAAAACAAAGGCATCATGCAACAAATGTTTTAGCATTGCATATTTACCTCTATATTTCCAATATCCATTCCATATTCTTCCATCTCGTTGTTTCCATTTTCATAAACACTATTCCCGTACATGTAATAACAGTTGCTTCTGTTGAAAAAAATTGCAATTAATAACCACAGACCACATGGTTGGGAAAATATTAAACTTAGCAAACATTCATATCATAGTCACCAATCACACCAAAGTTTGAATGCATCAATGAACCTTCAGGCTTGCTTCATGCCCCATTCCAATTGGCAGATCTTTAGGTACCGATAGTTCCCAAACATTAATTTCAGGCAAGTCTATATACATAACATGCAATCATTATCTATATACAGGGAGCGGCATTATAACTTCCTTTTTTTAAAACGCAATAAAACTCAATTTTATGAATCAGAAATTGTTTTTTATAATGTAGGTACATATCTTAAGTTTGGTTTTAATCAGTTTTGTAAATCATATCAGGTAGGTGGCACCCCCCCATGCGTCCAAAGACTGAATAAGCTGATTTCTGGCGTTGGTCATGACTAAGGATGAGTCGGTTCCTAAATTTTTCCGGTTCTCGATCCCGGTCCGGTTCTTACCTGTCGGTTCCCGGTTCTCGATACTCGGTTCTAACAATGGACTCTTATTTTATGAATGAATGGAAAGTTTCAAGAAACAACCAAGAACTGAAAGACAATAATTTCACTTAAGAGGCAAATAAACCAGAAAGCTCAGTAAATAAAGCAAGATCTTCTCCATAATTTTATTAGCAAAGTGTAACAAAACTAGTCCAAGTTTAAAAAGTCAAACTAACATGATCGGCCAATACATCACATTACATCAGGCTTTACTTCAGGTGCTTTCTCTATGTTTTGCTTTAGGGGGTTGGGGGGTTTTGAGGGGATTGGACTTAAAATTCAAAGCATTCATTCACCGTTCCGTGCCGGTTCCTAAGTACCGACTTTATGCGATCGGTTCTCGATACCGGTTCTAAGGGCCAAGAACCGGCAGTACCGAGAACCGGGTACCGGAACCAACCCATCTCCCTCATCATGACCCTTACCAGCATAGCAGCAGGTATGTTGGGAATTTCTGCCAGGATCTTGGCTTTCAGGTTTTTTGTGGGGTTTTTTGAAATCCTGTATTTATGTCAACCATTCAAGGATGTCCTTTATGTAACTGTGAGATGGGTGAAATTAATGTCATTGTCAAGTGTAACGTCATGGGGATGACGGTGATTGAGAAAAGTGATCATGTGTCTGTGAGAGAGAATTTTGTCACCCTCCTGCCATCATAGTGAATGACGCCAGAGAAGGAGCATGAGAAGTGTGATATTTAGTCTACAATGAGCAACAAAAATGATTCACTAAAAAATATTAGTTGCAATTTATTAATCCTAATAAATTAGTAAAAACCAAATATCCACCATAATTATGAAGATGAGCATAACAATTATTGAGTTGACTTCGTTAGCTACCTGTATAAGTCATTCGAGTGTTATATTGAAAACAGATAAGGTGGAGGATTTGATTTCCCATAGTAGTTAAATTTCGAGGAAAAAGCGGAATGTACTGCAGGGGTGAATGCGTGGTTTCTCATTATTTTACTTATTTATCTTCTAATTTGTTTGTTTTTGTTTTGTTGTTGCTACGTGTGGACATATTATCCACCAGCAGTCTCAGCTGTGTTTCGTTGCCATGGCCAACTCTATTTGTTTTCTTTCTGAAAATTTTTGCAGTAAACTTGTATAAAACATATTTTTTTTAATAATTGACAAGAAAATATTATTTAAAGCTCAAATAACTAACCTCACTCTGCTTTATTTCAATTGGCTCAATGGAAATGCATCTGACACTCCACATGAGAATTAATTACATTGTAAAAACCTTGTGACGTCAGATATCAACCGTCATAAGGTCTTTGGTGGAGGTTTGCACGATCGCTCGATGACTGACCGTCATAAGCGACCATCATTGCTATTGCCCGCCGTCATATGTATCGCATTTACATAATCGAGGTGCTGGAGAGGGAAAGGTCAAGGTCAAAGGTCGTGGCCAATGCTCACAAGTCGGAGTTGCAGGTAGAAGTCGCTGCATTTCAGCATCGTAGGGCATAGCTGGTGTCTGCTGTTAGCTGCATGTTAGCATGCATGTTGGGAAGTGCCAAGGGCAAGTCCCACAGCTAAGTCCAGAAGGTAAACATGTCCAATGTCCAAAGAGGGGAATTTGCGACTAAATAAAGGAGTGAGTGGAAATTGACAAACAAATGCCACATATGGATAGGCTTGATTGGTAGGGCTCCCCTATGGAGAGGAGGGGACAGTACAGTGCATAGCAGTCAATGATGCTAATGGAACTTGATTTAACTTGAGGGGGAAACCTGTTCATTTTTGGTAACTCGTTCACTTTGGACCAGTTCTTTTTGGGACTGGTTCCTTTTCACTCGTTCACCATTCCTTTTTCATCGGTGGTCATGTATTTATATTTTTAACTTGTTTTTGGTGTTCAAATAATGTAAAAGAAACCCTAGAAACACTTAGTGTAACATATTGATGTAGTTTCAGAATTATAGATGAAATAAAAGATGGAAGGTAATATTACCAACTTTTTATGTGGTTTCGTAAATAGGTTTAATTCATGTGAAGAAAAAAGTACCACTAATTACACTCCCTGCATCAACAGATGAATTTCTGAGGTATTATAACAAACATCCTATCTCTTAAAAATAGGATCAAAGGAGCATAAGTAATGACAGACTGAGGAGAACAACGAACCAAAACGAATGACTACAAGGGAAGCCTCAAAGCTCTCTCCAGCGGGGAGATTTGAAGCCGAATTTTGCGCATTTAGCCATGTTGTAATTATGAAAACATTGGGAGATCCTATGCAAAAGCATTGAAATCTGGCGACTTTCATGGCTTTGTTGTGGCTCAGTTGTGGATAGTATATTGAGTCCATCAAGGATTTTAGCAAATCAAACGTGCTTGTGGCTGCCTCCAAAATCAACACAAGTGCCGTAGTCTTGTGTTTTATAGAGTAAATTGGGGCAATAAGGCGAGTGCTGCGAGTGGCCATCTGTGCTTGAAAAATGACACCATGCTCTGCATTTGGCTGCCAAAACAGAATAAATAAGGCATCTAAACAGCTACTAATATTATTATTGACACTAATAAAGCTTTCTTTCCCAAAGTTCCTTGGTGTGGAACACATTTATCCTTTGTACCAGTTGAGTGTGTTCTATTGTTTGTATACTTTTAGCTTTGGGCTGGTAGGGATGAGCTTCATGAGGGATTGAACACCTCTGTCAGAAGAAATTGAAGAACTATTCTTCCCATTCAATCCATGCACTTGTTCATTCACAAACGACCCACCTCTAGCAGGGAAGCATCAGTGGCCAGTTTCATAACTATATTTACCATCCAAACAAGCTGGATCTAAATACAGTGACAACTACCCCGACCCAACTTAGAAGCTCACCTCAGTCAGATTAAGAGGCATAGGGAACATGAGAGTCAATGAGAACAAGCCTGAGCATTTTGTAATTGGTAGTTAAGGTTTACAAACTTAGGAACTCAGGTACTGATATGGGGAGACTACTCTTTCGTGGAGCCAGACTGTAGGGAATGGAATGCTCCACACTAAAGGGCCTTCCACACATCTACCACCATGTTTCGCATTCACCATAATATGATGCCCCAAATCATTGCACTGCATGTAATGGTAGCAGATAAAGTAATCCATTCTTACATGGCGTCATGCAGCCATTTAAGGGCGTATTCAGGATCATCCATTACGTGAGGATTGTGGAGAGTAATTCCGATTCCGAAAGAGTATCCTTGCCATTTTTTGATAATCTCGTCGACGGTCACTTCAAACAGCTCATTGTCAAATAGTCTTCTGTGCGTGAATACCACCCCATGATAGGTTTCATCATATGGACTGCAGGAATAGAGGGAGAAAGAATGTAAGTTACTCCAAATTAATTAAATAAGAATTATAAATGTTATTCAGAAGCAACCGAAGGAACAATTAAGGAGTAAACTGCGAAACAATCTCAACCTTTAAATGCATAATAAGGTGATCACATTATACCATTTTCCGGACGCATTTACTAAAATTTGGTTTGTGTTAAAATTTTAATCGAGAAGAGTTGCAAACAACAGCAAATTAACCGCCCAATTATAGTAGCCAGAGGGAATTCGATTCTGCTAGACTACTGCCTCTGACCATATACCACTTATTGGCACACTGATTAAAAGTCCTTAACCGCTAGGCTCGAGCCTCATTAGTCGAACCATGAATGCTACACACTATATACACCCCTTGATTTGCATAGTAAGGTTTTCTGGTGAGACTCACTTCTTCCTGTATGCAGTACGTCCTTCGTTGCACAAAACTACATTCTTTGCACATAACTCATGAAAATACAGCTGTTCTCCCAGGTGATGCGGAGGGATAACTGAAAAAAATACAATTTACCACAATTTTTCAATGGCTATCATATATGTGAACGAGCGCATTCAGAAATATACTAGAAAAACTATTTTAAAGTAATGCATGAAAACCAGACAGACTAATTAAAGAATCATTGAAATGTCCACTTCCATGTAATCGCCCATTAAAAAAGTAAACACGGACAAAGAAAAGCATCGAATAATAACTTTAGAAGGATTCTAAATTTTTCCCAATCATTTCAGTCACGGAAATATGGTTTATGTTCGCACGACGTTGTGACAAGATGTTTCTCCCTTCGGAAACAGAGGGTATGACACGCACCAACTCTCAAAGGAGGATTGCCACCACTTCTTGAAGGAGCCGATCCTGCATTATCCATGGCAGCTCTGCACTTATAAGCAAAGGCAAATGGTAGCGATTACATGAATGAGATAAATTTGAATGGAGGCGACGATGGCGATTGACGGAATACGAAACGATACACATTACGCGCGGCGCCTTTGTTTTATCGAAAGCGCATAAAAATTTCAAATTCTAGGCGGCATCGTCATTATTATCATTGTGTCAAATACCATCGCCTATATGGCTACCAAATACTCGTAAACTTCAAATTGAGTGTGAGCCATAGTAGCAACAAGAGGAACTTAAGTTTAGGAGCGGAGGAAAATGATAATGAAGAGGAAAACGTTAATTTTGTGGAATCTAACCATGGATGATGAAAAATAGCTACGGATGGTCTTAGTAGTTGATTTGTGGGCTTGGGTAAAGACTTCATAAGGTAAACCAAGACAATACGAAATTTTCCTAATCCCAAGCAGAAAAACTTTGGAAATATCTTAAGCATAATGGAACCAAGGAGTCTGTTTCCTCTGTTTATTGTTCTGTCTCTTCCCTGGATGTTATAGGCGCAATTGGTATAGTAACAACGCTGATTTTCTATGTGGGTGCTAGATACGCTTACGAAACTTTCATAGTCAAATTAAAACCGATGATAAGGACTTTTGCCGACAATGCCGCCAAAACTTTGAAAATAATCTGCGCTCCAAATAAAAGATAGTGTACTGCGTGTTGATTTTCGATTCGTATTCCGACGATTGCCGTCGTAGTGTATCTAGCGTATCTAGTGTAAAGTGGCGATCACGTCCATGCAATCTCTATTATTAGCTTATGTTTTTATAATATGGAAAGTACGGTGCCAGTGTTTTCAAGCAGTGCAGGGCATCCTTCGCCTTTGAAAGTTATTCACGAAAGTGAGTTTTAATTAAAGTAGCGGATATTACCAACTATCAGAGATATTAAATGACAAACTGGTAAATGTTTAAAAAAGGTATTCAGTGACTGATTCGGAGGACAGATATTCAGTTTTAATTACAAGGAATATCAGTACATTCATATCGCTGAGAGTTTAATGTATTATTAATATTTCCTTTCACTAATAAATGCACCTAATTAGAGTCGCGGATATTACCCACTTTCAGAGATAGTAAATGACAAAATGGTAATTGTTTCAAAAACAGGATTCAGTGACTGATTCGGACAACAGACATTCACTTTTCATTACACGGAATATCAGCCCATTAGTTTCGCTAAAATTTCAATTATATTTTTACTAACGCCTTTCACTAAATAATGCAATTAAGTAAAGTCGCATACAATACCAACTATCAGAGATATTATATGAAAAACTGGTAACAGATTCAAAAACAGTATTCAGTGACTGATCGGAGGATGGAGATTCATTTTTCAATTACAAGGAAAATCAGCGCATTCATATTGCTAAAAGTTTGATATGTTGTTAAAACCTGCTTTCACTAAATAATGCAACTAATAAGAGTCGCATATAATACCAACTATCAGAGATATGATATGACAAACTGGCAACTGTTTTAAGAACAGTATTCAGTGACTCACTCGGAGGATGGAGATCCATTTTTCATTACAAGGAATATATGCATATTCATTCCGCTGAAAGTTTGACATGTTGATAACAACTGCTATCAATAAATAATGCAACTAATAAGAGTCGCGTATATTACCCACTTTCAGCGATATGAAATGGCAAACTGATAACTGTATCACGAACAGTATTCAGTGACTGATCGGAGGATGGAGATTCATTTTTTCATTACAAGGAACATCAGCACATTCATATCGCTGAAAATTTGGTAAATTGTTAATAACTGCTCTAAAAAAATAATGCAACAAAGTAAAGTCGCAGATATTACCCACTTTAAGAGTTATTATATGATTCCAAGAGATCGACTTCCAAGGGCCGCCGCCCTTGGAAGTCCATATCGAGAAGCGTGTTAGGCACTGTTGAATCACTCACACTAGTGCCTCACCATCCCAGCTCGGTAGCAATTTTTGGGGCACTGCATCACGGATTTTTCTACACTTCTCGGACAACAAAGTGCCTGTCTGCATCGGCCAGAGCCCGAAAGTTCTTGTGGCAGAAAAGCGATCAATTATTGACTGCACGGTGGACTTACTATGCGACAAAATTTCCTCGCACACTTGATCTTGAATTCATTGTAGGCTTACTGATAAAATCTCATTGGGAGTGGAAAGATTGTGTTTACTGGGATATTTCCACGGCCTCCTTCTGAAGGAGGCCATGATATTTCCTAGCTTTACGCTTCATTTTCCCGCCGGAACATTGAAAACAAATGACTCAGTAAGTAGTTAGTGAGATTATCGGTAGGTGCGCGGAAGTTGCAGAAAATGCGAGAACGTACGTCGTTTGTTTTCTCCGACGCTGATATTTGCAGAGGTTGTGTATCATACTTTTGTTGTGTTAATTTGTAAGGCCAGCCGTTCAAAAGTACTTCAGATATGTCTACTGATTTCTACATAAGATACTACGTGGGTCACAAAGGTAAATTTGGCCACGAATTTCTCGAATTTGAGTTTCGTCCTGATGGCAAGTTGAGGTATGCCAACAATTCCAACTACAAGAATGACACGATGATTCGTAAGGAAGCTTATGTGCATAATTGTGTCATGGAAGAACTGAAGCGCATCATCCATGACTCAGAGATCATGCAAGAAGACGATTCTCTGTGGCCTCAACCGGATCGAGTTGGTCGACAGGAGCTGGAAATAGTCATTGGAGACGAACACATTTCCTTCACAACATCTAAGACCGGTTCTCTTGTGGACGTGAACCAATCCAGAGATCCCGAAGGGCTAAGGTGTTTCTATTATCTGGTACAGGATTTGAAATGCTTGGTGTTCTCTCTGATTGGCCTACATTTCAAGATCAAGCCTATATAATTGTGGTCCACCATATACCAGTGGCTTACACAAACTTGATTTTGGTGAAACGAACGATCAGTGAGTGAACTCAAAACTTGATTTACTCATATGTGGAATCATTTGCGCCATTGGATGTGTTTTTGATTAATTTTCATTCAATTTGTGTTGTTTACTCAGAGTACCTTGAGTACTGTCAGTCATGTAAAGCTGCATTTTTCGTTGACCAAATACGCGGTATTGATACGCGTTTACGCGTGACTTGTAGAAAATCGAATTGCTATCTTCGAGTGAATGATGTAAAAATCCTCCATAATCCGGTGTTTATAATAAATGAATTTCATTTGAAGCGCAACTTATTTATTTACTGTTTTCGTGGTTGATCCCGTCTTAAGCTTCATCTGGTGCCTTAATGACATTTCTTTAAGGGTGAGATTGATATCCGTGTTGTATCCTCTCCTTGGGTAATATAAATTCGGCCAATTTATGCTCTTTCCGCCTTGCGAGTGTGTGCGAACATTGCCTGTGTAATAATTTATCTTGAAAGGAGCCATGTCGAACTGTTGTTAAGGTAATTATAGGGTCATCATGTAGCTATTCGAAATTTACGTTCAATGACTCAAACAATTAGCCTGTCTATTTTCGACGATAATGGAATTGGTGTGGGCCAATGTGAACGCGTGGTATCATGGGGGTTTGTCGGGTTTGATTCAGGCTAGAGAAAC
Organism: Ceriagrion tenellum; assembly: GCA_963169105.1. Taxonomy (NCBI): domain Eukaryota; kingdom Metazoa; phylum Arthropoda; class Insecta; order Odonata; family Coenagrionidae; genus Ceriagrion; species Ceriagrion tenellum. Next base: position 61,220,712 of record OY720644.1, read on the forward strand.
AGTCGCGTCGGATTAGTCCATCGTCAGCTATTCGTCGGTCACATGTAATTGGTGGTAGTATTCTGTACCGCACATTTATATTGGGTGGAGATTCTTAAACATTGTCAACTAAACTTGCTGAAATGTACATGTGCTATAAAGTTTTGCCCGCGTTGTTGAAGAATTAATTACTTTTCATCCGTCGTGAAACCTTTGGGTTATTTTCCCAATCAGCAGTTGACTGAACATGTAAGTATGAGTTTTCAGTTACTTATTTTAGATTTTCTGCCTGTGGAGCATCTTGTATGAAAATTTGTGGGTCCTGCGGTAAAATTCTTAAATGTGATCTATTCTATTACCTGCCTTTGTTGTAATCGATTTCAGGAGCTTTTTCCGATTTCCAAGCGGTTATCTCGATCACCGCCGGTATGACCCTGAAATCAGTGGTATTCATTTAACTACGCCGTTTTGGTCGTTGATTCCTTTACCAAATTACCACAGAAATGTCTACAGTCCCCTTCCTAGTTTATTACAAAGGTAAGTCTGGCATGTAATACATAAAATTTTAGCCGTAGCATAGAAGCCCCTCATTCATATTGAGATCATTTTAGTGTAGGGTATGAGCTTTTCTTCAGAGGTTGAAATATATGACTCAGAGACAGTCAACTTTCCGTAAGCACTACGATTTACTTTTGCCTTTAGTGCCTGCAGTAGGTGAGATGATGAGCACAGTTTGTGCTCATTCTTCTTAAGAAGATATGTTGTGTGTGAGACAGCATCTGGGCTTGATCCTTATGGCTTATTACATTCTAGTGGTTAAATGTATTTGGTGTTCATATTACTCTTGGAAAAGGATAATCGAATTTTTCAACCATCTGTTAAATTGTTGGTAGCTGGTGTGTAAGTCTATTTGTGTTGCTATCCTCTCATCAGTGCATGGGCTAGCTGATTTTTTCCTGTGGAAAAATATTCTCCAGTTATCATTTGTAGCCAAGCAATACCTCTTACCCTGTGGCAGTAGTAAATGGATTTAACAGTTTTAGAATGGAATGCAGATAGGACATCTATCAAATAATGTTTGCTCTGTATTAATAGTATGATTTTTTACCGTCAAATATGATTGGTTGAATTGAATAACTGGGCAATCAAACAGCCGTTGATTATCACTGCAGGTCACACTCGGTGGCCATATATTTTTTTAAGTATTCCCTCTTGTACAGGCCAAGGGAAAAAAAGATTTTGGGTCTAAAGATAAAGTAATCTAGATTCTTTGAACAAAGTGTGGGAGCCACCTCATTTAAAATGGATAGTGGTAACCAAACATGGTGGCTGATGTACACTAAGCCATTTTCAGTACATGATTCGACCTACCATAAACTGGGTTTTCAATGAAGGGGTAAGGTAGTCTCCTCACCTGACTTGAAGGTGGTTCCCTAGGTCACATATGTAGCGATCCTCTAAATAACTCCACAGTTATACAAATTCAAGACATGACACATGGCCATCTTTATTGAACTTCCTCTTTTACATTTCGTGAATCATATCAAATATCACATTGTTGCCAACACAGCACTCTACAACATACCCTCACTGCCTTCAGAATGCATTATCAGTGTTTGCTCTCATAATCCAATTATTCATGTCAGTTTCCAGTTATATTAATGTATGTATTTTGATTCATATATGTTTGTCTCGTAATTATTGGCACGTGACAATGCTGACAACTCCTTATCAAGTTAAATGTGGTTACATTGGCAGCTGTAACTACCTTATCCTTTCCCCTCCAACTCATAGGTGGCACCTTCTCCTAGATGTCATTCTGTGGGTAGGTAATTACCATCATGTTCATCTTCTGCTGCTCACAGAATTGTTAGAATGTTGTCAAAATTAACTTGCTTACAGTATTTTTTTCTGTAACTGAACAGGAATTTTCCAGAAAATCGAAAGCAATGTGCCAAGGTGTTTTTCTTAATTATTGCAGCAAGACACATTTTTCTATCTATTATGTGATTAACACATGTATACCTTTAGAAATTAATTTTTACTGTTTAAATAAAATTTCATAGAGTAAAAATGAAATATATTTTTAAAAATTTCCAACCACCAGTTTTATTATGGGTGAGATTGTGGATTTTTAGATGTTCAAGGGCAAAGCAGCTGTAGATGAGTGCATCAAATCCGATGGACAGCAGATGGTAATGGAAAATTCTCCCTTAACCCTTTATGTAATAGATTAAATTTCTTGCTGATGTCACTAATTGGTTTAAAGACCAGATCCAGCCTGCATTTAATGACTGGTGGTTCTCACTTTCCAGTGTACACCACACTATACCGTAGTTCCATTTAAGGTTGACGTGGTTTCATTTGGTTTATTGTCCTGGATTGAAGTCATAATTAGAATTTGTGAACATCACTTTGATACCTATTTTTTATTTTATTTTAATAATTTAATGGGTAAACACCCAATTGAATGATGTAAAACAGAAATTAAAATTTTTTAAATACGTCAATATAATGCAATATGAAACACAGTAAAAGTATAATATAGACACACAATAAAAAAGTAAAGTAGTAGGATCATAGTGGTATGAGCATATGTAGTTTATGAATTGACAAACAGTATGAATGAATATAGACATGGACATAAGAAAGTTACATAAATAAATAATAAACCAAAGACTCAACTACCCAATAAACTATTAATAATATCATTCTTAATGAAGAAATAGATTTGGTGAAATCAATACTTTTTGCATGCATATTTGCAAATCTTCGCATTCTATGCAATGGTGAATAAAACAAATAATTGGCTCTATTATGATTAAAAATGTTACAATTCCTAGTATTAACCCTTTTAGTGCGGCGGGCCGATATATGGGCTTTGGCATCTCAGGCGTAAAGTGTGGCGGGCCGATATATCGGCTCATAGGCAAAATATTGTTTAACTTTTGCACACAAATATAATTACAATTATTTTTTGTACGAAGTATAAGCGTTTTTTTATTATTACCTAATTCAATGTACACGTAAAAAGAAAAACTGCATATGGATATTTTAAACAATAACTTTATAATATTTATTTTCCTAAAGTGATACATTTCATTCCAGTTACCCTCCGCATTTCTCACTAGAACCGCTGGCAGGGGTCAGCACTAAGAGGGTTAAATGAAAGGACATAAAATTTTAGAGATGAATTAAGGTCTATTGAGCTATTTACTGTCTTGTAAAGAACAATAAAATCAGAAATGTGTCTTCGTTTATCCAGAGTAAACATATTCAATTCAGTTGATGGCATACAGGATGCAACTCCATTTTATGGGATAATATGAAGGAAAGAAAGTTCCTTTAAGTCACCCTAAATTTTAATTGTGCGAAAACAGCAGTTTGGGACTATAATTGTCCACTAAAAACTCCGATTTCAATGGGGAAAACTTACAGAAATGTTTTCCACTCTTAAGTCATGGTAATTGCAAGTGTTTCATAATCCATATCAGAACTAATGGGGATAGGTTTATGGTTTCACCAATGAGAGGCTTGGCCGTAGACTTTTTTTGGATAGAAAATTCATGATATTCTTAGGCAAGGTATTTCATTGTCTGCTGTGGTGAGGGTAAGACTTACACCATTTTACTCTTAATATCACAGGGGTAATTAAAACAATATGTGTCCATATATCTACTCCAGTTCTGTTTGTAAGTTTGTTATACACTAGGGTTGTAATTATAGAATTCATGGCATCATTTTAGTGATAATATTTTTTAGCAGGTTGATAGGGTTGGGTTTTAGTTTGGGTCAAGGGTTTTAGCAACTTGATAGGGTTGACAGTTAGGGAGTAAAATTTTCTATCCGTAAAGAGAGTGGGGAATGACTTAAACCTTTATGGAAATGGGTAGACTTTCTCTGTGATTATTTGATTGGTGATTTTCTGGGAAAAAAAAGTTATTTTTCATTTTGGGGGGATTAATAAGACCACGAATTTACGTAGCGATAGACAATTAGCTTTATTGTAGCCTCTGATTTACATGCTGCACTTAGCTAGGTGATGACTTAGGACAACTTTACATCTGTAAAGACCTTGTGGTGGCGGGGTAAAGTCCTCGGGTAAAATCCTCGCCTGCCAAACCGAAGGTCGCGGGCTTGAGTCCCGCCTGGGTAGGATATTTACACCTCCCTGGGCATGGTTGTGTGTGTTCGTCCAGGTATTAAATACCTAGTAATTGGCTTCGGCTGTTAGGTATAAAGAAATTATTATTATTACTGCCTGGCCCTGCTGGTTGGTGGCGCTCTCATTTTCTTGGCATGCCCCCAGTCGGTGGCCTCTCCAATTACTAACAGGTGACTGGGGCCGTTCGCACTAAGGACACTACACCATCAAATACAGTAACTGCTCCCGCAGGACAAAACTGAATTCGTAGTCACTGATTAGACTTGAGGCGAGACAGGATCGACAAAAGTTAAATAAAGAAAAATACAGCCTTTGAAATGATAACTTCTCCCAAAATGGAGTATATATATTGCATTGAAGAAGAAATTACAACATACCCTTGGGCAAAATACCATGATACAAGTATGGAGCATTCTAGACCAAAGTCCATTTGATGAGAGCAGCAAAGAGGTCCCTTTTGGTGGCCAGGGAAATGCAGGGAGCCTTGTGGTGAAGACGACGCTGGTCGTGGAGTGAGAGAGCTCTTAGTCACCTTGCAGGTATGAACAGGAAAAGCAGGGGAAGTCTCGGAGGAGGATGGGGAAGAGAAGGGAAGTAACATTGCCCGTGGCGATTGGCTAAGATCCACATAATAGTATTTGGGCGTTGGCTGTGTGCAGACTTGAGATGTAGCGAATGAATCAATGTTTATTGTAATGTTTTTTATAAATGTGTTAGTTTTGAGCCATAAGGTGGACGATTTTTGGAATTTCACATACAAAGTTGCAGGTGACCGAGATCTAGCAACACCTGATTTAGTCATAGAGAATACTATTGTGTGCTTGAAAGGCACCTATCATTCAAACTGCCTACAAAACTTCTTTTTTTACTCATGTTCAAAGGGTTTTGTTTAGACTGAAAGTAAACCTGTTGTTGTGTTGTGTAAATTTTTATATAAACTTTTAGGTAACTTGCAATCAGGTTATTCAAAAGCGAAGAAGTTATGAAAAGGGAAATGAAAGCGAACCTTTATTTGAGAGACAAATAAAAATGCAGGTTTAACTGCCACCAAAGGTGAAGCTTTAGCTAGTATCCCAGTCTTGCTAGTTTACGACTCTGACCAAAGTTATAGGGGGCCTTACCAGCATTCAGGGTATGAAAATGGAACAACCACAGCCTAGCGATTCACGAGCCAAGTGATGAGGGAGTTAGATCATGGCAGTTTATGGTTTACGGCAGTTCATGACTTTTAGGCTATGAGTTACTTCAAAGGCTAAGAGCCACGAGAAGGCTATGCTGAAATATTGGCTCATTCACTAGAGGAAATTTTTTGGGAAAAGAATATTACAGTTGGGGGAAAAGTTAACAAAACCAGGCACAAAGTCACTTAATCACAAAGAATCGTGCAGTTGGAGGAAAAGTTCACAAAACCAAGCACCTAGTCACTTAATCACGTCGGTCACTCACTGACAACTCTTAAAATTTAATTGTGAACCAAATAAACTTGAGAAATGTGGCAAGTTATTTTGTAATTTACGATATTAACATAAGAGTTAGAAAATAGTTTGATATTTGTGATTCAGGCTTCCATAGGGTTTAGTAGAAAGTGGCTCCTTCATTTTTCCTGGGTTTCTGCCTCATTGTTTCATTTTGAGGATGATATTTCACCTGCTATCCTGCAGGCTTCCTCCAATCCAAGCGACAAGTCAGTTCAGGTGGCACCGCTATATATAGCATATTTTTTTGTGCCTTTTTTGGCTCCTCTTCTGATTGGTCTGCTGAGAGTCTTCTTGGAAAAGTGCTTTCCAGGCAGCAGAGAGTGGGTATCCATAGTCCCTATTGTAGTCGTTGGGTGTTTTGCAATTTCCACCCCTTCTCTAATGAGACGGGGGAAATATCTTTCTTCTTTACCGAGAATAGTCACCTCTGAGAATAGAATATTGTGCTGCAGTCCCTCCTAGGCATGCTCTGCAGTGGCAGAAAGCTGAACCTGCTTCTGTCTCATAGCTCTTAGATGCTCCTGCATGTGGCACTTGAATGCTCTGCAAGTTTTTCCAATGTACAGTCACTTCATAAAGTATTGCGACACACTACGCTAGCGGTTTGTATAGGTTGGCTTTCGAAGCTGGAAGTACGTTGGCTCTCCTGAGCCATCTCTGTTGACTATGAGCATTTCCAGGTACAGTATATTTTTTGAAATTCAAGAGGGACATAGCCACCAGAGATAGTTCAGGATAGCCAAATTATTTAGAGCTTCGACATCCGACCTATATGAACCACTAGCGTACTGTGTCACAATACTTTATGAAGTGACTGTACATAGAGCCGCAGCTGCTAGGCACGGCATAGATGCCTTCGTTGGCATCTTCGGGTAGGCGGTCTTTGGCCTTGCCTAGTGTGATTGTTATCATATTGTCATAAGTAAAATTGAAAAATTATTGGATAATATTCAATAATAATAAGAACTTCAAAGGCTAGGGGTAACGAGAAGGCTATGCTGAAACTTTGGCTCATGCCATATTTTTGTGTTAATTTATGTTTATGTCAGTGATATCTCTGTTGAACTGTTTTTTTAAATGTAAATATTCTATTGCTGTGTTAGTGTGACTTACCCTGTTTCCTTCCTCTCCTGACAGACCTTTTGAGGAATCTGACAAGTACAGAGAATCAAAATCTATTGAAGTATCGGGGTATGATGTGCACAAGCCAGTGCAAAATTTTGAAGAGGTGAACTTTCATCCGTGTATCTATGCTGCGTTGAAGTAAGTCGCACTTTGCATTTTTATTTTTTGTTACATGCACATCCTCTCATAGGGTCCTCTGGATATTTAGGTTTCAGGTGAAAATATGGAGTGTGGCCCAGGTAAATTTAAAAATTAATAGATTAAACAAATCTTAAAACACTGAGCTCATGAGGTTACTTGTGTATTGTTCTCCTCTTGTTGTGGGCAGGTCACAAATATATCATGTTTTGTATTTGCAAGTATGCTCGTTCTCATTAAGGTAGTTTGAATAAGACATCATTTCACGTAGAAATTATTGGATAAGGACTCATTTAAAGGAAAAATATCTTATCCTTCCAAAGATGCCAAAATTTCAGCCCCTTATCAAACTACTTTCTGAGATATTTGCCAAATAATCCCAGATATTTCACATGGGAATGGAATTGTGTATGCTTTTATGGAGAAAAATTTTTTTTAAATTAGGAATTTCAATGCCTAAGCCCTGGTTACACGATACATTGAATTGTCAAAGTTAATATGTGAATGCTTGAAGGTGTGAATGAACAAGAAAATTCACTGTGTAACCTCACCAAATTGTATAAATGCATGAACAGGAAAATAGAACCTGCTCTCTTTGGTTCATGCGTTTTAACATGAACTTGTACATGGACACATATGGGTTAATGTATCTTGTAACCAGGCCTTTAGACCTCATAAAAAAATTCTGTGTAGTTTGAATGTTTTGTATACAATTTTTAAAAATAAATCATATCATTTCCACATAATTTTTTCTGAATAATAAATTATCTGTTGTGAAGGATGTATAAAATGTATCATGTAAAAAAATGAGCCAAGATAAATACTTATGTAGTAGTTTTTATGTATTTGGTGAGAATTTCAGTCACATAAAAGTATATTATTGCCCCATTAATATTACAGTATCTACTTCATGGTTCCTTCAACTGCTGGAATGAGGCCCCGACTTGTGGCAGGCCATGTGGAATATGTATACTCATTAGTCTAGCTTAGAGATGAACCCACTTGCTCATGCCTGGGGGTACCATCAGTCATCATTTTTCCCATGAACAGTGAGAAATCATGAACTTTGCCTCTGAGACAGTGTTTAGGTTTTTCCATAGGTTGTGTGGTGAATCATTTATTTGATTTGCTCTCTATTGCATTTGTCTTAATTTACTACGTAGTGTGTACTGACACCACATTTTGCATGCTTCCTGTAAAGCACGTGTATACTTCTGAGTTAATATAATCGCAAAATACATAAATAAGCCCTCATAGTTTATATTGTGTAGGTCGCATAATGTATTGGTGATTTCCCCTGCTGATAGGTCAACCATTAATTGTTGTCGCTTAATTGACTTTAGTGGGCTATTGTGTACTAGAAGTGTTTGAATACTCTATCTATTCAAAACAGTAATAAAAACTTTAATAACTTCAATTGTAAAAAAATAAAATTGCAAGTATGCTAACTATTCAAATAATTAAAGCTCCTGCTTGAAGCTTTTGCAGTGCTGTTATGCAGTTAATTCCATTGCTTCCAGGTTTAGTTGTGTTGCATTACCTTGTTGATGAAATTTTGTGGCCAATCCTGGCCACGTCTTCAGATCGGGTCTGAATGCCGACTGGAGGAAATAGGCATGTTTGTATACCATCCTCGGGGTGACCTTCTGGTAGCACAGCCAATCAGCATTGAGGACCCTGATTTTGGTGCGTTTTTGATCAGGAGTCTTTTCCAGTTGTTGAGTTGAGTCTGACCTGTTGGAATTTGGACTGGATCTGAAGAAGTAGCCAGCATTGGCCATGAAACATCATGAACAAGATGACACAACAAAATGCGGAAGCAATGGAATTACCTATTATAGCTCAACCATCATAGAAAATATCAAAGTAAATTTTGAGTAAAACTAAATGTTTAAGTTATCACATGCTTTACTGTTTTTAAGAGCTACACACTTCATATAATTTATAATAATTCAGAGTGAACACCATTATAAATGTGAGTGGAGTAATTGTTTTTGAAAGTCTTCCCCTGACTGATTTATTAAATATGTGCATATGAGAGCTTGTCCTGGCCTTACTGCTTTACCTTAAGTTGGATTACCTAAGTAGGATTCTTTTTTGCCGACTGGTAGCTCCACTTTGTGGAATAAAATGTAAAATTCCATGTTGGCAAAAACTTAGACACTTTATGGTTGTGTGGTACTTCGCATGGTACTGTGCATATGATTGTATATATGAGGGTGAGTCAATATATATTTGAAATTTTGTTGTAATTATCCTTAGGTTGGCTGTACAGCTTAGCGTGCTTGCAAGCCAGTAGATGGCACTGTTCTCTTCGCTTATGGCTGGTATCAGCTTTATCAGATTATTTTGCTTAGAATTTTTGCGATGTTAACATGGATGTGTCTGTATCCGTTGGCAACTGAGATTCTGTGAGCACCTAAGTGACCATCATGGCTATGAAAGTGAAACTTTTCTGAACAAATCATCACTGGAGATAAAATATGGATTCATCACTTCGAACCCAAGAGCAAATGACATGGAATGGAAATGTCACGAATATCCAGCATAGAAGAAATTTACCTGTACACCTTCAGACCACAAGAAATGGATTGAGGAAAGCTGTTCTTCTTTGATCCAAATGGAGATTGGTGCAGCCTCATTTACTTCACACCAATTCAAAGCAAAATTATGTGAAAAGGCTGATTCCTGCCGTAAGCAAAGATAAGGGTGCCATATAGCAGCTGACAAGCAACAACAATACTGCCAACTTATGGACAGTTTCAATGAAAGTGCAGATATTTAATGACTTACACATGTGTTATTGAGTAATGATAATCTCCTTAGAATTATTATCCTTGATGAATTTCTCTTGGCTATTATTAGAATGACTAAAATTTTGTCTTGTTAGACGAACAGGATTTAAGGAGCCGACACCAATTCAAGCTCAATCTTGGCCGATTGCTATGAGTGGGAGAGACATGATTGGTGTTGCTGTCACAGGGTCAGGAAAGACACTAGCAGTAAGTAAAAACACAATATAATCAGATGCTTATTCTGTTGTATTCATGGTGTTTAAATTTGTTTCTAGTTAATCCATATAAAGATTCCTTGTGAGCATCAATCCATTGTCTTGTTTCCTGAACACTCTTAATGTTATGATAATGTTTTTAAATATCTTCTGTGACAAATTTGAAATGCATAGGGGAAGGAATATGAACTAGGATAATATCATCCTTTGACTTTCATAAGGTTATACTAGGCTGTGTAATTAATGTAAGAATTATTATTCTGGGTGTGATGCTTACTCCATGCATGTAGATTCTGTGGCGCTGATGCAAGCTCAATAGAAAGCTTTGTTGTTTTTCATGGGCGTAATACAATTAATTACTTAATAGGTGAATATATATTTCAAGTGTTTATAAATTTGAAAGGAAACAAATAATTTACCTGTAAGATCAAAGGTACCACTAAAAGAAATTTGTTAATAGAAATAGTTAAAAAGTGAATGTAACTTTTCATAGACTGGCAAAATCTCAAAAGTCTTCCACCTACATGGGATACAAGATGTTTAATAGGTTACCTGGGACAGTTAGAAATTTGGACATGCTAAATTTTAAAAATAATTTGCGTTAATGGTTTATTGATCAAGCCTTTTACTCAGTATGGGAATACTTTGATTTGAATGTTGAATAAATTTTTTTGACAGCAACATTAGTGTGTATATGTAATGTGTGTCTTGTTTCTATCAGCTTTTTGACAATGTTTATTGTGGTTTGTCAATGCCATCTAATGACCTAATTATTTTTATTATTTTGATTAGCTAATGACATTTAAACTTCCTCATAATTCATTTCTTTTTTTTACAGTACCTCCTTCCAGCTATTTCTCATATTCTTCATCAGCGTCACTTTGTTGACAAGAAGTTCCCTTTGGCACTCATTCTGGCACCAACCCGTGAGCTGGCTGCTCAAATTCATCACGTTCTACTCTTGTTTTGCAGCTACATACCTGTTCGTGCCGTTTGCTTGTATGGTGGCATCAATGTAAATGTGCAGGTAATCATTTGACTTTTATACTGTTACTTTGGTGTCCTGTTTATTTATCTTTTGAAGTTTATGCTCTCCTGGTTGCTTTTATTAAAAGGCAAATCATTGAATAAATATTCAGGTAGGGTCATTCATGGACTGATCAATAAGTTAATCCATTTGATATTTCAAATTTGCTTGTCTATTATTTTTATTTTTTTTTTTGCTTATGAGTGTGTTGCAAAAAGTTGAATTTTATGCCATGATTTGGCTGTTCTAGAGGAATTATGTATTTCCACCAGCACCAAAATCAGCACCATGAGCTTCAGGATTATAGATTGGGCTCACAAATATTGCGTTAACCAATCAAAAATAATATTCAATAACACCAAATGTTGTTCATACTCATGCTGTATGATTTTCTTTAATTAAAAATTAATTTGTTAAAAAAAAGAATCCATTTCATCAAGGTAACAGTTGTTGGATGGTAGGTTAACGAGGTTTTAAACCATTCTACATCTACATACCACCTATATATTGTTGTAAAAGGGTGACTAAAGGCTGGTATATGTATAAATAAATATGTACCCTGCAAGCTGCCGCATGGGTGTGTGGCAGGAGGTGTTAGGTCACCAGCTGTGTAAAGATGTAAGGTTTTGGCAGGTGAAATGGTGACATATAATTATGGGATTGTATTTAGTGGAGCTCAGTTTTTATTGTGGTAGCTTATTGTTCATGGAAAGAACGAGTTTCTGTGCCTATCAGTTCAGCACTGTATCTTCTTATTTTATTGCTTCTGTCAGACCTAGAGATGTAGTGAGGCATCAATATGTTGACATCCTTGGTTTTGGACATATAAATTTTATGGCCTTCCATGATTGTCTGAAATCTGATGGCATTATGTAATTAAGGCACAAACATTAATTTTCAGTATTCTTATTACAGCTTCAATCCATAGGTAAAGGTGGTGTGGATATTGTGGTTGCTACACCTGGTCGACTGTTGCATTTCATGAGCATGAATCGTATCTGCTTATACTACTGCACCTATGTTGTCATTGATGAAGCCGACCTAATGCTGGCAATGGGATTCATCCCCCAGCTGCTGAGGGTTCTTGAACAAATAAGGGTGAGGAATCTCATAATTTTTTAATTGAATTTTTACTTGGCAAACTCATTAAAGCATAAATTTCACTTTCTCAGGCGAGATGTTGTAGAACAGCATTTTCAAATGCTATACAAAGGACATAGTACTGTCTACTTCATTTGCACTACACGGGTTTTGACTGACTATCAGTCATCATTAGGTACAACAATTCTAAAAGTAGGGTACTACAGAGCCCAATGTAAAAGGCTGGACATAATTTACAAAGAAGGATATATACTATATTAGATGTGGTACAAGAAGGGGATAAAACAGATGGAAGATAGCGATTAACACATTTTTTGTGTAGTCTGTCTGTAATAAGAATTAAACAGGTTTTGCATCTTGGCCAGTTACAATGGGTGGCTGGAGCTTTAGAAATATTCAAAGATTTATGAAGGGGGTTAGTCACCCTAAATAAAACAGACAGGTTCGGGAGACATTTGAAGACAACAGAGGGACATTTAGGGAATAAATTAGGAGTGGCAGAATTGCTTGAAAGTATAGGAAATAATTCTTGGAGGAGATGTTTTAGGGAATGTAAGCCTGGGAAAAAGTTGTGTAAAGAGAAATATTGTTGTACTTGGGACCAGAGGTTGGTATGGTTTTCTGAGGATTTTTTGTATAAAAGGGATTCAGGGTAGCCCCTGCAAAGAAGAGACGGGTGTAGATTGGAAAGAAACCGATCAAGGGACTCCGGGGTTTTTGCAAATTTGATGACCTCTTGAAAGTTGATGGATTGAAAGTATTTATGGGAAGGAGCGTTTGGTATGAGAGATATGACAACTGCTGAAGTGAAGGTATTGCTGTTTATTTGTGGGTTTTGTATGAACAGAGGTACTGAGCTTATGGTTGGATAAAGATACATCGACATCAAGAAAGGTTATAAGGGTGGAAGATATAGTTGAGGTGAAAGATGCAGAAGAGGAATCATTGAGAGAGGAAATGTAGGAGTTTAGGAAGTCAATGTCATGCATCCAAAGTAGGAAAATATCATCTATGTATCGGAGCCACAGAAGAGGTTTAAAAGGGGCTTGGGAGAGGTAGTTCTCATCCAGAAGACCGAGAAAAAGATTAGCATAAGAAGGGCTAAATCGGCTTTCCATGGCACAACCCTTTGTTTGGAGTTAGTGGAGATTGTTGAAGGAGAAGGAATTGTGGGTGAGAATAAATTTGGAAAGTTCTGAGAGGAAGTTAGTACTGGGTATTTGAGGAGTGGGGCTTGAGATGATTGGATGAGAAAATGGTGGATGGAGCGGAGACCTTTTGAGTGGGGAATGGAAGTGTAAAGGGAAGTGTCGTCTATTGTGGCCATAAAGGAGGTGTATTTTGTGTAAATGTAATAGTATTCATATAATTTAGAAAATGGTGTGTATCTTTAGTAAATGAGGGGAAGATATGCACGTGAGGTTGCACATAATGATCGACAAATGCCGAGATGCATTCAGCAGGGGAACTGCAGGAGGAAACAGTGGCATGGCCGGGGATGTTAGGTTTGTGAATTTAAGGAAGGATGTAGAAATGAGGGGTTTTGGGGTGTGGAGCAGAGAAAAGGGAAAGGTCACAGTTAGTCAAACCTTCTTTTGGACCTTTTTGGAGGTGGAGCGATGTTAACTCATTTGCAAAATCAGGAGTGGGATCTGAGAGAACAGGTCTGTTGGAGGATGCATCAGAAAGTTGCCTCTTGGCTTTGTTTATACAGTCACTAGCAAAGGTACTCGTTGAAATTCAACGGGGGATGAAAGAAAGACAGGGCATATAGGTTGTAGGTTCGAGTCGCTCATGAGGTGTATTTTTGTCTTGGCAAATCAGCTATAATTTTAGTTTTATTTTTTAATTCAGCAGATGAAAATCGCCTTATATTATGCTTACCGATTTTCGACATTCTTTTGCAGTAACATATAGAAACTAAACTACAGGCCATTTGCAATGCAGAGGCGCTCTGGATTAATATAACATCGTGGCATTCTCCTGTTTTACACGGGTCCAACTTAAATTAGTCCACTTGAAATGAATTTTGCCAATTTTAGGCCAAAATATCCCTGAAAATATTGTAATCAGCAACATTTCAGTATACGGCCTAGATTTCCTCTGTAATACCTATCTCTAGATATAAAATCCAGCCGCCATTGTAAAGGTCCCGTTTCCCTTCTAAAGCTAATGCTAATTCTATGGTTACCAAGGAAATATCCTATTGTTGACAGAAGTAAAATTCATGATTTTGACATTAAAAATGTGATTTCTAGGAAAATATTATTCGTATAAGAACATTGAATGAAAAAATAAGAAACTGCAATTATGTTTCCATCTAATGGCAAAAGCTACAACTTTCTATCTTTATTAGAACTAATTCAAATATGCCAAAATGGAAGCCTCTGCACTTGAACCAAAATGTTTAGACCTGAGTGTTTCAAACACATGAGACACCAGACGGCCCAATACGCTGCCCTTGGGGCCCAGGGGTCTTCGTTATAGTCCCAATTCCCTTAAAAAAGCTTTACTGATCCCATGTTTGAACATTTCACTAAATGCGGTTCACTCGTTCAATACTTATGAGGCTTTTAAGAAAGCATTATTTTGGATCCTTGGGCCCTCTGGTGACTTACGACCCCATGACTGTTGTACATTCAGTGTAGGTATATTTTACGTGTTTCTAATACAGGCAAGAATTATCTCCAAGGGCCATTTTTTCGTGATGAAAGGTCCCACTTGAGGGTCTTCTAGGGCCCCAAGACCCTTGTTCTTTAGCCTATGCGTGAACCAGATGTATCAAGTATCGTCCTGCCAAATTTTGTTTCAATCAATTCAGTGGTTTATGAGTGATTAACAGACAGACAGACACCACTAGATTTTTATATATTAGTAAGATGAGTGTTAAGAATGACTACCGTGGAACCTTTTTCAGCTTGAGTTATTACTATTTTGGGAATGTGGATGAGTTGCTTGAGGGCCGCCATTTCTACTGTGGAGAGGTTGTGTTGGGGTCAAGGGAGTCAATAAAGGAAGGGTTTGAAATTTTGGAAAGAAGCTAGTTGGCAAAAGTTTCGACTGGGTGATTAGAAGGTAGAGGCTTGGGTTCAAAGGAAGAAGGAGGTTTGAATTTGGTGAGAGTGGGGTGAATTGAGTTAAAGTTGGCTGGAGTAGAGGGTTGGGAACTCCAGAAAACTTTCCATTTGAGATTGCGGCATAAATTAATAGCGTCATGAAGAATATTGATGAGATTAACATTGGGTGTTGGCGAGAAAGAGAGGCCTTTAAGATAAATAAATATATTGCGAAATCAAATTAGTGGAGGGGGTCAGGAGGAGGGAAAGGAGGTTAAAGTCATGTTAAGGAAAGGATCCTTTGTTCGTCCAAACAAAATGCATAATAATACCAGACTTGCGTCAAACTGTGAAATGATAAAAGAAAAGGGAGGCAGGAGAAAATGGTGGGGAGGAGGAGGTAAGGTTAAGTTAAGATGGTGCCCAAAGTAGGGGAGTGACAAACTAACTCATTCTCATTTAACAATGTCACTTTCTTTCTTTTTCTTTTAACTGTTTTCCACTGTTCTGAAACTTCTAAACGGTGTCCTTTATCCAGGAAATGAAAGATATTCATGTTGAATGTGGAGTGATGAGCTTCATTTAAGCATGCATTTCCTGAAAAAATTACCTGCACGAGTAAATCATTCTTTTAAATGTGCTGGAGGAATATTTTCTGCAAACAATTTTTTTTTCAAGGCAGTATTTTTTACTCAAAATGGTGCATTGTTCTTCTTCTTCTTGCAGTTATCAATCTTTAAATTGGTTTGAATATAGACCTCCAATCCCATCTTTTCTGAGCTGTCCATTTCATTTCTTCAGAGGATGTTACCCCACCATCCTTCCTCACTGTTAGTGACATCAAATTACAGAGAATTAGGCATTTAGTTCAGAAAATAATTTTTGAAGATGTGAATGTGATACTCTCTCATGACCTATTGATAAACCAAGTGAATTACTTGCTTGAGTCTTGCCTTATGGTAGTATAAAGTTATATGGATCCTGAAATAAAAGAGAGAAACAAAAAAAGAGAAAAATCTTTTGGAGATTTTCTCTCTTTTATTTCATTGTCTAGCCATAAGAAGCTCACCCCATCTTCATGATGGCTTTCCATCTATATGGATCCTGTCCATTAAATTTTGCTCTTAGCCCTTTCACATGCTGTCAATTGATTTGTAGCTACTGTGATGCTCCTGTCACATTCCTGCAAACCTGTAACTTAGTCTGTTGGCATCTCATTGAGTACTGACTTGATTTTCATCAGCTGGGGAGGAAACCAATGTTTATCCTCACCTGTGACTTAGTCTGTTCGCATCTCATTGAGTACTGACTTGATTTTTATCAGCTGGGGAGGAAACCAATGTTTATCCTCACCTGTAACTTAGTCTGTTCGCATCTCATTGAGAACTGACTTGATTTCCATCAGCTGGGGAGGAAACCAATGTTTATCCTCACCTGTAACTTAGTCTGATCACATCTCATTGAGTACTGACTTGATTTTCATCAGCTGGGGAGGAAACCAATGTTTATCCTCACCTGTAACTTGGTCTGTTCGCGTCTCATTGAGTGTTGACTTGATTTTCATCAGCTGGGGAGGAAACCAATGTTTATCCTCACAGGAAGAGTTGAAAAAATGTTTAAGCTTTGTTCTTATACAGCCAAGTTTTAGCAATATGATGTTGTTAACCATTCAAACTGCAATAACCTTTCTTTTAATTCAAGTTTGAATCATTTTCTTAAGTTTTATTACAATTATAGAACCTTGATTTTATTTCCAATGCGAGTATATGTATTTTCTTTTTCCACATAGAAAGACAAACAAACTCTGATGTTTAGTGCAACATTTCCAGAAGCTGCCCAATCTTTAGCATCTCAAATCCTGAACGACCACATCCAAGTGTCTGTTGGAACAGTAAACATGAATATCTTACAAATGATACTTGTCTGTGATGAGGAAGAAAAAAAGTACATGTGAGTATATGATTTTTTTGTGGTCACAGTGCAGCAGTGTACTTGAAATTGAAACATTTAGTGTACCTGTAAATAGCATTCTTCAGCAGGGCTGAAATTCGCTATGATAAAATCATTTGACTTGACCGGGATTCGAACCCGGATCTCCCAATTGCCGGTCAAGTGTGTTAGCCAGTTACACCACCAAGCCATCTTCCTTCAAGGCGAATTTTGAGGGGGGTTTATGCGAAGTAGGTGTATATACACCCATGCGAGTGACTTCGTACCACATCATTTGTTAAATGCAATGTTTGGAAAAGCATTCTTCAACCTGGTCTGGGAATCGAACCACAGACCTTTGGTTTGCTGGACAAATGCTCAGATTACTACATTATCCAGGCTTCCTAATTCTCATAGTAAATTTTGGTGGATACAAGGGAACTAGATCTTAGGCCTTTGTGGGTTATCCAAGATGGCAGCACAAGAGAGAAGAGGGCTTCAAAGAAGCCACACCCGAGCAACTGTATCCTTCTCAAGCACTTTAGCCATGCTTGGCCATGTGAGATTATTCAAACATCATCATTGATTGTTCAATCCTAAGATTGGTTCTTTGCAGCCCTCCACCCTTCCCTATTTGACCCTTCGTGCCGAAGTCTCTCGAAGGGAAACTCTTCCCCTGCTATGAGTAGCATGAGGATTTTCTGTATTCCTCTCTACGGAGCTCTCTCGTGGCAACGAATCACTCAGGTATGCCTTTTGTCCGTTTTGGAACCCCACTCAGTGGGACACAGTGCCCTTCCCCCGGGCACTCGTCTCGACCCCCCAACCCCTCTCTCAGCCGGAGGCCACTGTAAGTTTGTTGCATTAAAGTTATTTTTTTAAAAATAATTGTTTGCTGTATACTTCGAAAACATATACCTTTAAATGAATTTCTAATGTTATTCTGACCATTTTACAATTTTAAACGAAATTCTAGTGTTAATATTAACAAATTTAGAGTTCTATTTAGAGGTCAAACTATTGAGAGTTCCACACAAGAACTCCGTAGCTATCAACGCTAGAATTTCATTTGAAATTTGCTAAGACTCAACAAAAAACATATAATTCACTTCATGAAGTAAAAAATTTTGTAGAGTGAAAAAAATAATTGTCTCGAAAAACTATTGCAAATACAATAAATTAACCATGGATTCATGCAGCAAGGAGGGCTGCTAATGATGCGGAGGGTCGAGCTTACTGGCCGAGGAAAGGGTCTGGGGCTGTACCTGTAGGGCTGTACCTAAGCTGGGTCACAAGGGTTTACTGCATACCTAGGATTATTGCTCCTGTATTGGTCACTTCCCTTCCCTTGCGTTGGCTATACCTGACACTAGGTCTTTTGCATTGGTTTTTCTCCGTCAGCCATAGCCGACATTCGTTCGTTTGCGTAGGAGAATTCACGACGGCTGTAGCCGACGTGAATTTTCTAGCAAATGGATGTAAATTATCTTCAGGCTCTGAGAACGTGTTACAGGAAACTGCATTCAGTGTAGTGGATATGCCTACCTTCAATGTTGAAGAAACATAGATGGTTTAACTAATCTACTAGGCGTGAAAGGGTTAATGCTAGTTCCCTTACCCCCTGGTATCTCTTCCTATGTACTTTCGTCTTTATTTGGTCTATTAACTAATTTGTGGGTCTTACTCTGAGGACTTTTCCCTCTATTTTACCATCAATTATGTTATTCACAAACCTATTGCGCCTGAGTGTGTGTCCAATCCATCTGGTTCTTCCTTTTTCTATAGAGTTCCATATGGTCCTTCTACTCTTCTGTACACCTCATCATTTCTTATTTTTTCTGTGCATTTTATCTTCAGCATCCTTCCCCAGCACCAGGTTTTGAAGACATCTAGTCTTTTCTTGTCAGCTTTTCCAATTGCCCATGCTTCCAATCCATAGAGTACAACGCTCCATACGAATGTTTCCTGGTTTGTAGGTCTATCATCTTCAAGCACAGCAGTTGTCTTCTTCCCATGAATTCCTTCTTAGCTTGGGGTATTCTCCGCTTGATGTCCATTGTACTTCTTCCATCCCACATGATGGTACATAGCAGGTGAAATTCTTTGAAATTGACATCAATTTTGTTATATAAAATTGTATCATTTTCGAAATATGTTAATTTCACCTGCTTTGTTTGTATATTTTCACATGGCCAAGCACGGTATAAGTTCTGGAGAAGGATACTGTTGCTTGGGTGTGGCTTCTTTGAAGCCCTCTTCTCCCTTGCATTGCCTTCTTGGGTGTACTGCAAGGGTTTTAGATCTAATGCCCTTGAATCCACCAATAATTGCCACAATAATTTGGATAGCATAGTGGTCTTTGCATTGGTGCAGTGGTCTGTGCACTGTGCAGCTTGCAGGGCATATGGATGTAAATTATCTTCAGGCTCTGAGAACATGTTACAGGAAACTGCATTCAATGTAGTGGATATGCCCACCTTCAATGTTGAAGAAACTTATATGGTTTAACTTTGTGGAATTCCATTCTAATCAGCAGTAGTAACTTTTACAATTCACTGAATAGTTTACAGGTTAATAATTCAATGTGCTATCTGGATTATGTTGCATAGCATCATCTTCAGGCCGTCAAGAAATGTATGGGAAAAATTTTTCTTCTTCATGTAATAATCCTTGATATTAAGAAATTATAATTCAATGGCCACCTTGTCAGTGCAGATACGTGTCTCATATTTGGGAGACTGGCTGTGAAAATGATGAAACGAAGCTGGAGAGTGAACAAGGCGCTTGCTTGATGAGTGTTGTAGGCCCTTTAATCCTTGTTCAAGGGTCATTGCTGGCCTCCCTCTGAGAGTAAGAGTGGCCTGCACGGTGACCCTTATCACTTTGATCGCTGATTTGCAGCCAGTGTGTGTGGATTGAATTGAATTATTTTTATTTCATATTTCTTTATGACTATAAAATATATTTATTTTACTAGAGATGGATAAGTTACCATAATTTTCATTTGACGTGAATTACTGTTGTAAATTGCAGTAGTGTTTTAAATTGACATAATTTACCTGTCATTTTTAATTTTCAACCAGAAATAGGAGTAGGGCTATTCTCTACTCCACCTGGTATCACTCTGATGGAGATATACGTCCAGGGTCCGAGATAGAGACAGGAAGGGGTAAGGTATTCTGTAACAATATCATCACCATGATAATTAAACCAGTATTTAATCAATCTCGTCAAACGAAAGAACAGCAATATAGATGACTCAACTACAGACTCTGTTATTATTGCAACTTATGCCCTTCGGCATAGTACACACCATAAAATAGCAAAAGTTCTTTGACACCATGAATACAACTGCCATTCCTTACATAGTAATTTACGGTGCGGTATGATATAATACATGTTATATTCGATAAAACTCTTCTTTGGGAGGAACATTTTCTGAGAATGCTACCATCTCACAAACTGAACTATTCTGAGCCTTGTTGCAATTGTCTAAATCCACAGCTTACTCCCAATAGGCCTATGAAATCCAAACTCAGCAAAATACAAAAAGAAGTCCTACTCCAGGAGTGAGAGCAGTGGTAAATGCACTAACTGTGAGATGTGGACATTAAACTCAATAATACTTTACTTCAAAACATGTTCCCAAAAAACAACTGTATGAGCTTAAAAACACAGGAAAAGCAAAAGCAATCTCTGATTACACAATTTGCACAAAAACGACATCTTAACAATTTAGTCTCAGGTACACAGGTGGGAAACGGTACAGTATTAACATGCCCAAGACGTGGCTCACCATGTAGGGTATACTGAAAATTACACTGAGCTGACAATTTGGATGAAGAAAGGAACCATCTTTGACGAGGTCTGACAGCCAAGAGAGCGGGCTCTCTCCACGATGAGTCTACCTCTTGTCACTCCGTCTCTTGCACATGGGCAATGCAAGGTAGTGGTACACCATATGGCTCGACCGTGGCTGCCTCCAGCTCTTTGGCAGGAAATGCAATTGGCGGCAATTCAATCAGCAGGCCCTGCCAATCTCGTGCCGGTGACAATCACAGTGGCGAGGAATGACAAATTCCACATCCCACAGATGATGCAATATCCAGCTCGTTCTCCAGTAGCGGTAGCTGTCTCTCCTCCTAGCTCACGCTCAGCGTTGGCTATCTTGCCCACCACTCATCAGGCTCCATTTTCATGGGAAAGGCTACACACATATAGGAAGGATCATTTAAAGTAAATGGCTCCAATATAATATGACAATACTGCCCTTTAAGGCAATGGAAAACAAAGATATATGAGAAAAAATGTTAAGTGTGCAAAAGAATAGATGGCCAGTTCAGTTCACTTTGAACAATTTAAATAGTAAAGAATAACATTGGCAATTATTTTGAGTCTAATTCGTCTCATCAACTCTAATTTACAATAAATCTTAAATCATAACAGTTACCACAAAAATTAAATCGTGCTTGCTCTGGCTTTCAGACCTCCAGACCAGTTCGATAAGCATATAATTTGTTTTAAATACAATTTCATCTCGTTGCCATTGCTAATGAAGGATTTAAAAGGATAAATGATCAATTTTTTGGGATACCAGGGCTGGTCACAGTATTAACATTACCAGTCACCTGCAAGGACATACAAGTACCAAATTCCACCGAGGAAAAATTATTTGTATTGTGTGGGATCGGAGCTCAGATTCCTGGATATCTAGCCAAATGCTTTAGTCAGGTATGCTACGGAGATTTCCTAATTCCTGTGAATTTTTAAGTGCTTTATAGGCACATGCAAAAAATATACAGCACAGCATTAAAGAAACTAGGTTTTGTTAAGCATATAATAGGAAGGTCCTCGGATGAAAAAGTCAAAGAGAGATGCTACTTTGCTCTGGTTATGCCACACCTTGAATACGCCACGAGAATCTGGGACCCTGTTGTAAAGGTTTTACCAAAAACATTAGTGAAATACAAAGAAATACTGCATGCTTCATTAAAACTACTATGAGCGAACATATAGTGTTTCACAACTTTAAGATTAAGGTGGGAGCCCCTTAAGACTGGGACATGCTAGGCTTAACTATCATGAGAAATTCAGAACTGGTGTGTTTGAGAGCGACATAGAGAATATTATCATTGCCAAACAGATGTGTTCAAAAACTTGTTCTTTCTGAAAACAATTAGGGACAACAATAAAAACTGAGCTCCACCAAATATGGAGTTTTCATGGGAAAGGCCACACACATATAGGAAGGATCATTTAAAGTATATGGCTCCAATATAATATGACAATACTGCCATTTAAGGCAATGGAAAACAAAGATATGTGAGAAAAAATGTTTTGTGGACAAAAGAATAGATGGCCAGTTCAGTTAACTTTGAACAATTTAAATAGTAAAGAATAACATTGGCAATTATTTTGAGTCCAATTCGTCCAGCGGGGCCTGGACCTACATGCCTTCCAAAGACAAATTGGCCGACCGTCCGCCCTGGACCGTACTCGCTTTATAAGTTTATGCCAGGGCGGCCAACTATTGGTCACTTTGGATAGGCTATATATAGCGTGCGGGTTCCAACGGGTAGTCGATTCGCGAGTTGTCTGGCGGAAGGGGCGTCCGTCCAGTCTCTCTCTCTGCGTCTCTGACGCTGTCTTCGCGTTCCGGATCGACTCACCATTCTCTCTCGTTGCGGTCTCAGGGGGGCCACGCTCTCTCTAGATCTGTTCTCGGCTGCGGCCATTCTCTTTCTCTGCTTCGGCTTATCCTTGCCAGGCTTAATACACATCACCATTTCAACTCTCAAAACCTTATCCCTCATATCTTTGCATGTCTGGCGTCCTAACGCCCCCAGCTACATGCCCATGTGGCTGCTCACAGGGCAGTATGTAGATGTAGATTGTATTCAGTCTTCGAGAACATATTGCAGAACATTGCTTTTAATGTAGTGGACATGGCAAACTGTATTGTAGAAGTAACTTAAGTGAAATAGAAAATAGTTTAACTTTGTGGAATTCTATTCTAATCAGTAACAGTAACTTATGTTACGCATCATTATCCAGACAGCACATTGATATATTAACCTGACAGCACATTGATTTCAGGCTGTCAAGAAACGTATTGGAAGTTTTTTTCCTCTTCATGAAATATTCCTTGATATTTAGAAATAAAAATTTAATGGTCAGTGCAGATACGTATTTCATATTTGGGAGACTGGCTGTGAAAATGATGAAACGAAGCTGGAGAGTGAACAAGGTGCTTGCTTGATGAGTGTTGTAGGCCCTTTAATCTTTGTTCAAGGGTTATTGCTGGTCTCCCTCTAAGAGTAAGAGTGGCCTGCACGGTGACCCTTATCACTTTGATCGCTGATTTGCAGCCAGTATGTGTGACTTAAATTGAGTTATTTTTATGCCAAATTTCGTTGTGATCATCAAATATATTATCTTTACTAGAGAGGGGTAAATTAGAGTAATTTTCACTTGAGGTAAATTACAGTAGTTCTGAAAAATTGTCATAATTTTCATGTAATATTTAATTTACACCAATGAAGCTAGTGTGAGCAAAATATCATTTCACTTAGAAATAATTGAATTCAGTCTCATTTTAAAGGAAAATTCCTCACCCTTCTAAAGATACCAAAATATCAGCCCCTTACTGAACCACTTCCCGAGATTTTTGATGAGAGATGCACCCTTTAACGTGGGAAATGTGCACCAGGGAAAAATTTGCACCTGGGAGACCTTATTTTAAAAAATGAGGAATTTCTAACAACTAAATCTCATTAAAAAATTAACAATGTAGTGTATGTTTTCTCGATGACTAATGAAAATAAATCATATTGTCACCACTTTTGGTGGTAATGGAGTTCTGAATATACCACGTGAAAAAAATGAGTCAAATTAAAGACTGGTTTACCTGGAATATATTGTTTATTTCAGGTTGTATCATCTCTTGAAAGAAATACAGACTGCCAAGAAAAAACAGACCCTTGTGTTTGTAAAATCAAAGAAGAATGCTCTCAAGCTGACTGAATACCTTAAATTGTGTGGGTAAGTGGCTTAAAAATGTGCACAATCTCTAATTCCATCATATATCACCCCTTTAAATGGTTTAATGAAATTATTGTTTAAAAATCCCTCAACACTTTGTAGTATTCCACAATGGTTTTTATTATTCCAACCTAGGTTTTGACTCAAGTTAAGTCGTTATCAAGGTCTTAGCTTGAGTCGTAACCTAGGTTGGAAAAAGAAAAACCATTGTGGAATATTACAAAGTGAATGTATTTATAAAGAATTGCAGTGTTGTTGCAGTAAGTGAAGCCTGAGAATTTATGATATTTTCAATACCTAAATTTTTTAACATCTTGCTTTGTTAAACTGAATAAGTAGTTACTGGATTTTGCGATGTAAAGTTTCAAAATATATTTAACCCATAAAGTGTGAATTAAAAACACTCCAGTCCATAGTGACTCTACAATATAAAATAAGGGAAATTACTTTTTAAAATATAAAAATAAGGAAATTTTTGTCAGTTGGTTGAAAATAAAATGCAAACTTGACGGAAGTGGAAAAAAATGGATCACACCACCCAAGTTAGTTTGATTTACAAACTTTTAAAGGTAAAAAGGTCACGTTTTGAGTGTCCATGTGAATCAAATAATTCCACTCTTTCAGCTGTTTGAAATTTTGTTTTGAATCCTGTGCCCTAAATGTTTTCCTCATTATAGGAATTCTATGATATTGCAATTACTTACCCTGTAAATGCAGTGATGGTGGATGTAGGTAGAGTTTAAAGTGGCCATGTGTGTTAAATGGGTTGGAGAACACATGTGTGTAGTTATATCCTGAGTGGTAAATCTACTTCGTATTAAACACCCTAGAATAATTTTTTGTGGTTCCTAAAATCCTGGAACAATTAGACCCGTCTTTGTAATGCATACAATTCGCCTATAAGTATACTGTTAACTTCCTCGGGGCCAATTTTGCAGCAGCTGAAGATAGTATCGATACATTTATTGAAAGATTGTCGTTTTTATCTATTTGTCACTCTTTCCATCAATAATAATCCATTCACCTCTACTGGTTGGGTTTTTTAATGGCAGAACAAGGAGATGAGCAAATATTTTCACCTCCACTCAATACAGTAGTCATGGATTTTTATTAATATTTTCTCCCAAAAATAAGACTGACTATCGCTTGAATCGCCTTGTACTAAAAGAATTGCAGTAT
This sequence comes from Ceriagrion tenellum, assembly GCA_963169105.1. Lineage (NCBI taxonomy): Eukaryota > Metazoa > Arthropoda > Insecta > Odonata > Coenagrionidae > Ceriagrion > Ceriagrion tenellum. Next base: position 61,245,940 of record OY720644.1, read on the forward strand.
CTCTTGTTACGTAACTAATCATTTTTTATTCATAATAAAACTGTTGAGTTTCCAAGTATGTTTTCATCATTACATAACGAAAGAATTCTCCAGTGTAGAGCCTGAGACCATGTCTTAGAAGAATGTTGATACATTCAGGGAATAAATGTGTTTTCGCATGAAATCCATGGAAAATCTTTTTGCAAGGTTATAATGATGATAATACCTAATCCTCAATTGAAATGAAAATTTTGACCAGAGAGTTGGTCGGACCGAACCTAAGAAATAGCCTGAGCGTGAACCACTCCCCAAGACCTCTGCTCCAAACCCTGATCTTTAATTTTATTTTTGTATTTTCTGGCCAATATGATGTGCTTTCCACCAGTCATTTGTCTCTGGGATTCTATGATGAATAACTTTAAAACAGATGTTACTTATTGAGTCCAGCAATTAGAAATATATGGTTAACTTGAACATATGTGGATAATAATAATTTTACTTCAAAATCCTTGAAAATCACTTTGCGTTCATAAATTTACTCAAAAATTCATTCTGACATTGACCTGCATCGTGTGTGCTGAGATTAAAGTTACATTTTCTCTTACTCATGTTTGCATTACTATCGAAGGTGCCCATTTCTCTACTTTCCTTGCAGAATGCATTGGGGCAGCAAACTAAAGGTGTGCTTTCTATTGGTCTTATGTCTCTGGAATTCTATGATCATTAACTTTAAAATAGCTAATTTTAATTTTCTATATTTAATGCTACTTTTAGAAATTAACAATCACAAATAAATTGTTAACTTGAACGTATCTGGATAGTAATATTTTTACTAAAAAATCCAAATAGAAAATCATTGTGCTGGGTTATATGATTAGCTCTATGTTACGTCTATCTTATTTCCCTCCAATAAACTTTTCCATTTTATTTAAACAAATGTAATGCATGTGTTTTGGCATAAATCAAATATACCAAATTTAGATATTCTATAAATTGTTGTTGTCGGGAGTATGCAAAATATTTACAGGACTACAAATCACTGTTTCACTCCTGTCATCTGAAGTTTTACATTCTGTAAAGTTATGTTTTCTCCTCCATACATGTTTAAGTAGTGCTTGTAATTTTTAATTAGCGTAATCCATACTCCCCTGTGTTTCAATTTCTCAATAGGTTTAATGCGGAAGGGTTCCATGCTGGAAAGAGACAAAAGAATAGGGAAAAAACTTTAAAAGGTAAGGATGGGTAATATTTTGCTTTATTAATCAAAGTAATGTTGTTTCAAAATTTTTATATTTCTTCAGTGCTATGTGGAAAGGATTAACAATTTTTAAGAACAATTCACTGAAAAATAAGAATTTTCAAAGATTAAAAATAACTTCATCAGAGCGGTACAAGATTTCACTTTGTACATATAGGGTTCCTCACTCACCTTTTCTTTATACTTTCACTTGAAATGCCTTCAATTAGTAAACACTTATTTGGCCTGAGTTTTTCTTCTATTCAAGTTAGTCCTTCTAAACCCACTCACCAATTTATGCCAATGCTAGTTGTTGTTCTGCTCAGGTCTCTCCTTCTAAACCCACTTGCTAATGACACTCTGGCTACGTTAGTTTACTCCTGTCCAAAATAAAACTTACCACCTCAGAGCCAAAAAATTTCCAAGGTGACATCGATGTGACAATGCCAAACCATGCCCCCTTGTGTGGGAAAGCAATATATGCACAGGATGGAAAAGAAACCTACTTGACGAGAGGGAACCACCCTCAGTGAAAAATTTTTACTTATAAGAGATTTTTTCCGTCTGTGTCAGCATGCGTAAGGGTGGGGAAGCTTGGAGATAAGAAAGGTCGGTCGGAGGACAAAGTTGCTAAATTATCCCTTGTTTTTGGAAGCTACACTATGAAAGACAGGACTCAAATATCCATTTCATGTCTTCATCAGTGTGCAGGAAACCTTTGCTGAAAGTATTGGGTCTTCCTCTTTTTCAGCCGCAGAAAGTCTGTTACTGTTGCAATAAGAGGTTGAATCAAATCAAGTTGAATATAGAAATCATTTTTCTTAATGCTTACATTTCTGATAGCAACAAGTCGTCGTGTAACAAACGATAGTGGTTAAATTATCTGGGCATTAATTGCAGATTGTCATCACTAGGAGAGTTAGAGTTGTGTTGTATTGGATGTACAAAATCATTCTATTACACGTAAAGACTTTTGATATATAATTATATTAGAGTTTAATATTTTATACGGCACATCATTGACGTCTGAGACAATAAAAACATGTTAACCACACAATGTGGCCCTCAGTGAAATCATTTGACTATTTCTTTGTTGTACAGGACAAAAATTTTTGTAAATTAGAATAAAGTAGCTTAAAGTAGACACAGTTATGGATTCACATTAATTTATTTTTCATTCAAGTCCTAATCAGCAACTGATTTTGTCTTGCCGAGTCTCCTGAATTGCTTCACACCTGCTTATACGCTTTGAGTAGGGAATTAAGAGGGTATTGGTTGTATCCCCCAAGTCATGTTCAATATTATATCCCCTCTCGCTGAATTTCAACAGGTACCCTCTGCTGAGCAGAGAACATGAAATGTAGGAGCCGAGTAGGTTTTATGATTGTGCCCCCTAAAAATTCGAGCAGCATTGCATAAACAAACCATGCAAGTTTGATTCATTTTAAAAATTGAACTGGATAAGGATTTGGCCAATGTTCAACTTGTAGGAATCCTCAGCGGAAAGGTTTTCCACATAGTTGTCAGCCTGATATACGTTATCCATTTTCAGAGTGCTTGTGTTAGTGCTTTTGGTGGTGTGATGGAGGTCTTTCAGATATCAAAATAAAATGCAATACATATTAGATCAGCTCATAAATACTTTTAACATTTATGAATACGATGAGAAAATTATCACTGAAAGGTATATGACGATGGAGACCAGAGATAGGCAACATTGTGTTAGAGAAATCAGTATTCTATCACCTTGAGCTGACATATCCTGTCAGTGCCTTCAAGCTTTTGTGAATGAGGCATCTTGACACTGTCTAACTTAGCAGATCTGCCCCTTTTTCCCTTCAATCATAATCAAATAGAAGTCCAAAACACCCGAGTTAATGAAAACGGTTCACAAATAACATTATGCCCACCCACAACTGACAAAGAAACCACAGCGTCATTTAGGTCACTTTCAGAGGAGTGCAGTCTTTCCCTAATCCAGGATTGTGGGGAGGGCTTTCTTTTGTCTGGAATGTTTATTGCTCTCCAAGAAATGTATTTATGGAGTCGAAAGGATGTTGACTCAACATATTTGATTTTGGATATTAGAGGCGGTACTCGCTAATGGAGTGAACTGAAGATGGTATTTACGGCATTTAAAGAGTCAAATAAGTGACATAGAGTTATTTTTAACTTTCAGGATTTAGTTTGAAGGTTATGTGATCGGCCAATATCAACAATTTTCGTGAGAAATGAAATCGAGACATCATAACTCCATTAAAATAAACTTAAGCAACAAGAAATCATGTTTTATTGGAAAGGTATGAAAGGTTGAATCATCCTGACTTGTTTAAAGAAAACCAGTAGTTATTGAGGTGTGTCTATTAATCCATTTCCATTTCCTGTTTATGAATACTTTGAATAGGAATGTTGTTTCGATTGGAGGCCAAAGTAGTTGGTCTCCTTTGCCACTCTGTTTTTTAAAGATCATGAAAGGAATGTCACCAATATTCGAAGCTGACCGCCATATAATCCTATGTCAGCAGCTATTTCATTCTTACTCATAATCATCTAGATGATTATATGTCATTGAATTTAGGGAGGATATCCATAGAATAATGAAGTTCTTCCAGTGTGTGTTGTATAGTTCTCTAAGGTGAATTAAATGCAACAAATCGGAGAATTTGGGAGCAGGGAAAATTTACGTATGTATTTACTCTGCCTAATCACATCTTCCTAGAATGACCATGGTAGAAAAGTTCAATGTGAACCCCAGTGACCAATGCTCTTGTTTTCCAAATGGGATGTAAATAACATATGGTCCAGCTGTGAAAAGTTTAGGAGTTGACATTTGTAAGCTGCCCTGGGAAATCATTTTGATTGAGTCCCTACCTCTCAACAAAAGTTTTTTTTTAAATTGTGAATTAAAAGGTTGCAGTGTAACATATGCCAATGAGATGAAGCTGAACCAAGTGTTAACGTTGTGTGGCGAAAAGATGTCTCCGTTCGGTAAACAACGTACTTAATCCCAAGTGATTTATATCGGGAAACAGAAATTGAGTGATTGCTGAATTCTCTGGTTGAGTGGATGGAAGATGGTTAAATAGCATTCTAACAGTAGAATAAGTGGGTATAGAGTTATTTCAGCCCAACTTAGAAGGAAATACTGTTTGTAAGAGGGAGCTGTAAAGCTGGGTAATTGTGGGAAAAAATATCACATTAAAAATCAAAGACCATTGTTCCATACGCGGTGGAGGAAATTTTTATGATACCGGCTACAATAAAAAAATTATTATTTTTTATTTAAAACTCAAATCTTAGTCCAGGCAATCAATTTTTCTCTTTGAGAATATGGTCAATTTGAATAGTTAATCGCATCTTCACATTCAATCTATGTGTACAACTGTGTAACATGCAAGTTTAAATAAAAACGTAAATACACTTTGTGGACTTTCATTACACATTTCCTGGAAAAAGTAGTTTGTTCTTCGGAGTTTCGGGGAAATGACATATCTTATCTCTTCAAAACTTGCCTTTTAAGTTATAATTTACCGAAGGAATTAGAAATCGTGGAGAGGTTAAATACCGTCCTCTATGATGATATTAACATTCTAAGCTTTGTGCTCTACAATCATCAGAGGCGTTTCATGTTGTTTAGATATTTATAATATCAATATGGGGATGATATGGATGGAGAGCTTAGTAGCTAGTAGATTAATGTAGACTCCATAAATGTGTCTTTTTGCTTGAGGAAAATGATGTGGTGTAGGGATTAGCTGCTAAAGTACACATTTCAGTTGTACTCAATATGAAAGTAGATATTATTTGAAGATGGCAGCATCTATGAAGTCCATAATCTTCTCTTCATTCTGCACTACTCTAGTGACAGTATATGGAATAAAATTATGCAACTTGGGGTACCAATTTTATTTATATAAATATATATATAAATATCTATACAAATATCAAAACCTTTTGTAAAAATGTTCTCCTTCATTGATTTAATTGTTTTTTTCTTCAATTTCAGACTTCAAAAAAGGTGTCATTACTACACTAGTGACAACTGATGTTGCCTCAAGAGGTTTAGGTAAATATTGCTTATATTTATTTCATAATGAAGTAAAGTTAATGATGAAAAGTTTACATTAATTTTAGAATTTATCAATGTAAAATAAGTGTGGCTAAATGTGATTATTTAATTTTTTTTAATTTTGAAAATGGCATAATTTATAATTTTCTGTAAGAGACCATGTACAACTTTCTTTGTGAGTTTCCCTGCAGCAATGTATTCAGCATAATTTCTCGGGTGATATCTCATACATTTCTCTCTCACTTACTCTCCGCCTAAACCACAACGCTGACAAAGCTTAGCTTATTAATTTGACATTAAAATTTTTCATGTGTTGGTTGTAAATTTGAAATTGTATGTGCAAATAAAAGTTTGAATGGGGTGGTGAAATTGTGGCTTGAGTTAAGGAACACAGAAAAAGATGAGAGTATCACTTATGCTCCATAAAACAGAAGTTGAATGGCCTGACTATGACCTTCTGAAACCTCTGAAGTCTTTTAACGCTAGAACGACCAACGGCAGTCAATTGACAAAGAAGAAAGGTGAAGAAAAAAAAATTTGCATTTTTCTTTTGCATCTTATTTTGTTCCTGTTATTGTTAGGACATTGAGTTTTTCTGACTTTTAATCTTTTGGAATGAAATAAGCAAAAATGAAGTACAGTTGAGCACCCCTAATCCGGAAATCCCTAATCCGGGAACACCCGTAATCCGGCAATATTTCCAAGGCGTACTTCGCGGAAAACAAACTTTTTTGCCGAATCATTTACTTTGTAATTACTGCAACTGTAACCCATTCTAACAAAAATTCTCCCATTCAAGAATGAGTATCGGAAGATTTTTTGCATACAATGTTGTCTATATTACTTATTGTGCGCAATGAAGGTGTTTATTCAGAAAATTGAAGACATCACTACATTGTACGTCGTTGCCGAGACGCGAGTGTGTGACGTCACGGAGTGGACAGTGTCTCACCTTGCATGGCACGCGCATGTTTGCTTTGTACCGAGCGTTGACGGCGTGACGTGGACAACAGACAGCTCATTGAATCGTATTAAACACAGTGGAATAAGGATTGCAAGGAAAATTGGAAGCGATGAAAAATTTTTACTTATCTACTGTATATACTCTTTGATGTCCAGCAACACGTTTATATGTCATACGCATTCCTTCCACTCAGCCGTTTTGCGAGACTACCGGTTGACTGATTTTGTTTTTGTAAATTTAGAAGAAGTTTATTTCTTTTTTTTTCGAATTACATGTCGAATTATACAGAATTTATTCAAACTTAATTGAAGTTGTTATTATTTATCGAATTCCCGCATTCAAAATATCGCGGACCCCATAATTATGCTGGTTACTACCACAGCACCCGTAGTCCGGCAAAATCCCTAATCCGGCATTGCTCGAGTCCCGACCGTGCCGGATTAAAGGTGCTCAACTGTAAATAATATATTTTATGGCAAAGGTCATGATCTTTCCCATGGACTACAACCTTGGTGTGGTGGAAGTGCTTGCGGTTCTCGAGATAAACACAAGATCAACAGTACCTTAGGTGACTCTACCGATTGCCTCACCCGAGTAATTGCGTTTTTAAAAGAAATCAACGTTTTTATTAAATAGTAAATTGATTTTATACAACATTTTGCAAATTTTATCTCACATACGTACTAAAGCGATTTAGCTTTAATTACATAAACTTGAAATTACCTAAGGACAAGAGTGATGAGAAATGACCGCTGTAGTCGATGCACCCTTAAACAATAATTCTACTTCTGCAAGTGCTTGCACGTTCCATTGACCCCTAGAGCTGGACTGGCAGGGCAATTAAAATTGCTCCTGGTACGAAACGGGTGGGCCACCCATGCCAGATAGGTCGAAGGGTAGGAGCCAGACGAAAGGTAGTCCTATGATAGTGTCACGTGAAATACACTGTTGGGAAGTGGGGATGGGAGTCCCCTTTCAACTATTATATTACCCAGAAATATGAATGTTGCTCAAAGAGAAATGAATCCTGGCAACTGCAGGACGCCGCCCATTGGGACATGTGTCGGGCCCAGCAGTGGGGTATGCAAGGCCCCTGAGGTCGTCAACTCACGAAATCCTTGCATAGGATACAAAGACCAAGGATGATAAGAAGAAAAAGAAGAGGAGAAGGAAAGCACCGATAAAAATAAGGACTTGGAACGTTAGGACCATGATGAGAGCAGGGAAGCTGGAGAATATTAAACAGGAAATGGATAGGGGGAATGTAGATGCCTTGGGGCTGTGCGTGGTGAGATGGAATGACAGCGGGGACTTCTGGAGTGATAGTTATCGGAGAATCTATAGTGCTGGGTTGGAGAGTCAGCGTGGGGCAGCCATAGTATTGAATGCAAAATTGGGAATGAGGGTAGTAAATATTGCAGGAACAGGAGAGCAACAGGATACTAGTGGTAGAAATAAAAGCACGCCGTAGAAATTTCATTTTGGTTCCGGTGTACATGCCTACAAGCAATCACAGAGAGGAAGAGGTGGATGAGGTATATAAACAGACAGAGGAGATGTTGAGAGAAGGCCCTGGCAAGAAAAATCTAATAGTAATGGGCGACTGAAACGCAGTAGTGGGGAAGGGAGAGACGGGTATGAAGTGGGAGGGTTTGGATAAGGAACGAGAAATGATCGCGGTGAGAAGGCAGTAGAATTTTATTGGAGAATTAAATTAGTTGTAACATACACTTGGTTTAAACATCATTGTAGGAGGAGGTACACATGGAAAATAATGGTAGACCCTGGGAGATATCAAATTGACTACATCATGGTTAGGCCAAGATTCAGGAACAGTGTGAAGAACTCATGGAGCCATCCAGAGGCTGATACAGACGCCACTTGCCCATCTCTCCCTCTCTCCAGTGGCCCGGTGTGTCGCCTAATGCTACAACAGTCGTGTCTGTGGAAAACGTCAACTCGACAATTCTCAACTCGCATGCATCTGTCTGTCTCGTCATAGTCGCTGCTCTTCACTCATTTTCTCAGTCACATCAACTGGCTTTAGCGGTTGTCTGATCCTGATTTCACTGAAATTTCTCAGTGCCACTTCAAAACCTGGGTCATCTTAAAAAACGTTACGTGGAATAACTAAGTTACTTTGCTTACAATGCATGTATAAAAAATTCCATGAAGTCAAGCCTGAGACAGCTGAGATATTGCATCTGTTGGATGGGTTGTTTAATGATGAACCCATCTTCATTTTTAGCTTAGAATATGAAAATTGTAAATTTGGATTTCCCTAAACTCGATGCTGTTCCCAAGATGCATAATACTTTACATTCTAACCTTACCCCATCAATAAAATTGGCTTCATTTTCTGAGGGGTTGCCTGAATGATGAAAATAATTTGCCACTATCCACACAAAATCTAGTCTGGTGTACAAAACATGTGTGTGTACATCTAGTCTGGTGTGTCATGACAAAATGACATCCTGTGTACTGCTCTTTGATATTACAGAATCAATCAAAACTGTCTATATTTGACCTTAGTGTTTTGTTTTATTATAGTAAGTTATATTAGTAACAATTCTAACATCTCTTATGAAACCTAACTGTCGTTGACTTTAATATGTGTAAGATTTGAACATGAGCATTCATTATTAAGTAAAATATTTCCTTCTCTTCTTCATTTTTATCTTTTAATTGCAAAACTCATCGCTGTGGATGATTTGAGTATGCTTGATGACTATCCTTTTCTTTTATGACCAAGAAGTGACTGTCCAGTGGTTAATTATGGAAAAATTGTCTTATATGCTATGAAATATGTACAGTAATTGTACAATTGAGCTCATATGCATTTTTGTTCAAGAAAATATGAGATTTATTGGTCATTTGATGCAATGTTTTATTAAATTAGCTGGCAGAATACCCATATGAATTGTTGGAGAAAAACTCATAGTTAATTGTGTGATAGGACTTGGCTAGAGAGAAAACTTATCTGTAATTGAATTTGACCATGTAAGAAAACTTAAATCAGGCTTTGGTGCTTTTTCTGTCCTTTGCAGACATTGAAGAAATACGATTTGTGATAAACTATAACTACCCAAAGTCAGTTTCCATATACGTGCACCGAATTGGTCGTACAGCCAGAGGTAATGGGCGTGGAACTGCATATACTTTCTTCTCGGAAAATGATTGGTTTCAAGTTCATGACTTGATACAGGTTCTCAAGGATACCAATCAGAGGGTGCCATCAGATCTGCTGCAGGAACCAGTTTTCGGTAAGCTTTTGGGAAGCCAATCTTAGGTTCTGGTCGGATTAAAGTTTTTCACCAAGTTGGCTGTGCTAAGGCAATAAAAGAGTACAAATATTCCTTGAGTGATTTATATGTACCTTAATTTAGAATTACGTATAAAGCATATATAAACGTGGTTCTAAAAAATGTTTGGAATATATCAGTTTAAAAAATGTCTGAAATGTTTCCTAATTTCCCTAAAAACCAGCCCCGTAAAAGTGGAATAGGTTTTTCCCATCACAGGACATCTATGGAAACTGTTTTCACATTATAGGTTCAATTATACTATAAAATAAATACTATTTTGTCGATAGAAATAATTTTTATGCCATAGTTACTTCATAATTAGCAAAATACCTATTCTCATTAATACCAACTTAACACATTCACTGCTAGTTGCGACACAGTGTGGCGCGTTAGGATCTTGGGACTCCGTTCTGCCCAGAAAACCAGCCGTGCAATGTAGCCCAGCAGTGTAAGTGTTAAGCTCTTATGTTGTAATCTGTGAGATTTGGAAAGGAAAATAACAGTACAGTGAAAAAATGTGTTATAATAAATGCTGAAAACAATTGTAATGTTCAGAGTGGCCCATCTCTGTGTGTGTTTGGAATAGGTCAGGAAGGGATAGCACATTGCACTGCAAATTATTTTCCTTCTAAATTCAGCCACAATTGCAGAGCTGCAATGGGTTCTGATAGAAAAGAATAGAATTTATTTCAAGAACCTAGTCCTTGGGACTCTGGGTTCAACATGATTACATTTTATGAAATAAACACTCTCCCAATCACTTTTGTTTAAATTACTGAAAAATATTATGAAAATTTGAGAACGTTAACACTGTGGATAATCTACCGAATAAAAAAACAACAGAATGGCAAAAAAGAAAAAAATAATAGTTTCACTCCCTCAGGTGCTACATTACAAAGAAACGAAAATAATGATTATAATATCGGACATTGTGTATGACCAGTATGCACGTATGCCAAAGCACTTTGGAACTAACTTGAGGTGGACGTTTGGCGGGGCACCAAAAATGACAACCCTTGTCACCTACCTCCATCGCAACATTCTCAACCCCAGTAAGCATTAGTTACCTGATGGATTATTTAATTTAAAAAATTTGTTGGTATTTTATCGCACACTTTATAAAATTCTTTTCAAGAATACTTATTACTTAAGGGGCTGTGGTAATACACGTAAAATACCATGGTAAATTATGAAAATTACTGTGGTAATTTTCAGGATACATCCCTACATATGTCAAACGTAATGTCCGGAAGTGGTCGGTAACTGGACTGAACTGGTCTGGATTTTTTATTTTTTTTTAATTATTTTATTTAGCGTGCTCCCAACAATAACAATGACAGGGAGGACCAAATACATTTTTTAAAAATGCAACTGCATAAAAGTGGAGTTGTATAAAAACACATCACTTTATACATGATTATCAAGAATGTCACATTCCTTCAGATTATTTATTTATTTATTTATACTCACTCTCCCGAATACAGCACAACAAAGGCCTTTTACATCGGGTGCTTAACAATTAACAATATACGAACAACAACACCCATGTCCTGAGTGGTGAAAAACCACCCAGGCAGGACTCGAACCCGCAACCGTCAGACTGACAGGCGAGGACTTAACCCCGCCGCCACCGGGGATGGTATGTTGGCTTTGTTACTTTGGAATTTGGCATATGTTACTTTGGAATTTGGTCCGTTTACTAAAAATATCAACTCTGTCGGCTATTAGATTATACAGTGAATACATACGTGACAAACAAGAATGTGCACAAGAATCTACTACAATACTTCTTACAAAATAATAAATGACTCCTAGTTTTAAACACAGGTACATGGAAGTACACATGACTTAGCACTTTACTGTCATATCCATTATTATCAAGGTCATAAAACAGAAACATAAAGTCTCTAACATTCCTCCTTCTCTATTATATGTTATTTGCTCTCAGCAATGCTTCATAAGGAACATTGTTCTCTTTCACTGGGTAAAAACCATTTTTCTTATTGAATAAGTATCTTACTAATATTTTTTGGACTTTTTCTATTAATTTTACATATTTTTAATGAAATGGTGACCATACACATGATGCATACTCAAGTTTTTTTAAAGATGTTTCAAATCCAGATGAGAAACAAATCTCTTCTAGATCAGATATTAGTCTTACAGAGCAGTTACAGTCCAAATATTTTTACTAGGGTTACATTAAATCATTCATCTTAAGGGCATAATGCTAAGGCAAAGTATGCCCTAAATATGTTTGGAACCCACGACATTCATGTAGGTATTCATGTTTATTGCCCTTATCTGTCATGTTAATCTCTGCCATCTTTCTCCCATGATCTCTGTGATTTTCCAATTTAACCACTGAAATGGGATGGAAGGTTTTAAAGTGTGAACATCAAATGCTAAACACCGAAAACATATTATCGGCCAAAAATCCTGGCATTTGTGAATTCCCCCAGTGGCAGTCAAGAGTCATTTGTGAAAAATGAGGTCATTTCTGGGAAACTGGAGTTTTGGCTACCCTGTTTATTGTGGTTCTGAAACACGGTGGCCTGAGGTTCTTCTTCAGTATTTGAGTCAATTCCCTTGGAACTGACTGTGAATATGGGAGGACAATATTATCCCGAATTTACTACCGACGTGTATATGGTCACTAACTTTAATTGCAAACTCCAAAATGATAAATCTGTTATTCACTTGAGCTCTATATTTCTTTATGGCTTTTAATCTATTAGATGAGATAAACTTCTGAGATGGGTTGTGAACCATATCAGCATATTTTGATTCAACTCTGTATTGCAGACATTATCTTGAAATGTGCTGCTGTCGCGCTCCTACCCTCTTTAAGTGAAATGTTGGCAGCTGTGCCCAATAAATGTCTATTTGCCTCTGCTCCTAAGGCGACCCCTTTCTCATTAGCTTATCCCCACCTATAATCATGCTTTTTGCGAGTGACTGCCACCATGTTGTGTAACCACTATAAAATATATTTGAAAACTTTTGTTTGTCTCCCAGAATATCTAGACTACACCTTGATTTTTCGAAAAGAAATCCAGGGGCCACCCATTGTGGTTGATATAAGACATTTATTTTAGTGTAATTGTATATTATTTATTTCAGAGCCTGTTGCGGGAAAGAGGAAGAGGAAAAAATGAATTGGGATAGAAATGAGATCAAAATATAGGTGTAGTGTACTCAACCAACAGAAGGGAAGTGATTTTGCTGACTCCTCGTCTTTTGGTCTCAGTATTATCACCAGCAAAGCCTATGGGAGTCCATCTTCCTAAATTATTGGTTTTTGTAGAAACACTACCTAAATTCTACCTTAGTCTCCAGTTTGGGGAATAGGTCTGAATGGCTGTGAAAATTTTCTTGTGCTTCTACCTCAGTAATCATGTTGAATTGAAATCCATGTGCCTTTTGGGATGAGATTTTGGTAAAGCCAGAAGCTATGTAATGGCTATCAAGGTTAAGTTGTTAAGTTTTTCTTGATTTTGTTCTGTAATAATTTAAGTTTTGTCCAGGGAAATTTTGATAAATTTTGATTTGGAAAAAAATCTGGTGAAGAAATGGTAATGATAATTCCTCTTGTATTACATGGTAATTCCTCATGTATTTTTGCCTTATTCAATATGTGCAATATTGTGTGCACAGACTTGAATTAGCCTTTGAAGGAAAGAGTGATTTTTGAAAATGTGATATAATCTCAAGCTAGTCTCAGTTTGCTATATTTTGGAAGATGATATTTATTTTATATAGAGCAGATTGGTGGAATATTTATTGTGAGAAACATGGCTTCCCCTGCTGGTGTCCAATATTTTGTATTTAATACATATTGTATGAATCACTCACAGAATTCTTCGTATATTGAGTCAAACTGCATAATGAGTTTGGCATAATTCACGTACATGTGAGTTGATGCAGTATTAAAAAAAGTGATTGTTCTGAAGTTTAAGAAAATGACAAAGTTTTTTCATATCTTTTATTTAGTATCCTCAAGTTTATTTGAGCTTTTTTTGTAATGTATGTGAAGGATTTGCTTTCCATTTTGAATCCAATCAGCAATAAATGGTGATAAGCCCCTCTATAAAGGTTTGATACCTTAAAATAAATTGTATCAAGTTATTCTGGTCATATATTTATTGTGAGCTCAGTTTTTTGTAACATTCTTCATATAAATGAGTTTTGCTTTCTTTTTAAGAGTTTATTCATTCATCGTCTGTTTACTACTGCCCTGTACCTGGTCTTGTTGAAAGAATTCCATAAATCATTACATGAATGGAGTCCTGCTGGTTTCAGAGAGAATATTCTGTCAAGGATACCTTGTGTTATTTTTCCCATAATTTTAGGATGAATTTAGAGTTCAATTGCTGGAGATTATATGAAATTCATAAGTCCTGCAAGTTTTCTTTTATTATACAAGAGGTTTTTATTCTCTTGAAAAGGGTGTATCTTTTTCTTGCTGTTGTTATGTATTTATATTTTCTATAAAAATGTTTTCCACCAAAAAAATTGTTTTGATGAATTAAAGGAAGTTGTGCATAATTTTAAGGTATTATTTTTTATGTTCTCATAACCTGGTCTTTGTCTTTGCAAATAGTAGTAAGTTTGCCTAGATTAGTCAGTCTCACTGCCAACAATGCTCTCCTTGTATCATAGATTAATAGACGTTTCCCAAGTGAAAATGTAGTGTGCATAAAATTACCTACTTACTTAGTCAGTCCTCTGCTACCTATTGGGTTTCAAGGTTTTGAAAAGAGTGCCATTTAGTTCTCTTTCTAACTTCTCTAACTAACTCTTCTATCACTAGAGAAGGGTTATAGATTATCGTAATTTTCATTTAAAGTAAATTACTATGGTAAATTGTGGTAATTTTGAAAAATTGCCTAAATTTTCCGATAATTTTGAATTTTCTACAATTTATAGCTATAAGAAGATTTAATAGGTAAGCCAATATCTAGGGGTTAAAGGCATTTAAACCATTTTTATTGCTACATTGATGTATTAGAATTATAGAGACTTTCAAAACAAATACGGCAGCCCACATGCAATTTGCCATTTTTTGCGCAAGAAATTTTCGTTCAAACCATTGAAACGATAGCCCCACAAGCATAAATATTCCACTGATGAGTTGTACGTGCCTTAATTTATAATTAAGATAATGTGAAATATACATACACTTGACTTGAAATAATGTATTTGGAATATATCAGTATGAAAATATCTGAGACAACAAAATTACAGTAATTTTCTGAATGGGCCATCTTTAGTCATCACCCTGGCTCCCTGCACCCTGGCACCCTGGCTCTGGCCCACATTGCTCCTCTGCTTCCAACTTTTGGTGCCACATTGTTTTCCCACTTCAATCCGGGCTTTCCTTTTCCTCCGTCAGGTCTTAATTTCCAAGCTCTTTTAGGGTATTGCTGTTCTCTCATTCAGCATGCTCGACCAATGTGTTTTAATTGCTAATGTATCCTTGTCAACTTCCCCTTGACCATTTGTATGATAGTAGCTAGTTCGTTCATGGGTGAGGGTCGTGCACTTATAGTTGAGTCCTTAATGAAAGAGGCTGGTGCCTGCTCTTTAAGTCCATCCAAGGTGATAGCACAGTTAAAATATACTATTTTGGTTAATGAAGATAAAGAAGTAAGTAATTTTTTCATGATTGTATGACTTCAATCAACGTCATAAATTCTTCAGTTGCATGATTCTCCCCAAAACAGCATTGGAAATGTTATTGATTGGCTGCATTTCAGTCTACTGCACTGTTATCCTGGGCAGGGTGTAGGAAGTTTGTGATGACTTGAATATGTTAATGAGTCCTTTTGGCTACACCAATTCTACCATCATTATTAATATTTGAAAAAGTAAATTTGTTCCATTGAAATTTTCTGTCTTACTATGTACATGTCATGGGTAACTTTGTTGAATATATTTAATCGAGCTCTGAATAACCGCACAGATGTTCTTTCCTTCATCCTGTCAATTTTATGACAGATTATCTAGGTTTCCCTTACACAAGTTTTATGGAAGAACAAGGTTGAGAGTCACTTATAGTCCATCCACTAGGCTAATTATTATTATTAGATAATATACTATTTTAGGTAGGTTTAAATGCAAGTAAAAAAGGCAATGGGCCCTGAGAATTTCATAAATGTGCTGGGCCATATCTCCTTACGCTATTTCATTCTTCTGCGGTAAAAATATTTGGTCTGTAACTGCTCTGAAAGACTAATATCTGACCTGGAAGTGATGCTCCCTCCCTGGGTCAGGTGTTTGCTCAGCAGTTTTAGAGGAAAGGCCTCATATCCTGAAAGCTTTGCACAGCAAGTACTGCAGGTAATGAAAGAACGGAGCCAAAGGTAAAGAGGAAAGCAATTGTATAAAAAATGAACTTGCTGTTTTAGGACGGTGGTAAGTCACTATTTACATGTTCCAGTTTCCATTCCTGTCCTATGACGCGTCCTGTGCATGCGCTCTAATCTATTCTGGGTGGCGAGACCCGGAATAGATTAGAGCGCATGTGCAGGATGCGTCCAAGGACAGGAATGGAAAGGAAACTGGAACGTGTAAATAGTGACTAAGGGTCAGGGATTGATGGCATGGTTGGCACAATAAATGAAATGAGTGGGAAGGCTGTTGAATTATGTGGTAGGAAAAGATTGGAAATACACAGGTTAAACATCACCTTGAACGAAGGTCCTCATGGAATTCTTGTCAATCCTGTGATGTGTTTATCAACTTAATTATCTAGCAGAGGTGGGAATAAAGTTGGAGGACAGTTGATAAATTTGGCTATTTTATCTCTCATGGGATTCTCATCTACATCTACTTGTTACCCTGCAAGCCATCCAAAGGGTATTTGGTAGGGGGTGACTTATCACCGGCATGAACTACAGTGACTTTCACTAACAAGCACCACTCATCTGGTTTACTACAAATGCCACATAAACCACCAAAATAATCTACAATACAACCGTGAAAACTTGACACAAGTCACACGGGGAACATGCAAAACATGGTGTTAGCACTACTCGGCAGATTTAGGAACATTCATTAGGGTACATATGAATTAATCACCTACACTACCTGTCAACTAACCTACTTCAAAGTCTTAATAGTTTCTTGTCAAACTCAGGAAAAACGACATTTAAAACTTTTCTATTCCACTATCCATTTCCCAAATTTTAATATCATGATGTGATCTACTGTAGTATGTTGGAGTTCGTAATATATTATTAAATTAAATCGATTTTGAATTTACTTAACCCTTTAGCGTCAGGTATGCCGAATTGGGCACATACCTCCAGAATCGTTGTGCCTCAGTAACCATGTAAGTTATTCCACTATAGCCCATTGGGACGTTTTCAGTATGCTCGTATCTAAATTCTAGGCTATTTTGTGAAACATGTTTTAAAAATAGATGGGCATGCTTTAAACTATCTCCCTTGATTGGGATTTGGAAGGAAAAATTTTTTCTTAAGTAGCAAAATTGTTGTCCATTAAGGGTTAAAAGACAGTCTAATTATCAATCAACGATCTGAAAACAATTCTCATTCAAGTTGTTGCGAGAGGTCAGTAACAGTAATGAGACTATCATAATGGCTTTTCTCATATCTTGCTGATCTTCTCTGCACATTGATTGCTGGCATTGGTAGGCATTAGATGATCATAGGGTAAAATAGGGGATAAAGATAACTCGTAAGAAAAAATAAAAAATGAGATATTCTTGGACAAAGAAAGTAGGGCTGGTCATAAACTTTGTAGGATACATGGGAACAAGTAAAACAATTTAACTGCATTATGTCTTGGAGGATGTAGTGTATAGTGTCAAGGACTTTTGAAGGAGACCTGTTCTGGGAAATGAAGTATTTAACAATAGCAGAGCTGGCATAAGAATTTAAAGAAACATTTGGCAATTGATTTTATTGGAGTGAGGAGTTGTTTGGTGCAAAAACCTGGAAATAGGAATGAGGGTAGGCTGTGCTAGTAGTTAACACTTTCCCTGTGGCATCAATAGATGTCTTTTCAGAACTTTCAAGGCCTTCGGACAATGTCACTAGACGTTCATCCTATTTACATTATTCATTATGAAGTAAGGTGTCAAAGAAAAGCTCTCAACTCTCTCGCACACCAAGCTTGGTTCATGCAAAATCCATTTGATGGAGAAGTCATCCACTAATGGAGCCCTGTGCATGCAGCCATGCTTTACATAATTTCATTTTTTTAAATTACAAACGTTAGAAATGTATTACTCAGTAACTTTTTTTGTTTTTCAGTAAAGACAAACATGAGCTTATTAATCTTTCACTTAATTATGTGATGAAAAATTGTAATATAGGATATTATGTAATATGTAATAGGATAAGATGTAATATATATTATTCTTTTGTTCAAGACAGTTTCAACTAAGTCATAAAAATTCAAATTTTTGTTTTTCTCAAAATATACTGGAGCAATAAAATTTTTGAAATCTTGTACTACGCATTAATTGGCAATTGAAACCGAATATTAAAGGAGAAAAATAAGGCAATCTACAAATGTAAGAAGTATGTTTATATGTACTAGGAAACAGGCCCATTTTTAACACTCGTGGCGCTATGGGCAAATTAAACAGGTGCGCCCCCGGGGCAGAATGGCGGTTACAGTAGTACGCGTATGCCCTCTCAACAGCTCCAAGGTCAATCTCTGTAGAGGTGGCAACTCTGTTGATGTCGCTCGACAGTACAACCTTAACGAAAATAATACACTTTGGTTTGCAGTGTGTTAACCTCTTATCGACGTTTAATTTTTTTTCTACCTCACTTTTGTCATCTGGTAATTAACTTGTAATCTTCTCTTGCGCCCCCTTTATGCCCCAAAACCCTTGCACCCCAGGGCAAGTGCCCATTTTGCCCAGTTATAGAATCGGGCCTGCTAGGAAACCTCCACAATTAATTGTTGAAAAAGGCCAAAAATGCCCAGAAGTCCTGTGAGAGCATTTATTTAAATGGCTAGCAGTGAAAGTGTTGAAGATATGGATGTGCAGTGGATTGGAAAAAGTGCAATGGATGGAAAGTAAGATGAACAAGAAAGTGCTTGGTATAGTAAGTGAAGAGAGAAAACTTATGGAGGAGGCAGAATAGGTGGTTGGAACAGGTAATGCGGGGCGAGGAGACTTGAGCCATATTTACTCCCCTCGAGGGGAGGTTGTTGGGTTAGCAGGGAAGGGAAAGAAAGAGAGTGGGTATTATGGATGGGATGAAGAAAGATGGAACATCTGCTGAGACAAGGAAAAAAAATCATGTTAATGGAAATGTCTGTGGTTGTAAAAATCTAACGAAATTTTACTCTAGACCATTTCAAATTGGGCCACTATCAGCCCAATATTGTTTGCCGATGAGCCAATGCCAGTTCAGTATTACCAGCCAATATTGGGCAAATGTCCAAATGATAACATTTTACGTTATTTAGCCAAGATTGGCTTCATCTCATTAGCCAATATTGGCTTGATATTGTTAGCCAAGATTCATCCTGTACACCTCATAAATTGAAGTTAAGCATTAATTCAGACTTAAATGCTCGAAAAGCTGCCCTAATGGAGTATCATTTTGTATTACCTATGTAATGCGCATATTTTGGTTTTGATTAGTGGACTTTCGCTGGCTTCTGCGATCTTTCTGACATGTTGGCCTGATATTGGGCCAATATTGGCTCCTGATAAGGGGTTGGCTCCCAATAGGACTAATGTTGGCTAAATAACAGCAATTACAGGCCAATGTTGCTTATGTAGAGCCAATATTGGACCAATATCCAGCCATTATTCTTGGCTGCTGGGGTTGCCTCTCTATGTGGAACACAAGGGTTGGCGAAAAAATGCTTTGGAATGGAGGGACATTCAGAACGTTAATGATTTTATTATAGCAAATAAAAGACCCTGAGGCAGGGATCACAAACAAATTTGCCTGGCTGTTGAAAAAATATGACGTGTTCACTCGCTTTAATTGCGTAAAGAAGACTGGTGACATCCTGCTGAGACCCGAAGATTGGATCTCTCCTCACTCATATGAGGGAGTATGCAACACCGACTGCAGCTGTAGATTGGCTTACATTGGGCAGAGTTATAAGGTGCTGACTGAAAGAACATGTATGGGCAATAAAGAACAAACAATTCCACCTCTCCGCCAAGATGGAACACATCCATTCAGAACCGGGACACTCCGTCAAATTGGAGGAGCCCACTGTGATTGCCAGGGAATCTGATACTTCCCCAAAATTATTTGGTAAGTTATGGAGATTTTGAAACACCCATTGGATTTCAACCGAGAGGACGGATATCACCTCCTCAGCTTATCGAAGCAACTAATCAAACAAATGGACCAATCATGGCAATGGGAAAATATTGGCGCTAAAAAGTGAAAGGTCACCAGGCCTATATGAAACCGTCCACTCTCAGGCATCATCAAGTCGATCTGCAGACGCCTGCTGGAATGCAGGCGAAATAGTTGACACCAAAAACAAAAACAGGGTTAAAAATGCCAACATGCAGCCTACATCAAGTAAAATACCCCCCTCCACTCCTACTATCAGCTTCTAATGGTTGTTACATAATTTTGTGACTACTCCCTCTCTCCCTCATTCCATACCAGGCAGCAGACTTTATTCTCCCGATTATTTTATGTATTTGACACATAATAAAATTGCAATTTCCTATAAATTCAATTCCCCTTGCTTGCCTATACCTAAAATTGTCTAACGGGATCTTAAAAATTTCGATGCAGCCAAGTTTTGGGAAGACCTGCTCAGTTTTGACTGAAATAACCTATTCAGTTCCTCGTCCATTGATTCAAAATTAGAATTTTTTAATCTGAAATTCTTGGAGTTCATGAATCGTCATGCTCTCCTACGTACATGCACACCCAGACAATCCTCCGCCCTCTGGCTGACTAATGGCATTAAGCGAAAAATGAAGGAGCGCGATGTGTCACAAAGAATTTTCACACGCACAAAAAGCCAGACTGCTTATACTGAGTTATTCATTTTGCGTAATCAAGTGAAACATCTTGTCATGGAGGCCTAGAGGAAATATTATGTGAGCATCTTTTCCAATTTGACTGAGCCAAACCAGGTCTGGAGGGAACTGGGAAGTCTAGGCCTCTTTAAGCTTCGAAACAAACAATCCATGCATGATTTCTCTCTAAACGAACTTAAAAAGCATTTTACTCCCACCTTGACCTCGTCATACTTGTTATATGCCGATTTATTATCACTGCCATTTGCATGAACTGAATGATGCAGTTTCCAAAGTAAATCTGGATGTTCAAGCCAACAATACATGGGATATAGACATTAACTTTGTACTCAACCCTAGCAAAACAGAATCAATGTTACTCGGTACCTCAAAACTACTCAGACGTGATGACTTTGTTATGCCAAAGATTAGTGTTTGTATTGCGGAAATACTATATGAAAACTCTGTTAAAAAGTCACCCATGAATGTGCATATTTTTCATATCGTATTTGCTTTTAGCGGTCTCGTCTAAGATTCACAGAATATTGATAAATATAGGATACTCCATGTTAAGATATTTGTTCTAAGCAAATGACGGGTTCAAGTGAGCGCCATTCGCATCCCACCTTTCAACTTTAACAAAACACACGCGAAGAAAAAATTCCGTGGCCTCCCTCTTCACCCGCTTGATTCATCCACACCGACAGGCAATTGCCACCGTGACCAGTCAACAAGCAAAAATTAAACATGTAAGTTTCACTATATAATAGTTCTAATGGTATTTAGTGTATTTGGAGTAATTTTCAAGTATTAAATACGCCGCTTCTTGATGTGATCCACAATGATCTATAATTTTACTGATGAGTGATTCTCGGACACGTGGGCTTCAGTACGTGGTCATTTTAACTCTGTTTTCAATGTCTAAACAGGACTATTTTCTGGTATTCAGTTATTCACGGGGCTGCTGTATTTTTCGAAATATTTATGGGGAACGTAAAACACGTTTAATGTGGCACTTCGTACTGATGACATTATTACCGTATGTCTTAGGCATAATGCCAATATTAATGCCCTTTTCTTAGTCATTATTCGTTCGTACTTATTTGGTAATTTATTTTATTTTATTTCGTTAGCTTTTGTGTTGATTAATTAATTTTCGGAGACTGTGGACGAATGTAATGCAGTCCACGAATTTTTCATTTTAGTCGAGTTAGTTAATCGATGGTTGAATAAGTTTTTTCTTTTTGCTACCTAGGTTTACAGAAAATAAAACTTATCGTAACGGCGGAAATACAGGAGGATTTGGCAACTGGAAAGGTGGCCGAGGGGGATCGTCAAATCGCGTAGCTGGAAGTGGGCTACGAAAGGCGAAATGGGATGAATCAAATCTGGAGGCTTTCGAGAAATGCTTCTTTACCCCTCAAATGAGTGCCCTGCAACGGTGAGTTCATTGGAAACTGTGTTTGTAATTATTAGCTGCTACAGCTGGTACGTTAAGGTCAATGGCTGTTAATATTTGAAGACTAAAATGGTGTATTATGTTTTTCTGCGGTGCAATGTACATTTGGTTACTTTTTCATTTGTATGCCGTCTTTCGATAGGTCCGAAGGAGAAGTACAGGCCTACATGCAAAGGAAAGAGATTACCGTCATCGGGCATGACGTACCTAAACCTTGCCAATCCTTTGAGGAAGGCGGCTTCCCTATTCCTCTGTATCAAACGCTCAAGTAAGTTGTTAATTTTTATTTTATTGCCAGGTAGTGAAATACCACTTGAAGTGGCAGGTCTTTTGTCCGAATTTTCATCAATTGTTTTTTAGTTGTATGTTCTGGTGTGGTTTCTGTGCGTGACTCTTCTGGAAATTATATTGGCGAGTATTTAAACGTATTCCATTTCAAATTGACAACTTTATGTGGAGATTTCGCCCATGTAGTTAAACATCGTTATATTCTACAGGGTGTGGCACCAAGATAGGTCTGAAGTATTGTTAGCTCGTGGATATTTCAAATACTCGACTACTCCTGTGTTATCATTCTTTAGATCGTTTTGGTGCTTTTGTCTATCTAAAATTTATCTAGCTGAGTTGCAGTTTTTTTGGTTAAGGCACTACTGCTAGACTTAAATTGCTGCTGGATCTTAGGACAAATTTTAGGGTACCCGGAAGTTTTCTTGGTGTTAACTTTATGAAGGCACACGCTTTTACCTGACCTTTAGTCTTAAGTCGCTATCTCCTAAATTATCTGTCCATAAAAGGGTGCTTGGAAGATTTCACAGTAAATTTAATGAAAAGGAGCTTGTATCTCAGAAAGGTTTGGAAACTGCTTGGAAAGTGAACGTGAAGTACATTGTAATACTTAACCTTTAGTGAATTTCTCTCTCTCGGAATGCTAGAAATCATTATTCGTTTCATGATTGTTTTTTCCCCTTTTTCAATGAAGGAAGTAATAATGAAGCTTTACTATAAATAATTTCCTGAGATGGTTTACTGTGGTTTTAAGAATAATGGATACCTTCCATTGCCCACAGCATAATTATAGGAACTGTGGCATCTCTTAAATTGCTTAGGTTTTAATGACCACACTGGTTTTTCTTATCTCAAGGAAGCAAGGTTTTGAAGAACCTACTTCAATCCAAGCTCAAGCATGGTCTGCTGCCTTGAGTGGGAGAAATGTTGTTGGTATTGCTCAGACTGGTTCTGGAAAGACACTGTCGGTAAGTATTCAGCCATGTTTTTCTGTCGAATATAATGGTTATTCTAAAATCAATTTTCGAAAATAATCTAAGAATTTTCTATAATCTGCAAGTTATCTTTTTAGTGAAACTTGCCCTCTAAGTATAAACAGTATGTAGCCATTCAGTCTTCACACGTGTTCTCTGAATTGCTTAGCTTAGTGTGGCATTTTTTGCCAGGTATTTCATCTTCAGTATTGATTGCCTGTGGTTGTATTTAAATAAGATATATGTCAGATAGATATGAATCTTAAGATGTGACTATGAAACTGCTTGAATGGGAACTGTTTTTCGTCTTTTTGTGGCCCACATGTTTGGCATGCCAGTTATTACTTTGTCTCTTATCAGATTGTGTCATACTTAATTTATTGCTGGAATTCACAGTTTTCAATCCCGTTTTTTTCAGTATTTTTATATTGTTAATATTGGGGTAGAATGTGAAACAGATTTGGACCCTTCATAATGATTCATGTTGCAAGACTTTTACTGAGTTGCTTCTGTGTATTTGTGTTGCAATATCGTGTAATACTGTGGATATTAAATTAAATTGTTTCTTTCCAGTATTTGCTGCCAGCCATGGTCCATATTAACCACCAAAGAAGGTTGGCACGAGGAGAGGGTCCAATAGCCTTAGTCCTAGCTCCCACCAGAGAATTGGCCCAGCAGATCCAAGAGGTTTCTCAAGAATATGGTGCTAGTAGTTATGTGCGGTCTACCTGTATTTTTGGAGGTGCTCCCAAAGGCTTTCAGGTAAACTGTGTTTATTGTTAGATCGTTGATGCAATTAAAGCCATGAAATGGACAGCTTGTATCAAGCAGTTATTTTTTTAGCTTCTTATTTAGTATAATTTAGGGATGTGTCGATTCCACTTTTTTTCGATTCAGATTTCGATTCTTTCAAATCGATTCTCGGTTCTGATTCCATCGATTCCTATTCCTAATAACAGGTGGGATATTGGTATACCAGTAGCGTACGACTATCATTTAAATTCAAGTATTGGCTGAAATAAAATAACAAAGACAACTAAGTCTCTCAAAAAGTATATTTATTAACAAATAGCAAATATATCCTCAGCTTATTGAGGTAGATAAAAAATACAATTCGATAGCCTACACCCAAAACAGACTATTACTAAGACAAATATGATGTGATACATGAAATTTGATTTGAGTATTAATCTATCTGGAATCGATGGAATCGATATCGACTTTAGGAGATTGATTCTCGCTATCGATTCTAATCCTGAGAATCGGTGGAAGCGAGAATCGACATTTGGATTCCACTCATCCTTGGTATAATTAATTATATCTTGCATCTGCCCAAGGTATCAATGCCTTTGAAATGTACTGATTTAGCTTGGAAAGAGATGAAAGTGAGCAATTTTTTAAAGATTGTATTACTTAAAAAAGGCCTTCATCGTAGATTCTTTTGTCACCTGATTCCATTCCCTGATAGCATTGGATGTATTTATGACTTAGCTTCGTTTCTGATAACTATGCTGTTATCTTGGATGCACTTTAGTGGAATCACTTGCTTGTAATTGCATATTGTTTTCCTTGAGTGAAGACAATAATCAAAATTGTGGATGAGATATCTTGTAGAATATCTGTAACTTTTTTCTTGGTGGTACCCTGCCACAGGCAATCAGAATAGGCTTCACCTAGCAGCCAAATATTACCCAATTTTTCTTGCCTAGAAAACATTTTAATTAGTAAGATAGTTGTTATTGCATGCATACAGTGGATTTGTGGCAGATGAGGACTGTTTTTTGGGCTTAAATAATTTCTTATTTTTCTTTATCACTGTAGTGATCCTCACTAAATAACTTCACAGTCATACCCAGTTATGTCATGACCTCTCGCCATCTTTATTGAACTCTCCTTTGTTACACTTTGTAACTCATATCGCAATATCCCAGTGTTGCCAACACATAAATATAGAACACTACAATCAATGCTTGTTTGTAACTAAGATTCTTGTTGGTTGATTAAGTTCTTTACTTAATGTCAGAGATTAAACAGTTAATTTGGTTCATTTGGCCTGTGGTGTGGTGTGCACTCCTTAGGGATAAGCGATTTATGACCTAGAGGTGTGTGATAAAACCTGAATAATGACATTGGTGGCCAGAACCCTCTTGTAATACAAGGGATTTTAGTGATTCGGGTAGGGATAAATGCTGCATTAAAGTCCAGATATTGTATCTGCCATTTTATTTTTAGTCTTGTGCATTTTTCTGATCAGGCAGGTAGTGTTTTCGTTGATTATTGTTAGTAAATATATGCATTGTTCCTGAAGTAATTATGTCATTGCTGTGGATGAATATTTTCCCTTCTGATAGGACTTCTCAGGGAGATTTACCCAGACTTTACCTCGAAATTCTGTTGATTTAAATATCAACAGAATTATTTAATGGGTTCATTTTCCTTGTTAATTAAAAATACTTATTCATCAATTTTTACTACACGAAGTGAAAATTCACCATAAATCCTTTGATTTTACAGAATATGAACTCAACCAATAACTTGTTAAATGGTTTTGGATTTATCCTGCCTAGCCATATAATTTCGTAGCCACCTCTTAAAACTGTTCATTGTGTACTACATACTATGCTCTGGTGTTAAGGATGTTTTACTATACTATTATTCAAACGAATCATACTATCGTTGAAACGAATGCATGAACTTCATGCAGAAATTTGTGCCCTGTAAAATGGCTAATTGTATGACAGTCTGAATTACTGAATGGTAATAAGAAAATGTTCTAATCACATTCATTTAACTTCTCTAAAGTTAAAGTTCTCTGGTGCATTTGTTTCTACAAGAAAATGCACTGTGTAAAGCGGCCCTTTTCATCTTCCACCCTTATATTAGAGTGCTTTAAGATTTGGCATTATCTGGAACCTAATTTTTCTCCTTGCTTTTATTTTGTGAATTTATCCCAGCGTGTGTCGTTGTTTATTGTTTTTTTAATTATAATTGTTGTTTTGTAGGTGTAGTGTTATAATCAATTTCTCTTTCTATTTTTTGCTAGGCCAGAGCTTTGGAAAGGGGAGTTGAAATTGTGATAGCTACTCCAGGACGTTTGCTGGACTTCTTGGAGAGAAACACTACTAATTTACGAAGATGTACTTATCTAGTCTTGGATGAGGCAGACCGCATGCTGGACATGGGTTTTGAACCTCAAATTAGGAAGATAATTGAACAAATAAGGGTGAGATTGCTAATTAAAACTTTCACCTTTTCAGCCAAGTAGATATTTGGTATAGCATAATGCTCGTCTCGGGTATTACTTTTATGCATGTTGAATTGGAGTCCACACCAAGACTGTAGCTCAACAGGCGGGCTATACTCTTCTATTCTGTATCTAAAAGGAAATTTTTGTCTTATATTTCTTAATGTGGTTGATACCCAATAATTTTTTCAATGCCATTAATTTTAAAACATATAATTTGTTCATTATTTCTTATGGAATCTTTGTACATAAATATTCTGAAAGAAATGAATAATTTTTTAATCAAGTCAGTGACTGCTGCTGAGCATCTCAGTGTTTAGATCAGAATGCCATGAATTGTGATTTAAGGGTTTCATGATAGATTTTGTCAAAGTCAGAATTATAGTTGTGAATGTAATTGGATTCAGTCAAGTCCTGACAAGATCCATTATGTTGTAAGGGCCAAATGTGTATGTTTTATTGTAGTAGTCTTCGTGGCTTGCACATGAGCATCATTTAATTGTTACTTATAACTAAAGATGGGATGTTCGAATAGTCGAATTCTCGAATACCCCCAATTATGAGCTATTTGCACTATTTGATATTCGAGAACACAAGTTAATAATTTCACCCTCTCGGATATATTACACGAATAGTCTGCAATGTTTTTTTTTTTAAATTCGCGGTCATCGGTTGGGTCTTACATGTTACAAAGCGTTTGGTCTACCGTATTTGGGTGGTACGAATTCATTAATTAATATTTTAAACAAAATTTAATCTTTCAAGTTAAGTAAGGATTAATATATATACTCCTCAATAACTTCAGGAGAATTACATGAAAAAGCAAATGAATGCATATTCAAATGCTCGCGAGGTTGGTTTTGCCCTTTTTTTTGATTCATCGTTGCATGATAACACTTGCATTTTACAAATTCAATTTTTAAAATAATTGTGATTTCTTTATTTAATTAAAGGTTTGTGATTGACGTAGTAAAATATTAATAATAATAAAATCTTTCACATTGTTATAATCTTCTTAAAAAAACACCCATGTAGAATTTGATATTTGAGTGAGACATTCGAAAAAATATTAGATATTCAAAATTCGAGAAAAATGCTATTCGACCCATCTCTACTTATAACTCATGGTTGTTTCGCTGCAGCCGGACAGGCAGACTCTCATGTTCAGTGCAACATGGCCCAAAGAGGTCCAGTCCATGGCATCAGAGTTCCTGGGGGATTATGTGCAAATAAATGTTGGATCATTGGAGTTGGCTGCTAACCACAACATCCTTCAAATTGTGGACATTTGTCAGGAGCATGAGAAGAGTGACAAGTGAGTGAATTTTTTTTAAGCGTCAAAGGATATTTTTATTATATTATGTTTCTTATACAGTGCCAAGTTAGAGGGTCTTCTTTCCCCATTGATTCTTCCAAGCCCGTTCCCTTGGCTGTGGTTTCGCTAGATAGTAGATAGGGACAGGCGTTTCGGCTCTCGCCGCAGGGATTACAACCTCCGTCCCCAGGTCTGCAAGCTTCCGCTTATACCTAGGGACTTGGAAGAGGGGGAAGGAAGGGATTAGGATGGGGAAGGTTAGCGAAACCGCAGCCCCTTCGAGGCCGACACCAATGAGGCGGATAGAGGTCAAAAGGACCTCTATGGGGCCTCCGCCTCCCCGAAGTGCTCGTGTTAGTTTGGTTCCCCCAAACAACTGAGACGAGTAACCGTTGGCTCCGCTTTCGCTGAAGCCTACTGCACATCTCTGCGAACCGAGAGAGACCGTTACCCAAATATTTGGGATGAGGTGTCCCTCTGATTCGCTTTTTGGGTTGCCGCCATGCGGTCTGCCGACTTACGTCATTGGAGTGAGGATCACCGGACCCATGGAGGGTCAAAATGGACCACTTTCGGTCAAAGGTGTGAGAACGACCCACTCCTCAATAGGTCCCGACAACCCATAGTAGATAGGGACAGTGGGAATCTCGTTAATCCATTCATGCGCGTCAGTAATTGGATGACGAGGCATTTGGCTACGGCTGTGGAGTGGCATATTACATGCTCCCCTCCGGACTTCCGGGATTAAGCCCCCGGGAGAGAGTTCCTAGTCCTTGATTTGGGATGATGATATTGAAAAGTTAGGGAGTGGTCGGAGGCGTAGGTATCTGTGGATCAGGAAACCAAAAACTCTTCCAACACAGGATTCTTACAGGAATTGTTCATGGTCAAGCAATATCCTTTGTTGAGTAATGGCTTCATCAGTGGCATCACAACTTGTGACGGCGTGGGATTATGGCCCAAGTCCTTATGGAGAGCAGCTCCCTTCCCTATACATATCACACTCGACCACTCATATTCACTCTTTGACTTGCATAATACAAAAATTGTGATTCCAAAGCTGTGTCACCAGCATGAACTGATGCCATCCCAATCCACCTTTGATAATAATAATTTCTTTGTATCTAACAGCCAAAGCCAATTACTAGACACTCAATATATTGACAAACACACAACCATGCCCAGGGAGGTGTAAATATCCTACCCAGGTGGGACTCGAACCCGCGACCTTCGGTTTGGCATGCGAGGATTTTACCTGAGGACTTTACCCCGCCGCCACCGAGGCCAGCCGTAGGACAGGGGACGCCATAGAGAGCTTGCAAACGAGCTCTTTACAGATGTTAAGCTGTCCTAAGTCATCGCCTAGCTTAGTGCAGCATGTAAATCAGAGGCTACAATAAAGCTAATTGTCTATTGCTACGTGAATTCGTGGACTTATTAATCACCCCAAAATGGAAGATAAGGGCTTTTTTCCCAGAAAATCACAAATCAGATAACCACAGAGAAAGTCTACCAATTTCCATAAAGGTTTAAGTCATTCCCCACTCTCTTTGCGGATAGAAAATTTTACTCCCTAACTGTCAACCCTATCAACCTGCTAAAACATATTATTTAACTTTTTCGACCCTGTCTCGCCTCAGTCTAATCAGTGACTACGAATTCTGTTTTGTTCTGCGGGAGCAGTTACTGTATTTGATGGTGTAGCGCCCTTAGTGCGAATGGCCCCAGTCACATGTTAGTAATTGGAGAGGCCGCCAATTGGGGCATGCCAAGAAAACGAGAGCGCCACCAACCAGCAGGGAGGCAGTAATAATAATAATAATAATTTCTTTACACCTAACAGCCGAAGCCAATTACTAGGTATTTAATACTTGGACGAACACACACAACCATGCCCAGGGAGGTGTAAATATCCTACCCTGGCGGGACTCGAACTCGCGACCTTCGGCTTGGCAGGCGAGGACTTTACCCCGCTGCCACTGAGGCCGGGATAACTCCTTATCAATGGTAATGGCCTGTAACTTGGGTTGAGTCATATGGGGAGGTTTTATCAAGTGAAATAGCTGGTACTGGAAATAGTGTCCTGAAGGGAAAGTGAACAACAAGGAGATGGTCTAGTAATTTTTGTCGTAATTAAAGCTTCAGCAATTGTAATTTGATGAATGCAAAACTCCTTGACTTTGCTTGACTGCCACTAGAAACAAGTCCGCATGCTCTCAGCACTATTGGCCAAAAGTAACTCAAATTTTGCTTTCTAGAACTCTCCTTCCACCTCTGCATACTGGTTCTTTCCAATTGCCTGAACAGCTATTGTTGGTGTGTAGGGCCATTCTCACTTCCCATGAAATTTAACTATATGTGGTGTACTTCCCAGCTTAGGTTAAATAGAAAAGCTTAGCTCAGGATAATAGTATATCTCAGCTACATCTGCTGGAAATGGTTAAACCTACTGCTCTTTTAACTGTCTATTATATTTTATACTGTATTGACTGCATTACAGATGTAATTTCTTAAACCTGCTTCTTCAAGTATCCGTTGTTTTTATTTAATATGTATATAATCTATAATTAAATGAGCATGCACACGGAAGGAGATCGCGGCAACATTGCGACCACAAAACCTGTTTCCTCACCCTTGTCCGCGTGTCTTTCATGGCTTGAATCTTACTCTCTAAACACAAAAAAATAAAAATCAGCAAAAAATCACTCAAGAAACAACATTTCAGCATTACTTGCTTGTTCGTACGATAGAGAAGAGCTTTAAAATGGTACAAACGTTGTTTGCGTACAGCAACCCGGTGACGATAAAAATTTGTTGCATATTTTTTACAGCAACTCCTTTTGCATTAATTAAAATGGAATGAAAGTTCGTAAGTATATTACCAAAGGATTAATACATACAATATTTAAGGTTGATGACAATTCCTATCTCCATTGCGACTGTACAGAGGTTTAAAGTCATGGATTTTAGCGGAAGGGCGAAAAAATGGGCACTTTTTTTGTTTATGCTCTAATAACATGTCCATAATTAGTATTAACATTTTTTTCTTCTTCTTCATGTAACGTAGAATAAAACAAGCTAAAATTTGGTACCACATGCGTTGGGATTGCTTGGGCCGTTTTCTTGTAACTGAAGTTTAAACTCTGGTATCTATAATTTTTTTCCAACAGTAGATTCTTTTCCTATCTTTCAGTTAACATTCTACCATTCACATTTGCTATGCTTGATTTGATGCATATGTTTCATAATCATTGTGTATTGTACTATTGTGGCTGGAAGTCAGCCCATTGAATAAATATTCTATTTTATTCTTAAGTGTAAGATCTTGTTTTTTCTGGCGCAATCGAATTACCTCTATATTTAGACAATTGATTAAAGGTGCCCTAATATGCTTTGAGTGTGCTGTGTACGCAGCATAGGACATGGATCCTGTATTTTATTGGTTTGCTTAATATATCAAGCAGATTAAATGTTTTATATCTTTCAGGTTGTATAAGCTACTTGAAGAAATAGGGGCTGAGAAAGAAAACAAGACTATAATTTTTGTTGAGACCAAAAGGAAAGTTGATTCCATTACCAAGGTTATATGTGGTGAAGGGTAAGTCTCATTGTTTATTTAGAGGTTCCTAATATGTATCTTTATTCATGGTGGGTTGTCTTGAGTGGCTTGATACATTTGATTAAGTCCATCAAATCAGATCATCATTGCCATGAATATAAACTCCTTTATCTTGCAATCAGATATTGAGATTTTCAGCTTTTTGCTTGATTTTAACATTTTCAATGATTTTCTGCTCTGTAATTGTGTAATGAGATAATTTTTGCTTTAATAATAGACTGATGTGAGTCGCCATCTCTAATTGAGCATAACCAGTTGTTTTCTAAATATTACTACTAAATTATTATTTTATGAAAAATTTGAAATTCTTTGAAGGTCTCCATGTGCCAAACTTAGGTGTATAATTTGTTGTGTTTGCACATTTGATTTTACTAAATGAAAGTTCAATATCATAGTGTTCAGTTCTTTGGAGTGTATGAGTTGCAGCATGTTCTGATTGTACAGCTTTTTGCTAAGACCATGCATTTCATTGTTCAAGGGGAACCTAGCATTGTTATAAAACATTGTTTTTAAAGTATATTTTCTTTATATACAAGACTTAAATTTCATTGTAATTTAATGTAACATTTAATTTCTTCAGTGTAGTTATTCATGCTTGGTGGCATGAAAACAATGTCGTCAGGAACTCAAAGCATAACATCACAAAACTATATTACTTCCAGAAAATCAGTGTTTTTGCTTATGACGTTTGGCTTGTTTTTCTAAATTTGGTAGAAATATCATTTTATTATCCTAACCAATGAACTAGAAAGATTTGATCCTTCACTTTGAAATGCACACTTAGATTAGAGATGCATTACCATGAGGTGACATAGAGCCACCAAGATGTGGTTTTGGATCATATAACTTTTTGAAATTTTCATGCTCTTTTCAAGGGCAATTATTGCCCGTAGTGGGTGTGTACTCCTTAAGGAGACTGCGTATTTGAGTTTTTGAGTGAATGTATTGTTGTTTACAGTACTTAAATGTGATAAATAAATTTGATCCATGCTCAAAATTGTTTTTGTTAGAGGCACTCAAGTAAATGGCAAGCCTCAAGGTATCATATGGTAATAAAGGATCCTCAAAGTTTGTTTGCACTAATGTTCTCTTCTGTCGTGTCTGAAGTTCATTTTAAAATGATAGGTATAAGTAATTTTTGTCAGCCTGTTGTAATTGAGGAGTGACCCTGTGAATCAATAGCTCCCTTTGCCCTGTGGTCATACCCTTCCATATGCATATCTTATGCTCATAATCATGGAGTTACAGACTTATTTTCCTACAAGTCTAGACTTGCTTAACCTTTTTCCGGGCTGTGACTCTTTAGCTTCATTCCATCCAGCTTCTCAGAAAATGTGAATGTTGTCCAAGTTATGCATTAGGTTCTGAGGTGAATTAATTTGTTCCCACCGTATGATAAGATTTGAGAGAGAATAAATAGACATGATAGTTCTGTGACTGTGTGTGTTATTTTGCTTGCTTTCATTTTTGGTAATGCTTTCAGGTGGTCTGCAATGGGTATTCATGGAGATAAATCTCAACAGGAAAGGGACTATGTCTTAAAATGTAAGTATGATAGCAAACAAATCTTCTAACTTGTATTATTTTGTAGTCTTAAGATCTGCGTTATGTAGTGCATTGTAGTACTTGCTAATCGTTTCCCAGTTGTAGGCATAATTGGTTGCCGTAAAAAGAAATAGTGCAGGGGAATGGCCCTGAAAACTTAGCGATTATGAGTGAATGATTAGAGGTGGTTAAATTACAGTAATTTTCATTGGAGATAAATTATGGTCATTTTCCGGGAATTTATACTTCTGCATTTGATAGCTATTAGAGGATATAATAGGTAATCCGACAGCAATACCAATGGGTTAATGGCATCTAATCCATTATTATTGCCCCATTAATGTATTTGACATGGAGATAACCTCAAAACAAATATGGAAGCCAACATACAATTTGGCATTCTTTTGTTGGTATGAGAAATTTTCGTTCGAAATATAAAAATGACAGGCCCGCAAGTATTCCTCAAATGGGTTGTACTTGCTTTAATTTACAATTAAGATAGTGTGAATTGTATATTATTATATTTAATTTTCACAATGGCCCATCTATAAGAATAATTAATGAAATGATTTCGTAAACTTTGGGCTCTTGGAATGGATTTGGATTCAAATTTTATTTTTGAACGCATTCACGAGTCCATTGGTCTACCACATGAGTTGGTCCAGGCATTGCTCTCTGTCATAAGTAAGTGAAAATACTTGGCTTTTAAGCCCTGAACAACAAGTGTGTTATGGTTACAGTGTGTTGTTCTTGAGCGAGTTATGAAATTTGTCTGTATTCAGATCTTTCGTAAAAATTCTCAATTTTTCCACATGTCAGTGGAGGTTTCAGTAATTTTTGCTGTGGCTTGTAACTTGTTGAAGTATTATATTGGTTTAAGGGTATCAGTAATTGTCTGCCTTTCACAGGACTGTAGGCAGTAGTTACTGAGCGTGGAGGCTGATGGGCACCTCTCAGGCTCTGTGCATCTATCCTCTGACACTGAATGGTACAATTTTTGCCACATTAAGACCGATGTGGGATGGTTTTGTAAATATTTGAGCTATTCTTTACCTTTATCCTTCACAATGATTAGACATGTAGGACCTGCTAGTAAAAAGCTCACTAAGCATGGCCATATGGAGTGTGATTGGCTTAAATTCTGCTGGTTTTGGGTTGTGTTCTTTGTGGTGATTTTCTGTGTGGCTTAGGACTCACAGTGACATTATTACGCCGTAAAAATGTGTGAAAAAATTATATGAAGGGACATATTGGCTATACCAGATTTCATTCAAGTTATAAATCTGGGTGCTGAAGTTGCTACCGGATACCTCTCACTGATACATGAATATTAGTTGAAAATTTGCAAGTAATGAAAATATGAGTTTGGGAAATTGTCATAATTAGTATATCAACATGGACTCAAATGCATTACCAATTATTTTTTAAAAAAATTTCTCTAGCCATAAATCCAGGCTGTTTTCATTGTTAGTTTAAATTTATGTATTTCATGGTTTTGAGTATGTATTTACATGTTGCAGTTTATCAAAATTGGGAGATGTAGTTACCCAGGTGCCTCTATAATTTTACAATTAAGGTAGTTTGATCCAGAAGTACTCAAGTCATAATGTAGATCGTATTCAAATTATACTCTTTAATTTCAGTAGCTCTAGGAAACATGGAATAAATATTGCATTATTAATGGTGCAATATTATACTTCTACACGACTGAAGTTCTAATAAATTAAATAAAAATATCTCTTTAAGTCTTTAACTTGACTCTTTTTTATTGCATGGTACTTTGCAAACTGTCAGAATGGAATTTTTTTTTCCAAGCCTGAAAAAAAACTGCTGAAACTCTTATGATTTAATTTAAAAAATTGCAGGGAAAACATACATACTACACACTGTTAATTTTGTGGCGAGATATAGGTGTTAGAAATTCCTCATTTTTTCAATTAGGTTTCTCGTGAGCATATACACATACCATTTCCCACATGAAATGGCTGGTATTTTTCATCTAGAAAGTAGTTTGGTAAGGAGCTGATATTTTGGTATCTTTGGAAGGGGGAGATTTTTCTTTAAAATGAGAGCAAATTCGTTGATTTATACGTGAAATGATGGGGCTAATTACCTGATGTCTGGATGTGGCTATTCACCTGCAGCTATTTAGATAAAGTTGTTAACAGGTTATTTCACAATTGTTCTCATGGAAAACCATGTCCCTCACTGAAACTAGGCAGTAACCAGGTAGTCCAATCTATCAAAGAATCTGTTAAATTTTATACTTTCTTGAAAGGGTATTAAATTAATTCAGTCCTTGATCATTTTTCATAGAAAGACATGTGGTAACAATGAAAGCTCCTATCATAGCAATAACTGAAAGAAGATTTTACCTGGTGTTGTTTTTGGTACATATGCCTCTTTTACTAGCAAATATTTCCTTAGTTACTCTTTTTTTATAGTTAAAAAATGAAGCCTTTCACACCAAAGGCTTCACGGTGATAGTGTTTTGGATCTGGTGTTGCTGTGGCTTATTAAACACTGGCATTTTTTTGTCTTAACACTTTTATGTGGTGGAAATGTACTCCAAGCCCATGGTGTTTCATTGTGGCTTGCTGGTACCTGTAGATGTAACTAATGTTTCTCATGTAGACTGATAACTAGCTAAAATGTGCCATTATTGTGGCCAAAATGTACATTGCATCCTTTAATTGACAGTCTTGCATCATATCAGTCTTGTTTTAGGGAGTTAAAGTTTCTATTTTCATTGAATATTCTTGTAATTGTATTTCTTGCTTTCGAATGCTTGGAATTGGGTGCTTTGTGATAATTTTGTGGCTTAAAATGCAGCACTCTTTAAATTTGTAGCTAATGAGGTACAATTGCTTTCAGCTTTCCGCAAGGGCCGGGCTCCAATTCTAGTAGCCACAGATGTTGCTGCCCGAGGATTAGGTAAGCATGTTGCTTCAATATTTTTTCTCTTAAATGTATAATCAATCACAGAAATTAGTGCTTGATAGTCTTGTCAGTATCTAGCTGTTTTAGGAAGATTTTTATGTTCCTCATTGTTAAACCAGATGGTGCAGAAAGGCATTTTTATGTAGCATAACTTTTTAACTTTTTTTGAGATGTAATGGCTTTTCAGGAAAAATGGTCTTTATGCATTGTGAAATTCTATACTCATTCATGCGAAGGCTGTATTTATTTGCATTTTTACATGGCTGTACCTAAGTATCCAACTGAGTCTCAAACTTTTCACTTTAGATGCATATCTTGAAATGCCTTATTTTGTGGGATTTTCAGATTTTCACAGAACTCCAGAGATATGTAACTGTGAAATTATCAAAATTTTGAAAAGATGTCATTTATAGTAACCTTTAAAAGAATCATTGACAAGTTCACAACTTCTTATTATTTGACCAGAAAGTTCTATGCCTGGGTTCTAAAAATGTATGTCAAATTTGGAAAATGTGCTATTTTTAAGTTATTTTAAATTAGCTCTATATCCATACCTATACTTCTCTTGTCTTCGGTTCTGTCCAAGATATGCGAAAATTCCTGGTTCTTTCTTCCTCCATTTTGCTCATTGCCTGCTAGATGCTTGCACCACTCATCTGCCTGAGCTCTGCTAACTGTAACCTCTCCTCCCATCCACCATTGGCATTGCCTGGTTAGCGTGCCTGAATCAGTCAAAACATTCACATGCAGAGAAGGGGATGGCCACTGTAGATATTTGAAAATTGACCGTTACAGCTCTCAATGTTATTACTCACTACATTTTGTACTTGACATATTTATTTTCCAAATTATAAATAAAATGGAGGTGGCCAGTGCATCTATTTTAATTATGGCCTTATCGTCTCTTTAGTTCTGGAATAATATACCACTACTTAATATGTTTTGTACTCGGCACATTTGTTTTCAGTATAAGAATTAACAATTTGAATAACTTTCGCTTTCTCTTAAAAGGCTCAACATCTGCATCTCCTACGTAGCTATGCATTTTATTATGTATTGTCCCATCGCTAAAAAAATCACAATGATTGCCATGCAATTTGTTTCAGGCAAACTTAGTGAGGGAATTTTGAGGAAATGTCAGGGAATTTCAAAATTAAAACTTTGTCTTCTTTAATTAATGGTGCTCTCTCAGAACTGAGGATATATTATTGTTATAGAATTGTTATATAATAGAATGCATTTTTTGACACTTTAAATGGGCCCTTGCATAGTTATAATTTCAATGCAATTAGAGTTCAGTAACATAATCAATGCCATTTGTTACAGATGTGGAGGATGTGAAGTATGTAATTAACTATGATTACCCATCGTCATCTGAGGACTACATTCACCGCATTGGTCGTACTGGCCGTCGCTGTGCTTCGGGAACAGCATATGTTTTTTTCACCCCTTCAAATGCTCGTCATGCCAAGGATCTTGTTAATGTCCTGAGGGAGGCCAACCAGATGGTATCACCGGAACTGGAGAAGCTGGCATACAACAGCAGATCTTATGGAGGAAATAATTACCGCTATGGGGGAGGCTTTCGTGGAGGTACGTTGATGGGCACTCTTTTTATTAACGCTAAAATAAAAATTCTTAAATATATACACTAGATCCTAAGTATATTAACAGGTATAGTCCTGCTAAGCCTATGGCTTGTCAGCAGGTGCTGTTTTTCATTAATAAGTAAATTCACATCATTGATCAGTCAGAAAACAAAAAAAAATGTTAAAAGCCTAATGTTAGTTAAATACACAAATATACTCAAAGATACAATTAAAACAGTTTATCAAATAACATAAGTACAAAAGTTTTTTTTTAATTAAACAAATTTAAGCAAAAATACCAAGGAAATTTTTGAAAAATCAAACACAACATTGATCCGCTAGAATACAAAAATTATTGATGTAAAACCTAAAATGTAATTGAAACACAAATATTCACAAAACACAAGACTATTAAATCTATTAAAACTATTAAATCATAACCACCTTAGGGTATGTACAGTTTTTCATAGTAAACAAATGCACAACATTGATTAGTTGGAAGACTTCTTTAAAAATTGTAAATGAAACAGATTTAAGAGAATACTTAGAAGTGTAAAGGAAATGGGAATGGATGTTTGCATCTTGTGATTTTTGTGGTACTTTGAATTTATTTAATGTTCCTAGTTAAAAAACCCATAATGCTTTAAAACCTCCCAGACAAATGTAATTTGTCTCATGGAAAACCTAGGATACTCTTACTTTTACGAATAAACCATGAGGTCACTCTGAATCAATACTTGCATTGAAACAGATTAAATAGTCGTTGAAGCATTCTGGAAATTTTAGATGTGAATTAAATGTCCTAGTTTCTGAATAAATTAGTGTGGAAATAGCAGAAAAATTTGTTACCCTAAAGACTGGGCTATAAGTGGTAAATTTCTCAGTGCTATTGCCACGCTCAA
The DNA here is from genome assembly GCA_963169105.1 of Ceriagrion tenellum. Classification (NCBI taxonomy): domain Eukaryota; kingdom Metazoa; phylum Arthropoda; class Insecta; order Odonata; family Coenagrionidae; genus Ceriagrion; species Ceriagrion tenellum. The sequence continues at coordinate 61,284,359 of OY720644.1, forward strand.
GTTCAAGAAAATTTCCCATAAAGGAAAATCTACTCTTTGTTACTAGTCTATTTTATCTGGTTTCATCAAGAAAATTTGTCCAAAATCAGTCATACCAAATTCAAACTATTTAACTTGGTTATGAATTTGAGAGAGATATGAGATACTCTTTCAATCTTACAATTTTATCATAACTTTACCGTGGCATATTTAAACTATTTCCTTGTGAAAAATGAATACTGCTGTGTTTTTTTATTCCTTGGTATGATTTTTTTCCATAGGCCGTCAGTGGGGAGGCCGTGGTAGTGGTGGAGGTCGCAATTTCAAAGGTATGTTATTTGCTGTTAGTATTAACTTGGCAATAGAGTAATCGATAAATTGTTTGTAAAATTCTTCTGTGTGTAGTGTTAGTTTTACCATGAAAGTTTAGACTTCTCTGCTAAATTGAGTTTGCATGATGAAACTACCTCCATGCATAATTATTCCTTCATTCGAAAGTGATTGATTAGAATGGTTTTTTTGTCTTTGGTTGTTTTTCTGATTACCATTGGTCATAAAAGCAGCAAGTTTAACTAGCAATTATAGTTATTTCAAGGTAATTGCCACTCACTGGTGTTGGTGCCAGTCACTCAGATCTAATCTCGTGCTCTGAAATGGGCCTGTCACAAAATATAATATTTTCCAATGTGTGGAAAGAAACCAATGCATAAATTCTTCAGCATAGTAATCTTTTTTAATGCCTTTCTTATTTTTCCCACCTTGTGTATAATAAATAAATAAATAATTCTGTTAGAAATTTTTTGTGATTTACTCTATAAAAATCATGAGATACAAGGGTGCATGTTGTACTCATAATTGTGGTATTGCTTAATATACTGTATAAAAATGTCCAGGGAACATGTAGGAACTCTCCTAATGGTACTTTAATTCTAAGCCCATTTTATCTGGAAGTAACTTTTTGGGAAAGGATTGTATTGAGGCATTAAATCATCCTTTAGGTTACATGGTTGATTGAAAGCCTATCTTCATATTCATTGTGTTTCACAGCATTTAGAGGGATTATAGTGGGAGCCCCTAGAGACAAGGAGGCTACACTCTGGGCTTAGTTTGCTTGAGAAATTCAGAACTGGTGTGTCTCTGAGCTATGCAGAATATTATCATCTTGCCTCACTACATCTCTAGGTCTGACAGAACAAAAAAATGAGAGGAATACACTGTCGAACAGAAAGGTACAAAAAAATCATGCTTCCCAAGCACAAGAAGTGACATCAATAAAAACTGGGCTCCACGAAGTACACTCTCATAATACATGTCATCATTTCTCCTCCCGAAACCTTATCCCTTACATCTTTACATGGCTGGTGCCCTAACACCCCCTGCCACAACCCCATATGGTGGCTTGCAGGGCATAATGTAGATATTCTCAAATTAGTCAATAATTGTCTTTAATCTGATTTTGTTTTTTTTTTCAGGGGGATCAAAGTGGTAGTGACATTCCAGCCAAAAACAGGGTTGTGAGAATGCTCAACTGTCTACTGGCTGTGTTGTCTTGTAAAAGATTTTTGATGATGCTGAGTATCTTCATTTCTTGTACAAGAATTACCTTCCTTTAATTCTGAAACAGATTAACTCTGCTGGAAATTAAAATATTTTTATGTATTTAACTTTTTTATTGTAACTTATTGCCTGTAAGTTATTTAATGCTTGTTAAATAATGAGTTTGTGTGTATGTTTGAGTTGTTGGAAAGTGAAACCAGGCTCTATGATACTACTGTCAAAGTCAGATGAAGGTGTTATATTGAATGCATGACTGTGAATACAGATGAACCTAACAAAAGCACACTTTATGTTATTGACAAAAGCATTTCTATGTAACTCTGTGTAATGCTTTTGGGATGTTCTCTGTTGTTTTATTTTGAAGCGTAATGTTTACAACAGTGAGGAGATTAAATTTGTTTACCTTTACATTTAAATTTTTATTTAAATTGTTGTATATTCCCTCAAATGTTACCTTTCTAATGACTAGTTTCTCTAGCATTTCTACTACTATGAAATTAATTTGGGTTGAAGGCACTCTTTGCAACTTCTCTCAGGAGAGAGTTGATAATGAACAGTCAATGACATTTTTTTGTTTATTCTGTCTGCTCATTGTTGTAATGTTGATTGTGTTAAATGCTTTGCAATGGAAATTATAAATTGGCCACATGAATAAATAGCTCATTCTATGCATCTAGCTTTCATTAAGCAGTTATGGTTTTAAAGTATTTCATCTTCCTCATTGGTTACCTTAGCAGCCGTACATGTTAATGGATGTAAAGCCTGAATCACACGATTATTTTTTCCATCCCTTCTAAGGGATAGCTCAAATGATCGCTCGTAAATGATCGTGTGACATGAACAGAGTCAGGGATAGGGATCCCTATCACTTTTTCCATCACTGGGCACGTCCCTTTTTCCGTCCCTGAAGGCATTGCTGACTCCACCATTTAGCCAATCAGAGCGCTAAAGAGCAACGCTACGTTCGGCTTTCAATGGAATGAGAGTAGTAAACAAATAGAAATGATGCGAAAAGGGACGGCCAAAATGACCGTTTGATTCAGAAAATGATAGCTTGTCATTGCTATATCATTGTCACGGTCCGTGAAAAGCTATCCCTCAGAGGGACGGAAAAAATGATCGTGTGATTCAGGCTTAATGGACTTAATTTATAGCATAACAGGGTGTTTAAACTTAATTTATACTCTTACTATTATTGTGATAAATAGGGATGTTCCCCAAGTGATATCATTGACGTGAGGATACTTAATGGCCTAGGGACTGTGAATGTGCACTATCTTGTGGTGGTCCTTTCTGGTCCATTTCAACAGGGTTACCAATGAAGAATATCAATACCCCAGCTTGTATGGCTCGATTATGATTTAGGGGACTGCTTGCTTCCAAGAAACTTAGCACTTGAGATCTGTGAAGGTAGTTTATTGGAAAATCCTGTATGAAATTCTGCTTGGTGTTGTTTGAATAATATTGCCAGGGTTATTTAAATGTATAAATTGTACCTATTATGCTGAAAGTTCATGATTCTGTTCTTGGTCAAGGTGGATTTTTCATGCAGGAATTTATTTACTTTTTTTCTGCAGAAGCCTACCACTTCAATTAGGTACCCAATCATGACATGGCATGATATTTGGTCTCCTGGGCAAGGTGACTGTACACACAGGCTTGGGTAGCACAGTATTGGTTGGGGTATTTGTCGTGCCTTAAAATTAAAAATGTGTATTTGTGCTAGTCTTCAGATTTTCTATTTATATGAATTTTGAATTTCTTTCAAAGGTGGAGCTAAGAGTATTTATCATTTGCATCAAAATGAAATGGTATTTTACCTTATTATTTGATTTTGTCCACAGTAGTATTGACTTATATTAATGCTTGAAACATGTGGTATGAGAACCATTTGTGGGTGATTAAAAACCATTATTTTTCTGAATAACAAGGTTTAAGTTGGTGCAAAGGCTTCCGTGGTGCTCCGATGATATAGGCAATATTTTTTTGGGGTTTACATCGCGTTGTTTTTAGTGACAACGGTTGCGCATGAGTTCCAGCAGGTGTATATTAAGGTCGAAGTGATGGTGCCGGAGATGGACAGGTTTACATAGCCCTGGTGACCTTCCACTTTTTGGTGCCAATTATTTATATATTATGATGTATGAATTGCGCATGCTAAAGCAGCTGTGGTGGCCGTGCTGTGTGAAGAGGCCTAGGGTGGAGAAGAGGGTATGGTTCAGAATAAAATTTGGCCTGAAACACTTTTCGATAGATAATCATTAGTATTTTTTGCAGCCCTCAGTAAGTTTCATGCTCTGGGAGGGAACGGATGGAAGCCAGCACATACTATTCCTCCCAGTCTCCAACTGCCTGTCTGCATCAGCCAAGAATCCCAGTTGGAGCAGACAGAGGCTGGGAGGGATTGTATGCACCAACTTACGGAATTACCTGTATTTCAGTCAGCCATATATTTTGGGATGGAGGCGGGAGGATAAGTGTGCACTGGGCTTTACTCTTAGGTAATGGCTTCCTTGAAGCTCTCATTTCCCTTACCTTAAATCCTGTAAAGTGAAGCTACTGGCCTGCAAAAACAAAGCATGCTTAACTTGAAGCAGTAAACCCTTCACAAGCTCACATATGAACAACAGGATCAATCCTATCTTGTCAATTTTCTTAAAATCGCACATGCTATATATCTGTATGTACATTTTTGTATTTATTCTGAATTATTACAAGTTATTTGACATGGCAAAGCTCTCTGAGGTAGACAAGGTCATGCTTGCTAAAATGTTTAGCATTACTGAAAATTTACTTATTGTTCGATACTTTTTTATAGTTGAATATAGTTAAAATAGAATAAATATTCACAATTTAAATTTATGTATTGTCTTTTAAGTTATTTTAATAACTATTTTAGAGACAGCATGCTAATATCCCTAGTCCTGCTGTAATTGCCATTGTTAATTAGGAATCCTGAGTAGTTTGGTGGTCTGTGCTTTGATCAGCAAGTTGTGTATTCTTGAGTTCATTTACTCAATCAGAAGCTTTGTATACATTCTTTCTCATTGTTTGAAATTCCGATTATATTATAAAAATCGTAATAAAACGGCTTCAAGCAGGAACACAGGCCAATATTTTCAGAATCTATTTAAATGTCATCAATAAAGTGAATGCGATGGAATTCGAGATTCAAAGAAGCCGGTTTTGCTAAAGTGACATTTCAAGTTGACTTTCGAAATCAAAACAAAAGACGTCCTTTCCGCATGTTATGCGAGTTAAAACCACATGGCCGTGGAATTGGCGTTTGCGTACATAGGGTTTTCCTTACGTCTAATTGTAAGTTTTGTCGATGACTAGTCATTTAAAAGAATGTGCCTGCTGTGAACTTCATTTGAGGATATATTTTGTGTTGTATATTTATGTAAAAATGCTCCTATTGCTTGAAGTGCTGTACACTGAGCACTGCAGTTTTCTTGCAGGATTTGTGGTGATATTCCTTATCAACAAAGATGTCGGGTGGCAACGCTAGTGGAGATCTGGAAAAGAAAGCAGTTAAAAGGAAGAATGTGGAGAGTACCGATGTTGATATGGGCGATGAAGATGGAGGTGAAAGGACGCTTAGTGTTGCTAAGAGGGGCAAGCTGGACGCTGAGATGAGGAAGATTCCTGTACCCGCCCACCGGTATGGACCTCTCAAGGAAAACTGGATGAAAATATTCGAACCTATTGTTAAATACCTTAATCTTCAAATACGTTTTAATCTAAAGAACAGAACTGTGGAAATACGAACTTCTCCAGAAACAGAAGACATCGCAAATTTGCAGAAAGCTGCAGATTTCGTGAAAGCTTTTGTTTGTGGTTTCACTGTGGACGATGCCCTGGCCCTTCTGCGGTTGGACGATTTATTTGTGGAATCATTTGAAATTCAGGACGTTAAATCTCTGAAAGGTGATCATTTATCCCGAGCAATAGGACGCTTGGCAGGGAAGGGGGGTAAAACTAAGTTTACCATTGAAAACGTAACCAAAACGCGAATAGTTCTCGCTGATTCGAAGATTCATATCTTAGGATCCTTTAAAAACATTCAGTTGGCTAGAAGGGCTATTTGTAATTTAATTCTTGGTACGCCCCCATCCAAAGTTTACGGTCAGTTAAGAAATGTGGCTGTCAAATCTTCTGAAAGGTTATAAATATATGCCTTATTACTTCTTATGTGTAAATTATTTGTTTATTAAATGTTTTCGGTTAAATAGAGTATTTTTAAATTGCTCGATGTCAGTTGATTTTTCTATGAAATCTTAATTTGTGGTGATATTGATATTTCCAGCCCTCTCATACCTCAGAAACTACTAAAAAATTTAAACGTACTTAGTTCTGCCCTCACGGAATATTTGATGAGTTTTTCATCATAAATGCTTATTTGTCTAAGCTGTTCCTCGCATAATGTGTGTCGAAATTCGTCAGTACTCTGTTGTTCAGCTTCTGAAGTAGGAAAGTAATTACTCTTGTTTTAACACTTCCTGTGACATAATGTGTGACTTTCACTGTTCTCTTCCATATGCAAGGATTTTTGTTTTCCTCCTGTCTATCTTCCTGTTTTTGCGACCACTTCTCAACCAAAAGATTTGCACAGTATATCATTTGCTTGAATCACCTTGTTATGAGCAATGCTCATAGCCTTTCAAATTTGATTTCTATGAATGGCCAGACTGGAAAGTATTGGCTTATGTTAGCTAGTTGTTGATGACAACATATTGAAATCCTTAGAATTATGGCTTATAATCACAATGCCACCACATGTACAGCAGGGCAACAGCCCAGCTGCAGTGGTGCTTGATGACCTTTTGTTTGTCAAGCACTATTGTTTTTGGGGTAATCACGAATTTGTCAAGCCAACTTCTTCTCATTGGCTGGAGATCTCACTAGGCCAGAATGACCTTTTTGCCTGTCTTATGCATCAATTATATCTCCTCAACCCTTTGTTTGCAGCAGTATTTTCCTGGTGGCCACTTGTCACGAAGTCAGTGTAATGTCATGTAAAATGGGTTGGCCTTCAGGAAACTCATAGCAGTCACACCTCCGCTGGGGGCTGTGCTCTCATTCCATTTTCCATCTCCTCTGCATGTTCAAAATGCCTCTCACTCCTTTCTCCAATTGGCTCACTGGCCATAAGATGCTTGTGGAGCCTGTTTGGTTGGAAGAGTATGAACTGCATCCTCTTGTCCCTACCCTATACATTCTGTCCAGCTATCATGCCCAACTCAGTCAAAATAATCGTAGGGGGTTGAGATTGAACTGTTCGAGATATATTTGATCATGTAACTATCGAGTCATGTGGTACAACAGTGAATAGTTTGAGATTTGGGTGAGTTTTAACTGCTGGGGCAGTTTACTTGTGAGCGGTATATTGTTTTTTGTGTCTATAATTTCGGTATTCAATAGGGATGAGTCGATTCCACTTTTTTTCGATTCCGATTCTGATTTAGATTCTTTCAAATTGATTCTCGATTCCTATTCCATCGATTCGTATTCCTACTAACAGGTGGGATATTGATATACCAGTAGCGTACGACTATTACTTAAATTCAAGTATTGGCTTAAATAAAATAACAAACACAGTTAAGTCTCTCAAAAAGTATATTTATTTACAAATAGCAAATACATATATCCTCCGCTTATTGAGGCAGGTAAAAAGTACAAATCGATAGCCTACACCCAAAACCGAGACTTAAGCCTCAATCACATGGTCATTTTTTTCCATCCCTTCTAAGGGATAGCTCCAATTATAGCTTTTCAGGGACCGTGACAATGAAAGCTTGAGCTATCATTTTCTGAATCACACGGTCATTTTGACCGTCCCTTTTTCCATCATTTTTTCCGTCCCTTTTCGCATCATTTGTATGTGTACTACTCTCATTCCATTGAAAGCTGAACATGGCGTTAGAGTCGCTCTTTGTGGCTGAGCGCTCTGATTGGCTAAATGGTGGAGTCAGTGATGCCTCCAGGGACGGAAAAAGAGACGTGCCCAGTGATGGAAAAAGCGATAGGGATCCCTATCGCTGGAGCTATCCCTGACTGTCTTCGAGTCACACGATCATTTTTGAGCGATCATTTGAGCTATCATTGGAGCTATCCCTTAAAAGGGACGGAAAAAATGATCGTGTGATTCAGTCTTTACAGAGACAAATATGATGTGATAAATGAAATTTGATTTGAATATTTATCTATCTGGAATCGATGGAATTGGTATCGACTTTAGGTGATCAATTCTCGCTACCAATTCTAATCCTGAGAAGTGGTGGAATTGAGAATCGACATTTGGATTTGACTCATCCTTATTATTCAAATCTGTCTGCAAAAGTCCCTCAGGAATGACTCAATCAGGAAAGCTGCGTGTAATTTTCACGTGTGGTTTAATTAATAATAATAATAATAATAGTTTTTAAATGCCCAAAGACCAAGGTACATCTGTCCAATGATATAAGGCACGTCAATCATAAACATAAGTTACTTTAACAATACATATTAAATCAGTCAAAACAAATATTACAAATAATTAAACATCCAATACACAAATAAAAACATGTTGTAAACATTTTATCAAATTCTTCCTTACTCCCATAAATATTCCTTCAAAGAATAATAGGACCCTTGTAGCAGTAACCTTTTTAATTGTATTTTAAAGGTTTTATAATCTTTAATATTTTTTATTTCAGCAGGAAGTTTGTTGTACAATCGTATCCCCATTTCCCTGGGGCCAGATTTGTTGATGTTTGTTCAATACATCAAAATCTCAAAGCCTTCACGGTTGTATATGCCATGTGACTCCTTAGTTACCAGGTGGGAGGTATTCTGAACAGTTTAAGCTTGACCCCCCCCCCCCCACGACGGTGTGGACCCTTCAGGGATATCAATTTTTGGAACTGACTTGTTTTCTTTCATAAGCCTCAGCACCTGCATCTCAAATATTGTAATACATTTTATTATGCATTGTGCCTGAATTGAAACAAAAAGTCATGAGTGTTCCATTACTCTGTCTAAGGAAGATATCATTCTGGGAATTTCATGGAATGTGGGGTAATTTCAAAATTAATATTTTTTTGCACTCTGAATTTGAAACTGTGGCTTGAACAAAACAGTTGCAGCTGCTGCTGATTCACTTCAATTACACTACATTCTACCACTAGTGACTAGTACCATCACAGTTTACCGGAATGCAGTCAAGCTCCTACTTGATGTTTAGCTATTGATTAGGTGTCAAGTGTATACAAGGTTACCTAATGAGTCTCTGTTGGTGGTGAATGCAAATTATGCTCCGAGCAGTCATTAATGTAGTACCAACTCAGACGATATGTGCACCACCTTAACATAGGAATACCAGAGTGTTTTTTGGGCCTTGGTTCAAGTGACACCCATGAGGTATGGAGGATCTGAATCCCAGAAGTCTTGGTGAATGGGACATCTCGGCACAGCCAATTCATTGCAGCCACCTTTGTATGGCCTCTTCAGCACATGGCCACTTCATCTCCGTCAACATGGACTGCTTCAATGTGAGCCAAGATAGAACACCTCGGCGTGGCCACTTCAGTATGGACCAAGATTAGACAAAATAAGATGGGATTTAGATTTCATCATTTTCTGATAATGCTGCAGTTGGAGACAGAATTAAATGTTTAATTCAAATTCTATTAGAATAATTATGATTGCCATAAATCGATTTAGGTTTAATTACAGAAAGAAAATGTAGTCTAGACGGAATGAAAAAAGTGCATTAAAATTGTGTAAATACTGTAGTAATATCCTCTGAATTTTGAGTCTAAAAATTTCATTTATTTTCTATTTTAACTTTAATTTCTCAAGAGAAGTATATTGCAGGTACAAATGAATATTTAAAGGTTAAAATGTTTCTGTTAGAGTTTTCAGATTCATTACCTTCTATGCTAAATTGTGTTAGATGTTCACCTAAAGAGTCAATAAAGTTCAGGTGGGTGTTGACTACTGCCCTGTCGACATTTCATGTCCCATTGCTGTGTTATCGAAAAATAATGAAATCATAATTCCATCATAATGTTGTGCCCCTAGCAAGCCTTCACAGCTTGGGGCACAACCAAGCTAGGGGTCATGTAGGATTTTTCCTTCACACAAGTCACCTCCAAAGCAAACCGCAGTGTCCATGTAATATGCAAACAAACTAGATAACGAGCGTTCTGTTTTTGAAACAAACAGGATGCTCAAATGATGTCTTGACTTGTGCCCATAGTATGGTTAGAATGAGAGGTAAAGAAAAGGTGTTGAGTGCATACATGGTTACCCAATGAGCCTCTGTTGGTGGCGAGCGTGAATTATCGGAATGGTCAGTAATATATTACAGACTCAGACGATATGGTCACCACCTTACCAGCGGCATGCCAGAGTGTTTTTTGGCCTTGTGAGACAAACCTTGAACCTCCTCAATTCTTGAGCAACATGTCAGTCTACCTGAGTTACATCATTCCCCTGTCCCATTCTCATTTTGGACATGACATTATCGTATCTAATCTTGGCTCTCACCAAATGCTCATGCAAGATGTCCTAGATCCCTGGAGAATGGAGCATGAAATTAACAAAAATTATGTCTTCCCATTAACTTAGATGACACATTTTGATACTAAATGGAACTTTTCTAAGTTTATAAATTATTTCTCATTTATTCTTCTCAAGCCTCCCCTGAGCTGCCCTGGACCCAGGTACGGTCGAACATCTTTGTGCCATTGACACTATGCTTCTGCACCTTACAGGAATAACTTTCCTGGTCATAGATGAGACTTAAGAATAATATGACTACTGAAGGGAAGTCAATTTTGCCTAAAAGGGATATTTGCAATACTCCGTTTGTTGCTTAACTTCATACCATCATAGTGCATGCATTAATGTGTTGTGCCCCTATTATTGTGCCTTCTTTTGAATACACTGTCAAGAAGTTAATTTTCACATGAAAAAATGAAAACAAAGGCTTGGAAAACGTGCGAAAGTCGTGGAATTTCATATTCTCCAATGTATTGCCACTTGGCATCTGCCCACTATACTGATTCCAAAGATGTCGAATCCTTGTTTAACCATCTCCATCTTTCCATTTGCAAATTTTCCACTCCAATGGACCTTATGTTCCAAATCACCAGTCAACATTAGTCAACCTTGCCTGATGTTCCCCTCCCATTTTCCCCACCTGGATAGAGAGAGAGATTATTCACCATAGAAAAAAAAGATTACATTTGCATAGAGTTCATACAAAATTGAAAAAATAGATTACAACATAAATTAAAAGATTAAAAATACAAAAAAGTTTACAGCAAAAATTAGTATCAAGATAGAAATTCTTCAATACTATAAAATGCTTTTTTTACAAAGAAATCTTTTAGCATATTTTTGAAACTTTTTTCTGGTTATATATTTCTTTTATTTTCAAAGGAAGTTTGTTGAATTGTATTTTTCCTGAGAATTCAGGGTTTTTTTGCAGTAGTGAGGTTTTACAATGATCATTAAATATGTCGAATTTACCTCTGGTGTTGTACTTATGGACATCCACATTTCTAATCAGAGAAATGTTTTTGTAGCATGCATAGAGAATCACATTATACATGTATATGCTGGGAATAGTCATCATTTAATGCAGTTGAAAATATTTCCGGCAAGACTCTCTAGCATTTAGTTTTAAAATAACCCTCAGAGCTTGTTTTTGAAGGGTGAGTATCTTTTTTAGATTTTCTTGGGCTGAGTTTTCCCAACAGACAATGCCATACCTAGCCACAGATACAAATATACCATGGTACATGGGGATTAGAGTTTCTGAGTGACAGTAATTCGCTAGGTTTTTTAAAAGAAATGTGGATGAGCATAGCTTATTGCAACATTTATTTACATTTAGCTTCCAATTTAACTTATTGTCTATTTCTAGACCTAAGAAATTTGTGTATTCTACCTCGGAAATCAAACAATTTTCTACTTCAACTGATATGAATAAGAACGCCATCAGTTATGAATCCAAGGCTGCTACTCTTTGGGAGACTAATTTAACAGTTTCCTGTTGCTGTACACCATTGCTGAGGCTGTTTCCTTGACTATGCCTGTCCTCTCGAGAATAGCAGTAGATACTGGGCCAGTCATCTTGAGTTTTTTCATGTCTGTCTCCTGGTGAAACAGGTGCCTTTTACCAATGGTAAAGGAGAACAATGTAAAGGTTTGCCTCTAGGGATGGTCAGATCGCATCTGTGGATCCGAAGATCTGCAATTATTTACATTGGATGAGATACTGATATCGGATCCAAATACTAAGGTAAATCAAATATGCATCAGAGTTTTAAGCGATTGAAGTGCCGGCTGTCGTCGGCTATCGGTGGCTTTCTGCTAAAAAAATAAAATGAACTAAAAGAAATTTTTGGAAAAGAACTTGACAACAATCAAGGATCAGTATTATTGTGGCATCGAAATTTTCTTTAATTTAATATTAAAGTTTAACGTTTTTGAACTTGATGTTTATTTTCAATGAAGTCTCCAAGACTTAAATTCAGTTATCATTTGTGAATCCTTCATACCCTTGAAGACATCCTAGGATCCAGATTTGGATCCGAAAAATAAACGATCTGGTTGCCCCATCCCTAGTTGCCTCATTGTTGTTCTCTCTCTCTTCCAGAAAATTTGGAATGTAATTCCTTCAGAAGTCTCCCAAATGTAATCTGATGCTCAGTGTTACACGGCTCTTGGAAGGAATAGGTTGGGAACCATTAAGAGACTGCCAGACTACTCACTAAAGCTTTGATTACTTGAAAAATTCAGATCAGGTGAGCTTTGGTGCAACATGGAGACTATTATTTGGAATCCATGCTGTATCTCTAGAACTGATGGAAGTGACAAAACAAGGGAGATAAACAGCTGAACTGATTAGTACAAAAATTCTCTTTCTATGCACCATTAGTGATTTTTTCCTAAATGACATGACACCAACATAGAAGAAATAGTGAAGGTGCATTTGACATCCATCCTAAATACCCCCTTCTCCCGATACCTCTCTTCCATTCATGACAGGTGTTTCAGCGTGTGGGTTTGTATTTAGCGGTAGATCTCAATTATTGTAATATTTATCACTTCAACTTTCAATATCTTACATCATGGGCTCCTGAACTCTCAGTTCTCATTACCCATGGGCCATTGACGTTTATAGAACAGACTAGCAGGCAGCTAGCCTGCTCACTCTGTGAGTAGGTGTGTGTTTGTGAAAGTGTTTTTTTTTGTTTTCATTCACTGTTCTCCTTTGTTGTTTTTAAAGCTATTTGAATAGGAGAGCACTGTGGGTTTCTTTTGTTTCAACCTGTACAGTCTTCCACTCTCCCTTTTGGCCTTTCTCCCTTGTCACTGTGTTTCCCAGCATCTGGTTGTTGCAACCACAACCCAAAAATATAACTTACACCTTTGCACGGATGGTAACCTAACACCCCCAGCCACATGCCCATTCAGCCGATCTTTTGGATCTTATTTTAACTAACTAATTACACTCCTTTTAATTCATGTCTCCATTTTACCTCCAAATATCTAACAACTTTGCATGGCTGGCGACCTAACCCCCTGCCACACGCCCAAGCTATAAAAATCCAAAACTACTACCTAATCATGAAGACAGTGATTCCACTTTCAACGCACCAAACCTCACTCTTCTAGCTCAAAAATTGACAGAGAAAGAAACAAAACGGATACAGAATGACTGACACGCTACAAAATTAATATATATAGATGAGGGATGTGGTATATTTGCTTAGGCTCCTTTTCAGATATCTTTTCGACTGAGAGACAAACCTAAGTTTTTTGGGGGTGAGGGCAGAAAGCATGTGACTTAGCAAAAATCAACCAAAATGCAGTAGGCAGAGCCTAGCCTCTCGGAAATTTAGTCTCTCTCCAATCTCATTTGTATTGCAATTCAGTTGTGTGTGTTGCCAAACCTCCATTGTATTCGTTCACTGGGTGTGCCATGATGATCTTCCTTTGAGCTAACCGTTTACCCATATTTTTCTATTAACGTAATACCTTTCCTCCTCCTCTGCATCACCCCTCTATCTTTCCTTCAAATAAGTGGACTCACAACTGGAATTTTTTTTTGGCAATTATATTTTCCTTAACATTCATTGGGCATATTTGTAAATTTAACATCTATTTAGTAGTTCTTGATTGATTTGAGACCAAATGGCTTACAATTCTGTCTTATTTTAGCCAGTGAGCATGGCATAAACTTGTAAAAAGAATCTTTGTTCAATCACTACAATAGTCACAAATCAACAATATCACTGTTTGTTTGGATTCATTTTAATCGGCTTGATTATCAGGAAATGAGTTGAATATTTGTTTGTGGGAGTAATTTAATGAATAAAAGTTGTGTCTTTAGTTTTCAAAAGTCCACTTCTGAGTCACTGACTGATTAATCATGCATGATCCTTTCTAAGACCCTTGAGACTGATTAGTATGAAGGTTTCTGCGGTGTTTCAGCATTTGGAGATCAGTTTTCGGGTTTCCTTTCGCGTGTTGTCTTTTGGTGATGACAGGAAAAGAATTAGTATGAAGGTTTCTGTGGCGTTTCAGCGTTTGGAGATCAGTTTTTGGGTTCCCTTCCGCGTGTTGTCTTTTGGTGATGACAGTTTCTCCAGCCATCCTACTGGTGTCTTCATGTCGAAGTGAAGACGCCAGCAGGATGGCTGGAGAAACTGTCTTCACCAAAAGTGAAGCAGGTCAAAGTGAAGACTCCAGCAGGATGGCTGGAGAAACTGTCGTCACCAAAAGACAACACGGGGAAGGAAACCTGAAAACTTATCTCCAAACCCTTGAGACTGGTCAAGATAAGGAGTCCGAGTGGGGAAAGAGAGGAATGAGAGGGGTTAATCCCTTCCACCGTGGTGCCAGCTGATCCTCATACCCTACCAAATGGGCCATGTCTTGGCTGGTGGAATGTTACGCAGAGGACAGGGAGGCGATCTTTCGTTTCCATTCGCTTACAGTCTTGTGAGAAAACATGGCATCATCCACCTCTATCTCTTCCCACCCCACTTCCCAGGTGTTGAAGGCCCCATCCACTACTGCGATACCAGTCGAACAGTTCTGAGCATGCACGAAGGGCCACTCGTAAAGATATTTGAAAAGGATAATAGTATATCTATGTCTTGCTTATATTTAGCTCATTTTGATACCCTGAACAGCAGTAAGATCATTTCACAAGTTACTCAATGTGGTCGTGCTTCTTCTGCATGCTATGTGGAAGATAATGACTCTTCATGTCAGCTTTTCATGTGTTGATCAACTGAATCCATCCACTCCCCTCATTTTGCTGTTATTTTTGGAGTTTGAAAATTATTTTTGGCGAAATAGAATTTTTTTCTTAGCAATCTTTGCATAATATTGGTTTGGAATGCGAAATTCTTGTCTCATAAGAGGAAAGTATGCTAATTTGTGGGCTTATTTGAAGAAAAATCAGTGTAAGGAAAGTTCTTTTACCATGGTGAACGGATGATCAGGGCCATGTGTGAGGATGTCAAGAAAAGAGGGAGTAATTGTGGCACAAGGGAAAGAATAGAGGGAATTTTTGTTTTCATCAGTTTGGCTCAGTATATCACTCATTTTTTCACTTATATCAGCATAATAGCAATAGAATTTTGTTCTGTCATACAGGTCATCTCAAAAGAACTAATCCCCTATTCAAAAGCGTGTTGGGGAAATCGAATGCAAGGGTAATTTACCATACAAACGTCATTCCAAGATAACATTCATAGAATCTGTAAATATCATTTGCCCCTCTTATGGCCGGTTGTAAGAACATTTTGTGGAACATTATGGACTCAATAGTTGGGTATATTCTTCCTGCTGTATTCTGTGGTATATTTTTTCATGCAGCGTGTTGGACGTTAAGTTGTTCTAGCATTGTATTGTTCATTCCAGTGTAAATATGTGGGAAGTTCTGTCGTTATGAACTTGTGCATGAGTGTTGCGTCACTAAGCACATAAGACAGCGGTGGCGAACCTTTTGGTGATTGAGTGCCAAAGTTTATGAAATAAGAGTATCTTGCTCAATTCGCGTCCGAACCCATCAAGTGAGATAGAGGTATCCCTTAGCGCCCTCCCAGCTCCGCGTGCCAATTTGGGCATGCGCATCATAGGTTCGCCACCCCTGACCTAAGAAAAGAGAGGGATTAGAGGGAAGAACATTGGAGAAGCATGGAAGAGAATAGGAATTCTGGATGAAATAAGTAGAGGAAGACGATGTAAGGAATTTAAGAGGATCTAATGGCAGATCACTTAAGGAGGGTTAGCTGGACGATATACCTGAAATGTGTGTGAAAAACTTGTGTTTGAGTTACAAGGTGTCAAAGTCGGAGCTTTTCCCACGTGCCGTAAATAACCGGTACTTTTTACGTTATAACTGTAGTAAAAAATATAAAAATTGATCAAAAAATTAAAATTTGCCATTATAAAACGTAGAAATGAATGAGAAAAATGATGGTGTCGTTAGGTTTTCTGTAAGTCTTTTCGTTAAAATTTTATTTGTACCCAAACTCGAGTGCACATAATTTCTGCGCCGACAGTAATGTCTCGCTGTTGCCTTTTGAAATGCAAAATTTTTTCAACAGTTCAATTTGATGCAACGTACCGGCATACGATACCACAAGCATCTCTTCAACTATAGGCTCAGGCTCACTGTCATCACTTTCACTGATTTCGTCGTCTCCATCAAGAGTACTTATAATAATTTCTTCCATGTCAACCTCGTGGTCCACGGTCAACAAATTAGAATCAGTGCTCACATATTCACCACTTTTGCCTGCATCATTTAACAAAATGTCTAACTGCAAGCCATCTGTAACATCTTCCACCTCTGGTGATAATTCAATTTTATAGAACCCCAATTTAACAAAACAATTACACACGGTTGAACTTTTTATGTTTTTGATCACTCGATCAATCTAAAATATTGCATCAAGAACAGTAATTGACTTCCCCACACGAGTGTGGGAATGCCCGTGGTCAACTTTAGATAGCATGCTTTTTAAAATGAACTGTATGTAGAGGACTTAGCAATTTTTTATGATGCCTTGGTCCATTGGATGTAATACACTTGTAGTGTTTGGAGGGAAAAAAATTAATTTGATATTTTTTAACTCTAAATCGGGATGGCAAGGAGCATAGTCAAGAAATAGCAAAATCTTTCTTTTTTCCTGTCCCATTTTTTTATCGAGTTTTTGCAACCACTCTGTCATTATCTCCGTAGTCATCCAAGCCTTCTTATTTGATTTCCACATAATGGGTGGTTTATCTTTACCCACTCCTTTGAAGCACCTTGAATTTTCAGCTTTTCCTATCACCAGCGGTCTCAGAAAATCACATTCCATGTTTGTGCCAAGTAAGACCATCAGCCTCTCCTTAGACGCCTTCCCTCCAGAGCATTTTTCTGATTTTAGGGCCAGGGGTTTGTTAGGTAAGACTCTAAAAAAAAATCCTGTTTCATCTGCCTTGTAGATGTCCCTGGGTTCGAAGTTTTCTAGCAGCACAGGTAACCTTTCAATCTGCTCCGTAGCGCCTTCTTTGCACACCTCTGCAGCCTCCCCGCACACAGCTTTAAACACGATATTATGTCTTAAACGGAATTTTTCCAGCCACCCATTTGAGGCCTTAAAGTTCTCTATACCCAATGCGCCTGCAACTTCAAGTGCTTTTTCTTGTAAAAGTGGTCCGGAGACTGGCAAGTTATTTGCCCTCAATTTCGTGAACCACTCGAAGAGAACAGCATCCAATTTGTTTCCCGAAGGAATCACTTGTTTAACATTTTTATTATGATTTTCCGTCCTCAACTTCATGATGGTCTCCTCCTGCTTCAGAATATCAGCGATTTGAGTCTTACACCAAAATGAACCACTAATTTACGGAAACCACTCTTTTATTTATCCCCATGTTCCAGCACCTGCACTTTCTCTCATAAGGAAAGACTTTTACCCTTCGGCATCGCGTAATGAAATCGAGATGCCCCCTAGCACCGAAAACAGTATGAACTGTCACAACGCACAAGTGACAGCAAGGTGGCACAGTTGGAGAGGTTCGAAAGGTGCTGAAAGTGCATGATCTGTCGAAAGCCCTCAGAGTTCTACATCCAACGTAATTGGCTGCGTATGAATCATAGGCATCCGATTACTTGAGGGCAGCGGTCACCCTATGCAAGTCTTATGGGTCTTACCGAGGCCTCCTTCGTGGCCGTGTCCCGATACCATCGGGGCCGAGGCCTCCGCGAGGTGCTCCTTCGTTTGGGATTAGCATTTCCAAGAATTCATTCTAGGACACCCTTTTGTTTTTTCCCCCTCTGCGAGTTGTGTTATCTGTAGACTGCTGCGTACGAATCTTAGGCAACCGCTTGCTCGCTGGTCCTACGTGCGTGTTGCCGAGGTACTCTTTCGTTTGGGATTAGCATATCCAAGAATGCATTCCAGGACACCCTTTCATTCATTCCCCCATATGCACATTCTTGTATCCTCAGAGGTTTGACCATTTTCGCTGTCCTCTTTCCCCCAGCTATTCATAAACGCTATTTTTAGAGGAAAAAACTGTCCATTTTTGAGAGATGGGTCAGAAAACCCATGGAGATGGTGTCCGTATAAGAGAAAAATTGTGCCCAACAAGGTGTCCGTGTCCGTAAGTGGGAGTGTCCGTATACTAGAGGTTCGATCCTTATACAAATGCATATCCTTCTGCCGGGGAATTGAATACTGTCCTTAAGTCAGAGGTGTGCGTGAACAGAGGTTTCACTGTATCGCAATATAAATATGGTGAACAAGGTGAATAGCTGAAGTTACCTCGGTAATGTTGCTACATTCATAACAGAGTGTTGGCTATGTGCTCTGATGAAAACATTAATACTCATGCGACATTATTGATTAACTAAGCTGAAAAATATATTAGGCACCTCAATATCTAGTGCATGTTTCTTAAGTTTTTGAGCATTTTAGTTTCAGATTATTCTGGTGGAATTTTTTACTTTAAAAGTTATGTGAAGAGATGGCATTGTACTGCCCATATTGGTAACAATGAAATAACTAGACAGTAATATTTTTATGAAAACCGACCATGATTTCAACTCTTATGTCATTATCAAGGTACATACAATTGTTTACATACCCCTTAGTATATACCCCTTAGCAGAACAAACTTTAGGTGGGGGAGTTATGTTATGACGGTAGAGAGGGTTAAGGAGGGGACATACAGAGGTGAGGGGGATCAAGTGATGTGTTAACAACTAAACAATAGTGGGGGGAACCAGAAAAAAGGAGTAAAGAACAGGTGGGTGAACTCTTTCATTGGCCTGCCATTGAGGCATTGATTTCAGCATATAAATCATCATTTTTAAACCAATACCTCTTCATTAAATGATGGATAACGTAGTAATATTTTTACACCATTCGATAGTATCAATCTTACTTATGAATGTAAGTTGGAATAGAGGTAGGTTATTGGGCCGGCTTCAAACAAAGGCCCTCTGTTAACAACACTACCTTGTGCCTTGATGATGTCATTCTACCAACAAAATTTAGGATGTTACATGCTACATTTTGGACAGTAGTGACAAAATAATGGGAAGTGTGCTGTTGAGCAGGTAGGTACAATAATTCCTTCTTCTCAAGTGTCACTGAGTCAAAGATGTGAATGCCTCACTTCTATACAGCCAACTTTTTATGTCATGTTCTATGTCTTGCCCTATCTAGAATAGCGTTGTGAAGCTGCAGCTTTTAAATTTAGTAATTTAATATCGTAATTTATTTCTAATGAGCTTGACTGCATCGGTTTTGATAATGTTAAAATTCATCTTGAGTGATTATATAAGACTTCATATTATTTCCACAGAAATTTTTATACTACTGGGTTCGACCCAATGTAAATATTCTTGAGAATGATGTCTTTTGTGTTCAAACAAGTGGTGTATATGCACCAAGTTTAATTTTTATGAAAATTACACATTTTTTGATTTAACCATTTCATTGATTATATATATAGGGTAGATCTTGCTAGAGGAAATTGGTTTTGACCTTTGAGAATGTGTACTACTTCATGAAGGATGAGCGACAGGGGCGATCCCAGGGGGGGGATAAGGGGATGCCGAAAATTTTGGGTTTTACAAAACAATTTTAACAACTATATGTAGTTATCAAATACGACATTAAACACTCCGATCACTGATCTGAAAAGTATAATAGTAGAATATATGCTCATTATTATATAGATATAATGATGTAACAATTTTATAGTTTTTTTTAGTATTACTGAAAATTGCCATAATTTAATGGTAGTCTCCCCCTCAGAAATAAATTCCTGGGATCACCCCTGGTGAGCGACATATCTTTACAGAGTGTGACTTGTTAGTGGGGCCAGAGAAAGGTAACACATGTGACATCGGACATAGGTATTGGCAGCTTTACCTTGTCTAATGCTACAAAGCTAGAGCGAACTGTACAGAAGCCATGCTAGAAGTGTTCCGTTCAGCAGTTCTTTATGAAGTGTTCATGTTAACCATGGTTGAAGTCTGTGTAGAAGCTGTTCCGAGCGGTTCATAAACTCAGGGTACAGTTCCTGCTCTTCTCCTGAACAGTCCACACCATTCAAAAAGCATGTGCTCAGCTCATGAACAGCTACTGCACGGCTCGTGAACTACTCATTTTCTCCAGGGTCTGGACACAAACTTCCCTTGCCAAGAGGGCAATGTAGTCATGCCTAAGATAATTTGAGCGAAATATCATTTCACCCAGAAATCAGTGAATTTGGTCTCATTTTTAAGAAAAATATTTCACCCCTCCAAAGATACCAAACAATTAGAACCCTCATCCAAACTACTTTCCAAAATTTTTAAATACAAGCCCTTTCTACTTGGAAAATGGTACTTGCATGCACTTTAGAGAGATCTAATTTAAAAAATGATGAAATTCTTGCACTTAAATCATGTCAAAAAATTAACGGTGTGTAGTTTGTATGTTTTCTCTACTATTTTTAAAGATAAATCATGGAGTAATCACAGTTATGTTTTCAGGATTGTAGAAAACCTTCCATTGTGATGGGGTTTTAAACGTATTGCATGAGGAAAATGAGTCAAAGACATTTTCAGTTCATTACGTAGAACTTCCGCCATATTAAAGTTTATTATTTCACCATTAATAATTCAATATTTAATTCATCCTCCCTAGAGCTGCTGAAATTAAAACTTGTAATTTGAATATAATGTCCATCGTGAATAAGGAACTATCTCGCTCAAATTGCCTTAAAGGTTTTGACAATTATTAGTGTGTGCTTGCATTGCATATTTGGCTGCCTATCTTCAAGTAAGAAGCATCCCAAGGACACCTCAAATGGTTCACTTGGGCTCATAATTAAGTTTCTTTGGTGTCACATCTGTGATGTAAGTGCATTGAATCGAATTCAATTGAGATATACCGGTGCCATAATGCTAAGTGTTAAAATAGCATTTAATTGCCATGAAACCAAATCGGTTACATGCAATTTTTTTTCACTTTTATCAAAACATGTTCTTAAAGACTAAGAAAGCAAGGCTGGTGATAAAAGGGAGGACACGAACTGGAGAAAATTGAGCATTTTCATTACTTTGGTAGTACGCTAGAAGACTTGAGGCATAATGGCAAAGACACTAGAAGGAGAACAGGATTATCTAAGGAGATGTTTAGTAAAAGAAGGGAGCTGATGATGGAGACCTTGGGTAAGGATGTGAAGAAGAGGCTGGTGAAGAGCTTGATATGGAGTGTGGCATGGTATGGGGCAGAAACATGGACCCTCAGAAAGGAGGACGAGAATAGGCTGCAGGCATTTGAAAGAATTCAAATGCGATATGGTACTTTTTTCACAGTTTGTATTTCAGGTCGACCGGTTTCGTCACATAGGCGACCCATCCAAATTTTTTTATATATTCTGCAGCATTTTAAAATTTTTGTACCTGATGATGTCGCCTATGTGACGAAACCGGTCAACCTGAATAACCAACTAAATAAACCAAATAAAAACTGTGAAAAAAGTACCATATCGCATTTGAATTCTTTAGAATGGATTTTCACAAAGTTAAGCCAGAATTAATCGAGTTTTGCAGGCATTTGAGACATGGATGTGGAGAAGGTGAGGTGGATGGAGAGGAAGACTGACGAGGAAGTGCTTGAGATGGTGGTCGAGGAAAGGAAACTTCTGAGTGAAACCCACGATAGGTAGGGTGTGTGGGTGGAGTATGTAATAAGGGGCGATGGGTTGCTGAAGAGTGTGATAGAGGGAAGTATAATTGGCAAGCAGGGAAGGTGAAGAAGAATTGGTTTTATGGATGAGATGGAGAAGGGTAAGTCGTATGCTGAGGCGAAAAAGGAAATAGAGTGAAACCTGTATTTAGCGACTACCAATGGTGCCGCTGGAAATGGGTCGTTAAGAGGGGTGGTCATTCAACAGGAGTTCAGTTTCTAGGAGTACATATTATGCAAATGAACGGGCGGCAGTTTAAAAAAATGAAAAAAACACTTGAATCGACGGTTTGATTAAAACCTATACAGATGGCGTTTATTTCCTCGTAATTTAATTGCGCCTGGGAAATTTCAATGCATATTAATATGATTTAAACATTCTGTGAAACGTTAATCAAGTGAACATCGACGGTTCCACTGAAAAATGATCCTTGAGAGGGATGGTCGCTTCATAGGAGTGGTCGTTAGGATGGGTTTCACTGTGCTAGAGGTTGATAGGCCCCTGAAAGTGTAGAAAGCTGGGGGAGTTTCTTGGACTTCAAACGAACCTATCTTGTACTGGTAGACTGTAAAGTAAATGCAGTTTTTCATGAAGCATGCTGGGCTTCAGCCTGAGGGGTATGGAGTACCCGATGATTAACATTTTCGTAATTTACCGGGAATTAGTGGGGGCTGGCGGGAGCGGCCGTTCCACCTCTACAGCTTGCCCCCATCCCTGTAGTCTCCACTAATCTCCACCTGCTAAGCAAACAATAGTATTTTGTCTTGTTCCAGCAATAGATATCGCTGCTTGGTCCCTGATGCTTCCAGCGTTGAGTCCTATCTAGAGAAAAGCCTGTTGTAAATAACAAGGGTATGAATTTTAGTTGCAGCTTGCACATGATCTTTTCTGCCTTTTTTGAGGGTCTTTCTCAGTGGGGCGGAGAAGATCTGAAATTGTTTTTTTCCATCGGCAATATTTGATTTGGTTTCTATTTCACACAAATTTAATTTACTATACATAAGTCTCCTCCCGTACGTTTATCGCAGGTTGTTGGTTCGACTGCCCATATTGTTGTGGGTAATTCATATTGTGTTTTTGTTCGCTTTAGTTTTTGTACAGTTGTTACAATTTCCAGTGCAATGCATTTCGTTATTGTATGGTGCCCGTAATACGTTAGGACACGCGCGATTACGTAATTTTGGAGCTAAAGATAAATGCTGCGCCGTGGAATTTAAAGGAATGTTTTGCGTTTTGGCTAAAACCGGGAATCTTTTCTATGGTCATCATGGTCACCATGTTTTTTCGATGTATAATGTCGTATATAGAATGGAAGGCTAGAACACCTTTTGATACCTCATAAGTGTTATGACATGGAATGGAAGCTGTACGGAGGAAATAAGAAGTAAAATATCACAGGAAAAGGCAGCCTTAAGGGAATTCAACCGACCACTGTCAGTGTAAGCACTAAACATAGGCTTTGGGAAAAGTTCGCAAAATGTTTTATTTGGAGTGTTGTGCTTTATGGAGCAGAAATGTGGACACTCGGGAGGAAAAGAGGAGAAATATCGAGGGTTTTGAAATGTGCGTAAGGAAGAGAATGGAAAGATTAAAATGGGGTGAATACGGTAAGGAAGGAGGGAGTGGAGGCAAGGATTGGATTGGCTGATATTTGGGGAGGCGACCGACATCTAAGGTCATTTGCGCCATAGGGGACAGGTAAGGGAGGAAGGGTGGATAGAAACCCGGCGTCGGCATAAGCCTGCTCTTAACAGAAGGCGCCAAGGGGACCACGGTTTAACGTCTCATCCGACAGACTACTGTGCTTGAAGTGCCCTCCACAAGGCAATCAAGTAGTGATCGGGTTCCCTCTGAAAAACATCCTCTTGCAGGGATTTGAAGCCTGGCCGTCCGTATGGTTAGCCAAAACTCAAGCCACCACAACAACCCGATCCCCTGCTGAAAAGGATAAATGAGAAAAGGAATATTTTAAGAGCAGTGAGATAGAGGAAGACGAACTGGATGGGACACGTCCTCGAGGAAAGATTGCCTGCTAAAAAGAAAATCCGAAGAAAAGATCGAGGGAAAGTGAGGGAGAGGAAGACAAAGAAGTAATATGTTAATGGATATTATGAGTGGAAGGAGTTACGAAGAGCTGAGGGAGGCAGTACAGGATGGACTCGCATGGAGGAAGAAGCTCAGTTGAAATCTGTCCGAAGACAGATTCACCTTAGAAGAAATGTCATAAACGAAGTTGCATCTTTAATATTCTTTCATCTGAGGGTATTCCGACTATTCGCTTCGGAAATTTAGGATGAAAGGATTAAGGTCGTTTTTGGGGCGGATTATCCTTTCCCGGGGATAAAGGGTATGGAATACTTTACGGTCACCCATTTCCAATTTCATCAGGAATTCCGGAGAGGGAGCGCTGGCGTCCCCCTTAATCCACCCATGATATTTAGGGGTGTGACTGACATTTATATGAGAGAGTTTATGGAGAACATTAAGGAATGGGGAGAGAATTCTGGCGTCGGCATCAGCCTTCACTTGTGGTGCCAATGGGTTATATATGAACTAACGACCGTCCTGATGGGGAAAATAAACATGATGTTATGCGTGATAACTCAGTATTATGAACGGCTTTTAGCCTCCGGTAGTGGTTCATCCTCTCTGAAAACATATTTAGAATATTTCACATTGTACTTCACCAGCAATTGATTTAGATGAAGACTAGTTTGATCCCTCTTCGGTAAAGGAAGATCCAACTATACCATAGCGAAATTGCAAATGCTTAATCTCTCAAAGTATTTCATTTTAGTCCGCTACGCACGTTTAAACTTCAGTAAACGCGTAATGAAGTATAAAAGGATGGGCAGCCGACAAAGGCGAAATGTGGACCCCAAAAGTCAAGGGGTCTAAGTGACATTTTTGAAAAAATAAGTTAGGTACAGGAATGGGATGTGAAAATATTGGTAAAGGGATCCAAGTGATTTTCTTGACAGGTGCTGCTATCTAGGGTAATGCCTCTTAACTACTTATTGGGTTTTACCAAACATTTTCAACTTTGACTTAAGTTTTCTCTAAACAATGGTTTTGTTACTTAGACCCCTTGACTTCTGGGGTCCTCAAATAATTTCATTGTTACATTTGTTACTAACATTTCCACGACAAAAAGTTTCGTCTGCTAGTCGATCGGGGGCCTATTCCTCTACATGTTTAATGCTCCCCTGGCAGTTTAACGTCTCATCTGACGGACGGAGTGTTGCACTTGAGGCACAGAGTAAACAAGTAGGGGTTGAGTTCACTCGGTTTGCTCTAAATAATCTCCGACTTCTTCTGGATTCAAAACCAGGTTCTCGGGGTGGGAAGCCATTACGCCTACCACCAAACTGACTTGATCTCCTTGCTTGGTAAACCCATAGTAATAGTATCATATAATTGCACAGCTCTTGCAATTCCGAAGTCTGTCTGAAATTTATACGTGACGATCGCAGAGCTAATTGTGACTTTTTTCCTGCGAATTGAAGTGTGATCACAAGCCGTGACTATTCATCCTTGAAAAGTTTTTGACGTGGAACAGCATATAGTTCTCCTCAAAGTTCCTGGCGCTGCGCAGTGGGCGATTTTGGGGCTTTAGCTATGGAACTTTCAAAATCCTACGGAATGAGTGAAGGTTGTTTAGTGTGCGCGATCTGTCAGAAACAACTTCTTATTACTGTCAACTCAAGCGCGTCGAGAGGAAGGATAAAATAACCACATCTTGCCGTCCCGTTTCGAGTCTTATCACAATGAAACTTCAAAATATTCCCTAGAGAAATCATGGTGAGTATAACACCTCGTCGCACTTGCTTAGTACCTTTAAAAGAAGTACGATTCCCTTGCCTCCATATCTCTTGCTGTATAACTCTCTTCCCCTCTGTCCTTTTCCTTCACCCCGTCCACTTTCTCCACCTCCCCGCATTGCCATTCGATTCTGTGCCAGGAACTTCTGTGAGAGCTGTGCTTGAAAAAAGCCGTCACGGCCGCGGAATAACGGAAATGAACAGTGCTTCAAATGTACACAATATCATAAAATAGTATTATAGTGAGTCAAATTCTAGGTACTACTAGTTTCGGCATATACAATTAGTTACTTATACCATATTTAAGTACACTGTACCTGGCGCAGTGTTCATGAAGATGGCTTTACTACCGAAACTAGTGGTAAATTCTATAGTTAAATTGTGAAAGTTACTAAGTTTGACTTTCGGCAATGCCGGCCTTTCACCAAGTGAGAGCATCAACTTCTGAATCTATCATAAAATGACATTCAGGTTGTGTTAATTTTTTTCTGGGATCCATGCATTTGCCTGCTTTTTTTTTCAAACTTTTTGCCTCTCTTCCTGTAGGAGTCGTCAGGTAAAGAATAAAATCAAATTCTTAAGCATTGGACGCGTTCGTGAAGATCATCCGCCCGGAATCCAACGCATTTGGCTGCTTTATTCAAACGTTTCGCCTCTCTCCCCGTAGGCATGGTCAGGTTAAGAATGAAATCAAATTCTTAACCCTTCGGACGCATCCAGGAAGAACCGAAACGTTATGGAGAAAGCAAACAAACACGGCGGGACTCAGGAATAATATGGAGGAAATGATCAAAAATCGCAGAAACCTTAAGAATAAGCATTTGTGTAATTTTGGATCCGAATATTGTTTAACCTTCAATGGACGGAAAAATGAAACATCAGCATGGAGCAGTACTGCCACTATATTATTTTGTTTAATGTGCTTTTTAAGCATTCAAAAAAATGCAATTGATTTGGCAATAGCATTTATTTTGAATTGTGGCGTATTTGTATTGTATATATATACTTAATTTGAAATAATACTTAACATTATAATATTTTACACAAGGTATACTTCAACATTACCATCATTACGTACCTATTTGAAATTTTCCCAATTTTTTCTTCTCATGATAGCTGAAACTATTTATTTGAGAGCTCCACCAGGCACGCCATTGTCAGTGAATAAGCGTCGCACATTCATCTATTCGAATTGTTTGACAAACCGCCGAAAGAGACGCAACTTTACACACACTTAATCCGAAGCGTTACGATTCTGTCAAGCGCAGCAACTAAATGGAAAAGCCTCTTTAGAAAGCAGATACAGTGGAACGTGGTTAAGTCGAACTTCTTTAATTCGATATCTTCTTTAATTCGAATTTTTTCTTTGGTCCCTAGACATTTGTATATAAACAATGTGAGATAATCGTGGTTGATTCGAAGTCTATCTTGGATAATTCGAACTTTTTCTAACATGATACAGGTACCATCGAACAACTTTGAGTAAGGAATTCATCACCAACGACTTAAAATAAACATCTAGCTTGCTTCGAAATAACGACAAAAAAATAAACAAACACTGTGCACACTGTAGCCGATGTTATTAGGTTGGCTAGTAGGATCCCGACCGTTTCCTTTCTCCACATTGTTTTTTAAGCAAAACACTGACTTCCCGGCATCAGGTTGTGCAGAGTTGGGATGCGGCCAGTGTCCGATGCCCGTACATTACCACAATAATCCTCTTCGTAATTTTCAAAATGGCGTAATCAGTCCATATATTGTAGAACTGGTGTTTTTCAATGAATTCTGTTGCAGTGTGGTTTAAATCCATAGCAGTCCATATAGTGTAGAATTAAGGTTTTGCTTCATTAAAGTGTTTTTTTTTAATTTATAACTGGTATTTGTTATATCCAATGTGGAAAACTTTTGTAATTCGAATTTTTGGATAATTCGAACTTTGTCACTGGTCCCTTAGGGTTCGAATTATCCAAGTTCCACTGTATTTCAATGATTTTGATACGTAACAAATTTGACTCGCTCGTCCCTAGCGGGTTAAAGAGGAGACAATTTTTTTTTGTTTTGTCCGGGGATGTGCCCACATGATGACTCCCGCTCTCCTTAATGCCAATTACTTGCGAGTCGGAGCCATGGCTCTCTTATATAAATTTAGACGTGACGACCTCAAGTCTGTAACACATTTCTCGTGAAATGAAGTGTGATCACAGACGTGACAGCTCACGTTCGAAAAATTTTCGAGGTGTAGCGACATAGTTCGTGACCGCCTTGCGGAACGCCGAGGGCAGGCGACAGGGATGGGCGGCAATGCTCCATTCAAATCAGTGCCGTCATCATATTTGGCCACGCCCCCTTCGGAGGGACGAGCCAACTGCCTCTCGCGCAGGTCGGTGACGTCACCCCTCCCCCCTTTTCGCTGGTTACGTCGCCGAGGTCACATGACTAGGCGGCGTTTCGTGTGCCCGACGTTGAAATTTCCCTTCTCTCGCCCTACACCCACTCCTCCAGTCTTTCCGATCTCGTGCGTTCCGGAGTTAAGACTTAAAAAGGTCTTTCGTCTTACCTCCTCAGATCCTTCCGAACGTCTTGAGAGGCGAAGCCACTTCGTGTGAACCTTCGGCTTGATTCCTGTGAGGTTGTCATCCCATTCAATCCAGACATGGACGAGTATGTGGTGAGTACGCCTTCTCTACTACACGCATCCCACGTACGACGCATTGCCGCGGTCGTTCCTTTACGGGAAGGCGGGAGGAGAACCAGGGGGATAGCCGCGAAAAATCGATGGCTTCGGGGCGGGCTCCTTGGGCCGGAACACAGGAAATAACCGGTCGCTGAGCCGAAAACCGCCTTTGCGCTGGACTAATTCTCGGATTGGCCGGAGAAATTATTCGTCGTCAACCAATTGTTTACCTGTCGTGTGTCGCTTCAAATGAAATCAGCGTCACAGCCCATATCCTGTCACTTTTCGTTGTGTCGTGTTAGTTATCATGGATGTTATAACTGTTGTTGATGCTAGTTTAGTCTATTATCTCCGTGAAAACTTTCGGAATGGTTGGCAGTGAAATTCTTCGTTGTTCATGTGGAGTTATAGGAGGTGACGGGCATAGAGTTGCCGCGACGTGTTTATCCGTGCTTTTGTTTATCTGCCATGCGTCGCTTCGTGTTGGATCCACCTAGCCGGCATTACACAGTTATTGTCCAGTGTTTTGTCCACGCACTTCTTGATGTTATAACTTTATCGATGTTAAAATTAATTTGAAATAACCGATAAACCTTCTGATTGTTTTTTTTTCGATTTTTTTAGTCTTTACCATGGAACCGTGGGTTTGTTGCTGCGTGTTTATTCGTGTGGATCCACCTAGCCGGCATCACACAGTTATTCTACAGTGTTTTGTTCACACACTTCTTGATGTTATAACTTTGGTCGATGTTATATTATGTTAACACATCCGCGAAAACCTTCTGATTGGGTTTAGTGAGATTTTTTTGTCATTCCCATGGCACCGTGGGGTTGTCGCTACGTGTTTATTCGTGCTATTGTTTACCTGTCGTAGATCGCTTCTAGTCGGAATCATCGTAATATTGTCATTGTTTTAAGTAATACTCATTCTTATTGTTCTGGTATCTACTATAAAATATCGGTAATAATCTTGAACGGATGTAGTATATTGTTAATTTGTTGTGAAACAAAGGGGAGGGATGCAGATGGAATACAGACTTCATCAATGTCAAGAAGGAAATGTTTTCCCCCCTCTAGCAAAGGTTACAAATTTATTAGATTTGATTAGTTTAAGGTTTGATTTTTCTGTTGTGTCAGAGAGGAAGGAATGAAATTGCATAAGACGAGGAGGTAAACTCACTCAGTGTAATGTTTTATCTACTACCTGCCTTAAGTATGCACTACGTAAGTGTCAATAAAAACATTTGTTGTGGAATTTTCGATTGAATTCATAGTAGATTTTTTTTAGAATTTAGATCATTCTTGGTGATACACATGTAGCGGTGCATTTAGGTCGAATATCTCACCCAGTTTGCCGAAGTTGGATTTGTGTACATCGGAATCTTAAGTTTGAGTTGACAGTGATCATGCCGGCTACTTGAAAAACGTGTTTTATGTCTAGAATGAAGCAATTCGTATTGCAGTATTAGAATTATACTGGATAAGATAAATTTATTGCTCCTCTTGAAATACAAGTACGAATCTCTTAAGTACGAATAAATTGGAGCTTTAGGCAGCCTCAAAGGTACAAGCACCTGTATCGAGGCTGCCCTCCGTAAATAAATACATGCAATTCCTGGTTAATGTAATACAAAAAAAAGAAAACTAAATTTTTCCGAACATATGTACAAATAAGGATAAATTCCTATTGTAGAATTAGACGAGAGTTATTAAAGTTTTCTTGTAAAAATCGTATTACTATTAATGATTTTGGCCGTAAAATGGTAGAATTTCTTCTGAATGAAATGATGAATGACTCAGTTTTCCACAAAAGATTTATTACGTTCTCACGACCTGGGTTTCATCGCTGCGCGACATCGTCAGGTACATTATTATCTTTTGTGGGAAACTAAGTAATTCATTATTTCATTGTTAAAAACGTGATGAAATGGATGAAACGTGGCAAGAACTGCAGTAGATTGTGATACGAGAGTGAATGGCTATCGTAGTGAGGGAGGCGTGACAACGGTTGGTATGCGTCATTACTATCTCTTCATCGTTTTAATATTCTGCGAATGATTCGCCAGTCCTTGACTCCAGAACGATGCAAAAAGTTCATCTGAGTATTTGAGGGATAAACTCATGGCATAACATTTGAATTGCTCAAATTACATGCTAAAATATTTGTTTTTAGGAGAACACCAATGATTTCGCTGGCATTTGTGAACTTGTCAAGGTAGTGCCTCCAGGGGTGTCTATGTAAACAACTTCAAACCAAATATGATTCTATCCTGTTTTTCTTTGGGCTTCACTTCTCGGGAATGTTTTTTGAAAATTACGGGGTATTCAGTCATTGAATTAATGACAAAACTGAACAGTCATTTTATAAGTGGATGATCAGTTAACCATCTTCTCATGGGAAATCTGAACTTTTATTTTCGTTCGTTTTATTTCGTGTGAATGACAATCCAGTCAATATCGATGAACATTTATAATTAGCATCCAGAGTTGACAGTTATCCATTTACTACTGCCTTTTATTAATAACTTTGGAATGGCATCGGATGAAAAAGTGCCTCCTTGGCATTATGCTTATTGCTAGTTTAGTTAGAAGTGTATGCTTGGAATTCTGAGTTTCGATTATTTTTATATCACGTGGTTTAACTTGGCTTTTTGCGTTATGAATTGCAAATAATTTGATTTGTTTCGAGGGAGAAGCCATTGGGACCATGGGTCATCAAAATTCAACCATAGAAATTAATAAAAAAACAAAGAAAAGCTGCACGCTTCGTCGAAAGCTGCTACGAGCGGACATATTGTGTTTCACAACGTTTAAGAGGGATTAAGGTGGGAGCCCCTAGAGACTCGGAGGCTACACGCTAGGCTTAGTTTGTTGAGAAATTCAGAACTGGTATTGTTCAGAGCGCCACAGGGAAATCATGACGCCTCACTACATCTCTAGGTCTGACAGAAGCGATAAAATAAGAGAGATACATTGCCGAACAGATACAGATAGGTACAAATACTCGTTTTTTTCCGCGCACAATAAGCGACCACAATAAGCGATCACAATAAAAACTTAGCGCCACTATATACACTCCCATAATACACGTCACCATTTATCCTCCCAAAACCTTACGTCTTTACACAGCTGATGTCCTAACACCCTCAACCACCCGCCCTTGCGGCGGCTCGTAGGGTATTATGTAGATGTAGATGTCGAGTTTTGTAAAATGGATATTGGATTGGATCAATTGGAAAAAATGATAGCTATTTCCCAAGGAAATAGCTATCATTTGTGTACAGATTACCAATTTTTTTAAAAAATTCTGCTGAAAATTAATTAGGATTAATGTGGAAGCCCCTAGAGACTTGGAGGCTACACACTAGACTTAGTTTGCTGGAGAAACTCAGAACAGGTATGTTTCAGAGCGACGTGGAGAATGTTATCATGACGCCTCACTACATTTCTAGGTCTGACAGAAGCGATAAAATAAGAGAGATACACTGCCGAACAAGTAGGTACGATAACTCGTTCTTACCGCGCAAAATAAGCGACCACAATAAAAACTGAGCTCCATTAAATACACTCCCGTAATATACGTCACCATTTCACCTCCCAACACCTTATCCCTTACATCTTTACACTGCTGGTGTCCTAACACCCCTGCCACACGCCCATGCGGCGGCTGGAAGGGTAGCATGTAGATGTAGAGTTTTCATTCGATGAAAGAAAATTGTTGAGTGAATATATAAGTGTTTGTTTGTTTATTAGGTAACGTTGTTTTCCCCGTATTTTTTGGGTGAACTTCTAGCATAAAATCTCTGAATGAATGGGACATTGAGAAAGCTTAGGAGAAGATATGACGCCTCAGGCGTACCTTCCGTTTCGTCGGCCATTTGCCTAATTTCGGATTACGCTGCATTCTGATGAAGGGAGCACGCGCTCGCTATCCACACACAAGTCGCCGCTAACTGATGGACGCGTCCACATCCCGTGTTTGTAATTGCCGGGCTTCGCCTTTGATGACGACCCGCGCGGGATCGTGCCTCCGGCGTTTTATATGGAGGGTGAAGGGAAAGAATTTGACGCTCGTAAAAAAATTCCTTTCCTTCTTGGAGCTGGCTTGCTCATGTGCGAGGCGGGACCATCGACTCGGCGGGAGATTAATCCTTCGAGCGATGCCGGAACTGACGACAATGGGACACGAGGTGTGGCCCCGAGGCGATTGTTGTCGCTAATTCATGAATGGGTCTATTGAATGGGGCTCGTTTTTTATTGTTTTAAAGCTTATTTTTCATTCCACCAGCGCCGTGCGATCGTAGTAACGAATATGCGATATATGCAGGAATATTTACCCCAACGTCGTGGAAACGTCCATCATAAAGAAAGAGATACAAGTAGGTACTGGGTAAAATTTTCAATCATTTAATTTCCACCAAACAGTATTTTGGCATGAGTGCCATGGAAACTGCAGCCAGTGTTTCTGTTTTTTTTTCTTCGAGAGTGGTAATAGCGTGATTACAAACATACGAACTTCCCTCCTTTTTTTTCGGGTTAGCTGCGTCAAGTTTTATTCATCTGAATAAAACTTGACGCTGCTAACCCGAAAACAATGGAGAGAACTGCAATCCAGCGCTGCGAAAGCCTCAAACAGAATAATACGAACTTCCCATATCAACAACTTCAAAATAACAACAACAGAAAAGCGCAATGTATTCATGCTTAAGTTAGTTTGAGTGCAATATCATTTCACCTAGAAATCAATAAATTTGGTCTCATTTAAAGAAGAATATCTCATCCTTCCTAAGATGCCAAAATGTCAGCCCCTTATCCGAAGTAATTTCTGAAATTATTGACGATAATTACCAGCCATCTTGCATGGAAAATGGTATATGCGTGCACTCAAAGAGAGATCTTATTTAACCCTTTGAGTGCGGCATGACGTGATATCACGTCATGGTTGTCTTTACGCTGGTGCTGATGACGTGACATCACGTCAAAGGTACCGTGAGAGTTCCAGATTTCGTTAGGGAACTTTCACTTGGCCCCCTAGTGAAAGCTGGAACACTCAAAGTACCCATGACGTGTATAACGTCATCACCACCAGCGTAAAGACAACCATGACGTGATATCACGTCATGCCGCACTCAAAGGGTTGAAAAATGATGGATTTCTTACACTATGATCTCGTCAAAAAATTAACAGTTTGTAGGTTGGATTTATTATCGACTCTTTTTAAAAAGAAACCATGTAGTTAGCGCAGTAATTTTCTCCGGATCGTAAAAAAACCTTCCGTTGTGATGGAGTTTTAAACGTACTGCTTGAGGAGAAAGTTAAAGACTTGAGATTTTTCCATTTAATTACTTAGAATTTCAATCACATGAAAGCATGTGAGGCAGGAGTACTGGATACGATTTTCTTTCATTTAATTTTTACCGAACACTATTTCGCCAAGTTATGCGATGGAAACTTTCGCCAGTGTTTCTGTTTTTCTTTCTTCGAGAGGAATAACAGCGTGGTTGTGTTGTACATTTACCGAAGAAAAATATATTCCTGGGCCGACATTGTAGTTTTATTACTTTGGGTTCTATAACCAGCGCGTTACTCAATTCGAAACCTTAAAATTTGCCGACTCTTCGCAATATTTTTGTGCGTATCTTTGCTGATGAATTACCGTGAGGCCACTTTGAGGCATTTAGTTGAAGGAACCTAATACCCAATTTTGCTAGCTGTAAAATTATTAGGAGCTATATCACAAAATTCAGGTGTTTTTTTGTTCAGCCTACGCAAATTTGGAACTTTGAAATTTTGGATTATAAAACCTCAATTCAACATACAATTATCCCTTAGTTTCTCCGATTGTGTTGAAAATTAGTGAATGGTAATCTATTTAAAAAATTCCCCAACCCTTGTTGAGAAAAATATTCATTTTTTCTTAATTAAAAAATGCTTACAATTTTTTCCTAGAAAACCCTACCATAAATCATATTCTTTCCTTGTATCTCTGCTCCTAATTGTCGTGCACCATCAATGCATTGTTCATATAAAAGCCTTGTATTTGTTTTAGACAACACTTCCAATTTAAATTCGTTTGCTCCTTTTCGTTTCTTGTTAAATTTTGAACAGTTCTTTAGATTTTCTTAATACCCCAGCTCATCATTTGCCGACCATTTTCCCGCAATATTTGTGTGTCCAAATGACTGCCAATTTAAATTCCTAAATTTTATATCAATCTTTACATTTGTTTTTTTAAAACTCAACTCATTAATTTCCGAAATTTTTGCCCTTAAATCTGTGTCCAAATTACTGCCCTGAATCATTTTCCTATTCTTGCGATTAAAAATATTTTAACATTTACATGTTTCTCCCGTCTGACACAGAGGGCTCCGCGCTGGAACATGCATGCATCACACAATGTAATAACGGCCTCGACACTTATTATTGCCTCCAGCTCCTGGTACTAAATGTTATAAACAATGTTAAGTACGTACGTTAAACTATGGAGACACAGTGAATCAGACCTGTAAGCTATATATCTTAAATATTTTAGGTTTTCTCAAAAACCCTGTCACCTTATCTTCAAATGTTTTTGATAACCTAGCCGCGTGTCATTCCCAAAAAAAGTAATTTTTACTGTCTCCCCATGTTGGAGCAGTATTTGTTATCTTATTCTTGCTATGTTTTTACGTTTGTGTCCTTTTTTGTTTGCCATACGTTCACTATAAAGTGGCTTCATGCTGTATGTGATCTTTTTCTCAAATAAATAAAGAAAAGCCTTGCTGCGTTGGACTTCTTGATTGGTGATTTTCGTTATCCATTTTACCTTCTTCATTTTTCAATATTATCCTCCAGTGTCAAGTGGAGGAATCCTCGGGAATGGCTAATCGTAATACTCGATGCGACTGAGCTTTTAAAGGGCACAGTATTCCTCGGCCCATTTGGATTTTTTCTGAAGTTTCTGTCGGTCAGCTTATGGTGTCATCGCTCGAAAAGTCTCACTTTTTAGCTCCCCGTCGGAATATTTGGCGCCAGATGCCCGCATATCGATCGCCGTCGTATTTTTAGAGATTTCTAAGTCTCCGAGGACTTTGTGAGATGATGCATTCTTGGATGAAATGGATGATTTCATCGGAAGCTCCCGGAAATAGCTGCCATTAGGGTTCATTAATTCGGTCGTCTCAGCGCTTTCGTCATTTGTCATTTTTATCGGATTCCATTCCAGCGTTTTGACAACGCGTAGTCGTTCTTGTTATCATTGTATGCTTTCATCCCCGTATTCGTAGATTTTGGCGCAATAGTGCTTTAGTTGCTCCATTATTCTGAAGATGAAGGCTCTCATTTTGTGTCGACTTCCCCCCTTCCTCACGTCCATGCGGCGGCTCGTCGATGTAAACTTGCCTTTATTGTGTTCGATGGTTTTTTAAAAAGAGTATTCTACCGGTAAAAGTTGGTTTAGTTGAATATCAGAGAATCTCCACCCGGTTTTATATAC
Source organism: Ceriagrion tenellum (assembly GCA_963169105.1). NCBI lineage: Eukaryota > Metazoa > Arthropoda > Insecta > Odonata > Coenagrionidae > Ceriagrion > Ceriagrion tenellum. The sequence continues at coordinate 61,320,120 of OY720644.1, forward strand.
TTTCCGGGGCCTATCTCCCTTTAGTATATCCTTTTTCGCCTCAGCATACGATCTACCCTTCTTCATCCCGTCCATGAAACCTATTCTCTTTCTTCCCCTTCCCCGCTTGCCCAACATCCTTCCCTTGATCACATTCTTGAGCGACCCATCGCCCCTTATTACATCGTCCAGCCACCTACTCTGCCGATCTCGAATTTCATTCAAAAGTTCCCTTTCCTCTCCCGCCAACTCAAGCACTTCCTCGTTAGTCTTCCTCTCTGTCCACCTCACCTTCTCCATCCATCTCCACACCCAAATCTCAAATGCCTGCAGCCTATCCTTGTTATCCTTTCTGAGGGTCTGCGTTTCTGCCCCATACAACGTTAAGCTCCATATCAAGCTCTTCACCAGCCTCTACTTCACATCCATATCCAATGTTCCCGTCATCAGCTCACTTTTATTGCGAAACTCTTCCTTGGCTAACGCTTTTCTCTTCCGTATGACTTTGCTACTATGTACCTCTTCCTCTAGCGTCCTATCTAAGTAATTAAATCGCTCTACTTGCTCGAGTTTGTGTCCACCAACTTTAATCACAAGTCTCGCTTTCTTTGTCCTAGAGAATCTCATTACTTTTGTTTCCTTATATTTAATCTTTTTATGGTTTAAATATGCAATATTTTGTCTTACATTTTAGATGTAAATATTATAAAGGAAGTGGGAGAAGAAACTAGGATCGTGTAGTGATACTTATTGCTGTCCATCGGCTGCATAAGGTTGTTTGTATGCGAATGACGCGTCTCATTCATAATTGATTTTTACTTTGGATTTCGTCCCTTAAAAGTTATATGAAGAGATGGCGTTACGCGGATTTAGTGCATTGTTACGTTTGTGGTCGAATTGTGCAAAAATTGAAGTAAAAATAATTTTTTAAATCGTTCTGCAATGTCAATAGTTTGATGAAAACATTCTATTGCATCGCAATAAAATTTTTATTAAAAAATTCATATTATATAAGGAAACATTTTTATGATGTAAATAGGCTTTCAGGAGAACGTGGTCCCCCAAAAATAACTAATCCAGTGGATATGGGTGATGTATTTCTATTATTGATTAGAAGAAGCAAACTTGTTCATCACACTCTGCGGCACAACGGGTGATTGAAAACATAAACGGAAGCACTCATGAACGGGAAGAATGAACTATATATTAAACCATTACATAGTTACAGTTTCCTAATATCTTATATGAACCCAGGACCACTGGCGTGAGGAGTTGATGCTCCAAACCGTCATTCTAATTCGACCCCTCTCTCACTTTTAACCCTCATATGGATTCTCTGCGCCTTTGCGGCGCTCGTGGTTTTAAAAATGATTTTAAAATTTTCCATTCCCATGGATTTTTCTGAAACTTTCAGTAGTCTATTTTTTCCGCTTTCTTAGGCTAAAAATATATTTTTTTAATGTGTAGTGTGCATAGTTTTCATTTTATTGGCCTCTAATGAATAAAGTTACGTCGTTGGATTTACGGCGCCGCTGCGGCGCCCAGAGTTTCCTCGTCGCAATGTCGTGGACTGCACTCTCAATACTAATTTAAAAGTTATTATGTTTCGTATGAAATGGTATCTTCTATTTATAATCATAATATTTAAATGTTAAAACTTTATAAACAAAATTAAATTGTTTAACAAAGGGAAAATTTTACTATGCCAATTTTGCTTCGTCTTTTTAAATAATGTTTTGCCTGTTTATCTTCGTATTTAATCATTTTTTGCCTATTTATAATGATCATTGACAAAACTTTATCTATTTGCGAGAATAATTCTTAGAAACATGCTAAGAATGGCCAAGTTTGAAAGATAATGACAAAATATAACGAAGCGCCGCTGCGGCGACCTAAATCCAACGACGTAACTAAATTCGTAAATCCATATGAGGGTTAATGTTGTTGGAGCGAAATATCATTTCCCCAAAAAATGTATAAATTTTGTCTCATTTGAATGAAAAATATCTAACCTTTCCAAGTATACCAACGTCAGCCCCTGAACGAACGATTTGCCGATTCGTTTGCAAAAACATTCCAGCCATTTTTACATGGGAAATGGTACGTGTAGGCACTCCAGAGAGACATTATTTTAAAAATGAGGAGTTTATAACAACTAGATCTTGTCAAAAAATAACGAATTTTCGACGTAATTTTTTCTGAATCTCATAAAAAAATCTTCCGTTGTGGAGCGGTTTTAAACGTCCCGCGTCAAAAATAGCAAATGAGTCGTCGCATGAAAGTATGTTTGCACCATTAATATAAAAAAATTACTTCATGCTTACCACAACTGCTGACATCAGAACCTGAACTTCGAATTTATTCGAAACTTCGAATCTCTCTTATGAGAATAGGGAATATCTCGCTTAAGGTAGTTTGGGCGAAGTATTAATCACCTGAAAATCAATGAATTTAGTCTCACTTTAACAATTCAATCAAAAATATCTCTTCCTTCTAAAAATACCAAAATATCATCCCCTTATAAAACTATTTAACGATATTTTTCACGGAAAATACCAACCCTTTTACATGGGAAATCGTGTACTCCATTGAGACCTTATTTAAAGAATGAGGAATGTCTTACACCTATATTTCGTCAAACATTTGACAGCGTGTAGTTTATATGTTATCTCAACTACTTATGAAAATAAATCATATTGTCACCGCAGTATTTTTTTCAGGATCACAAAGAACCTTAAAAGGAATTTAAACGTACCGCACGAACTAACTTATCAAGACTTATTTAGATGTTTTCATTTAATTGTGTACTTAGAATTTCTGTCACGTAAATCTATGTGATTACATTTACTCCACCATTAATAATGTAGTAAAAAGTTTAATTCAAGTGTCCCACAGCTGCTAAAATTAAAACGTATAACTCGAGTATGGTCTCCATTATGACTAGGGAACTATCACGCTCAAACTACCTTAAGCTACCTTTAATATCCACGAGTTTTGCCCGTGGGAATTCATGGTTCCGACTGGCTCTACGTCGGCAGGGACGCTTGGCAGGTGGGACCTTGACCTCCGCTGACCCTTTCCCCCCTCCGTCGCGGCCGGGCGGCCTCGCGTCTTGGGCACCTTGCTCTCTGGGAATGCATTCGCGTCGGAGAGTCAAGGCCTAGTCGTGCCGCATGGCGTCCGATAGATGCTGCTTCCCAGCGGCCAAAGTGGAAGGCACACGAGAGGTGGTCTTGGGGGGAAGGGGTGTGAGGCAGGAGATGGCCTAAAGCAATACGCCAGATCGTGACCGAAAGTCTCTCACCACGAAGGAAATGCTTTAAGCTAAAGAACCTGGCGCACTTCTGCACGGCGGAGGGGAATAGTAAAGTGGAGGGAGTGAAGTGGACGGACGGAGGGGAAGGTATAGCAGGGGACGGCTGAGAACGAGGTAGGGGAGCCAAACTACTTTGCAAGGAATGGTAGTACGAATAAAATGCAGCAAACCAGGTAGCCATGACTCATTGAATTTACCGAGGCGCTAAGGTTGGCAGCAACTAGAAAAGGTTCGGTCACTGACGCTCCAAAATTTACAACATTCCTCCCCCGACAGCCTGGGTTTGAAAAGTTCTGAGGTCCATGTCCCAAAATCGCCCACGGCGCAGCGCCAGGTTCTTTTGCGACTGCTATACCTCCCGCGCACAATGGGCGAAAATCGAGATAAAGCTGGTCAAAATTCATAACTCCGTTCTTTTTTTGTAAATGAAACAACTATTTTTTCCATTTACAATGATTTTTCAATCCTGATTTAGTATCTGTAGCCAATTTTTATGTAGGCCATTCAGGGGCCTCTTAAAAACGAAATGGCGGTAATTGAAAACTCCTCTTCGGTATCTAATTAATGTTCAATATACATCACCATCGGTAAAAATTAGTGGAGTATGTTATATTACTCAAATTACTTAATATTTTTATTATATATGTGGACCCCAGAAGTCAAGGGGTCTAAGTGACATTTTTGAAAAAAATAAGTTCGGTACAGGAATGGGATGTGAAAATATAAATCTTTTTGGTGGTAAAGGAATCCAAGTGATTTTCTTGACAGGGGATGCTATCTAGGGTAATGCCTCTTAACTACTTGGTTGGTGGGTTGTACCAAACATTTTCAACTTTGACTTAAGTTTTCTCAAAACAACGATTTTGTTACTTAGACCCCTTGACTTCTGGGGTCCTCATATATATATATACCCAGCCCCAGGGCCTATTTTCTTCCAAAATATCGACGCGATTTTATCGATACAAAATGGAACATTAACGTAGTAATGACAAGGCGAAATCAGTTTTTAATTTAAAATTGTTATTTAACATTTCATAACAGTTCATAACAGTAAAAATTTCATCACGTTTATGTTTATGTATTTACATTATTGGACTATGGTCTCTGATTTTAAACGAAATAATAAACAAATCAATATTAATTATTATTTAAATTAATATGAATAAAAGCGACAAAGCCTTCTTTTAAGAAGCTTTTCAATTCCAGCGGCGTATGCTTCGGATACTCCCGCGTATCGGTCCTTACAGTCCGTTAAAAAAGTCGAGTTCGTTGAGTTCAAGCTATATGTTCAAGTAGGGTCAACCGATTTTAGCGGAATAAAATGCATTTCATAAAATAATCATTTCTACGTTTTTTGATGCCTTCAGAATTTTTTTCCTCTCCTTATTTACACCGTCACGATATTTTATTTGAAGAAAAAGGCCCTATTTTTTGGCGATCCAAATCCGATGGCCCTAATATATTATTATTATATCATAATATTTAGGACAGAGATTGGAGATTCGGACATAAGTTAGCAAAACAAGTTTGTAACATAATATGGGAAAAACGTTGAGTAGTCATCCTGGCTTCTCATCTCGACCACTAATATGAGCAATAGACAGTTGGGGCAAGATTATTACCTTGTAGTTATAGAAGCCGTATTAGAATTTTGTTTGGAAACGTACTAACATATTTTTCAACTTATAATAATTATATTTTGTTCTGAAACTTAAACGTATTACGGAAGTTGGAGTGTATTTCGTTTATGTCCAGATTTGCGTGACTATAGGTAAGCGTGTACTTATAAGTAACTTGTATCGGTAAAAGCGAAAGAAATTGCATGTTACCGATTTGGTTTATTGGCCATTTAATGCTAATTTAACTCGTAGACGTGTGGCATTACACATATATTTCCAAATAATTCGTTTCTCGATGTACGGATTTTCTCCCACACGCGAAAGCATGCGTTTCCTAAGTTAAGCCGTAAATCAAAGTTTTGACGTCTTGAATATTACAACATTTAGTTCATGTTTTTCTTCTTAAAAAATAAAACTGCTCTTGAAATTAAATCCGAATACGGCCTCCATTATAACGTGAGAAAAATCTAGATCCGAACTCCTTTCCTAATGACCTGTGCTCGTTGCAGGCGATAATATAGAGACCTGTTGCTCAGGATAAAATTTTCCGCTTAAGTGATCCATGAAGTGCTTGTTGAAACGGCTGACTCAATAACTCTACGCTTTCCAACGGGGTCTTTACAATGAATCTTCCTATAAAGTATGAATTTCTTTTGCTATTGGGTTAAATTTCCATGCAAGTATCCACAGTATCAGTTGTAAAATTATATTTTAGTAGATATGACAATGGTGTGCTTTTCCATAAAACCTGGTTTCATGAATTTATTTGAATTGTAATTGCTTTTATTTATAGAAAAACTGTTCGATTGAATTAGACTGTCATCCGCGGTATCATTCTCTTTTTTAAACTTCGATAAAATCAGATTCAAATATGCAATTTTTGTGAACTTGTGCTCGCCCATTTTTAAGAATTTCTTTTAACGTTATAGTTTTTTACAATGTCGGTAATATAATTTCCGTTGATTAATGTGTTACGGAAACTCTGTTCTTCATAACTTTGAAATATATCCCTTAGTATTATAACTAGGAATGCGCTTGGGATACCCGTTCGTGGTCTGTTGTAATAAATGTTCTAATTGAGCGCCTGCCTTCCTGTTTCCCCTTTGTAGTTTTCGTTCGAGGTCGTGAACCAAAATGGCGTCGACACGTGTCAAATCCGCCCTCCACATCACATGGTTCGGATCCGTTACCTCAGTGCGTCGTTTTTCATCCTTTTCATGCCACCACGCCCCTTGAAACCCAGTAATCATTTCTAAATTGCCTATTTATTTCTTTTCCAAAATGATCCCTAAGCGCCTCTATACCGATGGCGCTGAACTACGATATCACGCAACCTCATCGCTATTTACGTACTACTCGGCGAGGTGATAGGAGGGCGTGTGGTATGGGGTGATGAGAAAATAGCTATTTTTGCATCCGAGTGAATGTTGTATTTGTCTAGGAAGCTTATGATGTGCATTGCCGATGCTGTATTTTATTATTTACCTGAGTGTGCTTTAGTGGCTATTTTGTATTCATGAATTGTGCGAGGAAAAAAGCATTATTTAAATAAGAGGCAATTTAGAAATGATTTTGAAGAGTTTCAGAGGGCGTGATCGCATGAAAAGGATGAAAATTAACGCCCTTGGGTAACGGAACCGAACCATGAGATACGGTGGGAGATTTGACACGTGTCGTCGTCATTTTGGTTCACGACCTAGAAAGGATATTACAATGGGGAAGAAACAAAGCAGCATAAATATTTTCTCATTAGTACTGTACTTGATATACCGATAAGGGAAGTTGACACGAAATGCGGAATGCCAGTACTAATATTTCATGGCCGCTGTCCCTAGTCATATCGCATGACTTCATTCATCGGCTGGACACACGGCCTTCCTCTCTTCATCCCAGATCGATAAAGCGTATTCTCTTTCTTCCCCTTTCCCGCTCGGCCAACTTCCACCCTTCTGAAAAATGTCTTCAGAAACCCTTCTCCCCTCATCGCCGCTTCCAATCACCTACTCTACCTCCTCCTAATCTCATCCAAAAGTTTCTTCTCCTTAAGGTGGCTCTGGCTTGACTATGTTAGTCAAGACAAATGCTAAGTCACATATTAGTATCTAATATTCTTTTGTATCTTAGTTTAAAATCTTTAAAGGAAGTGGTGATTATTGTAATTGGTTGTCAAACCAAGGGAAGAGTTGTAGATGTAACATGGGCTTCATCCATGTCAAGGAGAACGTGATTTTCCCCCTGCAGTTAAGGTAGTTTGAGCGAGATAGAACCCTAATCATAATGGATACCATATTTGAATCAAACGTTTTGATTTCTGCAGCTGTAGGAAGCATGAATTGAATATTGCTTTGTTAACGTTGCAATATTATCCTTTTACATGACTGAAATTCTTACAAATTATGTATAAATATGTATATAATTCTTTATTTTGACTCATTTTCTTCGCGCGGTATGTTTAAAACTCCTTCAAAACGGAAGGTTTCTTGTGATCCTGAACATATTACGGCGGTGATATTATGATTTATTTTCAAAAATCGTTGAGAAAACATATAAACTACGCACTGTTAATGTTTTGACAGGTGTAGGTGCTGGGGTTTTCCTCGTTTATTAATAAAAGGTTTCCCTGCAGTGCATACATGTACCATTTCCAATGTAAAAGGGCTGGTATTTTTCGTCAAATATCTCGGAAAGTAGTTCGCTAAGGGAATGGTATTTTGATATCCTCGGAAGGGTGAGGTATTTTTCGTAAAAACGAGACCAACTTCATTGATTTCTGTGTGAAATGACATTTCGCTCAACCTACCTTAAGGTGTTTCGATTGTTAAGATTCGATTAGTTTAAGCTTCGATATATCTGTTGATTTAGGGAGCAAGCAATGATATTACGAGCGAACGGGAGGTAAATTCATGTAATATAATTTTTAATCTACTACGTTCTATTACTATGTACTACAGCTTCCTTATGGTTATCCGGCTTTATTCCAAAATGGGCTGTCTTTCCCGGTTTTAGGACAATAAAAATGTATAAACATGCGAAAATCGTATTTACTTACATGAAAGAGTAAAGTATTGACTGATTCCATGTACTTGTCAGAGGAAATTTGGACGAAAGAGTGTTAAAGATTTGAATCTTTTGCTTGCCTTTGACCTTTCATCTGCATAAATGTCGAAGTTTGGGGATGATTACCGTTACATCTAGCTTTCGTTAGCCACCTCTCTATGGTGTCTTGTAGATCGCGGGAAAAACGATTTTTTAACTTATCATATATATTATTTCTCAAAGGTGTTTTTTTTTCGCAACGCCATAACTCCCATAATTCTTCATCAAAATTAATGATTCAAACATCGTTTTGAAGCTTATGTTCCCCGCTATTGACGAAAAATGGACAAATGGTTGAAAATTAAAGTTTTTGTTAAAATATGATACAGTGCCTTTTTTTTGTCAATATAATCAACTAATATGTTGGCTATGGTTACGTGCTTAAAAGACTGTAGGAGGCGCCATCTATTAACACATCGTTTAGTTAGATTGTTTAAATTCTATATGCAATCAGTTTGACCGTTTACGTTATGTGTCTTTAACACAAACATAAATTACATACAATTGTCCATGGGAAGAAACAGGTAGAAGAACTAGAAGGAAGAAACAGGAAGAAGCTGCATACTGTGCGAAATATTCGCACGGGGCAGCTAGTTTATTATATTAATTCAATTATATAAGCTAATTACACAACGACATTTTATTTTACATGGAGAGAAGAAGGTGAAATATGGATGACTCAGTGCTTCGTTTGCTTTTTTTTGCAAAAAGAGTTATTCCTTGGAATTTTTTCTATTGTACGTAATGGCGGTAGTGGGCGACCTTGACTTTCCGTCTCAATGCGGCCGCTTTCATTGCGAGATTCTCTGAGCCAGTGCATGACTCAAATTTCGCTCATGCTTCGGAGAACTATGGTGATCGATATCAATGTCGCTGTAACTTTACTCGATGATCAACGACTTGAATCACTGACGTGTTTAATCAACCGGGAGTGATGCATTCGCTTAAATGAAGTCGTGTAATAATTCAAGTCCTTGCGTTCCCTCCCACTTACGAAAGGCGTAGACTCGTGCACTTGAATACTTGCTGTAATTGAAACTTGCACTTGTACTCGAATATAACTGTTAGTTTTCGGATATTGTGCCGTGAATATCAAGTTAAACTGAATTGGACAACCTTCGCGTGGGAATAGACTCCAAGACTGCTGCTAAAACCATAAGCCATCCTCTTTGAAGGCGAATTTCGAGAGAATTTATGCGAACTAGATGTTCAAGTCAAATAATTTTTTTTTCATGGCGAATCTCAACCCTTGATGTATGGAGACTGCTGCTAAAACCACAAGTCTTCGGCGACTGAAGTAAACTTTGAATTTAATATTAACGTAGACAAATTTGTGATTTAAACTTTACACCCTCGGGCGTCACGTCGTGGATGTATTTTATACTTGAATCCATATTAAAACAATTAATGTACTACGCTTTTCGCAGCTTGCTGGATCCTCAGGTACATTAATAGATATTAGTGGAAATGTACAAGGATTGTTTTAATATGGATTCAAGTACAACATAGTGATTTGTCTGGTTTGGTCGATGGTTAGAGCGATTTTCTTCTATTTTGATATCGTTGATCGTAATTTCGGTAAATTTTAATCCCGTTACAAAACTGACGGTGGGCGCTTATATTGGCTGACGATGTCATTTATTTATGCTAAAAAGACCACTAGTGTGCTCAATGAGGATAGGGCTTCAAACTGGGAAACAGTACTTGAAAACATTAGAGTGGAACTTGGCGCTCTATGGAATCGGAAGCATGGACCATTGGAAAAGCTGACCAGAACAAACTGGAAGGCTCCGAAACCTGATGCTGGAAGAGGATGCTGAAGATCAAGTGGACGGACACAGGGTTGATGAAGTGCACAGAAGAGTACTTAGAGACCATTGAAGAAAGGAAGAAGAGCCGGATGGGACATGTACTGAGAAAGAAATGTTTGTTACGAGATGTACTAGAAGGAATGGTGGATGGAAACCGCAAAAGAGAGAGAAGGAAAAGAAAGATTTTTGATCACCCTTCAGATGGAGGGAGTTACAGAGAATTGAAGAGGAGAGCCGAGGACAGAGAGAGATGGAGGAACCAAGGACCTGCGAAAGCAGACGACCGATGTTGATAGAAGAGTGGAAGAGGAAAGTACCATATGCAATACGATACAGAAAAGAAGAACAAGATGGATTGGACACACCGTGAAACACAAAGGGTTTGTGAGGAACATAGTTGAAGGTAAAATAGAGGGAAAAGTCCCCAGAGGAAGACCCAGGAATAAGTTCATGGACCAAATAAAGAGGAAAGTACATATGAAGAGATACCAGGAGGTAAGGGAACTAGCTTTAAATAGAGAAGGGTGGAGGGCTGCAGTCAACCAATCTTAAGATAGAACGACCGATGATGATGAAAATATTTATTGATATCAAGCGTACTATTTTGTGTATTTAAATGCACGGTCTGTATTGCGCTTTGCAAGTGCTAAATGTTGTAGTTGATTTACTGGATCTAGGAACATAGATCCTTGGAATAAAAGCGGCTAAGTAGGGATTTCTGTGCTTCAGTAATGAAAGCATGCTTTTTTCCAGTTGAATAATAAAATATATAAATCATTCTTCTTATATCAGCTTATAAGAAAGATAAAATTTCAGTATGTTCAGAATTTCGACTCGAAAAAAATCCCTCGCTCGAGTACATTATAAATCGCTTAACACCCGGGTGATTCAATTTGTTGCCGGCAGAGGGGAGGGCAATGCGGGGCCAAGAGTCGGAAATGAGGATAAAGAAACGTCGGATATTGGCCGGATGATGAGAGATACCCGTAGTTGAGGGAACTGGCATTTGATAGAGATGGGTGCTGCATGCCTGGGTTGGAACACCCCGTGCCGCACACCCTAGTGGTGACTCTCACGATATTCATCTACATCTACGTGATACCCTGCGAGCCACCACGAGGGTGTGTGGAAGGGGGTGAAGATCACCAAACATGCACTATTGACATGCGACTAGGATATTTAACGGGGACATGCTGGATAATAGGGTCACATGCAGCTAGATGGTTATGGATATTTCATCGATGGATTTTCTAGATGGTTATGGATGCAGCTAGATGGTTATGGATATTTCGTAGTTGTCAATGAATGCGCCTAAAGTCTATAGGAACTGGAAAAACAGCTATCATGGGAAGCAACAAGTTTTGATGCCACATCGAAGGGAGCGTTCGTATCTGCGTCTTTCTTTCAACTTCCGTGTCGTCTTCCCGAAGCTCTTCGCCATTCCTCCACGTTCCTCTTGCGCCGCTGAGGACTTACCACACCACTCTTCCTCCTCTCCCTCCTTTCCAATCACCTCCCCTCGTCCTCCCATTCCATCGCCCACTTTCCTTCTCGGATACTCTCCTCCATTGACCTTCTTGCTGCCCAGACGCATTCCCATCCATGCGCAGATAGCCGCCAGCGCGTGTTTGCGTGGCGAATCACTCCTCGTCCCGTCTCGGGCGGTCAGAGACGGGAATATTTAACGGTATACGAGGGAGCGAAAATGGAGATGGTTGGAACGATTTTTCGCCCAAGTACAGATTTGTTCGTACATGCAAAGACAAAGTGTATGTTTGTAAATTTCGTCTAGAATCATTTCTCACGTGTACCGACTTATTTGTTGATAATTTTGGTTAAAAGTTATTTATTTCCGTTTCGTTTTCCCCAAATTCATTGCCATTCGGGCGCGTAACTTCATGGCGCATTAGGTGCACTTCGTGATAATTTATTTACATTCATCTACATCTACACACCACCCTGCGAGCTGCTGCATGGCGTGTGGCAGGGGTTGTTATGACACCTGCCGTGTAAAGATGTAAGGGATAACGTTTTGGGAGGTGAAATGGTGACGTGTATTATGAGAGTGTATTTAGTGGAGCTCAGTTTTTATTGCGGTCGCTTATTGTGCGCGGAAAGAACGAGTTTTTGTACCTATCTGTTCGGCAAAGTATCTCTGTTATTTTGTCGCTTCTGTCAGGCCTAGAGATGCACATCTACATCTACGTAATACCCTGCGAGCCACCACGAGAGTGTGTGGCAGGGGGTGAAGATCACCAAACATGCACTATTGCCATGCAACTAGGATATTTATTGGAGATATGCTAGATAACAGGGTCACATGCAGTTAGATGGTTAGTATCCACATAATAAGAAAGGGATTATTGGTTGTTATTACATGCATCATGCACTACAGACTACTCTAACTATATTTCACCTACCTATCCCTTTGCTACGCTGCCTATTGTTCTCTCTTATGGTACGCGGGAAAAATGACATTTCAAATTTATCGGTACGACAATCTATCTCTCTAATCTTGTTAATCTGATCAAACCTAGCATAATACGCAGGGGTTCTTAACGTATATCTATCGTGTAATGTAGTGAGGCGTCATGATAATATTCTCCGTGTCGATCTGGAAAACATCAGTTCTGTGTTTCTCAAGCAACCTAAGCGTATCGTGTAGACTGTGAGTATCTAGGTGTTCCCATTTTAATCCCTCTACAAGTTTTGAAACACTATAGGTTCGCTCGCAGCAGTTTTTAACGAAGTGTGCAGCTTTTCTTTGTATTTTATTTTTTTTTGGTTAAATCTGTATGACCAGGGTTCCAAATTCTCGCGGCGTATTCGATGTGTGGCGTAACCAGAGCGAAGTGGCATCTCTCTTTCACTTTTTCATCTGAGGACCTTCCTATTATAGTATTTACAAAACCATAGTTTCTTTAATGCTGTGCCGCATATGTTTTGTATGTATCTTCCCCACGATGTATCAGAGGTTAAGGTAATTCCAAGATATTTAACATTTTTGCATAATACATTTGTGTATATTTTCTTCCGATCGCTAAATAATTCAATTTATATCGTTAAAATGGCTGCTAAATTAACAAGATGTGCCAAAGAGTCAAAGTTTCGAAAACCAAACGTATTTACCTTTTCAACGCCCTCTATACGTAGTCTACTAGGAAATTTGGAAGGCTTAGGTTGCCCAAAATACTTGAGGTACCTCAAAAAAACTATATAAAAAGAGATTAAGCCTATTGAAAGCGAACCCTGCAATTTCTGGGTGATTGACTACGTATTTATTTTGTTATAATGGGGATATAATTAAGCGCTGGCGTAAGAATACGTAGCAATGTTCAAAATACGACTGTACTGCATGAGTCAGTGAAAATATTATTTTTTCTAGTTTTAATACAGCAATATATTCAATTAATTTCGATAATGTTGTACTCTCTAAATACGGATAAAATTATATGTAATTGTTAAATTGGATTGAATATTAGGCTTCTGATATTTACAGTTTATTTGATCTTCGTAATAGGCTAATAACTTCCTTAATTGGAGCGCTTTTTCAAGTAGCTTATTTCTCATTCCCTGGGCGTGATAATTCCATAGAATTTTTACGTCGCTCTCTGAACGTCCTCGATGACATTAGTGATGCGACGTGCGTAATGGAATATGCTCTAAAAGCGTTTCTTATTTACACCAAGGTCGTTCAGTATCGATTGTGTTCTTCCTTCGATACAGGTCTTCGCAACGTTGATTAGTTCGCCATTAATGTGCTTATTTTTCAGCATTCTTCATAAGCATAGTATAGGCTTTTCAACGTTTTTATTGATTTGGCAGTGCGTTTGTGTTCGAAATGACTTGTGTCGCATGTTCGCAGATTTCATTGGGTGTAATGTGGCAGTATATGCTCAAATAACACATTAATGGCGGACATGTGATGGAAATGGTTGCGAAGATCAATGTCGAATGAAGAATTCACTATCGATATCTAAAGACCTAGGTTCAAACTATCGCCCTCGCACAAAAATGAAAAAAAATGTATTCCACTGGTAAAGGTTGGTTTAGCTGAATGTCAGAGAATCTCCTCACGCTTTTCTACACATTCATGGGCTTATCTTCCTCTATTACATCCTTTTTCGCCTCAGCATACGATCTACCCTTCTTCATCCTGTCCATGAAACCTATTAACTTTCTTCCCCTTCCCCGCTTGCCCAACATCCTTCCCTCTATAACACTCTTCAGCTACCCATCACCCTTCATTACATCCTCCAGCCATCTACCCTGCCTATCTCGGATTTCATTCAGAAGTTTCCTTTCCTCGCCCACCATCTCAAGCACTTCCTCGTTTGCCTTCCTCTCCGTCCACCTCACCTTCTCCATCCTTCTACACACCCACATCTCAAATGCCTGCAGCCTATTCTCGTCCTCCTTTCTGAGAGTCCACGTTTCTGCCCCATACAAAAATTTGGTTATCACCTTTTTTAATGCATGATCAAAAGAGGTGGGAAGATCTTATCTATGCCACCATTTTCCTCTCTCGAAGGGAACTTTGGCGAGACGGAACATGGGATAATTCACGTCCGGCAGTCACATGTTTGAAAGGTCTGATGAGAGATATCGACGTCTCTCCGGCGCCTCCGTGGACTCCGTTCTCCATGCATGAAAGCGCTATTAGTGTAATTGGACAATCTTATAATTGGTCTTGATGGAATGGTTCGCATGTTGTGCTTTTTCTCTCGCGAGGAATCGATCGCATGGAAAGAACCCGGCGACAAAGTTCACTGAATTATTCCGCTGCCAAATATTACCCTCCCCGACGGAGGAGAAATTAAAGTGTTATACGAGGGTAAGTCGATAAATAAATCGCAAAACTGGACAGAGGCTATAATAATCACAGTAACTCCCTGTAATTTATTTCACTTTTATATATATCCACCCTGTACATTTAGACTCTTATCCTATCTCTTTACAAGTCCTTGAATGCCGGCAACAAAGAAGTCTTCTGTTTGCTGTCACCGCCTACGGGTATTACTCTTGGATTACGGCATTATCATTTTCAAAACGTCGGCCACCCAAATGATTCTATAGGGGCCCGAACAGATGAAAATCACTGGGAGACTGTGCGGTGGATTTTCCAAGCGCTCTCATTGCATTGTCTCAATGAAACGACTGATTCTGATGATGAAATGCTGACGTTTGCGACTTATTTATTGACTTACCCTCGTATCTAACTCTGGTCTCTCCATATAAATCTTCCTTGTGCGAATTTCCACAGAGAGAAAAAATCATCCGCCTTGACCGGGATTCGAACCCGGATCCCTCGATTTCCGTTCGAATCCCGGTCAAGGCAGATGATTTTTTTCTCTGTGGAAATTCGCACATTTGTGCATTGGGGGTGACTCCGTAAAAGTGGAACTCCGTGGCTAGTCCCGGATAGCTTGAAATGTGTTAAATCTTCCTTACTAATATCTCGAGTAATGTCCGGTTGCTAGAACATTTAATGGACTCAATTATTATGAGATCCATGAATTTACGGATCTCATAAAAATATTCGGGTTGCGGTAACACATCCAATATTTACATGTATTTTCGATATAATAAATGATTTCCAAGCGATACAACTATGAGAAGTGGGCGAAAATAATTTTTGCTGGTGTGCAGGAAGCCGTGTTTAACTGTTGAGTGATGTCTGGGGTGTGGAGAAACAATAAATAAGTATTTTACCATCAAATATACCTGACAATGCAGTAAAACTGTGAAACACATCTTACAAATAAATTATTGTAAAAAAGTACTCCTGGCGATATAGATTCAAATATTGAGGGTGTATATTTTCCTGCGTCGAATTGCGCTGGGAAATGCCTTGTTTATGTAGGTCTATGGGTATTCATTCACCGATATGCTTGCACATTTGTAAGTCATCCGTAATTGATGTTAATTTAAGATTTGATGATGTCCCGATTTTCTTTTTCTCACGAAGGGAAGTCATATGTATGATTTCTTCGTTTAAATTTTTAGGTTGCATTTTTTTCAAAATCTTAAAGTGTATCTGTACTTATTAGTGAGTTTGAACAATCGTGATTAATTTTAGGAAGCTATTAGTGTTTTGAACTATTTTATTGAAGTTCTTCCTGCAATTTTTTGTAGTGATCACTGACAGTTCCATTTGGGAAAATATAGGCTTGTCCTCTCATTTCCAAAATAGGATAATAACTGCTATTAGTAATGATATTTCGGAGAGTATGAAATTATGCTTTGTGGAAATTTTTGTGAATAAGTTCCAAAGTTTTGTTTTTTTTGTGCAGAAGAAAATGAAAATCAATGGCTTTCATTTCTAAACTCATGATCGAAGATGATCGCTGTAGTTGAAAAATGAATAGTACCAAATTCCTTAGTTCCTCCTAAATGAAAGCTATTCTATCAAAACTTTTGAAATGACTGCGGACAGTTGGGTCTGTGAAATTATAGGTTGGTCCTCTCATTAGCAAAAGCAATTAATAAATGCTGTTAATAAATGCTGTTAATAAATGCTGTTAATAATTATTTATCGGTGATTATGAAAATATGCTTCGCAGGAAGTCTTATGAATGATTCCAAAGGTTTATACAGTGCGGAACAAAGTTAAAATCGGTGATTTTCATTTGAAAAACGCCTTTAGGAAAATAATATCAGTGCTTAAATAGTGTTCATCGAAGATGGTTTCTGTAGTGGTAAAAACGAATACTAAATTTTGAAGTTCCCCTTTGATTGAAGCAGTTCTACCAAAATATTGAAATGACTGCGGACAGTTGAGTCTGTGAAATTATAGGTTGGTACTGTCATTAGCAAAAGCAATTTATTAATGCTATAATTAATTATATCTCCGAGATTATGAAAATATGCTTCGTAGGAGGTTTTTATGAATTGAGTTCCAAGGCTTCATTTGTGCGGGAGGAACTTAAAATCGATGACTTTTATTTCGAAACCGTCATTAGGAAAATTCTATTAGAAATTGTATAGTATTGATCGACGATGGTCGGTGATGTAATACAAAATAATCCGTTATTGTGGCAGCGTACTATTGATGTGGAAGATTGTGCGGACGTTGTAGGAGGTGCTTTTGACACGGTTGTAAGAGGAAGGTCGATCCATACACACCTACGCGGTCATCCGTTGCTCCTACCACGGCCGCGAGCTCTACTCCTTTGACCTGAATGCCGAAGGGAAAAATAAGGTGGAGGTGGCTGGAAAG
The DNA here is from genome assembly GCA_963169105.1 of Ceriagrion tenellum. Lineage (NCBI taxonomy): Eukaryota > Metazoa > Arthropoda > Insecta > Odonata > Coenagrionidae > Ceriagrion > Ceriagrion tenellum. Next base: position 61,337,160 of record OY720644.1, read on the forward strand.
GTCAAACCTTGTGAGCGGATCGAAGCGTTCTCCATTATGAGTCACGCCATCTCGCCCAAGGAGTTGTGTCCCGGAAGCGTAAAAAGCGTCAGGACGCTTCCCGGCCAGAAGTTGAACCGTCTTCCGGTTACCTGTTTGCTTGTCTAGGAGAGGAATCTTTAATCTAGGAGATCGCCTTTGTTTAGAAAAATAATATTGTTGAACCTTAGACTCGCTGAGGGTGGCCCTGGTCTCCGGGTCGCTTATTCCAGATTTTCTGAAGTTTTTAATATAAAATCTTTGGAGTGTGTTTTATGAACTGTGATTAAAATAAAATAGGGTATCAGGGCTAGTGCTTCAGCCTTGAAAGTAGAGATATTAACTCGGCATCTTTTGGTAGTTACTCAGATTACAGCGGAAAAAAAGTCAATTTGAACGAGAAAGCATATTTAAAACTGTTTATTGGAAGCGAAAAGTACTGGGAAATTGGACAAAAGTAATATATATGTAATTATATCTAATTTTTTAAAGGATATTATCGTATTACCGCCGTAATTGAAGTCAAAATGCGGCAGTTCCATGCAAATGGCGCTGCAGTCTGCTCCTGTGGCAGGGTCGATTTATTCGATATGTTGCACCATCGACTCGGCGAAGATGATCGCTGTAGTTGTAAAAATGAATAGTACCAAATTCCTTAGTTCCTCCTAAATGAAAGCTATTCTATCAAAACTTTTGGCTTTTGGCAAAACTCGGCGAATCGAAGAGGCGAAGAATCGAGATATCGAACGACCTCGCCCCTGTGGCTGGACAAATTTGATCAATAAAAATACACTCATGGAATTATCTGCATATTTTGTGCCTTAATTTTAGTTTTCGTAGGGTCACCCATTTCAATAATGAAAGGGTTTAAAAAAAACTGATTATATCACAATACGCGACTTAGTATTTGTCTTGACTCACACTGTCAAGCCAGAGCTACCTTAACACTCTTAATATTCCTCTTTAGAGTCATTCTACTTTACAGTCATCCATGACTTTCAATATCTGGGGAAACAGCATCCAAAAATTTGCCTTCATGGCTTATCACACAAGAAAGTTTAAACTGTGTGTGAGATATAACTTTATAAATTGTAATGTATAAATTGTAAATAAAATGTAACGTCCTGGCAATGTGGAAAAATTGTGTCAATACCATTCCATGAGCTATCTGTGCGTAAATGAGTTATTAAGCTTAACATATAACCCTTGATGTTCGCCTTAAAACTGGTTTTCCTTCAAGACTACCTAAAGTTACTCAGTTATAGTGATTATTAAAGCAAAGATTAATTGCATTGGTGTATCAAACATAATTAAACGTAAAAACAATTCAAAAAATATCCAGGTGGTGCGATAGTAAGTTTAGCAGTGTTCATAAAAAGGATAACATTTTATATTTGAATAGTATTTTGCAGATTTCTTTCGATTGTATTTCGTTCTCGTTCGGCCATAGCGTTGACAACTTATGTCTAAAACCCCTCCTACATTCTAGGATGCGTTCTCAACAGCCCCTTCCACACCCCTTCTTGCCATTTCATTTTTTTATGACGTTGATGGACGCTCCGAAGTGCGAATTCTCTCCCCTTACGCGATCCGGTTCGGGGGATGTAATTGCCTCGACTTCCGGTCCTGTGAAAAGGGGCAGCGATGGACAGAGGGGACGTGGTAATGACGCAGGAAACGACGTGTTGGTGAATTTGAATTAGTAGCTGCAGGTGGGAGGGGGAAGTATAGAGGGAGGGAGGAAGTAATGTTTAGGGAAGGGGGGGGGAGTGCAAAAACCACTGGACGTGTGGGCCGATTGCCTTTCATTCTTCCCATTTTCATGCCAGACGTGAATGGTTAATGAAGATTCGAGGTAGTCACTTGGCTGCTGTAAATTTGTCAATAGGACTATCACGAACGCTTTACCGCTTACCATTACCGCTTCCTTTCAAACATATTGTATTTGATTTTGGGGAGGCGGCCGAGTGTTTTTGTTCACGATAGTTTTTGTACAGTTGTTACAATTTCTAGTGAAATGCATTTCGTTATTATATGGTGCCCGTAATACGTTGGAACATGCGCGATTACGTAATTTTGGAGCTAAAGATAAATTCTGTGCCGTGGAATGTAAAGGAATGTTTTGCGTTTTGGCTAAAACCGGGAATCTTTTCTATGGTCATCATGGTCACCATGTTTTTTCAATGTATAATGTCGTATATAGAATGGAAGGCTAGAACACCTTTTGATACCTCAGAAGTATTACAACATGGAATGGAAGCTGTACGGAGGAAATAAGAAGTAAAATATCAAAGGAAAAGGCAGCCTTAAGTGAACTCAACCGACTACTTACAGCGTAAGCAATAAACATAGGCCTAAGGAAAAGTTTCGCTAAATATTTTATTTGGAATGTTGTGCTTTATGGAGCAGAAATGTGGACACTCGGGAGGAAAAGAGGAGAAATATCTCGAGCGTTTTGAAATGTGCGTAAGGAAGAGAATGGAAAGATGAAAATGGGGTGATACGGTAAGGAAGGAGGAAGTGCTGGCAAGGATTGGATTGGCTGATATTTGGGGAGGCGACCGACATCTAAGGTCATTTGCGACATAGGGGACAGGTAAGGGAGGAAGGGTGGATAGAAACCCGGCATCGGCATTAGCCTGCTCTCAACGAAAGGCGCCAACGGGACCGCGGCTTAACGTCTCATCCGACAGACGGAGTACTGTACTGGAGGTGCCCTCGACAAGACACTCAAGTAGGGACCGGGTTCCCTCTGAAAAATATCCTCATCTGCAGGGATTTGAACCCTGGTCGTCCGATTGGTTAGCCAGTACTCTAGCCACCACACCAACCCGATCCCATACTAACATATTCATCGCACGATTCCAGTGGAGTGGTCATATTCTTCGGTCTCTGTGGAAAATGCTGAGAAAATAAAAAAGAATGCCGATTCTAAGAAATGTTGGAGGAAAATCATAGAGACTTAATGTATTCAACTATGGCATTTGTACGGAATTTTATTAGGTGTGTTCACTTCCTTCCTTGAAGGATACATTATGTATTACTAATTCGGAGACAGCTAATTTCGTTCTCAGAAGTGTAGTCTTGTTCTCATCCTGTGACTACCCATTTAAGTTTTCAAAAGTTCTGTCATTGAGGAAATCGTCATAGTGAATTTTCCAATTCGTTCGTTTGGAATTATGTCAAATGAAAATTTAAATTGGAATTTATTGCTCCAGAATATTAAAAATTACCAAAAAACATTATTTTAAACTATGCACAGCATTTCATACATATAATTTACGTGCCAACGAAGGATACCTTTAGGGTGACACCGCTTACCTCCCATTTGTTTCTTCGGAAGAAAAAGTCAAAGAGAGATGCTACTTCGCTCTGGTCAGGCCACACCTCGAATACGACGCGAGCATTTGGGACCATGGCCATAAAGATTTAAACAAAAACATTAATAAAATACAAATAAAAGCTGCTCGCTTCGTCGAAAGCTGCTACGAGAACACATATAGTGTCTCACAACTTTTAGAGGGATTAAGGTGGGAGCCCCTAGAGGCTCACAGGGTACTCGCTAGGCTTGGCTTGCTTGAGAAATTCGGAACTGGTGTTTTTCAGAGTTTCAGAGAATTCAGAACAACACAGAGAATTTTATCATGACGCCTCAGTACATCTCTAGGTCTGACAGATGCGATAAAATAAGAGAGATATACTGTAGAACAGATCAAAAACTCGTTTTTTTCCGCGCACAACAAGCGATCACAATAGAGACTGAGCTCCACTAAATACACCCCCATAATACACGGCACCATTTCACCTCCAAAAGTCTTATTGCTTACATCTTAAAACGGCTGGTGTCCCAATACACCTGCCACACGCCCATGCGGCGACTCGCAGGGTAGTACGTAAATGTTCGTTCCTTCGTTAACCTTCATTTATTCGTGAAAATTGACCCCCTTATTTTTCGTTCGCGAATTTTTCAGAAGTGAGGGGTGATATTTTTGTATTCAAATTGTTTTACTTTCCTCATCCGGCAGATTTTTCAACTTCGCTTAAATATGACGTGTATCCAGAAGGGATACCACCGTCTCACTCATCGTAGACTTCCTTCAGAAGCTTTCAAAGCTCATCGAAATGGTTCGTGACTTTGCCTGTCGAAAAATCGTTAAGTGCCGCACGACTGTCATTTTAATATTGAATGCAGATTGATCGAAGCCTTCTCCGAAGTTGGACGTTTCCCCGATAATTCTAATACTCGGGTTGTACCTTCTGCATCGGGATACATAAAGCGTCAGGGACAGAAATTTATTCTCTTGTAAACTTGGTGAATGGTTTTCGCTGCGAGAGTGCAGTACTAAAAGGCCTCAATGACATTGATAATGAGTTGTTGGGGACTTTTCTACGCCTGGTATGCACGCTCCAAAGCCCATCTATTTTTTTTAAGCCCATATTTTAAGCCCATTTAAGCCCAAAGCCCATATTAAAAATTAACTCCAGATTAATGTCAATGCAGACTTAGCGTGAGTATCCTCTGCTTTACCGGTAATCGCGACGCTAGTAAAGCAATTGGCGGGAAAACTGCTCGTCTCGGAATAAATACCGCAGCAAAAATTTTGGTTGTGACTGAAGCGGTAATTGTGTGTCATTGAGTGCTTTATTTGACAGTTTTTAAAAGTAATCCGAAAAAAATGGGTTCTATTTCATTTCAGTGCATAAGTTTATGCGCTGAAACTCACGAAACAGGCAGTAATAGAAGCGATACAAGATTGTTTTCCTTAGTTACAGCAAGTTGGAGTCCATCCAAGATAATAGCATAGATGTAACATTCTGACATTTCGTAGAAAATAATGAAATTTAAACAATATTTTTCATGATTGTATGACCTAAACAAGGATGCCATCAAAGATTCGTCGGTCACGTGATTTCCTTCCCCCAGCGGGGTTGGATATATTTCCCAATGGCCTCATTTTCTGACTGTAAGCTGCAATTTTACCATTGACTTTCTCGACTTCAGCTTTCGGCGCAATATTTGCAAGTAGACGAAACTATGCTTGAATATATTATTTTTTCATTTGACTTGGTGAGACACTTTGATATTTTTAGCAGTATAAATATTGATAAGAATTACATTATTTCGCATGTGTGAAAAAAGTATGTATATATTAAGTGCGGAATTTTTTCGCAATTTGTTCATGTCATATGCTATGAGACTACTTGTAAAATAACAATGAATTTCCAGAAAACAAATCAGTGTGATGTAATTTTTTCTTCTACATCTGGATATAGGTACGTAGTGAAATATGGCACCTTTAAAAACTTCGAGGGTGGCAGCATTTTTCAAGCATATAAGTTTGTAGTGGCAGCGAAAGTTGGTGGCTGCTTTGACACCCAAAACTGAGCCAGTTGATTACCTTTTTGTTTCTAATCATTACCATTTGGAGATCTTTACACCAGTCGTAAGAATGGATGGCGCTTAGTCACCCACAACTGTGAGCCAGCCAATCATCTTTTTGTTTCTGATCGGTACGGAACATAAGTGAAATTTAACCTACTTCCCGATGGCAAGGACCTCTGAAATTTCGTCCGTTGACCCATTTTCATTGACAATACAGTAATCCATTAAAATAATGGAGGTAATTAATTAAATACACATTTACTACAAGATTTTCTTATGTGTGTGCTGTTTGTCTGCTTCAAATCTGGTAACCAAAATGTCAACTTCCCGACGACGTGGTGCTCTGAAATTTTGTCCATAGACCAATTTTTGGCGACATTACAGTGATCAGTGGCAAAGAAGCATTTTCAAAGAGGAGAGAATTGATGAGGGAAGTCTAAGTATAGTCGTAAAAAAACAGGCTGGTAAAAACTGTAATATGGAGCGCGGCGTGGTATGGGTCGGGTACTTGGCCATCGCCCGGAGGGAGTATGCAAGTACACTTTGAGGCGTTTGAGATGTGTGTGTGTGGAGAAGGATGAAGAGGATGAGCTAGGTGGCGAGAAGGACGAACGAGGAGGTATTGGATACGGTAGGAGTGGAGAGGAAGCTGGTGGCTGGAAGTTCGGAGGAGGCAGAAGAGATGGATGCAGGAGGTATTCAAAGGAAGAGGAAAGTTGAGGTGAAATACAGAGGGAAGAGGAGTGGGGAAAAGGAGAAGAGGAAGGAAGAGGACGGGAATTCGGAACGAAATAAAAAGTGGGAGGCGATATGAGGATTTCAAGAGGGATCTATTGGCGGGCCACCCAAAGCAGTGAAAGCGTATTAGGGTAGTTACTGTCCCAAAACCCACCAATCAGCTGGTGGAATACTCGAATGAATGTCTCTGGATATAACCTATGAAAATACTTTTGCAATGACTTTCATACAGCCTGTATATGTATAAAAATCGCTCCAGCCACTAAAACAAACATAAAAAATACATAAGAATTCGGCCTGGACCGGGAATCGAACCACAGACCTTTGGTTTTCCGGATCAATGCGCAGACCACTACGCTATCCTGGCTTCCTAATTCCCATGGCTATTTCGGTGGATACAAGGCAACTAGATCTTCGCCCATCGCCCTTCGCGGTCCATCAAAGATGGCAACGCAAGGGAGAAGAGGCCTGGATAGCGTAGTGGTCTGCGCATTGGTCCGGCAAACCAAAGGTCCGTGGTTCGATTCCCGGTCCTGGCCGAATCTTTCTCATGGCAATTTCTTCAAAAAATTCACCCGCCACGTTTGAATTTCAAATGGCTAAGCACGGCACGGCAGGCCCTTTCGGTCCATCAAAGATGGCAACGCAAGGGAAAAGAGGACTTTAAAGAAGCCACAACCAAGAGTCAGTATCCTTCACCAGCACGCATGCCGTGCTTACACATTTGAAATTCAAACATGGCGGGTGAATTTTTTGAAGAAACTGCCATGAGAAAAATTCGGCCTGGACCGGGAATCGAACTACGGACCTTTGGTTTGCCGGGCCAATGCGCAGACCACTACGCTATCCAGGCTTTCCAAAGGCCATGGCAATTTTGTTGGATACAAGGCAACTAAGATCTAGTTGCCGAATGCCAGGCCGAATTGTTCTCATGGCAATTTCTTCAAAAAATTTCACCCACCATGTTTGAATTACATACATAAGCATATTTATTTCACCGCAAACAGTATACGCCAAAACACATACAAAAACAGTGAAATTAGGCACCCCAGGAGATATATTCTTGTGTAGGGGTTGCCATTCAATGAAAGTATGGCATTGCTCGGCAGTTCATTTTTCAGCATCAGAGTAAACAAAAATAGCTCTCTTATGAATCGTCAAAATGACATGCGTCCATATATTTCGAGTAAAAGTAGACGCACAACCCTAGTAAACAGATACAAAATGAAATAAGAATACAATAATAGTGAACCATTCATGAGCAAAATATATTCAAATAGAATTTATAGAAAAATAGAATAGTATAAAAAATGAATATAATGAGTGGAACCCTTGTCTTAAAGAAAATCAAGTGATAGTCTTAAAGAGAAATTCAGTATCCTTATGACGAAATAACCAGGCTCTCAATTTATTAGTAAAGGCAGCTGGACTATTACAACAGTGTAATAAGTCACAAGTTACAAGTGTAACAAGTCACAGTGTAACAAGTAACAAGTGTAACAAGTGTGTCTTAAAGAATTTCAGTATCCTTATGACGAAATAACCAGGCTCTCAATTTATCAGTAAAGGCAGCTGGACTATTACAACAGTGTCATTCTTGCCATAGCTTATTATAGAGTTTTGGTGCTAAATAATTATAAAAGTGTTTGTAAGCTTCGATTTTTGGTTTAGGAACAGAAGTAATTTGGTGGGTTCTTAAAGTTTGTGCCGGGACATGGTTTATTTTTGTGTCCTCTACGATTGTGAAAAATTCTTAATACTTAATGCAAATGCCTAATTACATTAAGAACAGTGGAAGGAAGAAGACTATGGTAGCTCTTTTTCAATATCGAAGAAAAACTTCAAGAAATTGTGTCAAAATGTTTTATCCATCCTATCCCGTAATAGCTTAATTATGAAATAAATCCTTCACCTCTCTCGAGATATCGTTGGAGCATTGTACCATCGAATCGCATTAATGGGATCCCAGATTATTGTTGGCGGAAAAATGACGTGGGCGTTGTCTGAGGATTAAGATGCCCCCATTATGTAAGAGAAGAGTATGCGGCATTTATGTTTCGAGCGCGGCGGGGTGCGGCCAGAGTGTGGGTGTGGCTCCTCTGGGGTGCGGCACGATCTGCGGAATTAGTGACGACAGGAAGAATGCGAGGGCGTGGTTGTGCCAGAACGGCTGTGGTATAGAACCATGAGTGACGAGTTGGGTTGCAAACTAGGGTTTGACATCAGGGTTATATACCAGTTAAGGTTGTTTCAGGTCGTTTGGGAGCGATTTTTCCCTTGTCATAATGGAGACGGAATTCGATCATTTTTCCCAATTTCAGCGGCCGTATGAAATATTATGCAAATTTAATATACATACAAATGAATGTTGTTTGTTCGTCCTCTATGCGTTCCAATGCCATTCATCAGATTACGATGAAACCTCGGTGAGTTATTGTGTTCGCGCCCGTGAAGGTTTCTGAATTATTAAATCCATTTTACAATAGGTGGGGCTCGAGTCGTTTCAACAAATGAGTGTTGGCATGCGAATTCTCTAACAAGCGAGGATCAACAAGCAAGCAACGAAGCAGATCTTTCAAGAGTTGCTCAATCACGTGCATTAGAATCGTATCAGTGAGACATAATTTGAGTAAAAAGGTACGTAATTTATTTATACGTGGAATAAGATTGGGTGCAGTGGTCTCTTTGTTTCATTTTTTTATCTCTTGCATTCGATTTTTGTTTACGCTTCGCTTTTTCGTAAAATTGATTTTTTAAGCTCGAAAATCTAAAATTTTTGCACTTCAACAATGGAATATTTTATTTATTTGGAAACCGCAGCGTAGACATTTCAACGCATGCCGGGCACAGCTATTATTGTAATAATTATGACGCAAAAGTATTGTTTAATGAATGAAAAACTTTTGTACCATTATTGAGAAAAGCAATTCCACCAGTGTCTTTGGTATTTTCGCCTAAAATCTCCGTTATGGCTTCAGGTTATCACCCGAGGTGAGACACTTGTGACGGACCGCCATATTTAGTAGCGCCTCTGAACAAGGCGAAACTCTGTTTAACCCTTTGAGCGCGGCATGACGTGATATCACGTCAAGGGTACCGTGAGTGTTTCACTAAGGGGCCGAGTGAAAGTTCCCTAGTGCAAGCTGGAACACTCACGCTACCCATGACGTGATATCACGTCATCAGCACCAGCGTAAGGACAATCATGACGTGATATCACGTCATTCCGCATTCAAAGGGTTAAGACTCAGCTACTAAAATAGTGGCTCACTTGGCGGTGCTGAGCTTAGTAGCAGTCTATGAATACGATTTTGTTAGTTGGCGACTAGTTAGTGCGCTACTAAGCCGATAGTAGCTCACTAAGGAATCTACGAATACGGCCATTAATGTTTCAATAAGAAATATACCTCTACGATATGTACGGTCGGATTCAAATGTATTGCAAAGAATTGAGCTTACGCTTCTCAAGGAAATTGAGTTTCACTTACGGCGCTGTTTATTCTTTGCTACGCAACGCTATCTATTCATCTGTTTATTTGCACGTATTCCAATGGTAATAGTTGAGCAATTTCCTATATTGTGCTAATTTGTTATTACACTTCCGTTTTGGTTTGGATTTACGATTTGAGCATGGATAATTATTATTTATTTATCACAATTGTTACTCTAAATGATACAATTCGTAGTATTTGCCGTAGGTATATTGTATGCCAGGAACGATCTGTGTTTAGTATTAAAGTTTGGTATTTAAATTAATCAATACGTCGCAGCATGTCATTGTTATTCGAGCTGATCATATTATGTAATAACAAGTTAGCACAAAACAAGCAATAGTTCAACTGTTACAATTTAAATACGTGCAAATAAACAGCTGAATGGATAGCGTTGCATAGCAAAGAATAACAGCGCCGTAAGTGAAACTCGATTTCCTTGAGAAGCGTAAGCTCGATTCTTAGCAATACATTTGAATCCGACTGTACAAAAGAAGGCACGGCACGCCCTCTGGCAGTATCATCGTTCCGGCGTTTCCAACTTTCCCCAGTAGATAGCGTCTTTCACGAATCACGAGAAATCAAGAGTCACGAATATAAATGAAAATTTTTATGAAAGTAATTCAACCTCACAATTTTGCCAGTCATTAAGTGGTGTTTAATGATTGTGGATTTTTGTGCCATAATTAGTGCTAATGCACTTCCCGTTTTTCGCAATTTCGCCGTTCATGACGATTCATTTTTTTTTCTCCATTAAGAAGTGTTCACGTGCTTTGTTGGTTTGCCTTGAGCCATTAATTTTGACGATATTTTTTTGTACTCTTTATTCTCGTCGATCGGTGTAAATGGTTTGCCATCGACGTCAATTTATGAATATTCAAAGGGGAGGCATCAATTACTGCCGTGCGATCAGTGAAAAAAAAGCAAACATTTTAGTGCCGTTCATGTGTACGCCACACGAAATGAAGAGCATTTTGGAAAATTGACTGTCGTTTCGTCGGCGGGTCGTCCCGAGCGAATATTTGTTTTTAATTTTTTAAATTTTTATATTTTCTCCCAGCGCGTCCGACGGTGTTCACGCGGGTCATTTGGCGCGGGCGTCCGCGGTTTTAACGAGCCGTGGCCGTGTCCCGTGTGTCACCTCTTTCCACTCACGATTCACCCGCGAATTCTCTCCAAAGCCGATGCAAAACGTGGCCATCGGGAATATCAATTTTTTTTAAGCGGCTTAAATGGGTCTTTTCTGTTGTTGATCTCCCACCTTTTTATTTCTATTTTTTCGGGAATCGATCTCTTTCTTGCAATTTTTAATTGCGAAACGAATGCAATAACGTCAACTACTCTTTCAATGACACATGATAAGTGACATCCATGGCAGCAAATATGAAGAAAATGCCTTCAATACCACAGTTTTAAATATTTGGTTTTAAAAAAATCAACCTGCTTTCGATGATGAATTGGGTTACCTTTTGAAAATTAACATAATGATAAAAAATTTGTAGATTATTGCACGAATATAATTTTAATGACCACATTTATTCAGTAATTTGAGCCAACTTCAACTCCGTTTGCATGGAACGACTGTATTTTGACTTCAACAACGGCAGTATTTTAATAATAACTCCTACGAAACCGAATGTTGTGATTCTTATTTTTTTACCAAAATCATTATAAAAAATAGGAAAATTATTCCTCGAGTATAATTTTAATGACCACAATTATTCTGCTATTTTGGCCTACTTCAGCTCTGTTTATTTATGTATTTATTTATTTATCTTCACTACCCCGAATACAGCGCCATGGGCCAATTTACGTCGGGTGAATAACAGTAACAACGGACGAGACACGAACACCCATGTCCTGGGCAGATAATATTCTACTCAGGCGGGACTCGAACCCGCGACCCCAGGGTTAGGTGGCGAGGATTTTACCCCTCCGCCACCGTGGCCGACAAGGTATACAGAAATTGCAAGAAAAAAGCCGTTGTACAGAAATAATTCATTTAGACTTTAATTAAGGCAGTAGTATTAAAATAGCTGTAAGAAACCTGTAGATCAGTAGTAGAAAGCTGTAGATTGTTATATTTTACCAAAATCATGGTACAAAAAAATGCTGATTATAGCAAGAATACAATTTTAAGGACCACATTTATTCAGCGAATTGCGCCAACTTCATCTCCGTTTTGATAGAACGACTGCATTTTTACTCAAATCACGTCAGTAATCAAGTTATAACTGTAAGTAACCGGAAGGCTAGATTGTTATATTTTTCCAAAATTATGAAACATAAAAATGTCGATCAATCCACAAATATAATTTTAATGACCATATTTAGTCAGCAATTCGAGCCCACTTCAGCTCCGTTTGTAGAGAACTACTGAATTTTGACTTCAAATGCGGAAGTATTTCAGTGATAACTGTGAGAAACCGGATGGTTAGATTGTTATATTTTACCAAAACCATGATACAAAATATGTAGATTACTTCACGAACATAAATAATTTTAATGGCCACATTTATTCAGCCAATTGAGCCAACTTTAGCTCCGTTGTATAGAAACAGTGAATTTGACTTCAGTTACGGCAGTAATTTAGTGATAACTGTTAGAAAACTGGATGGATATGTTCAAATATATTGCCAAAATCATTACACAATATATGTAGCTTATTTCCCGAATAGAATTTTCATGACCAAAATTATTCAGCCATTTTAGCCAGCTTCAGCTCCGTTGTATAGAAACAGTGTATTTGACTTTAGTTACGGCAGTAATTTAGTGATAACTGGAAGAGACCGGATGGTAAGATTCGTATATTTTGAATAATTCCGAGTGTTTTGTAAACCTCTAGATTCTTATAGCCGGTTTATCTATGCTTCCTAATTTAGATTGATATTTTATGCTGTAGTATGAACAGTCTCCATGACAGCCCATGATAAAATCTCCATTTACAATGATAATTTACTGTAAAACTTGCTTGGAAACCCTATTTTGTCTTCCTGGTTTTTTTAACGCTCTTTTAAGACGCTCTATTTAAACGTTTAGCATTTCTGGAATAGGTAATCTTGAGGCCAAAGACACTTTAAACTAAGTGGATTCTGAAAAAAAATGTTTAGAACAATAATATTTGCAAGAAAAAATAAAGGTATGTCTTTCAAATCTGTTACAATTAATCCATGCAACAAATTTTCATGCGCACCAGGCGGTCATTTTTGGAATGGAGTTTCAAAGTCATTTTACGTTTCTTCTTACACACTTTGGTATTGCAGATGATTCTAATTTTTCGCACATGGGACTCTAATACACTCAAATTACTCGATATGTTACTGAATAACGGTGATGATATAAATTTGTTTCTTAATGAAAACACCACAACATTATTTGTAAACATTCGCTGATCATTCTGTCGGATGCCAGAGCGAGGGGAATGCCAATAACAGAGAAGAGCCGTACTTATACAGCACACATTTTACCCTAAAAACGAATAGTCCCTGGCCTTCCGGGTTTTTTGTTCGATCCTGATCGGAGATAACATGGCCAATACTCACGCTAGATCGACTTCTCTGATGAGTAAATTGCGGAAATACTCTTATCTATTCCTAGAACAACCCCCTACGCTTCCTGGTTTAATGGCCCGGTCACACGATCGCTGTATTTTTTGCTTGGTATTTATTCTTTTGTTTTTCGTAAGTTTTCTTTTTCGACATGCATTTGTTATTTAGCTAGTGTGTGACGTGATCGTAAACATCGTCACGGTCAATTTAATTTTTCTCTTGGACGTGCTAAAAGCATACTTTTTCGTGAAAATAAAAAAAATCATTATGTGGATGGGTAATGCTTTGCACTTTGTCAGCACCTACACCCATTATTTTCTTTAAATAAAATGGTTGAAAGCTAATTTAGTCCGTTCTGTCGACGTTAGTAAATGTTTACTATTTGCCGCGCAAAATCACACACATATTGTCAGTAATTTACGGCGTGTTTGGAGTTCGGAATGCTGTCACATTATTATTGATTTTCAATTGTCGTTGACGTTCAAACGTCTGATGTTGAACATTCGTTAATGTGGCCACAGTGTTTAAAGCCTTAGTATAACTATCGAGGTTTTCTCTTAGTTATCTATAGTTGCATACCGGCAAGTTCCAATCGAACGCTAGAAAAATGAAGCTTTCAACTCTCTCGAGGAATTTATTCAAATTATCTATGTCTGGATAGTTTTTAAAGGTCGTAAATAAAAATACTCCTTTTGGCAAATCGCTGAATATTCCCATGATTTTCCAGGTTTTTCAGGGAAATCTTTAAGGGACCATGCTGAAGTAGTTTGAGCAGTATGATCTGTCATTGAAATCTATGGGTTGTCGGGACCTATTGAGGAGTGGGTTGCACTCACACATTTGACCAAAATTGGTCCGTTTTGACCCTCCATCGGGTCCGGTGATCCTCACTCCAATGACGTAAGTCGGCAGACCGCACGGCGGCAACCCAAAAAGCGAATCAGAGGGATACCTAATCCCAAATATTTGGACAACAGGCTCTCTCGGTACGCAGAGATGTGCGGTAGGCTCTAGCGAAAGCGGAGCCGACGGTTACTCGTCTCAGTTGTTTGGGGAACCAAACTAAAACGAGCACTTCGGGGAGGCGGAGGCCGTTGAGGTCCTTTTGACCTCAATCCGCCTCATTGGTTTCGGTCTCGAAGGGGCAGTGGTTTCGCTAACCTTCCCTACCCATCCTTTCCTCCCACCTCTTCCATGTCCTCGGTAATAAGCGAGAGCTTGCAAACCGGGGGCGGAAGTTGCAATCCTGCGGCGTGAGCCGAATCGCCTGTCATTGAAATCTGATGTCATGTAAGCGATAAATTTTCCAAACATGAATTTAATCATTACTAATTTGAGTGTGTGAGATAATGAGAGTTTTATTTTTAAACTCGCTGGTTTTAGAACCGAATGAAAACGAGCGGTTGATAAAAGAAGGAATGCACGTCATTATAAAATATCTATTCGGTGAATTATCAATCACTGGGCCGCGAACTATGTGAGATTCGCCGAATGAAACTCAATCGCGTATTTCTCATATTTATTTTTGAATACCCAGCAGTTTTGCTAATGAAGCCGCCAACAGGTCCTGCCAGACGGTAGGTTAATTAACATCTGGCGTAATTAGTGGAATTGCATTGCACATAAAACTAAATTGCGGGAAATTTATGAATTAATTCCTTTTTCAATACGTTATTTCTTCCATCCCTCTATGACTCATCCTCAGTAGTTGTGTTTATAGTACGTGTATCCCAACAAAAATCCTGTTTCTAAATTGTCTTCGTGTTACTGCCATTGATTAATCCATGAGAAAATGTTTTCGAAAGACCTGAAAAAGTTGACGATGGTTGGTTGGTATCGTTGAGGTATATGGATAGGGCACTCAATCTGCTGGCAAAGGCTAGAAGCTGAAGCCAGTGTGACATCTTCGTTGACGCTCAGTTTTCCTATGGCGCTTGCGGGTTAACGCACGAATTTTGCAAGTTGACCATGTTTTACTTACTAACTCACTATAAATCAGCATGCACTTACTTCTTCAATGTGGTTTCTCCTTTACGGTGTATTTTTTTATTTATTTAAATTGATAATAATAGGCATTCCAGGTGAAAAATGTGGTAAATTTTAGTGCAATCCTTTTCAATAAGCAGCCAGTATATGTTTCCAGAGTTACTTGCCTTAATCCATAACTACTATCGTGGTTTTTGGCCGCGTACACACTATCCTCGGGTCTTTTTTTGACCCGATTTATCGAATTGCTCGTAAACAACAACCGTCACCCGCACTGTCTCAAGTTCGACTGGCTCGCCGTGGCATTTGGCCGTGTCCCAATTCGTTAGGCATTAGGGAGGATGCGGTTAGCTACCTAAATATTTAGAAGCCTTTCGCTAGGGGAGCTTGATTTGGGACTTCGCTGGTGTTGCCGTCTACCGAGCTGGAAACGAATGAATAACATATGAGTAATTAATAAGGGACTGAATGAAACAAATGAAACCTGAAATTAAGACATTTTTGGCGCCTGTGGCTACCTTCGTATGCGTTGTGTGATTTGGAAAGTGAAATAACATTTTTTTCATCCATTTCGTTGTTTGGAGATTCGTTGGTTTTTAGTTTTCGGGGTATTTAAATTTGTGTAGGTGTTCAGGGATTTAAATTCGTTTTTTTTTAAGTGTACTAAGTAGAATTTTTCTTTTGTAGTCGGGTGTTGGGTTGCGAAATATTAGAGAATTCTTTCACTTACAGACAAAATACTTGCCGGCCATGTTTGCCACTTTTCAACTACTTCCTTGTGTACGATTTTCCTTGTACGACGCATGCAGCGCTTTGCATGATGGGAAATTCAATATGGAGGCGGATTTAGGAGAAACTCCATCTACCCTAAATTTCACCCCCGAGAAAGGCACCTAAATCCGCTCCCCCATGATGCCTAACGAATTGGGACACACTTCAAGATGGCCTTCTCCCTAAATCTGCCGATTTAGCTGCCTAAATGGCGAATTGGGACACAGCTTAGGTCTTTTCGACCGGTCGTCTTATCGTCGGGTCAAAAGGGATCCGGCAATAGCACTAAAGTTTCAAGTAGAAGGTTGATATTCTTGCTTTACCGTTAATTCGTCCATTCCGTCGTGCTATCCATAGGAAAGTAAGGAGAGAGCAGGGTTAAAGTTAACCGTTAAACAATATGGTTGTTATTTCGGTTGTTAGGTTTCAGTTTGATGGTGGCGTTCCCTCTCCGTATACCTCAATGTTTGGTACCGTTTAGGGAGTACCGGAGAGGGCATTACGTCATCACACTTCAGCCTAGCTACCGAAATAACAACCTTATTGTTTAATCCACCTCTCTCCGTCCTTTCATTTAACTAGCACGACGAAATGGACAAATTAGCGGATGAAAAGCTAGAATATCAAACATGTGTGAAATTTAAGGCTAGTAACTCTTGGTACACATATTGACTGCTTATTGCTATGAATTCTTCTCAATTTTACAATAGTTTTTATGGGGAATGCAGATTATTTTTTTATTTAAGAAATAAACAATACATCCAAGGAGAATGCATATTAAATATTTAGGTGGATGCTGATTTCCAGTTAGTTATCGATGGATAATTCAGTAAAATTACAAAATTAGTGCGTTATCCCTCGAGCGCTATAGGAAACTGAGGGTAAATGAAGATAGCGGACTGGCCTCAGCTTATAGCAGTGGCCAGCATAGTAAGTGCCCTCTCCATAGACCTTAATGGTTATAACCTAAGAATTACGTTGCATGTAATTACTCAACGAGGAACGGTGAACGTCAATAAAAAACTGTGTGGGTTGTGAAAATTAGTTTTTACCTTAGTAAGTAAAACAGTTGATTTCTTCAAAGTCGCATTGATTTTTCTTTCTACTATGATATAAATGAAAGAATAGGAAATGCCTTTTGTAAACAGATGGTCTCTCTCTGTTTGAACCTTTCGACAAAAAGGAACAAAAAACATTCAATAGATCGCGTTTTATTAACGGAAGTGAGCTGAGTGAACAGTTGATCGAATTCTTTCTGGGGAGAAGCCTCTTCCGTAACCTCCGAAGTCCTGTCTTCGATCCTGAAGTTGTGTACGGAACTGAGACAGGGTCGTGGGGATGGGTTTAGGGGTAGGGGAAAATAGGGGCGAATGGAGAGAGGGGAAGGGGTACACCAAGGCTCCGCGACGGTCCCTATCGATCAGGGTTCGAGATGAGCTGTGGGTGTTTCTGCGTCTGAATTCATACCCTTTCGACTCCGCTAAACGACGCGTGTTCGCTCCGAAGACACTCTTTTCGGAAGCATTTTTCGTAATTGCGTTGCGTGACCGCAAAAAAAAAAAACTTTTTCTCGTTGCGTTTCGACGCCGCGGTAATTTCGCGTGCACGGGGAACGCATTAAAATCTTTCGGCAGGACGGTTTTGCGTCTCGTGCTGAGATGAGTCGTAGTTAAAAACCTCGATTCTGGGGGTGTTTTTGGAGTGTGCATTTTTAATCGCCTGGTGCTTACTCTTTGAATTAAATTAAGCGGCGATTTGCCACAAGTTGGAAATTTTGCGAAGTGGAACAATGCTTCGTTGACAACGTCCAAACATTTTTGTTACGTTCTTTGAAGTCTCTCGTTTGGCTTTTGAATCAATGAATGAATAGTTGGCAAATTTCTTTCGGGCTTCATACCGGTTTAAATAAGTAAGTACTGCCGACGTTTCGGGCAACGACACGCCACCCATCCTCAAGGCAAGAATGAAAAAGGCATGGCAAAAAGACATTTTTGCCTTGAGGATGGGTGACGATTCGTTGCCCGAAACGTTGGCAGTACTAACTTATTTCAACCGGTGTGAAGCCCGAGAGAAGTTCACCAAATCTATTCGCCGGGAAAGTGTCAGATCTTTCTTCGTAATGAATGATTAGTTAATTTATGCTCTGGGATAACCCATAAGAGAAAAAAGAACTGTGTTACAATCTCACATTCTGCTCAAATAATAGTACCTACAATACTTTAGAAAAAAACATAATTGAACAGTTTAACAAAAATGTTTTAACTACTTCACATTAGTCAACTCAGCAACAAACAGTCATAAGCTTTTTAATATTAATAAAATTTATTTTTATGCGATTCCAGTGAAGAGGATGATTAAATATGAGAAGCTAATGAATTTTTGGGGAAGGAAACATGAGAGTTTCACCTGTCCTGTCGACAATATATTGTATTTTACTTCGCGAAACGAAGCTCTTTGCATAGACTTAAAAATAAGCACGGGATAAATCTTTTAAAAAATCATAGTAATTATTAGATAGAGCCATTTTAATATTGGACCAGTGGAATATCTATATAATGATGTACTCCAGAAGTGGCTTTGACAATATGTAGTGTGATAAGATACCTCCAACCTAATCGCATTCTGTATTTCATCTTATAACTGGAAGATTAATTATAAGAAATTCTAAATTGTGAAGCTCAAAAGATATCGTACTGTCTACCAATTTTTATTTCAAACTCTTGCTACACGTGTTTCAACTGTCTAGCAGTCATCATCAGGCAAGACTGCTAGACAGTTGAAACACGTGTAGCAAGAGTTTGAAATAAAATTAGTAGACAGTACGATATCTTTTGAGCTTCACTATTCATTATGCTGTTCTACAACATCTCGCCGGAGAAAGTGGAGTTTATAAGAAATTCTGCTATGTATTCACTGATATAGCTTTATGTTGATATGCTATTATCTGATGTAGTTTAAAGAGTACGCCGTGGATGCTTTGTGATTCTTGTTCTACAGTGCACTTGTGTAGTTTTAAAAATATTCATACAACCTGTCTCACATGGGCAGCTAACTTGCTGTTCATTTTTGTAAACCTAATAAAAAAAATTGTTTTTAAATTTAGTTGCTTTTGAATTAAGTATCAGGGGTATTAGTTTCATTAACTCTAATAGGGAGTAGTTTAATGAATGTCATTGTGAACTCACCCCCTGATCCACACCCTTGAGATTAATTAAAACTTAAAAAATATAATATTTCGATCGATTCGTGCTGTATAGCCATATCATGAACTGGGCTACGCAATTTTACTCCTAGTTTCATATTCAGCCGCTCGAAATAAATATGCTGTCCAGAAATTGCGACGTTCGCTTTGAAGGTATCTTATTTTTTTTGTTTTTTGGAGGTACCTTGAATGTAACTTTTTCATTTAAAGGAATTAAGTACTTATATTACGTTGTTTTCTGTATAAAGCGGCGTAAAAACGATCGATTTTGGCAAGCGATATCTCGCAAGCTTTGCGGTAAATCGATTCCGATTTTAACTTGGAGACTTTTGGTTACATAACAATTATTTTACCCACAGTTTCATTAATTTCGAAACCGATTTGTTCACAGATGACGATAGATCTATATATTGAGAACCCCTGCGTATTATGCTAGGTTTGATCAGATTAACAAGATTAGAGAGATAGATTGTCGTACCGATAGATTTAAAATGTCATTTTTCCCGCGTACCATAAGAGAGAACAATAGGCAGCGTAGCAAAGGGATAGGTAGGTGAAATATAGTTCGAGTAGTCTGCAGTGCATGATGCATGTAATAACAACCAATAATCCCTTTCTTATTATGTAGATTCTAACCATGTGACCCTATTATCTAGCATGCCTTCATTAAATATCCAATTTGCATGTCAATAGTGCATGTTTGGTGATATTCACCCCCTGCCACACACCCTCGTGGTGGCTCGCAGGGTATTACGTAGATGTATATGTATATATGTAATTTCTTTAGATAAATTTTTATGAGTATGAGTTACCTTAACATATTTAACGGATGTAACTATCCGAGCCACGTTAGTCCATTTCATCCTAGTCCGATCGGCTGTACGCCTTGTCTTAAGGGAGTAGTTGGGCTTGGTGCTGTTTGTCTTTTACTCCTCTGGTATTTTCCGCCCCGATGACCCCATTAGGGGCGGCGGCTTCGCTTCCAGCAAGGGGCGGACGGGCGACCCTGAGAACTCGCGCCCGGGGGCAAAAATGGGATGTTCTTTTTATTAGCTCCCTCTACCGCCCCTTTTCCTTACTCCTACTGTAGCCACTCATCGGGTGTATTTTTCTTCTCAAAAGAAGCGGGAGGGGGGTGGGGGTTGTTGGTGCCGGTGGTATCGGGGGTGTGTTCGCTCGATTCGTCCGTCGCCACCATGTCGCCAGGGGTGTGGGTGCACGCTCACAGGGCTGCCACATCCTCGGCGTTTGGTTCTCCAAGATATGTGCCGCGAAAATCGTTGCTCAAAGCGCTAGAGGCGATGCGAATTGTTGTGAACATTTTTATATCCCTACTGGGACTTTTTATTAAAGTGTTTAACATTAGGGCAACGTATATTGTATCATTTTCCAGGAATGAATCGGTCTCAGGCTCATCCACTGTCTAGTGCATGTATATACATAATGGATTCAAATGTTTGGCATCGTTGTCTAGGCAACGTGTTGCTAAAATTTCCGCTTTTAGTCCACCGAGTCCTCGGCACTGCCTTGACAAAAGTGTTCTCCGTCCACTCGTAAATGGCCGCTGTTGATTGTCGTTAACCTTAAACTGTAACGTGAAATTTACGTTCTAGTGACTGCATTTGAACCATCGCAGTGGCTCTCTAGTGCAAGAGTAGTGGCGCCACGATCGATGAAGTTCTTCGTTTTGTTTACGTGCGGAATTCTAGGCAACACTTATTAGGGTCACGTGTATATTCGTGGTCTAGTAGTAAAAAGTTGCGACAACAATTGCAGTAAACTGGTAGCTCGGCTAGGTCCTTCAATATCGATTGTATTCTTCCTTCGATATAGGTCTTCGCAACGTAAACAAGTCCGCCATTAATGCGCTTATTTGGGTGTATTTTTTCACGAGCATAGCATAGGTTTTTCAACGTTTTTTTCATTCGGCAATGCATTTGTATTTGAAATGACGACGTGCGCTGTATTTTCGCTGATTTCCTTTGGTTTGCTCTGTGTTCCCCACGTGTAATTTTAGGGAAACACTTAATGTTCGCACGTTGAAGTTTTTAATTTGGCGCGCTTTCCCTTGAATTTCGTTTATTTTTTTGGTCTAATCTTTTCATGTTCCCAAACTTCATTAAACTCTACGACAAGAATCCGCAATTCCTCTGATAAACTATCGTGTATTTGCATCTTTCAAATGCTGGTAGCCATTAGACGCTGTCAATGTGTTGAGTTTGTTCTGGCCTGTGTTTCGGTGTGTGTACTATGTATCTTCGTAATAACACCCTAAGTCTCTTCGGCCGGCTGGTCGCGGCCATTCCCGCGGACCAAGGTCAACACGCCAAAAAAAAAACTCAAAAAAAAAAAAAAAGAAACGCGTCTGAAACGGAAAGGAAAATTGCTCTCCCCCTCTTTCTCCACTCTTGTCATTCTGGCGTGAGCGCAAAGGTGTTTCGACCAACGCACGCGAGTGACATGGGGAACACCTGCTACGGAACCTTCAAAAAGCCTTGAAGAAGTAAACTGGTTGAAAAATCCCCTTTTGGCTCTGATTGGGAACAATAATCTTACAACGTAGTTGAAAACTACAAGGAAAGGTTAAGGGAAAAGGTTTTATTCATTAAGGTATTCATGAATATACATAATGGATTCAAATGTTTGGAATCGTTGCCTAGGCAACGAGTTTTCTCAATTTCCACATTTACATCTACATCTACGTGATACCCTGCGAGCCACCACGAGGGTGTGTGGCATGGGGTGAAGATCACCAAACATGCACTATTGACATGCGACTAGGATATTTAACGGGGACATGCTGGATAATAGGGTCACATGCAGCTAGATGGTTAGTATCTACATAATAAGGAAGGGATTATTGGTTGTTATTACATGCATCATGCACTACAGACTACTCTAACTATATTTCACCTACCTATCCCTTTGCTGCGCTGCCTATTGTTCTCTCTTATGGCTCTCGCGGGAAAAATGACATTTTAAATCTATCGGTACGACAATCCATCTCTCTAATCTTGTCAATATGATCAAACCTAGCATAATACGCAGGGGTTCTCAATACATATCAAACGTCATCTGTGAACAACTCGGTTTCGAATTTACTTAAAAGGTTTAATTTAAATTTTAACCTGCGTTCTGATAGTAATTCCCATCCTAGTTCTTCTATTAAGCTCGTAACACTTATACAATTATGCTTACTTGACGCTGTGAATAATAGCTGACTATTTTTGAGACCTAACATTTACTTTGTAAATGCTAAAAAGGAAATATCTGCTACTGGAAGTGTGTAAGAGGCATATGAAACTTTCATTTTGAGCAGACGCCGACGGTTGCCAGACTCTGATTGTAATTTGAATGAATTAGGCCCGTTTGGCTTAATTAAAGAATTTAGAATGCCTTGTTTAAACAGAACTCGCTTCGTACCAGGCTGCGAAGCAGGGTATGCGACTAAGGGGACCCAAAATAGGAGACCGTGCGACATTCAAAAAGTGTGTAATTACATCCCGCGTATGGTACTACATTTTTATCATTAGCATTTTAACATTATAATTTCTGGTAAGTAAAACCGGGAAGATTTTTTTCGATTAGATATTTTCGATCAGTCGACTGCATTTACATTTGAACTGCCATCTTTCATCACTAGGCGGCGCCACAATCCACAAAGTTGCTTGTTAACGTAATTCTAGGCAACAGTTTTTGTGGACGAGTCAACAATCCACATGTAAAGTCATGAATGTATTCATCGTTGCTGTTTTTCTTGTCCTTTTGCTATATTTTGATGATATTTTTTCAGTCTATGATCGATCAATCTCCCTCAATTTGTGCAAAATCACCTCGAATTGTTAATTATTTCCATGTTCACGGGAGTGTTAGCGACGCTACACCTTCGTTTGATTGAATGAGCGGTTCCATGAACGGATGAGTTGATGAACGAGAGTAACCGCCTAAGAGAGCGACTCCCTCGGATTAAAGTAAATGTTCCCGGAGAGTTGCGCTTTATACTCGAACGTACATTCCATGAAAATCCCTGAAGTTGTAGAATTAGTTTCCAGTGTTCATTATGAATGTTCTTAATGCCTTGTTTATAATCGATAATTTTCTCTTGCAGGTAAGTGCCATGGTTTCCTTGGACGCGTTTTGGGTGATTTCCACGGTATCAACGAAAAGTGAGTTCGTCTCTTTATTAAGCTAGTGTCACTGTTTTAACCACGGGAATCCACTAAAAGGGATGTGAATGTTAGTGTTAATATTGCGACTGAATAATAGTAATACAAGGTACTAAGTCATACAGGAGACCTATCTTTCCGGATATTTCATGCGGAGTTAGTAGCTAATACTGATTTTCAGACATTTAGTACAAGGGCAAAACTTACCTCACCCAGTGAGGATAACCCAGAACTGATCTATCGCATTATCGTCATTCCGTATTTCCCGCTCTGACAATCTGAGCGTCGACGTCTCTTCGAAGTAGGACCAGGGGGGTTGTGTTTGAATCGCTCGAGTTAATCTCGACCACGTAACTAAGGAGTCACGTGGTACAACAACGAACGGTTCGAGATTTAGGTGTATTTGAACCACTTGTAAAAATTTCACGCAGCCTTCTCAACCGAGTTTTTCCCATGGTATAATCGTTAATTGATAATTATATCCCGATCAGAGGCACAATAAACCACGCTCCAGTTGCTTAAGATGTCCATCCGAGTGATTTAAACATGCCGAAATCTCGAACCGTCCGTTGTTGTACCACGTGACTCCTTAGTTACGTGATCGAGATTAACTCGAGCGATTCAAACACAACCCCCCAGATGAAGAATCGAAGATGAAAACTGTTGCATGCAATATGTCGGAACCAACAATGATTCAGTTAAGGCTGGGACACAATCAACGTGTACGTGTTACGTGAGCCGTTAACGGGAATACGCGAAAAGATGGCTGACAGGAAAGTTTAGCGAACGGACACAATCAACGTGTACGCAAGAGATGGGCAACTTTCATCTCTTCGCGTGTCCCGTACACGGAAAACCAATCAGAATAATCCTGAGAATCCGGGAATGGGAGCCATCTGTCGGCAGATACATCCAAATGTTAAAGATTGCTCTTGGCGAAGACAACTTATTTACTTCCACACTTGTTTACACCTGATATCTTAGTTGCGCCTGCGTTAGTCAATTGTTACTCCGGGCCGCGTTAACGTCGATTGTGACCGCTGACTTGGGTTTCCGGTCTCCCGTTGTCCCGTTTACGTCTCGCGTCACACGTACACGTTGATTGTGTCCCAGCTTTTACTCTTTCAGCTTAGCAGGGCAGTAAGGTAGTTGGAACGAGAAGTCGTTTCGCCTGGAATCTAATGAGTTTGATCTCATTTTAAAGAGATGTATTTCGCATTTCCCAAGATACCAAAACATAAGCTCTTTACCGCTCCTCCTTCCGTGATATTTGCAATAATTAGACGCCCTTAACCCTCCGTAACAACATCGATTTTTTAAAGAGATATCGAATTCGATTCGCCTTCCTATTTGTCTCCGGGTTTGGGACGCAAATTTCATCGCAAGTTTCGTGTACGACTGCATTAGGTGATGAATGGGGGGCACGGGGATTTTGGTTAGAGACGGACACGAGAAGCTTTCCCCAAGAAATCCCAGAGTCCATTTAGTCTTATGTAAACAGGAGCCGGGGAATGTGGGCTTAATGTATTTCTACCGGCTCGACTGTTTACAAAATGCTTCCGGAGTCCTCAACGCTTTGGAAACCCGTTTCGTTGGCTTTGAACGTCTGCTGTCTTCTGATGGAAATAGGAACTTTAGATCCATACCGGTACGAATGAAACGACGATAGTAAATTTCCACACTGTTTTAATAAGCATCGACCATGGTTTCGACACTTAATGTCAATCTCAAGGTACAAAAATTAAATTTCCGATTCTATAATTGTGGACCCCAGAAGTCTACGTCTACGTCTAAGTGATACCCTGCGAGCCACCACGAGGGTGTGTTGCAGGGGGTGAAGATCACCAAACATGCACTATTGACATGCAAGTAGGATATTTAAGGGAGACATGCTAGATAACAGGGTCACATGGTGCTAGATGGTTAGTATCAACATAATAAGGAAGGGATTATTGGTTGTTATTACATGCATCATTCACTACAGACTACTCTAACTATATTTCACCTACCTATCCCTTTGCTACGCTGCCTATTGTTCTCTCTTATGGTACGCGGGAAAAACATTTTAAATCTATCGGTACGACAAATTATCTCTCTAATCTTGTTAATCTGATCAAACCTAGCATAATACGCAGGGGTTCTCAATATATGTCTAACGTCATCTGTGAACAAATCGTTTTCGAATTTACTTAAAAGGTTTAACCTATATTT
Source organism: Ceriagrion tenellum (assembly GCA_963169105.1). Taxonomy (NCBI): domain Eukaryota; kingdom Metazoa; phylum Arthropoda; class Insecta; order Odonata; family Coenagrionidae; genus Ceriagrion; species Ceriagrion tenellum. The sequence goes on from OY720644.1 coordinate 61,362,674, forward strand.
TAACCTGAATTCTGATAGTAATTCCCATCCTAGTTTTTCTATTAAACTCGTAACAGTTATACAATTATCATAACGGCCTTTAACAAACCTAGTGGATCTCCTTTGAACGCGCTCTAATTCTTTTATCATACCTTCCTCGTACGGATCCCATAGAAGTCAAGGGGTCTAAGTGACATTTAAAAAAAAAACTAAGTTAGGTACAGGAATGGGATGTGAAAATATAAATCTTTTAGGTGGTAAAGGGATCCCAGTGATTTTCTTTACAGGTGCTGCTATCTAAGGTAATGCCTCTTAACTACTTAAGTGGGTTTTACCAAACATTTTCGACTGTGACTTAAGTTTTCTCTAAACAATGGTTTTGTTACTTAGACCCCTTGACTTCTGCGGTCCTCGTTATGTATACCCCTTAGCTAAACAGAGTTAGGTGAGGGGGAGGTAGGTCGGTAGGTTCTGACGGTGGAGAGGGTACTATCGTCTTTTCATTCTTGCCAGTATGGACATTGAATATTTCCCCGAAGTTACGTCTGAAACTCTTTCATAGGAATTATAGACATCAGTCAACTATGTCATACTGGGTTTGCGTTTTAAGGTGTAACTCATATATATTAGCGAAACGCCATGTATAGATAGCTGATAAATTCTACTTTGATTCGGATGGATTTTAAATTTTAAATTAATTTTACTTCACATTGCTTTGTTTTTACAACGTATCGCAATGCATATTTCATATGTTATCGTTAATCCGGCTTGGGGGTTCAGTGTCTATCGTATCAGAAAGAAAAGAAGCGAATCCAAAATTTAGCATAAACTGTGCTTGGTAATTAATCAAGGGTTGAAAATTGTTTAATAGGTTTCATCCCAGGGTTGAAATTCGCTATGAGAAAATCATTTGACTTGACCGGGATTCGAACCCGGATCTCCCAATTGCCTGTCAGGTGTGTTAGCCAGTTACACGACCAAGCCATCTTCCTTCAAGACGAATTTCGAGGGGGGTTTATGCGTACTAGATGTTCAGGCTTCAAGTGTACATTGTAGCACATGAGACGAAGTCGTGCTTACAAAGCCACAGTCGCGGTGGATAAACGCAACATTGTCGTTATTAAAACGACGAAATTGACAAATTTCCAAACATTGCATTTAACAAATGATGTGGTACGAAGTCACTCGCACGGGTGCATACGTTTCATCCCGTTCAAATTAAATAACCGTTGAGGTAATTTATGAAATAGTTCAGCAAAAAGTGCATCCAATTTCCTTTTAAGTCGTGGACACAGTACATATTTTCATAACAAAAATTTGCTTGCTAGTCCAGTATTAACACCACTTGTGAAAATAGTAGGAATATAGTAATCTGTGGAAAAAAAATGTCGTGCCATCACTACATGCCTACACGAATATAATTTAGTATGGCATTAAAATCCGAGAGAAAGCTTTTTTTGCGACAAAATGTGAATTCAATGCTCAAGAATTTCTCAGTGACTTGAGTTTGATAACGTAAGAGAATGTCGCAACTCCCTTCCTGGAGTGTACGTGATGGAAGCATTTGGGATGCTGGAGACGTAGGGATTAATAGGAGCCGCGGGTGCAGAAGGGCTGGGGAAGAAACGTGAATGGATTCTCCAGACCTTGTGATCACTTGAGTTCCTAAGACTGAAAACCTCAGGAGAAAGTATCTTGTGACCAACTGAACGACTGATTTCGATCACCCGTTCACACCTGGGAGTATCGTTAAGAGATCTCAGCGTCGGTTTTAACGGCAAACCTCCGGCTTAGTGACTTTAGGCCGCCTCACTTACTCCTGGATAAACTTCGAAATTTTTATACTAATAATTCATTTCAGGTATTACAAATAGTGCAGGATATTTAACCCCCATGGATGGGCCTGTAATGGGGCCACTATCAGATAATTCAAAATCAATAGCAACAAACAAAACACGATGAAGATTTTACAATCAAATGTTTAGCAATCCAGTGAAGAATTAGAAACTAATATGAAAATTGACTCAGACGTACAGAGTGATAAACAGTGGTTACAAAATAGAAGACATTAAACCATGGTCATATATACTTAGTATAACAAGAAGAATCTTTCTGTAAAAAGCTTCATTTTTCCACTCTGAACCACTTGCTAATAAATAAATTTTCAGAACTTTTAAGGCGGTTTTACGTATGGAAGTTGACTTCTACGGGAGTGGCTAGTGTAGCGATAACTCGAATCGTATCGCCACTTGCAAGGCATCGTTCTGATCCACTTACCTTCCTATTTTCCCTACGAAATGGATGACGGAAGTGAACAGTGAGTATAGTATTTAGGCCTTGTGATCGCTGGAGTTCCTGAGCCTGAAAACCTCGGGAGAAAGTATCTTGTGACCACCTGGACGAGTGATTTTGTTCACCGGTCCACTCCTCAGGGTATCGTAAGAGGTGATCTCAGCGTCGGTTTTAACGGCAGACCTCCGGGTTAATGACTTTAGGCCGATTCACTTACACCTGACCAGCTTCGAAATTTTTATGATAGTTACAATAATGGTTTCATTAAATTCAGGTATTTCATAGTAGTGCAGGACATTTAACCCCTAAGGATTGACCCCATTTTGGGGCTACTATCAGATAGTCCACGCGACAACCAAAACATGATTAACAATTTGCAATAATATGTTTAGCATTCCAGTGAAGAATTAGAAACTAATATGAAAATTGACTGAGAGAAATGCAGAGTGACAAACAGTGATTACGAAATAGGAGAGACATAAATGTGTTCAGATATACTTAATATAACAATATCACGTCTTAGTGTATCAATATCAAGATCTTCACCCCCTGCCACACACTCTCGTGGTGGCTCGCAGGGTATCACGTAGACGTAGACATAGTATTACTAAAACGCTTAACTTGTTTACATTTAATTTAGTAAATATTACATGCAAATTTCAGAACAAAACATCGATAATAACAAAATAACATTTTTCAGTGTTATATAAAATATGCAATGAAATGAATCACTAGCCACGCATCAGCGAAGGAGTTCGCGGTATTCCCATCAATCGAGGATTTTCTTTGATCCTACTACGGCGGAAGCGAGTCCTTCACAGTGTCGGGGCGGTTGTTTTGCCCCGGGCGGTGGGAGTAGCCTGTGCATCGGGCCGAGACCGGGCGGAAGGGGAGCGTGGGCGCAGCAAACGCCCATTGTTGAGGCGAGGAACGAGTGAATTCGTAATGGCGCTGCGCCGATGCGCTCGTCTCTTGTTCCGAGAAAAACATTTACCACGCATCATGTCATCTCATTCGTTCATTCCTGAAATTGGTAGACTGCAGCCCTTCATCCTTCCCTATGATGCATGTAATAACAACCATTAATCCCTTTCTTATTATGTAGATACTAACCATGTGACCCTATAATCCAGCATGCCTTCATTAAATATCCTAGTTGTATGTCAATAGTGCATGTTTGGTGATCTTCCCCCCCTGCCACACACCCTCGTGGTGGCTCGCAGGGCATTACGTAGACGTATTACGTAGACGTATTACGTAGACGTATCTACTTTAATTGTTGAGTCGCCGGAAATTGCAGGACTTGTAATAATATTCAAACATTTGATGGACAACAAAGTATGCGTTTATTAAGTAAGCGATTGGAATTCTAACCAAGATGGCGAGTCCGCCATCTTTACCCCAGTTTTTCCCTCGGCGCTTACGAGCTGACGGACTAATTTTGCAATTTTACGATTTTTCCATTGATTAATTACTTGAAATCAGCATGCAATTGTTTCTTTAGTATTAATTCTCCTTGTGTATACATTATTTATTTATTTATCTAAATATTTATTCGCATTCCCGGTGAAAACTATGGTAAAATCGAGTAGAATTCATGGTACTAAGCAACCTATATTTGTTTGAAGAGTTACTTGCCTTAAATTTCAAACAGATAGGTGATATTCTTTCTTTACATCCGCTAATTCGTCCGTTCCGTCGTGCTATCCATGGGAAAAATGAGGAAAGAGCAGGGATAACCAATATTGTTGTTATCTCGGTTGCCAAGCTACAGTTTGTCCCTTTCCATCAACCTCAATGATAGCCGTGTTGTGTGAATAATGTTTTTTCACAAAATTCAAACGGTCTTCACATTTTTGCGCTCTTCCTTCTTCTCTCCGTCAACTTTCCATTTAGCTGGCTGCTCTGTACGCCATCCTCGCGCTCCTCTTGTCTTTAGACAGATAATTAATGCCCCTATGGCGTCATCAGTTAATCAAGAAGCGTGGCCAAGAACCTTCCTGGAATACGAGAACAGCGACTGTGTTTTTCATGGTAAGCTCCCCGCCGTGTTAGGAGTGTCCCTTCCCTCCACGATTTCGAAGGCGGCGGTGGTGTGAAAATTCCGCCGATAGTTCCAGGCATCCGTCGCCGCGTGGCGCCTCTATCCAGTTCACTTGGTTCGCTTTGGAAGGCGCCTGCGTTCAATTTGCGCCGCGGACGGCTTACGTGTTTATTTTTCACTCCGTGATCGTTGTTGGTTATGCCAAAAGTTCATTCGGAATATATGATCGTGAAATTCGAAGCGAATTAAGTTAGGTTTTATATTTTATCATACATTTGTTACGTTTATTTATCTTCCACGCTTTACGCCGATACATAAGTAACATATGCGACACACCATTAAGGATCTAGGCTGTGTTAAGCGTAAAATAGGAAGGTCCTCGGATGAAAAAGTCAACGAGAGATGGTACTTCGCTCTGGTTAGGCCACACCAAGAATACGCTACCAGAATATGGGACCGTGGACAGAATGATTTGACCAAACAAATCAATAAAATTCAGAGTGTTTTACAGCTCGTAGAGGGATTGAGGTAGGGGCCGCTAGAGACTATACGCTAGGCTTAGGTTGCTTGAGAAATACAGAACTGGTGTGTTTCAGAGCGACGCAGAATATTTACATGACGTCTCTCTACATCTCGAGGTCTGGCAGAATCGATAAAATGAGAGAAATACATTGCCGAACGGTTAGTTCCAAAAATTCCTTCCCGCCACGCGCAATTAGTGACCAAACTAACATCTGAGCTCCACTTTTAACACTCCCAGAAAACAATTTACCATTTCACCTTCCAAAACCGTATCCTCAACAGCTTTACAAGGCTGATGTTGAATCTGTTGCATATCGACCGCTCCTAGCCGCAAAGTAGTGTCTCAAAAAATCATTCCATTCAGGCGTATCTTGAATTCCTAGTCCACAAAATCGTATGTGTAAAATTCGAGCCGTATAATCGTATCTGAAATTACGTCCATAAAATCGTATGTCAGAATACCAGTCCACAAAGCCGTATCTCGAAAAATCAGTCCAGATAGCAGTAATTCGGCAAATAATTTAATTTTCGTTTTGGGAACTGGATTTTCATTCATCTTCTTAAAATTATAACATATTAAAATATATAATATAATTAATAAAATTATAATATAATTAAAAAAAAATGAATGAAAATCGAGTTCCCAAAACAAAAATTAAATTATTTGCCGAGATACTGCTATCTGGACTGATCTTTCGAGATACGGCTTTGTGGACTGGTATTCTGACATACGATTTTATGGACGAAATTTCAGATACGATTATACGGCTCGAATTTTACTCATACGATTTTGTGGACTAGGAATTCAAGATACGCCTGAATGGAATGATTTTTTGAGACACTACTTTGCGGCTAGGAGCGTTCGATATATCAATTCAGCTTTATGAAAATAACGCCAATTTTGTACAACAATACTGTTTATTTAGTTGTTATGATTATGAGTTGTACTGTTAACAAAATGGCAGAAATAAAATGCTTTAAGTGACCAGTGGCTAGAACAATTTCTTCAGAATGTTGTTACAAGATTCTCTCGCGGAGAAAGCGGGTGTCCTATCACCCCCTACCACACGCTCATCAGCGGCTCGCAGGGTGGTATGTAGACGTAGATGTCTGTACGGTAGTAATGTTGCCGGGGCATAACTGTTTGGCATCATTGTGAGTTGTCGAATGAAATATTGTAGCTGAGTTCTCGAGCCGCTCTCTCTCTCGTCCCGGGACCTGTACACGAGGAAGAGCGATCACGATTTTCGTGACAGGACTGGAGCGATGAAACAGACGCGAGGCTTCGTGGAATGGGTGAGACCATGGGAGCTGGGAGGGGATTCGCTGACTGTATAGTGTGGGAGAGTGACTTCGGACCGCATAGTTGAACGGAGGCGTCATCGCCCAGAAGAGAAGGAGAGGCCATTCATAGTCACGTTGCCTCGGGAAGAGCCTTCGTCCTCACGTAGTCCAAATCATTTTGCTATCTCTCTCTCTCTCTCTCGAACTCACTCCTCTGAAAAATTGGAATAGAAAGTCGTAGATGAGATCGTTTCTATCCAACACACAAATGCCATACCTACACTGTGGGTGAGGTATGGCATTTGTGTGATCTACATCTACGTGATACCCTGCGAGCCACCACGAGGGTGTGTGGCAGGGGGTGAAGATCACCAAACATGCACTATTGACATGCAAGTAGGATGTTTAAGGGAAATATGCTAGATAATAGGGTCACATGGAGCTAGATGGTTAGTATCTACATAATAAGGAAGGGATTATTGGTTGTTATTACATGCATCATTCACTACAGACTACTCTAACTATATTTCACCTACCTATCCCTTTGCTACGCTGCCTATTGTTCTCTCTTATGGTACGCGGGAAAAACGACATTTTAAATCTATCGGTACGACACTCTATCTCTCTAATCTTGTTAATATGATCAAATCTAGCATAATACGCAGGGGTTCTCAATATATATCTAACGTCATCTGTGAACAACTCTGTTTCGAATTTACTCCAAAGGTTTAACCTAAATTTTAACCTGCGTTCTGATAGTAATTCTCATCCTAGTTCTTCAATTAACCTCGTAACACTTATACAATTATCATTACGGCCTTTAACAAACCTAGCAGATATATAAACATAAAGTCTTCGGATACTGTTAAAATATCTAGGAACTACCTAAACTTCTGATATATCGTGGGGAACACACATACAACGCATACGCATTATTAAATAGTGTATAGAGTGTGCTTCGTTGGTTTGGCCGTGTTGAGAGAATGGTTGAGAGTAGAATAACGAAACAGATATATGAGAGTAGAATGAATGGTGTGAGAGGTAGAGGTAGGCCGAGAAAGTTGTGGTTGAATGTGGTCGAGGAAATTCTTAGGAGGAGGTATATTAGGAGTTTTAAAAACAGGAGGGCGTGTATGAAACAGTGCATGGGGGTAAATGAGGCAAAAGAGGTTTGCAAGGATAGGTCAGTATGGAGGAAATTATGGAAGCAGAGTTAGGTGTACAAATATGTATTTATGAGTGAGACTTTGTGACTGTGCCTACCCCGGAAGGGAACGGCGTGATTAGTATGTATGTATGTGTAAGATATTCAGGTGAGTTGACGAATCCCTTGGTTTTAATTTTGTTTTCGACAAGTTCTATGATTTATACTTTTTTTCAAGTGCGTTCACTTCGCGTATATCATTAATACTCTCCCACATAAGTATTGTATATACCTCTTTTATTCATTATTTATATTAATGACCTTAAGTTCTCAAGTTAGGAGTAAATTAAGGTTATTTGCAGACGATGCAGTTATCTACCGTGAAATAAGCGAAGACGCGGCGTTAGAAGTTCCGTCATCGGGCCTTCTCAACGTTCATTCGTGGTGCCAGGAGTGGGAGTTAGAATTAAATATTAGTAAATGAACCACAGTTCACTTCCTGCGAAAGTCATCACACAAATGCCATGCCTACTCTGTGGGTGAAGTAAACATAAAATCTTCAGCTGCAGTAAAATGTCTAAGAATTTCCTTAGCTTCTGATATTTCGTGGGGATCACACGTACCAAACATATGTGGCACAGCATTAAAGAAACTAGGTTTTGTTAAGCGTATGATAGGAAGGTCCTCGGATGAAAAAGTCAAAGAGAGATGCTACTTCGCTCTAGTTAGGCCACACCTCGAATTTGCCTAGAGCATATTGGACTCTGCATTGAAAGAATGAACCAAAAAGAAAATTAATAAAGTAGAAAGAAAAGCTGCACGCCTCGTTGGAAAAAAAATTCCGACCCGGTTATAATGTTTATGCATCATCTTGAAGTGTAAAATGGTAAATATTCAAATAAAATAATACAGGAAATATGGTACACATAATATAGTAAATTTTTCTTAGTTAATTTTATATTTGTGGAAAATTTGGAAAATTGCTCGTCTTATTTCTTCATCACGTATATATTCCACTCAATTTTGCAAGAATCTTTGGATTTTATACATTTATAATAGTTTTGATATGAAATCTAATATTATTTACACGTGACATTTATAAGTCAAAAGAGGTTAAATTCTGAAATGTACTTTTTCGAGGGATTTCATGAGTGTTACAGTAGGTACTTTTTAAATGTTTATGGAAAAAAATTTGGGAAGCAGTTACACTTTTGAAAGAGGTGGAGTTCCATTTGTTGAACTGTTGTTCATGGTTACGCGCCGCAACCGTTGAAGTTGTTTATTAATAGGTATTCATATGTGGCATAGAGGTATTATCTTACCTATTGTCACCCCACCTCACTGAAAAAAAGGTACCTATGCGTAGGTATAACAAAACAGACGTGTGATAGTGGTATGACGGGAAGAGGTAGACTGAGACAGTCTACCTCTTGTGAATGTGGTGTAAAAGTGACTGATGAAGAGGAATATTTGGAATCTTTTGAGTGGACAAGCTTGGATTACGCAATGTATGAGTCTAAAAGAAGCGAAGGTGGTTTATAAAGATAGGGAATCACGGAGGAAATTATGAAAAGGGAGCTAATATTCTAGGGCCTCAGAAATTACCAAATCTATGACTTTGCGTGCCCCGAAAGGGAATTGTGTGAAGTGTATGTTGTGACCCCACCTCATTGACTTTTAGGTCCCGGGGAAGGACACACAGAGAAAACGATAAACACTGGTGTTAATTGGGACTACCGCCGGCTGTGCGAGAAGTTGAGGACGTGGTCAAAAAATAATAGCACAGACACACTCGGGGAAGTTGCTTTCAATCGTAAAATATATTTTTTAAATGACAAAAAATACAGTAATTATCCACGTTCGTGGAAATTCTTGCTGCTCAGAATTAAGCCGAACAAAAATCATTTTCACACCCTTCCTCAACGTCAGCTTTCAAAACAAAAAGAAGGAAAAGAAACGAACCCTCTTCATTTCGGTGCACGTCATTTTATATCCTGGCAATCAGTCAGCGCCGCCAGTGTCCAGTTAAGCAGACGAAACGGACGAGAGGAGCAGAAGCAGAAGAAAACGAACAAGTGTCTTGCGAACTCCGCTGCAAGACGCCACACTATATGATATGAATACGTATTTATTGCGGGAGTGGGTAAAATATCGCTGAAGCTGCTTTAAAATCTTAGCTTATAAAGAATTAGATATGGAATTATTTGATGGAAAATCCAAGTGTGTGCGCAAACGGAAAGTTTTCACGAACTGTGAAGGTAGGTTGAGTGAAATTTCATCTCACCTAGAAAGCAATGAATTTGGTCTTATTTTAACGAAAAATATCTTACTCTTCCAAAGATACCAAAATATCAGTCCCTTACCGAACTATTTCCCGGGATTTTGGACAAATAATACCAGCCCTTTTACATGGGAAATGGTACGATTAGGCACTCCAGAGAGACCTTTTTTAAAAGTAAGGAATTTCTAACTACTAGATCTCGTCAAAAAATGAACAGGGTATAGTTTGTATGTTTTATCGACTATTTTATAAAATAAATCACGTTATCACCGCAGTAATTTTTTCAGAATCGCTAAAAACCTTCCGCTGTGAGGGAATTTTGAGCGTTCCGCGTAAAATGAGTCAAATCAAAGACTTGCGTAAATATTTTTATTTGATTACCCAGAACATCAGTAATATACTACTATATTATTGCACTATTAATAATGTAGTATTTAACTCATGCTTCCTACATCTGCTTAAATTAGAACGTGTAATTCAAATATGGTCTCCATTATGACTAGAGAACTATCCCGCTCGAACTACCTTACAAGTGGAAATAAGTCAAATTTAGCCATGACTACAGAGAGATAAGGGTATTCCCGCATGGCTTAGAGAAAGAACAGTTAAACTAACCTCAATCTCTATCTTAAAAATTAGTCCCCTACTGCCTGGAAAACAACCCAACTGGAAGTCATCAAGATCCGTCCGATAAGTTAGACGGAGAAATAACGGGAGCGCTTCGTTAAATTCCTGACGAGGCGTGAAATTGCGCAGCGAGGGAGTTTGGAACATCTCCCGTCTTTTCATCTTCTCATTGGCCGATCCAAGTTTCCCTTTATGCGTCGATTGCGCATCATACATCGAGAACCAAGCCGTTGACAGGATACGTGCTATTCAGCAACTCCCTAAAGAGAATGACTCCCCTTCACGGTCGGCGCGCCGAGTTTCCTCAACTCCACTAGTCCAGCGTGGAAGTTATGAGTTGTGTTCGATAACGTAAGAAAAGGTCGCATCCTCCTTTCCTGGAGTGTCCGGGATGGAAGCATTTGAGATGCAGGTGACGTAGAGCATAATACGAGCCGCGGGCGTAGAAGGACTGGGGAAGAAAACTCAATGAAACCTCAAGGCCTTGTCATTGCTTGAGTTCCTGGATCTCCTCAGGAGAACGTATCTTGTGACCACCAGAACGAGTGATTTTGATCACCCGTCCACACCTCGGAGTATCGTTAAGAGATGATCTCAGCGTCGGTTTTAACGGCAAACCTCCGGCTTAATGACTTTAGGCCGCCTCATTTACACCTGGATAAACATCGAAATTTTTATAATAATAATAATATAATTCAATTCAGGTATTACAAAGTAGTGCAGAGTATTTAACCCGTATGGATGGGCCTGTAATCAGATATCTCAAATCAGATAATTCAAAATCAATAGCAATAAACAAAACACGATGAAGATTTTGCAATCAAATGTTTAGCAATCCAGTTAAGAATTAGAAACTAATATGAAAATTGACTGAGAGAAATGTAGAGTGACAAACAGTGATAACGAAATAGGAGAGACATACATATGTGGTCAGATATACTTAGTATAACAAGAAGAATTTTTCTATAAAAAGCTTCATTTTTCCACTCAGAACCACTTGGTAATAAATACATTTTCAGAACTTCTAAGGCGGCTTTACGTATGGAAGTTGACTTCTACGGGAGTGGCTAGTGTAGCGATAACTCGAATCGTATCGCCACTTGCAAGGCATCGTCCTGATACACTTACCTTCCTATTTTCCCTACGAAATGGATGACGGAGGTGAACAATGAGTATAGTGTTTACGAAAGTCGCCGTAATTTGGCAATAATGGCGTTCTTATATCGCTGTTTGAGTCTCGTTGTCATTCGTTCGTTTAATAAATTCGTATTAATTACATTCACGGTGCATTATTGCATCGTATTAACTATGATAATTGGGACTACAATAATTGTTATCTAATTAGATATGAGTCACAAAGCTGGAGGTTCTTTAGCACTTAAATATTTTCGATTGCAAATACATGTTTACATGCCCAACAATGAGCCCGCCTCCTACTAAGTTACTTATTCGTTGTTTACATTTTAAATTTCCGTTAGCTGCAATGTCACGAAGATTTTATTGGATGCGATTCGCTTTTATCGCATAATCGATATGCAACTTGCTGGTATAATACACCGAAAAAAAAGTATTCTAAAAATTAGCGAAATCCTCTATATATATTAGCGGATTTTCCGCTACTATATGGTAACCAAAGTATTCCTCTAAGTATAAGAGGAATTTCCTCTCCAGAGAGGAAACCTCTCATACTTAGAGGATCGTGTTCAGTATAGAAGGTAATTTCCTCTACAATCCAGAGGATTCCTCTCAAAATTGCCTCTACTTTTAAGAACAATCCTCTCAAAAATTCTTCTACTGGAACTAGAACTCTGGAACTGATTTTATATTTCTGATTTATTCTGTTTTGGGAGCCAAATACAGAGCACGATGCCATTTTGCACGCACAAAATGCCGCTCGCGGCGCTCGCCTCATCTCCCCTCATTACGGTTTAAAAGACTACAGCACTTCTGTTGATTTTGGATGCCAACCATGTGCTCCTTTCCACTTCATACATGACGTCTTCCTTTTAATCCTTTTATTCCTCTCAATCCAAGAATAATAGTCTTGTATTGAGAGGAATATTGGGAGAGGAACGTCATCTAGAATGCAAACATAGATCCTCTTAAGGGAAGAGGAATATTCTATGAGTAAGAGGAAATTTTGAGAGGATATGGAAAGAGGAACTGTCCTTTACATTTTAGAATATTTTTCTTTCGGCTTAGAAGCCAGTCTATCTACCTTGCAAGTGCGAGCCTCGGTCGATTATTACCGCTGTCGATATCACCACCTACTGCCATGGTAGTCCGTGCTTACACATCGAAGTTTCGATTGTAAGCGACTTGCAAAGCTACTGTCATGGAAGTGACTTCCATGACTTACACTGTAAGCCCGTCTTTATTTTTCCTGATTCTCCTGCTGTTCGTGTTATCCGGGTGACGTCACGCGCAGAGCGGGCTAATTTAGATCACGTGAACATTCAACCTTGTATTATTGTTGCCATGGTAATTATAATTTTGTACCTTTGCAAATGCTTTATCCCATTCGAAAGAAAGTGTCAACCGAAGCGTTATTTGTACTTGTCCATCACTACACGAAACGTCACATTTTCGACGAAATCATGATTTTTTCGCATCACCTCGCCAATTTCATGAACGCTGCTCGCTTCTCCATTGTTTTCAGTTGACGGTGTAATCGCTGTGGGGCGCTTTTCGTTAATGTCCTCGAAATTATTTTTTTACCCGCGTTTAAAAGCCCGACGCGAGAAATTTGGCAACGCCGCTTCGGTCTCGAATTAATAAGGGCGGCGTAGGATACAGCGCTCATTAATTGGTTTGCCACGCTGCACACATAATTGAAAACGCGAGGGAAAAGGCGAAATAAACCAGAGATTGATGTCCGCGGGAAGCGTGGCTGTATGACAAGGGCTTTGTTTAAACGGATGACCGCGATATCCTCGCATTGTGAGACCTGGAATATTGCATTCGAAATTTCCGTTTGTGAGGTTTGATATTGGTGCGGTTGACGAACTGTCAAATTAAATTTTATGCGGGGGATTCTTCGAATAGGGCTAGGATAGTAGAGAGGTTGTTTTTCTGACCATATATTACATATAAACCTTTATTTTAATCGAGAATAAACTGCAAATTAAAAATGAAAATTATTAAATCGGCATCTTTATATAACCCACTGAATCACATAATCAGAGTAACCAACCATTGAGATTGATGGAGGGATATACCTTAATATTTGTTTATTAACCATTGTAAAAACATGAAACGTAAAACTTCCCGATCGTATGAAAATCTGTAAATACATAATGGAATTATTTCGAAATAAATGTCAAATATATTTATAATATATTATTTATAATACATTATTTATAATATATGGTATACCATAAGGTAATTTGAGCGAAATATCATTTCACCTAGAAATAAATGAATTTGCTCTCATTTCAGAGAAAAATATCTCGGCCCCTCAAAAATACCAAAATATCAGACCCTCACCGAACTACTTGCGGAGATTTTTTGCCGACAAATACCAGCTCTTCTGCATGGGATATAATACTATTACTACAAGCTCGTAAAGTGGGGCTGGTGGGTGTAACGATATTTTCGAAAGTAATAGTACGTGCAATCCCAAGGAAGATTATTAAAAAAAAATGAGGAATTTCTAACACCTAGATCTCGTCAAAAAATTAACAGTGTGTAGTTAGCATGTTTCCTTAGCTTGTTTGAAATTGAATCATAATGCCACAGAAGTAAATTTTTCAGAATCATAAACAAACCTTCCGTCGTGAGGGAGTTTTAAACGTACCGCGCGAAAAAATGAGTCAAGTTAAAGACTTATGTAGATATTTTCGTCTCATTTCTTCGAATTTTCGTCATGTAAAAGTATATTATTTCACAATTATCGACTTCATGCTTCCTAAAGCTGCTGAAATTAAAACGTAAAATTCGAATGTGGTCTCCGTTAGGACTGGGAAAATATCTCGCTCAAACTGTTTCAAGGCTGCGTGTTAATTTGGCTTTAAATTGCTAAGAAACCAAATCGGTAACATGCAACTTTTTCAATTTTATTAAGGTAGTTAGAGCGAAATACCGTTTCACCTAGAAATCAATGATTTTGGTCTCATTTTAAAGGAAATATATCACCCTTCCATTGACACAAAACATTCAACCCCTTACCGCATTACTTTCCGAGATATTTGCCAGAAAATACCGGCCCTTTTATATGAGAAATGGCACATGTATGAACTCCAGAGAGACCTTACGTAACAATTATCCTACACTGATTTATCGTCACAAATCAATAATATGTAGTTAGTATGTTTTCTCAACTATTTTTGAAAATTAATCATACTGTCACCGCAGTAAATTCTTCGAGAACACAAACAAACCTTCCGTTGTGATGGAGTTTCAAACGTACCGCGTGAAAAAAAGAGTTAAGTTAAAGACTTATTTAGATATTTCCATTTGAATACTTAAAATTTCTGTCACTTAAAACTATATTATTGCACCGTTAATAATGCAATGTATAATTCGTGTGTCATACAGCTGGTGAAATTAAAACGTGTAATTCGAATATGGTCTCTATTATGATTAGGGAACTATCTCGCTCGCTCTACCTTAAGTGGACATATGCGAAGTTTTACGCCAATCTGTACATATACGAAAATCGTTCCGACCACCTTAATACAGTGCACTTAGAAACAGACGCGGAGCATTTTTTATGTGCGCTAGACAACAATGGAACTTGGATAATCGTATCTCCGATTGTTGCTTCTTTGTTGATTTTCAGTCGAGGCGTCAAATACGATCAATATTAAGTTTCTAATAACCCTTTCGTAAAAATCGTACTATTTTAATGTCGCATTTCGAATAGAATTCGATATCTATTGAATAAATATTCGGCCATGGCTATTGTGTACCTGTAGAATTCTTCTTACGGGTAAGTTTCCAAACTTCTCGCCTTCGAAAGGCGTCCAATTCTGTTCCCTCCGTACTTTCTCCAGTGGTCTGATGTGTACCGATCTGTAATGGCTTCAACATCTTCAAATGAAAATTTAAAAAAAACTTGCCGAAAGAGGATAGAGAAGAAAACTTGGGACATTCAATCTTAGAGTAGATGGCTGCAGACTTAAACTGTCAGTGAGCATTTCAAATCAGAATTCGTCGTTAGCAGATCGTCGAAATGATTCCGACGGTCGAAATTCGTCGTTGGCCTCTCTTGTATGTTTCGGGGAACCGTCCGTTTGGTGCGTGACTCGAATCGAGCATTCAACTGTTGTTTCCCCTCGTCTCCTTTTAAAGAACTCTGAAACCAATTATGACGGGAGCGAATCGTATCGTATGGCCGGGAAGGCTTTCCTCCAAAGTCGGACGAATAAATCGAAACGATGCAATCGGAATAAATTTTCGATCGGTCTGGATGTTTTCGCTCGTGAGTCACGCCAAAAAAAAATCATGCCGTGAAAGCATTCCGAATCGTTAATGGCGCGAGCCGAACGTGTCATTATGAATTCGACAAGTTAATAAATACCAGTGGGCATTGATTCGGAGAATTCGACTTCCAGGTATGGAGGTGTGCGATGATGGCAGTTTGGCTGGATATTCGGCGTGTGTTGGAGGTGAGATGGTGGCGAATTGATCAATTGTTCGTTTCATTTGCATCAAACATTTTTAGTTCCGTATTTGACGGCGTGTGCGACACTCTCCCATTTTAGTGGAACATAAATTTAAAGCAAATAATAATAGATGACTTCTTCGCGAATTAAAGTCAATCCCATTTTGATTTCATTTTTGCTTTTGAATGATCCACCTAACATGGTTACCGCGCGCAGTTTTCCGCGATAAATTCAATAAATATTGAGAGATGATGAGAATGAGAATGAAATGAGATTATTCTGTCGATTAAAATATTTGAAAATTTCTCGAGTTTCACGCCGGATTTAGTAATTGGCTGCTGCCAACGTTTCGACTCATAACTTTTTCGTCATCGTCAGGGAATTATTCAGTGATAAATAAATATTCTTGCGCTTAGAAGGAATCATTTTCGCTTTACATTTATTTTTTTTTCCTAAAAGTCATTTCAGCTCTGCGAAAATTCAGCTACTAATGCTTAATATTCTCGCCATATTAATTGACCAGTTGATTAGTAGAAAGTTACTGATTGTTTATTTTAATGTATTTAATTGTTGCTTTCCATTTGCGGCTCTGGCGGGCGGTAGAGTAAAAGGTGAAGAACATTATGCGTAGTTTGGCTAGAGGACGTCAAGGTCCTCGTGTCCAAGGTTATAGGGACCTTGAACCACCTCACCTCAAAATAATAGAGAGAAGACGCATATCCATGTAGAAGATGACCTTAAAAAGTCATAACAAATTTCCACGTCAATATTTTTTAAAATTTTTATAAATAACCCTCGAACCTAACGTAATCCTCCTAGCCTTCATGAACAACTGACGAATTTTCAGAAGTTGCAGGCCGTCAAACTTCGTATGTCCGCATGTTCACTTCAGTCACGAAGCGGAGTTATCTTGCGTGTCTACGCAGGCGTGATAGGCGCTCGAAATATTTTGAACTACAATAAGAAATTCTGTGTGATTTATCTTTACGATAACAACTCCGTCCATAAATGATATCTGTCATGTCTACGTAGATAATGAGTTATTTACTGGTAAAGCTGCTAACGGCAGCGAAAGAGCCGTCGATTTAATGAAAGAGGGAGCAAGAGAGAAATAGAGAGCGACGTAGAGCCGGCAACACTGTTGTCTTTAAGCCCTATGCTAAAGTAAAAAAGTGGAACGCACTGTATTAACTGGAAGATTCATCCTCGGCTATACTCTGTTTCCCAACTGATGGCGGCTGGCCTTGAGTACGCTGTTGTGCCTTTCACTCCTCCAGCCAATCACGATAGAGCATTATGTCATGCAATGGGGAAGGAACTCTCTGACTATCGTGGAGCTCCCTTCGGTAACGAATCGTCTCTGTTGCCAAATTTACTGCGTTTGTGCCTGCGTGCAACTATTTGCCAGAACTGACAACGCTGTTCGGCCGCCGCGAGCCAGAGACTATGGCTGAAAGGGGAATTCCAACCATTGGCTACTCGCTATCTGACGTCTACCTGCCATGCGTTCGAAAAAAGGGCATAGTTCGCCGCGAACCAAAAAAGTTTGAGATTCCTTAATCAAGAAGAGCATTGCAAGGACTGATTTTTGAAAAAAAAACTAATTATTTTAGGCTCGTAGCATGAAATTACGAATGAGGCACGGCAGCAGTCTTTTCACGGCGCGCGTTTCCCTTTAATCGACTCGAACGACGACGCGATGTCACCTTCACCATGGTTGATCTGTCGCCCCATTCATCCTCGATGTGTCAACCCCATTCGACCCTCCCCTCCCATCCTCCTCCCGCAAGCGATCCCACGCATGCGCTGTGCGCTCCCCACACGGCTGGACCCTTTTCCCCTATATCTTTTGAGTCCCTCAGGAACACATTTACAGCGGAGCGTTGACTGATTGGCGGTCAAAAGGAAACGTCTCCTTTTCAACATCTGCCCCCCAGTGCTGACGACAGAAGGGGTAAATCGGGGACATCTAGAGGGAATTTGTCAAAATTTCGGGAATCTAAAATGAGAGATCGTGCCGGAAAATTAACGTAGATAACTATCCACTAAGTGAGTCAAATCAAACAAGCAATATATATTTTTATATATTTGTAAGGAAACTTGAATTCCGGCGATAATTTGAATATAAAATTGAAAAGTTGAAGTATGTTTGCTTAAAATATAAATAGGTCGAGCACCAGACGGTGAAACGTACGTAACTCGAACATATTTTTGACGGATGTTCGATAATCGAAAATAATTTCGATTTCCATTTATACTCTGAATATTTATCGAGCATTGTTACCATGATTTCCTCGCGATCGAAATCATCATAATTGGAAACATTTTTCAGTCATGGTGGATTGTCGAAGCTTGCGTTTTTTTCTGCTGAATACTTTTAATTACTCAGGGACACAACATGTTCAATATACCCTTATTTTTTTATTTGATATACATTTCCCAACATTTCCGTGGTGCAGTTCTTTTTCAAATTTTCTCTGGACGGAGAATAGTCATCCACTAAAAATCATAAGACGAAGGAGGATCCACGTGTTCATTTGGCTACCGATTTGTGCTCAATCAGCGGTCAATATTTCCATTGTCGAAGTTTCCTTGTCCTACCTTATTGATCGTCGCGGTCAATTGGCCCTCAGTGAATAGGAACAGTTCGCGTCTTTAATCTTCTTTGGTGTGCAAAGTTAATTAAATCCGTCGTCGACCATTCAAGGCATGAGACGAGGTGTCTCTATGATCATGTAGTGTTAAATGGGCTCATTTTTAAACTTGCCATGGTTTCGATCGAACGATATGAGTATAACGATGCCTACGACACCAGAAGGTGCCATCCCATCATTATCACGTACCTTCACGCGGGACGGAAGGAGTACAACGGAAATCAGACGGAGAATAGACCAAGCTAAGAAAGCGTTCATGGGAAAAAGACAAATGCTATGCTCAAAGAATGACGCGATTTTCAGTTTAGTTCCCCCTAAAATCGGCGTCAATCATGGTTGCTAAAAAAATGTATCCTTCACTACAGGCGCGACGATGATGACCAGATATTGAACGTTGACGATCTGATTTCCATTTGCCAAGAAGGAAAATATGCGCTCTCCAGTCTGATGAGAAATTGAACAGCCCATCGCAAAAGTCATGCAACAGGACCTCAAGGGTGGCTTTCAAGGTAGAAAGGAAATTAATTCGTCTCGCATCTTGAAAACCTTCTTGTGGAGCACAGCGCCCTATGGATCGGAAGCATGGACCTTCGGAAAAGCTGACCAGAAGAGACTAGAAGCCTTTGAAACATGCTGCTGGGGAAGATGCTGAAGATGAAATGGACATACAAATAGAATTAATGATAAAGTTTAAAGAACAGTAGTAGAGGAAAGGAAAATATGGAACACTCAATAGTAAAGAAAAACAAGATGGATCGGACACACTCTGAGACGCAATGGGTTTGCTAAGTACATAATTGTAGGCAAAATAGAGGGAATAGTCCCCAGAAGAAAACCCAGGAATAAGTTCATGGACCAAATAAAGAGGAAAGTACATAGGAAGAGATACCAGGAGGTAAGGGAACTAGCATTAGATAGGGAAGGGTGGAGGACTGCAGTCAACCAATCTTAAGATAGAACGACCAATTATGATGGCAATATTTATTGATTATCAAACGTACTATTTTGTGTATTTTAATGCACGGTCTTTATTGCGCTTTGCAAGTGCTATATGTTGTAGTTGATTTGCGGGATCGGGGAATAAAGTTCTTTGGAATAGGAGCGGCTAGATAAGGATTTCTGTGCTTCTATGATGAAAGCATTCTTTTTTCCCCGTGAACATTAAAATACATGAATCATTCTTCTTATATCATCTTCTTTTTTAAAAAAATTTGAGTTTGGTCAGAATTTCGACTTGAGAAAATTCCCTCGCTCGAGTACATTATAAATCGCTTTACCCCCCGGGCGATTCAATTTGTTGCCGACAGAGGGGAGGGCAATGCGGGGCCAAGAATCGGAAATGGGGAAGAGAAGCGTCGGATATTGGCCGGATGTTATTCTCGGCGTGTGTTATTGTGGCGGTGTGGAGGGGGAAAGAGGGAACTGAAGGGATGCGGCAGGGGGTGTATATGGACCTCGGGTGGACTGGATGCTAGGCGTTAGGGTCTGTAGTGAGTTATTGCTGACATATGAGAGAACCCGGTTTGTATCGTAGGAGTTAATTGAAGGTTTTTTCTCCCTATTTCCACCTATCTTCCTAATATGTGTAAGTATACATATTTTCTGTATGTATTTGTAATCATTTTATGCTGTATTAACTTATGGGACATTTTGATATTCAAAGGTTTAAAGAAAATATTATTCATTACGTATAGGATATGTCGGAATGTACAAATGGGGATGGATGGAGAGGGCGCTTGCTATGGTGGCCAAAGCTCAAAGCTGTAATGTGGGCGTGGTCTGTCCGCCATCTTTGTCAACCCTATTTCCGGTGTGAGCTTACGGGCTGATTAGCTAATTTTGAAATTTTACGATGATTTCCTCGATAACTACTCAAACATAAGCACTCATTTACTTCTTTATTATGAATTCTACTGAAGTATATTTTTCCAGTATTTAAATAAATTATAATCCGCATTCCCAATGAAAACTAAGATAAAGTCGAGGAGAATCCTTGGCACTAAGTAATCAATATATGTTTGATGAGTTACTTTCCTTAAATTTTGTACATATGGTGGATATTCTTGCTTTACAACTGCTAGAATCCTTTTCAAATATCTTTGTGACTGAGAGGCAGACCTAATAATTTTGGGGGTGAGGGAAGAAGGCACGCGATTTCGCGAAAACCAACCAGAATGCAGAAGGCCGAGCCTACCCTCACGGAAATTCAGTCGCTCTCAGACCTCCGTAATGTTAGCTTCGCGAGTTGGCTAGCTGTATTGCCAAACCTCCGTTGTATTCTTTCGTTTGATATGCTGCGGTTACCTGCGGAGATGTTCCAGAGAGAAAACATGGCAACGTCCACCTCCCTAGTGTCTGGAAGGCCCGACCTCCTGCCACGACTCCGCTCGAACCGTTCCGAGCACGCACGAAGGCCTGTCGCAAAGATATTTGAAAACAATATAAATTCATCCATTCCGTAGTGCCATTGAAATGATAGTCAGGAAAGAGCAGGGACAGCCAATGCGGCTGTTATTTCCATTGTCAGGCTACAGTATGATGACGTAATGCGCTCTCCATCTCCCTCTATGGAATATACGCATCTACATCTCCATAATACCCCGCGAGCCGCCGCATGGGCGTGTGGCAGGGGGTGTTATGTCACCAGTCGTGTAAAGATGTAAGTTTTTGGAAGATGAAGTGGTGACAGGTATTATACAAAGGAAAGCTGAACGCTTCGTTAAAAACTGCTACGAACGAACATATAGTGTCTCATAACTGTTGGAGGGTTTAACCCTTTGAGCACGGCATGACGTGATATCACGTCATGGTTGTCTTTACGCTGGTGCAGATGACGTGATATCACGTCATAGGTGCCGTGAATATTCCAGCTTTCACTAGGGGGCCTAGTGAAAGTTCCCTTGTTCAAAATGGAACATTCACGGTACCCTTGACGGGATATCACGTCATCAGCCATGACAAAGCATAAAGACAACCATGACGTGAAATAACGTCATGCCGCCTCAAAGGGTTAAGATGGGGGCTCCTAGAAACTCGGAGGCTACACGCTAGGCTTCAGTTGCTTGAGAAATTCAGAACTGATATTTTTCAGAACGACACAGAGAATATTATAATGACGCCTCAACTACATCTCTAGGTCTGAATGGAGAGATAAAATCAGAGAGATACACTGCCGAACAGATAGATACAAGAATTCATTCTTTCCGCGCACGATGAGCGACCACAATAATTAATGAGCTCCACTAAATATTCTCCCATAATACATGTCACCATTCCGCCTTCCAAAACCTTACATCTTTACACGGCTGATGATAAAACACCCCCTGCCATGCCCATGCGGCGGCTCGTAGGGTATTATGTAGATGCAGATGTAGATTTTTATTCAGAAAACTTGAAATGGATTACATTAGTTTTTAACGGTTAATTGGGTCTGGAAATCACGACAAATTCGACCGGTCGACCTTCATTATAAAAATTAGATCAATTTCCCATTTAGCCAGCCGTCGGGGCTGGGCAGCGTCGATCGTAAAGAGATAAGTATTTAATAGACTTGGGGAAGGTCTGGGGGAGGAGAGTATAATGGAAGTGTTAGAGTGGGGTTGAGAAAGCCAAGGATTAGCTGAAGGGAGACAGGGAGGAAGAGGAGGGTGCGAAGATACAGATCTGAAAGGGAGGGACCGGAACCCTAAGGGTTTCGGATGGGTGAGAGGGGTTGAATTGGACCCCTTATTCCTTGTTGGTTGTGAGTGGAATCGAATGGTAGCGTCCATTCCTCCCCCAAATTCTGTTTTCCTTCGTATCGCACCCGCGTCAAAAGGGGGGAGGGACGAGGGAATGCGCAAGCGGTGCCGGAAGTCGCCCATATTATAGCCCTCGTTATCGAAAGGATGGGTGCAATTCGCGAGAGCGATCGGGAGGTGACGTTGCCTCGATTATTTGATTAACGAGACGGAGAGTCAAGTGCCCCGCGGTCGTATTTCGATCGGTCGATTTTGAAAATTTGCCGTTTGATTTCGAGAGATGATTATTCAAGATTTTGCCGGAAGCTCGGATCGGAATTTATCCCCACTTACGGAAGGCCGTGAATGGAACATTGTGCGTCGGCGAAACGATGGGTAAACATTCTGGTCAGTAGGTAAGCGTGTAGTAGGTTCTCAATAGTTATGGCTGAATTTTTTAACGTATTGCGATCCAGTTCGTAAAAAAATGCTATATTCGTTAAACATAGCGATCCAAATCGTGTATATTTCGGAGCAACTCCGAGAAAGTCATTTGGACGCCTCACTACATCTCTGGGTCTGATAGAAGCAATGAAATAAGAGAGATACATTTCCGAACAGATAGGTGCAAAAATTCCTTCTTTCCACACAATATAAGTGACTATTATAAAACCGGACCTATAACACACCCAAAATACAGTTCCCTGTTTTACCTCCCAAAACCTTATCCTTTTCAGAATTGGTGTCTAAAACACTCTTTGCGATGCGCCCATGCTGCGGCTCGCAGGGTAGTATGTAGATTTATGTCATTAAAAACGAAAGCTCTTCACAATGCAGTAATTCAAGAACAAAAAACGTATCAATTTTCGACGCCGTGACTGAAAATCAACAACAGCGGATGTGATTTTCGAGGTTGTTTTGTTGTTTGGCTAGTATCAAGTCTGCCTTCCATCTCTTCCTTGCTCAGTATGCTGGCTAGTGCATAGGTTCTTAGGCAATTCGAAAGCGAGTGTAAGACTTGAATGAATTGTCTTTATTTCGTAGTGATAGATCTGATCGACCATGGTTCCGAAAACTTTGTGAATGTTAGTATCGATGTACCCGTGAGGCGACAATCGACCAAGTTGCCTGCGTTTCCGTTGCTGAAATGCTTGGCAGCCATTGAGGTTGATGGAGAGGGTATTGCGTCATCAAACTGTTGCCAGACTACCGATATAACAATTATATTGTTTTACCATGCTCTTTCTTTACTTTCCTTTGGATGGCATGACGAAATGGACGAATAAGCGGACGTAAAGTGAGGATATTCACCATCTGTTTGAAACTTTACGCAAGTATGTCGTGAAATCAGTCTTTTATCAGAGCGACGCGGAGAGTATTATCATGACGCCTCAATACATCTCTATGTCTGACAGAAGCGATGAAATAAGAGAGACTCACTGCCGAACAGATAGGTACAATAACTCGTTCTTTCCGCGCACAATAAGTGGCCACAATAAAAACTGAGCTCCACAAAATACACTCTCATAGTACAAGTCACCATTTCTACTCCCAAAACCTTTCCCTTACATCTTTACATAGCTGGTGTCCTAACACCCCCTGTGACACGCCCATGATACGGCTCGCAGGGTTGTAAGTGGATGTAGAAAAATGGATTGGCAACTTAGTACAATGCGTTATACTCGATTTTAACTCAGTTTTCCCTGGAATTGCGGATTGTTATTAACTGATGTGAATGGAACAAACTTGTACGAAGAATTCAAATTAAAGAAGTAAACACGCTGATTTCTACTGATCTATGGATGGAAAAAGTTGTCAAATTGCAAATTTTGCGCGTCACTCCGTAAGCGCAAAACGAAATTCGGGGTTTACCAAGATGGTGGACGTATTGTACGAGACTGCATATTGAAGAAGTAAACGCACGCTAGTTGATACTAAGTTGTGGTTGAAAAAAACATGGTTGAATTGCAAAATTAGCACGTCAGCCCGTAAGTGCAAAAGGAAAATCGGGGTGAACCAAGTTGGCGGACAGCACACACGTTACAGCTTTTTGAATTGGCCACCAATGCTAGCGCCCTCTCCATTAACCTTAATGACGAATATCCTTGCTCTGAAGCTCTCAAATATTTTATGTATTAGAATAGATATTATAATAATGGCAAAAACTTGAGAAAAATATTATGAGTAGTACTTCATAAGTTATGTTGAAATGATTTTGATCGAAATGTACCCTTGGGGTGAAGATTGGCATCCGTTGCGTATATGCTCAAGGGATGAATGATGAGAAGCCAATGACTATTGAAACATAAATCTTTAACTTAATGCTATGGATTATACTCCATTTTACCTTATTTTTACCTGGAAATGCGGATTATTATTAATTTAAATAAACGAAACATTAATCTACGGAGAATTCATATTAAAGAAGTAAACACACGCTAAATCCTACTTAGCTATCGGCAAAAAACATGGTAAAATTGCAAAATTTTCCCGTCAGCCCGTAAACTCAAAAGGGAAATCGGGGTTAACGAAGATGCCGGACAGTCCACGTCCACGTTAGAGCTTGTAGCATTGGCCAACATAGCAAGCGTCCTCTCCATTCACATCAATGTTGGCAGCCAATTCTTTGGGAGGAGAAAGACATCCGTTTCATGCATTCTTATAGGTTGAATAGTAAGAAATGAACGTATGATATAACACGCGTCGCAACGCGGGTGTGGAAAGTGCAGCTGGATAATGGACCATCGGCGAATGCACGTGATGTGTGCGTATAAGAGAGCATAGGAAACTTGAGAAAGGTGGAAGCCCCCCCACCGGATCAATGCGCCTCCTCAAAAAACAGTGTCTCGGATAGGAAATAAAAACAAAATGGCGGAGGTATGTCGGTTGGAATCGTCGTTGGACGCAAAAGCGTCGCGTCGCGCGTCGTTGGGACGAATTTTGAGTTCCCGCTAGCAGCGCCGGCGACTCCGCGAGGAAAAGGGTCGGCCGCATTGTTGTCGCGGGCGGAAACACTGGATACACCCCGAACTCCCCGTGGAGAGGGGGGGAGTTCGGAGAAAAGAGTGCGTGGTAATGGCGTAATATAGGGGAGGAGTGTCTATAGTAACGGCTGCATGGAGACAGTCGCC
The DNA here is from genome assembly GCA_963169105.1 of Ceriagrion tenellum. Taxonomy (NCBI): domain Eukaryota; kingdom Metazoa; phylum Arthropoda; class Insecta; order Odonata; family Coenagrionidae; genus Ceriagrion; species Ceriagrion tenellum. The sequence goes on from OY720644.1 coordinate 61,387,957, forward strand.
CGTCGAAGACAATGAGAAAAAAATGCTTAAAGTAGAGAGAGAGAGAGAGACGGAGAGAAAGTTGGCTGTGAAATGATGATGTCTGGGGGTGTGAAGCATATATTGGCGTGAATATGGAAGACGCTGTGAAAAAGCTCTATTATCCGAGCTAATTGGGGGTGCTGGAGAGAACATAGACCTCTGGCGGAGTAATTCTGTAACTTTTCGAATGCTAATAGTCGACAAAAGAATGGGTTGCTAATGGATTGGATACTTATATGTATTCGTTATGTTTTATTTCTCTCAACTCATAGAGGTTACTATAGGGCGGAGTGTAATTAAAGGAATGGGTTGCTAAGGGATTAAACACTAATATTTATTTATTGTTTTAATTTCTCTCAACTCATTAACATTACTGTATGGCGGACAATAATAAACTTAAAACAATGGCGACAATTGTATGCAACTGGCTAAACTGGCAAAAATACATTACAGACATGTCCAATATTTGATTCTGCACACAATAATTATGGTTTTCGGACAATTTTGTAATGACCTCTTACCAAAATATCTATCATTATTCATATCAGCACAAATTTAGACATTGTGAAATTGTCTTCGCGAAAGTTCTTAGGTGTCGTCAAACTTTCCGTTCTGAGAAATATTTTCAAAGTGATCTCTGCGTACATAAACCATACGAAATGCACTCTTATGCTTGTATTAGAGACAGATATATTCCGTGTACTCGTCAACTTATAAAATTTATTTTTTAACGAAATTCGGTATGAAATAATGGTGCCTTTATGATGATCACGCAGTAACTTGACTGAAATGTCGTTATCCTGTACTTGGAGCTACTTACACGAAGGATCTTCCTTAAAAAATTAATATTCAAGTATTCAAGTCAATTGGTATTTTTATTTGGCACCAACAGAATTTAATCGACATTTTACCGCGGATGACGTAAGAAACCTTGCATTGATGTTCAGTGAAAAGAGTGCAAAGGATTTGTTTACTTTAAAATATTGCAAAATAAGGCTCTTTTTAGCTTTGATATTTTTTTTCTAAAAAAAAACAATATGTACCTTTTTCCCCAATTAAAACCTCCTCTGAGCTTCTGTCTTTTCGTCACCAGCGTATAGTATATTCCTTCTTGTCTGTCTCCATCTCTTAAGCTGTCTGGAGCGAACATCGTTTGCCGTGAAGTGCACGTTTTAATAATTTTTTTATGCAAACCGCGAAAAAATTCCGGGGAACACCTTTCATTTAAGTGCATCTGTTAATGCGTTGGAATTCACCAACGTATTGGAAATCGTAGAGAAATTGCATTTTAGATTTTTTCGCCTTAAAAAATGCAAGTTTTAACTTCTGTTTTCGGGACGGTATTAGAGAGTTGGGCGAAAATTTATGAAAATACTTTTTCAGAATCTTTGACTCGGTTTACAAACTTAAAAATTTTCAGTGCCGATTATAATAATATATGGTGTATTAATTCCCCTTGAAAATATAATCTGTGCATATGTAGTCGAACTATTACGAAATATATGTAATCTTTGATTAGGGTAAGTGTAGTAATTGCATTGAATTGCCAAAAAAGCTCAGCATTAAGGTACATTCTTTTTCACTTTTTTCTGTAGGTATTACAGATAGAACATGTCTGCAGATTTTCATGAAAATCTATCCTAAAAAAAGTGACCAGCCTAACCTACCGTGCTCCGAGACTCGCCAAGTCTCTTCCTCTAGTTTCGGATCCTCCAAAACTGGAGCGTTTATTCAGCCAAGTCTCGAATTCAACCGGGCCCAACACATTGTTTTTCATCTCGCCTTGCATTTAGTTGCCAAAAAAGCGAGGCTATAAGGTTCTTTCTTTTCACTGTTATCTGTTGGCTTGACTAATGAGAACGCGTGTGCCGATTTTCCTGAAAATCTGTCCGTAAACAAAAAAAAAAAGTCACCAGCTTAATCTTCCGGGCTCCGAGACTCGCCGAGTCTTCTCATCTACTTCCGGACTTCTCCTGAACGGAAACGTTTTCAGCCACGTCTCGAATACGACCTCATCGTTTTCCATTCTCTCATTTTTCCGCTACCTTACAGCATGTATGCACATCTTCTTGGCTTTGTCTATGTTCGTTAATTCAACTCTCGATGTCAGTGACGCGATTTCTTTTTCATGGTTGGACTCAGTTCGAGACAAATTTTAGTGCATCGAAATCTTTTTGCCTTTTTCTCGTCGTAAAATTTTGTGTATACTTTAATGAGCAGAGAATATTATAGCCACTAAGAATATGTTGGTGTATGCATTATTCAATTTAAATTAGCTGTAATGTTTATTCACGAGACGGAAAAACAAAAGAATAACATTTCAATTACGGAATATGCGCGAACGTTATGGAACACGTAAACGCGTAACACTGGTTGCATGCCCACCATGGGCCGCCCAAAGATTATATAACCATTGTAAACGGCAATTTATTAATGCTAGAGTGTCGAATATTGTCCATAAATGAAGAAAATACATATATCCAGGATAATATCTATATAAACTTCTACAGTTTGTATTGGGAAAAAAATAAATTTCTCCCCCTTAAAAAGTGAAAATATGGCACCCCTGAGGCTCGGATTATGGGGGTCGATTGAATCAAAATTTTGCGTATGTTATATTTACATCAAAAGGGAAGAAAAGCTTTCAGACCCATCAAATTCGAACAAAAATGAAAAATCTGGAAATTTGGGCCCACCCTACTTTACGGGCAGACGGTTGAACCTCAGGGATGAGTAAACGTGCCGTGGTTCCGATCTCTTTTCGATAATTCCGTGTCGAAGACAAGTGAAGAGCGGATTGCCCAAGTTGCGGAGATATTGTAAAATCTCACGGTGGCGTGGGCGGTTCTTGAGTGCACATTTTGGTATGCTTTATCCTAGGCGAAACCATCTTTCGGGTCATATTTCACTCGCTACGTTAGAATGGTTCATGCTTTATACTATAGAAATATTTAGGTAACAAATATCAGAATCTGCCATCTCTACCCTCAACATTAAGAGAATGGCGAAAACGTAAAGTCGGACAATCGGAATTTCAGCGCCGAAAACAGGGTCTTTTATATGATAAATCATCGTAAAAGTATACATAAGGATAGGAGGAAAATTCTTTATGCATCGCCAAACGCAGAAATGATCATTCTATCAAATTATTTTTATTTCGTTAAAATAAGATCACTCTACTTAAGATACAGCTTACTAAACCCAACGGACTCCACTTTTTTCCTGGGAAGTCTGTGTGCCTGTTAATGGGATGGAACTCATCATACAAGCAGTAGCAATTAAATCTCTATAAGATTTTTATTTTTGATTATTTCCCTCGCAGCAAAAAAAAAAGGGGGTCGAGCTTTTTCCCATCGACGCGCGGCATAAATGCGTGAAACTTTCGCGAATCGGAAAGCTCTTGAACTTTTCTTTTTCGATTTGTTCTTTTTTTACATTAAAAAATTCCTGTAATTCCTGTGCGAAAAGGGGTTGACGGGTAAATTCGCGGGGCGTTGATGAATGCAGATATCGGATTGATAAAGATCTCGTGGACGAGTTGGGCACGCAAAATTTCGAAGGAAACATTTTGCGGAAAAAGAGAGACTCCCTCTTTGATTGAGAGACGAAGCGATGTAAAACGAATCTGCTCAAATGGTCTGCGGCCGAAATGTAAAAACAATATCAATGTATGAATAAGCTTTAGATCTTGAAAATTTCAAATTACACCTTGAAGCACGCAAACATGCATCGGGTTAAATCATTATGTACTCTTATGCCCGTATTCATAGTCGTATTCCTAGGGGTTACCTGGGTATCCCCTGCCAGGTAACACGTAGGTGTCCCCTACGCAGAGCGATTCATAAACCTTACCTGGGTAGCACCCAGCCAGGGGACGCCTGGGTAAGAGATTTGGCAACAATCTCGCGGAAAAATGCATATGAACGGTTCCACTGAATGGTCCGCGATGTTTTCGATGCTCATTTTTCACCGTAACCAAGCACGCTATAAACAATAATATAGTATCCTGTCACACGATCTTGATGAAAAATGATCTAAGGAATATGAGAGAATGTTTACAATATTACTTAAATATTTATGTCATATGAATGGTGAGGACGACGAGGGTGGTTCAGTAGGCTCCCGTATTTGTAAACAGAAGATGTTTCTATGGAAAGTTGTTAATATTATCTTGCACTGTATTTAGTACAGTAGTATCAATTTGACCCACGCGGGGGCAGCAGTACTGCGTTAGGGGAGCTTTGGGTAAGCTTCATGTCTTACCTAGGAAATCGACGGCCTGGGGAAGAGTTAGGGGACGGCAGTCCCCTGGGCAGCGACTACGAATACCATTTCTGAGCGAAGGGGTTCCCCCACACCTGGGGGGCACCAAAGTAACGACTATGAATACGGCCCTTAGAGTATTCCTAGAGTTTTTCATCGTAATTAATAGCAAGAAGTATACTTAGTAATATTCAACCTGTTCATAAAACGTAATGGGTCCTCCGAATTTGACAGACCATGATGTATTAATTTATCCCCGATGTATATTTGTGTGCTTCAAAGTATATTTTGTAAATTTCAAGTTCTTAAGCGTTTCCATTCATTGTTACGCAAATTTTCGTTTTAAGCTTGAAAATTTTCTATTGTTGTACGGAAAATATAGGTTTTAAGTTTCGGAAAGAGTGTTGAGGAAGAAAATGTCAGTATAATACTGTTGCGGAATATTATTTACCTTTTGTTGGTGAATGTTGCTTTCAAGTTCTTGGTAAGTAGCAGGGATTAGTTGGTATTTCATCTAGATTCGTGTATATGGCAAGAATAAGGAATTTGTTGGACAATAATTTTTTTTTACAAACGATGATTTATATAAATATATATTTATATAAAATGTATAACTAAAAAAGACGTTGTGGGCTATGATAAGTGTACATTACACAAAAATGTAATAAACATATTTGATTGTAGCATTTGGTTATTAAAAACTTATTTATATCAGTGGAGTGTTGCTGATATATTTGCTTGAGAATCAACGTATGAGTTGAGTGCAAATTTATTTGGAAAAACCCAGCTGAACTCGCAACGCCTCACAAAAATAACGCGTTTAAGAGTCAAGCCAAAAAGTAAATTCGCTTTTTTTTATACTAAAAAATCGAGTGCGGGGCTCAAACTCGCATCCAGCTCTGGGAAGTCGGCGTGTGTGTTTGTGCGAGTGCCAGTCGAAGCATTCGATTGATCGCATTCCCCCTCGGCACCAGAGGCCGCCTCGTCTCTGCGAAGCCTTCGCTCTTTCTCGGCTGTCTGAACGCATATATACAGGAGAGGAGGGGTAAGCGGTAGGTATTGGACGTTTTTAAGGGCGCGTGAAAAATTTAAGAGCCTGCAGGCCCGGGAGGCAAACTGAAAAGGGGCGAAAATGTTGGGAGTGACATCGCTGGAAAACCGCCCCGGACGAAATAATAAAATGCTGCCGGGCCATTATCTTTTTCTATAGCTTGGCCTCGTCTCGAGTCGTACGGTACGGGATTATTTCAATGAAAATATTTCGGTTATTCGTCGTGAAATGAGGACGTATGGAGGTTCGGAATTTCGTGATGCTCCAATAAACCATAGGCTTCTTCGAAGTGCAAATAAGAAATCTTACGAAAGAGTGCAGTATATTATTCAAAGGATGGATTTTTTTACCAGAAATAAAAAGGTATCGAAATCCATTGCTTTTGTAAAACTCGGCAATTGAGTGCCATTACACCATGGAATCATTTCAATAAACATCGTTGGGATAACCCTTTGGCTTCTTCGAAGTCCAAATGAGGAATCATCCGAAAAGGTGAAGAATATTGCTCAAAGGATGGATTTTTTTACCAGAAATAAAAAGGTATCGAAATCCATAGCTTTTGTAAAACTCAACAATTGAGTGCCATTACACCATGGAATCGTTACGATAAACATCGTTGGGATATTCATCGTTAAATTTCGTTATATAGTGGTTCGAAATTTCGATATCCACATATGACCCTTTGGCTTTCTCACAGAGCTAATGATGAATCGTAAGAAATATCGAAGAACATAGCATCACTCTAAGAAAAGATTTATTACCAAAATAAAAAGGTAACCAGTCGATGGCTTTTGTAAAACTCAACAACTGGCTGACATTACGCCATGGAATCGTTTCAATAAACGGTTCGGATGATTTTCGTGAAAAATTTGTGTACATTGGTTCTAAATCACCCAAGCATAAAAGTATATTCTAGCGTTTAATCAAAACTTTTTCTGAGAAACTTAAAGTCCTGAAAAATGGAATGAAATAAAAGATAAGCTTCTTTCCGCCTATTTTAAAAGTAATTAGCGTATTACTGCCGTAATGGAAGTCCAAATGCGGTAGTTCCATGCAATTGGCGCTGCAGTTGGCTCCCATGGCTGGACAAATGTTGTTATAAGGATTATATTCGGGGAACAATCTGAATATTTAGTACCTTAATTTTTCTTTTCGACAGATTACCATTTTTATCAGCGGAATCTGGATTTTTTTAATAGAATTAATAAAAATGTGTAAATTAGTAGTCGTCTTGACTGCCGTAGTCAGAGCCATCTTTAACTGTGGCAAAACTGTGGCTCACTCCACCTGGCGTCCTATGCTAGATCCACATATTCCAAAAGAACGAACCGTGCTGTACGCTTTGAAAAAGCGGCCGAAACCCTGCATTTTTATTTGAGCTCCCGCTCTTCACCGACAACGGCATCTATCACGCAGATTCCCTCGTTAATCATCTCTCCCTTGATCAAGTGCTACAATCAGTAGAGATGACAGGTCGCTGTAGTGGTCTCGTTTCGAAAAAATAACAAGGCTTTACATAGAGCACGGAAAACAAATACGGACCGGGTGTTCCATTACTTTGAACCAATAACTGACACCCCTAAAAGGGTCTTTATTGAAACAGACCGGTGGTGTTTTTTTTTTTTTTTTACTGATTCAAACACAACTTTGTTCCTGCTTTTAAAATTACATTGACAAATGAGGATTGCTCAATTTTTTCGCGTCAATCTGTTGGACGCGGTCGTCGCCAAGCATGTGTGACAGTGTGGAATCCTGTGACGTAGACTGTCACGGGCTTCGAGATTAAACGTCACCGATTCTTTCTATGGCATTCGTGGCCCAATAAATACTCCCGCGATAAATTTTCACGAAATTATCAGCTTCTGACGGACGATATTCACGAACATGACTACTAAGTTACTCGTTAAAAATTGTAATATTTCCCCATTTTGCACCCATTCCTGCATTCTCGACATGAAACATAGTTTCAAGTCAATTTTGCGGAAATTTTGGCTCGGTTATGTAGCTTAAAATGCATGATTTTTCAATTCATATCAAGCAGTGGACAAGATGTCATATATTTCATTAGAATGGATTTAATTTTTACGAGAGATCAAAGCCGTTTTACAATTGGACCACCACATTAAAAAAAACCGTCTCTCACGTTGGTTTTATTTTTTTCCAAGCCCACCATCACTGCGCGTAGAAAACGGTAAGACTTCCCTGACAACGGAAGCTTTGGGGAAGGCTCGTGTCGAACGAAAAAAAAAACAAAAGACGTCTACGAACCGAAATCCCCCGAGAGAGACTTTTTGAATCCCGCTTGGTGACAGCAGTGGATAGAGGAGAAGGAAAAAAGAAATATACCTATTGTTACGGCTGCTCGTTAATGGCTTGGCGTCTTCGTGCTCGCATCAGACCGTGTAAATAATCGGCTTTCTCCATCTGCTTTCTTCGAAAGGATAAACTCCCCTGGGGCGGTCAAACGGAGCGTGCTGTTAAAGGCGGACGGGCTGCGTGAGGTGACGGATAGCTGGGCGTGGGTTCCTGTGGTCCATCCGGATTGTGGTTTTCCTGGGAAGATGTGATGAGCGGGTGGCATGGGGAAAGTGCTTGTAGCTTGAAGCAGCATGGTGAACAATGTTCAGAAAACCATTTATGGCGGTCTCAAGAAAACATTTTCTCGATTATATCTCGCACATCTGCCCCGAAGATTATTTCGGTTGACTACTGCTCCTCCACAGATATTTTCTCAAATCGGTCGGCACGCATGCTCGTCAGTGATAGGTAGGTGGATCCAATAATCAGAGGAAAATCAGAATCCTACTCATTTTTCTCATTAGTACCGATAATCGAATGCGATTCTTCAATAGAATGCGGAATGCACCCTTTACATGGTGCGAGTTTAATGCCCGTATTCATAGTCGTATTGCTAGGGGTTACCTGGGTATCCCCTAACCAGGTAACAGGGGTCCCCTACGCTGAGTGATTCATAAACCTTACCTGGGTAACACCCAGCCAGGGGACGCCTGGGTAAGAGATTTGGCAACAGTCCCACGCAAAAATACATATTAACGGTTTCGCTGAATGGTTCTCGATGTTTTCGATGCTCGTTTCTCACCGTAACCAAGCACGCTATAAACAATAATACAGTATACTATTACAAAATGTTGATTAAAAATGATTGAAGGAATATGAGAGAATGATTTCAATATTACTTAAATATTTATGTAATTTGAATGATGAGGAATACGAGGGTGATTCAATAAGTACTCGTGTTTGTAAACAGAAGACGTTACTATGGAAAGATGTTGATATTATCGTGTACTGCCATTAGTACAGTAGTATCCATTCGTCCCCCGCGTGGGCAGCAGTACTGCGTTAGGGGTGCTTTGGGTAAGCTTCATGCCTTACCCAGGAAATTGACGGCCTGGGGGAGGGTTAGGGGACAACAGTCCCCTGGGTAACGACTATGAATACTATTTCTGAGCCAAGGGGCTCCCCCACACCTGGGGGACACCCAGGTAACGACTATGAATACAGCCCTAAGAATGCTTTGTTCAACAAGGTTGAAATTCGCCGTGAAAAAGTCATTTGACTTGACCGGGATTCGAATCCGGATCTCCCAATTTCCGGTCGGTCAAGATGGCTTGGTGGTGTACTTGGTTTACACACCTGATCGGCTATTGGGAGATCCGATCAGGTCAAATGACGTTTTCATGGCGAATTTTAACCTTTGGTGCATAAGCACCCGTGCGAGTGACTTCGTACCACATCATTTGTTGATGCATTGATTGGAAATGCCATGCTCAGTTTGAAACTCGGTGGTGAAATAATCATCGTTAAAAACGGGCTGGTTTTACTTCGAATAACCAATAGAAGGCTGAAGGGTAAGGCCAATAACTACTTGGGCGATGACCCGTTTGTGTTTAGTTCAACTCGGGGTGCGATTGCAGTGATGAGGACACTTGTAGAAAGAAACAGAGTATAACCAGGACCAGGGTGGTTGTGTTTGAACCGCTCGAGATAACATCGACCACGTAACTAAGGAGTCACGTGGTACAATCACGAAAGGTTCGAGATTTTGTTGTATTCAAAACACTCGTAAACATCCCAATTAACATTCCCGATCGAGTTTTTCTCGCGGTAATATTGTAAATTGATTTTTACATCCAGATTTTAGACACAATGAACGACTTATGATATGCTAAATGTAGCCATTCGAGTGCGTAAAATTCATCAAAATCTCCAACCATGCGTTGTTGTTCCACGTGACTCCTTAGTTACGCAATCGGGATCATCTCGAGCGATTCAAATACAACCCCCCAGGTTTTGAAATTCGCCATGAAAAAATCATTTGACTTGACCGGGATATATGCCTGTACCTGATACCTGGTGTACATGCACCCGTGCGAGTGACTTCGTACCACATCATTTGTTAAATGCAATGATTGGTAATATAATCAGGGCATTTTCGCATGCTTTATTGATTTTCAAAAAGATTTTGACGAGGTAAATTGGAATAAACTGACGGAGATACTTGGGAAAGTGGGAATGGACTGGCGAGACAGGAGACTAATCCGAAACTTCGAATCCTAATCATTTGAAATTCGGTACTGAAGTGATCATCGTGTAAAACGGCCATAACCCGTGAAAAGTAGCATAAATCTTTCACGTTTTCGTCAGAGAACCGTCCAAATACTCGGTTTGTAATTTCCAAGTTTCTTGAATGCAAAGCTGCAAACGTTTTATGCGTATTTCCCAACTCTAGGCTGGTATTACAGACGATGTTTGAGCAAGAAGGAATCCCGTGAAAGACATGCTCGTGTTGTCGATTCTGCCGACTCGTCTGCATGGATGCTTGCTAGACATTCCTGCAAAAGAATTCCGTCGACTCCTCCATCCTTGAAAACGCCTTCCATTATCGGCAGAGATGGGCTAGCCCGTGTTTATCTCTAGGCACTCGTTCACTCTGAACCGGTCCTCTTGGGACCCGTTCATTTTCTCTCGTTCGCCGCTCCTTTTTTCAATTGGTGGTTGTGCATTTTTTTAATTTTCTATACATCCTTGGTGTTTAGAGGAAGTCACAATGAGAAAAAACTAGAAATACATTGCACACCTTAATGATGGCGTTTAAGAAAGCTGGATGAAGTAAAAGAAAGAAAATTATTTTTTTTTAACTTGATACATCATAATTTATTTTAAAAAGTTTTATATATGCACGAGGAGTTCATTTCTGATGCCAGAGCCATTTAGGAGGAAAGAAAAAGGTATTAAACAGAAGATCGGCTTGGTTGGTGTAAAAATAATGTAGTGTAAAGCTATGCAAGAAAACTGTTACAAAATACTACTAAACTGTTACTAAATACTTAATACATGTATCAATAGATACTTGCCTTAAATTGCAAACATATGGTCGATATTCTTGCTATACATCCGCAAATTCGTCCATTCCGTCGTACTATCTAATTAAGAATGAGGGAATAGCATGGGTAGTTACCAATATGTTTGTTATTTCGGTTGTCAGGCTACAGTTAAATGACGTATTGCGCCTTCAGCTGCCTCAATGGAATCCATAAGGTATACGTGCACTCTGGCAACAATGCCGGGACCTTTCCCGCCATGAGCACGTGACAAAAGTCAACATGGCACCCGGGCGTAACGTGGCGAAGTCTCGCCCGGGCGGTGCGGTCGCGTGGTCAGACGGACACGCAGGCAGACGCCGCCCACGTCAACCCACCGCAGACGATCACATCCTACCTCCCTCTATCTTCCACCCCCACCTCCCCCTTTGGCCTCCCCCACTAATCGTCTGTATTCCCTATTTCGCGTGCGTGCCCACTCTGTGGACATCACCCACCCATTCCCACCCCACCTATTCTCCTGTGCTTTCCACGCCACTCTTGAGGGCCAGGAAAAACCTCCCCCTACTGACACCAACCATCCCCTGCCACCCTCTCTCTGGCCCGTTTATATCCGTCGCCTTCCCTCTACCTAATCCCAGGCACGCACATTCACTTCCAATCTTTCTTTTATCAGTTTTTTTTTACTATTTTTTTGCATTTCGCACACGACCGGATACGAATCTCCCCTGCCTACAACCCTACCGCGTCTTCTTCCTTATAACCTTCGCTTAAGGTGGCGGGAGTTTATTTATGTACGGGATCGCGTGAATCTTTGCATTCGTGTATTTGTTAGTAATACTTAAATAGATGTCCTCTATCGATACATGTCACTAATATCGATATTGATAATATAATGTCGATAAAATGAAAAATTGCAGTCTACCGATTGTTTCTTGTTGTATTAAATTCAATTTTTACTCGTAGCCATGTAGCACTTGAGAAATATATCGAAATTATTCAGAGAAATATGTTCAAATTTTCTCCTACACGAAAAAAAAGAATTTTATATTATTACAAATGTGGCTAACCGGTATGAATGAACGCGTGATTTTCACTAGAATTCCGAATGCCGCGCCGCATTATGTCCATATACATATATCACTAATATCAATATCGATAATATAATGTCGATAAAATAGAAAAAAAAGCAGTCTACAGAACGTTTTTGGTTATATTTTATGCAGTTTTACGCGGAGCCATGTAGCACTTGAGAAATATATCTAAGTAATTTAGTGAAATATGTTCAGATTTCCTCCTACTCGGGAAAAAGATATTTAATATTATCACATTGGTTGCTAAAGAGTATTATTGTATCATGCCGAGTGAATAACACGAATTTACGTGTGATTTTCGCCAGAATTTCAAGTTCCGCGCCGTTAACCCAAGTGGCTTTCATCGGGACAAAAGTTTTAAAATATTTTTCTTGCATTATTTATGGTTCTTTGTGTGTGGTTAATCTCGTCGTGTAATCAGATATGCATAAGCGTGGTCGAGGAATTTTTTTGACTTTCTTAAAGAGGGACAAAGTGAATTAAGTTAAAGCAAGTCTTATGCTTCAGCCATCTCACCTTTAGGTGACTGTACAGGAGCGGTTATTGCTGGTCATGGTGTAAATATTTAATGAGCGTTCATGAGATCTAAAAATTTCTCGGTCCACATTTCGCTGAAGTACATTTGTTAATTCGCTGGCATTTACCTGTTCCATTTTACCATTAGCCAAATTGTAGTGTATCTATTTATCTAGATGGCGATGTTTTATGTGATGGTGATGTACAGTATGGAAATCTAGGTCGGAACAAATCTAATACATTGATGCCCGTGTTCATAGTCGTATTCCTAGGGGTTACCTGGGTATCCCCTAGCCAGGTAACACCCAGGGGTCCCCTACGCTGAACGATTCATAAACCTTATCTGGGTTACACCCAGCCAGGGGACGCCTGGGTAAGAGATTTGGCAAAATTCCCGCGGAAGAATACATATGAACGGTTCCACTGAATGGTTCTCGATGTTTTCGATGCTCATTTTTCGTCGTAACCAAGCACGCTATAAACAATAATATAGTGTACTGTTACACGATGTTGATTGGAAATGATTGAAGGAATATGAGAGAATTTTTACAATATTACTTAAATATTTATGTAATATGGATGGTGAGGAATGCGAGGGTTGTTCATTAAGTACCCGTGTTTGTGAACAGAAGACGTTACTATGGAAAGTTGTTGATATTATCGTGTTCTGCCTTCAGTACAGTAGTATAAATTCGTCCCACGCGTGGGCAGCAGTACTGCGTTAGGGGAGCTTTGGGTAAGCTTCATGCCTTACCCAGGAAATATGCGGCCTAGGAAGAGTTAGGGGACCACAGTCCCATGGATAACGACTATGAATACCATTTCTGAGCCAAGGGGTTCTCCCACATCTAGGGGACACCCAGGTAACGACTATGAATACGGCCCTAAGTCCCTGGTATGCTTCGTTTCAGTTAACGTCTGATTCGATGCTATGTCCATGCTGACAAGGGTCGTCTAAATATTTCCTTGTCGACCGTAGACCGTATGTGCATATGCTTGCGTTTTTTGATAACGGAGACATAATCATCCTATCTAAAAATAGCTATTTTTTCCGGAATAATGGCGAAAAACGAATTTTGGAATTGACGCCTTGATTTATCGCGGGATTATTGTGGTCACGAATATCTGGATCCGTTTTACGTTTTTTCGACTTACGTCGCTCTTCTTCCACACGCGCCTCAGACACAAATCGAGCACTTACAGTTTACCAGTAAGAAATTGCAATTTCTTCCTCCAGTACTTAAAGATAAAAATAAAATCTTTACCGATTTGGCATGCCTAATTGTCGCTCAATCCTAAGATTGGTTGACTGAAGCCCTCCACCCTTCCCAATCTAATGCCAGTTCCCTTACTTCCTGGTATTACTTCCTATATACTTTCCTCTTTATTTGGTCCATGGCCCAATTCCTAGGAGGTAGGTCGAGAAAGTTGTGGTATAATGTGGTTGAGGGTATTCTTAGGAGGAGGAATATTAGGAATCTTAAAAACAGGAGGGCGTGTATGAAGCAATGTGTGGGGTTAAATGAGGCGAAAGAGGTTTGCAAGGATAGGTCAGTATGGAGGAAATTATTGAAGCTGAGTTAGGTGTACAATTATGTATTAATGAGTGAAACATTTTGACTGTGCTTACCCCGGAAGGGTACGGTGTGATGGGTATGTATGTATGACCTAATTCCTGAGTCTTCTGCCAGGGACTTTTCCCTCTATTTGGCCTTCAATTATGTTCTTCACAAACCCATTGTGTCTCAGGGTGTGTCCAATCCATCTTGTTCTTCTTCTCCGTATGGTGCTCCTAATAGTTATTTCCTCTTCTACTCTTCTGTACACTTCATCATTTCTTATTTTGTCCATCCATTTTACCTTCAGCATCCTCCTCCAGTACCAGGTTTTGAAGGTTTCTAGGCTTTTCCCATCTGCTTTTCCCATGGCCCATGCTACCAATCCACAGAGTGCCACGCCCCATACGAATGTTTTGACCGTTTCCTGGTTTGTAGTCCTATCTTCTTTGCTTACAGATACGTCTTTTTCCCATGATCTCCTTCTTAGCTTGGGCTATTCTCAGCTTGATGTCCGTTGTACTTCTTCCGTCCTACGTGATGGTACTTCCGAGATAGGTGAAGGAATCCACTTGCTCTGATTTCTCTTCTTTCGGAGTGACTTCTATATTCAGCTTTTCTCTTCCGCATACTAGGATTTTAGTCTTCTTCTTATTTATTTTAATGTTGTATTCGTGGATAACTTGGTCCATTGCGTTTAGTGACCTTTGAAGATTATCGCGATTTCCAGTTGTGACTGTGATGTCATCTGCGATACTGAGTATGTTTATTTCTGCTCCGTTTATCTTTATTTCGCTCAGTCCAATTTCTTGTGCCTCTTTTTTGGCCTCCTCAACGTATATGCATTGACATTCAGCATCCTACTCCGGTAACGGGTTTTTGAAGACTTGTACATAATCATTACGCAAAAAATAAATCGCGAATAGTTTTCTCAGAGTCTACGAATCTAATCATTGTAATTAAACCCTTTGAGTGCGGAATGACGTGATGTCACGTCATGGTTGTCTTTACGCTGGTGCTGATGACGTGATATCACGTCATGGGCACCGTGAGTGTTCAAGCTGTCACTAAGAGGCCTAGTGAAAGTTCTTTAGTGAAAGCTAGAACACTCATGACGTGATATCACGTCATCAGAACCAGCGTAAAGACAACCATGACGTGATATCACGTCATTCCGCACTCAAAGGGTTAAAAGGAAATAATAATAGCCTGGAGTATCAGCTGAGTGTATTTGAGGTGGTCCTCGAGATTCCCGCCGGGTCCGGGGTTTGGTTGCTGCCGACGTTTCTACGTATGACACCTCGGTCAATACAGTTTTAACAATTCGGTTTAGTTTTTTATCGGATGTATTGATCTGATTTTATGACAGATATCACAAAATTTCATCCTTTTTGCTCTGTATTCATCCACAGGCCTTCCGGCAACTGCTTCTCTCTAATTGTCTTTTCTATGCCCTCTCTCTCACTGATTCTGGGCCTTCTTTCTTTTGACTACCATGTGGATCCCACATTAATCTGAATAGGTAATCTCTCGTTCGTCATACGTTGTATGTGACCATACCACACCAGCTGTTTCTGTTTAACGTCGTCGACTATTGTGTGTGTTACTCCCATTATATTCACTCATTCGTGATTCTTTCCCGTCTGGATATACTCGCAGATCGTCTCTAGTAGTCCATCTACGCAACTTTTAGCATTTGTTTTGTTTTCTCCTTCATCTGCCATATCCCCTATGTGATAATGCTTCTTGCAATTGAAGCATACATTCTTTCTTTATTAGCTTCCGGGATACTTTGGCCCCATATAATGCAGTTCAACATTGATTATTGCCCTTTTTCCATGCAAATTTATATCTTTAATTGCCTCATCCCGAGTTCCATTTTGAGTCATTTTAACGCGCATGTAGTTGTATTGTTGGCAGTATTGTATTTCCTGTTCATCTTCCAGCGCTATGAGAAGAAAGGAAAAGGAATATTTAATAACACAGATAGAACATATAGATAAACTCAACGTTTCAAGTGAAAGGAAAGGGTTCTACCAAGCAGTAAAATTTATGAATCAAGAGTATAAACCTAAATTGCTCTCCTGTAGAAATCAAAATGGTCAAGTCATTGCAGAGGAGAATGAGATATTGGAATGATGGGCTGAATATTTTGATGAATTGTATGGTAAGGAAGGAACGACAGGAATACAAGAGCAAATACAAACTCGCAGAATAGACGAGGACGTGCCCGTTCCAACTGAAGAAGAGGTAAATGAAAGAGGCCCAATTAAAGAAGGAGAGAGATGGAAGATTAGGATGAACATGGAGATAAATAATATTCTAGAAGAGAAGGACATAGTTAGATTCTCCAAAGCACCACGGCTGGCATGGTTGGGTCATGTAGAAAGAATGGGAATCGAAAGAATGCCAAAATTAATTCTTAATAGCAAGATGGAAGGGTTCAGGTAGAGAGGTAGACCGCGGAAGAGATGGCTACAGGATGCAGAAGAAGACTTGAAGGCAATGGGAGTTACGAGATGGAGGGAGAAAGCCAGAAGAAGAACTGAATGGAGGCACATTGTAGAGGAAGCCAAGGCCCACCCTGGGCTGTAGGGCTGTGTATGATGACGATTCCAGCACTATGTTCTCTTGGCTGTAATATTGTTAAATCCCTACTTTATTCAGTCCCCTGAGTTATGTTTTATTTCTGTTCTAAGAAGTATTCCATGCCATGAAACCCACATAACATGCTCGCTCATCGTAAAAAAATCATAGGTACTTAATTTTTTTCTGTTTCCTGATTTTTCATTAATTATTCTGCCTACTGAGCCATATTACTTGTGGATTTCAAAATGTGGGGCAGTTAGTTAAGTCATAGTTTTTTCATACATTGCAATTCTTTTAATTCATGTAATTAGGGTTTCATTTTCAAACAGTCTTCAAACGAGATCTTTATGATCTTACACTGTACAACGATATTTTTGTTTTTTTACCTAATTTTCCCCTTATGTTCGGATTGCATTTTCAAAGGCCGCTTATTACGTTACATTTTATTCTACAAATGAATGTACTAATTTAATTCTTGCTCGAGGAAAATTGTACCACGCAAAGCGGAAATTTGTATGATTTTCTGAATGATTGAACGGGGAATAGAACCTAGTATAATTCCATTCACTTTCTTGTACGTACATTCTACGATATATTCGTTTGTACAATAAAATGTACAATGTTAAGCGGCCTTAAGAATTTCTTTTCCGATTTTTGCAATCTTTGTTCGTTTGTTTTTGGGAGTTTCATAGTTCTCGCTTCCGTGTATTCCGCAAGGTTCTCGTGTTCCTTCCCCTTAAGAGAGTCCTCCCTTAACCCTCGGAAAAACTCCAGCCACTCCCCCCCCCCCTGCCATATCCTTACCCTTCTCATGCCTTCCTCCTGCCCCTTATGGCAAACCCCGAAAGCCATCGCCAAAACCCTTCTTCCTCCTCCTTCTTGCCCAGCCATGACTTCTTCCGCCGTTTCTTCTGCTCACACACCCCCCGCCGTACGCCACACCTTCCCGGCAGCCCCTTCGGCTCGCCTTCATCAAACATTCAAGCGCCGTATGAGATCCGCACTACCTTTAAAACTCTCCGTCCTTCTCCCCTCCCCAGCGCACACTCAAACTCCCCGCTATACTAGTTCCATCTCACGGGAGGGGTTCGTAGCTGGCGGCGGCCATGTTCAATTTTAAACATCGCCTCCCCTCCCTTATCCCCTCCTTCTCCTCCTCCTCTCTCCACAACTTCCGTTTCCGCCGTGTCTCCCGATTTTCATTCTGCTCACCACGATGAAGGAGGAGAAGGAAAAGAAATGGATCAGGAGGAGGAAAAAAGCTCTCTTCAAAGGCGGTGCATCGCCTCGAGCAGCACGCGGGAATCGCATTTAAGACGCCGATCGTCGCGACACCTATCAGTGGGAGGAGGAGAGAGGCGCGTTAGGCGGCGACGCCCTTAAGATGCCTCTGACTTCTGAGTCACTTATTCCAGATTTTCTGAAAACTTGACTGTGGCATCTTTAAGTGCAATAAAAGTAGTGCGGGCGAGATAGTTCCCTAATCATATTAGAGACCATATGAGGACCCCAGAAGTCAAGGGGTCTAAGTAACAAAATCGTTCTTTTGAGAAAATTTAAGTCAAAGTTGAAAATGTTTGGTACAACCCACTAAATAGTTATGAGGCATTACCCTAGATAGCATCACCTGTCAAGAAAATCACTTGGACCCCTTTACCATCTAAAAGATTTATATTTTCACGTCCCATTCCTGTACATAACTTGATTTTTTTAATGTCACATAGACCCCTTGACTTCTGGGGTCCACATATACGATTTATACTTTTTAATTTCAACAGCTATGATGCACACGAATTAAATATTGCATTATTAATGGTGCAATGATATAGTTTTACATGACAGGAATCGTAAGTAATAAAATGGAAATATCTAAATAAGTCTTTAACTTGACTCATTTTTTCACGCGGTACATTTGAAACTCCATCTAAACGGAAGGTTTATTGTGACCCCTAAGAATTTACTGCAGTGACAGTATGATTAATTTTCAAAAATACTTGGGAAAACATAAAAACTTCACACTGTTAGTTTTTTTTACGAGATATAGGTGTTAGAAATTCCTCATTTATAATTGAAGGTCTCTCTGGCGTGCATACACGCAACATTTCCCATGTAAAAGTGCTGGCATTTTTTGGCAAATATCTCCGAAAGTAACGTGGTGAGGGGTTAAATTTTTAGTGTCAATGGAAGGGTGATATATTTTTCTTTAAAATGAGACCAAATTCGTTGGTTTCTAGGTATAATGATATTTTGTTCAAACTACCTTAATAAAATTGAAAAAGTTGCATGTTACCGATTTGGTTTCTCAGCAATTTAAAGCCAAATTAACACGCAGCCTTGTAACAGTTTGAGCGAGATATTTTCCCAGTCCTAACGGAGACCACATTCGAATTTTACGTTTTAATTTCAGCAGCTTTAGGAAGCATGAAGTCGACATGGAAATATTAATTGTGAAATAATATACCTCAAGGTTTAAATCCTTACTAGTTTTACTGCAATTTAGCTTTGGATGTGGAAATTTTAACTTGGCCTTTTATGGAGATTGTTCAGATTACAGCGGAAAAGACGTCAATTTAAACGAGAAAGCATATTCAAGCTTCTAATTAATACTGTTGTTAAGAAGCGATAAGTCCTGGAAAATTGGATTAAAATAAAATATGCCTATTTTTTTACCTTTTTTATTTTTATACCGTTTCCTACCACCTATTTAAAAAAATGATATTAGCAAATTACTGCCGTGATTTACGTCAAAATACGGTAGTTCGATTCAAATAGCGCTGCAGTTGGCTCCTATTGTTGGACTTGGTCATGGATGGTGGATGTGGTCAACCAGTGGATGTGGTCATTAAAAATATATCCGTGGAATTATTTGAATATTTTGTACATTAACACTTGTTATTAATAGAAGACCCATATCATGAGAGAACAGGGTTTTTTTAAATTGAATTAATTAAAATGTCTAACTTAGTATTTGTCTTGACTCACGTAGTCAGAGCCTGAGTCAACTTAAGGTGGTTGAAACTAGATCTTTCCCATAGTTAAGTTAAGAGACCAAAGTAGAATTTTGTCTTCAATTACAGCGGATGTATGAGCTTAATGTTTTTGTAATGACGGAGAAAAAGTATCGTTTACATTATTTATACCCTCATCAACTAAGTAATTAATTGGATATAAATCTTAATGTTGGCCCCTTTTTTATCTCTGTACGGTGAAAATGCCGTCGCTACCGAAAATGTTTTACTGTTTTGTAGAAATTACTGTGTTGACTTATTTATTGGTAAGATTTAGTTTTTTAAAAAGTTGAGAATTAAAAGAACTTTACACATTATTTTTTGACGAGATCTTTGCTTAGAAAATTTCAATATCTTCAAATTTTCTCTCTGGTTTTCATGCCCGCACCATTTCTGACGCAAAATGGCCGGCATTTTTTTTTTTTGGCAGACATCTCAAGTTTAGAGACTGATGCTCATTTTGTGCAACGACCTGCCTTGAATTAGCAGTACCATGGCTACAATATCATTGTTAGCTGTTTTAATTTAAACCAGATTGCCTTTCCATCTATTAATGGCAAAAGGTTTTGTGTGTTTAATGAGGAGCACTGAGATTTCATGACATACCAGTTCCTGGATCCCAATCGCACGTTACAAAATAATATTCCGCGCCCCACGTGGATTTCAGCCTGTGTATTTTGTTCCGATGATTAATGAACTTGGATTAGGATTCCTATTTTCATATGGATGCACATTTGCGTAGTCTGTGCTGCTATAAGCACATAACAGTGTATTCATAATGCTGGAAGCCAATTCGTGAGAATTCCAATTTTTGCCTGTTGGTTTTAATTGAATGGGAGCAATCTATGCAATTTTTGGCCAAAAACCTAGAATTACCCCTCATGAATTTATTTTTACGTGCCTTCATTTCTAATGGCCTGACGTATGGCGTAATTTTTTTACAAACTTACTTGCCAAAATATCAAAGGTTGCTCCAAAAATTAGTGTAATCAAACGCCGACTCAATCTTTATACATTTTGATAATAATTTCCCACCCCTCCCCTGTTAACATTCATTTTTATATCATATTTTATAATTTTTTATTACCTTACTTTTGCATCACCGCAAAAATGCGTTGAAGTTTTTTCATTTTATATTTAAAAAATGAAAAAAAAAAGATGTTTTTTTAATCATTTTTTTAAATATATTTTTATACCACATAGGCAATTCCTATGTTTTCATCATTTCCCTCGTAGAAATCTTTGTTAGAGTTTATTTTTTCGAGCAAATTTGAATATTTAGATTTTTTTGTTAAATTCAGAAGTCCGTCATTTTATTTCTTGTCAATATTATCCCATTGTTTTGTTTTTGCATTATTTTGTATAAACAACACAGTCGTTAAAAATGATTTGTACAGTTTTTGGCATTTTTTTTTGTTTATCAGATTTTATGCGATTTTTCTTCATGTACGGCTATGAATAATGAAGAATTGTATCGCAGATGACAACTGTTGAAAATAATGCGTCATTTGTGTACGCACCGCAGCTTTTAAATAGCCTCGCATACTCCTACGACGGCAAGACGTGACGTAATTCCTTTTATCTGTCACGAGGTGGGAGGCTAGCTCAGCGGACGGCTGGACGTTCGTTCGCGGGAGCTGCTTACTCATTATTAGTTATATTGACAAAAATAGGGCTGTGGAGGGAACCTCCTCATTACGTCATTATTTCTTTTATTTCTGCATAAAACCCAATTATTTTCTCTCTAACGTATTTACCTTTTTTACATGTCAGTTTTTTTGCATGTCAGCGATTCCACTCAACCAAATGACCACGCACTCGTAGCTCGATCATCTCCGATTTTCACGAGTTTTGGCACCTACAAAGAATGCAATGAGGAATGACTATTTGCCAAGTATTAGCCTTCTATAATGATAAATAATGATAGATAATGATAAATTTTAATGTTATGACAAGTCAACTATCACCAATTAGCGCAAATTGGCGCGCCACTGCCCCGAACTCTATCCCCAACAAATGACGATCAATTGGTCATATTTCAAATATAATGACGTTTTCGTAATTAAAAGATAATAATCTGTGTTTTCTATCAACGTTTGGCTTCCTAGACCTGTACTCTGAGCTCCTAGATGAATTTCATTTTTCTATTTTTTGAATTTTGATCCATGTTTAGGGTCTAATACCTCAAAAATTGCCAAGAGCCACGAGTGCAAAGCCATTTGGTTGAGCGTGGAATCGCCCTCAAGGTATCAAATATCTAAGCAGTTTTGGGTACATAGTTGAACTACGAATCTCATTGGCTGTGATTGAATATGGTACTTCTGCTAAAATCAACGCATACTACCGGACAGGATATAATGAAGATCCTGAAAATCACCGTCAGAAGTCACGCAGATTCTTCCTGAAACTGTAGATCTTGTTAATTGTAGATCAAGTAAGGTAACGGAAAACATCTACATCTACATTATGCCCCACGAGCCTCCGCGTGGGCGTGTGGCAGGGTGTGTAAGGTCACCAGCCGTGTAAATATGCAAGTTTTTGGAAGACGAAATGGCGACATGTATTATAGGAGTGCATTTAGTGGAGCTCAATTTTTATTGTGGTCGCTTATTGTTCGCGGAAAGAACGAGTTTTTGTACCTATCTGTTCGGCAGTGTATATCTCTCTTATTTTATCGTTTCTGTCAGACTTAGAGATGTAGTGAGGAGTCATGATTATATTCTCTGTGTAGCTCTGAAAAAAATCAGTTCTCAATTTATCAAGCGACCTAAGCCTAGTGTGTAGCCTCCGAGTATCTAGGGGCTCGCGCCTTAAATCCTCTAAAAGTCTTGGACACTATATGTACGCTCGTAGCAGTTTTTCACAAAGAGCACTGCTAGTAGCGGTAGTGTGCCGACACACTCTCAGTCGATGGGTTATTTGAGAAATGCTGCAATCAATCCGCCACGTGATGTGTCGCGCATTCTATTTCAGGAATTCACTTTAGGCTCCGGCACCTGTGAACGTGGGTTAATGATTCAGGGAATTGTATCGGTGGGGAGTGATTAGTGAGGGCTTCAGGGGATGGCATCTGCGGATACAGAGTGCCATATAAGCCATCCCAAGGGTGTGAGACAGGAGATAAAATTTGCAAGGCGTTAAATACTGCTATATGAAGGTAAATTCTTTATATAGGTGCCTTTTTTTCATTGACAAAGGATCTTTTTCCTCTTCCCATTAAGAAATGCATTATCATCAACTGGAATTCTGCCCACTGGCAGGTCTCAAACACCAAAGCTGTCTCGAATTCGTCCTGTCCTGGGCCACTTCCTTGGTTTCCTTGTAACTTCCATTTATCTTCACTTCGTCTGTCTTTTTCATTCTTCTTCTTCCTCTTCTCTTTTTTCTCTCCACTGTTCCCCCGACTGCTCTGTTTAACATCCTCTTCCCTCTTAAAATATCACCGATCCAGTTTCCCTTTCTCGTCTGTATTGTTTTCAGTAATGTTCTTTCCTCCCTAACTCTTCCCAGCACCTCCTTCATTACTTTACTCTGTCCACCGAAATATGGAATCTTGAAGCTTTCACGTGATGGAAGGACGTCATAATAAACAAGATCAAAATTTTTGACTTTTACAATTTATTTAACACTAGCGACCGGTTTCGGCTGTCACGCCATCATCAGGTCCTGATCACCTGATGATGCGTGACAGAGGATTCGGGTCTCCCAGCAGGGTAACTGCCTCCCCGCTCGGCCGGAAGCTCTCGCTAATCGCCAAGTCAGGGTGGTAGTGGGAAAAAGGGAAAAGGAATGGGAAGGGAAAGTTAGCGAGCCACAACCCCTTCGAGGCCGACACCAATGAGGCGGATTGAGGTCAAAAGGACCTCAATTGGGCCTCCGCCTCCCCGAATTACTCGTATTAGTTAGGTTACCCAAACAACGTGAGACGAGTAGCCGTTAGTCTCGCTTATGCGAAAAACTTTCCGCACATCTATGAGAACCGGAGGAGCCCGTTCCCCAAGTTATTGGGATTGGGTGTCCTCCTGGCTCCCTTTCCGGGTAGACGCCGTGCGGTCTGCCGGAGTGCGTCATCGAATCAGGGGCCACCATGGAGGGTCAATTCGGACCAATTCTGGTCAAAGCGTGGGCACATCCTTCAACTCAATACTCCTAGTCTACCCTGTGATGGCGTGACAGCCGAAACTGGTCGCTAGTGTTCAATAAATTGTGGAAGTCACAGATTTTTGTCTTGTTTACTATCCACCCGTTTCACTCTCTCTAGCCTCCTCCACACCCACATATCAAAAGCATTGATCCTATTCTACTCTCTTCTTCCCAAGGCCCACGTTTCGCATCCATATGACATAACACTCCACACACAACGTTTCACCAGTCTCTTCCTCAATTCTAGGTCCATACCGTTGCTTAACACCTTTACATAAAATAAATAAATAGAAAATCAGTGCGTCAGTTTCAAGTATTTTTAAATAATATTTTGCCCCTAATTTTGTGTAGTTTTCAGAAAAAATACTAAAGTTTTCAAGTTGAGCCTCCAAAAATCCTCTTTTATAAAACAACGATAGTTTATAGAAAAGCAATGCGTCAGTTTCAAATTTTTTTATATTTTTTTTGCTCCCTAAATTTATGTAATAAGTTAAGAGAATACAGGAGTTTTCAAGTTGAGACTCTGAAAATCCTCTTTTGTAAAACAACAACAGGATGTGGGACTGTTTTGTGAGAACCTCTCTTGCAAATAATTTTTTATGGTGTATCATCAGGCATTTTTATGTAGGTTAAGTGTTAAAAGACTTTTTTCTGTGCGAAGTGGGCGCATGAATGTCACATCGCTCAGGCATCGTAAGCGGAACCATCGCTTCAATTCGATGCTCTACCCCTTAGGCCACAGTTGAATTTATTTCGGAGAATCATTAATTATTTTTCCCCGAAAATCTTTAATCTACTTCCAATGGCAGCTGAAATGGAAAACAAAGTTAATTATTATTTGGAGCAAGTTAAAAAAATGGCTATTTGAAAATGGTAATATTAAAATTTTTTTTGACGATATTGAAATGAATCAATGGACGTCTTTTTACGTTAATTCTTCTCTGAGATATTTTGTTACGAAAATCGATGGCAGCGGTAGTCGCCATTTTGAAAAACAGCCGTTATTCAGCTGTTCTTATAATCTTAGCAAAACCCTCTGAATTGTATTCATTACTTCACTAAGTGAACGTTTTCTCAAATTTTCGTCAACATCGGAGAGGTCAAGGGTCAAATTCAGTCAGAATTGGCGTGGAATGGCCCAAATACTATTTGTGAATGTCCATGACATTGTGTGTTCGGCAGGAAATTATTTAAATGTATGTACAATGTGTATAGTACCATTTGAAACTGAAATATTTTGTTATGTCTCTGCACGGAATTTTTGATTACACATACACAGGTTTATTTTCTCTGGGGTAACCTAAAGCTTCCCAAATTTGTTTTATTATTTGGAATGTAACGAATG
This sequence comes from Ceriagrion tenellum, assembly GCA_963169105.1. NCBI lineage: Eukaryota > Metazoa > Arthropoda > Insecta > Odonata > Coenagrionidae > Ceriagrion > Ceriagrion tenellum. The sequence continues at coordinate 61,412,885 of OY720644.1, forward strand.
GTTTTTCGGTTCTTCTTCCGCGTTTATCCATTTTTTAAGGACAATATTTCGCCAGCGTTCCAGCTGGCTTCTTCAGGTCCGCTGAAGTCCGCTGAAATATTGTCCATAAAAAATAGATAAACGCGGAAGAAGACACGAAAAACCGTTCTATTTATCAAAAATACTCCGCGGAAGCCTTCACGGAAAATTTGTAATGTACCTTTGTATTTAAGAAGGAATTGAATAAATTATTCTATTTTCCAAAAAAATCATCCCGTAGTAAATGGATGGAAGACCTGTTCTGTAGCTTGCTCGTCGCCGTGTGATCATTGCCGTACACTCTCCGTGTGTATAATTGGGAAAAGGGAAATTGAACCCGGGCGGACGACATCGGAAATAAAATTCAGGCGGAATTGGTTCCGTTTGTCAGCGCCCCCTCCCCCCCCCCCCTCTGCGTAGCGTCAGAAGAACTGCCGGGTGAGGGGACGCCGAAGGACCTTCGGTCCTCCTCGGAAACCGAAACAAGATTAACAACGCAAAAAAATGAGTGAGAAAATAAAACCGAAATCTTCCACGGTGTCTGTCCTCTCAAACAATTCCCCCAACCCGGACGCAAACAGCGCAGTAACGCCTTCCCCTCACACCCCTCGACATCGGACGCCCACCGCGGCCAATAAACACGCCTCTCGCCGGCCATCCGTCTGCTGCCCTCTGTCGGCTCATACCCTAATCATTCTCTCTCCCCCTTTTCCCCTTAAGCCCCCACCGGCCCCCTTAAAAATCCCCCCGCTGCACGTCCGTATGCGATGTCTCCCGTTTATTGAACCTACCCCTTCCCCCCTCACCCCGAAAACCTCACGCCGCCAAACACAGTGCCGCGCCGAAACACGTCGGGGGCCGGGGCGAGCGGTCTCGACCGCCGACGGTGCGGGGGCGATAACTGTGTGCGTGGACGGAGGAGGGGTCGGACGATGTGTGGCAGGGGTTGCGAATTTTTTTTTAAGGGGTGGGTTGGGAGGGGTATCGGGAGATGACTGAGTGTGGATGTCGTATCAGGGGTTCAGACCCCCTTACCCCCCCCCCTCCCCCCCCCCCCCCCCCCGATTTCACTGTCTCGACTCTCCGCGTCGTCCATCCCTTTAACGAACCCGCCTACCTCCCTTTGCCGTGCACGAGTCGGTTATATCCTGTTGACGGATTAAAAATAAATTTGAAAAAAACTATCATCCTTTTACGGGAGTCCATTCATTTCTCCGTCCGCTTCTGAAAAAGGTGGGCTGCCCCGGAGACGGTATTGTTTCGGTATAAATGGAAGTTCCGGTGGATCGGGTTGGTGCAATTGTTGGAGAATGGCTTCCGCAAAAGTTCTTGGCCGAAAGTAGAAGCGGAGGGGGTGATCGGCAATGACAAAGGGAATGAGACGGAGACAGGGAAACCAAACTACTTCGCGTAATAAGCTAAGTCGCCCGGCTATTTGGGAAGTGGTCCCCCTCTCCGTGAATAGATTAGGGACCCAATCTTTAGGTCTCGTTTAAAAATGAGTCGAAATGGGACGGAATATAGTTGTGAGTCATCCCAATAATTGAAGCGCTTCTGTTGAAAGAGATCGGCCCTGATGAATAATTGTTCCTCCTAGTTTCGCAGCACTTTGAAAGTTCAGTAGCCCATGTCCCAAAACCGTCCACTCTACAGTGCCGGGAACTTAAGCGGGAGTTATAAGGCGTCGTCTTCTCCTCAAAGCGCGGGTTCGTATCCCTTCAAGTGTTCGTTTATAAGTTCGTATCCCATCGCCGTAAATTGATTAGGGACCCAATCTTGGGGTCCCATCGTGAGACGAGTCGAGACGGGACGAAATATAGTTGTGAGTAATCCCAAATAATCGAAGCGTTCCTTTTGGCAGAGATCAGCCCCGATGAACAACTGAGCTGAATTTATTGCAGCAACCCATTCTAAAGACACTTTTTCAACATCATCTCAGTGTATCCTGATTGTTGAAAGCTACTGATTGACGATCTTGTTCGAATGCTTGCGAAAGATGGAAGGATAGAATAGGGATTGTATGGTGCGCGAATAAATGAAGAGGTGGAGGGCATTAGCAATTAACTAGGTCGTTAATGTTGGTTGTATCCCTCCTTCCATACAGCCATTTGCTTCGCAACCATTGAGATAGATGGAGAGGGCGCTTGCTATTGTGGCCAATGCTGGAGGCTGTAACGTAGGTGTGACCTGTCCGCCATATTTGTCAACCCCGATTTTCCTCTGGCGCTTACGGGCTGACACGCTAATTTTGGAATTTTACGATGTTTTCCACCGAAAACTTACTAGAATTCGGCATGCATTGTCTTCTTTATACGGGTTCTCTTTACATATTAAAAAATATATTATTACGGTAAAGGTTGGTTTTATTGAAAGTCAGAGAATACACTCCCAATTTTCTACTCTTTCAGGGGCCTATCTCCCTCTAGTATATCCTTTTTCGCCTCAGTGTGCGATCTACCCTTCTTTATCCTGTCCATGAAGCCTATTCTCTTTCTTCCTCATCCCTGCTTGCCCAACATCTTTCCCTTATCACATTCTTGAGCATCCCGTCTAATTTTCTTCCTATTTATTCCTCCAGCTACCTACGCTGCATATCCCGAATTTCATTGAGAAGTTTCCTTTCGTGCGAATTTCCACAGAGAAAAAAAATCATCCGCCCTGATCGGGATTCGAACCCGGATTCCTCGCTTTCCGGCCGAGTGCTTTAACCAGTTTAGCTACCGAGGCGTCCTCTTACACTGCGGAACCTTTGTGACCTTTATGGGACTAGATGTTCTCGACTGCCGGACATACAATGTAACAATCAGTCGCTACTGAGCGCTTAGCGTCACTGCCCACGAGGAAAGATCGAACTTAGAACACAGAGAGGCGTTCACTCTTATTTGTGAACCGGGTTCGAATCCCGGTCACGGCGGATGATTTTTTTCTCTGTGGAAATTCGCACATGTGTGCATTGCGGGTGACTCCGTAATAGTGGAACTCCGTGGCTAGTCCCGGATAGCTTGAAATTTGTCAAGTTTCCTTTCCTCGCCCACCATCTCAAGCCCTTCCTCGTTAGTCTACCTCTCCGTCCACCTCACTTCTCCATCCTTCTCTACACCCACATCTCAATTGCCTGCAGCATCCTCCTTTCTGAGGGTCCACGTTTCTGCTCCTTACAACGGTACGCTCCGTATCAAGCTCTTCACCAGCCTCTTTCTCAAACCCTTACCAATGTTCCCCGTCACTAGCTATCACCTTCTATTATTGAACACTTCCTTAGCTAACGCTATCCTCCTCCGTATGCCTTTGCTACTATGTCTGTTTTCTTCAACCGTACTACCTAGATAATTGAAATACTCCAGTTGCTGGAGTTTGTGTCCTCCGGCTACATTATTTATTTATTTAAATTAGCAGTAATCCGTATTCCCGGCGAAAACTATGGTAAAATCGAGTAGAATCAATAGATTCAAGTAACTCATACATGTTTCAAGAGTTACCTGCCTTCAATCTCGAACGGATGGTTGATATTTTTGCTTTGCATCCGCTAATTCGTCCATTCCGTCGTGCAATCCAAAGGTAACTAGGGCCAGAGCTGAGGTAAACATTATGGTTGTTATTTCGGTTGTCAGGCTACTCTTAGTTGACGCAAAGCCCTCTCTCCCTACCTGAATCGTCGATACTTATTACTATTAATTTCTGACTCTATGTTAGTATGTATAAAGAGGACCTCTAGTTCTCTATTCTTCCATATTTTCCGCTGTATGCCTTTCTTTGCTGCACCGAAAATTCTTTAAGTCATTAGTAAAAATAAATTTTACATTCCACTGGTCAAATCCTGGGTCCAGAAACAATTATAATAATACACGGGATTCAACAGAGTTGATCCGAGTTTTATTTAATTTATTAGTGAAGCTATTACAGCTTCTCAGATGAAATCATATAGTAAACTCTCCATCAAGAAACGTATTTCGTCTTTGAATATTTATTCAAACAGTCAGTGCCTGCGTTTTAATCTAATAGCATCGTACTTAAAGATGTGGACCGATCCCCAATCATCAGCAACCCAACATGCGGTAAGGAAGGCGACCAAATCCTTGGTCCAGAAGGAATTATATTAGGTATGTGACCAGTGGAATGTAAAGGTTATTTTTACTATAATTAACATGGGACTCCAAAAGGTTGAACCGAGTTTTATTTCGTTGATCTTTCTTAGTACTTTTCTTTCCTTTCCCATGCATGCCAATTTCAGGGAAAATTTCCACTCGCTGCGAGAAAAATGTTTTCTCCGAAAAATTCCGACGCGTTTTGCTGAAATAGCGTGGATGGAATTGCGTGGTTGGAGATTTCGTGCGAGATGAATCCAATTACTTTGTCGTCCTGTGACGGACAACTCGGACTTATTTTCATGGACCTTCCCGTGGAGTTGATTAATGTTTGTCGATTTTACGGGAACGCTTTGGAAAGTCTGGAAACGTTGAAAAAAATTGCGCGCGCTGTAAGTTCAAAATTCCTTCAAGCGTTGACATAACTTTTCTCTTCACTGAACACTATTGCTAGGGACTTGGAATTACTTACGATTAGATAGGTTCCATTGGGCGAGCAGGAAAAATATTGAAGAAAATCCCGGGAAATAGTGACTTTTCCGGATTCGGATTCGAACTTCCAAATTCCAACAAATGGGGGTAATACTTTTTTTTTCCTGGTCCGGCTGTATTGTTTTGCTAAATATACATACACTTCATATTACTATGAAGACTCCTAATAAATCAAAGTGTCATGCCAAATAAAATATACGTATTTATGTACGATTTTCGTTTAAATTTCGAGTTCCACACCGTAAATCCAGGTCTGAACGATGCTTTAATTAAGACGAAAATTTGAAATTATGGTTCTCTTCGCATCATTGATTTCACGACCATGGTTATTTCCGACGCATAAATTGACGTACTTATGTGAGGTGTGGTCCAAGAATTTATGTCAACTTCCATGTTAAGTACTTACTTTGTTGTATGGTAGTGAAACATGGGTTTGTCGGGATAGACATAAGAGTAGACTAAACGCCTTGTGTATGAGTTATCTGAGGAGTGTTTGCGGCAAAAGTAGGATGGATAGGGTGGGGAATGAGTGGGTAATAAATGAATGTGGGTTAGATGATTCACTAATGGACATGAATAAAAGGAGTGTGCTTCGTTGGTTTGGCCATGTTTGAGAGAGTGGATGAGAGTCAAATAACGAAACAGATGTAAATAAGGGTGAAATGAATGGTGCGAGAGGTAGACCGAGAAAGTTGTGGTTGAATGTGGTTGAGGTAATTCTTAGAAGGAGGAATATTAGGAGCATTTAAAACAGGAGGGCGTGTATGAAGCAGTGTATGGGGGTAAATGAGGCAAACGATATTTGCAAGGATAGATCAGTATTGAGGAAATTATTGAAGCAGAGTTAAGTGTGCAAATATGTATTTATGAGTGAAACTTGGTGAATGTGCCTATTCCGGAAGGGAACGGCGTGATTGGTATGTATGTATGTACTTGCAAAGTTATTAAAATGTGAATTCAACGACTCACGATTAAGCTACCGGGGATGAATCCCGATTCACGATTAAGCTTCCGTGATACCGACTCACGATTAAGCTTCCCTGTGGATGTCAGAGGACTATTAAAGTTGTTTCCTATGCTTTAAAGTCAATGCCTGCCAAGTCTTTAAAGCCCTGAAAAATTCACAGAAAAGGACTCTAGTAGCGGTAAAGGCGAAGGATTATTCCCCCGTGGAATTGGGGGCAATTACTGTGTATTTAAAACCAGAATCGTGCACTCTTTCTCCGTGAGAAAGAAGTGTTTCATTATTTAGGCATTGAAAGCCCCTCTCGGGATATAATCAGATATTTTGGAGAATTTTATCGTTCAACCAAAATTATAAATGGGCCCTGTTTATGTATCGTATACCAGAACCTTGTACTTACGAGGGGAGTGTCAGATAACCGGGTCTCAGATTTTATTCAAACTTAGTAGTTGCACCCACCGCTGTATGTGTTTCATGAATCACCCCACATATAGGCTTAGATAACCAATAGTTTAAACGAAAAAGGCCTTTAAAAATTTCAATATTCCCTTTAGACGGGCCACCCACATAACTGACAAGCTACGAAAAATTTGAATATTATTAAGAATTATGCTTGAATTGTAAGAATATGAAGACAATGTTATAAAATAATTATAGAAAATGGAAATCATGTACATGAAGGAATAATTAAAATACGTCGTGAAAAGATAAGGAAGTGACATAATTAGAAGGCTGCCTTCAACCGAAAAGAGAGACTAAGCCTGACGTCGTGTATGCAAATGAAACATTTTCCATGCGCAAAAATAATATTTCGAGTAAAAATAAAAAATCTTGAGCGCATTGTAGGATGCCGTAAAGGAAAAACTAAAAAAAACAGCGGAAGAAACATACCCCGTGTTGGAATCGAACCCGTGTCTCTAGACGAGCACGTCAGCCACCCGTTCAGCTTGTCAGTTATGTGGGTGGCCCGTCTAAAGGGAGTTTTGTAATTTTAAAGGGCTTTTTTGTTTAAACTGTTGGTTATATAACCCTATATGTGGGATGATTCATGAACCACATACAGCAGTTTGTACAACTACTAAGTTTGAATAAAATCTGAGACCCGGCTATCTGACACTCCCCTTGTTAGTTGGGCAACCATGTGTATAAAATGATGGGAAATTCAGAAGTGAAATTCAGAAACCCTGAAGAGGCGACAGCCTAGAACGGGGTCCACACCATTGTTTTTGTTATTTGTTATACTTGTATTTGTTTCGGTGTGGAAATAAACATATTTTGACTTTGACTTGAGAAGTGAAACTTGGAAATTCTCCGTAAAGAAATGAAATTTAATTCCGGTGACGTTGATGTATATGCATTGAAACCCTGGTCAAAGTAAATTTCATTTTTTTAGTGGGCATTGCTCTTTGTTTTTTTTGCATCATGCACGAATTCCACTCAGTTTCGCAGGAATCTGCGGGTTTTAAATGACGGAAGAATTATGATAACTTTTTTTTTAATTCCGCTTGGTTGATTTTTATCGACCCGACAGGGGTTTCGACTATTTGTGTCACCTTCAGTGAATGTACTTTATTAGTTTCAGTATATGCACCAATTCATAGTCTGTTATGACATCGTAAATGTAATGAAGCCTATGTTGTATTTTCACCTGAAGATGGCTCAAGGTGTCGAAACCCGAGTCGTGTCTTTTAAAACCATACCACTGGAGTTTGAAAAGTGGTTTCAATGCTTTCAGGCTCCACTCAGTGTTACTTCACTCAAGGCTACCAACTTTCAGAGGGATTAAGGTGGGAGCCCCTAGAGACTCGGAGGCTACACGGGATTAAATTGCTTGAGGAACTCAGAAATGATGTTTTTCAGAGCGACACAGAGAATATTATCATGACTCCTCACTACATATCTATGTCTGGCAGATGCGATAAAATAAGAGAGATACACTGCCGAACAGATAGGTACAAAAACTCGTTCTTTCCGCGCACAATAAGCGACCACAATAAAAACTGAGCTCCACTAAATACACTCCTATAATACATATCACCATTTCATCTCCAAAAAACTTACATCCTTACACGGCTGGTGACCTTACATCCCCTGCCACACGTCCATGTAGCGGCTCGCAGGGGGTATTTTGTAGATGTAGCTGTACTTATGTAGAAAGTAAGTTTAGCAGAATTTTTACATACCATAACCGGTTTCGTGGAACCGAATTCTGTGAACCTGAAGAAGTTGTGTCTTTGATCACATTAATGAAACTAATTTAACGCTTGTGCCAGTCGAGCGTAATTCAGAGTAATTTTTCGTCACAATGTAAAATTACGTCTTATGTTTTATAACCTAAAATTCTCCACATGCTCATGTTCTTTTCCTTGTCTTTGCAGGTAAGCATTGGACCATTTTGGTGAAGTTTTATCGATCTAGCTGACGACTTGCCAGCGTTTTTGAAACTGATGGGGTCGGGGTAAGATTACATCGCGGATCATTCATTGTGTTTTTGTGTGTTTCTTTAAATTGCAAAATCAAATAATTCAGTTTTCTTTCCGAGTCGCACGAAATGTGAACATAAGGCGCCAATAAAATTAGAGAAATAGATTGTAGAACCGATAGGTATAAAATGTCATTTTTTCCGCGTAACATTCGGGACCATAACAGCTGTCGTCATGAATAGTTCGAATTGTGACATTAGGCAAACAGTAAATCTTTTTCCTTTATGTTCTCTACGTTCTTGTTTATGCATGATGTAAATATTGATGTTCTTATTTATGCATGATATTTTGAATCTGTAGTAGTAGTCCTTGTACCCCTTGCACGTTGGAACGATTGACGATAGAATGTTTCTTGGTTAGTAGATTGTTAATTGGCGCGTTGTATGTGTAGTACGCTGGTTTCAATGCAGTTTCGGCGTTCTACCGTATCATTCATGCATGCCTGGTGTGGAAGTACCCCCTGCCACACACCCTTTGGGTGGTTTGCAGGGTATGACGTAGATGTAGATGTAAGGTCAAATATGGGACAGTTTGGGGGAAATATTTTCCGTATGCTTGATATTTTTCATTTTTGTATGGGTTTAACACCGTTTACACCCAATTGTTATCGAAAGTGTGAAATTAATGAATATGAAAAAGATGAATGTCATACTAACGTTGAAATCGATGTATTATGGCTTAAGTAATTAGAAGTTCATGATGATTCAATCACCGTCGTATCACTGTACTTTGTCCAAATGTATTATTAGCCTATCGATTGATTTCATTATAGTTGGCGATGAGGTTTGCCTTTGGAATGAAATCGGCCGCCAGCAATCTGATATCACTTGAGACTGTAAATAAGTTATTATAGTGATTACAGTAATAGTGAACATTTCCTAAGCCAATTCGTCGTTCACGATGTCTGAAATGAAAATAACAAAAAAGACGTTAAAAGCAGCGTTGCAACGATTTATTTTATGGTGAAAAATTTGTCCCTGGTCTGACTCCACCGTGGGTGGAGTAAACATAACTTCTTCAAATACAGTGCAATATCTTGGAGTCACCTTAACTTCAGATATATCGAGGGGAACACCCATACATAGCATGCGGCACAGCTTCAAAGAAACTAGATTTTATTAAACGTATAATAGGAAGGTCCTCGGATGAAAAAGTAAAGGAGAGATGCTACTTCGCTCTGGTTAGGCCACACCTCGAATGCGCCGCGAGCATTTGTGACCCTGGTCATAAAGATTTAACCAAAAAAATTAACGACGCTTTAACGACGTTAATTTACGATTTTAATTTACGTTTTAACGACGTTTAATTAACGATTAAGTACGACGAAAAGCAGCACGTTTCGTTAAAAACTGCTACGAACGAACACATAGTGTTACACAACTCTTGGAGGGATTAAGGTGGGAGCCCCTTGAACCTCGGAGGCTGCACGCTAGGCTTAGGCTGCTTGATAAATTCAGAACTGTATTTTTCAGAGTGACACAGAGGTTATTATCATGAAGCCTCACTACATTTCTAGGTCTGGCAGACGCGATAAAATAAGAGAGATACTCTGCCGATCAGATAGGTACAAAAACTCGTTCTTTCCGCGCACAATAAGCGACCACAATAGAAACTGAGCTCCTCCAAACACACTCTCATAGGACATGTCACCATTTCACCACCAAAACTTTGACATCTTTACACGGCTTGTGACCTACCACCCCCTGCCACATGCCCAAGCGGCGGCTCGCGAGGTAGTATGTAGATGTAGCTGTAGATTTGATGTAAACCATACTCGGCAAAAGGAGAAGTCTTATCCGTTCCCATCTGATCAATGTTTAATATGATAAGTTTCTATATTTTTCTCCTGGGAATCACCGCGACCTTACACCTTGCGTGAAGGCCACTCGTAGGAACCATTTTCGGCATTGTATTAGGGTTTATAATGTGAGTAGCATGAAGGTTCTCTGGCGAAAATGATTTACTTTTATTTCACGAAAACCAGAGGAAAACCGAATTCTCGTGAATGAATAAAGCCCCGTTCACAACAACTTAACCTGACTTGACTTACCTTGGCGCGACTTGGGAGTTGAGTCCGTGAGAAAGCAACACACTGGTTCACAACAACTTGAAGTGGCTTAACACGACTTGGCGTGGTCTTGGAGTTGAGCATTTCTCAACTTTCTCTTAATTCTAGCCAATAGCAAGGCCTGGATTACTATCGTTAGTGCGGAAGTAATCGGGATTACGAGATCGATTAAGGACCATCAATCGATTGTAATATCGACTTTGAAAGTAGAGTTGGGCGTTGTCTTGGAGCAATGCCTGGATTACTATCGTTAGTGCGTAAGTAATCGGGATTACGAGATCGATAAGGACCATCAATCGATTGTAATATCGACTTTGAAAGTGGCGTGCTGTGATTGGTTGGAAATTTCAGGCCCCAATTGACACTCGGGAACAGCTTAAGCCTAGTTAAGTTGTTGTGAAGTTAAGGGACTTTATTAAATTTGCTTTCGTTTGTCGTTTGTCTCAGCTTTGTACGTACAGTATTTCCAATTTAACTATTCCAAAGAAATTGAGAATTCAAGGAAATGAATCATGACCCAAAAAGTTGTACATTGTGGTGGTTAGAGAATTTGCAGACTGATTGAGAATTTTGCATCTTATATAAATAATTAACTCCAACATTTACATCTACATTTACATAATACCCTGCGAGCCGCCGCATGGGCGTATGGAAAGGAATGTTAGGTCACCAGCCGTGTAAAGATGTAAGTATTTGGGAGATGAAATGGTGAGATGTATTATAGGAGTGTGTTTAGTGGTACCTATCTATTCGGCAGTGTATATCTCTTATTTTATCGCATCTGCCCGACCTAGAGATGTAGTGAGGAGTCATGATTATACTCTCTGTGTCGCTGTGAAAAATATCGGTTCTGAATTTCTCGAGCAACCTATGCCTAGCGTGTAGCCTCCGAGTATCTAGGGGCTCCCACCCTAATCCCTCTCAAAGTTGTGAGACACTATATGTACGCTCGTAGCAGTTTTTAACGAAACGCGCTGCTTTTCATTGTATTTTATAAATTTTTTTGTTAAATATTTATGACTAGGGTGCCAGATGCTCGCGGCGTATTCGAGGTGTGGCCTAACCAGAGCGAAGTAGCATCTCTCTTTGACATTTTCATCTGAGTGCCTTCCTATTATAAGCTTAACAAAACCTAGTTTCTTTAATGCTGTTCCACATATGTTTTGCATGTGTAATCACCATAATATATCAAAAGTTAAGTTAATTCCAAGATATTTAACTGTATCTGAAGATTTTATGTTTACTCCACCCACAGTATAGGTATGGAATTTCTGTGATGGCTTTCGCAGGAAGTGAACTGTGTTGCATTTACTAATATTTAGTTCTAACCCATACTCCTGGCACCACCAATGAACGTTGTTAAGGTCAGGTGACAGAGCGTCAAAGTCAGCGTCTTCGCACAGAAAATTAAATTATCATATTTTATTGACGCGGCCGTCGGATGTGTGACTCGACTTTGAAAGAGATGAATGGCCATTCCACAGTCGGGGGAGGGAAATACCGAAGTGATGGATCAAGCGAGCGAAAAAAACTCCTCTCATGACCATCTGTGATATCAAATTCGATTTTCTTGTCATTTTCATTTTTTTTTTTTGCGTCCGGCGGAAAATGCATTCGCGACACGCACTTTCCAATTTCCGTCTCGCTGAGTTCTCTCCTGGGGGGGAGGGGGGGGGGTCTGAATATTTCTCACGCCGCGGATATTTGCGTGGAAAAAGGAGCTTTTGAATCTCGGAATCTCGACGCGATCTTGTGTAGCGGATGTAGTTACCTCTTTAAGGTTTCTTCGGCTTGACTATGTGAGTGAAAACAGATACGATAGAGTCAAGACGGAACGAAATCGTACGGCGCCTCAGTTTTGGTATTCAGCCATTTTAAAAATTTAGTAACAGTCTCTTTTCTGAAGAAGTTGTCACGAGAAAACCGGCCTGGACCGGGAAGCGAACCACGGACCTTTGGTTTGCCGGACTAATGCGCAGACCACTACGCTATCCAGGCTTCCTTATTCCCATTCGCAATTTAAATTTTATTTTAATTTGGAAGCCTGGATGGCGTAGTGGTCTGCGCATTGGTCCGGAAAACCAAAGGTCCGTGGTTCGAATCCCGTTCCAGGTCGAATTTTTCTCATGACAATTCCTTCAAAAATTCACCCGCCATGTTTGAATATTTTCAGCCTTTTTTCTGTTTAAGATATAACGCTGGAACTTACAACATGTATAGCAAACATGTTTATCTACCATTGACTGAAATACGGTTTAAAAAAAAGTACTTGTGTTTGAGTTCCGATTTATCAAAATTGGAGCTTTGCTCTAACGTCGTCATAAACCGGTACTTGTTACGTTTCACTCCAAGTAAAAAAATACAAAAATGCATTTAAGAAAATTAACTTTATCATTAAATAACGCAGAATTAAATAAAAAGAATTATGATGTGGTTTGTTATTCTGTAGGATTTCTCGTTTTTTTAATGTCTTCCCAAACTCGAGTGTACATAATATCTGCACCCACAGTTAGTCACGTATTTTTATTTGTTTATTGTCAATTTGAAAAATCTCAAATTTGCTGATGAAATGGGTTGCCTATTGAATACCAGAATTAAGGTACGAAATTAGACGATTATTTCACCGATATATTTCAAACGACCATGTTTAAAACATGTAATAAACCTCTTTTGATGGCCATAGAAGCCGTCTGCCTTGGCATACGTAGGTAACTACCTGATAATTACTTAAATTACGAGAGTGATTGACTCGTTATTTAAAAAAATTGGTGGTAAAATTGTACATTTCGTTTTTATTCAACATCTAAGGAATTTTCGCTTCATAACAGTTTAAAGTGAAATCTTATTCGCGTTTTCTCGTTCAAATTGACGTATTTCTGTAACATTCTATCTCTTTGGCAGCCCATTTAAAAAAACTCCGTTTTCAATGCTGAATTACAGTAAGATTCGCCAGGAAATCTGAGCTGGAAATGGATTATTTCATCGTCTCTGTCTAAAAAGCGCACTTTAAAGCTAATTTTTTTTTCTGTTTTCAGAATTTCTGGAATAAGTGAGCGCCTCTAATTGAGCATGCGAAGTTTTATTCCGCGTATGGCGGTAGAGCTCTACTGGGAAGATTAACCCAGTCCCATTTTCATGTTTAAATTTTGGCAAATTCCGTTCGGTCGTGGCAAACGACGTTTTGAAATGGCCGTATATTATTCGATTACCCGCAGTCCGAGATGCTATGTATCGTATTTCACGCGCTATGTTACTTCGTATCTTATGTGGTATTTTTTGATATAGTTTCTACTTGTACGCGAATATTTTGAATATAATTATCGTACGCACTTTGAAAACTTGAAGTACCAAACATAATGCACAAATTTTTATGAATTGAACTAGCTGGAAGACAAAAGAAAGGTGATGAGCGCACGTATAGATTCATGCTGGCTCGAGGAAGGGAGATGGAAGGGAAAATGAGTGAATGAGGCATGAAAGAGGTGTTGTAAGGGAGGAAATCAGACAGAGAGAGATATATCTGATCGTGGGATTTAATTATCCGTGACATCATTACTCATTATTAATTTTAGTTCGCCAGCGTACCTTCTTCTATTACACAAATGAACTAAAATGTATTATATGCGATATTTGGCTATATATCGTGCAATTTCCATCTTATATTTACAATACCGATATCGTACAAACTTAGAAAAATTGAAACACGAGAATAAATTCGCAGATTTTTGTGAATTGCACAAGTTGGAAGACAAAAGAGCGTTATTTTTTTTGGAAGTTTGGTGTGCGCGCGTATAGAATCATGCAGGCTCGAACTATAGAAATGAGTGGAGGAGACATGCTAAAGATTTGCTAGGAAAGAAATCAGATCGCAATATTCGATCGCGTGTGCGATATTTTGCGATATATCGTGTACTTGCCACAAAAAAATTAACGATCCCAGTATCGTACACGCTTGAAAAAATTGAAACACCAAAGGAAATTCGCAGATTTTTATGAATTGCACCAGTTGAAGACCAAAAGAGCGCATTTTTTTTTGGAAATTAGGTGTTCGCGCGTATAGAATCATGCAGGCTCGAACTGTAGAAATGAGTGGAGGAGACATGCTAAAGATTTGCTAGGAAAGAAATCAGATTGCAATATTTGATATTCGGGTGCATGCAGGGGCGACCCCAGGAATTTATTTCGGGGGGCGGGGGGGATGGGAGGGGAATACCATTAATTGGCAATTTTCAGTCATCCTAAAAAAAAAACTATAAAAATGTTACCTCATTACATCTATACAATAATGAGCGTAATAATAACTATTATACTTTTCAGATCAGTGATCGGAGTCTTTAATGTTGTATTTGATAAAATCTTCTGGTTGTTAAAATTGTTTAGTAAAACCCAAAATTTTCGGGAGGGGGGGGATGCCCTAATCCACCCCCCCTGGAATCACCCCTGGTTGCATGCGATATTTTGCGATATGTCGTGTACTTGCCACGAAAATTCACGAACCCCGTATCGTACACACTTGGAAAAATTGTAGCACGAAACGAATTTCGCAGGTTTTTATGAATTAAACTAGTAGGAAGAGAAAAAAAAGGTTTTTTTTTCTTTTTGGCAAGGTGATGTGCATCTGTATAGTGTCAGGCGGGCTCCGGCGAGAGAAATGGAAGGGAGGAAATGAATGGAAGATGCGGGGAAGAGGTTTGCGGGCGAGGAAAGCAGACAAACATGATAGCAGAGAGACATGATAAAGATATGCAAGGAAAGAAATCAGATCGCAATATTCGATTACGTGCAATATTTGGCGATACATCGTGTACTTGTCACCAAAAATAACGATCCCAGTATCGTACACACTTGGAAAAATTGAAACACGAGAATTAATTCGCAGATTTTTGTGAATTGCACTAGTTGGAAGAGAAAAATAACGTTATTTTTTTGGAAATTAGGTGTGCGCGCGTATAGAATCATGCAGGCTCGAACTATAGAAATGAGTGGAGGAGACATGCTAAAGATTTGCTAGGAAAGAAATCAAATTGCAATATTTGATTACGTGCAATATTTGGCGATACATCGTGTACTTGTCACCAAAAATAACGATCCCAGTATCGTACAAACTTGGAAAAATTGAAACACGAAACGAAATTCGCAGGTTTTTATGAATTAAACTAGTTGGTAGAGAAAAAAAGCGTTTTTTTTCTTTTTGGAAAGGTGATATGCATGTGTATAGTATCAGGCTGGCTCCGGCGAGAGAAATGGAAGGGAGGAAGTGAATGGAAGAGGCGTGCGGGCGAGGAAAGCAGACAGAGAGGAGGAGAAAGGTCGGTCGGCAGGGATGAGGTGTACATTGGTCGGAGGGGTTGGAGGAGAGGTTTACACCGGTGGAATGGGAACGCAGGGGAGGGTTTAAGGGGGCGTGGTTTTGACTACGTATGGCAACAGCCAGCCTTATCCCCCACCCCACCCCATCCTCCCACCTCGTACGTACCCCTTGCTTCCCCCCCTATCCAGTATTCCGCTCCTCGCGTCGTAACCCTCCTCTGACCAGCAAAGACCCAACCGAACCCAACATCTCTCTTTCCAACACGCAC
Source organism: Ceriagrion tenellum (assembly GCA_963169105.1). Classification (NCBI taxonomy): domain Eukaryota; kingdom Metazoa; phylum Arthropoda; class Insecta; order Odonata; family Coenagrionidae; genus Ceriagrion; species Ceriagrion tenellum. The sequence continues at coordinate 61,428,574 of OY720644.1, forward strand.
CACAGAGGATCACATCAACTCGGAGAGAAGGACTTATCTCTCACGCTCTCCAAAAAGAGTTCGGACGTAACACACACTCGTGTATATTCTCGCCAACGTCTCGTTTCTTTCCCTCGTTTCAATCCCGAACCCTTTTCCTTCCCATACCTCACTCTTGTCTTGCATCACCATCGTCACATGGCGAAGTGCCTCCGCGTAACTCCGAGGGACAGAGTCGTTCCTCGTTCGCTCCGCAGAGGGCGACAGCTCCGCGGACAACGCGTCCAAGTTATCCCCCTGGCGGCGGCCGGAGTTCATCTGCTCGCCGGCAACATTTCTTGAGTGACCCCCGACGGTGTTGCTTTGTTTCTCCCCCGTTTTTTTAAAGTTTTCGTTTTTACGTTTTACTTCTGTTTCTACTCCGTAACTCTTTCGATCACGTGATCCGTCCAACATCGACTGTGTTAACTCTTGTTTTTTTGTAATCGACGCGCAGAAGTGATCCCCTCTTGCTTAAGGCCGGAGATCTCGTCGGCAAGAAGACCTCCGACGATCTTACTTTGTTTCATTTTTTTAATTTTTACATTAAATTTCGCCCCTCTGTTGTGTTAAAAAAAAACATAATCGACGCCCTCATTTCTTCAGCAGTTTTATTATAGTTTCGTTCTTCTTTTGTTTTTTTTAAATAAACAATCTCGTGCTCCGTCCATCATTCGTGGTCTTCCAGGGTAGAGAATATATAGTATTCTCGTTCTGTGCCAGTGTTTTTGTGAGCGTGTGTGTGTGTGTGTGAACCGGGTCTGGAACCGTTTTCGCAAATCGTTCTTCATTTCTTTCTGCAGTAAGATTCGAAATCGTGTCGGTGTGTTGCTCCGAGGAGACCGTCCATCGCTTCACGGTGTCGCGTGAAGGAAAGAGTGAATGTGTGCGAACGCGTCGCGCTTATTAGTTAAAACGAGGAGTTGGAGGAACATCTCTTCCGGCCATCACTAATCCAACGATGCAGCGGCCGGTGTCCATATTGGTGAGAAATACGATTTTCATTTTTTCCCCCTTCCTGCCTAGCCTCTCTCTCTCTATCTTCGGAAGTTTTCCTTTCAAGGTGGTGAAGTTAGCTCAGAGCGGAATACATCGGTGCACTTTTATTGAACGCTTGTGGCGTTGAACAAAACGATGGACCTTGGCGAAGCGTTTGATAGCCTGCCGGGAGGTTAACGATTTTTGCGGTTGAATGTTTTGTGCCTAGCCATGAAATTTGTTCGAAATAATTGCACTTTTAATGGCGCACCGGTGAACCTTTATTACACACGAACGACGATGAGTGGGGCAATACATGCTGTGGAAACGTGCCGGTTGTTTGAATTCGGTAGGTTCACAACATTCACGGTCAGATGTTTTGTGGATAGTTATCCAATCCGCAAGTCAACTTTTTAATTACTTTGGTAGTACGCCAGAAGAAATTGGACTTAGTAGCAAAGACATACGTAAGAGAATGGCGTTAGCTAAGGAAGCGTTTAGCAATAGAAGGGAGCTGATGACGGGGACGTAGTGAAAAAGAGGCTGGTGAGGAGCTTCATATGAAGCGCAGCTTTGTATGGCGCAGAAATGTTAACCCTCAGAAAGGAGGAACTGAATAGGTTGCAGGCATTTGAGATGCGGGTGTGGAGAAGGATGGGTGGACGGAAAGGAAGATTAACGAGGAAGTACTTGGAATGGAGGACGAGGAAGGAAACTTGTATGGAATTCGAGATCGGCAGGGTACATCTACATCTACGTAATACCTTGCGAGCCACCACGAGGGTGTGTGGCAGGGGGTGAAGATCACCAAACATGCACTAATGCCATGCAAGTAGGATATTTAAGATTAAAGAAAGATATACTAGATAATAGGGTCACATGCAGCAAGATGGTTCGCATCTACATAATAAGAAAGGGATAATTGTTTGTTATTACATGCATCATACACTACAGACTACTCTAACTATATTTCACCTACCTATATCTTTGCTACGCTGCCTATTGTTCTCTCTAATGGTACGCGAGAAAAATGACATTTTAAATCTATCGGTACGACAATCTATCTCTCTAATCTTGTTAATCTATTCAAACCTAGCATAATACGCAGGGGTTCTTAATAATTATCTAACGTCATCTGTGAACAAATCGGTTTCGAATTTACTTAAAAGTTTTAACCTATATTTTAGCCTGTGTTCTGATAGTAATAGGGTAGGTGGCTGGAGGATGTAATAATGGGAGAGAGGTTGCTGAAGAGTGTGATAGAAGGAAGGATGTTGGGCAAGCGGGAAAGGGGAGGAAAGAATAGGTTTCATGGACAGGATGAAGAATAAACTCCACTTTCTCCGGCGAGATGTTGTAGAACAGCATATTGAACAATGATACTCAAAACGATATCGTACTGTCTACCGAATTTATTTCAAACTCTTACAACACGTGTTTCGACTGTCTAGCAGTCATCAGACTTACCTTACAGACAGTCTTACCTGATGACGACTGCTAGACAGTTGGAACACGTGTTTTAAGAGTTTGAAATAAATTTGGTAGACAGTACGATATTGTTCGAGTATCATTGTTCAAGAGGAAGAAGGGTAGATTGTATGCTGACGCGAAAAGGGATATACTAGAGCGAGATAGACCCCTGAAAGTGTAGAAAACTGGAAGGAGATTCTCTGACATTCAACAGAACCTACCTTATTCGGTAGAATGCTTAAAATTGACACACCTTGAAAACATGTAGTGCGAAACGAAATTCGAAAACTTTATTAATTGAATTAGCTGGGAGACCAAAAAAATATGTATATGTCGTATTTCACTGTGCTTTGTTAGGTAATTATTATTATGTTGACTTACTACATAACATTATATGTGATGAATATTATAACTATATCATATTATACGCGATGCAATATATCGTATTTCATGCGTTGTGTTACATTCTATTTTATTCGCTATTTTGTGATATGGCGTCTGCTTGCTGTCGAAAACTAACATAAGTATCGTACACACTTTGAAAACTTGAAACACGAAAGGAAATTCGCAGATTTCATGAATTGAACATGCTGGAAGACAAAGAAGTGTTTTTCTTTTTTGGAAAGGGGTAGTGCATGCGTATAGAATCATGCTGCCTCGAGGAAGAGCAATGCAGCTTTTTACCAATGAGTCCTTAAAAACCTACGATGTCCATGTTTAACGCCTTTATGGAAATTGTACCCAAAAACTTAGTACCGCGGATTCGACTATCGAAGTTCTTTTGTTGTGTAACTCTCGAGAAAACTGGTCTCGGTCTGTTTAGAATAGGGATTCCAGGTCTCCCGTATTTCCCGGATTTTCACGTATTTTGAGTTTTTACCTTTTTTCAGTCTCCCGCCTCACGTATTTAAGAACATTTCTCCCGTATTTCATCCTAATATAATGTTGTGTGGTCCAAGTGCAATATTTTATTTTTTTTATTTTTAACGATTCGGCTTCGATTATCGAAATATCCTGAGCGATATGTCGAACTGTACATTGGCATCATAGCTGCCAGTATCAAATTATTTTTACAAGAATATACTCAAATGTACATGTATGTAACTTTATGTTGGTAGGTACCTGGTTCTGTAACCGGAAGTTGAAGATACAGAAATGGTCATGTTTCTCGAACTCGCCTCGAGCTTTCTTTTGCGTTTGTGTTTTTGAGGCGGCTGGGTGTTTGTCTGTTGTCTCTTGTAGGGTTACGGTACGTCTGTTACACAAGTGTTCGACGCTATGGGTGGCGAAAGTGATGAGGAGTACCATATAACACCATTAAAGAAGAAAACTCGTTATGTGTGTGTTTATATATCAGCATTGTAGCAAATTACAGAGTCTCCCTTATTTTCAGTTAGAAAACCTGGCAACCCTAGTTTAGAACTGCGCTACTCAGTGCGCGGGGTCTTCTGAATTTTAAGCAAAAGCAGGGCTGTGTTTCTGAGTTCGCTGAGCGCTGGAGCGAAGGGAAAAGCCTCCCTCCTTTTCCTCCCGGCAGTGGGACCTCTTCCTCTCACCGTCTCTCTGGGCCATTTTGCACCGCGGCCGCAGACGGCGCCTCGGACCAGGGGTGGCCATTTACTCGAATCGGCGGGTCGCCTTGGTTACACCCGCGAGACCGTCGCCATGGCAACCGGGGGTCGGCCTCTACGTGCACCTCCTGCACGTATCTCTTCCTCAGTGCATACCTCCTCATGCGGATGTCTTGTGTTTACGGGAGAATTCCATTCAAGGTGTCGAAGATAGCGCTCGTCGGAACGTGTCGACGTATTTCAGCGCCCTCGGGACGGATATGAATGGAACGATGTGCGCTTGCAAAATGTTGAGTAACCTCCCGGTTGGTCGCATTTAGCAGGTGAAATACAGTCTGGGCTGAACGTTCTGCGTAAAGTTGATGGATTCCTTCGAAATTAGAGTTTAAAATACGTAAGGTCGTTGTCAATGAGTAATTAAAATCCTCCTAATATGCACGTCTTACGCCTTAACTGAGAATCAGCACGCTTTGCTACTATCACAGGTGCCTTTTTCGACGTTCTTTTGTTGTTAAGCACACATCATCTTTGCTCCCGCTAAGGCGGTTGGAACGATTTTAGTTTATGTACGGATTTGCTCGAAACTTTGCACACGTATACTTATTTTTTAATATGTTCGCATAAAATCGAAAAATATTGCATCCTATCGATATAGTTTTTATCGATGGTCCAAAGTATATCCAAATATAGATCATAAATCGATGGTCCAAAGTGGTTTACCGATCCTTCCGTTTCTTGGCAACTAATTGATATTTGAACACGTAACCTAATGGCACTTGATATATATGTCGAAATAATTCGATGGGATATGTACAGATTTTCTCCACAACGCGGAAACATGCGTTTCACATTGTTATAATGGTTTTTATCAAATATTAAGTTTACATTCCGAGTATATGCACGTGTGTACTTTAATGATTTTCGCCTGAATTTCGAATTCCTCGTCGTAAACCCTAGTCATATGAATGCTTTATTTGAGAAAAAAATATCGAAATATGATTCTTGCATCATTTATTTACAGAATGTTTGGTTATTTCTGGCGTATAAATGGATGCCCTCGAGTAAGGTGTGGTCCAAGAATTTTTTAATCGACGTTGTTGAGGGAACCCAACAGCTACGAGCACTGGGGGGAGGCCATTGTGATCCTTTTGACGTCAATCCGCCCCATGGTGTCGGCCTCCCAGTGGTTGTGCTTCGCTAACCCTTCCCTTTACCCTTTCCCACTATTTCCCATCTTCGGTAATATGCGAAGGCTTGAGGTCGAGAGGGAGGTTTTTACCCCGCGGGGAGACCCTTAGAACCTGTCCCTATCGATAGCAATCGAAATATATCGATTATATCGTGCACAATATTCTCCTCCTTATGTACTCCTCCAGTACTCCTTATGGATTCGATAGATCATCTGAGGTTTGGCTTCAACAATGCTATCGGTCGTCAAGGGGACATCGTACCAAAAACGCTGAATTTTCAGCAATTTTCTGATCGTTTTTTTTTTCAAAATTTAAAAGTAAATCAGTTGGAAAACAAAAATCGATTGCAAGAATAAGAATGTTTATTCGTTTTTCTTTCCATTGGTCATTGTTGCGACTTTATACAACCATTATTTTTTATTTAAATATGTATAAGAAAAAAGCTCTTCATGCCAGAAAAACGAACTTTTAATGTATTTCTTATGGAAACGCCTTCACTCGTCTGGAGTCGACTTGAGACCAGTAGGTAAATAAAAGTCAGCCATAAATCTTTCGAGTGACATATTGGATCATGTTATAAAGTCGTACATTATTCCGTACAGTGGTTTGGTAGTTATAACGAACCGCACAATCACTCGTTCACATTTATAGATAAGAAAGATTAAGGGAATTGGTAAAAATGACTAGAAGGGAGCAACAACGATTAGTGAAATATGTGGCTGTTGAGGGAGTTCCGTCGGTGTGCCATTACAGATTTTGCTTTTAGCCATGAATGATACAATGGAGGAGAAAGAATCTTTGTGCCCATCTGTCGTTTGTCGGCGAATCTCTCTTATTTTTTGTCGCCCCTGTCTGTAATAATAATAAAAAAATAATTATAATAATGACATTACTGACAGTTTGAAGCTTGAGAGGTGGAGAGCCAAAACGCTACATGGGACGCATGCTAAGCATCTTCTGGAACCACACATTGACAAAAAGGCATCAAATAAATGGTTAACATCAGATATCTTTGCAGAAACAGAAGGATTTGTGATTTCCATACAAGATAGAATAATTAAAACAAAAAACTACAGTAAATTCATAATTAAAGAACCAAACGTGAATGACAAATGCCGAAAATGCAATAGCAAGACAGAAACAATAGAACACATCACAAGTGGATGCAGTGTACTAGCAAGCGTGGAATACACACAACGATATGATAATATATGCAAACAAATATATCTTGCATTAGTTAGTAAGTACAATGTTTCCCATGAAACTAAACCATGGTGTCTAATGACACCACTGCCTGTAATATAAAATGAAGCTGTCAAAATATATTACAATAGAGGTATTATAACGGACCGTCCTCGCCCAAACAATAGACCGGATATAACTCTTCAATTGAAACAAGACCGGATAAAATACTGAATAGATGTATCCATTCCAAATACAGAAAATTTAGAGGCTAAATACAAAGAAAAAATACAGAAAAATATTCCTCTGGCTGAAGAAATAAAAGAAATATGGAACCAAAAAACAGTTAAAATTGTTCCAATAATAATATCCACGAATGGTGTAATACCAAAAAGCCTGCTCAAAAGCTTGGAAACAATAGGAATAGAAAATCATTTGTACATGAAAATTAAAAAAAACCGCAATAATTAATACGTGCTCCTTAGTACGAAGATTTTTAAATGAACATTAAAACAGTACTTGAGCCTAATCCGTTTGGTGCCTTGCACCCGGGATAGGTGAATGTTTCCCAGCACTTAAAAAGGCTGAGAAGTGAAGAACTCAATAATAATAATATTTATTGTTCAAGGACTACATATCCTTTGGAACAAAGTACAGTTTAACTGAAAACCTCTGTGGCAAAAATAGTATTTTTTCAGGACACTACTGTTTACCAATATGAACATTCAATAAGCCTACATTAAGCATTAATACAATAATATTTACAATTATTATAGAGCAAGCTAATGAATTATATAAACAATTAGTAAGGATGAGAGAGAAGAGAAATTAACAAAAAACGAAGTGTACAATGAAATTCACACTGCGCTACAATAATATTTTTTATACAAGAAAGATAACATTTCCGATTTAAATTTATATACATTGTTTGATTTTATGATATTATCAGGAATACCATTCCATATTCTTAGGACATAATTTATTGTGGATTACTGAAACATATTAAGTAATGTTTGTACGGGGTAAACAAATGCACACCTACTTTTACGCGACAAAATGCTAAATATCAATCTGAAATTTTCAAAAAGTATGAGCCTGAAGTGTTGCCTCGTTGTCTTTGGTGGTTCCTGGTACAGTCTCTCCATCGGCTGTGGTACGTTTTCTCTATCCGCCGGTAGTTTTAAAATGATGCGTGCGGCTTTCCTTAGTATTTTGATAGTGTTGCGCATTGAATCTTTCTGCTCAGTGTTGTAAAATCCTGCGGGATTCTGAGGGCTCATGCGGGCGCTCGGAATCACCGGAGCGTAATGAGTTGGCTGAAGCTCGTCTTAGTGTTGTGTTTTCCCATTCGTTCGGTTGCTATGGAAACGCGTCACTTGCGTCAGGTTTCCTCGGATGTGTGCTGACTCCTCAGCGGCGGTCCATCGATTGTCCTCTTGCTTTAAACGCCTTTGCCCCAGCAATTCATAAATGAACTGCATAACAATGCAGAAGATTAATGTAAACTATTATGTCGCTCCCGATATACCTGTTAAATGGGCAATACATAACTACTTGATTCAGGATATAGTCTTGCCTGGTTGAAAACCTCTACGTTTTCAACACTAATGCGAGCTCTTTGAAAATCTGAGTCCGTAACCACTCAAAATATGTTCAATCGATTCAGGTACAGAAAGTGGCATGAGTATTTTTCTGCGGAATATATTTCTGTGAAAATAATCCTAGAATAATAAGTCTATATCCTGAATTCATGTGATGAGTATTGGATCCCTGGACATGACATTCTTTTTTCAGTGAAAAATCACCTGTTGGTAATATCTGTATTGTTGTAAATTAGGCGATGGGTTTTGGTATCGCTACAATACAGTATATATTGTAAATTTTCTTGATTGTTGGGTTGGCGAATCCCGGGATGGAGGTCGTCCACTGGCTCGTAGGGAGGGAATCAGCAAATCTTTATTATATATTATCCAATTTTCTCACAAAACAAGTATATTAACGTTTTTTACAAGATATCTTCAGGAACAATATTCGCCGGCTCAGGTCGTGTGCTCAGGTGCTAGCCGGTCAAAAATCTCCCCTCGTACTCTCGCGAGCGTCGATTATATGCTCTCCGCCCATCGCATTCCGGGTTGCACTTGTTTTTTTTTACTTTTTTCCTGCAGCCCTCAGGTGGCGGTACCTCTCTTACCGCCACTATATTATTGATGTATAAATACTTGGTCATCGGCGAATAACATTGAATTTGAGTGACGCCAATGAGCAATGATGCACAAAAGGATATCGTTCTGTCTACTATAATTCCAACTCGTAAAACATGTGTTTCAACTGACTAGCTCTCATCACCAGGTACAACACTTCTTCCACATTTAAAGACATTTATATGTATAGATATATTCCAAACTCAAGGACGGGAGGGGAAGAAGGTTAAAATCATGATTCGGAAAGGATCCCTCGTTCGTCCAAACAGAGTGCGCCTTGATACCGGACATACGTCAAACTAAGAAGGGAAAAGGGAGGTTAGAGAAAATAAGGGCGAGAGGTAAGGTTAAAATTATGATGGTATCCAAAATAAGGGAGTGACAAACGAACTCATTCCCTTTTAACAACATGCCTTTCTTTCCTTTTTCTTTAAACTAGTTCCCGCTGTTTCGAAACATCTAAACGGTGTCCTTTATCCAATGAACAAGTTATTTTACTTGATAGTGAGGAGAGATTTTAATGGCAGTTCACAAGTTACACTCTTTGGGTAACATTTAAAACCTTCAAAATATCGAAAGCTGAGGTAATAACTACGGTATTTTTATGAAGCAACCGGAGAAGAATAACAATTGCCATAGAAGATCGAGCTTTTGAACAGATGTCCCATTTTCGGAATTACCATACGGCGAGGACAAATATATCGCAAATAAAATGTCAAATTTCCCAGAGGATTTGCTTAAAAGACCCTTTGTCCTAATATTTTTTCGCCCAGCTTCAATAATTATTAAAATTAGCCCTCACTAGAGTCACAACTGGTGCTTCAACCATTGAGTCAAATGGAGAAGGTGCTTATTATTGCGGCCAATGCTGAAAGCAGTAATGTGGGCGTGGTCTGATCGCCATCTCAGTCAACCCCAATCATTTCTTTCAACTTAATCACTTCCGGACTGACGCACACATTTTGCAATATTGCGATGTTTTCTATTCAGCATGCGTTTACTTCTATAATATGCTTTATCCTTGCATGTAGTAATAATTTCATTTAAATTAATAAACACCCGAATTCCCTGTGAAAACTATGATAAAATCGTGCAGAATCCTTGTATGTTTCGAGAGTTACTTGCCATAAATTTCAAACAGATGGTGGATATTCCTGTTTTACATACGCTAATTCGACCATTTCGCCGTGCTATCGAAAGAGAAGTAAGGAAGAGCAGGGAGAATATATATGGTTGTTATTTCGATTTTCAGGCTGAAATTTGACGATGTAATGCCCTTTCCATCTACATCAATGGCCCCATTCACTTATATGAAATGTGGCCTTAAGATATTTTTTTGACTTACTGGAAAACTATAATAGGGAGGTCGTCGGATGAAAAAGTCAAAGAGAGATGCTACTTCACTCTGGTTAAGCCACAACTCGAATGCTCCGCGAGCATTTGGGTCCCTGGTCATAATGATTAAACCGAAATTATTAATAAAATACAAAGGAAATCAGCGCGCTTCATTAAAATCTGCTACGAGCGATCATATAGTGTCTCTCAACTTTTATTGTTAGAGGGATTAAGGTGGGAGGCCCTAGATACTCAAAGGCTTCACGCTAGGCTTAGCTTGCTTGAGAAATTCAGAACTGGTGTGTTTCAGAGGGACACAGAATATTATCTACATCTACGTAATACCCTGCGAGCCACCACGAGGGTGTGTGGCAGGGGGAGAAGATCACCAAACATGCACTATTGCCATGTAAGTAGGATGTATAAGGTAGACATGCTAGAAAATAGGGTCACAGCTTATTAAATACTACAGTAGATTATTAGTTATTGCACATAATTGCAGTAGTAATTACAATAGAATATTAGTTACTACAGTATAGTACAGGTTAAAATCTACATAATAAGGAAGGGATTATTGGTAGTTATTACATGCATCATGCACTATAGACTATTCTAACTATATTTCACCTACCAATCCCTTTTGCTTCGTTGCCTATTGTTCCCTCTTACAGTACGCGGGAAAAATGACATTTTAAATCTATCGGTACGACAATCTATCTCTCTAATCTTGTTAATATGGTCAAACCTAGCATAATACGCAGGGGCTCTTAATATATATCTAACGTCATCTGTGAACAAATCTGTTTCGAATTTACTTAAAAGGTTTAACCTAAAGTTAAAAGTGAAAGAAAACCTAAAGTTAAAGTTAAAAGGTTATCATGACGCCTCACTACATCTCTAGGTCTGATAGAAGCGATAAAATAAGAGTGATACATTGCCGAACAGTTGGTACAAACACTCGTTCTTTCCGCGTACAATAAGCGACCACAATAAAAACCTCTTCTAAATACACTCCCATACTACACGTCACCATTTCACCTCCCAAAAAATTATCCTTTACATCTTTACGCGGCTGGTGTCCCTCCCACACGCCCACGCAGCGTCTCGCAGGGTAGCATATACATGTAACTGTAGAGAAGTTACTAATACATATGCACTCATACAGACCCGCGATTACCGCTCCAGCCGCCATTTATAAGCTTCCAATCGAACGTTCTCTAGTCTTGCACGAGAAAAAAATGACTGCTCGTGATTCAGGCTTAAGTTATTCCGACGTGCCAAATGACCTCACCTTGCGAGGGGATCTGTCTCTCCCTCTTGCCTGCTCTCCCGCTAGGGGCCGCCACAGCCGCCCGCCCGTCTCGTCTCGTTCGCCCGCCGGGAGTGTCGCTTCGGACGCGCCTCGTGGTCACCAGACCGGAATCGCGCGCCCGGGGACAGAAGTTCGATCACCGGTTAGCGGGCAAAGTTACCCGCCCTTCAACCGACCTATTTCTCGGCGTCGCGAGCGTCTGTGGCAATGATGAGAGTGACCTTTCAAGCTTTTATCTTCGTCTGAATGCACTTATGTCACCCCCACCGTTAAACTCAGGGCTCTTGGAAGGGAACGTGGTAGGGCACCGACCGATTTTGTGCTCTTCTGGAGGAAGAAAGCGCTGTTTTTTATTCGCAACTATGATGGCAATACATTAATGGTGTAAGAGTTGGAGCAGTTTGGAACACAACAGAGCAAACGAATTATGACGAAAGGGTCGATGTCCGCCGGCGAAACGTCTAATGTGGTCTGAGCGATTTTCATTTACGTATAGATTCAAATGAAACTTTGCTTATGTTTTCTTATTGGTATTATGTGCTTCGTATACGCGTATTTATTAGTGATTGAACAGGTTAAGTTAAAAAAATTTCATGCTACCGATTTTATTCCCGGCAGTTTTATGCTATTTTACTCGTAGCCTTATGGCAATTCACATATATTTCGAAATAACTCGTTGACGTTCGCAAAGATTTTCTCCCAAAAGCGAAAACGTACGTTTCATATTATTATAACGGTTCTGAATTAATTTCAAGGTGTCATACCGAATAATAATACGTATCTACTTACGAAATATCTTATAGTAGCCCTCTGAAGGTACACACGAAGTCCCGACCGAACTTTCTGGGCATAATTATCGAATTCGTTCTAAATTCACATTTTAAAAGTAACATGTGTACCATATAGTGTTTAAGTCTTAACATGTTCCGTGTTTGACGTCTTTCATGGAAATCAAATCCTTAAAAAAAAACAAACATGGATGCGAATACCGTTGTTCTTTTCGTTGTAAGCGCGCCTTGGTACACCATGTGGATTGGAGAGCACTGCTTGTTAGTGCGCTGGGTCTGAAACAAATGAGAAGCGAATGCGCGAAGTGAGCAACGTATTAGAGCGAATGGAAGTTGAAGAATTTCCTTATGTATTCAGCCTAAATTTGCCCCAATAGGAGTCTATTTATCTGCGGAAATATTGCACTGCTCTTATCCATTGTTTCAATCAGAATTTAGCTACAGAAAAAGTCCCGGAATGCCAATTCTGCCCCTGCATGGATCGCGATACTTCGGTTTGAGGATAAACCTTCATTTTTAGGCATTCCCAATAATGTTATTTTAACATATATTATAAAGTACAATTTCTGCCATCGGATGGTGTGAAAATATTACTAAGTCACCGCTCATTTCACGAAGATATATATTTTAAATATTATGAATTTTAACGCTGGAATACATTTTCTTAATGGCAGTATGATGGCATCTCTTGATATAAACTTTTTCTACTACAATTTCCTCTCTAATAATTTTGTTCAAAAACTTGCAAACAACTTGCAATAGATATTGAGGCACCTAATAATTTTTTCAGCTTATGTCATCGATAATATGAAACGGGTATTCAGTTTGAAATGACAGACTTATCTTAGCAAACTTATCGTAGCATCGTTTCACAAACCTAGCTCCTCTTCGCTGCCCGCGATCTAACTCTGATATCAACCCCGTTTCGTATGGATCCCATACACTAACAGCATATTCCAGATGAGGCCTAACGATTGAAAAATAACAACGTTCTTTCACTTTCTCATCACATTTTCCGAGTACTCTCTTGATAAAGCCTAGCTTCCTGTATGCTTGACCGCATATTTCCCGAAGATGTTTTCCCCAAGATATGTCGTGAGTAATTATGACCCCTAAGTACTAGACGACACGTTCATCACCGAAATGAGCTTCAGGAAGCTTTCGGAAGCTTTCGGGTGAGATTTCAGTTGTGATTTTCTCCCGCTGAGGAAGGGTTCTCACCCGAAAGCTTCCGAGAGCAGTGGACACCGGCGTCGCCATGGATCGCCTTTCTGTGAGTGTCCACTGATATACCTATCTATCCATCCCCAACCTCAACGCCTTGTTGCTAGCTTATATTTCTAAATTTATTTCCTTTTTCTGTTTTATATATATATATATATATATATATATATATATATATATATATATATATATATATATATATATATATATATATATATTTCAGCGCACAAATTCATCATTTTTAAACGAGTTATTTTTCTCTTGTGTCTAAAGATATCACTTATGAGAACACGAATGCATAAGTTTCGCATAAATCAGTTCATAAACAAAAATTACGCCAACCGCCTTATACTCTTGGCAGTAAGTGGGAGAGAAAACGAACGTCTTTTTTTCCCCTCGCGAGTGTTCCCACCCTAAGTGCAGCACTGCCTTCATTTTTTTCTTGGAAAGTCTCTCTCTCTCGTAATCAAAATGAAAGAAACGGTTATGGAGCAGGCTCTCTCTTTCTCTTTCTCTCCTTCTGTCTGAGCGCTTAAAAAGTTGCTCCTTCTGCGGATGTGAGCGTGTGACTCACTCAGCCGAGCAGTCCACGAGTGCGCGGCACCACCTTCTTTTATTTTTTTTCTTCCCTCCTCTTCTCTCACTTTTTCGTCGTTTCTTTTTTTTTTCGTCAAATCGATGTGATCTCGGCTCGAGTGTATCGCACGTGTTACTTGGAACCGTCGGAACGTATCGATTAACCTCTCGTGAGTGAGTCACCCGAGTGCGTACGAACCGTTCCGTCTGGAAATAGAATTACCCAACTCTTTGGCAACCACTTTTGAGTCGTCTGGGACGATGTAAATGGGTGGGGGGGAAGAAAACCATTGATTAGATCGGACTTTATAGACTCTCGCGGCCAATTAAATATCCCTCCCGCTCAAACATTGCGTATAGGATGGAGTAGGAAAATCAGTAACATCCCAGCCATGTGGTGCGTCATAACGACGATTCATCTAACCCAAACAGTTTTGAGGTGGTTTGCATGGTAATACGTAGATGTATATTATATATTTGCCGGTTTTTGATAATTCTTCCGTACCTTCTTCCCTGACAGTTTTCTTTAGAGAATAATAGGAAGGCCCTCGGATGAAAAAGTCAAAGAGAGTTGATATTTCGCTCTGGTTAGGTCACACCTCGAATACGCCGCGAGCATTAGGTACCCTGATAAGCAGGGATATGATTTTAAACATTTTTGAATGGCTCAAAAAAGGTCTCAGTTCCTCCCTACTGCAATTTTGGAGCCAATGCATGCCGTTCAGTAATATTTCTATAGTCTCTTCGGATTTAGCCTAATACGGATTTATTTTGCGAACTTAATATAAACAGAAGTCTGACCAGATTCCAGGTGAGTTATTGGTAAAGAGGAAGAAGGACGTTGGAAGGGAAGCAGGGGGACTGGGAAAAGGGTGTGGGAAGAGGTGTCATATACTCCGTCGCTAGTCATTCTGCCTTAGGTTACCCTGGTCATAAAGATTTAACCGAAAAAATTAATAAAAAAGACAAAGAAAAGCAACACGCTTCGTTAAAAAATGCTACGAGCGAACCATATAGTTCCATACAGTTTTCAGATAGTAGATTTGATGCTATTTTATGAGGAAGTAACTTATTAGTAGCCCGCTACAAATTTTTAGTAGCTCATCCAATCCTAAATGATACAAATGAAGCGTGCCTGAGATAGAAGCAGGGGCGTCGCCAGCTTCCGGCGCTGAAAAGTCTTTGGTGCATGCTGGGAAAAAAGCAGACACAATAAGTTAGGAATATTTGTATCACTGAGGAAATGTTTTTCAAAGTAGGTTTTATGTCGGTAATAGTTAGGTTTTGCTAAAGTCGGAGAAAATCTTCCTGGTTTTGTAAATTTATGTACTATTTCTATTGTCGCCTCAGCATACGATCTACCCTTCTTCATCACATCAGCTAAACCTATTCTCTTTCTTAATCTTCCCCGCTTTCCGTAAATCAACTTGAAAATAATTTGTATTAAATTAATTTTGATTAGGTTGCACTTAGATTATTTTTTCATATATAATAACAAGATCCTTGAATATTTGCTCTTTAATATATTCAACTCACAGCCAACGTTTCGCCAAATGTTTTGTATCCTCGGGGCTTTGCAACACCAAACAAAGAGACATGCAGCCTGGTATTTGTACAAATATCAGTACAAAGGTTGAGGAATCGACAACTTACCTACCATTGAGCTTAATATTGAACAGTAATAACTCAAAACGGTTAAGAAATATGCAAACAACCCACGGTTAAATTAACATAAACCATTTACAAATTTGGCAAATAAATTTAAGTAAATAGAGATAAAATTAATAATTCACAATTTTAAGCACATAAAGAAAATATAAAAATCTAAGTTATCATTAGCATTGATATTATTTGTTTTTATAGGGACAAAAACAAAAGAAACACAGAATTCATTATGGGTTCATTCTATGAAACCAATATAAATTCTACTAATACCAGTAGAAAAGTAATAATAATGCCAGTTCTCATATTACGAGTTTTAATGTTTTTTTAATGATCTATACCATTTCTTTCAACAGTCTTTTGAGCAAGCCCGGATCATAATTGTTTATGTTTTTCTCCGTTTTAGTTTTCCATCTTATTTATTTATTTATTTTTATTTATTTATTTAATTTTAAGTTCACCCAACATGAAAACACAATAACAGGGTAAACTATTTTCACAATTAATCATAATAACAAAAATAATACAAAAGAACTTAATACAATAATAATACAAATAATTAACAAAACAGTCTAGGCTGGCTGAACTTTTCATTCAAAATTCTGAACAAATTTATAATGTCGATAACATCGACGATATCTGTCCGCGAAACATTTCCTTAGTTAGATTAATATTTAACTCATTTGAAAGTGTGTTGAATGAGATACATAACCTAATAATAGGTGCATTCATACAATAATTTGTGTTCACACTTCTTATGTAGAATGTCCTTTTTAGCCTTACTTTTTTTTGGGACTAAAAAGTTCAATTTCCCAACCAATTCAATACAATTACCTTTATTAATTACATCGTGTAGAAAGAGTAAATCATTTTTGACTCTTCTATTACTCAATGTTTCCAATTGAAATTCATTTAACATAACTTTGTACTCCACATGATTTTCAAAAACAGGATAAACGTTGTAACGTAAATAATACATTAATTTTAAAAATCTTTTTTGGACTCTCTCCATCATCACATCATACTTCATCATATGCGGGTTCCAAATCACTGAGCAATATTCCACCTTGTTTCTTACATATGAAAACTACAGAATTTTCAACACTTTTTCATCCAAAAAATATTTTGAGATACGATACAAAAATCCAAGTAATTTATAAGCAGACATTTTATATTTTATCGTTATTCTTGCGTCTTTGACGACGCCCTTGGGCATAAATTATGCCAATCAGTGGAAAACTGCAATGCTTACCGGCTCATCTCTTTATTTCAAAGCTCTTTTGTCAAAAGCTGTTATTTCCCGAACCAGTTACACTTACGTACGTGAGCCTATGGAATTTCGCAACAAAGAGCTCAAACGCTGGGGATCCACTTAAAGGGATTGGCAAAGCATTTGGCGGGACAGAGGGGGGAACTTTCCAAATGGATAATACGGATCCGTTGACATCAAAAGCTTTACCGTGATTGCAGACTCAATTAGCGGCCATGGCTATGATCCTGTGCTTTTGGTACAGCCGTTTATTTTTTTTATTCGATTTTCTCGGGATAAACAGCCAACCATTGTGCACATTCTACCAAACTTAGCACTTAGGCAGCGTGTTTAAGTGTTTACCGGATATGATCGCTTAAATCCACTCAGTGTTTCAGCCAATCAGTCTGATTGTAGTCCTCTCAGTGAGAGCACTTAAACCCAGTTGCAGGAACGACACTTAAATATTCTATAGACTTATGGAACCCGCAAGCCATGGCAACCTTTCAATAATCGCTGCAGAAACATTCGATAATTTTTTTAATTTCATTAATAATGCCATTGTATTTTGAGTTCCACAAGTAGCCAAGATGGCGGATGCGCAATAAAACGCTTGGAGACTTAAATACTTGATTAAAGAGTTGTTTTGAGACAGATGACCAGTTTGTTTACTCTTACTGACTAATTATTATATGCATTAGCAATTTTATTCATAGGCTAAACTTTCCTAAATTTTATCCGTGGGTAGAAGATTAGATACAACTAGCAATGGTACCCGTTGAAATTCAACGGGGGATGAAAGAAAGACAGGGCGTATAGGTTGTAGGTTCGAGTAACTCATGAGGTGTAATTTTTTTAGGAAAATCAGCTATAATTTAGTTTTATTTTTTAATTCAGCAGATGAAAACTGCATTACACTATGCTTACCGAGTTGCGACATCCTTTTACAGTAACTTATGAAACTAAACTACAGGCCATTTGCAATGCAGAGGCTTTCCGCATTAATATAATATCGTGGAATTCTCCTGTTTTACACGGGTCCAACTTAAATTAGTCCACTTGAAATGAATTTTGCCAATTTTAGGCAAAAATATCCCTGAAAATATCGTAATCAGCAACATTTCATATACGGCCTAGATTTCCACTGTAATGCCTATCTCTAGATATAAAACCCATCCGCCATTGTAAAAGTCCCATTTCCCTTCCAAAGCTAATGCTAATTCCACGGTTACCAAGGAAATATCCTATTGTTGACAGAAGTAAAATTCATGATTTTGACATTAAAAACGCGATTTCTAGGGAAATTTTATTTGTATAAGGAAATTGAATGAAAAAAAATGAAACTGCAATTATTTTTCCATCTAATAGCGAAAACTATAGCTTTCTAACTTTAGTAGAACTGATTAAAATATGCCAAAATAAAAACCTCTGCCCTTGAATCAAAATGTTTAAGCTGCCAATGTGACCCTATTATCTAGCATGCCTTCATTAAATATCCTAGTTGCATGTCAATACTGCATGTTTGGTGATCTTCACCCCCTGCCACACACCCTCGTGGTGGCTCGCAGGTCAGTACGTAGATGTGGATGTCGATGTAGTGTTTAGCCTTCGAGTCTTTAGGGGCTCCCACCTAAATCCCTCTAAAAGTTTTGAGACACTATATTTTCTCTTGTAAGAGGTATTTAACGAAGCGTGCAGCTTTTGTATTTTATTGTGTGTCGCTATGAAACGAAAAAAAAAAGTTTTTAATTGCCGAGAAACCAAAGCGGTAACATGCATTTTCTTTCACTTTTATCTATACTTATTACTTGTAAGTACAAGTATGCAAAATTCTGTGCGCGAACGGAACTCTCTCCGACCACATTGAGACGCAGCAGAAGTCTGGCGAGATGCAGGAAGTAGTAGAGGCGCTGTGACGGAACTAATAAGAAAGACTGGAGACCTAATAAGGGCAAAGATGGAAGGTGTACTCTGCCAAGGGCTCGTGCATAAATGAACGGGTAGGAGGGGGAGGATGACTGCTGGGCGGAAGTCACGCCTCCGTGACGCGGTGACTCACTCGCGTCACAAAAGACTGACCGCCGTCCTGCGCTGCGTGAATGACAATGCCATCGAATCGCTAACAATCGGATGCGTTTCTGAAGCGGGAGGAATCCAATGGCAGAGCGTTGTGGCTTCGCTTACGATGAAGAGCGAATGGTGCGTTGCCGGAAATTCACTTACATTAAGGTAGTCCGAGCGAGATAGTTCCCTAATCATAATAGAGACCGTATTCGAATTATACGTTTTTATTTCACCAGCTGTAGGACGCACGAATTAAACATTGCATTATTAATAGTTTAATTACTTAGTTTTACTTGACAGATATTGTAAGTATCTAATGAGATGAAAATATCGAAAAAAAAAGTCTTTAACTTGACTCATTTTTTTCACGCGGTACGTTTGAAACTCCATCGAAACGGAAGGTTAATTGTGATCCCGAAGAGTTTACCGCGGTGAAAATATGACTAATTCACAAAAATAGTTGAGAAAAAACACAAACTACACTCTGTTGATTTTTTGACGAGATCTAAGTGTAGGAAATGCCTCTTTTTTAACATCAGGGGGTCTATTCTGTATATCCTCGAAATTTCCGAGTCTCGACAGTGACGAAATTTTGACCTCAGGGCCACGTAAAATTCAATGGGGAGCATTCGAAAGTTGAGATTCGTCGGGGAATCCGACGTCACATCCACGGATTTACCGAGGTTCGACCGCGTCGATTTCTTACTGAATAAGGCCCCAGGTCTCTCTGGAGTGAATACACGTATTATTTCCCATATGAAAGGGCTAGTATTTTTTTGGCAAATATCTCGGAAAGTAATGTGGTGAGGGGTTACATTTTTGGTGTCAATGGAAGAATGATATATTTTTCTTTAAAATGAGACCAAATTCATCGATTTATAAGTAAAATGATATTTCGCTCGAACTACCTGAAGGTGTTTTGAGCGCACATCGTGAGTCGTTGGGTGCACATTTTAATACATTTTTGAGTATGCCGTAAAGAAAGTCTTGGACCAAACTTCACTTAAATACATCAGCGTTTGAAATGACCGTGCAAGTTTTTTGATGTAAATAATGCGAGAATTATATTTTAAAACCTTCCTCTCAATTAGAGCATCGTTTTGTCTTAGACGTGCGGTGCGGGATTCGAATTTTGAGTGTAAGTGGAAGTTTAATTTAAATACATGTTCGTTATTCGGAACGACGCCTTGATATTTATAGGGGAACCGTTTTTTACTATATGGAACGTATGTTTTCGCATTTTGACGCAAATCTCTACGTATGTCATGGATTCATTTCGGAATATATATGTGGACCCCAGAAGTCAAGGGGTCTAAGTGACATTTTTGAAAAAAAAAATAAGTTAAAAAGTTCTCTTTGAAAAATTATGTTTAATGACTATTCCATGTGTTTATATCAATGTTGCAAGTATGTTTACTAAAATAATATGTCTCAATATACAATCAATGACAAGTACCATGGATATCAAACAAGGGCAAGTAGAGATCTCCACCATACGTTTGTATGGACTTCTAATACTGCCCATGGACCTAAATCGATGGGATTAATGATATTCAATAAGCTACCACCAGATATTAAGTATGAAACAAAAGCAATAGCCTTCAAGAAAAAATTGCTAATGTTGCTGCACTATAAACTGCATTATACTCTGAATGTATCACTGTACCCTTAATCATGTTTATTCTAAACCTTTTTTGTATTTCAGCTAAGCAATATTCTATTTGTGGACCCCAGAAGTCAAGGGGTCTAAGTGACATTTTTGAAAAAAATAAGTTAGGTACAGGAATGGGATGTGAAAATATTCATCTTTTAGGTGGTAAAGGGATCCAAGTGATTTCCTTGACAGGTGCTGCTATCTAGGGTAATGCCTCTTAACTACTTAGTGGGTTGTACCAAACATTTTCAACTTTGACTTAAGTTTTCTCTAAACAATGGTTTTGTTACTTAGACCCCTTGACTTCTGGGGTCCTCATATCAAGTGCCGTAAGGCTAGGTGTTAAAATAACATTAATTTGACAAGAAACAAAATAGGTAACATGTAATTCCTTTCGCTTCCATCTATAAATATAATGATGTGTACTCGTATTAATAATTTCACGCAAATCTGTGCATAAACGAAAAATGGCCTCAGCCACGTTAAATATCATACATAATGGAATAAGGGATTCAACCATTGTACTTGAAAAAAAATGGGGTTAGATTTATTCAGTCTCTTTTCGCAAGTTTTCATCGCAAATAAGAGTAGACATACTCCGTCCAACCCTTGTTTGAGCGTGATCAGTGTCTTGCAGGAAATTCCAACGCGTTTATGACTTAATTTTTCTACTCTCAGATGCCGTCCCTCCCTGCGAATGAGCTGTGGTCCGAATGCGCAATTTATGGGGAAAAACATGGAGTATTGTTTTGATTTTCAAATGCATTGATTGCAAACTGTATAATTTGAGCTCTCCGATGGTGAAAATTTAAACAGAGTTCAGACGCATGAAAATTTAATTGTAACCGTTTTTATTTTCATACAATAAATTGCACATAATTCATCTTTGTATTTCACAAAAATAGGGATTAATTATGCATTCACCTTAGGCTTTTTCTGTTACACAGGTTACCTTAAAAAAATCGCAATTACTTATTGATTGGAATCAGTGAGAAATAACAGCAATTACGTACAAAGATAATATATAACTCATAAATATGACAAGTTTCTTCTTTCAATAAAACCTACCATGACTACGTCTACGTAATACCCTGCGAGCCACCACGAGGGTGTGTGGTAGGGGGTGAAGATCACCAAACATGCACTATTGACATGCAACTTGGATATTTAATGGAGACATGCTAGATAAAAGGGTTACATGCAGCTAGATGGTTAGTATCTACATAATAAGAAAAGGATTATTGGTTGCTATTACATGCATCATGCACTACAGACTACTCTAGCTATATTTCACGTACCTATCCCTTTGCTACGCTGCCTATTGTTCTCTTTTATGGTACGCGGGAAAAATGACATTTTAAATCTATCGGTACGACAATCTATCTCTCTAATCTTGTTAATATGATCAAACCTAGCATAAAACGCAGGGGTTCTTAATATATATCTAACGTCATCTGTGAACAAATCGGTTTCGAATTTACTTAAAAGGTTTAACCTAAATTTTAACCTGCGTTCTGATAGTAATTCCCATCCTAGTTCTTCTATTAAACTCGAAACACTTATACAATTATCATGACGGCCTTTAACAAATCTAGCGGATCTCCTTTGCACACGCTCTAATTCTATTATCATACCTTCCTCGTACGGATCCCATATACTAGCTGCATATTCTAAATGAGGCCTGACAAGTATAAAATAGCTTCTTTCTCGTACTCTCTCATCGCACTTGCCTAGAACCCTCTTTACGAATCCTAATCTACGGTTTGCTACACTAGTTAATTCCCTGATGTGAAGTATTTAATAGATTCTACTTTAGATATTTTCTTTTCTGTGATTCAATAATTATTCCGGGGAGAGCCATTCTTTTTCCATGTCGAGCCTGTCGCCTCATAGTGTATATATTACCCTTTAAAGTAACAAAAGGATACACCTGGATTACCAACACAGAATCTTTTAGCCTTCCTCAAAAATATTGCGAGTGTATTCGCTCCTCGTATGTTTTCTGATGAAGCAAGAATTCACGTCATCACTTCTCCTTTAAGGGAGGGAATCTGTCGTGCGGATCAGATCCCCATATGAAACATTTTTCTCTTCTCTTTGTTGCTTTGGTGCTGATATTCCGTATAGTTTATGCACAATCTACTGTCTGCGAAGCTGACTGTTTACCCGATAATTACCAAAGTTATTGAATCAATTCGGCATTGCTTATTCGAATATGTTTAGGCTCCTGCTGTTGTCAGGGTATTCATTTGTTTAGTGATCCTGTTATGGTACATGCGATCACAATTACTCTGAACACAGTGCCCTTTCGGGGAGGCATGGTCAAAAACATAAATTTCTCGATGATAATTCTGTAAAGATGACTCTTATTTAACTCTGTAAAATTCTTTCACTTTTTATTAAAAAATAACTTAAATGTTACCCATAATTTGTGTATTTTCGCATATTAAGTCAATACCTTCCTGTTTCAAGGCATATGGAAAGCTGGATCTATGCGAGAAAGTTTATTACGAGCTTTTTTAAACTGAAAAGTATTTTTTCCTACTGATAAGTTTCCCAGAGAATTCCTCTGGTTGTGGTTATTCGTTTATATACCTAAAAGTTTCGTCCGTGACTATTGTCAACTTACGGAATGCTACCTAAAAACCGGTCACCTACTGAACGTTTCGCCAGCGGACTTCTTTTCATTTATCGTCGTTCTTTGCGCTGAATTGCGCTAATCTGCATCTGCATATTACCTTGCAAGCTACCCCAAGAATGTTTGGCAGGGGGTGACCTATTACCATCGTGTACTACAGTGTAGAATTAACTTTCACCAACGTGCACTTCAGCACGGGCATACTACAAATGGTAAGGAAACTACCAAATCAGTCTATAATGAAACTATGTGAACATGACGTAAGAGTCATCGAGGGAACTTGCAAAACGTGGTGTTAGCACTATGCGGCAGGTTTGGAAACTTGCATTAGGGAGCACATGAATTAATCAGCTGTACTACCTGTCTACTGACCTACTTCAGTCTTAAAGCAGCTATAATGGTCTCTTATCGATCGTGGGGCAAACGACGTTTTTAACCTTTCCGTTCTAACATCTATTTCCCTTGTTTATTTTTATGATCTGGTATACCGTAGTATGTTGGAGTTCGGAAGATATTGAAAACTTCTTCTGAAAATAAATCGGTTTTAAATTTACATAAAAGATAGAGTCTAATTTTCAATCGATGGTCTGAAAGAGATTCCCACCCTAGTTGTTGCAAGTGGTCAGCAACACTACCGAGACTATCATAACGACCTTTCATGTAACCCGATGACGTTCTCTACACGCGTTCCAACTCTGTTTTTAAGCCTCATATTTTTATCTATACACCTGAAGTAGTAAACTAAAGTTAAAAATCCGTGCCTTAACCAAATTTGGCGCTCAGTTTTGCCCTGAGGAAGATATGCGAGTTGCTCGTCGAAACGTCGGGCCGTTGAAAGCCAAACACGATGCCACGCCCACTTTATCCGACATCCCTGTCTATACGTGGGACGCTAACAATGCCTCTTCGTCCGATTTTCAAATTACCGCTGCGCTGTCGAGGGCGATCCTCGCCCGGAAAGATTTACGTTTCATTTCGCGTCTGTTCACCCGCTTTGTCTCTCTCTCTCTCTCTCTGTCCCAATAGCACTGATTATTCTCCATTCCTACCTCTCCCCCCTCCTCCCTCTTGCTCGAGATATGACATTTACGATCTGTGACTGTGAATTTGCTTCATCATCATACTTTGCTTTTGGCAGCGAATCACCCCGGAATAAATTTGAATGCGACGGAGTGGATTATTTGCGAAAGCTGTTGTGTACTTTACACGCATTCATTCCGTGGTGATTTTGTTAAATTTTCCTTCATTTTTACCCGTTAGTGTTATCTTGAATATAGGTATGACGTGTTTTTCTTCCCACAATTTATAGATAGACCTATGTGTTTCAAGGAAATAAACTTAAAAAAAAAAGTATTTTGGAATTAAATATGACAATTCTTACGTTTTTTTTGCTGTTTAAACGTGAAATACCAGGTTTTCTCCTCCTCGGAGACGACATTGTCCGCTAAGGATGGAGTTTATCCATGAATAGGGGAGGCACGGGCAAAGTGGCCAGGGCGGGTAAAGTGGCCATTTGGTGTCATGGCGCCGGTAAGTGCTGCACTCATGCGGGAACGAAGTTAACTTGTCGACAGCCATTGCCTCATTGCCGTGTGTAGGTTTGGATGTCGTGCGTTTCGCAGTTTGACCACGGTGAAATAGTTTTAATTTCCTTCATCTCTGAGTTTTGGTAAGTGTTAACTATTTGTTTTATTACTAAATGCTAGAAAAAGCATTAACTAGTGGCAATAGTACTACTGGACTCGCTTGATTTCAGCGTTTAATAGTAGTTGGTTTAAAAGTGCTGTGTCAATTTAGGTTAGTCTGTAGAAATTATTTTAAGTAATGGCGTCATTTCGGGCAAAGTGGCCACTGTACACGACGGGCAAAGTGGCCACCGTGGCCACTTTGCCCGGCACTCGCAATAATATACATTTTATGCATTCAATATTGCCGAAGTAGCTTAAATGAATTAATATCTCATCCTATACGTATTTCATCACGCTCCTGGGGAAAGGGACGCAAACACTCATCCCAACTTATTAACATAAAAAATATTATCTTATCACATAACTATTAGGATTGATATTGTTACAGGTATTTCCAAGATGCCATACACATACAAGAGAAAGTCTACCCAACAATCATGGGATTCAGAATCAATGCGACAGGCAATATTAGCAGTTAAAAGAGATAAAATGCCGTTTGCAACTGCAGCAAAGCAGTTTAACGTTCCTAGAAATACCCTTAAAAGAAGAGTACTTGAGAAGAATCAAGATGCCACTGGTGAGAAAAAAATACTAGGAAAGTACAGAAAAGTATTTAACGATGAACAAGAGAAGCAACTAGTAGAATTTATTATAGACATGGAGAGAAGATTTTATGGAGTCTCGCAAAATGACTTACGCCGTGCGGCATACAGCCTCGCTGAAAAAAACAACATCCATCACACTTTCAACAACGAAAAAAAGATGGCGGGGAAGGATTGGGTGGCAGGATTTAAAAAAAGGCACCCAAACATAAGTTTGCGGACCCCAGAAGCCACTTCACTAGCAAGAGCTCAAGGGTTCAACAAGACCAATGTATCTAAATTTTTTGAAATATTAAAAACAGTCCAAGATAAACATAAGTTTGAAGCTCATCGTGTTTTTAATTGTGATGAAACCGGGCTTTTAACTGTACAAAATAGACATTCAAAAGTGTTTGCCTTGAAAGGAAGGCGACAGGTGGGTGCGATCACTTCTGCCGAAAGAGGCCTTCTCTCTACATTAGAAGTCTGTATGTCTGCTGGAGGAACCTTTATTCCTCCCTTTGTCGTTTTTCCCAGGAAGAACATGAAGGCAGAGCTAAGAGACGGAGCACCCCCTGGTTCAGAATTCGCATGCACTCCTAATGGCTGGGTGCAGACCGATATTTTCTTGAAATGGTTCGACCACTTCCTACATCACGCAAAACCTTCACCAGAGTCACCAGTGCTTTTTATTTTAGATGGGCATGCAACTCACACAAAAAGTATTGACTTCATAATCAAGGCCAGAGAAAATAACACAACTGTGGTATGCTTACCTCCACACTGCAGCCATAAGTTACAGCCCCTAGACGTGTCTTTTATGGCACCTTTTAAGACCTACTACATTCAAGAATGTGAGAAGTTCCTCAGGAATAACCCTGGGAGAGCCATCACTCAGTTCCAGATTAGTAGACTTCTTGGTGAGGCTTTTTTGCGTGCAGCTGTGCCTGCAACAGCTATTAACGGTTTTCGAAAATGTGGGATTTTTCCTTATGACCCTGATGTGTTTTGTGATGCTGACTTCCTCCCCGCTGAAGTGTCTGACATTCCAATGACCGACTGCAACATAGGTGCTAGCCTACAATCAGGTGGAGGTGAACCTGACCCCGCACCACAGAAGAAGAGAACAACAGATGAATCCGAAAAAGGTCAAGATGTAGGCCTAATGATCAATCCAAGAAACGGCGGTGAAGATGTCGGTGAAATGGTTAAAGTTAACTTACCTAACAATGAAGATTTGGCAGTTGCTGGACCTAGTGGCCTAAATAAGTCCTCTTTTGCAATCAGTCCAAGAGATATAATTCCGTTGCCAAAACAAACCTTGACAAAGCAAAGGAAACAAAACAGGAAAAAAGGAAAGACAGCCATCATTACAGCTAGCCCGTACAAAAATGAACTGATGGAAGAGATACAAAAGAGACAGGAAGAAGAAGAAAATAAGAGAAAAAGAACTGAAGACAAAAAAAATAACCAAACAAAAAAACGTAATCAACAGCCTAAAAAAACTGTCCAGCTAAAGAGACGACTCAATTTTGACGATGAAGAAGAAGAAGAGCTTAAGGAGCAAGAACAAGATTGTACGTGTTTCTATTGCAATGAACTTTTTTCTAAATCAAAAGACAATGAAGGTTGTATCCGATGTTCTGTGTGCAAAGAATGGGCTCACCAAGAGTGTGCAGGGGTTGAGGAGGACGATGACGAGTTTGAATGTGAATTTTGTAAATAATTTGTAAGCCACTAAAAAATCTCTTAATGCTCCAGTAGTCATGAGGATTCCTTTTTAACTTTGTTATTCTACATGTAAAAAGAGTATAACAGTTTTTCTACTGGACATATTTCCTTAATTGTTTTAGTTTTTGAGACGATTATACAAGTTAGAAGTAAATTTATCTTTACTGTATTGTGAAAAATAAATACCTGAAAATTAAATAGCTGTTGTTTGACGTAATTTCGACATAGGAGGGTAAAGTGGCCATTTAGAGTTTTTTGTTAATAATTTTTTTTTGCACTTTAACGTATCCAATATCATGAAAAACGCATGTTTACCTGAAACTTTATTTGATATAGTACACATCAATATTTGTTTCGATTAAATTTACTAAAAACAAATGCCAAAAAAAAACACCAAACAAAAAGATGGCCACTTTACCCGTCTCTCCCCTACGCTGTTTATTGCAGAACGGAGAATGTCATAAATTTCGAAATAGTTAAAATCTTCCATCATGTTGGCAATCTGATGATGAAAATTTAAATACAGGAAAGGCACAGTCAAAAAAGTTTAATCCTCCATGGTACGAATGTGCCCCCCTGCCACACGCCCATGCAGCGGCTCGCAGGGCAGTACTTAGTTGTAGATGTAGGTCTGTAAGAATGAATATGCTTTAATTTTTTCATCCATACCACGAAATCCTTTCATTACTGATATTGACCAATTATTCGACTAGTTTCGTATCTTCAATCAATACCTTCCTGTTAAAAAGATTTTATTAAACTAAGAATATATACGAGAAAATTAAGAGCGAACTTTTTTTACTGAGAGTTGCACTTTCCTCCTCTATATTATGCAAGAGAACTTAACATGTTTTGCTTAATAAGAAGATCAAACGAAGGCCTAGTAGGTAACACCATCTGTTTTTTTAGAAATAAAACAATTCGGCTGAAAACGTGTGATCCGATGCCAAAATTGAATCCACGGTCCATGGGAATTGAATCCATGGTATATGGGAGACAACCATGTAAATCACCACGGTTGTAAATGCTCCTAAACTTGACCTACAGTTCTCGCTGCAGTATGTAGTTCAATGGCGGTCTGACTGTTGGTTTCATTCTTATAGCATATATGCAGTAGAGACGCTGAGGGCGAGGAAAGGTGTCTCCATGGCAACCCGCATTCGTGTAACGTCAGAGAAGGCGAGGCTGCCGATAATTCCCATAGTACCCACGTTAAAATAGCATACTTTTTTAATTAAAATAAATCTATAATCCAGAGCTTTTAATGCCAATTTGCAATTTCATACGAATATCTAATATCTGAATAAGAATTGATGATATTCCTGATGGAGAATGCGTCTATATAAATGGATTATTCATGTTTATTTATAACTATTCTCCAGGCTGAAGCGTATAAACATCACTCAGTTGCTATGGCTGACGGTATATTTGCCAGCTTGTTTGGATCCCACTAACAATACCCAACAAGGATAGCCCACGCGAACTCTATTATATGCATTCCCTAAGATTTCGTGACAGTCACAGTTGGGATAGGTTAATATATTTCGAAACTTTTTAGTTCGCAGCGTTCTCTGTGAAAATGGAGATTAATTTTCTTGCGGTACAAATTGGGTGACGTTTTAATCTCTCAATCGGCTTATTATTTTCTTGCTTTGTTGGTTTGAACTCGATGTGCATCATCGCCTGAATAAAAATTGACTGTCAATTTCCAATTTCCCGGCGAGGAAATACCGAAACGTTTTTCCGATAAAAATCCTCTAGTTGAATTTCTATGCCTACATTCTGTGCCTGAAAGCATTCGTTACAGCTATTGAGGTAGATGGAGAGGTAGCTTGCTATTGTTGACCGGCATGTATGCCTAACCAATTGGATCTTCTTTTGTTTATCGCATTGAAGCCGATTTATATAAAACCGTTCTTAAGAGGCAAAACCTCGTACTAAATTGATTCAAAGCAAAGTAAATGCATCTTACCGTATTAATTTTTGAGTTGTAAGCTAATTTCTGCGAAAATTGAAGTCAAAATGCGGCAATTCCGTAAAAATGGCGCCGAAGTCGTCGTCTATGGCTATCATTATGTATCATCAAAAATATATTCATGGGGTAATTGGAATTTTTGTGTACTTTAATTTCAGTTTTCAATACCTGACGCATTCTATCAGCAAGAGCGGGATCTTTAAAATTATTTGTTATCAATTCGGGCATCGGTATTTGTTTTGACTCACACGGTGGTGGTGGAGCCTTATTAACATATGATCGCTTTTATTTTTTAAGAAGTCGACCATATCACATTGATTTCCTGTTTCTCGTAGATGCTAAATGTCATAATTTCTAGTTATTTATACCATTCCTCTCTGTTTTTATAAATCATTTAATTAACGTCGATTTTTCTCTCTCTTTCTCTTGTTGTTCCTCGTCACAGCCCGAGCCCACCGTTCGCCCCGCTGCCGGGTTCGATGCGGACGCCGACGCGACGGCCCTGAGGGCCGCCATGAAGGGCCTCGGCACGGACGAACAGGAGATCATTGAGATCATCACGGCGCGGTCCAACGCCCAGCGACAGGAGATCGCCACCAGATACAAGCTGGAGTTCGGAGGAGTGAGTCCATGCGTTGATTGATTGTCCCTTATAATCCGTTCCACGTTTCGTTGACAGCATGGTGTCCAATGGAGATTACTGTCGGTGCAAAAATTATGTAGACTCGAGTTTGGACTCTGATTAAAAATGAAGCGTGGCACCTATATGAATGCGAGCTACACCAAACTTTATCTTGTTTTATTTTGCGTGTGACAGTGGTTGCCGATTATTTATACAATACTCTCTGCATTTTTTATTGCGGTGAGAACAAAAAAGTGCCGGTTTTTTGGCGTTTTCGAATGGAACGCTCTCTTTGACATTTAATAGTGAAGAAACTTGAAGTTTAATCGTAATGAACCATTAGTATTGTGTAGGAAAATCATATTTAACTCTATCTTTCAACTTTAGGTTCTTTCTTATTGTCTAATTAATTAATACGATCAACTTATCCTAAATGCACATTGTGGAAATATAGTTCATTGAAGTAACTTCATTTAGCGCGGTGTTGGCAGTAATTGCCTTCGTGATGAAGTGGTAATCACACGCAGAGGAAATTTGGCAACAGTGTTCTTCATAAGGCCCTTTTTGTTAGCTAACAGTAGTACACTCTCTACCTTTATTTGGACCGCATTCATTTTACCCTAGAATTTTTTTGTCACTTACACCATTGGCCCTATGTCTTTAGGGATTAGTTCCCTGGGAAAATCTCTGAATGGGCGGAGTTGCGCTGTTTCCATTTTCATTCTCTTCGAGAATGAAATTAATACGACCACCTTATCCTAAATTTACATATCGGGGTCTTTCAATGCACAAATATCGTTCGTTATAATGAATTAATTTGTAATTAGCGCGGTGTTGGCCATAGTTGCCTTCGTGATGAAGTGGTAAGCACACGCAGGGGAAATTTGGCAATAGTGTTCTCCATGAGGCCCATTCTATCAACTTAATGTAGCACACACACTATTTGGATCGAATTCATTTTCCCATAAAATAATTTTGTCTATTGTAATGTAAAAAATCCTGTAACCGAAGCGTCAGCTGACCATGTTTGTTTTTAGGAAATAAATATGATCTAAGGACTATGACATAATGGTCGGCTGGGAAAAAGTTTAGCTATGGCATAAATAGTTATAAGACCCATTAAGTTCTGGACCATATTTCTATATTCGGGTTGCAGAAACTATCGCTTTCGTAACAAATCCTCCGATATTAATTGCGTCACAAGTTTGCTCTCATTTCCTTCCGCTTGTAAAATTCATGTTGGTATGTTTGTCTGATGTTTATAAATTGCTGGGACACATTGAAAATTGTCAGAATGATTATATAAAACCTATATACGTCTCGTAATAACTCTCTTGACTGGTAAATAATTCCATCATCAGATCCACAATCTCGGTTACTAATGTGAATCATGCAAATATTTTACTCCGATCGATCTTAATAAATAATTTATGATGGATACCTTTATGAAACCAAAAATTTTGTCAAAATGTTTTTAGCGAATATTGAACGAATAATTTTGAAATCGTGGATTTCATATCTCGTGTGGATACAAGCTATGTGTCGTTTCTGCAACCGGCTATAAGTCATGGAGATATCGGTGCCAATCAACCTTGGGGCACGGTAAAATACCCGTGAACGCTTCCTCTCATGTGTCTGTCAAGAATGCCTGTTACCCCAGTACCAGTAAATTCCTCCGTCCGTCAGTCATAAGGTGTAATTCAGCTCGTAATTTTTTCAATGAGAAGTAACGTTGAAAAAAATACTTTAAACTCATTACCTTTGATGCTAACTGTGGTACACTCTCTACCTTTATTTGGACCGTATTCATTTTACCCTAGAATTTTTTGTCACTTACGCCATAGGCCCTATGTCTTTTGGGGATTAGTTCCCTGGGCAAATCTCTGAAAGGGCGGAGTTGCGGTGTTGCCATTTTCATTCTAGAAAAGAATCAAATTTATACGACCACCTTATCCTAAGTTTACATATCGGGGTCTTTCAATGCACAAATATCGTTCGTTACATGACATTAATAAGTGACTATGTTAATTTTTATTAGTTTTGAGTGGAAGACTTTTCCCCTTTCCGAGTATTTATTTTGAAATTCAGTTGAGTATAGTGCTCTATAAATATAAGTGCTCATTCCCTCTATAGCAATTATATGAGTAATGCTAGCGATATAACTAACAGCGAGGTTCTTACAAAACATTATTCATTGTTTAAAGAGGTATAGTCTAATTACTACTTCAATACTTGTGATGTTAATGCAAACTAAAAGTGAAGTAAATTGGTTTAATAAAGTCAAGCATACTTTTTAATGATTTATAAATTCTTTGAAGTATTTACCCCTAAATTTGGCGGCCAAAATGGTTTACAATTGCTTTTTTCTTTCATAAGAAAAGCTCTCTTGGACATTTAATAGTGAAGAAACTCGAAGTTTAATCGTAATGAACCTTTAGTATTGTCTAGGAAAATCATATTTAACTCTATCTTTAAACTTTAGGTTCGCTGCAACCCGAATTTAGAAATAAGGTCCTTTATTTTGAATACAATCGAGTATAGTGCTCTATAAATATAAGTGCTCATTCCCTCTATAGCAATTATATGAGTGTTATACTAACGATATAACTAACAGCGAGGTTCATACAAAACATTATTCTTTGTGTAAAGAGATATAGTCTAATTATTACTTCAATACTTATGATGTTAATGCAAACGAAAAGTGAAGTAAATTGGTTTAATATAGTCAAGCATACTTTTTAATGATTTATAAATTCTTTGAAGTACTTACCCCTAAATTTGGCGGCCAAAATGGTTTGCAATTACGTTTTTCTTTCATGAGAAATCATGAGATTAAAATTGTTCAATGACTTGAATTGAGTTATCGCTATAAAGGCAAATCTAAAGTCCATTTTATTTCATATTCTTGATTTTTTCAAGTTATCATTCAGCTCACTCCTGTTCATTTGTTTATTCAATCAATCAAATGCTTTTGGTCGATTTTGAGAAGCTTCAAAGAAGATTTTTATTTAGTTTTTTCTAACAGTACTAACTTGAGCAGCGTCCACTGCTCGCGAACTGCGAATTGAACGAAATTGTTTGACCTTGCGCATTTCTGCGCTCTTTTCTTTTTTTCCGTCTCCTCCTTTTGTCTCTGCGCACTCTTGGCCAATTCTCCCCCGCACGCCCTTGCGGATCTCTCTCCACCTCTCCCTCCGTCTCTCTTCTTTTCTTCTTTTTTGCCAATCTCCTCTTCCATTGCGACGTCACAGCAGGACTTGATCGAGGACCTCAAGGGGGAGCTGGGAGGTCGCTTCGAGGACGTCATCGTGGGTCTAATGCTGCCCACCCCCACTTACCTCGCCAGGGAACTGCACAAGGCCATGTCCGGCATGGGCACCGACGAGGAGATACTCGTGGAGATCCTGTGCACCAGGACAAACTACGAAGTGGGCGAGATCGCGGACGCCTACCTCGCGAGTGAGTACCTCATGAGTACCTTTCCTGTTATGACATGTCATGGGGGAAACACATCAGGGAAATAACTAGTGTAAAAAACCGTAGATTAGGATTCGTAAAAAGGGTTCTAGGCAAATGCGATGAGAGAGTACGAGAAAGAAGCTATTGTACACTTGTCAGGCCTCATTAAGAATACTCGCTAGTATATGGGATCCGTACGAGGAAGGTATGATAAAAGAATTGGAGCGCGTGCAAAGGAGATCCGCTAGGTTTGTTAAAGGCCGTTATGATACTTGTATAAGTGTTACGAGGTTAATAGAAGAACTAGGATAGGAATTACTATCAGAACGCAGGTTAAAATTTAGGTTGAACCTTTTAAGTAAATTCGAAACCGATTTGTTCACAGATGACGTTAGATATATATTGAGAACCCCTGCGTATTATGCTAGGTTTGATCATATTAACAAGATTAGAGAGATAGATTGTCGTGCCGATAGATTTAAAATGTCATTTTTCCCGCGTACTATAAGAGAGAACAATTGGCAGCGTAGCAAAGGGATAGGTAGGTGAAATATAGTTATAGTAGTCTGTAGTGCATGATACATGTAATAACAACCAATAATCCCTTTCTTACTATGTAGATACTAACCACCTAGCTCCATGTGACCCTATTTTCTAGCATGCCTCCCTGAAATATCGTAATTGCATGTCAATAGTGCATGTTTGGTGATCTTCACCCCCTGCCACACACCCTCGTGGTCGCTCGCAGGGTAGTACGTAGATGTAGATGTTATGAATGTATGAATGAATTTTTCGCTTCAATTATAAAAGTGGAAATATAAACTTAACCCTTTCCGGTCCTGTGATTCCAAGTGAAAGCACGTCGCTTTCTTGCGTCGAGCGTCGATTTTTTTTACATGTATCTCATGTTGAAGAATGTAATCTACGTAAGGTGAAAATGTGTGGTGAGATAAAATAAATTTACGAGTTAATGAAAGTCATTCGAAAAAACCGACGCTCGACGCAGGAAAGCGACGTGATTCCATTTGGAATCACAGGACCGGAAAGGGTTAAGCAAAGTACAATAGACGAAAGGAGCTTTCGTTATCTGAAATGGTTCGGCTCCAGAATACAGGCTACCATCAAATTTACTCACATTTATAGTCAAATGTAGAAAATATATGGGTGGGATGAGTGTATCGAGTTGTTCTAGCAACCAAGTTCCAAACCAAACAAAAACAGGTTATAACAGACCAAGCCAACTCAATATGAAGACTCATACCCATCAAATGCGGATACGATGAGGCATTGACCGAGAGTAGCGATCATAGACTGCCTTGACGAAAGGCTGCTGTGTCCGGCAATTCTTCCGCCATTCCCAAGATGTTTACTCAATGACATCACGTTTTTCAAACCTCTAAACCTCTCCAATGGCGTCATTCTATTCCTCCTCTCTATAAGTGAAGGGAGTGACGTAATAGCATCGTCATCAAATCGCGTGAGCTCATCTCACGAGGAGGAGACCGGAAATTATTTTCTCCCGAACGGTAACCATGAGATTGTGGGAGTGACTATCACTGTACGTAGTGACATCACCTCTCATTTGCTTCGACCCTTAACAATTTGGATAAATGTTTCTCGGGTGTTGCACCGGGTAAGAGGGTCCAAAGGTCCCGACGTTTCGGAGATCGACTTGATCTCCATCTTCAGGGGGTTCTGATCAGAATTTATCCAGCAGATACGCCGGGAAAACCTATGACCTTTAACAGTTTCTCTGAAACTTATACCCTTTCACTGCTTAGGTAACTGACTTATTCAGGTGTGATGGGCACCTTGGTTGCGATTGGTTAGTCACTTACATCAGCATATTATCCTACGGCAAACACCATAGTGTGTGGCAGGAGGCGAGTCATCAAAAACATTCTTTGAACCATATCCACATCTACTTATTACCCTGCAAGCCACCGCAAGGATGTTTGGCAGGGGGTGACTTATCAACCCACATGAACTTCAGCGAATATATTAACCTTTACCAACATGCATCAAATATTGGCGTTTCTTGACTTTGGAAAGGCTTTTGACGGGGTTCCCCACTGTGAGTTGCTCGCAGAGTTAGCACATACGGGATAGACAGTAATATAGTAGGCTGGATAGGAGACTTCTTACATGAACGCGTTCAAAGGGTGGTATTAGATGGTGTCAGCTCACAGATTCGAAACCGATTTGTTCACAGATGACGTTAGATATACATATATTGAGAACACCTGCGTATTATGCTAGGTTTGATCATATTAACAAGATTAGAGAGATAGATTGTCGTACCGATAGATTTAAAATGTCATTTTTCCCGCGTACCATAAGAGAGAACAATAGGCAGCGTAGCAAAGGGATAGGTAGGTGAAATATTGTTAGAGTAGTCTGTAGTGCATGATGCATGTAATAACAACCAATAATCCCTTTCTTATTATGTAGATACTAACCATCTAGCTCCACGTGACCCTATTATCTAGCATGTCTCCCTTAAATATCCTACTTGCATGTCAATAGTGCATGTTTGGTGATCTTCACCCTCTGCCACACACCCTCGTGGTGGCTTGCAGGGTAGTACGTAAATGTAGATGTATTGGGTATGCTACACATGCTACAGAAATACTAAAATAATCTATAATGTGACTATGTAAACGTTACCCAAAAGTCATGCAGGGAACATGCAAAACGTGGTGTTAGCTACTTTTAGATTTAGAAATATTCATTAGGGTGCACATGAATTAATCAGCCACACTACCTGTCAACTAACTTACTTCAAAGCCTTAACACTGCAATCGTGGTCTTTGATGGATCGGTTGATACATTTCTACTGATTAAGTTGTGCCTCACTCGAGAACATCTCGGTGAAAGAAAGATGCGGGGCTAGCCTCTTCCCTCTTGAGCCCAACAAGGTCGCTGACCCATCGTCCCCAATCGGCCTCACGAGTTGGAGACACGTTCAATTAGACAGAGGACCAGAGCCGAACGCTCTTTACTGCTTGTCCAGAAAGGCTAACGTTCAAATCAATATTGATTGGCGGCTTAATATTATTATTTATTTCTGTTAACCACCCCGAATACAGCGGATTTAGCCTGTTTATGTCGGGTAAATAACAACAATAATAGACGAACACAAACACCCATATTTTTAGTGGTGATAATTCCACCCAGATGGAATTCGAACCCGCGACCCTCGGGTTAGCTGGCTCGGAGTACCCCGTCACCACTACAGACTACTCTAACTATATTTCACCTACCTATCCCTTTGCTACGCTGCCTATTGTTCTCTCTTATAGTACGAGGGAAAAATTACATTTTAAATCTATCGGTACGACAATCTATCTCTCTAACCTTGTTAATATGATCAAACCTAGCATAATACGCAGGGGTTCTCAATATATGTCTAACGTCATCTGTGAACAACTCTGTTTCAAATGTACTTAAAAGGTTTAACCTAAATTTTAACCTGCGTTCTGATAGTAATTCCCATCCTAGTTCTTCTATTAAGCTCGTAACACTTATACAATTATCATAACGGCCTTTAACAAACCTAGCGGATCTCCTTTGCACGCGCTCTAATTCTTTAATCATACCTTCCTCGTACGGATCCCATGTACTAGCGGCATATTCTAAATGAGGCCTGACAAGTGTAAAATAGCTTCTTTCTCGTACTCTCTCATCGCATTTGCCTAGAACCCTTTTTACGAATCCTAATCTACGGTTTGCTACACTAGTTACTTCCCTGATGTGTTTCCCCCATGACATGTCTTCAGTGATGGTGACGCCTAAGTATTAAATTGATTCTACGCTACATATTTTGTTTTCTTTGATGCAATAATTATTCCGGGGAAAGCCATTCTTTTTCCAAAGATTCATAATCGCGCATTTCTTCAAATTTAATTCTAGTTGCCATCTATCACACCAATCATCAATCGCATCTAAATCCTTAGCTAAAAAATGTCTGTCCTCTTCATTTCTAAATTCCTTATACACTACTGCATCATCGGCAAAAAGACGGAGCTTGCTATTTTTTACTACTGTATTCAACTCGTTTACGTACAGAAGATATAAAATTGGGCCTATCACGCTTCCCTGGGGAACACCTGATGTAACTTTTACTTCACCGGAGCTGACACCATCTAATACCACCCTTTGAACGCGTTCATGTAACAAGTCTCCTATCCAGCCTACTATATTACTATCTATTCCGTATGATGCTAACTTCGTGAGTAACTTACAGTGGGGAACCTTGTCAAAAGCTTTTCTAAAGTCAAGAAACGCTGCATCTACCTGTACGTTACCTTCTCCGGAAACTAAAATATCGTGTACAAAAAGACGTAGATGTACAATGACCTCAAAAGTTCACGCTAAAGGTGCAATCATCCCCTGCCGCCCGCTCTGGTGTGAGCCCGCATTTCCGCTCGTGTAATAGGCGAGCTGCAATTTCTCGACCTCGAGCGAACTCTCACGAGAATCCTCAAGAGAAGTCTACGAGAGGAAGAAAAGGTGCAGGGGGAGAGGCAGATGCAATTTGCCACGCCACGTTCATAGATGGTGTGACGGTGCGAGAACGAAGGAGAAGATAATATTAGAGACCATATTATCCGTAAATTAGAGCGGCCCGGAAGACAGACGCGGTCGCGTAGTCACGAGATAGTAATGGTCCATTAAACTTTTCCCCTACCCCCCCCCCCCCCCCCGCCACTTCACCCTTTCCCGCCTTCCTCGTCCGCGAGTGAATCATGGGCCGGATGACGTCACCCCCCCCTCTCCCCATCCAAACCTCCCCTCAGTCCCCCTCCCACTCTAAACCCGAGAGTTCTCTCAGACGTTGGAATGCGCGGTGAGTCAAAAGCTTCACGGATCGCAGCGACATCGCCGGGCGCCGCGGACAAGAGGAGAAACATGTAACACAATGGGGGCGTTTACGTTTCGAAAAAATTCCAAGGACGGTTGGATGGCGGACAGGAAATGGATTCTTGAAAAAATGAAGAAAAAGAAGAATCACGCGCCATCTCTTTCGTGATCTGCAGGCGTCTGGTAATTGCCTCGAGGAATTTGCACTTGGAGTCTCGCAAAAGGATGATCTTTGGATTCCTTTTACGACATTTTCATCTAGTTGTATGGGAGGAGTGTATGTTATTTAATCAGATCTTTTCCGGTTTCCCATTCTTATCGGCCGTTACTTACCTTTTATACCGTACCAGAATTCAAATGCTAATTTCTACATAATTCCCTCGAAGCCTCCTCAGGGGTATGTAGCAGGGGATGAGATATCACTTGCTTGCACTACACGGTTAGAAGAATTGGGATGGGAATCGCTATCACAGCGTAGATTAAATTATAGGCTTAAACTCCTAACTAAATTTCAGGAAAATTATTTCTCTGACGACGTAAAAAACATACTATTAACCCCCTCGTACTACGGCAGATTAGATCGCGCCAATAAAATTAGAGAGCTAGATTGTAGAACCGATAGGTATAAAATGTCATTTTTCCCGCGTACCATTCGGGACCATAACAGCTGTGATCGTCGTCATGAATAGTTCGAATTGTGACAATAGGCAGACAGTAAATCTTTCCCATGTAATAACAACCAATAATCCCTTTCTTATAATGTAGATACTAACCATCTAGCTGCATGTGACCCTGTTCTCTAGCATGCCTCCCTTAAATATCCTAGTTGCATGGCAAGAGTGCATGTTTGGTGATCTTCACCCCCTGCCACGCACCCTCGAGGTGGCTCGCAGGGTATTACGTAGATGTAGATATACTCTGTAGACATGCTACCTAAGTAGGAATATTTTTATTAAATGCTTTTTTATGAGTATATAAATGCTAGGTGACAAGATGGCGTGCTGTTTGCTCTAACTAGTATTCAGATAAGAATTTCTCTACTATTCTTACTGCTTATGCCCTCCGCCTGGCATTCGGGGAACCTGCACGGTTCTGATTTGAACTGGGATGAAAGCTTTATGCCTGGTTTTGGAATCACCCCGTTCACACACCCTAGTGGTGGCTTGCACGGTATTATGTAGATGTAGAAGTATGCTCTAATGACGGAGAAAATTAACTAATAAGTTACTCTAGCTATCGTAAATCTTTTAAGTGAAAAGTCTCATCGGCAATTTTTATTGTATTTCATAGTTCGCGGAAAAAAAAATTTTTTTAGTCTGTCTGTTCTGCTATCTAGTTACCCTACTTTATTCATTATATCTAATATGCCGTAGTACGTTGGGTTTCTTAAAATGTTATTGACGTCGTTATTAAAAAAATGTTTTACAATTCGCATTAAAGATTACGTCTAAATTTTAACCGACATTGTGAAAGTGAATCACATCACAGCTTTTGCTAAAAGTCAGTGACTTAAACGAGGTTATCTCGACGGCCTTATGCTTATCTTTTCGGTTTTCGCTGCACAAGTTATAACTCTGTTTTTAAACTCACCACATAATGTTCTCAAATAGGGGAGACCGGGGCACGTTTACGCGGATTTCTTTATATTATTTTTCACATTTTTTTTGTCTGCTCTTTTAAAGTATACATATTTTAACGTTATAGACCTGTTATCAGGCTATAATGTTTCAAAAATATTTTTTACAATATCTCATATATAACTGTGAAAATTAAACTAATTCACTCTCATGTCGGGTGCGTAAACGTACCCCGGATACGGGGCACATTTACGCATCCCCTGGGGCACGTTTACGCACTAGTAAACAGCTGGGATTAAATTACATTACTAATAAATAACGCTTGAATGTAGATAAATTTGACAAATTCTTTATTAGTGGTACATAAAACTATTTTTAGAAGAACAATATATTAAAGCATTACGCAACTTATTCGGCATCTTCATCATCACTGTTGCAGTTTATGCACACAAAAAACAAACTGTTCCCTGTGGCGCAATCCTCGTGGGCCCATCATTTGCATCGCGTGCACTGCACCCATTCTTGCCTACTTTTGCTACATTTGTATCATTGCACGCAATAAATACAGACACAATCCTCATCCTCATCTTCTGAGCCATTGGCTGGTTTATTTGTATTGGTAGGATCTTGCCTTTTGTCTTAGTTACTTTATTTTTGGTTTTGTTGCCTTTGTTTTAAAAACATTAGACACACAAAGCAATTTTTTTTCCTTCTTAGTTTTTTTTAGCTTTTGTTTCTTCCTGCTCTTTTCTGAGGGATTCTTTGATTGGTGTATCGGTAAGGATGGCAGACTTCCTTTTTTTTTCCTTTTTTTTGGTGTCAAGCCTTGGTCTTTTTTTCAAAAGGCCTTATTTGTTCAGGGGTCGGAAAGTACCCTGTGTTGAAGTAGAAGGCCTAGGACACTCATTTAAGGACCTATCTCGATAATCAATTGGCACGAAATGAATATATACAGCTGGGACACATTTATGCAGTGCGTAAATGTGCCCCGAAGAGAATGCGTAAACGTGCCCCACCACCACATTTGAGATTATTTTTACACTAGCATTTATAACCGTAGAACTTTCAGTTCAATTAAACACAGGCTTAAATAAAGATAAAATATTGTTTATAAACATATATATATATCTGTCTTTAAATATAAAAGGTTAACTCACTACATGCTTCGAAAGTCATATATCAAAATTTACTTACCTTGAGAAAAAACAGAAGAATCTTCTTTGAGCAAAAACGAAAGCTGGTATGGCGCCCAATGTTGTGTGAATGCGAGGGGTAGGTAGCAGCACAATACTGTCATGACTGGTGGCGCTCTAACTGTTACAGATTTTGTGGAAAGTACCTTGCGTAAACATGCCCCGTGCGTAAACGTGCCCCGGTCTCCCCTACTGGCTACGTATTCCAAAAGGGGTTTAACCGGTGAGAAGTATCTGATTTTGCCCGGATTTATCGTCGCAAATGCCGCGTACTCTTTTAACAGATCCCTATGAGCGATTAGCTAGACCAGTTATTTCCCGAACATTTTTACGTCCACGATAAATAATTTATTCTGTTCAGTTCCGAGGTATTTAACATGCTCTATAAATTCTAACGATCGCGCTGTGTGCAGTTGCGTTTATATTTCACGTGGATGATTTTTCGTGGTGAACGGACTGCCAATACACAGCCTTGCTCCACGTAAAGCAATAAACCGATACTAGCTTCATAGTCATATGTTAGAGGAAATGGGGTAATATTTTTGAAATGACTTCTACTTAGGCCTTTAATTGCGTTTCGTTTGAATTATAATTGAAAATTTGTTGTGGTGGAGCTCCTAACAGTAGGTTATAAAGAGAGCGACATATAAAGTTTAAGCTCAGCTCATTTTAAAATGGCTGTGATAGTTTTGGTGGTGTTGGGTTTTTAAGGTGGTTGGAGCGCGCAACGTGAGTCCTTGAGTGAACACTTTAATAACTTTTCAAGTAAATAAAAAAATACTTGGATTACACTTTACTTAAGTTCATATACTTTTTCGCAAGAAATAACCATAAAAGTTGTAATATAAATGATGCAAGAATTATTTTTAAAAATTTTCACACAAAGGAATCATTGTTATGATTCGAATTTACGGCGCGGAATTTCGAAATTTTAGCGAAAAACGTACGCATATACGTGCTTTTTCATTCGGCGTGACCCCTTTCAATTTATTAGGGACCATTATAATAATATGAAACGTATTTTTTGGCATTCAGAAAAAAATATGTACGTATAGAATTGAATCGTTTCGTAATACATGTCAAATGCCTATAGATAGGAAATAGCATTTAATTACCAGGATATTATACCAGACAAGATAAGATACCATTATACCATAATTGGTAACAAGCCATTTTTTTAGCTTCTGTCTATACGTATTACCAATAAGAAAACGTGCGTAAAGGTTCACAAAAATCTGTATTGAATAGAAAATGGCTCCAACCACCTTAAGAATTTGAATGGAATGAATCTTTGCTAATAAAATT
Source organism: Ceriagrion tenellum (assembly GCA_963169105.1). Classification (NCBI taxonomy): domain Eukaryota; kingdom Metazoa; phylum Arthropoda; class Insecta; order Odonata; family Coenagrionidae; genus Ceriagrion; species Ceriagrion tenellum. The sequence continues at coordinate 61,470,680 of OY720644.1, forward strand.
TAGCAATGACATTTGAAAGTATTTTGTTTTGTTATTTTCTGTTTTAAGTTTACGGGTTATGCTGATTTCTGTTCTTCAATAAATTCTGAAGTCCCTTGAGAGGACGCATCATACCCTTCGGTAAGGAAAAGTTCTGTCGAAAATCCACAAGATGGCGTCACTCGCACCCGATCAAGGCGTTTTAGCGTCAGGGGTCTCCTACTCCAGGATAACTCTCGCACAATGCAACAATCGTCGGTAAGTTTTAGCCAAGTCTCCGGCGCGTAAGTACAGGCAGCGCTTATATAAGATCTGTGAAAGAAGACTGAACTAATTGCATCACCGTCCGAGCACATCATGGCAGAAAACCATTCAGGTAGCTTGTCGAAATATACCAATTACAGATTCTATCTTACAACCGTGACGGCTGTTACTTAGCATTCCGATAGAGGAGGGATTGATACATCTCCATTAGTTTTATATATGTCAATAATAATAATAGTTTTTATAAAAATATATCCTACATCTTGCCGTTTTCCCGATGGTTTAATTATGCTCCGGGATAAAATTTTTATGTTTCAGATACGAGCCTCCCTTTGCAAAGGTCTATTATTTATACTATAAAAATTTCAAGTTGATGACGTAAGACTTGAACAAAAAATCTGGGGTCGGAAATCATCACAAATCCGACCTGTCGAGCAGGTGTGATACGTCGCCTTGATGACTCTTCTGTATGTAATAGCGATGTAATTTCTGCCGGGAGATGTTTAGTTACTTAAGAGTGCGAAGTGTGTTAAATATTTTACGTCTCTAATTGAGTGTGCGGTTTGTGATAGTGCGTATATTTCACCCGGGAGATGAGTCGTTATTTCGGACCCCCGTATTTATTTTCATTTGTCGCATTTTCTTCCGGATTACGTCGTTCGGTGGTCGGACTCGAAAATGGCCGTCATTCGTCGCCAGTCTTTTTCTTCGTAGTCTACCCTCGGCATTCCTTTTTGAACCAACGTGACGACGCGACCCTCTTTCCTCACTCGATGGAACATTTCCGCATCAGATGCATTTTTACGGTTACCGTTAACACTTTTTATGGAGAGAGCCCTTAGTGGTGGAAAAGGCTTTAAAAAGAACTTGAGAGTTAGGACAAAAGGTATATTGCTCCCATTGAGGTGGATGGAGAGGGCGCTTGCTATGATGACCAATGCTGGAAGCCAAACCAGTCCGCCATCTTCGTTAACATTTATTTACATCCACATCTACATCCACTTATTACCCTGCAACCACGACAAGGGTGTTTGGCGGGGAAGATTTACCACCAACAGGAACTAGAGTGAAGAAATTTACTTTCACCAACAAGCACCACTCTATCGGTATGCTAAAAATGCTACAGGCACTATTAATATAATCAATAATGTAACTATGTGAACGTGACGCAATAGTCATGCAGAGAACATGCAAAACATGGTGTTAGCACTACTTGGTAGATTTAGAAGCGTGAATTAGGAGGCATATGAACAAGTCAGCTACGATAGGGCTTAAAAGAAAATCTTGAGAGTTGGGACAAAAGGTAAATTGCTCCCATTGACGTGGATGGAGAGGACGCTTGCTAAGACGGCCAATGCTAGAAGCTGAAACCAGTCCGCCAGCTTCGTTAACCCTCATGCATATCTACATCCACTTATTACCCTGCAAGCCACCACAAGGGTGTTTGGTAGGGGTGACTTACCGCCAACATGAACTACAGTGAAGAAATTTACTTTCACCAACAAGCACCACACTATGGGTATGCTAAAAATGGTACATGCACTACTAATATAATCAATAATGTAACTATGTGAACGTGACGCAATAGTCATGCAGAGAACATGCAAAACATGGTTTTAGCACTACTTGCCAGATTTAGAAGCGTGAATTAGGAGGCAAATGAACAAGTCAGCTACGATACCATCATTTCCATATAGCGATCGATGGCTAACGCTCTAATGTTGCAATTTTTGTATCTTTTCCATCGACCACTTATTAGAAATCAGCATGCACTTCTTTTACATCTACATCTACGTCATACCCTGCAAGCCACCCAAAGGGTGTGTGGCAGGGGGTGCTTTCGCACCAGGCATGCATGAATGATAGGGTAGAACACCGACATTACACTAAAACCCGCGCACCACACATGCAAAGCGCCAATTAAAAATCTAATACCCAAGAAACATTCAATCTTCAATCGTTCCAACATGCAAAGGATACAAAGACTACTACTACAGATTCATGCATTCTCCTCACTTTATATGCATTCTCCTCACTTTTTTTATTTAATTTAATAATCATCGATATTCCCTGTAATAACTGTTGTAAAATCAAGTAGATTCCATAGAAATAAGCAGCGAAAATATGTTTCAAGAGCAAATTGCCTTTAAATTCAAACAGATGGTGGATATTGTTGCTTTACATCCGCTAATTCGTCCATATCCATAGGAAGTATCGTCGTGCTATCCATAGAAAAGTAAGGAGAGAGCAGGGTTTAACATAATGGTTGTTAATTCGGTTGTCAGGCTTCAGTTTGATGACGTACCTCAATGATTGCTCCGAAACAGTAATGCATTATTTCCTTTCTGTATAGTTCCGTGTGTAATTTGAGATCTCTTGTAAAAATAAATGATAACGCTTTTAGATACGAACAATTCATCTGTTATTTCTTAAAAATATTTTATAAAATATACAACTGATGCTTTGTCCATCCAAGACTTAATGAAATCACTACGCAATTAAGTTAATGGACGCTTCTACCACTGAGTACGTGAACTGTAGGAGAAAGACGTCAAGAACAATGGGTAACCAAGGTATTCTGTTACAAATCCATGTGAAGTCGAAGAGAAATTAACAAGTACGAAAATTATAACATTAAGGATGTTCCTCCGCGACTGTGTGAGTCATAAAAATAACTGAATTACAATTAAATTCTGTTTCATTGGTTTCATTAATCTTGCTGTCGCTGGTGGCATACATTAACTATTGAAAACCAAAATTTAGAGACAAAATTTTCCGATTATTCCTCGAATATATTTGTTATAAGCACTTGTGTACAGTAATTGACCCCCGATTGTGGCGCCATTTGTGAGGAACTTTCGTAGTAATTAGCTAATAATGTCGTCTCGATTGAAGCATTGTTTTGAGTTGGGTTTACGTCGCGGAGTTCAATAATTATGCAAAAGTCTTATGTACTACATGCGCATTTTTAAACGGACAGATGGTGCACATTCCTTACTTGACATCCGTAAATTCGTCCATTCTGTCGTGCTACCCTTAGGCATGACACCTTGACATTTTTTAGTAACCGTTATAATAATATGAAACGTATGTATTCGCGTTCAGGGGAAAATTTTGGGAGAAAAAATATTTCATCGAATTATTTCGCAGTATATGTCAAGTATCATAAGGCTACTTGTTAAAATAACATTATATTGGTAAGAATCCAAATCAGTTACATGCAATGTTTTCAGTTTTATCATTACATATCACTTAATTAGAACCCGTATGCATCGTTTCACGCAAATCTGTACATAAACGAAAATCAGTCAAACCATCTTAAGTTATTATGCAGGGAAACCTCTATGATCTATTAGTTTTTTTTCAAGTATGTACCAACAAAATATGGCAAAAGTAGGATGGATAGGGTCAGGAATGAGTGGGTCATGAATGAATGTGGGTTAAATGCTCCAGTAATGGACGTGTATGAAAGGAGTGTGCTTCGTTGGTTTGGCCATGTGGAGAGAATGGATGAGAGTCGAATAAGGAAACAGATATATAAGAGTGAAATGAATGATGCGAGAGGGAGAGGTAGGCCGAGAAAGTTGTGGTTGGATGTGGTTGAGGAAATTCTTAGGAGGAGGAATATTAGGAGTCTTAAAAACAGGAGGGCGTGTATGAAGCAGTGTATGGGGGTAAATGAAGCAAAAGATGTTTGCAAGGATGGGTCAGTATGGAGGAAATTACTGAAGCAGAGTTAGGTGTACAATTATGTATTAACGAGTGAAACATTTTGACTGAGCCTACCCCGGAAGGGAACGGCGTGATTGGAATGTATGTATGTATGTACCAACAAAATGAACACTGCTGAAAATAATACATTAGATACAAATTAAAAAAAATACTTTTCTGAGAATTATACAAAGAGAATTAAATTGATTCGTACAAAATTCGGTCCTGCCATACCACATTCGTTTGTCGGCTGGTTCCGTTAAATCAACCATTAAATATTATATGGCTCGAAACATTAGGAAAATCTATACAGCTAACATATACAATAGTATAGTATACTATGCTAGTACACAATTGGTTACTGCCCTATTTTGGAATTTTGAAATGAAGTAACATATATACAGATAGGTTTTACAATAAATATGTTTAAATATCCATACAAAAACACAATAGAGAACGCAATTAATGGGAAATGCCACAAGTTGGTATTATTTTTTAAAGTGATTATTCAGGATACATATAGCATAGTACAAAACATAAAAATAAAACATGTTCATGACCATTTTAGTAGAAATGTCATTCTGACCAATTTAATTCCCTCTTTTTCATCAGAGTACGAGGCTACGTTGGAGGAGGACTTGAAAGGCGAGGTGTCCGGCCACTTCCGACGACTTCTCACCGTCATCGTTAACGTAAGTGGGGAAAAAACCATCAGCGGTCTTCCCTTTCGCATTAATTCCCTTTTTCAGTCATTATTCCCTCCGCGGACGACCCAAAACTTTATCTCAGTCACCGAGTTGTTCCTTTTTTTAAAGGAATTTTTCATCATTTTACTGTTCATGAACGTGACATTATTCTATACGAGAGATGGAAAAAACCCAGAAAAAAGTCTATTCGAACACGTGTTGACAGAGTTTTCGAGTGTTGATGGCACACAGTTATAATGACTTATCGTGAAAATTAGATATCTTACTTTAAGGTAGTCCGAGCGAGATAGTTCCCTAGTCATAATAGAAACCATGTTCGAATTATACGATTTAATTTCACCAGCTGTAGCACAATTCAATTAAATATTGCATTATTAATGCTGCAATGATATAGTCTTATAGGTAAGATATTGTAAGCAATTAAATGAAAATATCTAAATAAGTCTTTTACTTGACTCATTTCTTTCGCGCGGTGCGTTTGAAATCCTTCAAAACGGAAGGTTTTTGTGATATCCAAGGACCTATTGCGGTGAAAATGTGATCAATTTTCAAAATTAGTTGATAGTACAAACAAACTACACGCTGTTAGTATTTTTACGACATCTAAAGGTTAGAAATTACTCATTTGGTAAATTATGTCGCTCTGGAATGCATGCACGTACCATTTTCCATGTAAAAGGGCTGGTATTTTTTGGCAAATATCTGCGAAAGTTATGTACTAAGGGGTAGAAATTTTGGTGTCATTGGATAGGGGAGATATTTTTCTTTAAAATGAGACCAAATTGATCGATTTCTGAGTAAAATGATATTTCGCTCAAACTACCTTAAGGTAAACTTGACGATATCAGGCGTCTCTTCGTAGAACTTCACATTAGTATCCATATTGCAATTAATATTTTGTATTATTCTGCAGTTATTTGATTCCCGAAGCGTAAGTTGCTAATATATATACTATTTTGCTCTCATTGGAAAGATTATATTTTCATTTATTACAAGGTCACATTCATTTAATTTTGAGGGCATGGTGTTTACCTCCTGCTCAATGTAAAATGAATGTTTTAGGTTTCATGATCAAATAAAAATTACAGCCGTTTTGGAATGCTGAAAACCTAAGTTCACAGCTGTTGCAGTATACATTTATTTCGTTGTATTTAAGTAATATTAAATATTTTTCAATCAAAAATCCTTTTGGTTCATGAAACAGCTGGAAATGCAAATTATAACGGCCTGTGATTGATATTCACGTGGGCCTTACTCAGAAAAACTGTCAATGGGAAAATTCGAGAGGTGAAGCGTAAATGTGTAAGGCTTTGTGCGTATCGAAAAACTTCCGCTGACGAAATTTCGAGGATCTCAACTTCCCCTTTTGATTTCCAAAGGAAGTGTCCCGGCACGGTGACCAAACACCGGAAAAGCATCGAGAACTGGGACAAATCCTGAAAGCTGCCCTCGTTTTTTTTTCTAAATTTGGGGAATATTCTCAGGGCAGAAATCCCAATTAAAAAGCACTAGTCATTCTTTTGAATGTTTCATGACTTATGAAGTAGTAGGTATATCTTGCGATGTAATGATTCAATGACTATCGTGGTATCTACTTGGTTGACTTGGCTTGTCAGAAGGTTCCATAATCTATATCTATCAGAACGCAGGTTAAAATTTAGGTTAAACCTTTTAAGTAAATTCGAAACCGAGTTGTTCACGGATGACGTTAGATGTATATTGGGAACCCCTGCGTATTATGCTAGGTTTGATCATTTTAACAAGATTAGAGAGATAGATTGTCGTACCGATAGATTTAAATTGTCATTTTTCCCGCGTACTATAAGAGAGAACAATAGGCAGGCTAGCAAAGGGATAGGTAGGTGAAATATAGCTAGAGTAGTCTGTAGTGCATGATACATGTAATAACAACCAATAATCCCTTCCTTATTATGTAGATACTAACCATCTAGCTCCATGCGACCCTATTATCTAGCATATCTCCCTTAAATATCCTAGTTGCATGTCAATAGTGCATGTTTGTTGATCTTCACCCCCTGCCATACACCCTCGTGGTGGCTCGCAGGGTTTCACGTAGATGTAGATAATATTCATTCAGAGCGGCATGTAATAATACAGTATATTTGAAGTAGACTTGTTGTATTACAGTTGGTATATTTTAATCGTTGATAACAAAATCAATATATTGACATTGAAAAGTTTGCTAAACCTGTAAAACGAAATTAAGGAAAAATATATCTTTTCCATTAGTATATCAGACTATTATGAGAGATTACAGTTTCTTAATTTCGCTAATTAACCATTCTTTGACCTTTTTCTTAATTTCTGCAAAAATTTTTATATTATGTAGTCACTTAGTCATACCATTGAAGTTATTATTTATAATATATTTGGCCAACCTTTTGCCATTTAAATTATAATGATCTTATGCTTTTCCGCTTAAGCATACAGTGCGTATTGTTACAAGGAATTTTGTACTCTTTTTAAAAAATAGTTTTCCACTATGAATAACCATTTTAGCAATTTATCTACAGTTAAAACATTATATTTTCCACATAGTGATTTTAGGTCAATATTACAACAATATAAGAATCCATCCACATCAATTAATTTCAATATTCTCTTTTGGTGTCTAATTCTCGTGTTTTACAGTGTGTTAGACGCCATTCCCCGAACTGTGATTCCATATCTCGATAGACTCTCAACCATAGCAAAATAAATCATTAATCTATCTTTTTTGTTTGCAGGTACAATGTCTTAGAGAATAAATATTTTATAAGCTACTATTCTTATTTTTTTCTTTTGTCAATATGGTGTGGGGATTTGAAATGATCAACTATTATCACAAAATGAAATGAAATAGAAATAGCAAAAGATACACCAAAATATCTTTCTGGGAAAATGACGAAATGAGGCAAAAATTTTCACCACGAACGGGTGCCTATAGTGATTGATAGTGAGCGGGAAGAAAGAAAATTTGTACGTATTTCACTGTTATTTTTATTTTTAGCTTATATCGGTGATAGAGATACCCAATTCGAGGACTTCTTCGCATGCCTACGACACGAATTCCCCTTTTTATTTCGGAAAGGTTAACGTTTTTAAGAGGAGAGCAGTGAATTGTGGTCGTATCTCTAGTTCCATCCTCAAGAGACTCGAGTGAACCAGTGACTTTATATTACGCTCATTCCAGGTTACGAGCTGCTCGTTAAAGTCTATATTTAGTCTTCTTTTTTGCATACTCGTGCACCGTCATATCACTGATTATAACACTTGAGGAGATCTCCTGCTCTCTGTGGAACTAAGTACTTCTCTCGGTGTGTTCTCTTTGAAAAAAGTATTCGTTTCTTGAAGTCGGACTTTCAGGTTAATCCGATTTTGAGTCGTCCGAATGAAATCATCATTTTTTTGGAAACTGGAGAAAAAATTTTTCCCTCAAAGGTCCCTTCTTCTTTCGTAGGATACCAAAAGGGGTTCGGTCTGGGTCAACACGTAAAAAAACAATTGGAAATATATATGTGTGTGTCTGTGTGGAGATCATGTCGCGATAAATTAAGGAAGTTTATAATAGCAATGAAGGGTGTTGAGCAGGTTCGAGAATAAAATGTTTCTGGCTAGTTTTATCTACCTCTAGTAATTAACCTATAAATTGGATGTAAGGCTTTTTTTATCTCAGCGATCTGGTTCACGAGTAGATACGTTAATAAGTTATTAGATTTGTATCCTCCTAATTACGATAGCCTCTTACTTGGGATCAATATTTACCAAGTTCATCTCAGCTTTAAAAAAAATGATCTTTTTTTTCCTACGGAGTATGGTGTGTGATGAAACATAGTGCTATAAGTCCTTTGGAGAAGTTTAATTAGATTTAATTTATTAAAAAATCATTTTTTTCGATTAATAACTGTCTGACGTAGGGAATATCCGTGTGCCGGAGTCAACTTGTGGAGCCATTGGGGTGTCATTAGGAAAATTTGCCACGTCTCGACGACAAGGCGGCTTAAAAAAAGTTAGTTATCATTAAGGCGCTTCTTAGTTACATCAATTTATTCAAGATATTAATAAAACCTTGGGTATAACTATTTTATTTAACAATTGTTCCCTGAATTAAATTTAGAATCGATTAACCGCACGGTTAGTGAATGATTGCTCATAAAAATCGACCGTTTTTACGCGGATTATAAGAACTATATTTCTTATGACTTGAGATGAATATTCAAGATATATCGAAAAAACTTCAAAAAAATAGACCGGACATTTTTAAAACGAACTTCGCCATTTCTGGTCGATTGACCAAATACATATTTTGAACGAGTGGATATAAAATCAAAGGTAGGCGTAAAAGTATGTATCCAAGTTATATACGGCAAGTATACGGCTGTACAGCAGGAATCAGTCGAAATATTACGTTTCTAAGATTTAATAAATCGATATTTTTTATTTTATTTTTCATAGTTGTTTGTACTATAACAACGAATAAACTTTTCTTAATTGATAATTTATAAATGTTCTTTGGCTTCCGATATTTGCTGTCAATTATGATTTGCGAAGGAGGCTAAGAACTATCTCCAGCATGCTAAAGCGGTAGTCATGTGTAATTGAGGATGTATATTAATAATTTTTAATCACGTCAAAAAACTTTTTGGAACACACTTGACTACAATGAATCTGTTTGTGCTTTGGAACTCGTTATACAGGAAGTGCCGAATGGAAATGAGACCAGAATTATATATTTTTTTAATTTCCATAAGTAAAATATGAAATGCAATATTTTTCGGCACAATATCGGAAAAAACGAACTCATAATGAAATAAGTTATTTTCGATTGTTGTACTCGTACACCGTATTATTTAATAACTGCAATTATTACAATGAGAAATGTTACTTTTTGTTTGAAACATCTGTACAATGTAATGTCTAAGTTACGGAATAGGCTCTTAAGTTTAACCCTTTGAGTGCGGCATGGCGTGATATCACGTCAAGTATCTTTATGCTGATGCTTATGGTAAGTTATCTATACTCTGGTGCTGATGACGTGATATCACGTCAAGGGTGCCGTGAGTGTTCCAGCTTTCACTAGGGAACTTTCACTAGGCCCCCTAGTGAAAGCTGGAACACTCACGGTGCCCTTGACGTGATATCACGTCATCAGCACCAGCGTAAAGACAACCATGACGTGATATCACGTCATGCCGCACTCAAAGGGTTAAGGAGAGGTGACCGTGACATGATTCTTGCCCATCTACCAGGCGCCGCCCTATGTTTTTATTACCATTATTTATGTAATTAAGCGGCAATTTATTATCATTGTACTCAATCAAAATGTTCATGAAGGACGCAATTAATTATCACAGAAAAATATCAACATTTAATATTTGTTTCGGATTAGAAAGAAAAAAATCCTATTCTCAACCTTAAAAATTGAAAGTTAGGCGCCCCTGAGGCATGGGTGCCTGCTGTTGATCGACTCCAAATTTTGTAAACGTTATGCTATCATCAAAAGGAAAATTTCAAGCTTCAATGCTCATCAAATTTGAAATAAATAAACAAAAATCAGGAAATTTTGGTCCACACTTATGTAAAATCTAGGAAACTTGAGCTCTACGGCCTCGTAATGTAACAAATTTAGGGAAAAGTCTCCAATGGCCGTCATTAATTGGCACCACAAACACACCACATTAAATGGCAGTCATTAATTAGCATCTTTCAACCTTATGATGCAAGTGTATTTTTCCTTTCCGTTTGCTGATGAGGGCCACATTGTGGCCGGAATACGCGTATCCGACGCTCGCCTTTACCTGTCTTGTCTTTCTTGGACCAAGCTCATCTCGAGTCTGATTCTCCCAGAAGTTGGACCCATTTGAATGTGTGAGCGAGTGATTTTTCTCAATGCGTGTGAATGTGATTGCTCTGTGTTTGTCCCTTGCGTGGAATTTAATTCTCATAAACATTCACAGATGGTGTGGATGTGGTTATAACCCAGGCATCCTTAACGGAGTCTTATGAGCCCTGTGAAGAATCCTATTTTGGGCTGAGTGTGTGTGTGTGTGTGTCTGTGATTGGTTAGTGGCGAGGAAGCAAAATTTCCGTAAAAAGTCACAGAGGGGTTTTCTCGTTGAGAGGTTGTGGTTGGTCGCTGACTTTTCCGTTAAACAAACACAGCAACAATTATTTGTTCTTTCTTTCGACGAGTGGTGCCAATTAATTACGGCCTTTGGATAAAGTTTCCTAAATTAGTTACACACCCCTGTAATGATGGCGAAATATATATCATGTGCCATAATAATACGTTTTAAAATAGCATTTAGTTGCCAAGAAACAATATCGGCGCGAAAGCAATTTTTTTCTCTCGTATCTATGGATGTGAATAATGAGAACACGAGTGTTTAAGTTTCACGCGAATGGGTGCATTAAGGGATATCGCCCCAACCTGCTTAATCCGTTCCCGCCGTGCTCTCTTCATAAATTTCCCAAGAAAAAAAAAGAATCCTAAGGTCTCCCTCTTCAAATCCAAGACTCGCTCCAGAGGCATTTTTTTATTAACCAAAAGTACTCCACACTCGTACGCCGATGGAGGCTGCATTCGCATAGTGGTTCCCATTTGACTCGTTGTCGACTTATGCACTCGATGCGAGAGAGAGTGTACATTAAGATTCGAGCGCAATGGAGGTCGCATCGGAAATCGATCCATTCCCGCGACAAAGGCTGTCGTTTCTATCCTCTTTCTTCACTCTCAGCAGTCATCAGAAGGCTTGGGGTTGCAGGTTTAACGCTGTTCAGTGATGAGGATTCGTTAATTTTCTCAATCATGTCTCTACTTTTTTTACCGACGAATGCGACGAAAAAAGTAACACCTTCCTTTATCAAACCGATTTTCAGGCATCATGAACAACCATAATTATCCATCTCCCAAAGCAACTCACAAACGAATTACTTCCGGACGCAGGTATTTATTTAGTTCTTTACGCACGCCACAATAAAGCTCTTGCTTTAACCAGAAATTATAATGAATGATTATAGCATAATTAATTATTGGTTACAAGAAAAAATATTATACATGTAGAGAAGTACCAGGCGTGGTGGGGTGGGATTTCAGCCTATTGAAAACAGAAATTGCAGTATTCCTCTGGTAAAATAGACTTGTTGTGACCTAGGTCGCCAAACATGGAGGATCAGCCTTCCTTAAATGAGGTCCAGCCCCTGGGCGCGTACACGATTTTGGGATTTTGGCTACGAAACTTTCAAAATCGCACTACTCACTGATTTGAAGGTTGTTTAGTTTAAAGAGTACTTTAATAGTTGTTGCCAACACAAGCGCTCCGTGAAGTGGGATGATTCACTACATCCTGCCGTTCTGTTTCGACTAATTTAACGATGAGACCTCAAGCCGTTCCGTTCCGCCGTCTTATGTTATCTGGAATTTATATGGTATAAAAAATCATTAATATGAAGCAATTTTCAGTACAAAAAGAGAAGATAATTTTTCCTTTAATCTATTCAAGTCATCCTGTAAAACAAGGACTAGGGTATTGTTTTTCTTTGTAAGAGAATATAGCCTTCACTATGTGTAAATGAATAAAAAACACATTCAGCTGCATTTTTTGGCGTATCATCATTTACGTAGCCTTATGAAGTCGGTGGTGTTTCTGCATCTACACACTACCCTGCGAGCCGCCGCATGGGTGTGTGGCAGGGGTGTTAGAACATCAGCTGTGAAGATGTAAGGGATAAAATTTTGGGAGGAGAAATGGTGACGTTCGATGCATAAATAAAAAACTTAGCAATTTTCCACAATATAAAATTTACTTTAGCTACTATTATTACTATCAGCTACTATCATTCATTATCAGCTACTAAAATTTACTTCAGCTGCTTCGCTACTACTCCACCTGATGATGAGGTAAAAACATCGAAACCTAGGTCGAAGTAAATTTTATATTGTGGATTTATTGCATCATGCATAAGTTCCACACAATTTCGCAGGAATCCTCGGACTTTAAATGGTGAGGTGTATTTTGGGAGCGTATTTAATGGAACTCATTTTTTATTGAGGTATCTTATTGTTCGCGGAAAGAACGAGTTTTTGCACTTATATGTTCAGTAATGTATCTATATCTTATTTTATAGCTTCTGTTAGACCTAGAGATGTAATGAGTCGTCGTAATAATATTCTCTGTGTCGCTCTGAAACACATCAGTTCTGAATTTCACTAGCAACCTAAGCCTAGCGTGTAGCCTCCGAGTCTCCATGGGCTCCCATCTTAAACCCGATGAAAGTTGCGAGACACCATATGTTCGCTCGTAGCAGTTTTCAATGAAGCGTGTAGCTTTTCTTTGTATTTTATTATTTTTTTGGTAAAATTTTTATCTCCGGGGTCCCAAGTGCTCGAGGCGTATTCGATGTAAGGCGTAACCAGAGCGAAGCAGCATATCTTTTTTACTTTTTCATCCGAGGACCTTCCTATTGTACGCTTAAAAAAATCTAGTTACCTTAATGCTGTTCCGCATATGTTTTGTATGTGTAATTCCCACCATATATCAGAAGTTAAGGTAATTCCAAGATATTTAACTCTGTCTGAAGGTTTTATCATAAACTTTTTAATTTATAATAAAACTTTTATGTTTACCTCACCCGTAATATAGTTACACCCACTGTCTTATATTTTTCATACCGTCAGACCTATAGGTCTGACAGAAAGTCAAATTGGTCTGACATTTGAGTCAGATCTATTGGAAGACGAGAGTGGTGACGCATAATCTGTTACATCCAAGGTTAGAAAATTCTTAAGCATAGTGATTTTTTTTGCTCATATACCTACCGGAGGAGGAATATAATAGGTAGCTACCTGAAGAGAATGAGCCGCAGAATTTCATACTTTGCGTGCGTAACCAGAAAGATCATCTCGTCCATCTGTGAGACCGGGCGTCGCCACTCTTAGGCCGATGGTGAGTCACGTACGCTTGCCGCCCCGAATACGAGTTCACGAATCAATCACATTCTGCGACGCGGAGGCCTTTCCAACGGGACCCGGATGCCTTCGCAGTGCACCGCTCGTTCCAGTGCATACATACCTCATGGCGAGAGTTGCACTGAGAAAAGCTGCTTGTAAAACAGGTCGAAGTGTGCCCTTTCGTGGCATTCTCCCCTCTCGTGCGGTTAAGGTGGTCGAAGCGATTTTGCTACAATGTGGTCGTATGAATGATAATCATACCTACAGTGGGCAGAAGTATTATACTGGTCTAAAGTATTCCATTTTTTTGTAGGTGAGTAAAAAGTTAACTTGTAGTTTGAGCGAGATAGTTCCCTAATCATATTGGAGACCATATTCCAATTAAACGTTTTTTATTTTGTCACTAGCTGTGCCCGGCTTGCGTTGCAATGCCTTTTTCTGGGTTCAAAATCGGTCCCTAAATGAATTTGAGACCTAGTCCAATAAATTCCTTGTACCTACGTAGGAATTTTTAACGCACAAATGAAGTTTCCATCCCAAGCCTATGCTGCGGTTTCCAAGTAAATAAAATATTATTGTTGAAGTTGTGCAAAATTTTAAGATTTTAGAGCTTGAAAATCCAATTTTAGGAAAAAGCGAAGCGTATACGAAAATCGAATGCAAGAATTCAAAAAAAGCAAACAAAGAGACCAATAAACCAGACCTTACTCTACGTACAAATAAATTACGTACCTTTTAACTCAAATTACCTCTCACTGATATGATTCTGATGCACGCGATATTATTGTCTCACTGATACGATTCTGATGAACGTGATTGAGTAACTCGTAAACGACCTGCATCGTTGGTCGCTTGTCGTTCCTCGAATGTTTGAGAAGCTTGCGTGCCAACACTAATTTGTTGAAACGACTCGCGCTCCACCTGTTGTACAATGGATTTAATAAATCAGGAACCTTCGCGGTCACGCGTGCAACAGCTCGCTAAAGTTTCATCCCAATATGATAAATGGTATTGCAAAGCATATAATACAAAGAAATAAAAATTCTATTTTTTTATATTAGAAGATAACAAAACATTTCTAAATTAATGCATTGGGTCATAGAATATTTCATATTTAATTCGGTCCTACAAAACCTCATTAGATTTGTCGGCAGGTTCCGTTGATCCATCATTATTCATTTAATTGGCCCCACACATTGTAACATATCTATGCAGCTAATATATAAAGTGGACACTGTCATATGGCGGAATTTCAAAATCAAATATCATGTGTACAAGTCAGTTTTCAATAGATGTATTCAATAACCACATGAAGATACAATTATGGGCACTGCCACAAGCTAGTATAATCTTCTGGAATAATAGAAGACAATCACAGCATAATACAAGGAACAAAAATACTAGATAATGTGATCTAACCGAAGAAATTCGTAAATAGCATACCATTTCTTGCTTTTCACATAGAAACTTTCAGTTAAATGATTGCGTTGAATTGAGATGCTCTATTAATAACCTTTTTATTTCGCTAATAGTTCAGCAGCAGTAAGAATAATAAATTAAATATTGCATTATTTATGGTGAAATTATCTACTTTTATATGACTGAAATTCTCATTAATTAAATAAAAATATCTGTATAAGTCTTAAACGTGACTCATTTTCTTCGCGCTGTACGTTTAAAACTCATTCAAAACGGAAGGTTTTTTTAATACGATCCTGAACAAATTACTGCGGTAACAGTTATACTTATTTTCAAAAATAGATGGGAAAACACACAAACTACACACTGGTAATTTTTTACGAGATCTAGTGGTTAGAAATTCCTATTTTTTTTAAATAAGGACCCTTTGGAGTGCATACACGTACTATTTCCCATGTAAAAAGGCAAGTATTTTTCGTCAAAAATCTTGGAAATTAGTTGGGTATGGGGCCGATATTGTGATATCTGTAGAAAGGTGAGGTATTTTTCTATAAAATGAGACCAAATTCATTGATTTCTGGGTGAAATGATAATTTGCTCCGGCAACCTTAAGGCGACTTGAAATCGTTTTTAGAATAAGCTTGCCGTTGAAAATACATCCATATACGTCGTAACATCAATTTTTAGAATCTTGATATAATACGCTATATTTGAAAAATATTTTCATTTATTATAGACACATTTCGATTTTAAAAAAGTGTTGTCATGCGTTGCGGGGTATTTTACTAGTTTTATACTAATCTACATATTCATACTGCCCTTCGAGCCGCCGCAATGGTATGTGCCAAGGGATATGATTTTTGGGAGGTGAAATGGTGACCTGTATTATGGGAGTGTACTAAGTGGACCAGGGTTGAAATTCGCTATGAAAAAATCATTTGACTTGACCGGGAATTGAACCCGGATCTTCCAATTGCCGGTCAGGTGTGTTAGCCAGTTACACCACCAAGCCATCTTCCTTCAACCGCGACAGTGGCTTTGTAAGCACGACTTCGTCTCATGTGCTACAATGTAGACTTGAGGCCTGAACATCTAGTACGCATAAACCACCCTCGAAATTCGCCTTGAAGGAAGATGGCTTTGTGGTGTAACTGGCTAACACACCTGACCGGCAATTGGGAGATCCGGGTTTGAATCCCGGTCAAGTCAAATGATTTTTTCATAGCGAATTCCAACCCTGGTGTATATGCACCCGTGCGAGTGACTTCGTACCACATCATTTGTTGAATGCAATGTTTGGAAATGTGTATTTAGTGGAGCTCAGTTTTTATTGTGGTCGCTTATTGTGCGCGGAAAGAACGAGTTTTTGTACGTATATGTTCGGCAGTGTATCTCTCTTATTTTATCGCTTCTGTCAGACCTAGAGATGTAGTGAGGCGTCATAATATTCTCTTGTGTCGTTCTGAAACACGCCAATTTCGAATGTAATGATACACGTATTATGTGTAATAAATACTCGTATAAGGATCTCTTATAATCGTTTTGGTTTACATGCACTAGTTGATCCTGTTCTTCGCTGACGAACCAAACTACGAGTAAATTCTCGCTCCGGGTCAAATTACAAGCTTCAGAGCAGTAGATGACCACCCGTACGCCAACTATCCTTTGGTCGCCATACCCTTTGATGGGAGAATAGCCCTGTACCCGCTTTCAGGGTGGCAATAAAGAGTATCTTTCACCGCTATAAATACACCCTTCTCTTCATCTTTACCGAAAAAAGTATTCCCAGGGACCGAGGGATGAAAGGAAATGCGGGTGCAAAGGCAATGAATGAAGTGGGCGGAGCGGATCAAAGATGGCGAGAGTCACGCCCCAATCAGCGCCGATTTGAACGAAAAAATAAACAGAAACAATCGAGTCACGAAAATCCGAGTCCCAGGTTCGTTAATAATCAGAGGTATAGTTCCGTTTCCGCTGACTGTGCCAATCCAAGTCACTCATGAAACCGAACGTCAGAACTCGACTAACTGTGGTGAAACTTAATTTAAGCTAACATGAAAAGATTGTTTACCTTACAGAAAAGAGCATTGAGATATACTATGATTAGAATGTGTGCGAGAGAATCATCTAGAAATATATTTATAAAATATAAAATTGGACTATCCCTAGAATGTTTATATATCATACAATGTTCGTACAAAGTCGGATTAAGTCTATTCTCATAGACAGTCAAGCACTTCACCATAGTTCGTGAAATAAGGTCAATTTATTCCACGAGCATTGTATAATCTCATTTAGACAGAAGTGTCGATATATATGGAAAAAAGGTGGTTAATTCTTTGCCCAAGGAGATAAAAGACTTGTACGGCGAGCAAGGAATTTTCAAGAAGAGATTGAAAGGTTTTTTAGTTGAAATAGTACATTACGTTACTAGTGGCTTAAGTGGCTCACTAGTACACGGCGTGAAGTTAGCGCCCGAACGTAGCGAGGTTCGTCAGCGAGGAACAGGATAGACTAGTGCATGCACTATGCCGCAGCGTAGTGACTAACCACTGACTTTTTACCCTGTTTCGGGAGACGTTTTGAAAGTTCCGTAGCCCATGTCCAAAAATTGTGCGCAACGTAACGCCAGGAACTTTTGTGGACGCTACAAAGTCTTACGGTTTAAGAAGCACGACTGTTCCCTAACTAAACTTTGGGGACGCGATACCATTTTTATGAGGGAATCACTCAATGTCTCACTTATAAGGATAATGGAGGTTTTCTGACTGGTCCTCACTACTATATTACTTTTTACCCTGTTTCGCGGAATGTTTTGAAAGTTCCTTAGCCCGTGCCCAAAAATTGTGCGCAACGTAACGCCAGGAACTTTTGCGAGCGCTACATAGTCTTGCTGTTTAAGAAGTGCGAATGTTCCCTAACTAGCCTTTAGGGACGCGATACCGTTTTGATGAGGGAACCAACCCATTTCTCACTTAAAAGGGTAATGGAGAGAGTATCCTTCGGTATGGATACCCTATCCTTCAACCGTGCCGTGGAAAAAACCCTGATTTCTGAGGTCGCCGGGGTTGAAAGGAATAGTGCGTGCGGAGGTGATATGAAAAGCAGTTTCAGAGGAGAGCAAAGTGTGAGTAACGCCTCAATCAGCCCCGCTTTGATCCCTCCCGCCCTATTTCGTGTCCGAAAACAGAAAAGTAAGGGGGAGGGGGCTTCGTCATGGGGTGGCCGGGGGAACATATGTGGTGGGGAAGGGTTTCTGAGAAGGGGGAGGGAGAGGGTTGTGAGGGCTTTAGGGCATCTGGAGCCGCCGGATCTATTTTCGGTATCCTCATATGGTGAACCGAAAGATGATGAAAGAGGGAACTGGGAGATGTATGACGGAGGAAAGTCCGAGGGTTCAAGGTTTAAAGGGAACTCCCGGGAACAGTCCAACGTCGAAAAAAAAATCAGTCGGGTTGTGTTTGAGATGATCGAGATCACTTCGATCACGTAACTAAGGAGTCACGTGGTACAATCACGAAGGGTTCAAAATTCTGGTTTTTTAAACGCATTTTCTCTTCCTTCATGATATCCTAAAATCAGGTGACTCATAAAGCAAGTCGCCGCGATATTTCTTGATTTCAAGAAGACATTCGACAAGGTTCCTCACAAAAAACTCGTATGTAAATTGCATCCATGCGGAGCTAACAAAAAAATAGTAAATTGGATTAGGGATTTTCTCAGTGATCGAAATCAAAAAGTAGTTATTGATGGTTTTAGCTCTGATGTGGTCGAAGCCACATCCGGTGTTCCTCAAGGAAGCGTGATTGGCCCTATTTTATTCATTATTTATATGAATGACCTAAGTTCTCGAGTTAGCAGTAAATTAAGATTATTAGCAGACGATAAAGTTATCTACCGTGTGGAACTACATATCGTGGTAAACACACATACAAAACATATGCGGCGCAGCAATAAAGAAACTAGGTTAGGAAACTATAATATGAAGTACCTCGGAAGAAAAAGTAAAAGAGAGATGCTACTTCGCTCTGGTTAGGCCACACCTCAAACACGACCCTAACTAAGCTATGTCAAATGGCCACGCGTGTGAGCTGCATTCCCCCAGGACGACTCACATGAGGCATACTTGTAAATATTTATAATAAATCGCGAAATAGTACATTTTTAAAAGTTTGCGTGTCCACTGTGTAATAAGGGTCTAGTTTTTAGCGTATTGTAAATAGTATCTAATTAACAATGATCTAGTTATTAGCGGTATGTAAATAGCGCTTGTATTTCATACAAAACATCAATTTGAGCGAGTTCCTTTATTTATGACAGATTTTTAGAGCGTTAAAGAACCTATTTTTGAACATAACTAGGAGTACCGTGAACGAGTTATTAATTCTGTAAAAATGATTGAGACGCAGATTACTTAATATTCCTGTTTTTCATGTAACAGTGTTGTTGAGAAATCTTTATTTCCAATGTTTATCGAGTTAACAGTAAGTAAAAAAAGTAGACTATGTTGCGCTTGAGGACATGTTTCACGGGAACAATTTACTACTCTACCCTAAGTTGTGGGCCTTGGTCCCCTTAAATGGAGGGCCTCTTAATAGGAGCTGACGCCTACATCACCACCTTAAAGGGACTTCGTACCGAAGGTGAACCTTAAAGCGTTAGCGTAGACCCGGCACACTGTCAACTAGTATTAAATGAAACGAGCGACTGACGAATTTATGGAAACCGAGCGGGTCCCCTCTTCCACCTTCCGCACGATGAAGTTGACGGTAGAGTACTCCCAAATTTAATGTTAATAAACATCAATATTCATTATTTCTAGTATTAATTAACCCCTCTTATCCGTAATTCTGGGAATCTCGAGCTCTCAAAGGTCCCATTCGATTTTCACCCGCAAGCAAGTCATTCAATACGAAGTTAGCTTAGTTTTACACTGTTGTCAACAACTTGCGCAAGAACTAGTAACATCTAGTAACTTATGCAAGAACAGCGATTAGCATTAAGCAAACTAGTGAGAATAAACCTGGTTTCCTCGCTAAATAATCGCATGTTAATTGTGTGAAAAATAACAGACTATCAAGCGCTCAAACACGGGCTATCAAGTTTTTACGCAACAAAAAACGTGACTTTTAGCAAACAATTTTCATTGAAGTACTACCAAGGCGGCGGAATATTTGAATGTGTATAGGTCGATAAACTTTGAAATGAACGAAATTCAGCTTGCATGACACTGCATTTAAATTTCGTTTCTACGTTTGTTTAGATGATAGAGCATCTCAATTTCGGATATCTACTGTCGTTGCAAAAATGTTGTAGACTCGAATTTGGACGCTGACTAAAAATGAACCATAGTACTTACATACATGCAAAATACTGCGAGATACTGCAACGCCTTGCTGCGTGGTAGCGCTATTTATTAAGCTAGTTGTACACAATTTTCTTGGTATAATTTATTTTTCCAGACGGAGGAGTAAAAATTTCAGTATACACGTTCGGACTCGTTACGCGTCTCTACCCCTTCTTCTTAACAATCACTCTTCACCAAGACAAAAACTTAAACAAATCCTTAACAACGTCGAAACAAACAAATAAAAACCTCGTAAAAAACTCATGAAAATAATTTAAACAAAGAAACATTTTCGGTTAATGCGACCAGAAAATAAATCATATGATAAAACATATAAAACGAACAATTATTAGGATCCAAATAAACGGGAGCGCGGCGTTACAATACATCAATCTTTAGCGTACTTCATTTTGCATTCAACCATGGTTACCGATTATTTTTACTACACATCTCCGAATTTTCATAGCGATGAGAATAATAAGTGCCGGCTTTTTGGCGTTTGCGAACGGAAGGCTCACTTTGTCGTTTAATAATGAAGAAACTTGACAGTCAATCGACATGAAACTGTTATCCTGTGTGGTAGATTTTTAGACAGGCATTGCAGTGCGACATAAAATCGGTAATGTCATCATGCTCGATCGGGAGCAAGTTTGGTAAAATTGGGAAAGATCGGAAATGGGCGAAGCTTGAGTTTTTGTGGCTTGCTGGAATTTCCTGTGTAATGCGGGACTTTGCGTGGCATATATTTGCTGACGGGATAAACGGATGTCAGCGTGACGAGTAGATTTCCATCAGGATGTGGGCGCAATGTGTGTGGCCTGTATTTCCCGACGCGAATAGATTTTTTTTTATGAGTCTTGTGCTTTTCATCACAAAAACGAAATCTGCCCTTGTAACCCACACCCGTGTTCCATAGCTCGAGTTATTCAAGTAATTTCAGGAAATTTGTTGGTCCAAATGAATGATTAAAACCTTAAGTGCGAAAATAATTCTCCTACATTTTGCTTGTTTTTTTTGGAAAAGATGTTTATTTGCTGTATTCGCATGCAATTGTTTTTTCCTTATATTTACTGGTGCAAACTATTACTTCTGTTTGAAAATATCAGCCAGAAAAAATCCAGAATATATGCATACCCTAACAGGAAAAAGGGTGTTTATTCAGTGTTCCTTTTATGCGTTTTGTGACAGAAGGAACATATAAAAAAAACACAAACGAACGTAATTTCTTTTGATCAAAATTATACTCTTTTTGTGTTCTTTTCATGTTCTTTCTTTCACTAAACACACTTAAATAACACTAAATAAATAGTCAACTGTGAGCATTAAAAGAACATAATTTGAACCCTGAATAAACACTTTTTTAACACAAAATTAACTCTTTATCTGTAGTTAATATGTTCTTTTTGTGTTCTTTCTATGCTATAATGTTAATAAATGGCTAATCCTCTATTGCTGAAGTGTGCCATTGAAATATGTGCTTTGTTTTAGTGTTATCATACTTATTTTCTATGCAAAAAGGCAACATTTTTCATGCATACGGTCGTGAATTGATTTTTGGAAATAATTAATCTCATAGTAATCTCTTTGTATTTTTTGGAGGACAAGGATCAAATGAGTGGCAGTTAAAAATTAAATATTTGTACTTCTAACTATTAAATATTACTGTTGAAAATAGTGGCATTAAAAAGACATATCTTTAATAAATTTAGTTTTCATGGACAACGTAATTGAAAAGTGAATGCAAAGTTTTGATTTTGTATTAAATAATTCTGTAGAAATACATTTTTTTGTCTTTTCTTTTGTTTTCTACATGCTGTACATGTGACTAAAGTGAGATTACTGTTATATTTTCAATAGGAGGCGAGAACAGAGTGGGGACCTCTGGATGAAAATAAGGCGAAGAGAGATGCTGAAATTCTTTACAATGCAGGTATGCTAGAACAATATTTATCTGAGACATTAATGCCTCTCAATGGGGCATTGCTCATGACTATGTGGCAAATAAACAGTTTTAACCCTTCAGCTGCTGGGAACGTACTTGTACGTGTGTACTGGCAACTGAGGGAAAAACGTACTTGTACGTTCGACCCTCTCTTCTTACCTGCTCCCCGAGCCTCTTCTTATCTCTATGGCTCAAACTCTTTCTTCCTTGAATGGGACAATTGGCAATCCTCATTTCCTACCCAAACGAGTCCCTTCCTCGCTCGTCAGCGGTCTCATTCCATTGCCATGAGCTACTAAACTTTTTCCTCTAAATGCACTATGGTAGTCTTACCAGAGCGCAATGTGGGTAAAAATCGACGGATTTCCTTGGTGTTTGGTATCAAATTAAACAGTAAATTACGAACAAACTTCAAATGATACTTATTTTGTATATTTTCGCCGATTGAAAAATTTGGCCAAGTTAACTGATGTTCCACTAATCTGTCCCTTATTGGGTGGGGCCCTTTCCGCGGAACCTCGGGAAAAGGGTCGGAAGGGGATTGCAAGGGTCTTCTACCTGCTCACGGCGGAAAAGAGGGTCTGGCCTCCTTCGAAAATTTCCCGCACACTGTGGAAGACGTGCGATCTAGCTGCCGCAGTTGAAGGGTTAACAGGCTTAGAAACGGGCTAGTTTTCCTATTTCTCAACCTTTACCTTTGGAAATTGGACTTTCAAAATGGGTATATTTTTCCATTCCTAATTTTAATTTATTATCAAGATCCTTCTTTTGCCAACTATCAAGGAAGAACTTTGCAAAATCATCTGAATTCTAGTTGGGTGTATATTTTTCAAGAAGAGAGCTTTGGCGAAAAAAAAACAAGATAATGAGAAGTCAGCTGGTGAAATACTGAATGTCATGCAAAACTCTGAGAAGCTGCTCCAAATTTCTAATCACTCTAACATATCAGTCTGGACACCCAAACCACAAGACCTCATGGTCATGTGGTGATGAAATGATATCCTCTGTGACTGCTTGGTTTTTCCTGTGTTCCTTTTCCACATATCAGCCTTGAGCCAACTATATTTCTTTCCAAAAAGGGGCTTAATACGAATATGGCACAGCTGATGTATAATCATCAGAATCGCTGACTTTGGATGTTAAAGCATAATTGAAAACTATTGGATTTTGTTCACTGATATGGTATTACCATCAATATATTTTGTCTAGAAAATTCATCTGTTCATGTTGAAAAGTGCTGTTGAAAAGTTTATTGCTGTGTCTTGGTCATTTGACAGAATAAATCCAATTAAATATATGTATTTTTACCCCATATTTTCTCCTGATAAAATATATATTTCTGCTGAAATTTACATTACTAATCTCATTTTACTGATTATCCATATTTTTGTCCAAGAATTTTGGCAAATATTTGCTTATTTTTTTAAGTCTGATTTAATTGCCTTGATAGAAGATGAAATGTCTGGTACCTTGAAGGATGCCTTATTACCAATCATTCTGTGCACTGAACAAACTGTCTGCATAATTTATGCTAATTAATTTGTTAAGAAATCTCTGGAGTAAGCTCTTAAATATTTAATGACCAACTTATTGCCATATTACCTATAATAAAGTGTGCCAATGATATTATTGCATGTAAAATTGGCCATTGCCATCATTTTTATGCTGGTCAATTAAGATGGCCTTGAAGATGAATGCACAGCCTTCATGGTGGGTTTTGCATTTTGAATTTAACCTCCAAATCAATTGCTCTTTGCCTCACAATTGTGTACTGTCACTTATTGCAACTCTTCTTGTTTCAGGTGAAGGTATGACGGGGACTGATGAATCAGTGTTCAATTCGATCTTGGGTCATCAGAATCCAAGACAATTGAGACTTCTCTTTAAGGAATATGCAGAAATTGCTGGGAAAACCATTGAGCAGTCGATAGAAGATGAAATGTCTGGTACCTTGAAGGATGCCTTATTAGCTATTGGTAAGTTAGAAGAATTGATGGAGTCCATATTGAAAATAAGCCTAGCACTTTTCCACAGTTATTCTTTTCGAAGGCTGTAAAGGCTCCCTAAAATACATGGTATCCCATCAGGCCTGTGGTCTCCACTGTTTCCTCCCCTTCATGTCTTCTATCACACAAATTAAATTTTTTGTTCTGGGATTACACTGGCTTCAAATGCAAAAATGCCATAAAAAATCAATTGAACTTTATAACCACCTCAAAGATTTTAATGTTCCTCCTAACGCAAGGTTGATATAAATAACCTGTTCACTTGTGTCCCTACATCTGAGGCCGTACAAAAGGCCCACTTCATACTCATTAACACTAGAATGCCGGAGGGTGTCATTTTGACACCCTAAACCTGCATTTTTTTGCAGAGCTGCCCTTGAAACTGTGTTGAAGAAAAAATGTTTCGTGACTTTTACTCATTTTAATGGCTTAACAAGACCACTGTTTGTGAGATGGCTCTCACCTATTTTTCATCTTAAAAGGTCAAATTTACCGTAGATTTTCCAATCATTGCAGATACAAACCCCACTGAAATTCAACTTTAATTAAGATTTCTTGAAGTTTTTCTGGGCTAACACAACCGTCCACGCGATTAGGGGGTCAGAATTCAAATCCTGGTTTAGTCTAATGATTTCTTCATGGCCAATTTTCACCTCTGTGGTAAATATTACAGAAAGAGGTGTTAATAGACCGAAGGCCGTGGGGACGTGATGCCCATTTCTTGGCATAATTCTGTACAGCAAATTTTTTGCAACTGCAACAGTGGGAAATTTGAGTGAGGGGCTGCATGCATTTTGAGGTGTTTGATATGTTAGTGAGGAAAATGATGGATAGAGTAGGCCGGGAAACTGAAAATCTTCCACCCATATCAACGTTTGCCCTGGTTATATTTGAGCTTTGTTGAATTCATAGCCCTGAAAATGCCGAAAAAATTTGGTGAAACATGGACATTGGACCATTAAGCAAATTGACCAAATCTTAAGAACCTTCATGGATATCTGAAAGTAGTAGAAATGTTGGGAACGGAAAGAAAGCAATGATGAAGATTTGAATGGAATGGAAAAGGGATGGAGGTTATTATTAGAGGTGAGGTCCTGCATAGGAGGGTGACAGATGGGAGAAAGTTGAGTGTGGGCAGAAGAGGAAGGCAGAGAACAGTTGGATTATATAAATGTTTGGAAAGGATGGGCAGAGGAATTCAAAGTGACTGATGGTAGTCAAATACCCTAGTTTTGGGCTTATAAGTCTCATGTGCATGTGAGATACGTATGCTCTAGGATTGGCCATAGATATCAAGAAAAATATATAACCTTTCCATTGTCCATCCTAATTATTTCTAGTGACTCAGAGAGCCTCTCATTGATCAAATGGCTAAAAAAATATGTTGATGTGTCGATTAAGGATATGTTTTACTGCTATAAAAAGTAACCACTAATAAATTTTAAGCTATCCAGGACTAGCCACGGAGTTCCACTTTTACGGAGTCACCCGCATTGCACAAATGTGCGAATTTCCACAGAGTAAAAATCATCCGCCTTGACCGGGATTCGAACCCGGACCCCTCGATTTCCGGCCGAGTAATCCACAGGGGAAGAGGACGCCTCGGTAGCTTAACTGGCTAAAGCACTCGGCCAGAAATCGAGGGATCCGGGTTCGAATCCCGGTCAAGGCGGATGATTTTTTTCTCTGTAGAAAATTGCGTAACCACTGATATTCATTGAAAGGAGAGATATTTCTAAAGATATATCTAAAGAAAAATTGGTTCCTAATTCGGCAGTAGTTTTTGGAACACAATTTACTAGCACTTCGTCACTGAAAACCAGCAGCTGGAGATCTAAAGACATAATATGACGTAAAAATTGACCTCTTGGGAATTATGCTTATTTTCTATGGGTTTCTATGAAAAAAAAAGCACATCTTTTTAGGCTGCAAAAACATAATTGTGCAGAGAATTGAAAGTATTTCCCAAATGGGCAAACCCGGGGAAACTACTCCTTCAAAAATTTACGTATCAACTTATACCTAGTCGTGATAATGAAGAATATTTTTTAAGCAAAAAAAATTCTGAACTCTCCCTTACTTTAAATTAAGAAATTTGCCTTGGCAAAATTATTAGTGAATAAATTTCTCAAAGTACACTCTCTCAAGCATGCATATTTATGTAAATGTTTTTTTTTTCAGTTGAATGTGTTCAGTGTAGACCTGCCTATTTTGCAAAGAGACTGAATGCAGCCATGAATGGATCTGGAACAGAAGACAAAACACTCATTCGAGTTATTGTGAGCCGCTCAGAAACTGACCTGGGAAATATTAAGAATGAATATGAACGTCTGTATGACAAGACACTTGTCAGTGCCATTGAGGTATGTATATGTGTTTTGATTGTATTTTAACCCAAGCATTGAACTTTTTAATTCCACAGGTTTTAGGCAAAAATAATTATAATAATATTTTTCATCGCACTGTTAGCAAGTACATGCATGGTTTCGTCAAGAATTTAGGACAGGACATTTACACACAGAATTACAATGTCATAGTTACAATATTAAATGAACATATAATAACAATGGTGTTCAAATATAATCACCTAGAAATTCTCTTACATCATGGTAGCATATCTTGTTTAGAAATTCTTAGACTCTCTTGTTGAAAATCACTGGAGAGGTAATCGTTTTAAAGTCGTTTGTCAATTTATTGTTCAGTATTGAGGCCGAGTGATATGTGCCTTTTGCAAAAAGGGAGTTTAAATAGTGATTGTCATGTATGTTATTGTTATTGAGCGGGTGGAGTAGTCAGTAGGCAGAAGTGCCAAGGAGAAATAATGAGAAATAAATATTATTTCCATCCATTTTCATGTGTGCTAATATTACATTATGATACCATAACAATTATGACATTTGCCTTGCCTGTCACTTCTAGACTTCAGCCACTATACATGTATTACTAAATAGTACACATCCACTACAAAGTGACATTGTATTTGGGCAGTCAACTATCAGTATTCATACATGAATAACCTTAATTCTGTCTCATAGGATAGGAATCTGCCAAGCTGCGTGCGTGTTCCTTCCTCAAATAAAGAATTCAAAAGGCAGCTTTACTCCTCAGATTGGCTCAAAACTCCTCCATATGCCCCCTCTCATCTGCTGTCAAAGGTCACACGAACCAATCCTCTGGCCTTTGACAAAACTTGGTGTCTTTATATTGGATAAACTAGGGTTCCAATCTCATTTGTGTGACCTTGCACATCAGCAAACACTTCCGCAGATGATATTCTTCCACCACCAGCTATTTAAGATGGGGCTTTTCTCAGCATATGTTGTCAAGTTTTGCACAACACCTTGTGCCCATCGACATTTTGCTACTGTCTGAGATATGGTAAAGGTTTCATCAAAAAGTTTCACCGACAAGTTTCAGGAGCAAGTTTCATTACAACCTCACTGAGATTGTTTGCCAGGTTGAATTAGGAGCAATTTTTAATGTACAGGAAGGAAAATCAATTGAGTGTACTTGGATACAAAGAAATCCAAATATGATTTATTTGAGAAATTTCAAGGAAGTGCATTCCTTCACTAACTCTAAAAAGCAGACAAATTTATTGAAGAAATTGAATGTCCCACATCTCCTGTAGTAGTAGCACTCTGGTTGGACATATAAATGACCAGATATATAGCTCATAATTTTCCTCTGCAACCAAGTATTTTTCCTGGTTACTTCTTCGCACTCAACTTTTAAATGGTTTAGATCCCATCACCTTTTAATATTCACCTAAAAAATATCAGCATTTTTGGATAATATCAAGAGATGTATAATGGGACAATAAATTACAATGAACACCAAAATAGAATTACTTCTTTAGAATAACTGGAGCAAACTCTCAGTCATATGATCTGTATTCAGATCATCTGGTTTGTATATCTCATCTCTCATGCTACTCTATCTGTAGTACACCTCAAAATTTCAAAATTCAAATATGGTAACGACCCAAGTATATTCTTTGAAATGAGGTAGAAGTAAACAAATTTTATTGATTACAATTTTTGTGATCATATGTAACTGATATTCAGATGAGAACAGTTATTTCCTGCGGTAGTAGGATACATAATGGGAGATGCTGGAACTTAGCCATTTCACATGTATTGAAGGGACTAGTGATGGGTCGTTCATGATCGATTCGTTCAAAATGATTGAATCACCAAGTGAGTCAAATGACTCATGATTCATTTCGGGAAAATGATTCGATCATTCAATCATTTTGTGTTTCCATCTGCCGTGTGATTGAATGTGATATTAAGTGGAAAAACATTCACACGTACGTTATCTGTTATGTCTAGTCATGAAATTTCAGAGAGATATATTCATGGGCATAAATCCATCAATATTTGGTCAGTGAGTTTATGTTTGTATAGCATAGTTAGAGACCACGCACTCTTTTTATAAATGATGAAATTTAAACCTTATTACAATATCAGCGCATCATTACAGTTGGTAAACTTGATAAGAATTTTAATTACCTGCTCAGTTGAAAGCTCGTAATCGAATGGAATTCAATACAGTGATTTAATTTTCATGTACATAGTTTGACGTTATTCTTCTTGAATTCAGAGTCTGTGACAGTTTTACCTCTATAAATATTCTCGTGACTATT
Source organism: Ceriagrion tenellum (assembly GCA_963169105.1). Lineage (NCBI taxonomy): Eukaryota > Metazoa > Arthropoda > Insecta > Odonata > Coenagrionidae > Ceriagrion > Ceriagrion tenellum. Next base: position 61,499,653 of record OY720644.1, read on the forward strand.
GTACTTGGAAATCTCCAATTTAATGAGGATCCAAAATTTGTGGAATATGGAAATCAATCAGCCTTCCTAAATTTCTAAGCATGATAGTAATTATTCGAAATCAATTATTCAAATAGATTGATGGCATCAATTAGCATCATTCGAGTGTTTGAGTCTCTTCAATCTTGATTCATTCGAGTCTTTCGATTCACGTGAGTCTCGTGATTCATCTAATCAAGCTGACTAAAGAGTCATGATGGATCAAATAATTGAATCAGTTGATTGAATCTTTTAAGTGACTCGAATCAAAATGATTGGATCACTAAAATGATCGACTTAGCCCATCTCTAGAAGGGACTGAGTGCATCATTATGTATTTGCTCCGAAAATATGACACACGTCTATTGTTAGGAAAAATGGAAAGTGGAAGAGGAGTCAAAATTTGTGTCATTGATCATTACTAGAAAAATTTAATTACCATGGTAATCCATGTGATTTGGACATATCAGATAATATTGGCAATAATTTTATATTTCTCCATGAATGATGAACATTTTGGTGAATGTGAATCTCTTCTTTCTTACCTTTGAAAATGTCATATAGGGGGAAAATATGTATTGGGAGATACTCTGTCGTGGATCAGGAGAATTATCATTGAGTTGTTAAACTATTGTGAATAAGATTAGTAATTTAAATAAAGTGATATAGGGGCTGCTAATTATATCCCCCTTCTTGGTATTTTGAATAATACTGTACACTGTTTTTAGTGGACTCCATGTACCTTAGTGCTTTACCTGTGTGGGGTTTGAGAGGGCATAGTATCAAACGCTGAAAAGCAGCAATGAAATTCATTATCCTCTATGTTTTTTTATAATAAAGAAGTCAGAAAAAGATAAAATTAGTGTCATCAGTGTTATGAAAATACAAGGTTTTATGTTGATTTTATGAATCTTACTGGGAAATGATGGTTATACTCATAGGATAATATCCAAAAATACTTCTCTTAAAAATCTGATCATTTTGCTGGGAATGGAGATAATTCTGAAAGTGAGATTTGTGTATGTATAATACCCAACTTCATATTGAATTTGAAAAAAATCATCAATTACCCTACAGTGATATTCTATAATTACCCATGTAATTTAATCATGTTTTAATGGTATTTTTTAATACCTCTTTGAACAGGATGAAGTGACTGGCTACTACAAAGCATCCCTCTTAGCTCTCCTTGGTTGAAGAGGCCTTACACCAAGAAAAAATTGAAACAATGTGTTTTCCTGCCTGAGCAAGCTAAGAGTAGTCTGCTTTGATTGGGACCAGCACATAAGGAGAGTTATTTTCCCCTGCACTGTTAATTACTTGTTATATTTTTGGGGAGTAAAAGCTGTTGCACAATAATGGTTAATGATAATTGTATATTCAATAAAGAGCTTTTGCGCTGTGTACATCTTTTGTTCTCAAATCAAAGTATGTGAAGATTTTCCTGTTTTGTGTGCCTTAAGGCTGCTTTACAAGGTACATTTTATTGCGCAAACGAATTTATCATAGATTGTATAAGAAAATGAATGGAATTAGAGCAGGTTCTACCCATTCTGTCATTCATACAGACATTCAAGTTGCCGCTTTACATGGTATAAGTTTCCTCTTGAAAGAGTTAATGCATTCGTTTGTACAATAAAATGTACTGAGTAAAGCAGCCTTTATATGTGGGTACATGATGATGTTTAATCATGCAATGATGGTGGCATATAAGATTCTTTTTTGTGGAAGAGTTCATTACCCACTAGTTTCCTCCACACAAGAGGTATTTCAGTCTCTATAGCCGGCCCCGGTGGCGGCGGGGTCAAGTCCTCGCCTGCTAAACCGAGGGTCATGGGTTCGAGTCCCGCCTGGGTGGGTTTTTCACCACCCAGGGCATGGGTGTATGTCAAGTTCTGTTGGTCTGGTCCCTGGAAAACCTGATGACAGGCCCAGCAGCCTATCGGGATTCAGGGAACATATGGGCCAACAGAATCGTCCGACAGCAAAAAAAAAAAGAAATAAACCTTCAGGATTCCCTCTCACAATCTTTTATAACACCTTAAAAATGCTCTTCCTGTGTGATAGATAGATGGATAGATAGTTTGTGGAATTCGTAAGCCAAGATGTTGGCCAGGCACTCTTGTAATGACTTGTGGTGACACTTCATACCTACTAATAGGGCCCTCTGTTATTGTGGGCCCCACAGTTGTAGTGGCTGAAGGGGTTTAGGGATAGCCTTGGCATCATCAAACTCGAGCTACTCCCCTCAAAGGCACTCCCCTGCCCTTAGGTAGCAGGGACAGAAGGTAGTGATGAAAACTAATGATACAGGACTCATATAAGGCCTCATAATTGGAATGAGAACACCCATTTCTGCCCACCGTAGCTGTATGGCTACACCCTGACGTGCCGAGTGTATGACACAGTAGGAGGAACCACAAATTTTAATCCAATCAACTTGTCAACTCTGTGTCGTTCAAGGTCATGATCACCAATAATTTGCATGAGTACTTTAGGAGACCATATGAGTAAAATACCATCAGTTCATCAAACTCGCAAGGAAAAATTTTTCTGGGTGGCAATAAGTTATAATCCTTTAACAATGATATATTGGAGGGCAAGTCTAGTTACAAGATTGATATTCCAGCTGTATTATCATATACTTAAGTTGATGTGGCTAAAAAGCTTGTTATCAGAGATGTGCCTTGAAGCAGGCTGTTTATCACTTGTTAGTGCTCAACTGGCCAGTCTAGATGTCCTGCCAGTGTCCCGCAAGACTATGTCACCCTTCTTTGGTCCTCTTCACTGAGTGCCTTGGTGGGCTGGCATGTTTACTTTGAACTAATTTGAGTATTCGAAACAGGCTGTTGGTTGCCTGAATACTGTGGATAGACCTACAAAATATCCAGGGATTTCCCAAAAGGCTTCCTCCCCCACTCAAGTAAGTTTTAGGCCTGCTTCACAGCCCCTCATGTATTTGGAAAAAATAAAACAAAAGTGATAGAACTTTCTTTTGCTTATGTGGAGAATAATCCATTGATGGAACTCCTAACTTGCTGGAACCCTTGGACCAAACATTGGATCTCATGGTGTAGGGCAGAAGCCCACCCCTTGATATGAGTTGTGATCATCCATAAAATGGAAACTTGAAGCTTTTACTTGGTGGAAGGACATCATAACAGACAAGATAAAAATTTGTGACTTCCACAATTTTCTGAACACTAGTGACCGGTCTCGGCTGGCATGCCATCATCAGCACCTGATTGAGACCAAATATATATTCTTTTTATTGCCCCCTTATCATGACTCACACCCACACCTGATGATGGCGTGACAGCCGAAACCAGTCGCTAGTGTTCAATAAATTGTGGAAGTCACAAATTTTTATCTTGTCCTGACATACCTGATGGCTGTCACAGCTGTCGGCTGTCACTCCATCATCAGGTGATGACGATGGCATGACAGCCGAGACCAGTCGCTGATGTTCAATAAATTGTGGAAGTCACAAATTTTTATCTTGTTTATTCCGATCATCCCTTGGTATGACGGTTTAAGTACTGATGGGTAGCATTTGCTCCAAGTGTAAGGGATTGCAAGCTCTTATTGTTACTTGCCCATCTGTTAATTCATTTCCAGTTATACCTTCATGTCTACTTACATAGTAGAATTTAACTTCATTCTGTCTAGCTAAGGCATCAAGCTTCTCCAAACTCTTCTAATGCATTTTTTATTTGAACCATGGAAATTTTCCTTCCAAAGCTCTAAAATGTTAAAAGCGATGTGTGGTTTAATTTTTTGTGTTTCCCTGAGCACCCCCACTCCTAACTTGTCCTTGGGAGAGGAGATGTCTAGCGCCATACTTTGGACTCGTGATCAAGTCTTTCTTTGATACACATCAATAATACCAGAGCTGCACCATGAATTTCTGCCACCCCTGATTAACCCTTACACGGTGATGGGTAGGGATATGTATTTACCTTTAAAAAAATATGGCCAATAAGTGTAGCAAGCATTGATATTCCATACCCAATTCATTATTCAATGCAACTGATTATATTTCATTATTAAAATTCATGCTATTGTCCATCCCTTTCCTGTTCCATCTCCTTGCCTGAGACCAAATATATATTCTTTTTATTGCCCCATAATCATGACTCACACCCACCATTGCTTCATGTACTGCCCTAAGTAGCTCATTTTAATGTAATTCCTCCAAGGTTAATTTCTCTTGACTACCGAATAAAAATAAACACGAAGATAATAAAATTAATGAGATTTTCTGGGACATTGAAAGCAAGGCTAGTCATGATAAAAGGAGGGTACAAACTGATTTACTGATTTCTAGCAACATATCAATGGAAAATATCCTAAGATTGCAAATTTAGTGCTACAGCCCATATGTACTAAAGGAAAAGAGGAGCCAACAGTCCTTGCCCATGTTACAGCTTCTAGCATTGGACATATTGCAATCGCCCTCTCCATTTAAATCAATGGTTTTAAAAATGACAATGAAATTAGGGCTTATTTCAAATCCAATTGATCGATAGTTTTTTCATTCAGGGACATGTATGTGTGGTACCACTTGGTTAGTACTCTTCATCTTTGAACCTGCTCAGAAAGATTAATATCTGATCTGAATTTCAAAAATGTTTCAAACAAAGGGCATATTTTGCTTTGCATGCATTACCAACTTTTTACCATTGTACCAAACTTTAGTGACGTCTATCTGTATTTGTACCTGTCTTCAATCACCATGGTACTTATTATTTCAAGATTTTAATGGTTGATCAAATGGCAATTGTGATAATGTGCATTCCGATGACAGAACAAAACTATTATAGATAGATAACTGTGGTAAGTTTACCCAGGTAGAAAAAGTTGCCTAATGGGTGCCTGAATTACTGATGCTAACCCATGTAATGGATAACCATTATGAAAATCTAGGAATGCAAATGAGTCATTAGACATCAAAACTTTTATTAATATACATTCAATGGATTTTCTATGAGCTACACCAACTGAGGTTAATTAATTGTTATCTTCAGCTAGTCTATCTTTGCAGAGAATAATAATAATACACTTTATTTCCGTAGGTTACAAAGTAACATGGAAATCGTCAAGGAAATTACATTACATTAACACATACGTTACATGTATACATTTTATTATTGACAGCACTTGCAGTTGCTTCCTAGAAATTCAGCAATGCTATAGTAAGCTTTCATTTTCAAGAATTTCTTTAAGTTGAAGTTATATGATGCAAAAAATGGCTTTGATATCAGGAGGGATTTTATTGTATATTGCTGATGCAGCATAGTGAGGGCCTTTCTGAGCTAATGAGAGCTAATGTGATGATTGATATGAATATTATGACAGTTGCAAGTTGTGTATGAGTGTATTTGGTCATTTGTGGGGTAAAGATTTGGGTTAAGTTTGATAAATAAACCACAGTTAAGGTTGTATAGTGAGGAAAGTGTGAGTATGGCATGCTTTTGGAATAAGGATCTGCCAGGAGTAGAGGAGGGGAGGTGGAGCGTGGCCTTAAGGGCCACGCTCCACCTCCCCTCTTTTGTGGGGAAAATGCCTTTTTGGTAAGGCTGTCGTGTCCCCAAAACATAATGCCATAAGATAAAAGAGATTGAATTTTTGCATGAAATACTATTTTCAGGGTTTCAAGGGAGACAATGGAGGCTAACTTCCTTAGGAGGTGGATGCCAGATGTTATATTTTTCACAATAGACTTTAAATGGGAGGACCAATCCAGGTCCTCATTTATAATTAGGCCAAGGAGCTTGACCGGTTGGGAACGGATGAGGGTTGACTCGTTGATCTTGAGTAGGATGCTGGAGGAGGGAGGATTCCTTTTATTGTGAAATTGCAGATATGATGATTTGTGCTGGTTAGTAGCCTATGAAGCCTATGTTCAATCTCTTCATAGCATTGGAGGGATACAATAGCTATATTATCTTTAAAAATTGATTGTTAAATCTTTCATTTTTCTATTCTATGATTTTCTTTTCAATGCTATGATTTTGGTGAGGATGATGAAAAGAGTGATAAGTTTTATGGGTGTGTTATGGAATGGTGGGTTTGTGAAGCTTCAATAAATATTACACACGCTAATAAATGAGTCAGATTCCATCTAAAAGAAATAATGGCGAAATTAATTTCAATATTATGGAATATAAATGTCATGCGGTGACGTACTTGCGAGATTTACGCGGTAAAATCTGCTAGTCATGCTTTTCTCTCCTGGTCGACGTTATGATAGGTTTCAAATTTACCTCCGAAAAGGAGCAATTTTTATAATGAGTATGGAGCAGATACTAGAGGTTAATTGTGTGTTTTACGAACTACCAACGTGAATTGATGAATATTTGAATAACTTTGGAGCTTTGAATACATTAAGTTACGCATTCACGTCGCTTGGAACGAATAAAATCATTGCCTCCGCAGTACGCAGCGCCACTTTCTCGGAACTATGGCCGGGACTGGTGGTGTTGGTGATGACATCACGCGTTCAATTTATAAGGGCAGTCGTGAACTTGACTCCAAACTGTGAGGGTTACCGGTGACTTGGCAGCCAGTTACTCTTCGTCAGCGGGTAAGTTTACGCTAACTGCTACCAGGTATCGAAAATGTTACATTCGTATTGGCTAAACTGAGGTTGTACGCTCTAATGTTATGGCATTCATGTTGAGCCACCTTCTATTATCCTATCTTAAGAAACCTTCACGATGTTGGGGTCGACAGTACCCGGCTTTTACCCACCGTGCTCTTTGACGCTAAGGAAACCGGGTTTTAAAAATAGCCAGATTTTCATGGCATGTGTACTTGCTCAGCTGAATTGTAGCCACGTACTTAACAATGCAGAAGTAAAATACCTAACGTGACTGATTATCTTTTTTTATTTCAGAATTTTGTCCTGAATATCACAAAGGAAGCCTATCGACATGGATTTCATCGTGAGTTTTTCTTTTATTTAATGGCATATACTTTCAGAGGAATGTTATTGGGTTTCAGTGAATTCATGTGTCTTGAACATATTTCTCGAGTGCAGTTGCTTTCTCTATCTGTACTTGCACCGTTGCGAGATTATATTCATCGTAATAATTTTTCACATTTTAATACATGGACACGATTTCAAATCTATTTTACGTATGTCAGTGCTGGAAATGTTTACTCTTGGTGTATGTTGTCCTTTATGGTCATGAGGAAATTAACATGCAAGGGTATGCTCTTTTAAAATGTCGGCTCACTCTCCTGATGTAATTTCTTGTGAATTTAGTTGCCCTGATTAGCAAGTGTAGTTCGGAAAAATAGGGATAGCGTCACCCATTTGTGCTAATTTAGATTTTTCTCAAATTAATCTCATTAATTTCGGCTGCTTAGCCAATTTTAGCTCTAATCCCGTGCTCTCCTATCAGTTTAGGTACGTTTAGTAAAGTAATTTAGAAAAATCTGGTTGGTTGGAGATAATTCTTGTAACAATTGTCTAAGATACGTTATTTGGTCGTAAAACCTTAGCGACGGCACATATTGAAACCTTTGCTTACGAGTTTCCTAATTTCGAAATAGATCGGTTCTTGTTCATTGTTATAGGAGAGCTTTCCATTGTTTCAGAGCCGCGGAATTTGAACGAACATTAGAAATGGTTGGAATGCTGTTAAATGAATAACGTGGGCTGGATGCCCCAGTAATGGTCGTAGGTATATCAACGGTGTGTACTTCGTAGGTTAGGCTTTGCTGAAAGAAGGTAAACAATTCGAGAACCGAAACGTTTAAATCATAGTAGAGGAAGTGATGTGGTGGATGGTAAGGTAGACTCTACCCTGTTAGAAAATTTTGTGGACTTTCCTTAAAAATATTTCTGCAGAATTTCTTTAGGCATTACTTAAAATATTGCCACAACATTTTACTCGATTCCCCAGGAACATTCCGCAGAATTCCTTAGGACGCTCTGCAGAAATATTTAGAACATTCTATAGATCACTGTAACGTTCTACTGAGTTCACTACGGCATTCTGTAGGATTCCCTAAGGCGTTCCGTAGAATTCCGTCGGTCATTTTGTCGGGTGTTTGGATAATGCTTCAGTATTATCCAAAGGTAGTCGATTTTTAGGCCTAACGACATTGACCGACGATTGTAAATTCTTTGACTTTGCGTACCTCGCAAGGGTAATTAGCGGGTAATAGGTATGTATGTATTTTTTTGTTATTCCATTTAAATAGCATTGGCAGGATGAGTTGCATGTAACTGGAGACTCTTCTCATGGAAAAATGTTCGTTGCCTATTGATATATTAGAAATATTCCTCCTCTCTTTTCGATCGTCGTTTGAATTCATTTTGACTTAGTTTTAGCTTTCAAAGTCGCAATAATTGCGCGATTAATGATATAATTGCTTCAATTGTAGTTCATATTTCGAAATCATCATGCCAATGAAGCAGAAGGTCAAACGACCTTAATATTATCGAAAAGGGACATGTTAGGAGATTGTTATGCATTGAATCGACTCTGAAGACTTAAACGATTGGTTGTGTTCTGCCTTTTTCCAGTGACTGAAAAGATTTTAAATCAACCACTTTTTAACGTGTGTTTTAATTTAAAATTTGTGTCAAAGAATGCTATATGCTTCCAATGATTTTTCATTGAAACGTGCACTCATCTTAATCATTATTGGTCGTTCAATTCTAGGATTGGTTGACTTTAGCCCTCCTCCCTTCCCTATCTAATGATAGTTCCCTCATCTCCTGGTACCTCTTCCCATGTACTTTCCTCTTTATTTGGTTCATGGAATTATTCCAGGGTCCTTTTTTTCCCTCTGTTTAACCTTCAGTTATGTTTTCACAAGCCCGTTGTGTCCCAAGATGTGTCCAATCCATCTTAATTCTTCTTATCTGTATGGTGTTCCATATAGTCCTCTCCTCTTCTGTACACTTCTTCATTTCACTATTTTTGCAGAAATTGGTTCACTATTTTTGCTAAAATGGTCGTCTCCTCTTCTACTCTTCTAAACACTTCATCATTTCACTGCTTTTGCTAAAATTCAGTTAATAGTTCATTCAATTACTCTGAGAAGTTCACTATTTTTGTTAATAATTCAAAGGAGAAACCTGTGTGGTATTATTGTAAACGTATAGCATACTCCAGAGATTTAATTTGCAGTTTCTTTTACCCTCAGTGATTTCACAATTTCGTTTGCAAACTGATATTTAAAAAAAAAGTTTGCTCTGATCGTAAAACTTTGGGTTCCATGACACCTTGATAACTTCTAAAATGGAGAAATGGTATTGTTTTTGTATTCGGGAGGGACGATGTGTTCTAAACGCAGAGCAAATTTGCCACGATTGCGGGCGGGTTATTTATAATCGCTGTCGAACGCTCTCTCGATTATCGCCTCTTCTCTCCGCAGGTGGCTAACCCAACCGTCAGGCCTTGCCATGATTTCGACGCGGCCGCCGACGCCCTGTCCCTGAGGACCGCCATGAAGGGCCTGGGGACCGACGAAGACACGATCATCGCCATCCTGACTCAGAGGTCCAACCAACAGCGCCAGCAGATTGCCAAGTTTTTCCTCGAGGACTACGGAAGGGTAAGCTGACAAGATTTACGGTCTACTGCGAATCCTTTGTCGTCGGATGAGGGGACCGCATGATTTCTCGAAAGAAATCATTTGCGCGCTTAATTCGAGAGTGCGGAAGGTTGTTTTCCGAAGATTTTTTAAAATTCAGATTCCAGTCAGCCATGTGATCGAGTGAACAAGTGTGAAATTCCCTGTGGCCATACACTTGTAGCTGTACCGATTCAATTCTTGAGGATTTTGCGAAGAGAAAGAATATTACAAAAATATACACATACTATTCGATTGCAAACTAATAGCCCTCGATACATAAAATGTCATACGCATAACATTTTTGATTTTTGTGTTTCTTTTGAAAGTGTTATTATTCAAGTATTCAAACGGTAGGGTTCATCACCGTTACTCCTATGATTTGCGATCTTACGGTTAAGACTAGATTTAGGCAATCTTTTCATAGCCCCTGGCGTGTTGTTCCTACGAAAAGAAATTTATTTTGGTTAGGTTACCTTTTTTCAACTTCTCAAACTATAACATGAAGGCTAGGAAAAATGCTATCAAGGCGCAAAAAGAATTAAAATTAACTGCTGTCCAGCTATTCCCCAACCTACGTTTTCTGCGTGTGGCGGGAATGTTTTGCGGTTCAGTTGGCGTCAGCTGTGTTAATTACGTGGAATTAGAACGCCAATAAATCATGAGCCAATTGAAATTCGTCGCTGACAAGATCATCACGGCTTCCTACTCTTGTTCCTTGTACCGTGTTAAGGCCGCATTTCACGGTACATCTAATTGTACCGACGATCGTATCCTAGAATGTACAAGACAATAAATGAGTTCGTAGCAGATTCTATTTCCCCTCCAAGCATTCAGACAATCGTACAATTTACTGCTTTACACGGTACAATTTTACTTACGAAAGAGTTCATGCATTCGCTTATTAGCAATAAGATGTGCCATAATATTTACAATATTTTGGATGGAATCAAGCGTGTTCTGTCTCCAGTTCAGCCATTCACATAACCGTACAATTTGCCGTTAATGCGTGGTACCTTGTTACTCACGAAAAAGTTCATACACTCGTTTGTTTAATAAAATGTACCATAAAGTTTACAATAAAATGGATGGAATTAGTGCGGAATCTATTTCCCGTTCAGTCAGTCAGACGTTCCTACTATGTCCCGCTTTGCGCGGTACAGTTTTCCTAATGAAAGAATTAGAGCATTCGTTTGTACGACAATATGTACCGCGCAAAGCGGCCTTGATGCACCAAAGTTATCGCGCGAAAAATTTCATGCGATGTACTGTTGCAGAGAAAATTGTAGAAAAAATTGTGCGGTGGGAAGCGGCATCAAATGGGGACACGCCTACATTGCCGTGCTGCGTTGCCGCGTTTAGACTCTGCAACATTCTCACGTCGGAGGCTCGAAAGTCACGATCTCTCTGTTCCCCTCCTATCTCTTCCCGCTTCGTGTTCCGCTGGCATTTCCACTTCCGCCATCAAAGCGGCGTTCTTTCGCCGCGTCTTCCCTTCGCATTCACTTTTCTCACTCCCGGCTAGCCAATACCGCTATCAGACTCCTCGATCGTTATTCGCTAAAAATTTGAGATGCTTTGAGTGATTTTCTTTTACGCCCGGATTTGCGTGGAACTTAGCGTACGTGTTCTCTTTAGTAATATGTCTAGATAAAAGCGCAAAAAAACAAGGATTGACGAACGAGAATATTCATCTCCTCATCTTCATGTTAAAAAGTATTTTTTCCTACTTGAGGTGGTTGCAGCGCTTTCCGTTTTAGTACAGACTTGCGAAGCAACTTTTTATACGTGTCAATTTAAATGATATGTATAGATAAAAGGGGGAAAAATTCGTATCTCTGATGTGGAATCTTGGTACTTAAATGCTATTTTAACACGTAGACTTATGGCATTTGACATGTAATCCGAAATAATTCGATGACATATGCGCAGAGTTTCTCCTAAACGCGGAAACATACATTTTGTGTTATCATAATGATTTCTGATAAATATCCAGATGTCATACCATGTAAAAAAACGTATTCACATAAGATTTTTGCTTGAATTTTGAATTCCGCGCCGGATGCCGGATGATTCTGTTATGTCCCCGGAATCCCCATATGCTGCTGAGCCTGTCATCAGGTTTTCCAGGGATCAGACCAACAGAACTTGACATACATCCATGCCCTGGGTGGTGAAGAACCCTCCCAGGCGGGACTCGAACCCGCGACCCTCGGTTTAGCACGCGAGGACTTAACCCCGCCGCCACCGGGGCCGGCATTTTGAGAAAACTTCTGAGAAAACTTCCCGCAGGATCTTGAGGGAATTACTTGCCGGGGTGAACCCACTCAAAGGATATTCTTAATCCAGCATAGAGCTGAAAGTCGATAAAAAATCAATAGACTTATTTGAAATTCTACTGTTATGTTCGTCTTTGATCCCGCGCGCTCGACCGCTCACAGAATCGTTGGTGAGTTTTTCGCAGAAATGTTTGTTTGAAATAGTTTGTCGAAACAAATCTTGATAGTTGTGCACATCCTCCGCGATAGAGGTTTATTAAGCATGAGAACGTCTCATTTGCTGGAGTGTGCACTACTAAACCCAAAATACATTTTGGGAATTTTTTCCCAATTTTATACCCTATATACATTTTATTTTTCCCCTAAAAGGTCCCTTTTAATCAGTCATTCCTTTAGTTATGGAGACCTGAAGTAGTACGACTGAGGGGGATGTATGCCGATTCAATGTTTCATCCAAGCCATCCTGTTCAGCTGTCAATTGGACGCCTGAGAAAAAGGTTCGATTGGGTTTACCTGGAGTGCAATCGAAATTTCATTCTTTTGTTCCTTTCTGTATTGCCCCGTTCGCATAACAGTCGAAAGTACGTTGGTCCGTACGATTGTACGTCCCCCTCTCCACGGCATCGCGACAATCAAGTGAGGAGCAAGCGAGCGAAATAGAGAATACCATACCCCTGTGACCTTTTGAGGCTTTTGAAATGATTTCTTTCTGGCGAGTGACACATTTCTATGCTTCAAGTTACCTCAACTGATTCACCTTTATGGGTTTATTTATTTTTTTCGTCATCATTATTAATCACTTTCAGTTTCCGCTCGCGATACCAGCGCTACAACTGTAAAGTGACAGCGTTAGGAACAGTGGATTGCTATGGCACGGACGTGCATTCACATTACGAATTCAGCCTTCCGTCGTACGGATGTTTGTCTGAACGAGGCATCTCTCTTACACTTCCCCTTCCTTCCTTTCCTTCCTCTTCATTTCCCCTCCCCATTCCCTCACTCCGACGATCTGTCGAGATGTTATCCCGCACTTCGTTGCCCGGCGATCCCCCCCAAAAAAAACTAAGAGTGGTGATATGTTTTGGTGTAAGTTTTTTCTTCTTTTTGACAGACGTTGAATCCGAGGCAATTTATGTCCTTCCCCTTAAGACTCACGCGTCGTCATGAATGCTGTGATTACGATACATTTCTCCGGTCGAGCTGTCAACATTAAAAAAACAAAGTAGCTGTCGAATTCAAAGATTTCGAACGGTGTTTTCGTGGGGTCAGGAATTCTCTTGTGGCGGGACACGGAAATTCAAAGATAAATATTTTGGGAGGAGACTTTATGGGTATTTTTGAGGCGATAAACCAAATTCAATTCCTTTTCGTATTTTTCAGGTCAAGCTAAAGGTTCCAAAGGGCGAGATATCGCACTTATGAAATGAAAGGGAGAAAATCTCCAAAAGCCGTAAACAATTGGCACCCTTCGTCAACAAACACCAAATTTACTGTGTTGGTATGCTGGGACAGCAGAGACCAACCACAGCCTCTCAACCAAGAATACCCCCCTGTGTTGGTTTACGGGAATGTTACTTCCTCGCCAGGGACCAAACACAGACGCACACACACAACCAAATAGGATCCTTTGCAAGGGCTAATGGGACCCCGCTAAGGATGCCCGGTTGTTTACGCAAGCACACTCACAAGCACACAAAATCACTCACTCACACACACAAATGGGCCCAACTTCTGGGAGAATCAGCTCAAAAAGAGCGTGGTCAAATCGACACAACAGGACGAGGGTGGGGGTCGAATACGCGTATTTCGGCTACAAAGTAGCCCTCTTCAGCGAACCGAAGGTAACGCGTCACTTCAACGCAGGATTGACGTGAGGGAAGAAGTGGTGTCGCACTTACGGATCACTGGTTGTGACAATATTTTTTTTAATTGGGTAATGGAAATTGTTTTTCTTGAAAAATCCGCTATGTATCGTGAAATAGCGCGACTTTTATATCGTGGATGCCTTATGTCGCTGCGGTTTTGTTGTACTTGAGACAATTTTCAAGTTGGAGCACATTTCTTGCAGGTATTACTCTTCCCTTGATGCATGAACATTTCATTATAGGGGTAGAACTCTCATAATGTGCCTGAGAAAGGTTCTTAAACAAATTTTGCTAAAAATCCTCGATCGATTTTGTTAACTACATAATAATATTCCAATTACTCCCTCATGGAATTAATTTCCTGATTAGTTTTAGATACCCTGAATTATTTACATATTAGGGAAGTTTCAGAAATCGACGAGCGTAAATAGTTATCGCCATTTTATGTCATGTTTGCACGAGTGAAGCAAATGCATAAAGATAACGTAATAATGATATGCATTTAAGAGTGGATAATGTGTGCGGAACTGAAGCCAATATAGTGCAATATGTGTGTGGGAAATTCTACAGAGGAAATATCATCCACCTAGACAAAGACTCGAACCCGGTATCTTTGATTTTCGGCCGAGTGCTTCAGTCATTTCAGCTAGCTAGGTGTCCTCTATCCCTAGGATTTTTTTACGTGATTTTCTACGCGTGTGCTTTGCGGGTGGCTCCGTAAGGCTAATCCGTGTCTAGTCCCGGAATGCACGAAATTGGTGTGATTTACCTATACTCTTTGGGAATAATTACGCTTTTAATATTTTTCCCTTGCCAGTCTAAGCAAATCGATTATTTCCTGAAAATTGAGAAATAATCGCAGGCAAACTGTGCGAATCTACATCTACTTAATACCCTGCGAGCCACCACGAGGGTATGTGGCAGGGTGTGAAGATCACCAAACATGCACTATTGCCAGGCAAGTAGGATATTTAAGGGAGACATGCTAGAGAACAGGGTCGCATGCAGCTAGGTGGTTATTATCTACATTATTAGAAAGGGATTATTGGTTGTTTTTACATGCATCATGCACTACAGACTACTCTACCTATATTTCACCTACCTATCCCTTTGCTACGCTGTCTATTGTTCTCTCTTATGGCAGTACGCGGGAAAAATGTCATTTTACATCTATCGGTACGACAATCTATCTCTCTAATCTTGTTAATATGATCAAACCTAGCATAATACGCAAGGGTTCTCAATATATATCTGTGTACAAATCGGTTTCGAATTTACTTAAAAGGTTTAACCTAAATTTTAACCTGCTTTCTGACAGTAATTCCCAATCTAGTTCTTCTATTAAACTTGTAACACATACAATTATCATAACGGCCTTTAACAAACCTAGCGGATCTCCTTTGCACACGCTCTAATTCTTTTATCATACCTTCCTCGTACGGATCCCATATACTAGCGGCATATTCTAAATGAGGCCTGACAAGTGTAAAATAGCTTCTTTCTCGTACTCTCTCATCGCATTTGCCTAGAACCCTTTTTACGAATCCTAATCTACCGTTTGCTACACTAGTTATTTCCCTGATGTGTTTCCTCCATGACATGTCTTCAGTGATAGTGACGCCTAAGTACCTATTTAATAGGTTCTACGTTAGATATATTCTTTTCTTTGATGCAATAATTATTCTGGGGAAAGCCATTCTTTTTCCAAAAGTTCATTATCGCGCATTTCTTCAAATTTAATTCTACCTGCCAACCATCACACAAATCATTAATCGCTTCTGAATCCTTAGCTAAATACAGACTGTCCTCTTCATTTCTAATTTCTTTATGCACTACTGCATCATCGGTAAAAAGACCGAGCTTCCTATTTTTTACTACTGTATTCAAGTCATTGCGAATGTGAAATTTCAGTGCGAATATGAAATTTAATTTCGTGCAAATCAGTGGTGCAGCCAAACGATTCTTGATCCTGCGTCCTCATACCAATTTGCGAGATTAAGAGCATTGTGGTGCGTCGATAAAACAGCCCTTTCAGGGGTTCGGCTTCCTTGGCAGGACGGTTTTTTTAGGGGTTTTCTGGCGGCCCCTTTTGGCGTCTATAGCGTCTACTCACCCCCCTGTCGAGGGTGTGGCGCCTTTCGGTCTGATCTCCCCCCCCCACTTGACCCCTTCCCGCTCAACCCCCTCACGACCCCTGGTGGCATCTCCTATCCATTACCCACACCACACTTTTGAGCTCGACGGTTCCGCCAAAAAGACTAGTCCAGGCGACTCCCTCTGCCGCCAGTGCTCGGCAAATGTTGTGATTTGTGAACTCGTTTTACCTATTTTTTTCAAGGTGTCGAGATGATTTCCGAAAAATATGAATCCCAGTTGGAGATTCACGTGTGTTCCTGTGATTCGCATTTATAGTAGATTTTGCCTATCGTAGTGTGTGATTCTGGATCTGCCAGAGTTCTAGACTAACCTAAATAAATGTATACGAATTGAGGTCGATCGATCGGGATAGCATTCAATAGAAAATTGGTTGAATTTCGTGCCATTATAAAATAATAATCATATATTTGGATTTTAGCCAAATGTCTGTGGTCCG
Source organism: Ceriagrion tenellum (assembly GCA_963169105.1). Taxonomy (NCBI): domain Eukaryota; kingdom Metazoa; phylum Arthropoda; class Insecta; order Odonata; family Coenagrionidae; genus Ceriagrion; species Ceriagrion tenellum. The sequence continues at coordinate 61,516,002 of OY720644.1, forward strand.
ATTTCCGGCCTGGGCCGATTTTTTTCTCCGGGCAATTTCAACGTACGTATTTCACCGCCGTGTTTGCGGTAGGTCCTGAATAATGGCTCATAACATTATACTTTTCTAGATGTTTGCCTAAAAATACCAGCTATTTTCCATGGGAATTATATGAAAAATTAGAAATATGAAATTTAAAAATGTGTAGTTTTCATACTTTCTCAACTATTTACAGAAATAAATTAACTACTCACCCTAGCAGTTTTAACGGAATCGCAAAAAAATGTCGGTTGTTCATGCGTTTGCAGCCTACGGCGTGAAAAATGAGTCAAGTTGACACCTCTTGCCTGTATATTTAATTAGCCGTGTAAATATGTAAGGGATTAGGTTTTGGGAGATGAAATGGTGACGTGTATTATGGGAGTGTATTTAGTGGAGCTCAGGTTTCAGATTGGTCGCTTATTGTGCGCGGAAAGGAGTTTTTGTATCTATTTGATCGGCTGTGTATCCCTCTTATTTCATCGCATCTGTCAGACCTAGAGATGTAGTGAGGTGTAATGATAATATTCTGTGAATAGCTCTTAAACACGCCCGTTCTGAATATCTCAAGTAAGCTAATTCTATCGTGTAGCCTCCAAGTCTCTGGGGTCTCCCAACTTAATCCCCCTAAAAGTTGTGAAACACTATGTTCGCTCGTAGCAGTTTTTAAATGAATGATCACTGGTGTTTTTTTTAATACTCGTAGCACACAATGAAAACTCAAATGGAATTTCGGTTAGATCTCGCGTACTGAAATACGTCCCTATGTTGACTGCAGGGAATTATGCAGATGTCGAATAGTAATAATTTGCAACCGTATCCGCGGCAAAGGACGGCAATTCTCAAGTCACTGCCTCAATCAGATTCTCAAAATGCCCGCGCAAAAATGCTGTATATCTACAGCATATGGACTACAGTTCCCGGTTAAAACATGTGAAGAATCTGTCCCTGTAAGACCAGAAACGTCGTCACTTTAAACATCGGTGTTTGTATGGAGGAATTTAGTTTTCGAATGTATTACATTGTGGAGAGTTTCCGTCAACCCACTTGTGCAGTGTTTGCTGTGGAAGTCCTAACTTGACCAATGTCTACTTCGGCCAAAAGTCAAATCTTTGATTCTTTGTAGATCAATATTCAAATAATTGTTCTTCGTAGTATATTCAATTAATGCTAAGTTTAGTATCCTTTTAGATTCTTTTTTTACTGCCAACATCGCTTTAACATGAGATCTACTGGTTCCATTTACTGCCATGTCAATTGACCACGGGTGTTTCTATATTTAGGTCAGTAGTAAGGTCTTTGCTTTCATATCAATAAACTTTTGTCATATATGTTCGCAATGTTTTCATTTTATTTAAGTGGATAATAATTGAAGTGGCTTTTGTGAATTCCGCAAAATCTTTTAATTCATCTGCACGACCGTTAATATGCAAGTAATGTTGCCCTAACGGATGAATCCGGTCGTGCAGAGTTAATTTAATTTTGTGTAATTTACAAAACTATTTTGATTTTATCGACATGAGTCAATTTCACCAAGTTACCCCGTGCAGCATTAATTTTGTCTGTTCTGTGTAGCGTCTTCATAAGGCCTTAATTTTCCCTCCGAGTTGTTATATCGCAAGCAATGTCTAGAATGTAACTCGTATCCCCTTGTGGAATAAGTGTACCCTGCCTCGTATTCCTGACGTTGCCATATTACGAATTTAAGTTGCGCTAATGCCCATGGGAATGGGTTGAGAACACAATTGAGCCGCCTTGTATACCCACGCCGCGTCGCTCCGGCATCGGGTCCCGGGAACTGAAATTCCAACGGTCGTTGAACCGGTAACCCCTCCTCCCGATGAAAATGAGAGTCCGTCAAGGACTTTTGAATTTTTCGCTGCTCCTGCAGCTTGGATGCATTGGAAAGAGTTCGGGACCTAGTTCTTTCCGGTCAGCGCATGATTCCGCTCCGATAACGAGTAGTCAAGAGCAGGCAGGGTTTGAATATCGTTCTGCCCCAGTTCTTTAGTCATCTTTTTTCGTTGAATATGCTTAAATATAGTATAATAACTAAGGTGATTCTCACGTAAAATACATAAATTTAGTTCAAATCTTGGTTTCTTTTGGGAAAAAGTGCCCTTTTTCTGATACATGCAGAAATTGCTTCGTTTCCTCGCAATTTGTTTCAACTTTTTCCTTTGAAATTACTTAACGTTTAATGTGGAGATGATAGAAACATTGGGAAAATATTTTTTTCTGTCTAATACGTATTCCATTTTCTGGGAAAATTTTCACCCGAATCGAAAACTCTCTGGACATCGATAAAAAACAAAGTAGATACGTCTTGCCGCATAATGTTTTGAATAATTAACCATTTACTGCGATATTTAAAGTCAACATGAGGTAATTACTTTTAAAAATCTTACTTTTTCTCGGGATGTTTTTTACGAAAAGTTGATCATTAAATTACGTGTTCTGGTGATGACTGGTGTAACCTTCGGAAAAATTGTATTTATTTGTCTCATATAAATGACATTTTCGCGGAATTCTTCTTGATTTCAAAGTAACCAATCTAGTAGCATTTAAGTACGTGTTACCGGAAATTCGCCCTCACAGACGCGTGTGTCTGTGGGAGTTAGAACAACGGCTAAGATTTGAAGAGAACAACACAAAAATGGATGACACGATTAAATTTTTCGAAATATCCAGTTTAGAGCCTGTCTACCATTTGGCTCCTTGATTTTCCTATCGCTCCTTTTTCCGCTTCAGTTAACTAACGGCGGACATAAAATATTTCATGATATGCGGATTGTGTGTCATCTCTTTTATTTTAATATCAGCCAGATTTTATTCTCTCTCAGTGATATTGGGATTGAGGCGTGACCGAGCAGAGAAAGAACGACGTTCCGTTGTGGTAAGTTTTTATTTTGACTCACTCAGTGTGTGTCTACAAAGACAAATATCTCTGTCCTTCAAGTGTTTTCGATTGGATACTGAATGTTGCATGAATTTTTCCGCGTAATACGAAGCGTCATCTCTTGTTTAAGATTCGCACATGCTCTCAACGGAAGCAGAATTGATGGAGAAGATACATAAACAGATCTATCAGTTTTCCTTCCAAACAATTTAGGGGAACTGACGAGTCATAATTTTATTTTTGCCAAACTTTTCTTCTACTCTCTCTCTCTTTCTCGTGCGGTCATATCATAAAGGCGACTTTTATCCATATTTTAAGAGGGGATATAGTTTAATATTAAGTTCTTAATCAGACATTTTTGGTGCGTTTTGTTATTTAAAGATTTCTAAAAACAAACTCACCGGCAGCATTCCCGGGGTGTCTTCGCAGTATTTCTGTTTTTCTTTCGCACAAATTGTCTGGAGTCTGATCTTACAAATACGCATGTCTTGGCTTATCTCTCAGTAAAAAATAGGTGTAATTCTATGACGTTCATGAATTAAGATTTCTTTTATCAATTTTCGGCGTGTCCCTACTTCAACTGTGTGGAAATACTGTATTCAGTGGTTTTTTTTCCTACAGGTGTTTTTCTATATTGTGTTAATCTTTTTTTGCCCCTGTCCTCTTTCACTTGCTCTTCCTAAATTTTTATCTATCCGTCTCTCTGATCAGTTGGAGATTCTTTGTGTTGAAATTTAAAAGCCTATACTACTCTCACGTTTCTTTTTCCACCCGCCTACGTCTATAACTCCGTGAAGATATTACTCTCTCAGCACTCTGGGTACTTTTCTTTAGCTTAATTGGAGAAAAGTAATCATAACATCGGACGCAGAGTTCGGTTTATTAAAAGATATGATTTGATTGGGATATTTAAGTCTTGTGCTGTACTAATGGCCGATTGCAAGGACATTTAATTATGGAATCGTTAGTTAGAGATTCATGGAGTTATAGATCTCATAATTATATTCGGTCTGCAAGAACACATCTACTAGTTCCATAACTTATATACCAATAGTGAATAACTTCGTGTATTCGGATTAATATTCTTCCGCTGGATAAAATTTGTGACAATTTTGCCTATGAATAATTTCTAAGGCACTTAATAATTACCTATTAAGAGTAAATTAAATTGTCAGCTGTCTCAAAACAACTCTTATTATCAAGTAATTAAGTCTCCAAGCGGTTCATTGCACATCCACCATCTTGGCTACTTATGGAACTCATAACTCCAAGCCATAAGTTATGAAACCAATAAATTTATCGAATCTTTCTGCAACTCTAATCGAATGGTTACCAAGACTTAAGGACCCCATAACTTTATAGAATACATGTGTGTCGTTCCTGCAACTGGCCATAAGTTCTTTTAATTATTAATGAGGCAGCATAATTTAACGCCATTTAGGCCTGTTATTTACCACAAAACATGTGATCTCAGCAAGTTTAATTAGGTTAGGTATTTCGAATCGTATTTTGGCTTCATATTGCCCACTTATGACTCATACCGTTGTATAGAAGTCTCGAGAAAATTTTCCAACTTTCCACCCGTGGGAGTGGCAATGCGAGGGATGCCGTTTGCTACCTTTATTTACTTTATTACATCAATAATTAGTCCGCTTTCATTTGGCTGATTTATAATATCGGACACTGATAGTCCTCCATTCGCGGAAGTAAACAAAGGTCTGGTTGCACGCCAAAGGCTTCGATCGGGCATAGTCGTAATGGTGTCCGATCTGGCGTAGCCCAGTTCTATCCTTGTCGACGTGGGCGAGTGCGGCAATTCATTACAATGGCACGCTCAACGCATTCCTCTCGTGGCCATTTCCCAGAACTCAACTCTTAAGCTACGTCACCGCCGCTTGCTTTCCCCCCCCCTCTTTCGGTCCTCGAGCAAAATACAAGTCAAAAGACTGTTGTCGTCGCGTTTCTTTTTTTTCTGTTCCCATGGTTACGCTACGCTTCTTTCGTCTCGTGTAGTCTTTGGCTTACTATTATGTTTCGCCGCTTTTCTCACCCTGGAGATTATAGCATCGAGTTCTAGGGATGAGACGATATCGATATATTTTTCGCGGTACATTTTATCGATATCTCGATACATACCGGTATACTGATTATTCAATTCATTGCTGTGTTCTGTGTGTATTTCAGTGATGATTCACCTCTTGGAAATGGGAAATGCATATCGTCATGCCGGAGCGACCCATGAGTTTTTTCCGATACATCTATGCATATCGGTATTTTTCTTATATGCGAGTCGTCGATATAATCAGTAATCCTAATGCAGTCGCCTGACGTTATATTCATCTCGTTGAATTTTCAAACGTTACCATTTATTGCTAAACTGGTGATGCTCATATTATCTATATCGACGAAATGCTGTGCAAGCAGCCACAGTGGCACGGGGTGATTCCATACCAGGCATGCAGCCCTAATGCCAGTTTATATCAGAACCGCTCGCGTTCTCCCGAAATGCGAGGCGCGGGCCAAAAGCAGTCGGGACAACAGTGCGCAGTCATACCAGAAACCAGGCGAAGGATACGTAGAAGAACATACTACCATGCAGTATACTACTCAAGATACAACTACTGGTTAGTACTATTAATGCGACAAATAAGTAGCACTGCAAGGTTCTAAATCATGCAAGGGCTATATCATTCCGGAAATTGTACGCGAGAATAGTTACTAATAATTACGCTAGGATGTGTAACACTGGTACAAAAACCAATTTTACCTAGTCAGTATCTTAGAACTGATCAATCGCAACTATTATGGTCCCTAATTGTACGACAAAAATATGACATTTTTAATCAATCGGTTGTGTAGTCTACTTCCTTAATCTTATTCCTGTGATCGTTTACACCATAAATGTTTGGCTCTAGCCAAATACGCTTAACTTCCGGCAAAAAATAGTCTACATCAAACTTACGTGAAAGATAAAAAGATATTCTACTTCCATGCGTAATACCTATCGCATTGAGAATTCGCATCGAAATACTGTGTTTAAGCCATATCGATGTCTATGCATTGAAATATCGCCGCCGATATCTACTGGTGGACAGATACGAAATAACCAACAATTTTTTTTCGTTTCTCTCCTCCAGCCTCCTTTCGCTTGCTCCTTGGCCTCTTCCAGTCTCCGAAGCGGCACCAAGGCATGTGTGTAACATCTTGTCTGCCCCCACTTCGTGTTGCCTCTCCTGTCAGTCCTCTTTTCCTCGCTCGCCTCCCATAATATCCCCCCCCATTAAATCTCTCTGCTCCGCTCGCAAGCCTCACTCCCATTACCCCCACCCCCCATTCCTCCCCTTCCCGCCCAAGTGCCCAGACTGTGGAGTCTTTCTCGTCTCTTCCCAGACACGCTAACTCGTCTTCAGTCCACGGCTGTACTCCTCGTGCTCACGTGTCTCTCACGCCATTGGGGCGGCTTAGCAGGGAATACTTGAGGTAGTACGAGAGAGATAGTTCCCTGGTCATAATCGAGACCATATTCGAATTATTCGCTTTAATTTCACCAACTGAGACAAACGAATTTAATTTTGCATTATTAATGGTGCAATAATATAGACATATAATAACATAAACATTACAGAAATTGTAAGTGATCAAATGAAAATATTTAAATAAGTCTTTATCTTGGCTCATTTTTTTCACGCGGTACGTTTGAAACTCCATCAAAACGGAAGGTTTATTGTGATCCCGAAGAATTTACTGCGGTGACAGTATGATTAATTTTAAAAAATAGTGCATAAAACACACAAACTACACACTGTTGATGTTTTGACGAGATCTAAGTGTAGGAAATGCCTCATTTTTAACACAAGGCCTCTCTGGAGTGCATACACGTACCATTTCCCGTATAAAAGGGCTGGTATTTTTTGGCAAATATCTCGGAAAGTAATGTGGTAAGGGGTTGAATTTTTGGTGTCGATGGTGTGGTGATATATTTTCTGTAAAATGAGACCAAATGCACTGATTTCTCGGTAAAATGATATTTCGCTCGAACTACCTTAAATGAGTGAAATTATATCTCGGCCACAATCGGAATTTACGGGACACTGATCGAAAATGTTATGTACAGAGTCAGGAGACCTTGAGCATTAAAGTTACGTCTGTGACAGTGGCCACATTAAGTGCGGTAATCAGGCGTTTGTCGCATTCACAATATTCATTGTTTACCATCATCTTTCGTTGATTTTGGGAACAACCGGAAATAGTGCGTGAACGGAAGGATTCCCTGCAAGTAGCGACGCGAATCGATGTATCGATCGATCTATATATCGACGTTCGTTTTAGGCGGGGTGACTCATGGAAGTTGACCAAGGTGTGTGTATAGAGAGAGATCTCTATACACCTTGGAAGTTGACTTCTATGGAATTAGCGAGTGTAGCGATATATCGAATCGTATCGCTACCTGCAGCGCATAGTTCTACTCACACATTACTTCCGGCTTTTCCCAAACAAATAAGGTGTAAGTCGGCAATGAATGTGGTTTCAAAAATCACCTGAATTTGACCAAAAATGACGTTTGTTTACAGCTGTTTCAGTGCCATAGGCATTCTTGAGTTAAATAAGTTTGAATGAATTAAAATAATTATCTATTATTACGCCGAATCAAGTGCGTCAGATGTGACAGTAATTATTGTTATCTATTAGTAGGTAGGTCATGAAGTTTACCCTAGGGGTTCTATAGCATGTTAAATATTTTCAAGCCCAAAAAAAATTTATGTAAGCTACAATGAGTCGTCCTCCTACTAAGGTTATTCGTTGTTTACATTTTTAATCTCCCTTTGCTGTCATGTGACCAAAATTTCACCGGACGCGATGCGATTTTATCGCAGAATCGATATGCTTCGATATGGAGTAATTATTTTTGGTAAAATACTTTCAAAATAGGGTTTTATCCGGTTCATGTTTTGCGATGGAGGATTATTTGAGTTCAAACTCAGAACATGATGCCATAGAAGTAACAGTTTGCACGTGATATGTAAAGCGATTTGCGAGAGCCTTTCAGACCGCCACCGCTATGTAGGTCAACTTGAGGCCAGTTGCATGAACGACATACATGTAATTCTATAAAGTTATGGGACATATGAGCCATGTTAACCATCCATTAAGTGTTTCAGAAACATTCGATAAATTTATTGGTTTCATAACTAATGGCATGGAGTTCCATAGGTAGCCAAGATGGCGGATGCACAGTGAACCGCTTGGAGACTTAAATACTAGATAAAAGAGTTGTTTTGAGACAAATGACCAGTTTGTTTACTGTAACTCACTAATTATCTTGTGCGTTAGAAATTATTCATGGGCTAAACTTTCATAAATTTTATCCGGCGGTAGGAGATTAGATCAATTATTCGAAGCTATTAACTATTGGTAAATTAGTTATGTAACAACTAGATGCCCTCCTGCAACTCGCATATATTTATGAGATCTATAACTCATAGATCTCTTAACTATTGATTTCATCATTAAATGTTCTTGCGACCGGCAATGGCCGGTATGTGTAAACATCCCATCTCCCGACTTCTGCCCTCCCACCTTAGGCGCTATCGTCTCTGTTTCGTAACGGGGCCGAGCAAACCACTCATAGCCCGCTCCGTTTTCCGTTGTGGAAAAAACGACCTGATCCATCGCATTCTCGCGGTGATCCATCATTTTGAAAAATCAATATCATAACGGGGGGCACAGTCTTATATATCCCATCCCGACACGACATTCAGCCACTCGGCTAATGTGCGAGTCGTACACGATAGAAGGTAATGATTGCCATCTTGCGTTCGTGAGCGCGGAAAAGTAACGAAGCCGTTAAATTGGCGAATCAATACGCAATATCAGAGGTCAATATTGAGTGAGTCAGTTGTGCCGTTATATTTATTTTTTTAATTAAAGCTGATTTTTTTATGTATCCTTCATCATCATAAGTCAACAAGCCTGAGATTGGCTTGACGCAGCCCTCCAATCAGTTCTCCTATCAGCTACTCTCTTCATATGTACGCGTTTCTTTTCTTTAATATCTTTCATCACTTGTTCTGTATATCACAAACGAGGCCTTCCTCTTCCGCTCTTCCCGTTGACATTCTCCCCTCGACGATTGCCTCCATCAGGCCATGATGTCTCATGATATGGCCGATTAAGTGGTGTCCCGTCTACTTCTCAGTGTTTTATTTATTTATTTATTTATTTATTTTATTTCACCACCAAAAACGGCACAAAGGCTATTACATTGGCTGACATACTCAATAAATAAATAAAAAATTTCAAACAAAAACATAATATTCATTAAATAAAACAAATGAGGTAAGCGTAAGAAGGGACTTTGGGACTGGAGAGGGATGGATCATTTAAGTGGCGTTTCAGGGAGGATTTGAAAATGGTGGCAGAGGAGAAAAGGTCCAAGGAAGGATATTTCGAGGCCAAGGAGTTAAACAAGGAGGGGATTCGGAAGAAGAGAGAGCGCTGGGAGATGGAAAGGCGGAATCTGGGAGTATGCAGTAGACAGTTACTGCGTAATGGACGGGGAGGAACATGAATACTAAAGAGAGGGGGTATTTCATTAGTCCGTAGAGAGCCACTGAAGATTCTTTGTAGGAACATCATATCTGATAGGACACGGCGGTGAGTTAAATGAGAAATGCCAAGGGAGGAAAGGATGAGGTCACGGGATGAGCTTCTGAATGTGGGGACTCGATGGCGAACTATGGCGAGAAAGAAGTTGACTGGACGGTTGAGCAAATCCAAGGTAGTGGGGCAGGCGGTAGACCAAATTGGTGCACAGTATTCTAAGATGGGGAGAATACAACCGAAAAAGACAGTTTTCAGAGCTGTAGGGTCCTGAACGTCAGTGAGGCGGTAAAGCATGCCAACTATTGCCATCGCCTTCCGCACAATCATTCTAATGTGGCCATTAAAGTTGAGTTTTGAATCAAGAATGACTCCTAAGTCACAGTGGGAGGTCACAGGGAGGATAGGATTATTTAATAGAGTGTAAGAATGTGAATGGGGTTTGCTTTTCAGAAGACTTCTCTATTCTCCCACTCTTCTGAGGACTTCTACGTCTTTCACTCGGTCTATTAATTAAATTTCCATAATTCTTCTGTAGTACGTCATTTTCATTGCCTCAACCCTTTTCATCTCTGCAGCTGTCATCGTCCATGCCTAACTGCCATAAAGAAACATGCTCTACTTGTAAGTTCTGATAAATATATCCTTAACGTTTGTATTAATGCCTTTTTAACAAGAGTGAGCTTTTCGCTCGCTCCAGTGCCATGCTCATGAATGTTAACATGTTTACCATTCGTTTTGTACCCTGTGCATTGGGCAGCCCTCTGAAAAACTAATCGAGAGCAAATTTTATAATCGCTAAACAGAAGAATTTCGATATTGGCATCCTCGATTGTTGTTGAAGTGTTGATTGTCAAGGCGGGTTTACACATGGAAGTTGGCTTGTATGGAATTAGCGAGTGTAGCGATATCTCGAATCGTAATGCCACTAGCAGGGAATCTTTCTGCTTACTCATAACTTCCGGCTTTTTCCAAACGGAGGTAAACATTACATACATTGCCAGAGGCACACAATTTATTTTTTTAATTAAAGCGGATTTTTTGTGTATCCTTCATCATCATAAGTCAACGATCCTAAGATTGGTCTGACGCAGCCTAAGTATGACTTACCTAAGTACACCATTCATTCTTGACCCTTAGCATCTTACCTAAGTAGGTACAAAAAAGTACCATCCGATATACTCATCACGCCGTTCCCTTCCGGGGTAGGCACTGTCACAAAGTTTCACTCATAAATACATATTTGTACGCCTAACACTGCTTTAATAATTTCATCAATACTGATCTATCCTTGCAAACATCTTTTGCCTCATTTACCCCCATACACTGTTTCATACACGCCCTCCTGTTTTTAAGACTCTTAATATTCCTCCTCCTAAGAATTTCCTCAACCACATTCAACCACAACTTTCTCGGCCTACCTCTACCTCTCACACCATTCATTCTACTCTCATATATCTGTTTCGTCATTCGACTCTCATCCATTCTCTCAACATGGCCAAACCAACGAAGCACACTCCTTTCATAGACGTCCATTACATGAGCATTTAACCCACATTCATTCATGAACCACTCATTCTTGACCCTATCCATCCTACTTTTTCCGCAAATACTCCTCAGACAATGCATACCCTCGGCATTTAGTCTAATCTTATGTCTATCCTGACATATCCATGTTTCACTACCATACAGCAAAGTGGGAATAAGTACACTTTTGTACACGGCAATATTCGCTTCCTTAGACAAGCACTCATTCCTTGATATGCTCCACATGCTACCTACAACTTTCCTCCCAGCATTCGCACGTCTCCTTATACCCTCATCTATTCTTCCATCTTTCGCATACATCTTACTTAAGTACACAAAATCATCCACCTGTTTAATTACTATACCATTCGCCCTCATCACACAGTTATTCTCCCCATTCTCCTTATGAAAAACTACTACTTTAGTCTTGCACGCATTTACCTTCAATTCCATTCTCTCCGTTGATTCGCAAAACTTATCTAGGAGCTTCTGTAATCCCTGTTGACTGTTTGAGATCAAAACAGCATCATCGGCATATAGAAGAACTCGCACGTTTACATTCACAATCAAAACACCGTCGTTTTCACTACATGCGTCTCTAATACATTAAACAGCCATGGAGACATTACGCATCCTTGCTTTACACCCCGATTTATTACAAGACATTGAGTGATGTAATTACGAAAATCGCCCAAGTTTGGCTATAATGGAGTTCGTATTTCGCTGTTTGATTTCAATAGGCATTCTTGGGTTTAATAAATGTGTATGAATTACAATAATTATCCATTGTTACGTCGAATCAAGTGTGTCCATTGTGACAATAATTATTAGCATCTGAGACTAGTACTAATGCTTATCTTAGGGGTTTTTTAACATTTAAAATATTTTCAATTACCAATAAATATGTATACGTGCAACAATGAGTCCTCCTCCTGTTAAACTATTCGTTGGTTACATTATAAATATCCGTTTGCTGTATGTGACCAAGATCCCACCGGATGTGATGCGATTTTATCGCAGAATCGATATGCAACTTGCAGGCAAAATAGAAGCCAGTCTATTTTCCCTGCAAGCGCGAACCGCGGTCGATTACTACCACTATCGACCCCTACTGCCATAGAAGTGTTTGCTGACAATTCGAAGTGTCGCTCGCATGCGACTTCCAAGGCTACTGTCATGGAAGTGACTTCCATGTGTAAACCCGACATTTGTATAGGCTACAAATATGGGTCAAGTTTTCAATAACTCCATGATAAGTACTAAGAGTTTTTTAATACATTTATAAAGCAATCGGTAACTATTCACAAAGTATCCGACCGTGATTGCTCTGAACACAAAGACTGCTCGGATCTGGGAGATTAATCCGCTTGCGCACAACGTTCCATTTGTCGCCTTTATAGTGTGCGCTGAAGTGCGCATGTGCGTTCCGAATTGCGCTCGCTGCGATGCGTGTATTGGTAAGCTCCCTAAATTCATCAACTCCAATGTTTGTTATTCCATCATCCTTGATGACAATCAATTCCATGATTGTTACCAAGCTTTACGATCGAAACAAAATCCGACTTTCGCAACACGCCGAAAGTTATGTTTTTGGTGTGTTCTTGTCGAGGTGAGGTCATAATTTACCAATACATTCGTAAATCCTTATTAATTCGATAAAAAATAACAGAATTTTGAAGGATAAGTTAATAAATAACTAATTCGCGATAACCAATTGGGATAAATACTTTTTTGTAAAAAACGCACGCTTTAATTGCATGAGCAAAGCTTCCATTTTTAACGCAGACATTAATTTAGGAGAATGCGACTTCATTATTATGAATGTGGGGCAAACCTAAGTATCTCTACCACGACCTAGTCAATATAGGAATATGAATGCGAGACGGAATTAAGTACGAGATTTGTTCCTCGTGGGTGCGTTGACATGATAATTAACAGGAGCTCGCGCAGCTGTGATAAAATGGCGTGAGCGTGCGAATGTAATGTCATAAAAACGTTATCTGTGGACAATCGTCGAATTTTTATAGCGATTCAAAGAGGTCCGTGGTAATACAACGCAAGGCCTCTCGTCCCACGTCTTTTGATTGTGACGCATAATCACCTCGGTTCGTTCGATGGATGTTGGTAATTTGATTAAATTAATTTCGCGTCATTAATGCCGTTAATAAATTTCATTGCATCTTGGCGTGAAGCATTTGCCGTAATTATTTGGAGAGTAATGCGCATTCAGGGATATAGATAAGTGCATGTTCTCATAAGTCGGACATTTTTATTATCCGTTCCATATTGAGACATCTGCTGTACATGCAATTATGTTTTATTGCTTTTCGGAAGAAAATTAAGTGTTTATTAGCCGAAATAAAAGAAACAAAAATATATACCACCGTTCCTTGCTAAGCCTATAACGCCGCAATATTTCAGTATGTCTTTCAGAGCCTTTTGCCGATTATCGGGAATTGTATGACTTAGATTGCAATTCAAACCCTGAGCCCAATCCAGAATGGCAGGCAGGGCTGTAGAGCTGTGATATTTGGGAGTTTCTCCCGCTCCAACTACAGATCCGGATTATTTCTCATGGCTCCGTTCAATCCAATAGATCCAGAATTTTTGAGTTTCGATTTTATAGATTCGCAAGATTTGGATTCGTGGAGAAATAGAAAATTTGATCCCGGTGTTTGTCTAGTTACATTTAGTCGTTATAATTACATTCCGGCTCCAGCAGTCATAATGTTTCTCTTAAGTTTTGATCATTTATTACTAGGAATCAATAATAGAATACACTCAGTATTTCCGCATGATTTAATTGGTCGACCACGGTTTCAACCCGCAAGCGTCATTTTCAGGACAGCGGTGTACTTTGAAATGACGCGTGATAAATGGGGTAGAAATGGTAATTTTTTCTTTAATTTATGTAATGAATTTCCGCAAAGTAGATCCTGCAACCTCTACTACAATCTTTATGCTGAAGCTCGGACAATATAATGTCACTATAACGATTTCTTATGACGTTTCCGACTTATAAGCGATTGAAGTGTCATCAGGAATTAAGTGTATCCAAACTCAAAACGTTACAGATACTCGCATATTTGTATGGCATATATGAAAATCGCTAGACCGAGCTGAGAGGGATATTACACAGCATTGAGCTCCAGGTAGATCTTGATGGAGCATCAAAGCCCTGATGGCAGTTACCTGGGTGGAAAACATATTATGTCATATTTAAAAAATTTATGGGCCATATCCAGTACTCTCAGATAGCACAGGGCGATTCGCGGAGACCCTGGAATACTTCAGGAATCAATAAGGCAAATGATTTTGAGCGCACACAATCCTACGGACTCAAGGTTGAACGAAAATTACGTATCAAGCTCATGAAAACGCAGGCCTTTTGTTGATAAAATCTTGCAGTTACAGTTAAACGTCAGCCAGCTATTTTCCATGGGATGTGGTACGAGTGTATTAATTTCTGAGGGTTTTTATCTAAGAAATTAGGAAAAAAAAATATTTTACGCCAAGATGGCCTCAGCAATGTGATTGTGTGTAGTTTTTTTTCCCGTCTATTTTTAACAATGAAACAACTGCATGTGGCGGAAATTTTTCTCGGAATCGCAAAAAAATCTTCGGTTGCAACGGTGTTTACGCATAGGATAAGAAAAAATACTCTGGTCAAATTTTTATTTATGTATATATAGTTAATTCGTGGGAATTGCAGTAATTTATCACGAATTTTTCCGTCATAAATTTTGCAATACCAACTCCAAACTTCCTAAAATTAGTTTAATTTGATATTGATTCTAGATCCGACATAAGCGATAAAATGAGAGATACATTTCCGAACAGATAGATGCAAATATTCGTTCTTTTTCGCTTAATATGTGACCAAAATTAAAGTTGATCTCTACTTGAAAAACACTCATTTTACATCCCAAAACGATATCCTTTACGCGGCTGGTGTCCTAACACCCCCTGCATCATGCCCAAGGTAGATTGCTCAGACGAAGTTATATCTTACGGACTCCAACGTACTATGGTAGATCAGATCATGCGAATAAAATAAGGGAAATAGATTGTAGAACAGAAAGGTTTACAATGTTGTTTTCCCGCGTTCGATAATAGACCATTATGGCTGCGCCAAGACTGTGAAGTAGGTTAGCTGACAGGTAATGTAGCAGATTAATTCATATGCCCCATTATATATGTTTCTAAATCTGCCGAGTAGTGCTAACATCATGGTTTGCATGTTTCACGCATGACTCTTGTGTCACGTTTTCATGGTTACATTATGGATTAATTTAGCAGTTTCTGTAGCATTTGTAGCATACCCATAGTGTGGTGCTTGTTGGTGAAAGTAAATTTCTTCGCTTTAGTTCATGTTGGTGATAAGTCACCCCCTACCAAACACCCTTGTGGTGGCTTGCAGGGTAATAAGTAGATGTAGGAGTCTGTTAGATATGTTTAACTTCTACCTTGAGGGTATCAAAATGTGTAATCTAGAGCTAAAACCCGGAAGGGGGCCCACTTCCAATATGGCGTCACGCGTTCCTGTGTTTCTGCGGAAGTTATTGCCTCAGTTCAATGACTACTACTCACCCACATAAAGGGGCGTGTCGGCTTCTTCTACGTCACCGTTGCCTTCCGCATCGCGTCACGAGGTCGTGAGTGGCCGTTGCGTGGGCGATGTGACCGATTCTATTCTGGAAGCGTTAGTTATACGGCGGTGGAGTTTCTAGAATCCGTCGGTCATCCGCTCTCAAGAATCGATTATCCCTCTCTTTCCTCTCCTTCGCTCAAGGACTCTTCGACGAGTGAGTCAAGTTTCACAACAGGTGCTCACTCGTGATCGGCTGTGCTCGCCGATGCTTGATGTGGGTGGACTATTCGCGTTAGGCGGGGAGCGTCTTTGTTATTCCATTGTTTGTTTTTCTGTTATGCCCCGTTCACACTTCTGTCGTACGTAAGAAGTTCCGTGCGACGGTGGACGGAATATGCAATGTGAATGCACGTCTGTACAATGGTTATCCATAGTTTATGACGCTGTCACTTGACAATTTACCGCTGGTATCATGAGCGGAAACTGGAAATTATTTTATTTTTGCGTGTTCTACCGTTAAATGTAGGTTTTAATGAAAGTCGGAGAATCCCCTCCCGGTTTTCGACGTTTTTGATGCCCTATCAATCTGTAGTATATCCCTCGTACTGCGGCAGATTAGATCGCGCCAGTAAAATTAAAGAGCTAGATTGTAGAACCGATAGGTATAAAATATCATTTTTTCCGCGTACCATTCGGGAGCATAACAGCTGTGATCGTCGTCATGAATAGTTCGAATTGTGACAATAGACAGACAGTAAATCTTTCTCTTTATATTCTCTACGTCCTTATTTATGCATTATGTAAATATTGATGTTCTTATTTATGCATGATATTTTGAGTATGTAGTAGTAGTCTTTGTACCCCTTGCATGTTGGAACGATTGACGATATAATGTTTCTTGGTTATTAGATTTTTAATTGGCGCTTTGCATGTGTGGTACGCGGGTTTCAATGTAATTTCGGTGTTCTACCGTATCATTCATGCATGCCTGGTGTGGAAGCACCCCCTGCCACACACCCTTTGGGTGGCTCGCAGGGTATGACGTAGGTGTATATCCTTAAATACATTTCTCGTTATTATAATTGAGGATGATGAATGTCAAGGTATCTTGCTGAATAAAGAAGACGTATTTTTGTACGGTTTTTGCATAAATTTCTGATTTCGCGCCGTAAAACCATGTCATAACGATGATTTAATAGAGACGAAGGTTTTAAAATTTAATTCTGGTATCGTTTATATCCTACGACATATTTACTAATATGTGCACACTGTGAATCACGATTAGCGATCAGTTTATTAATATATACACACTTTGACTTACGATTAGCGCTCTAACCACCTTAAGGTAGTTTGAGTGAGATAGTTTCATAGTCATATTGGAGACCATATTAGAATATTACATTTTTATTTCAGACGCTTTAGGAAGCATGATTAAAATTATAATATGAAGCATTATTAATGGTGCAATAATATAATGTTATATGAATGAAATACTAATAAATTGGATAAAAATAGTACCCTGAGTTCTTAAGTTGACTCATTTTTTTCGCGAGGTACGTTTAAATCTCCTTCACAAGTAAGGTTTTTTTATTCTTAAAAAATTACTGCTGTGACAATACAATTAATTTAATAAAATGGTTGAGAAAACCAACTTCCATACCAACTACAGGCTATTTGTTTTTTGACCAGATCTAGGTGTTATAAATTTTCATTTTTTAAAAATAATGTCTCTCTGGAGAACATACACGTTCCAATTGCCATGTAAAATGGCTGGTATAATTTGGGAAATATCTCGGAAAGTAGTTCTGTAAGGGGCTGATATTTTGGTATCTTCGGAGAGTGAATTATTTTTCATTAAAATGAGACAAATCGTTGATTTATAGGTGAAATGATATTTCGCTCGAACTACCTTAAACAGTATATAACGCTGAAACACAAGTCCCTAGAGGTTTGCGCAGTCGGTGATCCTATAGTGAAGCAAAATCGCGTATCTCTTCTGTAATTAGGTAACTTCGGCAGTTAGTATCAGGGGCGCAGTACTTAGCAGTTTTGTCTTCCTGGTATCCTTGGCAACTGAAGGGTATGGCGAGTCAGTTGTTAGATTCTAAGAAGCTCTTCTCAAGTCAGACTGGGCTGAATCGGATGCACTGTGCATCGCCGCCTCGGTTGAAGTTGTTATCGCTCCATTTGGCAACTCTTTGTTCGATGTAATTCTTGAGCGAGTTTCCTGTTTCACAATTTCATGCGCAGTTTATTGCATGCCGACAGACTCACCTCCGCCTCTTGCGACGTGGAGGCTTAATTATCGCCCTCGCTCATAGGTTGCGTTTATCGTATACGTTGCAGTAACTTAAAATCTTCAGGTTAAGTAAAAATCTTGGAATTACCTTCACTTCTGATATATCACGGTGGCACAGCAATTGTGAAACTAGGTTTTGGTAAACATATAATAGGAAGGTCCTCGGATGAAAAAGTAAAAGGGAGACGCTACATCTCTCTGGTTAGACCACACCTCGAATACGCCGCGAGCATTTGGGACCCTGGTCGTAAAGATTTAACCAAAAAAATTAATAAAATACAAAGGAAAGTGGCACGCTTCGTTAAAAAATGCTACGAGCGTACATATAGTGGTCCACAACTTTTAGAGGGATTAAGGTGTGATCCTCTAGAGACTCGGAGGCCACACGCTAGGCTTAGCTTGCTTAAGAAATTCAGAACTGATATTTTTCAGAGCGACATAAAGAATATTATCACGACTCCTCACTACATCTCTACGTCTGACAGATGCGATAAAATAAGAGAGATACTCTGCCGAACTGATAGGCACAAGAACTCTTTCTTTCCGCGAACAATAAGCGATCACAATAAAAATTAACCTCTAAATACACTCCTATAATTCATGTCACCATTTCATCTCCCAAAAACTTATATATTTACACAGCTGGTTACCTAACATCCCCTGCCACACGCCCATGCGGCGGCTCGCGGGTTACTATGTAGATGTAGAAATACTATTTTTATTTCAGTTGTCAGGCTACAGTTTTGGTGACGTATTACACTTTCCGTCTACCTCAATGGTTACGAGTGTGTCCGCGGCCCGCTCGAGCTAGAATTTGTTGGTAGAATTCTGTAATGTCTCTCGGGTGTAATAAAAATATTTACTATTCTTAAAAATCTTTCAATTGATGTTTTCTCTCAAGCGCAGACGTGAGATATCCTACAAAGAAAGGAATCATTGTGGGTGGCCAGTTGACAGCTTAACATTTTTCCACTCTCCGTGATCTTGGGTAGTGAAGATTGCTTGAGGAAGTCAGAACTGGAGTGTTCCAGAACGACACAGAGAATATTATCACGACGCCTCACTACATCTCTAGGCCTAAGTGATGTGATATATCTCTCATATTTTAAGAGAGACATATACGCTGCCGAACTGATAAACTCGCTCTTTCCGCGCACAGTATGCCACCACAAAAACTGAGCTCCACTAAATACACTCCCATAATGCACGTCAGCATTTCTCCTCCCAAAACTTTATCCCTTACATCTTTATTCGGCTAGGGGTCCTCACACCCCCTGCCACACGTCCAAGCGGCGTCACGCAGGGTACTATGTTGTTGTAGATGTATCTCGACCAATACTGCTTTCTGTTGAAACGTAATTCGGCGTTGGAAATGTTTGTTAGAGGGGCTTCAGCTGTCCAATGATTTTGGGAAAAATAATTCAATAATAATAATAATAATAGTTTCTCCATATCTAACAGCCGAAGCCAATTACTAGATATTAATTATATGGGCCAACACACACAACCATGCCCAAGGACAATATTCTACCCAGGCGGGACTCGAACCCGCGACCTTCGGTTTGGCAGGCGAGGATTTTACCCCGCCTCCACCGAAGCCGGCGTTTACATTAAATATTGCACTAAATTACATTAAATACATTAAAATTGTGTTTACTCAGCAATCGCGGAGTATCCCGCTCGTCACCTCATTGGTGTGGGGCAGGGACTGAACCTCTGTCAGCTATTAATAGATTAGGAACTACCTAAATGTTTTCCAGGAAGGGATATTCCTCGATCAATCAATACCTTTGTATGTCAACATTGTAATAAAAATAAAGTTTAAGGAAGTTCCACTACTATCGTATGAGTCAAAACAAGTTCTGAATTCCAAATTTTTTTTCAATTGGTTTTAAATATCCGGCTTTCGCTGAAGGAGATGTAGAATGCGTCAGCTATTTTAAAGTAAAAATAATGTACGCACAAAAAAATGCCCATTATTCTAGGAATATATTTTAAATGAACACTGTTTATGACCATAAAGTCATATTGCAGCGCCATTTATTGTGATTCCCATATTTTGTCTTTAATTTTTGGCAGTATTAGCAATCAACTCAAAAAACATACGGTAATATGTATATTAAAAAAAACAACTTTCCGGGAAATTTCGCCTCTTAAACACAGTTTTCCATTGTCTCTATCGCCTAATTCATACAGTTGACTTCACCGAAATGTGTACGCGGATCTCGGCGGAAGATGGGATTTGCATCGGTAAACGTGACTGCCCACAAAGTCATTTGTACTGATTAATTAGTGATGTTGGTTTAAATTTCATTAATATTATTATATTAATTCCACAGATAATTCGATCTAAGGGAATCCTGAGTACTAATAATTCCTTGGAGAATTGCAGAAGTTTCTTTGTTTTGCGAGTTTGCTAATGGCTCTGTCTCTGATGCTTCGCATCGTCAACCTTGAGGAGTACATTTCTGACTCCCGCCTCGACCTTGGACGGTCGGCATTTGTCTTCCCCTAGGCGGTCTAATTTTCGAACTCGCCGATGCACGAGGCTCGGCTTGTACTCAGCACCCGAACTCACCGCTGCAGACTGGTGTTTGCTTCGGTCAGGAGCTACCGCTGTTCTGATCGAAGCTTTCGCAAAGCCAAACTGGTTGGGGCATCGTTGGCGGACGTGTTTCTCGACGGAGTCAGAATAAAAAGGAATCGCCCCAAGGCTCTATGTAACGGACTGTGTCATCGCGTCTATCCTTGCGAATAGTTCCGCTTTGCAAGTTAGTGGAATGCGGCAATAGATTCTCTATTTTTCAACAATTCTGAGGTCAAATTCGACTGTGACCTGCTTCCAATCGTTTAAGTTGTTCACAGCCGCATTCATAATAAAGTAAAATGCATTCATAATAAAGTGAAAACTATGTAATTTCTGCATTATATTTCCGTATCATATTTGTGCAGTAGGTTAAGTAAGATGATCTCTACGTTTCTCAAATTAATTTATTACAGCCTTGATGCAATGCACGTTACAATCTCAGACCAACTCCTTAGTTACATCAACGTCCTATTTATCTATACATCAACAGGCCTCCTTAGCAACAACATAAAATGACGGCACCATATCTGGTCACCCACGTATTAGTGTGACGAGTTTTATCGATTGACGGCATGGTAAGATACAGAATGTTGGTTTAATTTAGTTTGTTGTTGTCATAGTTACGTGGGGAGGTGGAGAAAATATAAAGTTTTATGGAGGGTTGAAAGAGGCAGGGGCACGTACATCAAGGGCTCTTGAGGCGGGAAAGGTTATCATCTAACGAGGTAATTTTTTTCGGAAAGGAACTGGAAGGGGTGCGGAAATAATAGTTCGTTACGGTTATTGGACTGCCTAATTATTTCCATTTTTTTCCACGGCGTTTTATTTTAGGCCTTTGAGAAGGACGTCTAAAATATCTGGGGTAAACTCGCTCACATGAAACGCGTCGTGAGAATAAAATATCGCAGAAAAGCGCTAATTTTGCATTTTAATTTATCACGAATGAATATATTATAGGTTATTTGAGCGAAATGTTCCTTAATAGTGAATATAAGAACAGCGATCGAATTTTATGATAAAATCAAGCAGTTTTTAGAATTTCGAAGGGAACATAGCTGCAATAATGACGGAAATGTTGTTTTAGTGACCGAAATTCTCAGTTATTTCCCCGTGAGCATATATTTTGCCATTTATTTACATTATTGTTGTGAGTGGTGAATTTTTTGTTTATGACTTTATTGAGAAAATTGACAAAATAAAATGACGTTGCATTTTTAGAATATCTCGATTAGACGCATCCATTGGAAAACGTATTGGGAAGAATCGTCCTTTTGGTGCTTCCGTCTACATGAACTGGTTTGAAAATCTTGAAGAATTTCCCGACGATGTGCTATTTCAAAAAAAAAAGTTTCCCCCAAGGCTGTATTAAACGGGAAGCATCATCGAGCCTTCCCATGCGAATCGTTTTCCTTTGCGACCGACAGGAATGTGGCAATAGCTCGAGGTCTGCGGGACAGATATGCTGTGGAAGGCGAGGCGAGGTGTGCTCATTGGGATGGTTAAGAGTTACTCCTCGACACTTCTCGACACTCGACTCTTACTTCGATCGGGGAACATCCCCTCAAATATAAATAAAACCATTTGCTTGTCTCTTGTTGCCTCCGTATTTCCTTAATATCCTCCGGAAGTATCGCTCGGAGTGCCCAATCGGAGACGTTTCTTCGTGAAACTAGTCGGTCTGCTGTGAATCCTTGAAATTCCGAATATATTCGTCGTATTGAGGAAAACCTCGTGTTACGAGTAAACCTGTACTTTCTTTGTGAAATTCGAGCTTTGTAAGATATCCCTAGCATAACCAAGAACAGCAGGCTTTACTTTGTTTCAAGTGGTCAAGTCTGGAAAAAAATGCTCGGCATTTTCCGATTGCTCTATTGTTTGAATTTCATTTTTTCACGCAATATATCTGCATCATGCCTAATAGATGACGTGAAGACATCTAAACTGCTGTGAAAATGTGTAACTTGCCTTTATTTGTGGAATAAGTCGAACCATCTTTTTTACTTCTTTTTCGCAGTTTTCCGTGAGATTTCAGAGCTTTGAAAAATCACGCGATGAGTCAGTCTGTGGTAATCGCTCGGAGTTTTGAGTGAATTGAAATATTGTGGTCCAGGAATCATGTCTGAGGAAAGTTAGTGTGTGTCCGCCTCTCTGATGGGGAAAGGAACAATTCAGTAAATGCTTTCCCAATGTCTACCTTCATTTCAGTCCGTAATTGGTTTGAAACATCCCTCCGTTTGACCTCACCGATTGTGAGAGTTGATTTACCCGAGGAACGAGAAGTAATACGTAACGAACAGGTTATTATTCTCGTCATGTACGGTATTTTGCAATGTATTCACTTAGTTGTGTATTGGGGAGATGATTTTGGGAAATATTTGAGATTGAAGAAAGATACTATTCGCGTAGGTTTCAAAGTTTTGTCATTATATTAGTATCTTCCCTGTACCTAAATTATGAAAACAATCGTACTTCAGAATCGACTGTTGATCTTAAAAGTAAATTATGGCTCTTTAAATCACAATGAATCCGAAGTATCGGAGTAAATCGGCAGGGATGGTGAATTTAAGCTGTCAGATGAGTTGATAATAGCCGAGACATCAGTAGACCAAGGGACTTAAGTCACATATGTTGTTTTAGGCTCAGGATTTAGCGAGATTTCTAAATTGAGGTGGTAGTTAATACTTGCCATAGAACACACCTATATTGTTTGTAATATCTGACTAATATTAACGATATGTATTATGTCTTCCAGTCGCGGAGTCATCTCATTGGAATCATGCAAAATTTCACGCTAACAGTTTTTGCGCGCTCTCAAAAACCGTCCGTTCGTGCTTCAAGTTTCAGTTGGCTCAGGCTTAGCGTTTTTATTTAGGGTCTTATCTGCTGCGAGCTGAATACCAGGGCATTTCGTCACGTCGCATAACACCATAAACCGGATGTGGGCACTTTTCCGATTGTGCACGGAAAAGTCAGAGGTCCTTCTATTCTGTTGTTGAATGGCCACATCAAATTAGAAATGAACCCTGCCGAATATTGTGAACCAATTATCTTGAACGGAGCGTGGAGGATGAAGAAAGGGGGGGGAGGTTGCTTCTTTAGTGCACTGTCTATTTAAGGAGCTTCTCAAACGGGGGGATGACATCTTGCAGGAGAGGGGAGGCAACGGCCAAGAAAGGATGGTTTTCTAGAATCTCCTCTGTGCCAGGAGGGTCTCTCTCTTTCTCGTGAAAACATCGGAAGTGGTTTTTCTCTCGGAAAGAGATATGAAAACCACTTTTTCGGTTGAGATTACTACATGAGCCTTAGGAAGAGAATGGCGCCTCACATAGGAAGTTTATCCTCTGCTTTTCAATTTGATAAATTACTTTAACAAACAGTTTTACGCAAGGCACTCGCCTGCGCGTGTACGTACTGCATAATAAAGCCTTGTTTCTGTAAAGAACAGCCACCCGGAAGTGGACCCGCTGCTATATTCGGCCCAATTTTCGACAAATATATTCCACTACCTTGGCTCAGTAGGCTAGGACATTGGCCCACAGTAAACAGGTCAGAATGAATAATTCTTTCAACTTTGAAGTTTATTTTAAGCTCTGTGTTCTCCTGCATATTTCCTCATTGACAAAAGTGGTGTTTACGTTTTCTCATTTTGGGAACAAATATTTAACTATTATGTCCGCTTTGACTAACCTCGCACTCGAAAGTTACGACCTTAATTGGTAGGATAACTGGACTTTACGTTTATTTTCTGGATAGAAATAGAAAAAAGTAATTTAAATACCCTTTGTATTCGGTAATAGTATTCAAGGGCTTCGCCCAGTTGATTCCGAGGCCAAAATTAGAAGCATTGGAGACAGCCTATACATGTGTTGAATTTTCCAAAGTTAAACATTATCGACAGAAAACACCATAATGCAACCCTAGCCTTTGAATAACTATTGCTCCAATCAATTTCGATGAATTATTGACATAATCATTTTGATAGTTAGAACAGCAATCTCACTTCTACACCATTTTTTAAATACGATTACAACGCGTTTCGACTCATGTATTCATCATCGGGTACTATTAAGATTGCACCAGGTCTAGTACCTGATGATGACTTCGTGAGTCGAAACGCGTTGTAATTGTATTTAATTGTATTTAAATCGATGTAATTGTATTTCAAATCTATGAAAATTGCGATTGTTGTTCTTTTTTGATGAGCTTCTACCTCACACCGCCTTAATCTGTTGAACTTAAACAAACTGAAGTGAATATTGCCTTGAAAATATCACTTCTCGTATGTAGAGACCGGGTCAATAGTTATAAAATAAATTCAGTTTATCATTGTGCAGTGTATTTTGTTTTGATTATGATTATTTCCGGAGTTGATGCATCTTAACTTCGTAAGATCTTGAATTAGGTCAAAATTATCCTTTTAAATGTTCCGTTAGCTTGGCCACATCTCCCTAAAACATGTTCTCAATCGCGGTTACCGATGTCGCATCCTAAATTCATACAAGAGTTAGGTCTTTAAGATAAGTTAGAGGTCTTGCTTTTTCCTCCTGCTCGTGAGAAATGTTCAGCTAAGAGCCACGATGTTCGGTTTTCCTAGAACATCGACACAGAGCTAGTTAAAGGAGGAAGGAAGATAGAAGAAACAAAAGGCCAAGGAAACTTGGCAGAATAGGGAAAATATTCAACGTTGATGTCACTATTAGTTTTAGTGATTCGTGTCGGGGCTACGTCAGTCACTTCGAAATGCCACTCTCCTTTTCATGGTCACGAAACATGGTGGAAGTTGCGCCGACTATCCTGTTTTTTGATTGAAGTGTCCATTCCCTGTGAGAATAGGTTTTTTGCGTACGGAATGGAGGAGGAAAGGACGAACACTGAGATAAAGAAAGAAATACTAAAGAGGCCTGCGCTTATTAATGTATACAGGATTTTTTATTCCCTTCCACTTAAATCTGTATTAACAGGAAGGTTGCAGAGTAAGAAATATTTGGCATCCAGGGGAATTAGCTGCTCCCGTTTTTTCTTACTAATGCTACATCTACATGCTACCCTGCGAGCCGCCGTATGGGCGTGTGGCAGGCAAAGTGGAGTGCATGTTGGTTCTAAAAAGGCTTATGCATGGCGCGTTGTCCTCATTCATTGTTTTTTCTCATCCAATCGGGAAAATTGAACGACATTGCAATGATGCATCTTCAGCGACCTCTGTTAATTACTCCTCTGCACCTACATAGTACCCTTCGTGCCGCCGCATGGGCGTGGCGGGGCTGTTCGGACACCAGCCGGGTAATGACGTAAGGGATAAGGGATTTTTGGGAGGTGAAATGGTGACGTGTACTATGGGAGTGTATTTAGAGGAGCTCAGTTTTCATTGTGGTCGCTTATTGTGCGCGGAAAGAACGAGTTTTTGTATCCATCTGTTCGACAGTACATCTCTCTTATTTTATCACTTTCGTCAGACCTAGAGATGTAGTGTGACGCCATGATAATATTCTCTGTATCGCTCCGAAACACACCAGTTCTGACTTTATCGAGACTACTAAGACCTAATGTACCAATAAAATACGTACTTATCTAAGATGTTCCTTTCTCACGATGCGTATAATGTGAGAGAGTTTAGCCCAGATATTTTCCTGTCTTCGACAGTTATCAATAAGCAATGAGGGAACAGGTCAAAAAAGATTTACGTAGTAGCTCCGATCGGGGAACAGTCGTGCTTCGTTGATGTTTTCATGTGAATCGGTGTCAATTATATACGGAGCAGGAAAGCGAACTTGTCTTTGGGGTGACTGACTTAGTTTGAATTAGAATACGGGCGGCTGCTGCCACCAGACACGATGGATAAGCCCGCAGATCGCTCGAGATAAATTGGCTCGTTAACACAAAGCCCCCAATTGTCCCTGAAGCGTCATGGCGTCTCTTTTTTAAAGAATCTGAAGACCAAGCGGAGTTCATATAAATATAAAATATTTTCCAGGCATGGGCTAAAACTCAAGTGCTTCAGTTCTTGAGAATACGGCAATCGCAGCTTTTTATTTATAAAATTTAAATAATTACCGTTGAGAAAGACACCCTCTCATTTCATTTCACACAGCTATTTGCCGGAAAAAATAATATTGATCTAAATTTTTTAAGTGACTTCACGATTACGACGAGAACAAGAATATGATGATTGACTCATCATGGGGCCGCTATCTTACTAACAAGATAATTATCCTCATGTAAGAGAATTTTCCCTAACTACTGAGCATAGTATGTTCAGCTGCGGTTCCATATTCTCATGTGGATGAAGAAAATAGTTAACGGCAGTAAAAATGAGAATTCCTCCTCAATATGGAAACTATTTTTTTATGTATATCAAAATGGCCTCTTAATAGTAATATATTGGTGTATTTACACGTAGGGGGCTTTTATACTAATATCTATAACTAGCAAAGGTACCCGTTGAAATTCAACGGGGTATGAAAGAAAGACAGGGCATATAGGTTGTAGGTTCGAGTCGCTCATGAGGTTTATTTTTTTCTAGGCAAATCAGCTATAATTTTAGTGTTATTTTTTAATTCAGCAGATGAAAACCGCATTATATTACGTTTACCGAGTTTCAACATCCTTTTGCAGTGACATATTGAAATTAACCTACAGGCCATTTGCATTCCAGAGGCTAGTCGAATTAATATAACATCGTAGCATTCTCATGTTTTACTCAGCTTAATTTTGTTTTATTTTTTAATGCAGCAGATGAAAATCGCATTATATTATGTTTACCGAGTTTCGACATTCTTTTGCCGTACATATGGAAACTAAACTACAGGCCATTTGCATTCCAGAGGCTAGTCGAATTAATATAACATCGTAGCATTCTCATGTTTTACTCAGCTTAATTTTGTTTTATTTTTTAATGCAGCAGATGAAAATCGCATTATATTATGTTTACCGAGTTTCGACATTCTTTTGCAGTACATATGGAAACTAAACTACAGGCCATTTGCATTCCAGAGGCTTTCCGCATTAATATAACATCGTGGAATTCTCCTGCTTTACATCAACTTAAATTAGTCCACTTGAAATGAATTTTACCAATTTTAGGTAAAAATATCCCTGAAAATATCGTAATCAGCAACATTTCAGTATACAGCCTAGATTTCCACTGAAACACATATATCTAAATATAAAAGCCAGCCGCCATTGTAAAGGCCCTATTTCCCTTCCAAAGCTAATGCTAATTCCACGGTTACCAAGGAAATATCCTATTGTTGACAAGTAAAATTCTAGATTTTGACATGAAAAACGCGATTTCTAGGAAAATTTAATTCGTATAGGGAATTTGAATGAAAGAATAAGAAACTGCAATCTTTTATTCATCTAATGGTGAAAACTATAGCCTTATATCTTTAGTGAAACTAATTAAAATATACAAAAAGAGAAACCTCTGCACTTGAACCAAAATGTTTAGACTTGAGTTTTTCAAACACATAAGACACCAGACGGCCAAATACGCTGCCCTTGGGGCCCAGGGGCCTTCCTTATATTTCCAATAGTCCTTATTTCCTTAAAAAAGCTTTACTGATCCCATATGTGAAAAGTTTACTAAAATTGGTTCACTCGGTCAATACTTATGAGGCTTTTAAGAAAGCATTCTTTTGGTACCTTGGGCCCTCTGGGGCCCCAGCGTGACTTACGACCCCATGACTGTTGTACATTCAATATAGGTATATTTTGCATGTTTCTAATACAGGCAAGAATTCTCTTCCAGGGCCAATTTTTGGTGATGAAAGGTCCCACTTGAGGGCCTTCTAGGTCCCAAAGGCCCTCGTTCTGTAGCCTATGCGTGAATCAGATAGATCAAGTATCTTCTTGCCAAATTTTATTTCAATCAATTCAGCGGTTTATGAGTGATTGAGTAACAGACAGACAGACACCACTAGATTTTTATACATTAGCAAGATAGTGATGCCATTAATAACAATGGATGGGATGGGATAATAATGGATGCGCTGATCGCCGTTGTTAAGTATAAGCAAAACTTTAAGATAACACTCATGAATACTTATTTTTATACATTTAATCTAGCTGCCTCTATTCGAAAATAAGTGAAATGCTGCGTTCGGCTTCAAAAACAACCCATGTGAAATCTTCCATACCCTCCACCCATTTAAGCTTATTAGGCCATTCGGAATATCTGAATTCGCCATACTTTTGCGGTTTCCACAGTAAATAAGACCAGCAAACACGTCCGAGTAAGATTCTAAACCTTCTTGTCGAGATAATCGAATGTACGGCAGGAATATTAGTAGAAGCAGAAGTAGTATATACTAGGTTCGTCACTGAACAAATTGTTCCCGCTGCAATCGACTGGAACATTGTCCTGGGGTCAGAGGAAACTGTTATTCGGGTTGGCAGATTACCGCCGAGAATGTTCTAGATTGGCGGAAAAGAATGCTCAGTTGCCTTTGGCCACGATAGACCGTCAAGGTTTGATTTACACGATGATTGCTCACACAGGAGTTATCAGACGACCGCTTGCGAAGAAATATGGGTGGAGTTAAAACAGGGTTCTATTGATAAATTAATTCATTTCTCGAGAACTTTCCTCATTTGATACAGATTTACATTCATGCGACGCACTTGATCAAAATGCATGAAATTGTTAAATGCATACAAAATATACAACTGTAGAAAATCAAGCAAAATATATTTTTAAGCAAAGAACATTGAGTAAATTTTTGGCTTTATAAATTTAGAATCTACATCTACATACTACCCAGCGAGCCGCCGCATGGGCGTGTGGCAGGGAGTGTTTAGAACACCAGCCGTGTAAAGATGTAAGTTATATAGGAGTGTATTTAGTGGAGCTTAGTTTTTATTGTGAACGCTTATTGTGCGCGGAAGGAACGAGTTTTTGTACCTATATGTTCGGCAGTGTATCTATAATATTTTATCCCTTCTGTCAATGAAGTATTATGATATCAAGGAAAAATAAAACTAATTATCTCCCAGATTATGGCCTCTTTTGATGCATTTTCTCTTGTATCAAGACTTGCTTCTCATTGCGTTTTTTTCTATTGAGTGCAATTAATATACAGAATGGGAAGTTTCCGGGATATAACGGTCTTCGCTGAAGACAGGACGCCGGAAAATTTCCGGGCATGCCGCCGAGGAGGCTAAATGAGGCGTGTCTAACCGTTGGGTCCACCGACTTCCGACGAAATATTGCTTCCCCGACAAAGAAACTGTTCCGTTCTTTCTTAGATGCCGCTGTGATGTCGTATCGCATGAAGGTCGTTCGATACCTATCGTGTACTCCCTTCGATATTGGTCTTCACAACGTACATAATTCCGCTATTAATGTGCTTAGTTTTCTATGTTCTCCATAGGCATAGTTTAGGCTATATGGCGTTTTTGATGATTTGATAGTGCCTTTGTATTCAAAATGACAATATTGTGCCGCATATTCGCAGATTTATTTGGGTGTGTTGTGGAAGTTAATGCTCAAATAGCAATTAATGGTGGAAATGTGATGGAAATGGTTGCGAAAACCTATATCGAAGAAAGAATACAATCGATATCGAACGACCTCGATATCGTATGAATGCTCGACATTAATTTTACCATTTATCATGTCGTGAGTAAGTATGTTTTCCTCAATGATACTCTGTCATTCAAGGAGATGAAGAGTTCGAGGTTTTTGAAGGACCTCCCGACTTGAAGGCGACCTAAACTTTTGGCTGTAGTTAACCGCATAAAGGAAGCTGTGGTGTCTCGCACTTCCACGAGGGGCCGCGAGAAAACGGGGAGTCTTTCGGCGAATTACGCAATCTTCGCGATAGGTGTCTTTCCCCGCGCGGGATGATTTCTCAACGCCTTCGCCAGGGACTGGAGGACTGAGCGACCGAGCGGAACTAGATCGTGTTTTGAATTATTAATTCTTTGCTTTCGTTTTATTACTTTTTGTTCGCAAAGTGATGGACTTCTCGACGAACAATTAGTATGTTGATCGTGAATTATCCTGTTATGGAATTGTCCTGTCCGGAGAAATTACTGCAGACAGGATAAATTCTCGAAGCGTCGAGTATAATGTAGGTAGAATTCGGCCTGATATGGAAACTTTTATATTTTACAGAATATAGCGAAAGCGCCTGATCACACGTTCCCCGTGTCAATGCGGGCCAACGTCTGCTGTGACGATATCACAAGTAGAGGTTTATTATATGCCTGAACAGGCATAAAATATTCCTTCACAATCAGACGTCCAAGGCGGACGAAGACTTCAGTAAACGATCGGATTGGTATCCATCCGCTCTTTATTACACATTGAACTCTATTAACTTAGAGCTCTACATCTACATAATACCCCGCGAGCCGCCGCATTGGCGGCTGGCAGGGGGTTTTAGGTCATCAGCCGTGAAAAGTGTTTTTTGGAGATTAAATGGTGACATGTATAATAGGAGTGTATTTAGTGGAGCTCAGTTTTTACTGTAGTCACTTATTGTGCGCGGAAAAAAACGAGTGTTTGTACCTATCCCTTCGGCAATCTCTCTTACTTTATAGCATCTGTCAGATCTAGAAATGTAGTGAGGCGTCATGATACTATTACCTATGTCACTCCGAAAAATATCAGTTCTGAATTTATCAAGCAGCCTAAGCCTAGCGTGTTGCCTCCGAGTCTCTAGGGGCTCCCACCTTAATCCCTCCAAAAGTTGTGAGACGCTATATATTCGTTCGTTGCAGTATTAAACGAAGCGCGCTGCTTTCCTTTGTATTTCATTTTTTTGGTTAAAATCCATTTGACCAGGGTCCCAAATGCTCACGGCATATTAGAGGTGTGGCCTAACCGGAGCGAAGTAGCATCTCTCTTTTACTTTTTCATCCGCGGACCTTCCTATTATACGCTTACCAAAACCTAGTTTCTGTAATGCTTTATTGCATATGTTTTGTATGTATAATCCCCACGGTATATCAGGGTTTCCACCGCGTGCAGGGTTTTGGTGTATAGTGTAGTCGTGAAAACGTGATTTGCCTGCAAGTGAATAATCCCTCTTATATTTCCTGTGCCACGAAATGCATCACTTTTTGTCGTTGTTATGCTCTTTCCACTAAAATCCTCAGTTTGACTGACTGATCATTACGTCAAGGCTGTTTCTAGAGAATAAATAAAAACATTTTTCCTCGGCATACGATCTACCCCTTTTCATCCCGTCCATGGATCCTATTCTCTATTTACCCCTTCCCCGTTTTGTCCAACATCCTTCCCTTGATCACATTCTTGAGCAACCCATCGCCCCTCATCCTCCAGCATCCTTATTACATCCTCCAGCCACCTACTCTGCCTATCCCGGATTTCACTCAGAAGTTGCATTCCTTTCCTCGCCCACCATCTCAAGCACTTCCTCGTTAGTCCTCCTTTGAAAGAAGCATAGAGTATAACCAGGATGTTTTCGCTTTCTTTTTAGCTATCGGAAAGGTTTTAGATCGGGAAATTGATTTAATTTTATTTGGATAAAATTTAATCGGGAAAAACTAACAAAGAAATTGAATTAGATTGACGAGACAGGAGACTAATCTGAAAAAAAGTCATGGTCTTAGGAATTACCATCTCAATTTTGTATAGTTTTCTGCACATTTCGACGTATTTTGACATTTTATTCTGAATCAATGATACCCAGACATAGAAATCTTTTCGTCAATCATGGCACATCCTTTTTCTTGATGTATTCCACCTCGTTAGAACGTCCCTGAAGTTATGGAAGGCTTAAAAGAGGATATTCCACATATGTGGAGAGTGAATTGAAAATATTTATACATGTACTATGTAGCGCTATATTAGTATCGAATAAGCTATAAGTCCACCACAGTATATGTTGCGTGTTTACGAATGCTACGTTAATTCATACATCCCATCTTGCTTGAATCTCCAGAAAAATCTAAAATATATCATATTTATGAGAATTATTGCCGTGCAATAATCATTTCGTATACATAATCCGTCCGAGATAGTTTTTCCTTCATGTCCATTCTTGTGATGTGATCATGAGTGAATTTTGTGGCCTTCAAATTGGGCCAATGAATTTAGTTCTCCGAATCAGCGTCCTTTTTCTCGTCTGTGTCCGATCGGCGTCTTTAATAACTTCCTCATTAGTCACTCACTCTCCAATTGACCTCCCTCATTCTTCATTTCGTGAAGCTCTTATGCGCTTCAAACCATTACTCTCCTCTACTGTTTAGACCTACGTTCGTGGGAAGGACCATTTGTGGGAAATGAGGTTTTTCTTATCAGCATTTTAGTAAGAAATAATATACCTAACCTCGTCAAAGGGGAAAACACATTTATGCCCGTATTCATAGTCGTATTCCTAGGGGTTTCCTGGGTATCCCCTAGCCAGGTAACACCTAGGGGTCCCCTACGCTGAGCGATTCATAAACCTTACCTGGGTAACACCCAACCAGGGGACGCCTGGGTAAGACATTTGGCAACAATCCCACGCAAAAATACATATGAACGGTTTCGCTGAATGGTTCTCCATGTTTTCGATGCTCATTTCTCACCGTAACCAAGCACGCTATAAACAATAATACAGTATACTATTACAAAATGTTGATGAAAAATGATTGAAGGAATATGAGAGAATGATTTCAATATTACTTAAATATTTATGTAATTTGAATGATGAGGAATACGAGGGTGATTCAATAAGTACCTGTGTTTGTAAACAGAAGACGTTACTATGGAAAGATGTTGATATTATCGTGTACTGCCATTAGTACAGTAGTATCAATGCGTCCCACGCGTGGGCAGCAGTACTGCGTTAGGGGAGCTTTGGGTAAGCTTCATGCCTTACCCAGGAAATTGACAGCCTGGGGGAGGGTTAGGGGAAAACAGTCCCCTGGGTAACGACTATGAATACTATTTCTGAGCCAAGGGGCTCCCCCACACCTGGGGGACACCCAGGTAACGACTATGAATACAGCCCTTAATGCCGTCGCTAAGGACTTTGACACAAAGCATTGCACCTCAAGTTGGGATTATGGTTAATCCTCTCTTTTGTAATTACTTCTCGTTTTGTTTTGGTCATTTCATAATAATTTACTGCTCAAACGCTAAAGATGATGTTGATTCTTTCAGTTAATTTTTTGTAACTATCGTGTCATTCGTTTTTTTTAAATTTGCTGTTTCGAGGTTAACATTTGAGGATATTTAAAAATTAAATTTTGTTTCGAAATTAAAATTTCGCTCAAACATTTATATTTATCGAAAAAAAGTTGAAATTCTAACGCATCACGAGGTCTTCTGAATCAATTGTTTCCCTCATTCTTTGTACGACTGTGGGGAATGACCAAAGCCAAGTACTTGCTACAGTTTCGGTGGATGCGTTTAATTTAACTCGGCCATTCCTTATATTGACTGAAGATTTAAATAAATATGTTTAGCAATTTCATTTAAATCTTCAGTAGTAATAGATTTAAAAGTGTCCATATACCCACTACCACAGGTATTTGTCTGAGTTTGTCGGAGTCAAGCCCCCTTGATGCATTAGAATTCCAACTTTTTTCGTTAGATGTTAATGTTGGAACGAAGTTTTAGTTTCGAAACAAAATTTTATTTCTTAATGTCCGCCGAAAGTTGACTTCGAAGCAAAAAATATTTAAAAACGAATGACACTCTAGCTACAAATATTAACTGAAATAATTGACATTTTTTGTCGGTTGAGCTGCCAACTTGGCCAACTTGACACGCAAGTGTCTTGAAAAACGTTTCGCCTTGGTCATTATGGCCAACTTGACCCGCAAGTGCGATCATGCGAAGAGGCGATCGAATTTGGCGGAACCAATTTCGCAATTTTCTCGCGGCCGCGTCACTGGCCGTCATATCAATGAGCTAGCCGCGCGTGGAGGCTGCTGGTCCGATTACGAAAGTTAAATACGCGTCACTATGAGACGGAAGCAAACAGTTTCACAGGAACAGATTTCTGTTCAATCAGAGTCGAAATACAGTAGGAGTCATTCCAAAACCTCGCATGATTCATCCGAAATGACATTACGTGTGTCTTATCGCATCAATTTGAACGTTCATCAGGGATCTGTTGCAACATACATCTGCAGAGAATTATACTGGTCATCAAATAGATCCTTAGAAAGGGATGGCTCTACCACAACAAGGCCTTGCCAAAGAGCGTGTAAATAGTTCGGAGTGTTTTTAATGCGAAATAGATTAAATAAGATAATAGATGAACCCATACGGTATTCAGGCGAATGAGAGAGTTGAACGCTCTGTCACGAACGATGTGTTACTATATTTAATGAATCATTGGAACGGTGGAAACGCCAAGTTCATACTAAAATTTCTACATCTAAATCTACATTCTACCCTGCGAGCCGCCAAATGGGCGTGTATCAAGGGGTGTTAGGTCACCAGACGTGTGCGAAACACGTCAAAAATGAGGAACTAAGCAACTTAGCTGATATGAGAGTGGAGTGGAGAGATGCAGGAACGTAATATTCGGATTTATGACTGCTGATGATGATGTGGTTCTATAGGAAAAAAATCGCTCTCTCTACCGCAAAAAAATACGTTGGCTCCACCATGGACACATAATTACCAGTTAACTGCGTTTTGACCTTATCAGAGAAATTCCACGATTTGAGAAATTCCAAGGTTTATCAATTTGAAACGAGCATGTCCAAGCAGAACGCTGAGAATGCAAAGTTGACATCAGTCCATGCTAGGTGCTTTAAAATCTACTATTTTCATTGCCTGGAGCACGAAGTATATTAAATAATTTCTAATATCCGTGGTCTAGAGCTTACGCGTGATCTCGTGACATTTATTTTAGTCCCTTATGCCCTGGATGAAAGTCCATATCGAATCCGTTTACTCAATAATTTGTAAAGTCCTGTTCCTGTTTTATCGTGATTTTAATGTCCCGATATTTTGTATCTGCTACCAACATATGTTTTTTAATATGTCTTATCTAGTTTCTCCTGTTTTTCTGGGTCAAATCTTTTAATTTAAATTTAAGCAACTTCCTAATGACGTACAGCTCCAAAATATTTTCCTTAGATCCACTTCCGGTGGCAAAACAATTATTAATTTAAATGATAACGATAATTAATTAATTATGCGTTAACTAAAAGATTGTCTTGAGTATGAGCTGTTTGTCTGCATCAAATCTGGGAACCGAGACTTAACCAACTTACCGATGACTTTGTCCATAGACCCAAAATTTGCAATTTTTATGGCCGGTTGCAAGAAAATTTAGTTATGGAATCAATAGTTATGAGATCCTTAAAGTTATAGAACTCAAAAATATATTTGGGTTGCAGGAGCACATCTATTAGTTACTTAACTTATTTACCAATAGTTACTATCATTTGATCTAATCTTCCACCGCCAGATAAAAGTTACGAAAGTTTAGCCTATGAGTAATTAAATCCACATTATAATTAGTCAGTAAGAGTAAACAAACTGGTCACTTGTCTGAAAACAACTCTTTTATCAAGTAAATAAATCTCCAAGCGGTTCTTTGCGCATCCGCCATCTGGTCTACTTATGGAACTCATAACTCCATGCCATAAGTTATGAGATCAATGATTTTATTGAATGTTTGTGCAACACTTATTGAATGGTTGCCGTGGCTTATGGGTCCCATAACTTTATGGAATGTTACGTTCCTGCAACTGGCTATTAGTCGCCTTAGGGGGTTGTTTTTGAAACGTTCGAGAAAAACTCGATCACGTCACTAACGACTCACGCGGTACAACGGACGGTTGGACATTTTGGTGAGGTTTAACCACCAAGAAAGATATCTTAAGCGGCTGATGTACTGTTTATTGTGCCTCTAATCGGTATGTAAAAATCGATAAACAATGTTACCGCGAGTAAAAATCGATTGGGAAGGCTGCGTAAGAATTTTGCGTATGGTTCAAATATGTCGAAATCTCGAACCCTTCGTGATTGTACCACGTGACTCCTTGGTTACGTGCTCGGAATTATCTTGAATGGTTCAATCACAACCCCTCAACGGGGGGGGGGGGGTGTCGAAAAACATTGGAGCATTTTATTAAACAATAAAACTTTTTTCTTTAAAAAAGTCTGTTTGCATTATGTATTATTGGTAGAAGTGGTTGGGGTTCATCGTGGATTTCTCGGATAGAATGGTAACAGGCTTCATTCACCGGGGCTTAACCGTTACGTAACGATGTGCGGCTGGTCTCAAGAAGGGTCATTGCTACGGCATTCATTCAATGGATCGTGGAGTAGGCGATCTAGTTCTGCCACGCTATCCTCCTCCTTCCAAGGAACTCGAACAGGACCTAGTTATCCTTTGGACGGTCGGGAGATCCCGGAACACATCGGGAGTCCTTTTGCGCAACACTGGCCCATTCCCTGATTCCGATCAATAAAAGCGTCGTCACCAGAAACCATCAGATTCCCTCTAAGACCCTCATCAAATTTCCTAGTCCCTTCCATATTAATATGGGACGGATTGTTTCAATTGAGATTCCAATCTCTCATTAATCTTGTCTTATGGATCAAAACCAAACTACTTGCAATTTAAACTAATTAATGACTCCCTGACAAACGAATTTTCCGCTCGTCTTCTTAATGCTAAGAAGTATTTTTCTTACGATGGGTGGGGCACTTTTTGTTTTTGTACAGATTTGCGTGAAACATTGAGTTCGTGTATATGTTAGTAATATCACAGAGTGACATATTACGTATATATTGAAGCGAAAAATGCATTTCACGGATTTGGTTGCTTGGCAATTTAATGCTATTTTAACACACAGCCCTATGGCATTTTACGTATATTTCGAAATAATTTATTCATTATTTATTTATTCACAAATATAAAAAAAGTACAAGATACAAAGTCATATATAAGCATACACTTCCAATGAGTATTATTACTCTTCTGGAATTACGTTATCAATAACATTTGACTTGGCTTCCTTGATTAATTACAAAAAAAGTCATAATACAATTCGATACGATGTTTTTTTACGTATGTTTTCATATAAACACGTTGTAATATGACTTGTGTTTATGCAGTGGCCTCTAACAAATATCTAGGTATCGTGCCGAGTAAAAAACACATTTACATACGATTTTCGCTTAAATTTCTAATCCCGCGTCGTAAACCCATGTCAAAACAATACTTTAATTGAGATGAAAGTTAATTCTTGCATCATTAATTTACGCAATGTGCCTAATATTATTGCCAGCGTGTAAGTAGATGTACATTAGTGTAATCCAAAATATATTTTTCGACTTTCGACGAAAATACGTTTCGTATGATCATAATGGTTTCTAATAAATATCATGATATCACAACGAATAAAAAACACGCATTTACGTTAGTCTTTTGCTTAAATTTCTAATTCCGTGCTGTAAACCTTATTCATGACAATGCTTTAAATGATACGAAAATTTTAATAGATATTTCGCCTCATTTCTATCACAGCATCAATCAGGGGCGATCCCAGGAAGTTATTTCGGGGAGGGGGGGGGGGGGGGGAGACTACCATTAAATTATGGCAATTTTCAGTCATTCCAAAAAAACTGTAAAACTGTTACATTATTATATCTATATAATAATGAGCGTAATACTTTTCAGATCAGTGATCGGAGTGTTTAATGTTGCATTTGATAACTACGCCCAGTTGTTGAAATTGTTTTGTAAAGCCCAAAATTTTCGGGGGGATGTATCCCCTTTATCCCCCCCCCCTGGGATCGCCCCTGGCATCAATGGTTATTTCCAACATATGAATGGAGTACTTGAGTGACATGTGGTCCGTGAACTTTTATTTCGACTTACTTAGAAAGTAATTAAAATGTTCCCCAACCGACTCACGATTCACGCTTCAACCACCTTAATGGTTCGTGATATTTTCTAATAAAATGATGCTGTTGCCACTTTTAATTGGCATCTGCATTTTTTGCTTTTAGGGCTTGTTACCAGCAACAGTGGTTTACTGTAAGAATGGTGTGTCCCATATACTTAATTGAGATTGCTCTGGTTTGCCGAATTTTACGCGCAGAAAACCTTAAAAATGTGTCCTGTCTACAATGAATCTGATATCCGATAATTTGTAATGACAAAGAGATGTTTTAGGAGTCTGATAAGCTGATAATACTTATTATCAGCTTATCAATTTTTGACTTTCGATGACTTTTTTGACTTTTGACTTTCGATGAAAATACTTTTTACATGAACATCAATGGGAAGTCGTCATACATGATGAAAGGGATTGAATCAGCTCGTAGAGGCAATAAAAAATTGGCGGGCATGCAGAACTATTTTTCTCTTCATTGAGGGTATGGGGCAAGTGAAACCGAACGAAGAAATTTCAAATAAATCTATGTATGTATGTTCTATTTCTCTGTATTGTGATATATATTGTGGTACTAATCGTTCTAAAAGTGCAAAATAACGGGGAAAATTTACCTGTGAAGTCGATTTCTTTTCATTGAAAATTCTCTATTGGTTTTTTTTATAACCGGACACTGGCGGTCTCGAGATTTTAAAAACATTTCTTATCAGCCGTAAAAATTAAAACTTCGATATTAAGCGTGCTTCGGGCGCTTTCGGGCATCGGCTCGTAGAGGCAATAAAAAATTGGCGGACATGCAGAACACGAGAATTGTGATTTTTATCGGTGAAAAATCATTCGCCTTGAGCATAGATTGAAGGAGAGAATAGATGGCGCCTTTTCGCGCAATTATCATAATTTTTTTGGAAAACATTATCCAAGCAACACGGCTTCGGCCAGAGCCGGATGTACAGACGGCGCATCGCGGCGTTGCCCTACTAATACGCAAGAGACTTTTCGGTACCTCCCTCGTATGTTTTCGACTTAGGACGCTTTTAGTTTTCATTCATTTAATTGTTGTCCCATAAATTTAAGATTGCATTTTACTATATAGTTAAGACTCCGCCGTTCGGGACACACCCCTTTCTTCTCGGCGCCCTAGGCTCGGACGTACCTGTCCTGTGAGTAAACCCGGCCCTAGCTTCCGCGCGCAATTTACCCATTATTTCAATAAATATTTCAGTATCTTTTAATTATTTCCATATTGATTTTTCTAAATGAATCATGACGGTACCCTTGCAAAATGCTAATAGGTAATATGCATATTTTCGGCGCATTAACTGCACTATTTGATTGCCATTTGCGCATTTTAGTGGCTTCAGTATCCTCATTGCATTATTGCTCCGTATGTTTCTCTCTGTTCTCATCTTAATTCTTTGGCTTGGATTGTGATTTAAGTTTTTATTCATTTCGTTGTCCTATAAAGTTAAGTTCGCTCGAAGTAATGTTATTTCCAACGTATAAATAGATGTACATAAGTGTAGTACATAAATTTTCTTTTCGACTTGCTTAGGAAGTTATTAAAATGTGCCCTCACCGACTCACGATTCGTGCTTCAACGACCTGAATGGTGCGTGGTATTCGCCAATAAAATGAGGTCGTTTCCTATTTCAATTGGCATTAGTCTTTTTTGCTTTCAGGGCATGTTAACAGCAACCTTCCAAACGAATTTTTTTTCCGCCGCAAATTTCGCACATTCGCCTCTCGCCGCGGTGGGTTGCGCCACCTTTAGTCGAGGGTGGCCTACAATTTAGGATGATCACTTGTCATCCGTTTTCGACTGGCAAGGTATAGCCTTTGTTGTAGATCTGCAAATATTTACCCTTATGTAGGAACCAAGTGGATTGAGGGTGTGGGGCCTCCTTAATATGCGATGAAATATGAAAACTGTTCATTCCATTGCCCCCAGACTCGGAGAGTTGCAATTCACTCCCCACCCCCACAAAACCACAGCCTTGGAGCCTATCCATTGTTGGAGCATAAAGATGAGCATTTTGAAACCTTAACAAAAACTTGTAATTGTAAAAAGCAAACATTCTTGAAACTCGAAAATCCTGCATCCACAGAAGTTCTGATATTTGAGTTGAAGTGTTCTCCATTATAATGAAAGAATGGCTTTCATATTTCTTGTAAACAATTCTCTCTTCAGAAATGATTCCATAGAATGGAGTGAACTATAATTTATGTAAAATTATAATTGGTAATGTTATGTTTACATACTCTAATTTAAAACCACATTCATACTCATGGAATGACATATTTATTCAGGTGAAATCTCATGATCCATAGTTAAAGTAAAATGAATTATCTTCAGAGCAGCTAACTTTGATAGGATAGCATACTATAGCACTTGGTTAAGTGAGCCCCAATTATCTGCAAAATGATTTTGTAAATCAGCCAACTAAACTGTCGTAAAATGCACTGTTTAGTTATGTCTTACCCTTGATTAAACTCATTTCATTAGTCATACTATACTTTATTAACGATTTTACCATATTTTTACATAAAAATTTATCTCTCGCCATATTTACAACAGTACTAATTCGACTATTTCTGTTTTACAGGATCTCATTAAGGATCTGAAGAGTGAACTGGGTGGAAAATTTGAAGATGTGATTGTTGGTCTGATGTTCACCCCCTGTGATTACCTGGCAAAGCAGTGCCATCATGCCATGGCAGGCATCGGAACTGATGAGCAAGCCCTCGTTGAGATTCTCTGCACCAAGAACAACAGAGAAATCAAGGAAATAGTCGAGGCCTATGAGAGAAGTTAGTTTTACCAGCTTATTTTATCACTTTTATGATAAATTTATGATATCCTGTTTGTGACTTATCTGGAATTCTTCCAATCCATGGAAAAGTTATGTAAATTGTGTTCACTATATAACCAAATTTGAGATTTGTTAAAATTGATACTTGCCCATGACTAAGCCTTTGCTCATTGTTGAATTTATTTTTAGTTACTTACATTTTTAATTTATGAGTGTATTAGGTCTAATTAATATTATTTATGCCTAGTTCCCTCATGCCTTCAAAAAGTAATATTCTCTAGCTCCTCCTCCCATGCCTCTCCATCATTCTCTCTCCTTTAGTTTTACCCCATTCACTGCATAGACAAATATCCAGTTTTACTTGTAATATTTGTCATTTCTGCAGAAAATGATTTCTATGTAAAACTAGTTCCCTTACTTCCTGGTGGCTCTTCCTATGTACTTTCCTCTTTATTTGGTCCAGGAACTTACTCCTGGGTCTTCCTCTGGGGACTTTACCTTATATTTTTCCTTTAATTATGTGCCCATGATGCCACAGTATGTGTCCAATCCATCCATATGGTTCTTCTTTTGTGTATAGTATTCCAATGATTCTTTCCTCATCTACTCTTCTGTAAACTGCATCATGTCTTATTTGGTCCATCTATTTTATCTTCAGCATCCTCCTCTAGGATCAGGTTTTGATTCTTCATTTAATTTTAAAATCTAATGCATATTTGGAAAAATATCATGTTTGATGAAAAACCATAGATGTTCCTAGATATTCTTGGGTTTGGCACCTGTGTTAGTTAAAGGTTATTGCTTGGGGGAAGGGGGGGTTTACATTGCCATTTTCCATGGATCTGGGATATGGAATATCTGATGACATTTTACCCATTTTTATTAGCTCAGTCTGCTAGTGTGTGAACCTGGGTAAGGATTT
Source organism: Ceriagrion tenellum (assembly GCA_963169105.1). Lineage (NCBI taxonomy): Eukaryota > Metazoa > Arthropoda > Insecta > Odonata > Coenagrionidae > Ceriagrion > Ceriagrion tenellum. The sequence goes on from OY720644.1 coordinate 61,558,078, forward strand.
CCATTGCCAACTTTGTGATAAGCCTCTCTCTAATTGTTCTCAGGCCAGAAAAATTATTAATTATTTTTTTCAGTGAAAAACTGAGTTACTCATGGTTTTTTCCCAAATTATTATAAATGACTGGGTACCCAGGTATAAATATTTGGTCTGTAACTACTCAGAAACTGGTCCGTAACTCCTAAAGGCTAATATCTGATCTGAAAGTAGTTGGTTACTGGTCTGGATTTGAAACATCTTTGAAGCCCAGACCAGTTCAGTCCCGTAACAGACCTTTTCCAGATCATTAGTCTTTCAGAGCAGTTACAGACATTTCAGTTGGTACAGTTGCAGCCCAAATATTTTTACCTGGGTAGTCAAAAGAGGCAATTGGAAGCCTCATCCAGCATCCTAGCTAAGATTATCACATAAAAATGTGACTGAGCCCAGTCTCCCTGAAAATGGTAAATATAAATATCAAAGTTTTTATACATCTCAGTTTTGTGGGAGATCTTTATTCTTGGGATCACCTAGATTTTTTGTTGGAAATTCTGATAGTCTAATTACATAATTATGTAAATATGTACTTTTAAGCATTTTTTTCTTTGATAGTAAGGACTCAAATGATACATTTATGATTTTTCCTTCAGTGTATGGACGCCCCCTTGCAGAACACATATGTAGTGAAACATCGGGAGATTTCAGACGGCTACTGACCCTCATGGTAACTGTAAGTGTGACCTTTCCCAACTAATTGAAATGATAGCTTTTTAAGTGGTAAATTTGGATGTAATTTGAAGCATCATAATTACAAAATTATTGAAGATTTTAAAAATGCTTGCAACTCTAGGTGGATAAATATATCCAGATATAATATTTTATTCTAAATTACTTAAAATGTAAAGCTTCATTTTTCTTTATGTCCATTCCATAAAAATTAAACCTCTATGAAGACTATGATTCATGCTTAAATTTGTGAAATGTCAATTTCTAAGCAAGTGTTTTGGAATAATGTCAATGAACATCCTTCTCTATGAAAGGTTTGACTAACCACCTTATCTTTGCATTTCTCAGAATTTTAATGGCTTGTTTATTTTAGCTATGTTATTTTTCTGATTTTTTTTATTTGGTCATAATTATTTCATGCAAGTTGACTGGGCTGATTTAAAGCAACTGCTGGTAGTCCAAAGACAAAAGAAGAAATTTGGACAATGGAAGTTAAGACTTTGAAATAAAATACATTAAAATGCTCATTGCATGTACCAGGTCAAAATTCTGAATGATGCTAATGAAATTTCTATTACCCTTTCATTTTCACTTTAAACTATCTCTGCATGTCTTTGCAAAACTTTTTCAATGTAAATAAGTTTTGTGCATGAACTACCAGAATAAACACTGGACAATTCAGTCAGTCTCGGCAGAAAAGAAGTGCCTTTGATATATTTTTCATGCATTATAAGTTTATATATGAAATGGTGATCAGTTTGGCCTACATTTCACAAAATTTTGCCATCTCTGCATAGTGGGAGATTGAAAATTGTTGTAAACAATTGAATTGCACACACAGTTCCATTTTTGGGTAATTATTAATGAAAGTTAATTTTTCCAAACTGTGATAATTTTTCTAAATTGAAAAAACTGCCAAAGTGTAATTACATGACAAATATGTGAACAGTTGTTTACTAAATTTGTAGCATTGTTAACGACCATAAATTTTGAACAGGAGTGCAGTCACGATATGTGCTGACATTTGGAGTTCCAGCTATTTACTGCCTATGCTTATATGCTGTACCTTTGATTTGGAGGATTCAGATCTATAAAGTCAATGTTTGAGCTTAAATTCAAATACATTTTGATTAAGGCTGACAATAGCGTTCAAACGTGGAAGATGCATCTTCAGACTCCTCCAATTTTAAGTTTTTTTGTGTGATTTTCCATTCTGGTGATATTTTTAAGGAAAGGAATAAGGTCTTTTTATGCTACACCACCAGAAAAGTTCAAATTGAAATCAACCATCATGTGTAGGAAACACCCCCTCAGCTGATCATGAAGTGGATGGGTAAAATCTGTTTGATTAAAATTAGGAATTGTCCTCACAGTCATGTTGCTAATTCTTGTTAGAGAACTATCTAGTATTCCATAATGAAGGACAGTATGTAAACAAGTTGTATGTGTCTGGACTTTGCTAAAATAATTGTTTAAGTTGAACCATGTAAATGTATTTTGGCAGTTTATCAAGTTTGTAATGTTCAGTTAATATTGGTTTTGGAAAATGCTATTATCCTTATGCATGAAATAAATTGGTATGTCCCTTTAATCAGTTTAAATTATTTTTTAGCCATTCCTCTCATTACTAAAGTTGTAAATATGGTTTTTTGTATCTATTAACATTTTATTCATGTATATGGGAAGTAAAAAACTGAATAACAAGTCGGACCGAGGAGAGGTAGAGGTTGTTGCTCATCAACAGTCATTGTCTCCCTTGTATTTACCATTGCTGGCAAGTCTTTGAGCCTCACTTTTCTCAGCAGTTGGCATTATATGTGATGTCATCAATTGAATACATGAATATGGGATTTTTTCTACATACAACTGTTTACCCAGGTACTAATATCGCCAATAAATTAATTCAAAAGTGCATATAACTTGCACACAATGTTTCTGCTCTGTCAGCACTATTTTTCACTCATGGTTCTCCAAATTTTATGCTCACTCTCTCTCACATTGTTTACATGTTTCTGCCATGAGGAACTATTTAAAGTTGTCAATATTTGCTATGCTAAAATATTGTGAAACTCGAATGTGAGCTCAATGGTGGCCACATCATTGAAAATGAGGTTTATTGACTCGCTAATGTTGATTTTAGATGCGAGGGAGACAAATGTAAACAGGTGGAATAATATATCACTAACGATAATTACACCCTTATTTGATGAACAACAGTTACTAACTATTGGCATGTGGAATAATAAATTTTTAAATATCGCTCTTGCTGTGGCATGCTGTGTATATACTTCATGGTAACCAATTATTCCACTTTAGAGCTTGCAGTAGAAGTCGTACAAAGGGTGATGCAAACCTTATTAAACAAACTGAAAATATTATTGCACATTCCATCCACTCATATTAACTTGAATGAATGGATGAGTGGCCTGCATGAATTCTTCTACCACTGAAATCTGCATTATGTTCAGAGATTATGAAGAAGTTAATCCTGTAAAGCTCTAATTTGTTGGCACATCTGTAACTTAGAATAAATGTCAATTTCCAGGTATTCTTAACATTGCATTTATAGAGTAATCTAAGTTTCTTTGGCATAATAATTTTTTTGTTCCTTAAACTGCACTTTAGTGTGTCAAAAGTTTGACTTCTCTATCCATCCCTGAAAACTTTCTACGTAAAATGAAGCACTTTAGTTACTCTAAGAGCCTTGACTTGTATCAGCATGCATCCATTTAATTATTTTCATACATTTTATCTAAGTTGTTTTCAAATTGAGAAGGATTGGTTTGACTACTTAGTTTTACTATATATCATCTATATAATAAGAATTTGAATTCTCACCTATTTCCATGATTCTCAAGTGGAACAATTGTTACTTTTTAAATGGCAAATTTCATCTATCCATCGCCAAAGTTCTTCAAACTAAATATGTATATGCATTGCATAGATAACTGCATGGACTACATTCATAAAGATTGGTATTTTGTAGAAAAAACAATGGTTCTTTAACAAGCACTGTGCTGGTCTTATGAATAGCATGAGTATTTTGTGATTAGGTCATTTAGTATATTTTGCCCGGGAATGGTATCAGAAATGGTGATTAGGATATTTTAGCTCTGGAAAGCATGAAAAATATGCATTCATCATTAGTGTCATTATTTATACTTCATGGTTTCAATTTATTATTAACGAATACTTCGTTTTTTTTTAATCTCTTGATTACCTGGTCATATGCAGCATATTCAAGTTAAGTTGATGACACCAGATTTGTTTGGTGCTGGATTAATGACAGGATTTGCTTTGAATTTGATGACTGCAGCAGTCCCCCTTATCTGAGCTCCATCAGTCCTTGATAGCTTTCCAAAAACTAAGGATTTGAACCCCAAGAGCATCAGCTCATGAAACAGATGTAGTACGCCTGGGTAGCTTAATTGGTTAGAGCACTTGGCGTGAAATCGAGGGATCTGGCTTCGATTCCCAGTCCAGGCGAATGATTTTGCCACTGTGAATTTCACGCAATTGTGTGATCACTAGAAGGTGACTCCATTGAAGTAACTGCGTGGCTAGTTCTGTTGTTCTTTGAAATAAAAGTGATTTTATAACCTGGAAATTTGTATAAATTTAGCCTTAAAAACGTAGAATTATGCTTGAATTTAATATTTTCACTTAAGTGGGTCAATCATGTTTTTCCTCTGGGTCTGGCATTCTTGCTCAGTTGCACCTAGATGGCCATTTTGGGTACTGAGAGCAGGAGATATCTGCTTGGTGGCGGCTATGTAGCGAGTGTCCGTACTATTTTGGAGACAGCTCTACCACTCTTTGTCTTTCATGGAAGGGGAAAAATTGTTGTTAACATGTTCAAAACAGTGCATTAAGAGGGGAAGAATGGATGGAGGTTAGGACAATGGTTGGGTGATTCAGGTTGTTTGTTGCCTCTCTCCCCAGTGGAGTTCATCATGGGGTTGAGAGAAAGAAATGAGATGCCAGGAATAGGTGGGGGTTTTTTCAAAGAACTATGGAAATAGCCATGCAGTAACTTTAATGGAGTACTCACTAGTGTTCACACAACTGTGTGAAATTTAGAGTGGAAAAATCATTCCCCTGGACTGGAAGTCAAACTCGAGGGATCTGGTTTCGATTCCCAGTCCAGGCGAATGTTTTTTCCACTGTGAATTTTACTCAATTAGGCAGGGGTTATTGGATATTCAGGCTATGGTCAAATATTGGGAAAAAAACTATGATAGAAGAGTTGTATTCAAATTCAACTTGGTTAAAAATTTGGATTTTTTTCTTGATTATTTCCCTGTAATGTTTCCAGGCAACATCCTTTAACTTAAAATCAGAGTACATACATATATTCTCTTTAAAGTCCTTGTGATGAGATTCCTCTATTCGGTGTTTTGCTAAATAGTTCATGGGATCTTAATTGATGAGGCTTCTTTGATGTTCTCTTGCTGGGGTACTGAAATTTCTACCAGTTTGACCCATGTATCAATAAATGACATACAAGGAACCATCAAGCTACATAGGGAAAGGAAGTGCTCCCATTCTAATGCATATTTTGAATTTGTTTCACCCAAGTTCACGCTTAGTTGGAGGGAAAAGTCACCTCCTCTTCTGGAAAACCATCCCTGAAGAACTTAAAGAAACCTATGGGATTCAGAAAATTGTATTAGCTCATTATCAGGTTGAGATATTTCCAAGGTTCCAACCCAGGACCCTCTGAAATTGCTGCCTGTCAGAGCTGCATTCAAGAAATGTTATAGAGTTCTAGCAATCATGAATATATTTTGCAAGGAGTATTGGCTGTGTTAAACTGCATTTCTCAGACATTATGGAAAACAGCATGCAGATAAGGGGTTTCTACTGAGGTTAAATCATATAAGCATGATGCACTTCTCATAATTATGCTGTAGACATATTTGCACCAGGTTGTCAAGAGTTTAAATAATCTATAGTTTAGAAAGATCTGAGCTTTTCCGGGAGAAGCTTAGGATGAAGAGTTATCACGTTTCCCTTCGGGTGCTGGTATTGAACAGTACAGATGTTTCAGTTGTTCATTGGCCGTCATCCTTATGGTGAATATGTTGGTACCTGGTGGGAAAATCAACTCTTTGTCCTAATATTTAATGTAGTTTTGGTTACCAAAAGGCTGAATCTCATATCTTTGTAAATTGCATGAACGTTTTAATTTTTCTGCTTACTGGTGCTTTGCTTCTCTCTTTCCTAACCTCTCCACTTCCACACGATGACACAAAATGGACGTGAATTGGTCATGTCCATTTGAAATTATGGTGTGCAAATGCACACGTCACTTCCCCCTCCTTAAAATTGCCCCCAAATGGCATTTTCCAAACCTGACAGGGTGTGAGGAACGAGCATTCCTATGATCCAAGCACTGCTGCAGAGAAGGCACAACAGCTATATGATGCCGGTAAGGCTTTAGACACTACTGGAAATAAGACAATTGGTGCACAAACTTAATAGGTCCAACCTCATAAGTTGATACATCATTGTTATATTGACAAATCCTCTAAAAATGAAAAATATAAATTAATGAACATTGGCCACTGAGCCTAGTTGATGCTACCTACATTAATCATCCTTTTGGGTGGCTGCCTATTGGTTTGTGTACCTCTGTCTTGGTGTGCACAAAAATTTCTCTCCAGAAAATCAGGAGAACTTTTTTCCAACTTGCACAGTATTGTTTGTAAAAATTAATCCTTCTGTAGAACTAATTTTGCTGATTGGTAAGAACATTTTCGTGTGTATATAATATAACAAGGTGGTACTGCTGGTTGACACTTTTTAGATATGTTAAGGCTATGTTACACACTACGTACTATAATTAATTTACCATACTAACCTTTATCAATCTAGCAAAGCATTTCAGCAGAATGCCAAATGCAGTTTCTTTTCTTGCACTGTAGTTTCAGCTATTTTAATGACCGCTTCAGTTGACCAAAGAAAATGTGGGTATATTGAACCCAATACTTGTAACTCCATCCAAACTCAGGACCTGGTGGCTTTTCCAATGGATGATCGAATGGATTGCCCTAGAGACAGCATTAGAAACTCCTGAAACATTATCACACTCAGATTTACTATTGACACCAACATCCAACACCTTAGAGGAAATATAACCTGGGGATTGGGGTAATATGGCAGATAGAGTACCAGATAAAATTCCTTGCACTAACTGAAATGTTTTTGGTGGAATTCTGAATCCTTTTTCCAATGCCATGAGGAGAACTCTTAAAGTGCAGCATGCGCTCTTACGGAAGGGTTTAATGCTGTGGACCATTTAGAGGTACTTTTTGCAGAGAGTAACCTAATGCCAAGGATATCTTTCCATCAATTCCCCTAATTAATCTTCCCCATTTTACCTCTTCGCATCCCCGCTCTTGATGCTTCCTTATCTGCTGCACATTCAGACAGCTGATGGAGTCACTTAAAACTCACCAATGGATTAATGGATTCTCTTTTTTATTTTTTTCCGGGACCTGAATGTTAGTAAATATCCTTCTCCTCTGGCAAATACTTGTATTTCCTTGGCCCTCTGATGCTAGGGTACTTTGCCATCGGTAAATCTTTGTGGAAATGAAACAGGATAGAATAATAGGAGTGTGTGTCACAAAAAAATCCACAGAATCTCTTATCACTTCTTCTCATCTAATCATACTTTCTTTATTACCTTTGCCATATTTTAGGGCATGATTCAAATCACACACTAAGAGTTAATACTTTGTTCCTTAGAAATATCTTACTCTTCTACTCATGGTACCTTGTCTCCTACCTATAGCTTTTTTCCAGTGCTACCAACTTGATGCAATATTCAATGCTACGGATGGTATAGAAAATGATGATTACCTCAATTAAAATTATAACAATGGTGTTACTGCTTCATCATGTTATGTCTCTGCAAAGCGCTTCAAAAGATGCTTAGGCTCTCAATGGGGAATCACAGACTGGGATTTGCCTGGGGGAAAGAAACTTAGAGACCCTCTTAATACCTGTTCATTGTTCCATTCACATGCTTCCATGGTCCACTCCCAAATACCACATAACCACACCATCACCCTTCAGTGGCACCCTATACATGCCCTCCCCCCCTGCTCTCCTTCCCCATCCTTGTGTATCTTACTCCCAGTCGTATCATTCAATGCTGACCTTCCCCACAGAAGGTAGAAAATGGGAAGGGGAAATAAGATGCGTATGCAACTTGCCTCATTTGTCAGTTTCCTCAGTGGAGGAATCCCATGACTTGATAAAAGGGGTTGGAAATGGTAAATGGTGTGCAGGTAACTAGGTAAAAATATTTGGTCTCTAACGGCTCTGAAGGACTAATATCTGATCTAGAAGTAATCTTACTATACTGAACTGGTCTGAAGTTCAAAGATGTTTCAAGATAAGTATCTTGATACTGAACTAGTCTTGATTTGAAACTGTTGTGGACTTGTGTGCACTTGAGTCTTTAATAAATCTAGAGTAAATGTTGTTGATGATTGTTTGTTACTGCCCTATCATGCTAAGCAAATTCAGCTCCAGCCGGAAACAAATTCCTGACTGAGAAAATACAGGAGATGTGAACCCATAGAAGATAATTAGGCGAAGTGGCAGAAATGTCAAAGCTCCTGCACGCATGAACCTGTAAGGGGAAGGTATTGTGGACTTGTAAGTAGGTTGGCTGCCCCTAGGGCCTTACCCTTATGTTAGTACCTTTGTAAGACTGGAATTCCAGTGCACTGTATCTGTATCTAAACATGTGACTGAGTATAATTATTGTAATAATCATGTTCCAAAGACCTTGGTAGTGTGGACTTAAGTATTATTAATAAACTTGAAGATATAACAGAAACATCTTGAAACATGTTTCAAATCCAGGCCAGTAACAGACTACTTCAAGAGCAGATATTAGCCTTTCAGAGCAGTTTCCGACTAAATATTTTCACCTGGGTATCAAGCTGCTTATGCCGAGTATCACACACTATCATTCAGGAGGATGGGTGGCTAGCGGGTGGGGGTGTAGGAATGGTGGGAACGTGAGTTGAGTGGGCTTTTATGGCACTTAAAATTATTTCATATTGACTTATGCTTCAGTCACAGATTCTAGTTGATAGGTTCCAGCTGAAAAGAAGTCATTGGACTTTGCTCAAAACAACTTATACTGGAAGATATTTGTTGAAAGTAATCCATCATAATTACATTCCCACTCTTTCCTTGAATCATCAAGTCCTCTCTGACGATGGCTTACAGTTATGAAACACTTTTTCTTTATTATTCCACCAAAAATATTTCTATCCACCAACCTAATTTTACTGTACAAACTTGAAGAAAACGCATTATTTTACCACAATCTTGCTTTTCCTGCTTTGATGAAACAAAATTTCTTGAGCCTATTGAAAAGCAGTGCAGCTGAGTGCTTTGTGAATCACTAATTCAACCCAAAAACTAACTTCTTAACATCTGACACATACCCTTCTAAGTTTAAGAGGGTGGTTGATGGTTGAAATTCAAATGATGATTGTCAAACAATCTTAGGAGGAGGTTTGTGTGCCCCTTGCAGGAACCGAGGCCCATGACATGCGACCGAGCGGCAGCCTGTGAGACAGCACAGGGGCTTGCTGATGCAGGCATGTACTTTCATTCACAAAAATGTAGTTAATGTATATGAGCAAACTGTATTGCAGTGAATAGAAATATTCAAATACAATATAGTAATGAGCACTAAAAGAATTCCAAAGCACTGATTACTTAATAATGCATGAAGTTTCATGCCACACATTAAGTGCACTCTAACAATTTAATGTTCTTTTTTTGCTCAAGGAATGGTTAATTGGCTGACATTACTATCAAAACCTAAATATGATTTATCTTGACTTATCTTTTAATTACCTACTCCCTTCATTGATTCGAAATAATCTTTTGTTCCTTATTTATTTGGGCTTAAATAATACAGTGTAACTGTTGCAATTTATCATGGATAATGTATTCATATATAGAATCACTGCTTGGAAAGGATAGTGATATTTTTAGAAGTTATTACACTTGTAGTTCTGTAATGTGGAAAGAATTCAGAAACTTAACAACCGCACTCAAGGAAATGATTACAGCTTAAAAATTTTAGCTATAATTTTTGCATCATATTTAGTAAAAATTAATATTTTTAATATTTCTGGTATTTTTTTAATAGCTCTAGGCAAGTACATTATATTGCTAAACAAGTTTTTATGTTATCTACCTAATTAGAGGGAAATGAGAAAAAGACTCCAAAATTACTTATTGCAACTTTTTGGATAATTTAATGTAATTTTGAAGTTGATATAGACGTTTATTCAAAAATATTTGCTATTACAAGCTTTGCTGGTGCAGGAGCCAATTATTTATTTGCTCCTGAGGAACATACATGTAACTTAGGGTAGTTTTTATGTGAGTATTACATCTCATACCCTACTATCGAGATATGGTATGAACTATTAGTTGAGCAATATATTGGTATCTATTAATATTTTCACGGCCATTCAGGTAAAGTTCAGGTCAAGAATCATTTGTTAGGAATGTTAACATAAGCTTTAAAGTGCTGATGCACATCAATAACTAAATGAAGGCATGTGTGTCCATCTGCATTAGACTTCATTTGATGAGGTGCGCTCTCCTCACAATACAAGCAACATCATTAGGAAATAAATGATGCATCATAAAAAATATTCTTAAATTTGTGTCAAGTATGGCAGCAGCAACTAGAACAACTAAACCAAGCCAAATGCTGCTGTATCCAGAAGCCTTCACTTTATTAATTTGTGGTGAAATATGGCAATCCACAGAGAAAATTCTGTCCAAAGAGCTCCAATCGTACAGAGACTTCTGTGGTGATTTGATGAGTTCAGTTTATTCGGGTTTTTCCAGCGTTGTAACATATTTATGGACAACAGTTTCCCTTGTGTTATAGCGAGTGCCATCAGATCCTGAATGAGTTGCAGAGATTCTTTTTCCGTTATATATATCCAACCCTTGAGCTAGTCTGCATGTTAATTGGCTGGCTGGTCCTTTGAATTCATTGGTTGGAAAAGACATTTTAAAATTGAAGAGAGAGGAAAGTTGTATTCCCTGTTAAAATTTTCTGTGTTTTTGGCTATTTCAATCGCCTCTCGTATTAGACGAGGGAAATATTTATTTTCTCTGGCGATGATCTTTCAATTTTGAAAGTTTATGACGTGGCTGGGTTCTGACCAGGCATGCTCTGCCACTGTGGAATGGCGAAAATCTTTCTCTTCAGTCACCCTTCGGTGTTCCTCTATTCTACATTTCAGGGATCTCAATGTATGGCTGATGGTATAATGTTTGAATGACTGATGCTTTTTGGAAATATGTTATTTTCATGCATTTCCATTGTGAATGGAATGAAGGTATTTTGGCTGTTTAGGTGTTGTACAAATTTGTTCAGTTCTATAGTCACATGGGGCCATATGACGAAGGTGTCATCGATTTTAGTTTCTTATCGTAAAAATCCAGGGCTTTCCATTTCAATGCTTCCTTGTATTTGCAATGACTGGGGATAGGGGAGATCCCATAGCTGCCCCTTTGAATTACTTGTAGAATTTCCCATTCCACGAGAAATAAGAATTCTTTAAGCAAAATTCCACCATTTTGGAATATCCTTAGGAAGCCCTCTTTTCTTTAGCGTCTTAGTAATTTCTATGGCATCTTCAATTGGTATCCTGGTGAACAAGGACACTACATCAAAGCTGACCAGTAAATCTTCTTCTGCAGTCGTGACGTTCTGTATAATTTTAATGAAGTGGGGGAGTTCCTCTCATAGGTGGCAGTTAGGCCTGAGAATGGCTGCAGGCTTTGGGCTAGATACTTTGCTAGCCTATGCATTGGTGAATCAATATTGTCCATAAATATGAATCAACGTGGGAAAAACCTGATTAACTAAACTCAGGTGCTCTAATGAATAGGTACAGCTCAATCAAGTGTTCCACCCTTATTTTTTTATAAGTATGAAATGAAGAGGATTTTAAATAAAAATATGTTTTTGTCAACAGTTGCTTGTTCAGAAATGTTTAAGTTATTATTCCATGGTTGATTAATGGAGAAATCTTGTGTGTTCACCTCACTTTTAGCCACACAGTGAAAATGAACACTTAAGCAAGTGCTACTGTACACAGGAGGTGCATTATTCAAAGTTTCCCAGTGTCTGGGAGCTGTATGAGATGACAAATATACTGGGATTCCTGATGGTGTTTTCATGTCTGGTGAAACTTCATCATCAGCAGCACATCTGTGTGTTTAACATGTTGAGTGCAGATCATGTCCATTGACGTGCTCTGCTGCTAAAGGGATAGCAAGAAAATAAAATTCTGCATTTTGGGGTCTTACACCCCTAAGAAATCTGCAGTCAAAAGTGTTAAAGCTGAATAATGTAGACTTAAGTGCTAAATTCCATTGGGGAAAGCATATTTACCTTTACTGAGACTTGAACGTGGATCATTTAACATTACGCCATATACTGTAGCCATTTAACCTACCATGCTATCTCCTTTAGACTTTTTGAGGGCTTTTAATGAACAAGATGAACAACTTGGCAGACATACAATGTCATGAAGTAGTCCAAAGTCAGTGCTTTGCACCACAGTCTGTGATGTTCATGCTTGATTCTGAATGCAATAAGGTAGCTCTCTCTTTAGAATACTGTTGAGAATGCTTGGACTAGCTGTGGTATTGCCGTTTATGGAGTCACATACAAGCTCAGGTAAAAATATTTGGTCTTTAAATGCTCTGAAACTGGTTTGTAACTGCTTTCAAACTGGACTGAAACTGCCCTGAAAGACTAATATCTGATCTGGAAGTGGCCTGCTACTGATCTGGATTTGAAACATCTTGAGATATCTTTATAATCCAGATTAGTTCAGTTCAGTTACAAACCACATATTAGTAGAGATGGGTAAATTACTGTAATTTTTACTTAAGGTAAATTACCACAGTAAATTACATTAATTTTTTAAATTTAATGTAATTTTCTGGAAATTTTTAATTTTCTGCTATTAGGTAATAATTATTAAGAGGGTTTAATAGGAAAGCCAATTGCAATAGGTTAAAAGGATTTAAAGCATTTTTTTGTTTTATGCATTAGAAATAAAGGTTAAAAACAAACACGGCAGCCCAGATGCAATTCAGCGTTCTTTCTTTGGTGTGAGAAATTGTTGTTCAAACCATTGAAAATGATTGCCTAAAATATTCCATAAGTAACATCTCTCATTTGTCTCATAACAAATGAGTTGGACGTGCAAACATTGGACTTTGAAATGCATTTATGTGCAAAATTCCTTTGAGAAAAATTATTCATCTTGAGTGGGACTAAACCTGGCTCCCACATTGTCACCAGTTAAACTGTTCTGAGTGATGGAGGTTATCAGTGAGGCTAATTGTATGGTTTAACTGATGAGATATAGGGAACTAGGTTTGAGTCGTGGTTAAGGAGATTGATTTTTCTCTTTCAGAAATTTTGCACTTGGGTATGTACACATGCAGGTGATTCCGTTTGGCAATACTGTGGCTAGTCAAGGTATCATCATAATTTATCAATGCCGACTTAGCTAACATTACTCCCACTATCATTTCAAATTGTACTTGAGCATATGACAGTAATGCAATATTTTATGGTATTTACCTAAAAGTAATGGTTGTAAAAATATTGTAGGCACATTTAGTAGTATGCACTTCAGAATCTTCATATCTTATGTTTAATTGAAGTTTACTGAATAATCATGGTTCATGTGTGGCTCACAGGTGAAGGGAAATTCGGAACTGATGAGGAGGTGTTCAACAGGATTTTGACTCATGAGAGCATCCCACAGTTGAGACTAATTTTTGAGGAGTACAAAAACATTTGTGGGAGAACCATTGAGCAATCTTTGAGAGACGAGATGTCCGGAGAGCTCCTTGATGGATTGTTGGCTATTGGTGAGTCAAAAGAGTAGCTGAATTGTACTTTATACCTCTTATACAAATTCTCTTGCCACCAGAGAACTAATCTCTTGTACTTTGGTGTCCTTTTGAAAACTCCTAACATCTGATATTATATTGGCTTGCATTTTTATACATAGGAATACAAAGTTATTCATTTCATTACCTTCAGAATACATTTTAAATACATTCTTTTTACTAATTAGTTTTCATCTGTATGCCTCATTCTTGATAAATTTAACTTCGTAGAGTAAATAAGATTATGAAGATTTTTAAAAAGTTGAAAACTGCCATTTAAAAAAAATAGTGAAAAAAATGTCTCGGCAATCTTAGTGCTTAACCTATAATGCTGGTTGTGAAAATATGGATGATAAATCATTGATATTATTGTCTATTTGCATATTTGATGGCTAAACTCTCTTTTCAGTGGAATGTGTGCAGAGTCCCACATCTTTCTTTGCCAAGCGCTTGTATGATGCAATGTGTGGAGCTGGAACCAAGGACTCAACCCTGATTCGTATTATCATCAGCAGATGCGAGATTGATTTGGGTAACATCAAGAAGGAATTTGAGAAGTTGTATGACAAAACCCTTGAAAGCATGGTGAAGGTAAGAACACACTATATATCTACTATAAGTCATTTTTAACTAGAGTTCTAGATTATGTGAGTGGGGATCAAGTTTGTATGCTAGCTCATGTAACGGTTTCTCATCCCCTGGGTCTGGGTTCAAATGTCACAGCCATGTTGTATAATATTTCATTGGAATCCTTATTCTTCCTTCAATATCATGTGGGATTGTATTAAATGTAACTAAGGGGAGGGTTAAATAAGTAAATAATTGGGTTAAGTAATTTTTTAAAAGAGCAGTCCTGCTTCAGTCGGCTAAAACATTTATACATTGGGTCCTTTGGCTCTTTTCATTGAGAGAATGTCAATTCAGGATTTGTCTGATAAGGCTGTATTTCTTTCGAAAATGCTGGAGAATATATAGTGCCTTGATATGCATTATGCTCTCACTAAAGCCTTGGAAAAAAATGGGTGTATCAAGATGAAATAGAAGATACTCCCATAAAGATTAAACATTGTGCTTTATTCATATTAATGTAATAAATGCAGGATATAATGTCTAATTTTTTTTAAGTTTATCAATTGAAGAGATGATGCACCACTTCAACCTTTTGAACCTAAAAAATTGTCATACCCTTATTTTTACACTAATTCTATTCTTGCAAGTCTAATTTCACTTTTTTCTCTATTCTAGAATGAAACCTCTGGAGATTACAAGCATGCACTTTGTGCCCTGATTGGTGGCCCTTGAACACTTTATACATGAAGAAGCTCAATTGTTAGTGTGCTTCCTCTTTGCTGTGCCTTCAGATTTATTTTTACACAAGCTTTTGTGGTACCTGAGCTATGACAGGAGGCAATTGAAACATCTGTTGTTTTTTTAATTAATTACAAATTTGTTCAGCTTACCAATAGATCTATATTTCCAACAAAAATTTCAATTGAAACAATTTGCTTATTAGCCTCTTTAGGCTTTTATATTCGTTGTTTTTTTTAAATTCTAATAAAGTATGTAATTATTGGTGTAAAAAGTTGTTTTTATTTTATTGTAACAAGATAATGGTCACAGAAGAGATAATTCTAATGTCGCCTAAACCACACAAGTTTTCAAAATTTGATGTTTTTTAGCATACGTATATAAACATATTGTCTCTTTATGAGACTTCATCATTATTTAAGAAGACTTTTAAAACTTCGTAGCAGCTTCAAAAAATGCTTCCGATTGTGACATGATTATACTGGATACTGATGACATTTAAGCAATGGAACACATCAAATGAGCTTGGTTTATCCATTGTCTTTTGTTACTTTCATTGAGTCCTTATGTTAAGTTTGCTGGTCAAGTTAATTCAGTGAGTTGCATGCTGAGAAGAAGAAAGCTTCTACTAATGCTAGGGAGGCCAATAGGTCGGTACCTAATTCAATTTCACCTGATGATTCCTGTTGGGGGAAAGGAAAGGGGAAGGCCACGGTAAAGGGCCGCCGGCACCCAAGCGCGAAGTACAGCAGCCGGGCACACTTGCAAAACCTGGTCATTGTTGACTCAAGGAAAATCAGCCAAACCTATGAAGAAAGTGACTCTTTAGGCCTCTTTGAGCTGGGAACCTTTGATCACTGGAGAAGCAATGCTCTGATCCAGGCACAACCCCATTCGGGGATGGTGGTTGGAACATGCTTACCTTATCTGACTCCAACCCTGCAATCAGCAGCAATCTTTTCTGAAAAGGCAGTGGACGTACCTTTGCACAAGGTTGTATGCTGAGCTGGATCAAATACTGATGAGGAAAACTTACCTTAGAAGTTACCAGGGGAGTTACATCACCTCTGGAAAACCTTCCCCAAGAGTGGCCTCATTGAACGGAAGATCAATTTGTCTCAAAAGATATAATACGTGAAAGAGATGTTTCCCGACCACCTCTGTACAGAGGTGGTCAGGAAACTTCTCACCAATGCATGTATTTTACACATCTTTCATGCACATGAAAATATCCAGTCTCCTCAAGAACTTGGATATGGAGCAAATCAATAAATCTCGGAGAAAAAGGAAGAATATCCTGGTAGGAAGAAGAATCTCATTGGGGTCAAAATATCAGGTCTCAGTAGTGTACCAGGTTCATTGTGAATGTGGAGAAGTTTCAATCAGGGAGTCTGGCTGCACTAGAGAAACTAGACTTTGGGAGCACCAATGGTAACTTAGACTGGGCAAACTGGAAGAGTTAGCCATTAACAAGCATAGTTTTAACTGGAACTTCAAGTTTGTGGGAAAATTCAATACAGAGTTGTCACGCATAGGATATTTGGATCATCTCACCAAAGACACCTTTGAGATAAAACTCCATAAAAGAAACTTAAATGGACTTTCGCTTCCAATCAAGCTATTAATGGAAGTTTATTCTAAAAACTTATCAAGAAAGTTAGGGATATTAACTAATAAGGAGAATATCCACTGAAAAATTAGAGGGCACCACACCTTTTTCTAAGTTGGTTTACTTCCTCAGTGAGGCTTCAGAAGCTCTGTACATGAGGAGTGCTTTGCTCATCAAAACAATGGCTTAGATGAATTAACCTTGGAATGCATGCCAACAATAATTCTTGTGTGTCATTCATCAGGAAAACCTGAGATGTAAATTTGATCACTGGTGTACTGAGACTTGGTGGCAGGCACACACAAGACCCCTGTGGGTTCGTAACAGATTACCTCCATGCTGTGATATGAGGCAGTCTTGACCCTTGGAAATCAGGATTGCCATGGCCTCAAGTAAGGGTGGCCAATTTCAAAATGCCCCTATTACCAAGATTTAAAGTGAGCTTGTTGCTCTCATTTTAATTTCATTAGTTTTATCAGGGAGGATTCTTTAATGGTTTGCAACTTTATTCAGTGTTCAATAAACATGTTCCTATGAATGTATTTAATTTCAATAATTTTTCTTCAAACCCTATGAAATTCACACACAGTTTGTCACTGAATGGAATGAAAAAGTTGGAATGAATGACATCAAAAATTTTGTCAGTGACACTTATTTTATTGGGTATCATATTTTTATGCTTACAGTTATGAAAATGTCACTTGGAAATTTTTTAAGTGAATATAAATACTTCTAATTACATTACCTCTTATAGGTGTGTCAGATTTATCCCAGTTTTTATTTCCGGAAAATATATGTTGCAATGTGTTGTGTGTTGTGCAAGTTCTTTTTCATGTTGTAGTATGGCTACAAAAAAAATGGCTAAGAAAAATGACCCATGTGATTGAGAATGTGTAAAAAAAATTGTTTATTGCCTGAAATAAGTAGTTCATATTTTTCAAACTTTGCCAAAGTTGTCCATGAGCAGAAAAATATTTACAAAGGATATGTGTTGTGGATTGCATGCTGTCACTGCTGAGTTGCTGCACAGCAATTGCTATGTAATGACATCATCATAAGGATAAATTTATGATGTATAATAAAAAAAGTTACTGAACTTCTTCTGCTAAAGGACTTTTTACTTAAATGAGGATTATCAACATATTATTATTCATTTTCTTTGCTGTATTGGGCCATTAAAGCAAGTTAGTTTCTAAGAAGTTATCTTAATCCTTCCTGCTAGAAAGTAGCACTCCCACTCCCTAATATGTAATACTAACATTTGACCTAAAATTGGTGGCTTATATTCAGACGTATGTAGTAATTTTGGCTGTTGTTGAGTCTTTCCTGACCACTTTGGTCAAATGCTATGATGTTGGTAACCCTGAAAACACCATGTGCTCTCCTCTCCCATCCACACCTTAGTTGATCCTTTTTATATTCACTTTCCTCTCAGTTACATCACTCATTATTTGCATATAATTACCTCCAAGTTTTGCCACTGCCTCCTACACCCATATTCAAAGTGCTCATAACTGTTGGATTGGGTGGTGGCCGCAGGCAAGAAATAAAAACTGAAGAAGGAAGAGGGAAGACTGTACCATACTGAATGTCAGAACATGTATTCAAGGAGCTGACGAAATGAGGTATTAAGACTTGAAATTTTGCTTTTTATTTTATTTTTGGTATACTATTTTGCCCAAATATACTCTTTCGACGTTAGATTAATAGATCACATGAGTCATTCATTACTTGAGGAATTTTGATTCCAATTTCCTCAGCTTTAGCTAAAACTAGATAGGTAAAACCCTAGTAGAAACCAGTATGGATAAAATGAACAAAAGATTAAGGTGGCAATGTAGATGGAGGTAACATAAACGTAGTTGTGTAAGCCATTAGATATGCCACAATAATTAAGTTGCATTGCTGAATTTCCGTGATTCTGTCAATATATGGATAATGTTTATGGTAGTTTTATAGGTATGGATATGGTAATAAGGACATAAGATGAAGTATTGAGTGAGCTAATATATACCTATTCTATTTGTTTTAAGGCTGATTCTCTTTAATAGCCAAATGCCCTTCTTGAGAGTTATTTTGATGTGCATGCTTTGTGGCATGGTTCATTTAAAGTATGCTGTGAATGAGCCGCAAAGAATTCTCATGTGTTAACACAAGGGGAATTTCAACCATGGAAGGTTTTAAAAGCATCCGAGCACTTATGAGAACCATATAACTTTGGACTGACGGAAATTTGTGTTTGATATTAAACAAAATAGACAGGTGTGAAGTGCGTCGTTCGAAGCTCCATTAGATGGATATGAAAAAGCTTATTGATAAACAATTGGTTGACGGAGAAGTTACCTCTTAAGTTTTCTGTGGTGATTTTGCAACTAATACACTCTTCATGGGTTTTCAACAACTCATGAACATGATAGCGGGCAAGTATCTCCACCGGAGGCTTTCAAAGGCGTGATTGGTGTATAGCTGCTTGAGTAAAGGAGCTGGATTGGTTCTGGGGTTTATTTAATTTTTATACTTCGGTTTATACGGGTTCAGAAAGGTCTGAACGCTCAGAAGTGAAATAAATAATAATTGACAATGAGCATCACTCAGTTTATTTGCTGCTTTATTCGTAAAAAGTTGTCCCCATTTCATAATTCGTTGTGTGTCACTCTTGAAATCACTTTTGAAAAACCCTCTTTGAAATGCGCTTCATGGTCTTGTTTTGTCAGGCAAAATGGCTGCTGCTATTCTAAGGAGACGTTTACCGGCAATTATAAAAAATAATTTGCACACCTCCACTACAGGCAGCGGCTATGTGGTTCTGTAAGCTCTCTAATTGTTAAAAATGACCTTACTCTTGATTCTGTCAACATTGTCAACTGCCAGTATCGGCTTCAATATTCTGTGTGAAAGTATTGTTTTTCGATGATACGGAATGGATCGGATTAAATCAAGCTGTATAGTTCTTATAGTTTTCTTATGTTGTAAAATAGGATTCCAGAAACGTCTGCAGATTCTCTTGATGCCATTCCTCTATTGAAAGGAGAGAGCCTACTTGATTTAAGTGGTTTATCAACAGAACAATGTGTCGGTGCAATACAAAAACTTACTCTGGAGTACGAAAGTGGAATATGGAAAATCGAAGAAAACCTCGGAAGTAAGTGAATCATTGCAGTGATTGGTTTTACTCTTCCCCGTAATAATCATTCAAAGTATATAAAGCTTTGGCTCAATTGTGTTCAGCGTGGATGTCAATAAAAGAAAGTCAATAGCTCCTTACTTCGGGTTCTCTTTGCGATTATTGGCGTCATTGGACCACTGGCTCAAGATCGTTTAGCTTGGCTAATATTTGAATGTTTGGGTCTTGTAATGGGAGATACTCATCCTAAAAGGTTAAAAGTGATGTCTTATACCTTGGGGAACTTTCTAATGGTCACTCGTTTTGTCTACTCAGTACCTTACAAGGTTAAACATTGATTCGGTGTGATAAGCCTTCCGCCTATACAAATTCTTTAGACCTAGCATCAACCGTGATATTGAAGTTGTAAGATTTTGTGTGGGAAGAATGTTTTGTTTGAATTTATTAATTTCTGTTTTATCAATTCGTCAATTGATTCATATCTATACAATGCAATTCTTATATAATAATCATCCCATCTATCAAAGCCAGATAGTGCTCGCTTAACTTCATGTAGGGTTGGCCCTGAGAAAAGTGCTTGGATAATTTGAGAGTCAACCCTGATCTGTGTTGATTCCATGAGATGATTAGTGAATGGCAGGTATGGGCAGTAATGTGATCTTGTTGCAGCTACTTTTTTTAAGTGGCTGTAGCATGCTGGTTACTTACTCATTGGCACTATAATCCTTGCAGGGCCTTGGCCTCATGGACTATGTTGACCTAGTCCTCCTGTTCTTCTGTATGTGATCTCCATTTCCTTATTCTCACCTTTCTATGACTATCTTTTTATCAACCATCTTATTGAATACTGCTACTCCTATTTCATATTTTTTATTTCTTGAGACATTTTAGAGCATCTGGTTTTTCTTGGTTCAGGCATTGTGTGTTGCTATTTGCTTATCAAATTTCCATTTGTGTATTCTGTTTGTTTGCATGGTTCGTTTGTCACTGTAACCAGTCTGGCTTTCTTTAACTTTGAGCTTCTCAGCATGAAAGGTTTTATGATATGGGGTCATTAGCCCTGTGCTCAACCCCCGACATGAAATACTGAAGCAATTTTCTTTGCCTGGTGAAGTGCACTTAACCTGTCTTGCTTGGCAGACTCTGCTAGGAGCTTAGACTCCCTCCAGCACAGCTCTCAGGTTCACTTAGGCACTCAAGCTCCCTCAACACAATAAGGCGGAGGTACCAGTGAGGGAGTTTAGATTGCTAAATTTTTATTAAAGATGAAGCTGTCAAAGCGGCAGCTACAAAAATGTCTGCAGATCGTAGGGTTTTTAGTAAACATTTTTCTCTCCAACTCTTTGTTATACTTCTTCCCTTGTAATTCCTTTTGTCCATTTCAGCCTAATTATTCCTTTAAATCAACACATGTTCCTTGGTTATAATCTTTTTTCTCTCTGCTGCTAGTACCCAAGCTTCACTTCTTTGTGATACATGCTTGACTGATATCAGTTGATTTAAAAATATATTTGTTGCTGTGGTGTATTATACTTTCTCCGAGTGAAATAATGTGAGAAACCCTTTTGAGATCAGATATTTTTATCTTACTTTCCCTGCTGCCTGGTATTCTCCAGGCAACTCTATTGCACTGGACTATTAAATTGTATTAGAATATTGTTTTCCTGGAATTATTCTTTTCCTCTTAAATAGCATTAATTAAGATACATGGGAGTCTGTTTGAGTAGAATGTTTCTATGCAAAAGTTGTAACAAACTAATATCTCCCCTCATCTTGAAGGTGGAGCTGGAAATTTCCAAGATTATGTTCTGCCCGCTCTGGAGAGCCTGGGACATCCATTGGATTCTATATGGAGTATTGCCAAAGTTCTCTACCTGTGTGGCGGTAGTCCAGAAATACCTACATCTTTGTATGAGAACGCACATCATGCTGCCAGGTCTGCCAAGGCAAAGCGATTTTTCAGTCCCAGGATTCACTCATCAGTTGTGGAGGTTGGTAGCTTTGATTTCCATTGATTGACTCAACACCTGTGTATAGAAGATTTTATTACACCTGACAAGGAGCAGTCATGGAGTTTTCCTGGCTGATATCTTTCACATTCACCAGGATGTTAGTATTAGGTATTATGGTGGGAGCCCCTACATAGTCGGTGGCTACATGCTTGGCTTAGCTTGCTTGAGTAATTCAGAACTGGTGTATTTCAGAATAACCCAGAGAATATTATCATGACGCCTCACTACATCTCTAGGTCTGAAAGAAACGATAAAATAAGAGAAATACATTGCCGAACAGATAGGTACAGAAACCTTGTTCTTTACCTGCACAATAAGCGACTAAATTCACTCCCATGCTACACTTCACCATTTCACCTTCAAAAACCTTATCCCTTACACCTTCACAAGCCTGGTGTCCTAACACCCTCTGCTTCACACCCATGTGGCGGCTGGCTGGGTGGTATGTAGATGTATTGTGCAATTAAACCACATCTTAAGAACAACTATTACACTTTTCCACAGATTTTTAATTACTATTACAATATATTTCGACTCACAGAATTATCATCAGGTACTAGATACAAAGAAAATCGAGACATTGCATTGATATAGTTGAAAGCAGGGGTGGCTATAGGAAACACGAGTACGAAGAGAGGTGGAAGGTTAAGACGGAAAAACCAAGAAGCATTAGAAAAGAAGGAGAAGAGGGGGGACAATGGAACATGGGAGATGAAGGGAGACAGAAAAGGCAATTAAGGGAACAAAATGAGAAAGAATGTAATGTATAGGAGGTATTATTCTAAGATGAATCTGTCCTCAGACAGATTTCACTCGAACTGCTCCCTCCATGCTCGTCTATCCTGTCCTGCCTCCCTCAGCTCTTTGTAACTCCTTCCATTCATAATATCTACATAATACCGTGCAAGCCACCTCAGGGGCATGTGGCAGGGGGTGTCCAGTCACCAGCCATTTAACGGTGTAAGTTTTTTGGAGATGAAATGGTGACATGTATTATAGGAGTGTATTTAGTGGAGCTCATTTTTTATTGTGGTTCCTTATTGTTCGCGGAATGAACAAGTTTTTGTATCTATCTGTTCGGCAGTGTATCTCTATTATTTTATCGCATCTGTCAGACCTAAAAATGTAGTGAGGAGTCATGATAATATTCTCTATGTCGCTCTGAAAAATATCAGTTCTGAATTTCTCAAGCAGCCTAAGCCTAGCGTGTAGCCTCCGAGTCTCTAGGGGCTCCCACCTTAAACCCTCTAAAAGTTGTGAGACACTATATGTATGCTCATAGCAATTTTAAACGAAGCATGCTGCTTTCCTTTGTATTTTATTAATTTTTTTGTTAAATCTATTTGACCAGGGTCCCAAATACGGCATATTTGAGGTGTGGCCTAACCAGAGAGAAGTAGCATCTCTCTTTTACTTTTTCATCCATCAGCATATTATTTCTTCATCTTCCCCTCCCTCTTTCCCTCGATCTTTCCTTCTAATATTATTTTAGCAGGCAATCTTCCCTCAGGACGTGTCCCATCCAGCTTGCCTTCCTCTTTCTTACTGATCTTAAAATATTCCTTTTCTCATTCGTCCTTTCTAGCACTTCCTCATTGCTCACTTTAGCACCCCATTTTAATCTATCCATTCTTCTCCATAGCTACATTTCAAAACCCTCTAGATATTTCTCCTCTTTTCCCCTGGCTCTCCATGTTTCTGATCCATAAAGCACAACACTCTAAAAAAAAAACATTTAGCAAGTCTTTTCCTTAGGCCTATATTGGCTGGAGAAGGTATTAGAGGAGTTATAATAATATTTACTGCCAGGCACGATAGAATTATCTACATTGCTTCTTCAATGTTACAGATATAAGATACATAACCTTCCATTACATTCAGTCGTATTTGGAGTCCTTGGACTCCATACATTCCTGTACACTGTAATGACATTTTTCTTAGTGGTAAGCATTTACTTTACTTAAAAATGTTTGGCTGAAGTGATTGATTTAACGGATGGTGGATAATTATTGTATTGCACAGAGGCAGAGTGATAAGGCATGCAAAAGGAAGAGGAATATAATGGTTGATCAGTGTGAATGCTTTCTTTGTCAGGAGTTACAAAGTTCTGATTTATGTTTCAATTCATATTGAAAATTTGCTGACCTTCCTTCTATCAGCTATGAAGAATTAGTTTCATGCATGTATCCTATTGCTTTTTCCATGAAGAGTGATTTGCTAGTGTATGTCCTAGTTGGTACTTCATTGTTAATTTAACTTTGTGTTTGAATACTATGTGGATCACTAGAAAGGTGCATACTTCTAAATGTTTTTTCTTTCTTTATTTAAAAATAAAAAACCAAAATTCTCCTTGACCTTTTTTGTTGCCCTCCTGAAACTAGAATCATGAGAACTAGAAGTGACCCATCCAACCTTTATTAACCCACACACATAACCACAATATTTCATAAGTCCTTCTTCGTCATGTCTACTACTATATGGAACGCTATGCCTAGTGAATAAAAAAAAATGTCATCATTTGCCATATTTTAAGAATAAATGTTATAATTACCTGTTCCAACAATAAGTTATGTAGATACATTTAAAATGGCAAATTATATATTTTCTTGTTTAAATGTTAAATTATTGCTAAAATATTTTTTGTAACAAATGCTGTTCTTTATCATGTACAAACTTCATTTATGTCACAAAACATTACTCTGTCGCTCTTAGGGGTTTTGTACCCAAAGCATTGAAATAAACTTATTCTATTCTGTTTTTATTTTGTGCAATTAACTTTTCAGGCACTGGAAACTTTGGAGAAGTCTAAAAAATCACAGCTGCAGATGAAAGATCAAGAGTTGAGGAGAATTGTTGGGAAGTTTGTTCTTGAAGGTCGCCTCAATGGTATGGATTTGAAAGAGGAAGACAAACAGCTTAGGTTTACAAAGTTGCGTCATGAGCTGGCTGGAGAAATTGCAAGGTTCAACGCTAAGCTTACAGTAAGTGAATGAAAGATTCTCATCAATCATGTTTTGAGACAAATCACCTAATATTTGTTACTGAAGTATTTTAATTTAAGTAACAGTTGTGTAACACTGTATGTTACACAACTGTTATACGGGGATTAAGGTGGGAGCCCCTAGAGACTCGGAGGCTGCACGCTAGGCTTAGGCTGCTTGAGATATTCAGAATTGGTGTGTTTCAGAGCGACACAGAGGATATTTTCATGATGCCTCACTACATTTTTAGGTCTGACGGAAGCGATAAAATAAGATAATTACTCTGCTGAACAGATAGATACAAAAACTCATTCTTTCCGTGCACAATAAGCGACCACAATAAAAACGAAGCTCCTCTAAATACACTCCCATAGTGTGTGCCACCATTTCACCTCCAAAAATTTTACATCTTTACATGGCTGGTGACCTACCACCCCCTGCCACATGCCCATGTGGCAGCTCGTGGGGTTGTATGTAGATGTAGATTACCTGGTGGTTTTTGATACAGGTATACCCTGCTAGAATCTTTTTCAAATATCTTGTTGACTGAGGACTGAGAGGCAAACCTAAGTTTTTTGGGGGTGAGGGAAGAGGGCACCTGACTTTGCAAAAACCAACCAGAATGCAGTAGGTGGAGCCTACCCTTTCGCAAATTCATTGCTCTCAGACCTCCGTTGTGCACGCCTTGCGAGTCAGTTAGCTATGTTGCCAAACCTCGATTGCATTCGTTTGTTTGGTGTGCTGTGGTGATCTTCCTTTGGTCTAACCTTCTATCTGCTTTTTTCTATTAACCGAATACCTTTTCTTCTTTTCTCCGTCTTCCCACAATCTTTCCTTCACATAAGTAGAATTATTTCTGGCAAATATATTTTCCTTAACATTCAACAGGCATATTTTTTGATTTAACATCTATTTTAGTTGTTCCTGATTGATTTGAGACCAAATAGCATACATTTCAATCATATTTCAGTCAAAGAAAATGGCAAAAACTAGCAAAAAGCCTCTTCGTTCAATTGCGGCAGTATTCAGAAATTAACTAAATTCTAGAGCTGTGGGAATGCTTCGAAATTGATTCGAATTGACTCGAATCAGGCTTAATTCAATTCGAATCGCCTGCAAATCTGGATGCTTCAAAACCAAATGATTAGAAATATTCGAATCTGATGAGATTCGTCTTCGAGTCGTTGTATGCATTCAATCATGGCGCTCATTCCAAAGGTGCTGCGCTGTCTGTTTAGACGATATTTTCCACTTGCGAAATGAAAATTTAAACGACCACATATTATTCTGTGCTATTCTTTGTGCCACTATAGATATATAAACTAATGTAAGGCCCTGAAATACTGTGAAAATCTTTATTACTTTAACTGTGCATAAGCTTTTGCATTTTATTTAGATTCAAATTCAATTCCCAAGCAAATGTTTTTAGGGTGATTAGATTTGCTATTAAAATTAAAAAAACAATTCGTTTTGATTTGATTCGAAATATCTTTTGGGAGATTCGATTCGTTTCAATTTGAAATGAAAATCCCTGATTCGCACAGCAATACTAAATTCCTTTGTTTTTGGACTCGTTTTAATGGGTTTGAATCACTGAAAAAGAGTTTGACATTTGTTTGTTAGAATAATTTAACATATATGAGTTAAGACTTGTTTTCATAAGTCCTACTTCTGGGTCACTGACGAAACAGTCATGCATGATCCTTTCTGTGACCCTTGAGACTGGTCTAGATATGGAAAGAAAGGGAGGAGAAGGGGTAAATCCATTTGACCATGGTGCCATACGAGACTACTGCCCTTCCCAGTGGGCCATGTGGTGACTTGAGGAATGTTACAAAGAGGTGGCCTTTCATTTCCATTTGCATACAAAGTCATGAGAGAAAACATGGCAATATCCACCTCTCTCTTTCTCCACCCTACCTCCCTGGTGCCGAAGACCCCTCCTCCTGCTGCGATGCATCTTGAACAGTTCCGAGCTCGTACGGAGGGCCAGTGGCAAAGATATTTGAAAAGGACAATAGAGATGTGTCCCAAAAAATTGTCGTGATAAATGCAATTGTTTTGTGCAAGTATGTTAAAGTCGTTAGAAAGTATGTAAATAGTAAGGGCATGTATGAGAAATATTAGGAATGGATCATGCTTGTCATTGCTGGTATATTACATAAAATGTCCTGAAGCTCATTAGCTGTGATGTGGGCGTGGCGTGTCTACCATCTTTATTAACCCTGCTTTTTCCTTTGCACATATGGACTGACGTGCTAATTTTGAAAATTTACCATGTTATCCTGCGATAACTGTGTAATAGCAGTTTACTCAGTTAGGGGCTTGGAACAGTTGCTTCCAAAGCTACATGTGTGAATATCCTTCATTTAGGGAGGGAATATAAAGGTTTAAAGAATTGAAATTGTTATGAAAATGTAAAAACTTTGGATATTGTGCTAACATCCTACCTTTCTACAGTACATACTCAGATCTATAAGAAAAGGTATTTGGAGCTTATGTATTCCTCAGAAATCATGTTAAAATGGGAAAATTTGGTCGTGCTATGCAAATACATACATTTGCAATTGGTATATTGTGTGATGGTGGAAATTGTGTTATAACATTAAGCATATTATGCTTGGTATACTTTTACTAGTAAAATTAGTGTGTTAGTTCTTAGTTGTTGTAAAATGCATAGCCAAGTATTCATGCTTTAAATGACTTGTAACATGTTGATGAGATGAGATGTCTCCATTTGTTTCAACATTGTGGTAGCAGGTTTCTTTGAATCAAGTACAGAAAGGTAACTTTACCAGTTTATGTTATATTTCTTTAGCTTGCGTTTGTGATACATACAAGTGGAATCACTAAGTAATAGTTTAAAAATGTCTGACAAAATGTTCAGTCTGGTTGCTTGCCTAAAATGACTCATTATGTATTTGTGAGTTTAGCTGTCCATATGAACTTGGTCTATGCTGAGTACAGCCTTTCCTTATTGGAAAATTAAGGGGGGTGAGCTAAGCATTAATCTATTCCTTTATCTATTCTTTTCAGGCATCAACTAATTTGTTTACTCACACAATCACTGATCCCAATTTGGTCAGAGATTTTCCATATGACCTTTTGGAAGAAATGGCATTGGACAGGTAAGTCTAATTGGACAGTTATGTTCATCTTCATGAAAGCCTTTTGGATGTTACAGTAATGGCTTGAAAAACGTTGTGTTTCTGGAAAAATTAGCCCCTCACCCTTACTTATGATTTTTATATGGTGCTAAAAATTTGAAGCTGCTCAGATTTCTAAATGGCTTATGAACAAAATTAATTATGAACTCATCTTTGGCTCAAATATCCTTCACTTACAATGATGCCAATTGGTTGCAATAGGCCTCTTCATTTTCTACATAGCATTAACTACTGTGGATGGACAGAATCTTCTCAGATGATGAAAGCAATAGATCAGTCATTCAATTGATCTTGGGTAACATAATCATACTTTTTGGAAAAGAAATTTTTTTTATATTCTACAATGTTTTTCATCTCTTTCTGTTATTTTTTCTGGTCTCTCCCTTTTGTGAAATTCAAGCAAAATCAAAGCTTGTGAGAAAAAGGAGACTTGACTACTGTGGTTAATGTTGTTGTCACTCTCATTCTTCTGCTGTTATTTATTTATTTGAAGAAAATAGTCCACGTACATTAAAATTGCCAATTTAAAGTGTACTTGCAGCAAAAACAAAAAGACTTACTCATATAAACGACAAAAAAACTTAACTTAGATGATCTGGTGCTGGCATTCAAGTTCGTTACTGTCTAGGTTTGCGGTTTATGTAAGGTAAGATGTGTTGAGGCCAAGTCGATGAAGTTTTTTGATGATTGAGAAAAGGGAGAGATATCAGTAGGAAGTGAATTTATCAGGGAGGAGAGATGGAAGAAGAGCGCATGTTTAATTAGTGATAATCTTGGAGTTGTGATGTGGAGTAATGAGTTAGCTGTGGTAGGATGCAAATGCGCTCCAATGAGGTAAGTTCAGGACTGTCAATGCAAGAATTAGGGGTATTGCAAATGAGTTTTAACCCATTTCCGCTCACCGTAGCAATATGGCTACACCCTGACGTGCCGAGTGAAGGACGCTCTGTAGGAGGAGCCGCGAACTTTATTGCAATTAACTTTTCAACTGTGTGTTGTTCAAGGTCACGACCATGAAAATAATTTGCTTGCGTACTTTAGATGACCGTATGTGTAAAATGCCAAAAGTTCATCAAACTCACAAATAAGAATTTTTCTGGTATGGAGGCTTCCACGGTGATTAGTTGAGTTCAGTTTATTTGGGTTTTTCTCCAGTTGATTCATATTTTACGGACAACAGTTTTGCTAACGTTACAGCTAGCTCACTTGAACAATATGAATCAGCGCGGGAACTGAGCTCAAGAATTTTGCGGGGCGGAAATGGGTTGATGTCAGATTTCAGTCTGTGATGGGAGAGACTACAAATGGAGAGGGAAGTTAGTATGTTGTCTGCGGATGCATTGCAGAAATTTGGAATTCTTTATTTCACTATTTTAACGAAGAAGGTTGTGACACCGTTAAGGGTGGCAAGGTGGCGGTATGCTCAAGAAGGAATACTGCTGAGAGAAGTTCAAGATTATGATATCTGAACTTGTATCTTTTAAGATTGTTTTGGGAACATTCATTACTTTTGAAGCTTGCATTGGCAATGAACACCTTTCATTTAAACCATTTCAAAAGCTTTCAGATGAAATACTCTCAGTTGTCAAGACTTTGTCTATTTAGTTTTAACATGCATTTCTGTATGTTCTTCATCTTAATTTTTTCTCGAATAGTGGAAATTATAATGAAGGCTTGAATAAACATATCCATAATACTAATTGAGGCATGACTGTTATAAATAAAAAAATATTCTTTGAGTACTCTATTATATGAAGCCTGTATCCCATGTGTTCTAAGCGAGTCAGTGGTGTAAGAAATGAAGAATGGAAAAAATCTTGCCAAACTTAAACAGCTTGAAAGAGTAACTAAAAAATAATCATTTGATTAGATTTTAAGACTTTTAGGAGATACATATATATATTATTACAAAAATGTTATGAGATAAATATATTGTGAGCATTTCCAGTTTAACAACAATGCGAAACATATCAGCTGACTACGTTAAAAAGGAGAAACATAAAATGATTGAAGTAAGTCTGGGGTGTGAACTGCAAGATGATAATATGAATGTATTTATCCAAGATTAATTATGTGATTTATATTTGATCAAACAAAAATCATCCTTTCCACAGGAATTTTAATTTGACTATGCATTTCAGATCTGAGTCATCTTTAGGTACAAGGCTCAGATCTTGTATTATGCAATTTTACTTATAGAATCATTGTGTGTGAGTTTACGCAGTTAGTAGAATTTAAAATCCTATGGAAAACTGCAAAAGGTGTTGTTATAATGTTCTCCAGTCCAGTGTGGAACTTAACTCCACAGTGAATTTCCTTGTAATAAATCCATCATCGAGTGTTACTTGACATTTTAGCTTGTATTATAAATTATTCCTCTATGCTCAGTATTATCGTGTAAATGGATGTCATAAAGTACACAGTATGTTATTGAAAAATGCAGTGCCCTAAAAACGACCAACAGAATGGAAAATTGGAATTTAGGGGGTTGTGGGACTGACGTCGGTAATCCGATGGTAAGATAATTGAACATCTAATAATCGGGACTCTACTGTATTTGTTCAGTTATTGTATTATGGTCACTCTGATTTATCAATGTAGATCTCAACCCAGCCGCGGCCCATGGATGGTTACTCTAGTTGGTGGAGTGGCTCCACGGTTTATGGAGCATTGCCCAAATGCAAGTCTACGATGGAATGTGTGGCAGGCATCTGTTAGGAGGGCCTCTGCCCATGGTCCTAACCCTGGGAGTGGTGGGTCAGTGCTTGACACCTTCAGAGGGAAGAAGACTGCAGCTGAAGAGGACCTTAGCAACAGCACGCACATAGAGAAAATCAGAGATCTCAGGTATGGAACTTAATCTGGGTATGACAATGGAAGTGAAAGAAATACATTTTGTTTTGACCCAGAGTGAAACAGAGGAAATGCCCATATTTTTTCCTGTCCCAAAATTATTTGAGATAATGTTTTTCATTCACCCCATCTAATGTTATTTAACTCTTTTCAAGTTTGCTATGGTATTACTCTACAACTTCAATTTTAAAAATTGACTTCAACTTCTACTCTATTAAAAAATTCCTTTGACTCTTCCGATACAGGAAAGAGTTGGCCAACATTCTGGGATATGAAAATGCTGCTATAATGTCTATGGAGACCAAAATGGCAAGAAGTGTTGAATGTGTTCGTTCCATGATTGCCAGTTTACTTCTTCAGGGTAAGAAGCTCCAATTACTTCTGGGTGTTTCAGTCTGATGATGTTTATAATTTGATTTTTTTCTGATATTGGGATTAAAGGTAGTTATACAAGGCCATGGCCTATGTAGCCAGCCATTCAGTGGGCTGGTGCTGAATTGGGGTGGTCAATGACCTGCCTTCTTCATTTCCCTTCAGTTTTCTCATTTCTCCAGCCGCCAAACATGGAACTGCTGGAAATATTAATAAAATCTTTATTATTCAATATACGATCTTGATCAAAAGATGTGCACACTTGCCTGATTATCAGGAGTATGATGAACACACATTGATTCATTACTATGAACCCCAGTGATGCGAAGAGAAAACTTGGTATTTTTTTCTAAAGGTACCTTAAGATATAATATTAGTAAAATATTTTGTCGCATTAAAATGGTGCAAAACTATAAAAGACATCGTCGAGAAAACATGTATAATAGAAAAATAGATAATGGTTGTACATTACATTGAAACAGGTGATATTGCAAACTAAAAATTTAAAGAATAATACATAAGTTAGAAATTGAAATGGAAAAACAATATGACAGTAAAGTGCACATTAACAAGTTATCATTTAAAAATTCTTCCACGGAAGTTTGGTTTACAGAGTAATATCTTCTTAAACTTTATTTTGAAAATATTTATTGACATTATGCCTGTAATGTTATTAGGTAGCTTATTGTACATAATTGAGATGAAAATTTAATGATAATATTTACAATGCATATACAATGCGTAAATAACTTTACATACATATATAAGTGTGTGGTAATGTAAATGTTATCATTAAATTTTCTGCAAACATTACATAACATAGAATATATTCAGATGGCTGTGTAATATTTTCATACCAATAAAAATGGTGTGCCTGGGGTTCGAAGAAAAACACCCTTTATAGCTTGAACTGCCTGTTTTTGAATGAAGAAAATTTTTCTGGATAGTCTTAAACCACCCCAAAAGATTATGGCAAATGAAATAGAGACTGTAGTTTACCAAAGTATAAAAGTTTTAGCACTTTGTTTGATACTATTAGACTCCTTCAGATTAAACTAGATAAGGTCATTGCAATGAAACTAGTTGTACTGTAGAAAGTAAACTGTGATGCCAATACCAAGAGTTCTCTTTGCATCATGATAAACTTCCACGAAGCCATACCTGACTCCCTATTCACTGAGCCGTGCTGGAACACCGAGTTTATAAACCTAGTTCTTAAATTTTATTTTATCCTGTGAATGGTCATTTGTGGAACAGATGCCCCAAAATGTGAGGGTTGAGGAAGGGCTCTGTATTAGATTACTCATGAGCTGCGGCTCTCCCAACAGCTGGCTGGCTGTCTGTGCCATGGCCATGCTTTACTACCTTTAACATATATTTGTTTTTTGATTTACATTCTTGGTTAATGATATACAAAGGAAATTGTGTTGTCTACTTTAATTCCAACTCGTGTTTAAACTGACTAGCGGTTATCATTAGGTACGAGTTGGAATTAAAGTAGACAGTACAATATCCTTTGTGTACCATTTACAATGCTGTTCTACAATATCTCATCTAACAAAGTGGACTCTATACTTGGTTAATTTTCTTTCACCTCTTTGTCTTAATTTGGTATATCCGCACCAAAGCTAACTGAATTACTGTTTGATTTAGGTTAAGAATATTTGTGATGTCTTTTTGCATTTTGTGAAAGAACTTAATTATCTTCTATGCAGCTAAACCTGCACAAGAGAAAGAGCTCGCCAGCTTACATGAATTTGCGAAAGAACGGGGCCATCCACCTTCAGCACCATTGGATATCTGGGATATACCGTACTGGAGAAGGAAACGGATCCGGTCATCTCTTGGAGGATTGGAGGTCTGTATGGTCTGAATCAACACATGCCAGCAATAATTGGATATTAGCTTAAGATGCCACCTTTGATGGCAATTAAGCCCGTGTTTTTATTTTACACTCAAATAAAGGTTCGCTTTCTATTCCCTTTTCAATACTTCTTCGCTTTTGAATAACCTGATTGCAAGTTGCCTAATTGAAACAGTTACCCAATTTACATCATCCGTTATCAGAATTCAGCAAGAATTTTTGAGCTATACCACAAACAATCTTTTCCTAGTAGCTTTTATTAGGGAAGGGCAGATCCAGGTTTTTTTTTGGATCCAAATCCGGATCCTTCATTTCAGATCCTGGATCTCAGTTCTTATTTTCGGATCCTTGGATGTATTCAAGGGTATATTCAATTCACAAATGATAATAGAATTTAAGACTTGGAGACTTTATTGAAAATAAAAAAACATCAAGTTTAAAAATGTAAAACTTAAATATCAAAATAAAGGCAATGTCGATGCCAAAATAATACTAATCCTTGATTGTTGTCACGTTGATGCAATGACTGTTGTCATACCACATCTTGAGATTTGATTCTTGAGAATAATGAGATGGATAATAAAGGGTGAATTTGATATACATTCAGCAAAAGCCGGTTGTCGAATGAAGTACATCAACAGCATTCTATTTGTTTGGCAGAAAGCCGCCGATAGCCGACGACAGCCAGCACTTCAATCTCTTAAAACTCTCTGATGCATATCTGATTTACTGTAGTATTTGGATCCGATATCAGTATCTCATCCCATGTAAAGATCTGCAGATCTTTGGATAAATTCAGTTGTTCGGTATCCACTTTTCCAAACTTCATACCCCACATAACAACAATCACAGGCTGTTAATTGGTGTTTACATAACAACTTACACAACACAACAACTGCTTAGAATGGGTGTAAAAAATAACTATTTATATGGAGTTTGAACATTAAGTGCCCTTCCAGCACACAATAGAGGTGATCTCCATTGGTCTACTGGTAGCTCTGGCGCTTGAGCGTAACAGTAGTTTCTTCAATTTTTTGAGCAGGGACTTGAACGTATTGCTACTTTGGTTTCATTGTCTTTACCTCTCGATACACATGCTCCAGTGTAATTGCACTACCACTCTGCCACCCATTCTTTGGCCATCTCACTCTTGCTCGACTTCCATTTCTAAAATCAGGTGTCGCTAGATGTCAGTCACCTGCAACTTTGTACGTGGAGTTGCGAAAATCGTCCACCCTATGGCTCAAAACTAACACATCTATAAAAATGTACTACAGTAAGACCTCGGTATGCGTCATTTTGATTTACATCTGATTCGATTTTACATCCGTGCTGACAAGGGTCATCGGAAAATGTTTCCCTGTTTTATGCTAACAAAATAGACCGTTTATGCTTATGCTTTTTTTTTATAACTGAGACAATAATCCTACGTGAAATAGCTATTTTTTCCTGGATAAAGGCAAAATACGAATTTTGAAATGTCTTAATTTATCGCAGGATTGCAGTGGTCACTATATCTGGATCCATTTGATGGTTTTTCAATGTACGTCACTCTTCTTCAACATGCATCTCCGACGTTAATTGAGGACTTACAGTATAAACATTGACCTATTGGCTTAATTTCTAGTCTGTGCACAAACAATGTCCATATACTATTATGCGGATGTATTAGAAATAGCATGTGGTCATTATTGACCCCTTTTCATGTTTATATGTTGCTTCATTTCCTAATTTTGAGGGATTCTTGTGAAGTCTATTGCTCTTTTTTTAGGGTTTGTTCAAGTAATTCATGAATTTTGCCATTGATTGTCATTGAGTCATTTGATGATGATTGTCTTTAATGTGTCCCTGGAAAAGTTGTTTGATACGTACTGTTAATAGCTTATTGGTAGGAATATTGTTACATTTAAGACATAATCAAAGATGTTTTGATGTTTTGCTTCTCAATTCTCATATGACACCCTCACACAGGCTTTGACTATAAATGGTGGTATATGGTCATATCTTACT
Organism: Ceriagrion tenellum; assembly: GCA_963169105.1. Taxonomy (NCBI): domain Eukaryota; kingdom Metazoa; phylum Arthropoda; class Insecta; order Odonata; family Coenagrionidae; genus Ceriagrion; species Ceriagrion tenellum. The sequence goes on from OY720644.1 coordinate 61,593,064, forward strand.
GTTAATGATGATAAAATTGAGATGTTGCATGTGGTAGGTATCATGTACTTATTCAAGACAATTAATACTATATGTTAAGTTAAGCTGGTGGCTCATTCTGCTTCAATTCAAACATCCAGTTGCCATATAATGATAATGAAATTGAAATAAATGTAGTCTCATTCTATTGGTTCTTGACAATTATGCAGGCATGACCTTGACTGAGAGTATTGAGTACATGATGAAAAAATTGGGGCCAATGGTAACTGGTGGGCATTTTAAGTACCCAGAGTGCAACTGATTAACCCAATATCCTGGGAGGCTGATGATGAAGATTATGTTCGGGGAATGAGGTGGCATCATAAGTATGCTTAAGTCTCGAGGCATTCAGTCTGTATGTAATGCGCCAAATACATCTGATGAAAATGGCATCCAAATTAACAAAATTCCAGAAAAAAATACATATAGGAAATTACAGTAGGAAAGCGCTGCACAGAGAGTTTCACACTAGCAAGCGGCAACAAGTAAAAGGGAACCCAGAAGGGAAAGTGTTCAAGTTACCTGATTTACAATACATTTTCCAAATATTCAGACACACTGTAATAGCATTTTTTTTTAGAAAGAAGTAGTTTGAAATTCTATTTAAAAACCGAAAGTGTGGTGAGGAGTATTGTATTTTCATGTAGCATTTTGGTCTTCTACTGACGTAGCAATGAATTGGTATTCTTGCCAACTGTGAAATTAATAAATTTAAATTGATTTATAAAAACCCACCCAGTTACACCGAACAGCTACAGTGTCTATGTCAGAAAGTATGAAGTTCAGAAAAATATTTTGAAAAGTGTATGAAATGTGAATATCCAAGATACAATTACATATCTTGTAACTCATGCTTGAGTGTGTTTTATTTGGAGTTTATTTATCCACAGGAAGATGGCTTGCGAGCATATTTTCCTTTGGAGAATGTACTGAATGGTCTCTTCAAACTGTGTAGTCAGCTATTCTCACTTCAAGTTGAGCCTTTACCTTTGCCCATGAAAGGAGCTTCAGCATGGCATCCAGATGTTAGACTTTATGCGGTCAATGACTCCTCATCAGGAGAGACCCTTGGAGCTTTCTACCTAGATCCATATGTGAGGTAAGATATCTAGAATACTTATTACCCATTCTTGGCTATCAGTCTGGGACTTTTTGAATTGACAAGTTTTCATAAAATCTGACTTAAATCTGCCAGATGGATTTTCATTCATCCACCCAATCATGCCTTTCTGAAGGGATAATGTTGAGCCTGCCTATACCCTGAATGCTCACTCTGCATGAATGAAGTTTTGGGGGATCGGGTTGGTGTGATGGCTAGAGTACTCGTCTACCACACGGGCGGCCAGGGTTCAAATCCCTGCAGAGGCGTATGTTTTTCAGAGGAACCCTGATCCCTACTTGAGTGTCTTGTGGAGGACACTTCAAGTGGAGTACTCCATCTGTTGGATGAGACGTTAAGCCGTGGTCTCCTTGGCGCCTTTTGTTAAGAGTAGGCTAATGCTGACGCCAGGTTTCTATCCTTCCTTCCTCCCTCCCATACCTATCCCCTATGGCGCAAATGACCTTAGCTGTCGGTCGCCTCCCCCAAATATCCTATCCATTCGGGTTGGTGTGGTGGCTAGAGTACTCGCATACCACGCGAGCGGCCAGGGTTCAACTCCCAGCAAAGGAGGGTGTTTTTCAGTGGAATCCTGATCCCTACTTGAGTGTCTTGTGAAGGGCACTTCTAGTACAGTACTCTGTCTTTCGGATGAGACGTTAAACTGTGGACCTCTTGGGACCTTTTGTTAAGAGCAGGCTAATGCCGACGCTGGGTTTCTATCCACCCTTCCTCCCTTACCTGTCCCCTATGGCGCAAATGACCTTAGTTGTCAGTTGCCTCCCTAAATATCCAATCCATCCATGAAGTTTTGGCCACCATGAGTAAGATCTTTTTATTAAACTTAAGCCACTGACATTTTTCTTCCTCTTGACAAGTGAATGGGACTTGTTAATCCAACATTCTTGGTAGATAAAAGTAAATTGTAGTTTAATGGGATACTGTCATGTGTAAATGTGTTATTTTTCATGGATTTGGGGCATAACTCATGAAAAGTAATTTGGTTTGCCCTTAATGAAGATAATGGAACTAAAATTGGCCAATAAAGATTCCAAATATTTATTTCTATTGTAAAAACATCAAAAAACAAAAACCAGAAGGGATACTGTTTAAAACATCTAGAAAAATTTTATGAAATGTAGATGTGTCTGACTTCAGCTTTTCTTCAGTTTCTCTTGGCTCTTTTTTAAACATTAATTTTTACAAATGTTAGTGTTAACTTCATAGATTAGATGCCTCTAAGCTTTGCAGCACTTACTACTTAAAAATTCATAGTTTTCATAGTGATCTCTTGGAGATTGTTCTCTAATTTCAACATATTTAAGAATGTATTTTTTTGTGTATTCAAGATTCTTCTTCCTCTTTGAGATTTTCCTCTAATTGCAACATATTTAAGAATGTTTTTTTCTAGTGTATTTTAATTTCACATACTTATTTTTGAGTAATTTGTATATCAAATAACATTTTGAGAGTGTTTTGCCCTGCCCTGGTAGAAATATGTGAGTGGAAATTTCTTCCATCTTCTTCCATATATCTTCATCGTATATTAAGCTGGGGTGAAAATCATAATTAATTAACTAAGCACGGCAAATGCTGTTTTAGAATCCAACTTGATGGGTTGTGGCTTCTAAGAAATCCACTTTTCCTTGCATTGCCATTATTGATGGACTGCTAGGGGTTAGCAGGTATGTTTGTATCTTTAAAATCTTTTTATTAAAAAGATTATCTTTATCCATGAGAATTGGGTAGCCCAAGTTGAGTGGTGGTCTGCACAATGGCATGAATGTGAAATAAAAGTGAATCAACTTGGTTCAGTGGTGAAAAATTTCTGTTGATTGATTGTTTTCAAATGCTATGGTTGTATTTATTCTAAGGTTTGACTGAATTAATGATATTGGCTGTAACTTGGTGGAATTCCTTCATAATGAAATGATGAATTACCTAGTTTTCCCCAAAAGAGTCATTACATACTTACGACCTGGGTTTCATTGCTTTGCAATATTATCAGGTACAGACATAATAAAACACATTGCTTAAATAGTCAAAAATGAGAGGGGGGAAGGTAGTCTTCACTCGACGGATACCAGATGATGTCGCGCAGCAATGCAACCCTGGTCGTAAGTACGTGATAATGAAATTGGACTCCTTATCTGATTTGAAGATGTGGCCAGCAATGGTCACTAAACGTCATCTTCAAGATAAAGCAATGCAGCAAAACCCAAAAGCAATAGAATTACCCATACATAATAAATCTTTTGTGGAAAACTAAGTAATTCATTTCATTAATTAACATTGACTTTTTTTTAGAAAGAAGGCTGAATTCACTTACATTCCTCAACGTGTGGGGTCTTAGTTGATATTAAATTTAAAATACATTCTTATTCCACTAGTGAATTGTGTCTTTTGATGATGTTGGTCTACATGTGATGATGTATTACTCAATATGTACATTATTTTATTTTAGGCCTGGCTCTAAAATTAGAAGCAGTGAAGTACCTGGTTGGATGCTTGGAATACGCAGTCGAACCGCTGATAATATACCATTGGCAGCTCTAATATTCAACTTCCCCATGCAATCAGACAAGAGACCCTGCCTTCTCTCTCCTCGGGAGGTTCATTCATTGTTCCACAAGGTTAGGTTAGATATTGAAACTGTATTGGTTTGAGTTTTGTAGAATGATATTATTTCCAAGCACACTTTGGGTACAACAGCCTCTAAAATCAAGAGTGTTTATTTATCCCTTGGGGAATTGCATATTAAATTGTAACACCCGAAAATATCTTTCTAATATTTTAATTCTGATATTACTTGATGGTAGCCCTTCATTCTTTCCTTTCTCCCCCTAACTCCTGTGTACTCTTAAATCTGGGATATAGCCAGGGTCTCATTACAATTGTTTGGGGGTACGTATTGAATATTAGCTGGGAACGGGAGAAAGTTAAGGGAAAGATGTTTTGACAGGCTGGAGCAAATTGGGAGTATTACAGCATTATAAGACTACAAATGCTATCTATGTATAAGTTTAATTTTGAAAGATTTCTGCTGTGAAAAATTCTGAAAGAGTATAATACCTACTGGTTATTTGTTGAAAAATTACAATTACATTAATTAGGGATGGGCAGATCCAGGTTTTTTTTCGGATCCAAATCCGGATCCGAATCCGGATCCGGATCCTTCATTTCGGATCTCGGATCTCAGTTCTTATTTTCGGATCCTTGGATGTATTCAAGGATATATACAATTCACAAATGATAATAGAATTTAAGCCTCGGAGACTTTATTGAAAATAAACAACATCAAGTTTAAAAATGTTACACTTAAATATTAAAATAAAGACAATGTTGATGCCACAATAATACTAATCCTTGATTGTTGTCACGTTTATGCAATGACTGTTGTCATACCACATCTTGAGATTTGATTCTTGAGAATAATGAGATGGATAATAAAGGGTGAATTTGATATACATTCAACAAATGCACGTTGTCGAATGAAGTACATCAACAGCATTCTATTTGTTCGGCAGAAAGCCACCGATAGCCGACGACATCCGGCACTTCAATCGCTTAAAACTCCCTGATGCATATCTGATTCACTGTAGTATTTGGATCCGATATCAGTATCTCATCCCATGTAAAGATCTGCAGATCTTTGGATCCGCAGATCCGATCCGACCATCCCTAACGTTAATATAAGTTGTTTTAAATTAATGCAAAATTCTACGGAGGAAAAATCATTTTCCTTGACCGGGGCTCAAACCCAGATCCTCCATTGCTTCAGTCAATTAAGCTACTGTGGCCTTCTAGCTAGTGATTATGGGTTTGAGTCTTGGTCAAGACAAATGACGGTTCCTTTGCATAATTATGCACTTAAGTGCACTAGTGGGTGTCTTTCTAAAGATAATACTATGACTGACCCCAGTATTCGAAATATATTATCAGTGAAATCATCATATTCATTTTTTTAAATGTAAGTATGACTTTATAGCACTGTGTGACTTAAATTTACACTAAAGTCACACTTTTCCATGGCATAAGTAGCCCATTATGACACTGTGCTGATGATACCTTCATTATTGCATGAGACTATACTTTAGTCACGCTCGAGAAATTGATTACTGTTTAATACCATTTGCATAATTCATTTATATCACAGTTGAGTGCATAGAGCATATTTCATTTCTGCATCTGAATTAAACTGAATCTTAACGAACTTGATTTATAGTCAGTTTCTAAAACTGATTCTACTATCATCTCATCCTTTGACTCATTTCTTATATTCTGACCACACAATTTTATTATTAATTTTAGAATAACTAAATATTAACTTATAAGAACCATCATCTATGTTAGCCTTATAATTATATAACTGTAAGTGTATCCGCCGCGATGATTTTGGGTTCAGGGTGAAATGAATCAGGGAGCAAGGCGGGAGCTCGGTTGACACAGACTTTATTCCACCTTCTGCCTCTACACAGCACCAAGGTCCCCACGAGACTCCTCAAGGCGCGCTACTCCTACACCCTCGCTCAAGTGCTGACGCCATTCATCTTACCCATTATTGTGACAATCTTAATACTCTTCTCTTTCTCAGTCCTCAATGGGAGACGAGATAGTGCACGACCTAATTTTCTTCTCTCTTCCTCTTTGGGAATGGGAGACGAGATAGTGCACAATCTGAATGGCTCCTCTCTTCCTCTGTCCATGAAAGTGCATGTGCAAGTGCATCGTTCCCACGCCCAGATGGTCTCTCGTGCCTTCCGTATGGTACTAACAGTACTCTTGCATAACACAAGAGAGTAATCTGAACTTACATTCGTTATATCTTGTATGCATAAACCAGTATCTGAATTTTTAAAAACTGGTATGATCCAGTTGTAACGCCCCCAACTCTCAAGGGGGCGTCGGCGATAATTTGGCAGGATTTCAGGAAGAAACTTAGAATTACTCTAAAGGCCGTTTTACACGTGTAATTGCACGAGCTACTGTATGTGCAATCGTGAATTTCAAAATGCACCTTGTAAAGCGGCAAAATTCAAGAACGAATGCATGAATGTGAGACGTCAGAATAGCCCCTGCTCTAATTCGGTGGTCGCATTCTTGCAATTTGTATTAATAGCACCCCATCTAGCGGTCGCAGAATTAACGACATCAAGTTCACGGGAATTTGACTGACGAAAAGGTTCGATAACCTGAGCGATGGGTGTTTACAGTAGGGAGTGTGAAGAAGTCATCTCTCATCTTTGTGTGGGAGGATATTTGCAGTTACTTATATTGTTATTTATTTAGATAGATATTTTATAGCTCGTTAAATTGTTCCTCTGTCATCTGCATAAAATTGCGGTAGCCATTCCTGTCTTCTACAGCCGGCTCCTGTTGGACCATATTAAGAATGCCCATTCCCTCCTCTCTCTTACGGATCCACTCCTGCATCCAAAGTGCTCTTCTGGCTATTCTCCTACAGTTACGGCTTTCAATGAGCTCTGTGGCCCCGATCATAATTCCCACTACTGATAGCTCTGCAGCAATCAATGCAGCCTCCTCCTGATCCATTATTTTTCTCACAGATAGAGAGTGACTATATGTCAATATCACAGAATCCCACAATCACCACAACCTTATTTTTCACTGAATGTCAACAACGTCGCGTACAGAATATAGTATCTCTCCTGTTTGAACAAAACACTCGCTCTTAGCGTACTTATCAGACGACTGGAATTCACGAATGAATGCATGCTTACGACCACCGTGTAAAGCAGTCATGCATTCGTTTTCGCAATAATTATTGCACGGCAGATTGCGGAATTAATGCAGTGTTGAGTTGTGCAATTTCATGCCCCGTGTAAAACGGCCTTAAGTAATGCTCTTTATTGCGTTCACATAATCTAGAAGCCTGCTCCCGACTGCCGCATAATCACGGTGTCGCTTCCCAGCGGCCCCCTCCGCATACCCCCTCTGCCCCTCCTCCCCCATCCTTGGGTTCTTTCCTCTCGGCCGTATCGTCCACCGCTGCATTTTCCCACGGAAGGTGGGAGGACAGGAAGGGGGAAAGGTGCGTATATGACCCGTCGACGGCATCTCTGGATGAATGCCATGACTTGGAAAAAGGGGGGGGGAAGTGGAAGGAGAGAGAGGTGTAGGTATCCGATCTGCTTACTCGCTCTGTACTCTTGACTGCTGACCCGCTCGGTGGCTCGAGGTGGGGTGGGTGGTCGGTGGGTGGGGAGAGGGTATAGGAGAGGCGGGGGGAGGAAGTTGATTTGGCATTTGGGGTATTTACACAGTGATATTAATCGTAAAATTTCATTAGATTTAAATAAAGTTTTGACCACGGAATTCCTTGTACTTGAAACATTTTTATTTGATTCATGTGATTGGACCCATTGATTTGGACTTGATCAAATGTAGGCGAAGTTGACCCTGGGTATAGTTGTACTAGATCAAATGTAGGTGAAGTTGACACTTTATCTTCTACCACATCATAAGCAGCATTTGTAAGTTTGGCTTGTTTATTGAAAACTATTCCGGAACTTGTTGGAAGATTGTCTTACAATAGATAGCTCAAATTCTCCCATCTATAGTGAGGAAATCTTTGAGCACAAAAACAAATTGATATCTCATATTCTCCTATTTATAGATTAGTACCAAAAGAGCTCTTTAAAACAACCTGAAAATGAAAAGTAAACAACAATAACTATGTGGAGCTGTGTGAAAATTTTGATTTACTATACTCTCTCATTACATTCTTGCACCGAAGAGGATGGCGAATTTAAGTCACACGAGCTAGAATGTGGTGTACGATACTCGTGGCTCTATTTTACACAATGTGATGTCTTAATGCTGTGTAATAATGAGCCTCATAAGTTACTACTATTGCAATATCGTCGGCCCCAGTGGTGGTGGGGTAAAGCCCTCGCCTGCTAATCAGAGGGTCGCAGGTTCAAGTCCCGCCTGGGTAGAATATTTTCTGCCCAGGACATGGGTGTTTATGTCTCGTCCATTGTCACTGTTATTTACCCAATATAAATTGGCCCATTGGGCTGTATTCGGGATAATGAAGTTAAATAAAATTTAAAAAAAATGTACTATCTCTTGTGGTTCATTTTTTTCAACAATAAATTCAAAATTTCTTGAAGTATATTGACCCTCCTGGCCTTGGCCTTAGCCTGATAGTTCTTCTGTTTCATCCCCATTTTTTGTGGTAAAATGTCAGTCCTCAAGTTTTCCATGCGAGATCTTACCCTCTCTCTATACTCTTCTACCATGCTCATTGCAAGTTCATTGTATCTCAGAGATAGGTCTGCCTTTCTGCATCTTCTCTTCCTTAGTGTGTGTGGTATGGTTTGCTCTTCTTGTGCTCCTTTATATACTTTTTAAAAACTTTTATGCATGCATTATATCATTAACATCAATCTTATGCTCAAGTTTTCGAAAGCATAAAATCCGGTGGCCTTCAACCAGATTGCTCAATTTGATCATAGTTCAGAATATCATCTCTTCTTTCCAATATAAACGCAGTGAAACGCTGGCCACTCTTTGGCCAGTAATCAGCCTCTCTCATGTACCATGGGAACCTTGATGGTCCTTTAAAAATAACAGCCTAACACATCCTTAAAGGTTATGCAACTTGTGCGAACATACATGCACCAAACGTTGCATAACCGTTTAGGAAATTTGTTTTTGTTTCATCCGTCTCTCGGGAAGTGCCTTGCCAGCTTTCTATTTCTTGGTACAAATCTTCACAGATGAAGTATATTTCATGTTGATTGCGCTCCTTTTTTGGGGTAAAGTTTATGAAATTGACTGATGAAAAATTGATTGACAGACAGACATCAAAGTACCAAACAAGATCCCAATACACTTTTATTGACTCCAAAGTGCATTTTAAGATGGTCCTGCTCAGAAGAGCGCTAAGTTTAAAGCTTTCTATTTATCGATCTGGTATTTCATTGTCTTCAGTGATGCCCATTGCTATACTTTAGCTGCAGACTGCGCAGAAGTCGCAAGCTGAAGTTACACTGTGGATATTCATTCGTTTCTAGGATTCTAAAATGAATCAGTTTTATACATTTGCCATTTTTGAAAGACAATTATTCCATTTTATCTCTATATATTGTTGACTTCAATGGTTCTTTATTATATTTTTCTTCTAAAATCTGTCCTGAAAAATAATGTCTATGTTATGGGCCAGTCCATACTAGGAGCCAGGAAATACAGTCATGCCCTATTTAGTTCACAATAATTGAGCATTTGATCTATTTTATGATCAAGATTTATGATCAAATGCAGAAGTCAATGCTAATCATATCGTAGTTAGCAGGAAAGTGGGATTATTTTATCCTGTAGAAAGGATTTTGTCTCTAATTGTCACATAATGAATGGGTCAAAATTAAGAGTATTCTAGCGTGCATTGTATTGGACACTGTACTACCCTTTGCGACTCACCTTTGAGGTGGCTTGCAGGATATTCTGTAGATCCTGCACAGATTACATACTTGAAATGTATTATTACAATTTTTTTGTCTTGAATGCTGATATTTGTTTTTATTCAATATGATTTTTCTTGCGATTTTGATATACGAGGCTGAATTTGTAGTAAAACATGGGTAAATATGTTTAAGTACTTAAGAAAACTGTTTGATTAAATATCTTCATTTAATCATTTTTTTATTTTTTTCGTATTTAGTTTGGTCATGTATTGCAACACCTTCTTTGTCGTGCTAAGAACAGTGAGGTCTTTGGCTTGAACAATGTTGAATGGGATGCAGTGGATGTTTGCAGTAACTTCATGAGTTTGTGGTAAGTATATCTGTGATCTATCATTGAAAAGAAGGATTACTTGAGTGGAAAACCTATTCCAGGGGCAACTTAGAGGTAAAAGAGAATTTAAATAGAGTTGAATCTATAGTGGGATGTTCAATTTTGGATTTGAATCTCACTTCATATCACAGGTTTTAGGTTACATGTGAAGTAAGGTCTCTCCTATGTTCTCCAGAGTAGAGGTTGAATATCTAACTCGATTGAACTCTTCAGAGACCTTCATTCACCAGATAAACCAGGATTTTTTGGTAATATGTAACTTCATTGTTGCTGAACTGAAGCCAGGACTTATTCTTATGTTGCATTTGTAGAACCCGGTAAATGTGCTTCGATGTTGAATTCAGTTCTTTGTAGCTTCCTGCACTCTTGTTTAGTGGCCTGTCATCATTCACCTGACTTACAAAGGTTAATGAAAGACCTGGTGCTTTCCCAGTGTATAATCTGGATGAAAATTCTTGGGTTTTTTGTAATAATATGATAGTTGAATTATTGAGTCATTTAGCATTTTAATTGTTAAAATGGGGATTCTTTTACATATCCAAGCATGAAAACAAAATAAATAATCCCAACAATGAGAAATAGCAAAGGAGATGGCCAGGATAAATAAGACAAGAGAAAGTGGAGAGTGGGTTTTTTTTTGGGTGTGAAGTGCGAAATATTCTGGCGGACATTAATCTAGTGTTACTTTGTGAAATATTCTGGTGGACATTAAGCGAGTGTTACTGGTTTGTCATGGGTAGTTGAACAAGTTTCTCATGGGTAGTTTCTTAGGGATATGATGCTGATGGAAGGAATTAGCTCCATCTACTTAAAGCTATAAAAAAATAACTAAGTAACTTCAAATGTAATTTTCAACTGAACCAGGCATAATATAGTGGAAGTTCATCATAAATTATTATATCAAACATAATTAAATCTTTAAACTGCAAATATTTATTCTATTCAAATTCAAGAAGCTCAAACATCACAAACATTTTTGGGTAACTTTTAATGAGCTTAGCTGAACATATTGGCAGTCATGTACTAAATTAGTTGTCAGAGTTACTCTTTAACAAATACTATATATATGATAATTCAGGGTAAAAACAATTTAAAGTGTAAGTAGTAATTCTTTAAAATCTTCCTCTCGCCATTTCTGTGAATATGTGCTCTAGGATGTTGTCATGTATATTATTTTACTTGAGTATGAGTTAAGTATCTCACAGATTTCAAGAATTTTTCAGTGAAATTAGATTACTGATCTGTTTAGTTGTCATAGATTGTAACTTCTTGGAATTGGCAGTTTTCAGAATTCAGTTAACCAGCTCCACGTCACCAAAATTTTACTACCAGTAGTCTTTCGGGAAAATCTAACCTTTATGCTATAGATGTGGTTTTTCATTGATTTCAGTAGAGGAAAAAATCTCCTATAAATCAGGAAATATGGCACTTGTAGTCATTTTCTATGCATGGTCCATGTGACCTCATCAGCATTGTTGATATAGTAGCAAACCTTTTGATCCCAATTATTTTCTATTTCCTTAGCATTGAGGTTGGCATAATTTGTACAAGTAATTGTTTTTTCTGACCCTTAAAATACACTTTTATTGACTCCAAAGTGCATTTTAGGATGGTCCTGCTCAGTAGAGCACCAAGTTTAAAGCTTTCTATTCATCGATCTGGTATTTCATTGTCTTCAGTGATGCCCATTGCTATACTTTAGCTGCAGACTGTGCGGAAGTCGAAAGCTGAAGTTAAACTGTGGATATTCATTCGTTTCTAGGATTCTAAAATGAATCAGTTTTATACATTTGCCATTTTTGAAAGACAATTATTCCATTTTATCTCTATATATTGTTGACTTCAATGGTTCTTTATTATATTTTTCTTCTAAAATCTGTCCTGAAAAATATTGTCTGTTATGGGCCAGTCTATTCTAGGAGCCAGGAAATACAGTCATGCCCTGTATTGTACACAGTAATTGAACATTTGATCTATTTTATGATCAAATTGAATGAACATGTGCATACACTTATTTCAAATTTTAACTGTTGCATTTTATTCCCCATAGGTTGACGGATGTAAAAATACTGAAAGATGTGAGCGGACATCATCAAACTGGTGAGCCAATTAGTGAAGAAATTGCTAAAATCTTGGCCACAGAGCGGCAGCAATTGGCTGGGTATGATCTCTGTAAGGAATTGTACATGAGTGATTTGGATTTGGAGCTACATTCAACGTAAGTTTGGAGCGGTGACTTGGCAAAATCATTTATCTTTAAAGAGCTTCGTATTTTTTATGCTGTATAACCCTTGTGCATGATTACATTCTCCCAATTTGAACATGTGCGAGTGCTTGTTATTAGTTGGCAATCATAGGGTTTAGAGGATGTGGAAAACTTTGGCCTTCATTCTTATCCTGTTTTTAATCCACATTTGGAGAAGGATGGAAAGGGTGAGCTGTGTGGCGAGGAAGACAAATGATGAGATATTTGATATCTTCATCTGCATACCACCCTGCGAGCCACTGTATGGGTGGGTGGTAGAGGGTGTTAGGACACCAGCCGTTTAAAGATGTAAGGGATATGATTTTTGTGAGGTGAAATGGTGACGTATCTTATGGGAGTGTATTTAGTGGAGCTCAGTTTTTATTGTGGTTGCTTATTGTGCACGGAAAGAACGAGGCATTCTTCCTATCTGTTCGGCAGTATATCTCTTATATTTAATCGCTTCTGTCAGACTTAGAGATGTAGTGAGGCGTCATGGTAATATTATCTGTGTCGCTCTGAAACACACCAGTTCAGAATGGATATGGTTTCAGAGGGGAGGAAGCTGGTGGCAAGGGTTCAAAGAAGGCAGAAGAGATGGATGGAGGATGTTTTGAAAGGAGAGAGATTGTTGAAGATGGTATTATAGGAGGGAACGTTAGGGATGTGTGGAAGATGATAGGAATTCTGGACAAAATAAGGAGGAGACAACATGAGGAATGCAAGAGGGATCCAATGGTGGGTCATCTGTTCGGGGGAAAATGGAACTTTGTACCAGAAATATCATTGTAGAAGTTAGGATAAGATATTAATGATATCAATATAATTTATTTGTCTAGAGATTTGTGTTATCTTTACAAATATAGGATATGTTAAATGAGGACCCCAGAAGTCAAGGGGTCAAAGTAACAAAACCATTGTTTAGAGAAAACTTAAGTCAAAGTTGAAAATGTTTGGTACAACCCACTAAGTAGTTAAGAGGCATTACCCTAGATAGCAGCACCTGTCAAGGAAATCACTTGGATCCCTTTACCACCTAAAAGATGAATATTTTCACATCCCATTCCTGTATCTAACTTATTTTTTTCAAAAATGTCACTTAGACCCCTTGACTTCTGGGGTCCACAAATAGAATATTGCTTAGCTGAAATACAAAAAAGGTATAGAATAAACATGATTAAGGAAAACCGTACAGTGGTTTACAAAAAGGTTCAGTGATACATTCAGAGTATAATGCAGTTTATAGTGCAGCAACATTAGCAATTTTTCTTGAAGGCTATTGCTTTTGCTTCATACTTAATATCTGGTGGTGGCTTATTAAATATCATTAAGCCCATCAATTTAGGTCCATGGGCAGTATTAGAAGTCCATACATACGTATGGTGGAGATCTCTACTTGCCCTTGTTTGATATCCATGGTACTAGTCATTGGTTGTATATTGAGACATATTATTTTAGTAAACATACTTGCAGCATTGATATAAGCACATGGAATAGTCATTAAACATAATTTTTCATAAAGTTGGCGGCAAGAAGCATCACAAGGAGCAAAGCATATTAGACGTATATTAAACTTTTGGATTTTGAAAATTACATGTGCATGAGGAGTGGAGCCCCAAAACAATGTATTATAAATAATCTGGGAATAAAATTCACTATAATTAGTAGATAATAACTTTGTGGTGTTAACAGTATGCCTAATGCTCCTTATGAGGAAACAGATTGAATTATGCTTTTTGTGAAGGGCACAAATGTGATCTTCCCTTGATAGGCTTTTTTTTTACTTAACTCTGTCTAAGATCTGTCTGAAAACGTACTAATCATCTGGTAGAATGCTCTGATGAAAAACCCATGATTAATCTCTGTGTTTTTTGTACAAATTTTGAAGCATGATGTAAGTAATGGAGTTAGTGATCACATTTGTAAATTTTTTGTCATGAGTGATGAATAAATTTGATTTTATTCCTTTCACAGGGATGAATTTTGGTTGGACATTATGCGTCGACTGTGGCCCACCTACTTCTCTCTCCCACTAGACAGACAGGATAGCCATGTCTGCTCATTTAGAACTGCATTTGAGTCTGGGAGTAGTGGTGGAAATTACTTTTCTCGACCATGGTCTCTTATGGTTGCTGCAGACATATTTGATGCTTTCACGGAAGAGTTGAACAGTGCACCAAAAGATGTCACAAAGACAGACACTGCTGGAAAAATTGGTTTCAGGTAATTTCAATCTTAGATTTAATGAAAGGGCTATCTCATAGTTTCAAATCAAGGCATTGGTTATCACTTCAAGATTTGTCTGTAGATCTCTCAGTATTCCATTTGTTAGGATTTTCATAGTTTGATTACAGCATGGGAGCTAAATCATCAATTTCTTGTCATCCTCCTGTGGAATGTTGTGGTTTCTACAAGGATGAGTTCCACAATTGCCTGAGTCTACACTGGGAAAGAGAAAGAAATTGAGTAATCTGGTGCTCTCGATGCAACTTGAGGGAGCCTTCATGGTTTTAAATTTCTTTTCTCCTCCGAGTTACATGAAATTTTCTTCCATAAATAAAGTTAGCATCAAAATGAAACTTTGATCATTTATTCAACCAAAATTACTTAGAACTAACACTTTTTGAATACTTGTTTGACGTACAGTTCTTATAATTCTTCCACACTAGCCATGAGTTAATCGCACTGCCATATTTTGAGGCATTTATGATCATAGAATAGTAGATAAATACATCCATAGCAATAAAGTTTTTTCAATGTCAACTTTCTACATCTGAGTGAAATAGATAGCCTGTAATGAATGGAAAATAAGTGGGGATAAAGTATTCATATAATTGTATATGCAAAAATACAATTGTGTTAGTATAATTATGTGGCAGTAATACACAGCTAAGTATAAAATTTTGTCAAGAAAATTTTAGCTTAAAATTAAATGAAGTAAAATTCTATTTTTAAAGATTACTTAAAAAAGATTAATAATCATGGAATTTATTTTCGAGAAATTAGTCTGGTCATATCCAAGATCAATTTCAATTTTGTAGAATTCATCTGAGCTACAAGTGAAATTAATTAGTAATATTTAAGTCATTGTCTTCGAGTGTCCCTTGCATGTAAAGCTATTGCAACTCATACATTCTGGCCGTATTTAGTGGAAGTTTGTACTGACTTGAAGTAAGATTTTGGTACTTTTCTGCAGTTATTTTGAGTAACTATGAGTTTCAATGTGTTATAACATCATTATCAGGTAATGCTTGTCACAGAATTATAATAATGTATTACTGTATGGTAATGGTACTATGATATCATTACTTGATATTGCTCAAAATGCATTGTTACTCAAAATAAATCTGTGGAAAGGTACAAAAGTCTTACTTTAATTAATAAAGCTGTCACATTTGAAGTGCTTTGTCCCTTTGGACAAATACCAATACCCTGGAATTCTATGCTTACTAGGTGTGGTAATATGTTACATTGAGAAAGAAATTTGAGTGAGGATAATTCTTTTACCTATGTAGCAATTGTGTGAAAAGTAATTGTATGTAGAAATTGTATGAGTTCAAATGCCTTGGTTTGAATAATGGTTTCTTCTTTCATGATTTTGTATTCTTATCCAATATGCATACCACCCTAAAGTGGGAATGCTCACAGTTAATGTCCTAAGAATGGGTTCCATCAATTTAACGAGATTTAAATCACCCGAAAAAAATGCAAAAAGGACTTTCACATTTTTGCTGTCATGAGAGTAATTGAAAACTCACAATGACATGAGTGTACATGTTTTGGAGAACTGTGACCTCACCCCAGTGCTTAAGCTATATATAGCTTAATGGTTTAATTATAGAGCTTGGAAAGCCTTACTAAAGAAGTCACCAATGTATGTTCATTCCCATGATTCAATTAATGATATAAAATATACTTTTTTGCCTTATTTTATGCTCCCAGATGATTGTCTTGGAACACATTTTATTGAACAAATTTGGTTGTTTTTTATGTAACTTTTGGGTCCCTGGAAGTCCAAGTTTCATATTCTTTAGCATTATTGGCTGTCTTGTGTATTTCAGGTTCCGTTCAACGTTTCTCTCTCTTGGTGGAGCCTGCCATCCTGGCGAGATATTCCGGCAGTTCCGTGGCAGGGATCCCTCCCCAAGTGCATTGTTGTGCTCGCTAGGGCTCAAGACCAAGAAACAGCATTGAAAGTCCAATGGGAAAAATTGGTTTTCATAGATATCCTAGCATTTCTACAGTGTTGCGTCCCTGTGATGATATGCCCTTGAATCTTGTGTGTGAGAAAAGATATGGTCGCATATGCTGAGGCATGTGATTAC
Source organism: Ceriagrion tenellum (assembly GCA_963169105.1). Lineage (NCBI taxonomy): Eukaryota > Metazoa > Arthropoda > Insecta > Odonata > Coenagrionidae > Ceriagrion > Ceriagrion tenellum. The sequence goes on from OY720644.1 coordinate 61,609,571, forward strand.
TGTACATTGAGTGAAATGGTAAAGTATGTGAATAAATGATTTCCCTTCTAAGAAGGGTTTAGGAAAACATCCTGGATGCTATTTTTCCCAGGGCTTCTAGTATTTTTGCAATGGTCGCCTATCACTGTTAGTTTGTTCAATGATAGGATGTTTTTTCTGAGTACAGGCTCATTCTTAATATCTTGCTTTCATAACTTAAGTTTTTGTTGATTTTCAGCCTGTTGAACATGTGTCATATTTACTTGCTTTAAACTCTGCAGTTTTACTTTTAACTTTGATTAATTTTAAGAAATTTGAGTAATTGGTTTTATTATTTGGGGTAAAGATGTGTCTTGATTACAAAATTCAAATAGCGTCTACTGAAGGCAATAGTATGAAAGGTACTTTTTTTATAAGTCTACAGGCCCGCAAGCTTAATGAATATTAAAGAGATTTTCACATATGATTCATTAACTGATATTAACACAATTATATATTTGAGTCTTGTTTGGTATAATTTTCAATTTGACTAGATACCTTCCCGCTGAAGGCAAGTTTTCCCCATTGTATGCATAAGTCTATTGTAATAAGTTTTTAAGCTTCTCCATCAAGTGTGACAGTATCACAGTTTTACAATTGAGAGTAGAATTTAAACTTTTCTATTTTGATTCTCCATCACTCTGTCTTTTTTTAGCTAATATTATTCTGAAAAACTGTTATTTAATTCTTCATAGTCCTCATAGTATCTCATAGAAATGTTTTGAGGAGAGATGATACAGAGGACTACATAGCAATGAGCTTTCTTCTCTGGCCAAAATAATCTCCCCAATCTCCACAAATTAGATGTTCTTTGCCTTAAAAATTGACTGTTCCTATCATTAATTATAGTTTTGTGATTGTTTTCAAACTTTTCTAGTGGAGGTGTGTATCTTAGAATCTATTTGCTGCTGCCTCTATGTGGCAGCCCCAAATTAACCATGAAACCCTAGATATTGGTCTGAGAATACTCATTTAAGCATTCAAGGATATACTCCACGTATATTTGTCTGTTTATATTTACTTTTTGTTCAACATATGAAGAAACTGAGATGAATGGGATGGTGTAAGGGTACTGTTAAACTTAAAAGCAAACAGAGTCTTTATGCAAAAAATTAGATAAAAATATTTTGTACTAAAAATATGAAGGCAGTCGATAGTACTGTCTCAAAAAATTCCCAAACCAAAAAAGATGCTTGTTAAATATGCAAGAGATATTGACATATTTGAGTTAGGTATAACATACTGAGTACATATGTTGACTTGGTACCAATATCCCTTATAATATAATTGTCAATGAAAGGCATTTACCTGCTGGTATTTGATATATTGATTGATCAATCACCCAATTAACATCTTCTCAAGGTATGCATTCATTCAATTCAACCTTTCTAATTAGCTGTAAAAGTTAAGATTTTGGTGACACAACAATGTTCTAATGCTTATATGTTTGTATAGAGAAAGACTGATTTAACCATTTGTACTGTTGGCATTTTTGTTGGTATATTACATCATTTTATTATTTGTAACGATAGCCTTATTGATTTAAAATTGGTTTTAGGTGTGACTGTTATCACTTTTCATTTTTTTCCCAAAAAATAGCTAATTTTTCAGTTTTCCAAGAGGATAATTCTTGATTACTGTTATTTTCCGCTCATAGGTCGGATTTTTTTCCGCAAAAATTTGTCAAAAAAGTAGGGTGCGTATTATAATTGGTTACAAACTTATCACATTTGTATTTGGGCCGTGGCTCACATTTGAAGAAATCAAAAGGTACTTATAGGTATTCGATGTTACAATTTTTAATGAAAAAAACAATGCAATGAATTAATTTAATGTATTTATTTAAATGAAAATTTACATGCAGTCTCTCTTGTCTTGAACACTGTTAGCACTGAATCCTTCATTTCAAAATCACTATCCTCGCTTGATTCGAACAGTTCGTGTGAAACACTGACATCATGCTCGCTGGCAGCATATATTGCATCGCCAAGGACATCATATTTGTCCTCCTCATCATATACTATGCATTCTTCATCCCAATGCAAATTATTGTTAGACCCATCCATTGCATTCGTGAGGCAGCATTTTTTTAAAACCGCAATTAATTACAGATGAATCGATGGCATCCCAGGACTCTTTAATCCATGGACTAATTAACGCTGACTCTGGTTTCATTGGCCTTTCTGAAGTTATCAAAGAATGTGGCCCAGAATAAAGCCACTCATTCCACTTTTTACACATCTGTCTTAAACGGACTGTTGCAAATGACATCCATTACCTGCAACTGGCTTGTCATCCCTCCAGGAATAATGACGATATCTGTGCCATTCTCGAACAATATATTCTTGATGCATGGCATTCGATGGAATCTAATGCATCTAGAACCAATAGAAGAAGTTTACTAACCGCACCACTCATTTCGCAGCCAATCTTTGGTAGAAAATCCATCCATCCAACCTTTTTATTTGTGTGTATGAGCATATTCTGCAGCCATACAACATTCTTAGAGTTTTTCTTTTAATTATTACACAGAAATGTGACATCTTCATATTGTTGAGTAACGTATCTTCTGCTAGTAGATCGGGTGGAATCCAACACGAACGCTCATAAAGTGAGGCAGTGTAGCAATTTTATCATTTAGGGACAGTGTAGCATTTTTATCATTTGTTGACAAATATTTCCATAGACACGCACGGGCGTTTAGGATTGGAAGAACCTACTATAAATAATTCATCACATTATGAAACCGAAGGGGTATGCAAAACCAAGGGGATAAGTCATCCATAGGCAGCATAGTCGCTTGTGCAGTGATCTTTCGGGCACTGAACGACTAGGCGGACAATGGTGGATTGTCGTTCTCTAAAAGTGGACTGTGTATTATACATGGTAATAAGTAAATTCTTACATTGCGCTCGCCATAAAGTCCTATAGTGGGTGCATATTATAATTGGAAAATTACGGTAGCTTTTGCAGGATAATGGTGTTATTTAATTATGAGTGATTTGTAATTATTGAGTGAGTTTACATTTGAAAATTATTTCAGTAGTATCAAAGGTGGCAGTCTTGTGTGTCTGCAGTTTTAAGTGGCTGGGCAATGAGTGAGATTGGCTATTTTATTTGCCTTACATTGGGGAGAAACTTTTCCTTGTAAATCCTTGGACTTTGTATGTGGATACTCAAAACGCAGCTCAGAACACTGATGTATGTACTTTCCATCGTTGGACTGTTTCACTAATATCTCGAAACCACCACGTATCCCTAAGTTGGTAAATGCCAGTGTTTTTCATATTATTATTTTCCAGGATAGATATAATTCAAATTTAACCTTTTGAGTGCCACCAATGTTTTGGTGGGTACTCCCAGAAGTGCCATGGGTATTTTGATATATTTGTAGGCCTTTATTCATAATATTAATTTTTGTTTATTTTTTATTATTTTTACATGATATCTTCTGTATTGGAAAGTGGATACTTTTTTCCTAATTATTATGAAAAAAATATGCCATTTTTTGTAATGACACATTGTTTTAACAGGTCTTCTGATATTCGATGATATATCGTCGTTGGCACTCCTGGCACATTCTGCAAATGACGATATATCATCGCATGGCACTCACAGGGTTAAGCAGTGGTCTTTGATGTATGAATCATTATTATGAGGAAAAGCTTCATCACATCCATGAAGCATATTCTCTCTCTCCCCTTCCATGCTTACCCTACATTCTCTCCTTAGTCATGGCCTTCAGCATCCCATGTGGAGATGGGCCATTCTGAACCTAATTTTAGAAAATTACAGTGGTATTTTACGTGGTTTACCGCAGCTCCCGAAAATTACTATAATTTTTAGTAATATTCTCTGTCTTCTCAGATATTTTTCATACCAATATTTTACAAACATTTTTTTAAAAGTCAAGTCTGTGTACATTTAATACAATCTTAATTATTAAAAGAGGTACGTCCAGCTCATTTGTGGAATATTTTTACTTAGGGAATATTTGTGACTGGATATAATTTTCAGTGATTTGAATGAAAATTTCTCGTGCCAAAAAAAGGGCGCCGAATTGTGCGTGGGCTGCCGTGTTTGTTTTTGAATTTTCTTCATTTTTAATGCATTTATGTATCAATAGCAATGGTTTAACTGCTGTTAACCCCTTGCTATTGCAAATTGTCTTTTATATTAAATCCTCCATTAGCAATTAATTGCAGAAAATAAAAAATTGCTGGAAAATTATGGTAATTTTCAAAAATCACCATAATTTACTATGATAATTTACCTCAAATGAAAATTATAGTAATTTACCCATCTCTAATCCCATGGCCTCACATTACGCATTACAAGCACCCTTTCTACATCCTCATCCACCACATGCATGGAGATGTAAAATAAATCATCTCTACATAGCATCACTCTAGTGCCGGCCCAATTCATGGGCTAGTCATGAGCTGGCGGCCACAAGCGTGGCCAGTCTGCAACTTACTAAAGAATGTGAAAAGGGATGGAGAAAGTGTGAAAATCTAAAAATGCCGTAGACTTGTTAATTTAGGCCTTAGCGTGGTTCAGACCGACCCCCAGTGTGTGGTGTGTACGGTTAATGAGGAGTAGCTTTTTGGCATCGCTAAAGTACCACACTATTCTAAAGTATTACCTGAAGCAATATTTTTCTTTGATGTGGTTGAATTTCACCTGGAAAATTGAATACCTTGCAATTTATTTTCCTCTTTGTTTTTTTTTGTTATGGCAAAAGATGGAAAATGCTGACATTGAATATTTGGGGACTAATTCTGGAAGTACAAACAATGACAATTTACTGATATGATATAATCACTGCAATACCAGGACAAGACTTAAGGTCATAAGGAAAAATGTTGTTCACAGACAAAAATTTGAACTCTCCCTCATTGATATCAAGCCGTGTAAACTGGCAGTTTTTGTTAGGAAATATATCGTAGTACATAACCATACTACTTAACCATTTAATTATAAGTTCAGCATAACATTAGGGGCAGATTAAGGTTGTTGTGTGGGGGTTATTGCTACTTTCTAGAGGTCTGGGGAGTTGGTGTATCGTATGACCATCATTTATCCTATTTTATCAGATATTATCCCCTTCCCCACCCCTCATCATCCTGTCACTGCATGATGAATGTTTTACATGACTCTTCGTTCTTCATCACATTAAATGTACCAGTATAATTCACGAGAAAAGCATTTTCTTTCTTAAGGAGATCACGATTCCATTGAAGCAATCTGCACAACTCCCTAGCCTCAATCCCAGCTCCCGGAAATGGAGACTTGATACTCTCAACACCTCCCCAACGCCTAAAAGAATAATTACTCACCAAGCAGTTGTTGTTTAGAAGATATAAAAAAAATATTCTCGAATTTTGGAAAAAATGCCATGGTTGCCGATTGCATCAATTCCTCCACGAATGCAAAATTTTGTGGAATGGATTGTAAAGTATGTTAACTGAATAATGAGGTCCGCTTTTTCGTATTCCATATTTCATTTTATTCACTGAATAATGAGCTTCTTAATTTGCCGCCCATTACTTCGCCAGTATAGTTCCTGGAAAATGGGGCGAGGCTCCATTTAAATGCACGAATAAATTATTTAAGGTTGTACAATGCCGTAAGCGGCTGGCGGTTTCCTCTGAAATTACTATGAGTGCTTTCGAATCACGTATCTGAGCTAAAGTATTCCAATCTGTTTATTGCGGAGCGTGTTCCAAACACATTTTCGACGTCATTAGCTCCGAGCAAATTCAAGCACGCATCCAGCGTGGAACGCGAAATTTTGTGATTTCCAGGAAATATTTGGCAGTAGATACCGGAATACCTCAGTGTCCTACGTAGAACACTGGTTCGTAGTGTCGTACGCGAAGAGTACTTGAAAAGAAAAATAAATTCAGAGTTTTATTTTCCTCAAAATTTATTTATGGAGACTAGGTTAAAAGGAGAGGATGGGAACATCATTGGTGGGTGGTTCTTCGTCTTCAGGTCAAAAATTTTTTTAGTGAATTATTTTTTGGGACACCACCGTAATTTCTGTTATTTTCTTCGAAAATAAAGTATACTTAATACATATTGACGAAATTTGCATAGGGGAAGACGTACAGCATCGCTCTTTTAATTTTGAAATTTCGTCATTCATTGTGTCGTTGTTTTTCGGCTTTTCTTGGCGGTTACGGAACAATCTGCCTTTTCTGATCACTGCTCTTTTAGCGCCAACGACTTTTTTTGCATTATATATTTTTCATTTGCTGGGTAACTTTTTTTTGGCTTCTCGGATTGTGAATTGAAAGAACTTCGAATAAACAACTTGGCGTTCCGCAAAATCATCTGCTCATTGGTTCAACTAATTTCGGTGCAAGGTTGCATCAATGTATACATTGGGTTTACGAAGGGTTTGAATACTGCAGCAGGTTAGACGTTTTAAGACTACTTTGGGTTTTTATCGCGTGGTAGTGTGCAAACAGATGAAAAAAATCACGTGCTCAGCATTATTCACGTGAAAAATGGAATAAGGAGGCAAAGCCCGTTTTCCAAGATGAATACTTATATATTGGAAATAAAAAATCGCTAACTTGGTAAAAAATAAAACCTTAACCATCGCAGCAGAACTCGATAGTGGGAAGATAAGGAAAACAAGTAACATAAGGACGGCATGGTGTTTAAGTTGGCCTTATCATCATTCTCATTTCTTTACTAAAACCTGTACATAATCACTAGTCAAATCAAAACTTTTGTGAGGAATTTGAATCACATTCCATAATTTTGTGAACATTTCTGAACTGATCGTTCCAACCGTTGACTTGAGTAAACGCACGTGTTTTCCCATTCGCCTCGATGTGTACCAATCTACGCGAATACTGTCGGATAAAATTAATAATTGTCCGAGTTAAAATATCCCCCGGGTAGTAAATGTGACGTTAATCTTACTAATTGATTTAAAAAATATTTATATTCGAAAGAATGGATGCTGCTATGAAGCGTCATATTGCTAAACAAATTCAAGGCATAAGCATCCCGTTGCTTCGCATTTGAAGTAAGACTCAGAAGTTTCACGGCAATAAATATACTGTTTCATTTAATATTCCCCAGCGCGGGCGGAATCAGACAGTCCTTAAAAGTATAAAAGCGTGGTATTTCGTCAGAAAGCGTTTTCTTTTTCGTCGAAATCATTTCAGCCTACTAGAATTCCGATTTAACCTACCTCACCAATACTACGTTTTTCCGACTGCCACGAAAGAAAGCGGATGATTCGTACTGTTCAAATGCTCCTCATGTTTACCAGATGTTTCCCTCGACTGCTACTTCCTGTTTCCTAATCTGAATGTGTTTAAAGGTCGACGATTGGTACATGGAGATGAGATCATGTCTTTTCGACCCACTTCGACGTGGGAGGCTAAGAATGTTCCTTTATACATACAATGGAATATTTTCCTATGACATCGGTGTATGTGAGTGAAGAGATCAGAGATGGGACGAAAATTGGCATGTTTTTACCCACGGTTTACTTTTTATCGCTGTCAATGCTAAGCCCAAAAATATTAGTTATGAGATCAACAAGGTGTAGATAATATCAGTGCGTTTTTTAAATATATGTCAGTATGTTACTCGGTGAATTTCCGTGGGAGTGTTAGGACATAAGTCTTGGAAATGAACTTCATTTGAAAGTTTCCTATAGTCCTGAGAATCGTTAGTGGTACTTGGAAAGAAGGAACCCTCGGTAACTAACGTTTCGGCAGTGTGTATCTCTTACTTCGTCGCTTGTATGCCAGTTCTAGAGGTATGGCGAGGGGTTATCATAACATCCTCTGTGCCCTACTGAAACTCGCCCTATCTGAATGTTTCAAGTCATTTGAGGTGGCTAGAGCCGGAATCGTGAGTCATTGATCGCTTTTTTCAATATTTTTTTCTGGGTAAGTGCGTCAAAAACTCTGGACCACGTTCACTTTAGTTCACCTGTTTATGCGTTGGAATCGCCATATATGGAAATTATAATTAATGGAAATGATACAAGAGTTGATTTGTTCCCTTTCATTAATAAATAATGCGACGACTTGAGTTTTCCGAGCGTGCTCTATATTTTGACGAAATCATGATTAAGTATAGTTTTAGTCTTTTATGCTCTTGAATTTCTTCGTTTCGCATTTCAGAGAATATCTGTTTTTGGGTGATCGATCTATTGAGAAATGTGTCTACATCTACATACTACCCCGCGAGTCCCCGCTTGGGTGTGTGGCAGGTCACCAGCGTGGGTGGTAGGTCACCAGTGTGTAAAGATGTAAGTTTTTGGGAGTTGAAATGGTGACATGTATTGTGGGAGTGTATTTAGAGGAGCTCAATTTTTATTGTGCGCGGAAAGAACGAGTATTTGTACCTATCTGTTCGGCATAGTATCTCTCTTATTTTATCGCATCTGTCAGATCTAGAAATGCAGTGAGGCGTCATGATAATAGTCTGTGTCGCTCTGAAACGCACCAGTTCTGAATATCTCAAGCCGCCTAAGCCTAGCGTGCGGCCTACGAGTCTCTAGGGGATCCCTCCTTAATCCCTCTTAAAAGTTGTGAGACACTATATGTACGCTCGTGGCAGTTTTTAACGGAACGCCCTGCTTTCCCTTGTATTTTATTAATTGTTTTGGTCAAATCTCTATGACCAGGGTCCCAAATGCACGCGGCATATTCGAGGTGTGGCCTAATCAGAGCGAAGCAGCATCTCTTTTTCATCCTAGGACCTTCCTAATTTCTAACGTTTGGCATAACCTAGTTTCTTGAATGCTGTGCCACTGATGAAATGAAGGAATATCGCATGCCATATGCCATTTAGCTACGCGGTGAAAAATCATTGGATATCCAGAAAAAGGAATCGCTTTGGTGAACTTTTTTTTACCTTTATACATAAAATAATCCAATAAATAAGGCAATGCTCAGTTCCACTCCAATCTGAACGTACTCGAGAATTGCTCAAATCATCTTAACAATTCCAGCACCATCCCTGTCCTCCCAAGTCTCTAAAGGCTCCCAACCTAGTCCGATCTATTGTATGTGTTACCTTCTTTGTTCGCTCGCAGCAGTTTTTAACGAAGAGTGCGATTTCTCTTGTAATTTTTTTGCTCGGGTTTCGAACCTTTCTGCGTAGGATCCAAGGTGCTCGTGGCGGGCGCGAGATTTCCGACGTATTTTTTTGTTACGGAGTCCAGTATCTGTACCTACATTATTTTGTTAGCAGCGGCTGAGAGTGATAGGACACCAGTTTATGAGAATGGAAGGGAAAAAGAAAGAGCACTCGGAGGAGATTGAATTTTGTCTTAACGAAGTGTCTGTGTCGCGCTGTTTTTATTATAAACCCTGTTGGTGCGTGGAGAGAAAGAATTTATTTAGGTACCTATCAGTTCGGCAGTGTAGGTACCTATTACTGTATTTTTGAGCTTCAATCTTCTGAAGATACATTGGGGAGTTGACATGACCCTCATGCCGTCCTTAGTATTGAATTCTCAACTATATTTGCGTACTCTCTAAGGATGCACATTTAGGGACATGCAATATTGTTGGTGTGCCGATTATCGCATATCAAAAGAACCGGAAAATAATCAACACTACTAGTAGTATCCCTCTGAAATAAAGTTTCGATACAACCTAATGTCGGATTATATTGAAACACGATTTGAAAAAATTTAGTCTTTCTTTATGGTTTAGTTATTTTTAATTTATTAAAAAAAGTGCGGGTAACGAATTTATTTATCTCTCTTTAGGTCGAATTAGAGAACGAAAAAAATGCGTTTTCTACTTCGTTCGCTAATAACACCTAATGAGAGATAAATAAATAGGTAAATATAAATAGGTCTTCACAAATAAAAAAGTGACTTTGTTTTCTTCCATATCTTTATTTTCTTGGTACAACATGTTTCTACACGGCGGTGTCATCATCAGGTACAAGCTCAAAAAATTTTTTCAGATGTATATAGTATATCATGAGGGGTTTTGGGGAAGGTAGGAGGGGGAAATTCACATCTAGGAAATTCAGTTTTCCCTCTTTTACTTTCTCACTAGTAAACTTTATGCTTTTGCACTGGGTATTCAGAATCGTCAGAAAGTTATCCAATTGTCTGTCCGTGCCAGTCCATACTGCAAAAATATCGTCCACGTGACGGAACCTGCAGTAAATATTCTTGGTGCACACTGAGTTACAACTGAATAATTTTTCCTCAAAGTCGTTCATAAACAGTTCGCCTAAAAGTGGCGATAACGGGGAACCCATTGCTAGCAGTGAAGGATTAGCAACTCTTCTACTCGTGCGTCCTTATCGCCACCCAGCTCACCCTCTCCGTCCTCCTCCACAACCACATGTCAAGCACCTATAGCCTCCGTATCCCGTCCCTTCGCAATGAGCGAGTCACCAACCAATACAGCTTCACACTCCATGCCATCCATCCATTTTTTTACGCCTCTACTCAGACTCCCCTAATCAATTCCCCCCTCTTTGAATTTTTTTCATAATAAATATTCATCAAAATTATTTTACTTTGTCATGCATTACCCATACCTTGTCTTATTAATGGTGTGAATTAAAATTCAGTGTCAAATGATTAGATATATTTGGGGTATTGTTGGAATATTTCACGGACTTTACGCATACCCTACTCATAGCGTCTCGGGAATCTTTTTTAGTCACAGAATCCGAAAAAGTAAGAGCCGTTAGAAAAACATAGGAATTGGTGGAAAGGATTAATTAAACCTGACGCTCAGGAAGATCCGGTACTTGGCGACAAGGCCATTTCAGTGTGGAAGCCAAATCGGGATACCCACCCACTACGTGACAATTCCGAGGTCTCTTGTCTACTAGTATGTCGACAGCCGATTCAATCAAACGATTATTGATATGACTGGTATATCACAGTCCTAGCATCGATACAGAGGTATGTGCTTGGAATCAAATAAAAAGCATCGACATGATCATGCTCGAGCATTGTGTCCGTAGTATCGGGACTGCTCCATTTTTTGATCCATGAGATTAATAAGATTTACGACGTTCTCAGCTGGGCGACGTCCTGTCGTATGATTTCTTGAGTGGTACAGTACGGCTCAGAAGTCGAGATTAAATGGAAAATTGTTGAGTTTATTTTTAATTCCAGAACGAGTGCAATGGTACGTGTCTTACGGAGGAGTAAGTTGAGAAGTACCACTTCAGATTTTAAGCTCCGACTGCCTCAAAAAGCAAGCAAATGTTATCACATCCACGACCGGCGCAATTTATCTCTCGTTATAAATAGGCCGGGGATGGTGATAGTCTGGACGCGGATATAGAAGAGTCAGCGGGCAAGGAAAAGAACCAACCCCTTCGGTAGTTTCCGTGACCAAGGAGCTTGTACCTATTCCACCCGAGTGCCTGAGATCACCCGGCCTAGCTCAGCCGATTCTCTCGGCCACGGCCGCTTCTTAACGGGAAGATTATAACATATTGAATATGTTCCCATTCGTGCCTCTGTTCTGCCTGTTGCTGTGTATTTTTGGTGCTACAGGTGAGATTTTGACCAACACATCATTATTCTGGCTAAGGAACCTTTAAGGTAAGGTTTGAATCCCTTGCTGGCTCTCTAGCTGTGATGACTAATAAAACCGTCCGTATGCTGTAATCCGAGAAGGAAAATAAATCTCCAGTGGTTGAATCCCTGTGTCACGGTATCTGCATTCCGTAGGGGGCAGATGAATTAGTTCAGGCACTCTATTCGTTTTCGACGATTTTTTTAATTTTAGCGTTAAATCTTAGAGAGAGTTAAAGAGTGATTAATCTATTTTGAAGTCTCGCTTACAATGATCAAGCTACCTGATATGAACGAAAAAGTCATAGGTATCAGGAACACGATTCTGCTGAGCTTCACATCATATTTTCCAAGGCTCAATATCAATTCGCGACGTTTCATACCTCTGTGCCTATCTCGGTAAAGCATTCGAGTACCTTATGGCAGATTGTTCAGGTTTCCCACCAGATCAAACTCTCCATCTCTGCCGACTTTTCAATGCACAGCCGTCATGCCCTAATGACGAAAGACGACCTCTTACTTCGAAATGTCGGCGGAGAACTGGGGTTTGACACAGTGGGAAATCCGAACAATCTTCAATAGCATAATACGCCGGGAAAGTATTCCATCTTTCTAATCGGGTGTCTGCATACTGGAAGGCATTTGGCATAAATATGGGCAAACCTTTTACCATATATCTCAGCTACGAAATTTTGTGGTTACCAGCCCACCACTTTCAGGATTGCTACTCTCTTAAAGCCACTGGTGCTTCGCACTGCGAAATTCGTAATATCGTTCCGCATTCAAAATAGGGTTGTCGGCAGTCATCTCTCGGATATGATCCCGAGAGACAGTCAAAACTTAGTTTAGACTGTGCCCGAGATCCTAAGCTCTGTTTCTTGTTGCCGAAATGGCTTCGTCACGAATAGACCGTGGGTGCCGTATTGAAGTATTATTATCTTTGGATACATGGGGTAAAAAGGCTGAGCTACTGTTGCTGAGAGGAATTCCCTAGTGCGCATGTTTTCCTGTATCGCGGTCATAAATATTCAGTTGCAGCTACTTCGTTGCCTTTTATCTCAAGTTAGTGATTGGACAACATGAATGAAGTTTATACATATGAGAAAAATTGATGCTCACTAATGTCTCAGGGCCGGTGCTGTTTCACAGCAAACCCTTTGAAGTGAATGAGCTCTTGTCATTTGCTACTCTTGACAAAATCAAGATTGTATGGAGGAATATAAAATGAAGTAACCCTGTGTTATTAAAAACTTAATATCCTTACGTGAGAGGGCATTTTCTTTCGAAACCTGCATTTTGTACGGCATGAATCACCGTAAACCCACAATGACCAAAATCAAATAGCGCTCCATTCATTCTGGGTTATTAGGTGTATAAAATTTTCATACTTTGTTTGGAAATAGCAATTCTGTAAGGATTTTAATATTATTTTTAAATAAATATTATAAAGTAATCAAAATACAATATTTATTGCTATTAAAACTCAACTATACCGTTTAAATGAGATAACATGAAACTTAAAATTAATTCAAGTCATTAGAATGGCGCGCGCAGGTTGACACTGTAGAGAACAAAGAAATTTCTCATACTTTGCAGGCAAATGTCAAGTCAGTCGATTTTGTCTGGTTAGGTCCACTTTTCTTTAACCTTTTGCCCTGGGTAGCTGCTCATTTGAGTAATCATGTTAGAGGGGATAAAGCACATACTCAGATCGATTAAAGTTTTTCGTCGGTCTAAGACAAATAATCCCAATCAAGCATTTGGAGAAGCGTTGCAACAGCATATAGCCAGTTCAGCCGAGCTAAATCAGCATAGCTTTTCTCATCAAAAGCCTACGTACGAGCATTTCGTCGGAGAGGAAGATGATGATGATTATGAAGAAGACTTTGGGGTGGTAGACTGCGAGTGTGATGATGAAAATAAGAGGAAATGTGGGAGAAAAGATTGTCCTCGTCCCAACATTGCGACAATATTAGTTTGCGTTCTACTCTTCCTAGTTTTTGTATTGCTGCCTGCAGTTTATTTGCTTCATTGCTTTGATCTACTGAAGTCTCATTGGGATGTAAACGAGGGTATGTATTATTGATTTCTAGATTTTGAAAATCATGATCTGGCGTACTTAGCCGTTTCCATCAAAGAAATTTCATCAGTGGAATCATTTCGTGTCTGTAGTTAGTTCTTATTTCTGCATTCTTCAGTTCTTTGCCCTGTCGCGGCTCGTTTTACTTAGTTCCCCGGTATAAAGTGTTTGTATTAATTTCTCTCTGACCCTTTGTCATTGACTGATTTGTGCACCAATATTTTATGTCATATACTGTTGTTTCCTTAGACGCCAATGGAGATGGACCATCCGGCTATTCGGCATGGGAGTATGCTATGGTGGATCACACCTACGGTGACTCTGTGATTGGTGACTTCTCCTCATCAGTCAAGGGGAAAGGAGCACTGAAGAAGAGACTCAGTAAGCTGCTTCACTTTTCTGAATAAACTTTTCGTGAGAGAAAACTGTGTAATGTGTCCTGGTCAATGCGTGAGTTTCCTCTCTTGATTATTAAAGGGGAAATCGTGATCACCGAACGACCGTTGTCAGTCGAAACTGCGGCTCCGACGAGGCCTCCCACTCCACCAACTCATTCGCAGTGCTCAGCTGTCCCTGAAGCACACCGGTTTGATTGCTTTCCCGGTGAAGGGGCGTCCAAGGATGGATGCGAATCAAGAGGTTGCTGCTGGATCCCCACTGTACGGGAAGGAAGACGGGATAAGAATTATATCGGGAAGGTGGCGATCAGCTTGGAAAACGGAAGCCTTAAGGAACCCAATAGCCTGTCCAATAGCGTCGATTCTCATGATCATGGGAGTAACATGAAAAATGGTGAGGACCTAAAGTTGATATGTATGGAGCTATATTATTGTATCGATTTAATTTTCATCTTTGTGTTTTTCATTCTTGTACCTGCCTAAATCAATGTCCCTTGAATATTCAAGATGCCAATGTGCCTGAATATTCAAGATTCATACATTATGCTTCACTGGGTGGTTTTGATGTTTTAGGTGCTGGAGGACTTTTTTAAATTGGTGGCAAAATTTTGATATGCATTTGGGGAAATCATAGATAAGATCATTCTTTTTCTCATAAGATGAGCTAACCTGAATCAGGGTCTTATGAGTTGGATCACGTTCTTACCTCACCCAATTTGTTCAGGCAAACCATTTACTCCAAGGAGTTGAAATCTTTGTCACTTCTCTACACACTCTTCTTGTATATAATCACATTTTTCTCCATGTCAGCAATGCCTATATGGTGACTGCAAATACTTCTACAGTGGTATGCTGTCCCTGGGAAATTTGCTGTTGCAGGAACAGTCGAACTGGAAATTGAGCGACCTTAGGAAAGTACCACATTGGAAGAAAGCCAGAAATTTCTGTGACTGTCAGTTTAGTTGGAAAGATTATTCACCTCTAAAATGACTAACCAGATTATCATTTCAAAGCCCCACACCAAACCATTATTCTGCAACAGTTTTCATGGAGAAACTTTGTGCCTTTGTGAGTCAGAAATGCTTGATGAGCCGAGGCATTTTTCTGGAAAAGCATATATGCTGTCTTATCTGGTCATTTTTCTTGATATACTGGGAGAAAATTCATTGGAAAAACTTTTTTTGTGGGATGTTGCCATCATCATTATACCCTTTAGCATATGATGAGAAAATCCCTTATGTGATTAGTGTTCGGCCACAACCATTCCTGTCGGTTGGGCTGTTTTGTGGTTGCAGCTGCTTTGGTACATTGTGACCTGGTGTTTGACCTTATTTCAACTATTGTATTGGTAAAACTGCATATTTTGAATCTGTAATACAATTTTCAAATGTTTCTCTCCATTGGTGATTAAGTTTGATAGGTTTCATACCTCACGTGGAGAGATCAGATGGTCATTTGTAGCTCATCTGCCCTGAACACTACAAAATTAAGTATTTGAAATGTGTAACACACGACGAACAGCTTCTGGAACCCTAAATGCATCTGCTATCTCCTCCATGTAAAGACATAGAGCCCCATGTAATTTATACAAAGATGCTTGCTTCTATCAGCTCCTATTTCCCAGAGTAATTTGAAGACATAAGAACTTCAGTGGACCTTGTACTTAATGATTTTGTGTGGGCCACTTAAAGGATCAAAGTCAAAGCATTTGAGTAAAGTGGATGTCTTACTAAAAAAATTAGACTATTAACTTGAATTAGCTAGAGTAAACAGCCAGTGGAGGCAGGAATTCATTCTAAATCTGATATTTGGAGCCTGACGGGATGATTACAGATAGGTTTTCTGCTCTCTTCCCCTCCAACATACAGCTCTGAACATCTCTGGCTATGCCCATGCTAGAGCATCTTGCGATTGGCAGAATCTGCAGGAAATGTGATATGATTTTGAAGAATTTGCAAAGGAAACAGTTGTAGGCTGAGTTTGTGAGAGTTATCCATCAGAGAAAGATAAAATAACTTTGCTCTCTCCATTTATGAGAATTTATTTTCATGACCCAGGTTTTGACAATGTGTGTCATATTTGGGTGTCAGGCTTCTTTGTCTCTCCAGAAGGTGACAGTGTCAAAACCCAGTTCTTGGCAGTAAATTCTTTCAAGTTGAGTTATCAAAGTTATTTTATTCCTCCATTTAAGAATTTGGTGTATTGATTTATTTTGATCAAGATAATGTTATTTTTTTAATTTTCTCTGTCGCTCGATGTGCACACCTTAACGCTTATTACTTCGATTTAACTAGAGAACAAGTCTGGAAGGGTCTAACTTAGAATTTTTTAAGGAAATCTGCCTTGTAGGTAGTCTTAATCTACATACTGTCCTGCGAGCTGTCACATGGGGTTGTAGCTGGGAATGTTAGGACACCAGCTGTGTAAAGATGTAAGGGATTAGGTTTTGGGAGGTGAAATTATGACCTGTATTGTGGGAGTTTATTCAGTTGAGCTTAGTTTTTCTTGTGATCACTTATTGTGCACATAAAGAAAGAGTTTTTGTACATATCTGTTCGGCAATGTATCTCTTATTTTATCACTTTTTTCAGACCTAGAGATGTATTGAGGCATCATGATAATATTGTGTGTAGCCCTCAAATACACCAGTTCTGAATATCTCTGGCAACTTTTAGAGGGATTGAGGTGGGAGCCCCCAGAGACCCTGAGGCAACACACTAGGCTTAGGTTGCTTGAGAATTTCAGAACTGATGTTTTTCTGAGCAACACGGAGAATATTATCATGATGCCTCACTACATCTCTAGGCCTGACAGAAGTGATAATATAAGAGAGAGATACATTGAGGAACTGATAAGTAATAAAACTCTTTCATTCTGTGCACAATAAGCGACCACAATAAAAACTGAGCTCCAATAAATACACTCCCATAATGTATGTCACCATTTCACCTCCTATAATCTTACATCTTTACATGGCTCTTGACCTAACACCCCTGATACATGCCCATACAGCAGCTTGCAGGGTATTATGTAGATGTAGGTCATATTTTAAAATTCAATTTCAACAAAAGAGATGGACAAGAATAATATGAGGTAGAAATGGGAATCTTGTTAGCATAGTGTGTAAAGGTCTGATTTCTATTCAGAGAGCTCAAGTAACTAACATCGTAGGATGTTATAGCTGAAAAGGGCTTTTTTGGGCATGATTGTGCATTATTCTTGGATAGCATGGTCATGCCTAAAGCAGTATACAACATGGTTGTGCTATAGTGGTATACTGGTGATATTTTGCATAGGCCTTGTAATAATTGCATTTGGGAATTGTGGGTTGTGTTGTGGTCTGTGCATTGACCTGGAAAGACAGTTTTACAGTTCAGTTCCCAGTGAAGTAAATCCTATTTCTACCCGCAATTTTCCAAACATTCTTGTTACGTTGTGATCAACTCTTCAATGTCAAATCTTGGATGAGTTTAAAAGGTGACTGTGAAGATGGAATTAGGTGTTTTTTCTCTCTATGAACATGATATAAATCTTTGCATCTGAATATGTCTCTTTTACTCAAAATAGTGTACTGTAGTATGAATACTGAGAATTCATTGTTACTCACGTGAATACACTGCTGATAGTGGGGGCTATCAATAATGACTAGAGTTATGAGGAATGTGATTTTGGAGGTGAGTTTCCTGGTTCGGCCTTGTTGTGACCTTGATTTTTCTGTGTTATGTTGAATGCATTCTCTTCCTTATGCGGCTACATATTGTTTTCTGTTGGCTCCCCCAATTTCTAAGAAGTCTGATGTTTTTACAAAATAAGCAAAACAAGCCAAGTTGCTCCATATAGTGTATGAGTTAAATTTCCAGTTATACCACAAATCCACTGAATTATTTAAAGTTGAGTCATCATTCACAATTTTGCTTCATCAAGTAGATGGGGATAGTTCATGGCATTTAAGTGGAGTGCAGAAAATAAGTCCTTAATTCAACTGAAAAATTCTCCTAATAAGTCACAAATATTTCTGGAAAAAGTTTTGAATAAGTCTAAAGTATTTCCATGAATCTATTTGAGAAGTGAAGTAAAACTTACTTGCAATAAGTAGCTCAAAATAGTTTCATCAATTAATTGGTTACATTACACGAATTATTTGTGCAAAAACAGGGATTTTTAGAAGTATTTGAATGTGGACTTCAATTTGAAAGATGGGAATTTTAAGGAGAATTACCTGCAATGTTTTCAAGTTGTTCCTGGTAGTTTTTTACCTGCACTCTGATACCAATTACCACTTTAGGTTAGGTAAAAAATTTTCAACCCTGATAATTTTTTGTCTTCACCTGACCATTGTAAAAGTGGTTACAACAAGGGGAAAATTAATAAAAAGTATTAATTTAAAAAATATATATTTTGATTCAAAATCATATGTAAAGATATTGGCTAAATTTTATAAATTCTGATTAATTTTCAGTCCATTTACCTAAATAGGAATATCTCATTAAGTAGTAGTAGATGATGTACAGCACCATTTTTTTCCATAGTGAAGGATATGTAAAGGTCCCTTGGTATACGTTTATATGTATAATGCTTAATGCCACCAGCTGTTAAAAGGGCATAATTCAAAGTAGCCTCTTTACTAATGGAAATTAGGGAAAATTTTCTGATAGCTTTTCTTGTAGTTTACTCCAAGCATTTGAGATGCTTCACTCATTAATTTGAGGCCATAATATTTACTCAGTGCATGAAGTATTTTTTTATAAACACTTGCCTCAATTTTATAAACATTTGCATTGCCATCATGTTAAAATTAAAATGTTTCAGCTCATTGTAGTCCCCTCTCCCCCTCTAGGAGTTCTGAGTGTATCATTTTTCTTTTCTCTAACTCCGTTAGTATTAGAGCTAGAATTTTGCTTAACAGTTGCCAATGCGTAGCAAAATACAAGGAGTTCATGGAAATGTTAAAAAGTTTGGAATATTCATCATATATTTACTTAGAAAAACCACTACCCAACAAAATTAACATAAATGGACATAAGCTGAGGGACTGGTCACTAAAGGGCTTGTGGGTTGAGCAGAATTGCCCAGGAAAAGGTCTTGCCTCCTGCTGAGTTGGGATGTGGAAGGGTGAGAGAATACCCTTCCTGAATATCTCGGGGGCGGTCACTTTCCCACCCCTTGCGACTGCTATGGTGGACGTTCGTTCTTTTGTGTAGGAAAGTACCCGTCGACTATAGTGGTCGTCCGTTCGTTTGCGTATGAAAATTCCCAACCACCATAGCTGACGCTCAGCACGAGAGGGTTAAAAATGAAAGTATGACTTTGCCATCGTGAATATATGTATTTGCATAGCATGTCCTAATTGCTTCATATTAACATGATTTCTGTGGCTTAGGTGAGCTCCAAATACCTTTCCTTGGAGTTTTGAGCCCTGTAAAAGTGCAGGTACCTTTTGATACCACTAAAAAATTTTTAATTTAGCTATTTCAGTTCATTGTGGTCCCCTCTAGGAGTTCTGAGTCTATCATTTTCTTGCTTACTCAGCCCACTTTCCAAGTAAACAGATCAAGGTCATCTGACCACCCCAATTCAGTGGGGCAGTTTCTATGTGCCACTTCGAGTGAAGATCTCCCTTGGATGCACATTCAGTTGTCATCAATCTCTTGGAAAAATCTCACATAAAGCACTTCCTCTCTACCGAAGAATGAGACATTATTTATCTATGATATGTGTTGCAGAAGGAAACTTAGTAATTACCAAATGGCTATGGAAACAATAGAAGCTCGCTCACCCTGGTTGTGCAAACACTTGAGTGAATCCAGACACGATAATGCGACACTGTCTTCCATACAATTGAAAAGCCTGGAGCAGGAAAACCTTGTGCACGGGCGAAATGTAGCAATTTTGTAGACTTGAGCACAGCCTCTGGCTGCAACTGCTTACTAAAGCAGTAGAAGGTGAGGAGCCCTGGAATGGAAGAGTTGGGGAAGGGTTTTTTTGTGGAATTTTTGACAGATGATTCACCAATTGGATAATAGGAAGACAGATAATCGGTGCTCTCCTGTAACACTTGGGGTAGACAAGTGGCTGATAAACTATCACTAACGTTGACAATGAGCCTGCCTTACTGTATTGAATTTCCATCATCATGGATAAGACCCTAAGAGTAATATGCCATCAGAAAGGAAGCTGATATTCTCCCAGAGTTGCACTGACAGCTCTCCATGTGTTGAGAAACTTAATTCCCCCGTGCATCAATGTATTTTGATTCTATTCTTGCCCCATTCATAAAATTATCTCCAAAAAACTAACATTTTCAAATAGCTATATAGAAAATAAATTAAGCTGTGATTAGTCCTGGAATGCTGCAATCTTTGGTCTAGCTACCCTGATGTTGTGTGGGTGGTGGTCTTTAAGGGGTCATGAGATGTTATCACAGCATCATCTATGGTAATTATTTCCTAACCCATCTGTTTTGGTTGATATTGTGAACTTGTTACTCCAAATTAATGCCTAGAAACTCGATTACGTATTAGGTATTTTGTTGTGGTTGAAATTGGCAGAATTGAGAGATTAATTGGTAGTAAGGCGGAGTGTAAATCACAGAGGCTATTGCTGGGCATTCTAATTCCAAGTATGTGCCCTCGAGAGGCTAAGTTAGCTGTGGCAGTTGGAAGAGACTTGTATTACTCAGTAAAATGCATCTTATGTAGGAAAATTTGAGTTTCTGATCAATACAAGAGAGCCACTTAAGCTGGCAGTTAACTTAGGTTATAATCTACATGTACATACTATCCTGCGAGCCACTGCATGGTTGTGTGGCAAGGGGTCTGAGAACACCGGCTATGTAAAGATGTAAGGGATAGGGTTTTGGAGGTGAAATAGTGACATGTATTATGGGAGAGTATTGACTGGAGCTCAGCTTTTATTGTGGTCACTTATTGTGCACAGAAGAATGTGTGTTTGCACCTATCTGTTCGGCAATTCATCTCTCTTACTTTATTGCTTTTGTCAGACCCAGAGATGTAGTGAGGCGTCAAAATGATACTCTCTGTGTTGCTCTGAAACACACCAGTTTTGAATTTCTCAAGCTAACTAAGCCTAGTGTGTAGCCTCTGAGTCTCTAGGGTCTCCCTCCTTAATCCCTCTAAAAGTAGTGAAACGCTATATGTTTGCTTGTAGCAGTTTTTAACAAATCGTGCATCTTTTCTTTGTATTTTATTAATTTTTTGGTCAAATCTTTATGACCAGGGTCCCAAGTGCTTGTGGGGTATTCAAGGTGAGGCCTAACCTGAGTGAAGTAGACCATCTCTGACTTTTTCATCCGAGGACCTTCCTATTATAATCTTAACAAAACCTAGTTTATTAAGGCTGGGTCTACTGTACTCTGAGGTTCATTAACTTATCAGAACACATTAAATGGATTTAGATGTACTTTATGCTAAAATGGATAATGAAAATGAGCCAGGATTCATAATTTGGTGATTGTCTGTGAGATTCAATGATCTTACAAATTTGATGAAATTTTGGGTAGTGAATAGAGTAGAAAATTACTGTTATATTTTTCATAATTAACCACAAGCCCTGAAAATTACTACAATTTTTGTTAATGGTTACATATGATTCAGATATTTTTCATGCTGATATATTCCAAACATTTCTTTAAGCCAAGTCTGTATATATTTTATTCAGGTATAATTATAAACAAAGGTTCATATGTCTCATTTGTGGAATACTTTTATGATTTTTACTTCTGGAGTATTTGTGGGGCTATAATTTGAACTATTTAAACAAAAAGTTCTCATAACATGACAAAAGAAAGCCAAATTGTGTGTCACTTGCCTATTGTTTTTTAAGATACTGATACTTCGATGTAGCATATATTATTGGTTTAAATGTCATTAATCCTTTACTATTGCTATTCATTTCCCATTAAGGTAGTTTGAGCGAAATATCATTTCGCCAAGAAATCAATGAATTTTGTCTCATTTTAATGAAAAAATTTCACCCTTTCAAGAATACCAAAATATCAGCCCCGTACAGAACTTTCCAAGATTTTTGACCAAAAATACCAGCCTTTTGACACAGAAAATGGTCAGTTATGTTCTCCAAGGAGTCTTTATTTTTTTTAAACGAGGCATTTAAAGCACGTAGGTCTAATAAAAAAATTTGTAATGATGTAATGATCTTGAAAAAACAGTTTGTAGTTTGTATGCTATCTAGACTATCTTTGAAAATAAATCATATTGTCACCGCGTTAATTTTTTCAGAATCACAAAAAACTTATTCTGTGACTGAGTTTTGAATGTACTGAGTGAAAATAGTGATTCAAATCAAAGACTTATGTGGATATTTTTATTTGAGTACCTAGAATTTCTCTCATATACTAGTGTATCATTGCACTATTAACAATGTAATATTTAATTTATGCTTCCTAAATCTGCTAAAAGTAGAACGTGTAATTTCAATAGTGTCTCCATTATGACTAGGGAGCTATCTCACTCAAACTACCTTCAATCCTACATTTTGCTATTAAATGCTGAAAATTAAAAATAATGTTAAATTAGGGTAATGTATGAAAATTATTGTGGTATACCACGTTAAT
This sequence comes from Ceriagrion tenellum, assembly GCA_963169105.1. Lineage (NCBI taxonomy): Eukaryota > Metazoa > Arthropoda > Insecta > Odonata > Coenagrionidae > Ceriagrion > Ceriagrion tenellum. Next base: position 61,632,202 of record OY720644.1, read on the forward strand.
TTACCTTAAATGAAAATTTCGGTAATTTACCCCTCTCTAGGTTTGACTCATTTATAACAGAAAACAACAATTGCACTTTTCCACTGGATATTTTAATGAGTACGACACATTTCAGCTCGCAGAGTACACATCAGGTACAAGACATCTTAAGCAGAGGGCACATCACATTTATACATTCAACATGTTTGAAGGAAGGGGAGGTGGGGAACATAAGTAGGGTAGGGGGAAGTGGGAGGTAAACAGAAATAAAAAAAATAAAAAAAGAATTTTTTTAACATTCTTTTCTAAAAAGATATAAAAAATCTAAAAACAGAAATATCTTGACATCGCACTAAAAAAGAAACAAATAATATTTTCTCAAGTGAATGAAAATTTAGCATTGTAAGGGATTAAATTCAATTCACGGAAATTAACCAGACGATGATAAGACCACAGTGTAAAGCGTGGAGCGTGACCTCATTTGTATTTTGCACCTTAACTTATGATAGTGTGAAGATTCTCTTGAAATTATATATTGAAGCTCTTTATTCCATTGAATACCAAAATCTTCATTTTAAATGAATTTATGTTGATATTGAATATGAAAGAGCGCCCCACGCTTTTCGCTGTGGTCTTCTCATTGCGTGGCTAGTTTACTTGAATTGAATTTAATTATTTGCAGTAGTAGGCTAAATTTTCATTCACTTGAGAAAATATCATTTTTTCATTTTTAGTGTGATGTTAAGATATTCCTTTTTTTTAGATTTTTTATATCTCTTTAGAAAAGCTTGCTTAAAAATTATTTTTTTTATTTTTACTTTTTAGTCCTAGTTGATAAAATTTTATGAATCAACTTTGAAGTGTCGCCCACTTGGCGATACTAGCTTAGGGATTCCGGTCGGGAATATTATTGAAAGGCTGTAGACATGTTGGAGTTGGCTGCGACTCGAAATTAGTCCTTATAAAATGGTGCAAATACCCGAACTATCTATCTGGAGTTAGCGTCCTTTTTCATAACCATCTTAACTGCACGGTTGGCACAATAGACTCAACAATCCCCAACAGTGCATGATTTAAACGCACTTGGTTACAAAAATACTGTGAGCTAATTGGTCAGCATTGCGAGGCACAGCCAATCAGATTTATTTATAGAGAAGTATGACTTAATACATTACAAACTTGTTGTTTTTAAATATTTTACTAACTAGGACTGAAAAGAAATACGACTATTTACTAGAATGTAGACTCAATGCTTGGATGTAGACTCGATGCAACACCTCTGAATGACCCACCAGGACGAAGGTTGAACACTTGACCACTAGTTTAACTTGATTCATGTTTTAGTTGGATGAAGTGGTAACCATGGATCCAGGGAAAAGCGAGCTAAAGAAAAGCATATAAAAAACCTAGGAACATCAGGAAAAACATAGGGTTGGAGGGGAATATAGGAACGGGGAAGACCAAGGAGAACTCCCATTCCTACCCTTGGTTACCTAGGTTTTTTACCTACCACTTCCCCCTACCTAACTTCTGTTTCCTACCCCCTTTCCTCAAACATGTTGAATGTATAATTGTGATGTGCTCTCTGCTTAATGTGTCTTGTTCCTGGTGATGGCTCTGTGAGCTGAAACGCATTGCAATCATTAAAATATTCTGCGGAATAGTGCAATTGCAGCTTTCTGTTATAATATGATGGACTTCCACAATATCTCGCCTGAGTCCATTGAAATCATTTGTCCCATTTCTTGTTCATTTTTACATTTTGAAGATAAGTGCATATTTATTACAGTGGTAGTTAATTCTTTAATGTGTGTGTTCTTTTTTACAGTGGTGGACCCCAACGTAGAGAAATCTAAGGAGGATTCAAAGGAGGCTCTGCCCCCATTGAACGTGCCCTATTGTTTCTTTCCTCCCGGAGATACGGGCCACTATTACTCATGGGTCAACATTTCATCTCAGTTGGTACCTTCGTACAGAGACCTAGAATTGGACCCGTTGGAAGAGGAAGGCGGCTTAATGGAGTCTGGACTTGGAAGCATGACTGGGTTCCTCGAGGCCCACACTCCATCCCCTTACCCATCGGACATTCCTCTGCTGAGGGTTGATGTGAAATTTGAGACAAAGGAGAGGCTTCGAGTGAAGGTGAGGGCTCTGATATATTGTTAATTATAGCTGTGCAAATGCTTTGAAATCGATTCAAATCGACTCGAATCAGGCTTAATTCAATTCGATTCAGATGCGAATTGGTATGGTTCAAAACAGAATGATGCAAAATAATCGAATCTGATAGATTTGTCTTTGAATCGTTACATGCATTCAAACATGGTGCTCATTCCCAAGTGACACACCTTCCATTTAGAGGATATTTTCCTCAGGCAAAAGGAAAATTTAAACTACTATGTTATTCTTTGCTATTCCTTGTGGCACTATAGATGCATAAGCTAATGTAAGGCCCTGAAACATTGTGAAAACCTTTATTACTTTAACTCTGCATAAGCTTTTGCATTTTATTTACATTCGAATGCGATTCACAAGGGAATTTTTTAGGGTGATTTGATTCGTTGCCAAAATTAAAAAAAAAATAGTTTTTATTTGATTCAACATTTTATTTTGGGAGATTCCATATGGTTTGATTCGAAATCAAAATCCCCGATTCACACAGCACTTCTGTTAATATGATCTATTGCTAACTTGATTGTTATTCAAAAGATTCAAGCTTGATATAGTAGAAGTTTGTCGATATTGAGTGAAATGGAATCATGCTCTTCCACAAAATGAATAGACTGTCAGTGTCAATTGTACATGTCAACATCAGCTGCCTGTTTCTCAGAGCAACTAGTCACAAGTCGGATTTTGCAAGTGTGAAATACCAATGTATCTCAGATGAAAATTGAAGACTTACAAATAGTCATCACGTTTACAAGTGAAAATGGTGGACATAATCTAGTCCATATTTAGTGTTTATTTCATACTTACGGTATATTTTGAGTGTGTATTTTGCCAAATTTCCTAAAAAATGAGTCAGTGCAGTGCTGGGTGAATATAATTCATTGAAGATATGCTGAAACATATTTTAATTTCACAACTTACCTTATAAGATCACTTAGCACCATATGAAATTATCGTTTATTTTGCTGTATTTCCAGAAGGATGAGCTCGAAATTGTAGTTATTTATAAATTGTAAGTGCCAAGACATCATACTGAGTTATGAGATGTCAGACACAGTGTTATACTGGGTGATAATTCAGTGAGTTGAAACACAATGTCTACTGTGTATTAAGGCATAGTTACGCGATACATTGACCTGTATGTGTTCATGTACAATTGCATGAACCAAACAGATCAGATTCTATTTTCCTGATCATGTGTTCATGCATTCGTACTAATTGGTTTGGTTACATGGTGAATTTTCGCATTCATTCACATGTTCATGTATTCACACATTTACTCATTGTAGAAAAGTGTGATTCTATTTGATAACTTAATTATGGTATAGTTTACCAAGTGAAAGACAGTGAATGTATGCTATTTTTCATGTAGGGGCCTTGGCCAAAATGTGAGCTTTGCAGTGGCAAGCATGCTTCAGCAATGCATGCATGACCCTAAGTTAATTTTCTCTTTTCCTAAGTGGGTTGAAGCCTGTTTAATTATTGAAGTCTGCAGCATAAAGTATGTAGAGTCAGCTAAAGCACATGGCAAGACAGTCTACAGATTTGATTAGTAGGCATGGGTACTCCCTCTGTCATTATCATGTCATGCTGAAGCAGGCTTGGAGATTCAGCCATGACTACTAATTCCTATCGTTAAGGATGTATGGATTTTAATAAACCATGTACTTTTTTAGTTAGATTTGGAAGAACTGAATGATAATCAATATTTGTCAATGTTAACAATTTTAAGTGAAGGAAATTGGAGGCTATGTTGTGATGATCTTTTCCTTGGTTTAGTGTGCTGATATGATAAATTGATCTTTATTTTAGATAATAGATGCCAGTCACCCACGTTACGAACCTCCATATCCAGAAGTGCCCATTTTGGACATAAACAGAAAAGATAGGAATTCAATTCATCCTCAGGACTCACTCTACAGGGTTGAAATGGACAAATCCCGTGTAGGCTTTGCTGTCATACGCAGATCCAATAATCGTACTTTGTAAGTATTTATTTTATTCCTACTACAGTGTAGTTACTTTTTTATGCTCTAAGGATGTGTTTTCTATGACCTGTGCAATATTGTAGCCTTTGATGATTCTTCAGTTTTTATTTAATCTGTTTTTTTAATCATTGTACATCATTACCATTCAACTTTTAGACGTCTGATAATGAAGACATTTAACTATGATTGCAAATGTTGAGGTGCTAATGTGCTAGCTAATCCAGCAATAAGTATTAAATCTTGTGAAAAAACTGGTGGTTATCTGTAAGTGTTTTGGGTGTTCTGTGAAAATATACTTAAGACTTAAGTAGATCAGTAATTAGCTGGAAATACTTCTTTGATGGGAGTAATGTATTGGTGTTAATGATTCGCTATTGTTATTGTAAAAATAGTTACTCATTCCACAGATCCTTTTGTTTAAAAAAATAAGTATGTATCCTAGGACCCATTACTGCTTTGATTTCTAGGTTTGTGTGGTCTCTCTTAGGTTCATTGTGTATCCAAAATTATCTTTGCTAATAACTGATCAAAAGAAACCTTATGTTGACTCAGATATCCTGCTTAATTGTAAGTATTGTATGTTGTGGCTTTTTGGTATGTGTATCATCAGGTTAGTTTTTATGTTTTAAAGATTGAATTATTTTAAAATACCCCTTAGATTTTTCTACTTGGCGTGGAAATAAATTTTGCTAACTAATATTTTAATTGGACAAGGGAAAGTCGTGCTGTGCCCAGCAATGATATATTACTAGTTAGGGAAAAATTTTATCTGGTTGCCCCTAACAAAGATTTAACTAACCAAATGTGATTTCTTAAATTGCATTTTACTTTGAGAGCATATTGGGCTTCAGAATTAACCTTGTCACATTGTCATTTCCTTCCCTGCCAGGAACCCTGTTTTAAATCTGTAAGTTTACTGTAAGCTTTTGAGTTTGGTAGGGAAAGGTGATTTGTCTGATTGTCACATAACAAACAATCTGCTGGTATAACTGATATACTGATAATCTACCTTGGGTCTTACTAGGTTTATTGCCACTGAAGATAATGCTCCCCAGGTACTTGAATTCATTTTCTATCTCCAATTTTACTGCCATCTATCATGTTTGCCACTTTATCTTCTTTATCAAAATTATGCACAAATCAGAGTTCCTGTATTCTTTTCATATCAGTTTAAATATTTTTAGATTTTCATCCCAGCAAGTTAAGAGTTTGTTGGAGTTCATCCTTAGAGTATTCTTATGTTACACATCATCAGTGGAAGTGAACAAAATCGAATTATGATGGATATCCCCCAAAAACTAGAGGAATGAAATTATTGTTGGATTACATACATGACTCAGCAGGTCAGCTGAGTTGTGTGATATATCTTTTAGCCAGAGTACTGAAGGCCAAGGATGTATACCTTTTGTGAATGGGCTCTATGTTGGTCTGTGGTTTTTCTGATGTTTCATTTAGGGCATCAATTGACCTCAACAACCACTGCTGCCCTATGACCCAGTTTTAATGGTTATCACAAGAAAATTTAAATAAAAATTTTTTCTTATTTTTCCCTTCTATTTCATATGGTGTTGTGATGTGTGCTTTGCTAAATGCAACTAACTATTGTGATGTGTTCCACTTAAATATATAAAAATTTCTCTTGTAGATTCGACACTAGGTCTGCTGGTGCCCTTGTGTTTGCTGACCAGTTCTTGCAACTGTCTGCTATCTTGCCCAGTGATTGCCGCATGTATGGACTTGGTGAACATCAGGCTCCTTTGAATCTTCCCACAAATTGGCAAAGATTTGTTTTATTCAACCATGACTCCGTTCCAAAGAATAATGTAAGTCTTCACCAGCTGTGAGAAAATATCTTGCATTTGGTATTCCTTGGGTCTGGATTTTTGGCTCTTGAGTTATATTTGCTCCAAACTAGAAAACTTTCTAGTTTGCATTCAAACTAGAAAATAGGAGACCCCTTGAATCAGTGGTCTTAGTTTTTATGTAAACTTATTTGGACAAAAAATAGAGTGGAGAAATTTAAGTATGTCATTTTTTTCTCTTCCTATTTAATTTTTTTTGCGGATTTTTGGTCTTTTAGTTTGTGAACGTCTGCCCTCTGAACTTTTCTTCTGTTTTTTTATTCTGATTTGATCGAAATCTGTGACTTAAAGTGTTTATCACCCTGAGAATATTGGCTTAGAAAGCTTGTCATGTAATGCAACCAAACATAATGTTCTTGATACAGTATTTTCTAGCTTGTTAAATTTTGCCTTAAAGAAAGCATCAGAAATTTATCCTGTGCTCTATTAAGCTTATGCCAAGGTCAGCATTTTTATCTAAAGAGCAATAGCAATCAGGTTTTGATGGTGTAATGTCTGTTTACCGAATTACAGAAATTTATACCTGAGATCAGAACCAATTTAAAGTTAGATTTCTGTGTGAATTCTTGTAATTAATTATTATCAGTTTTTACAATACGAAAAAAATTCATGCATGTAATTTTTTGAAGGAAATTTATTGAAATCGGCATGATACTAATAACTTAATGAGGCGTGAGTAAAAAAAGTTATGATGTCACACCAACTCATCCCTTGCTAGCATAATCAATTATATCATTTTTGAAAAGACAGCATCTTTGTCATTTTTATCAGTTGTGTGAAATTTTATATTTCATAAAGAATTGGGTAAGTTGGTAGTTTTGGTCAATTTCCCTGGTTTGAGTCCTAGCAGACTTCAGAATCTTTGTGTTTCTGAGTGATACAGAGAATATTATCTTGTTGCCTCACTACATCTCTAGGTCTTAAGAGAAGCGATTAAATGAGAGAGATTCATTGCCGAACAGGTGCAAAACCTCGTTATTTCTGCCCACAATAAGCAACCACAATCAAAACTGAGCTCCACTACATACACTCCCATAATTATATGTCATAATTTCACCTCTCCAAACCTTATCCCTTGCATCTTTACATGGCTGGTGACGTAACACCCCCTGACACATACCTGTGTGGCAGCTTGCAGGGTAGTATGTAGATGTAGTTGTACTCCCCAATGAGCTAACAGAGAGGCATGTGGTGGGGTTGACATGACATCAGCCATGAAGGTACGCATGCAAGGAAGGAATGCAGAAGGCATAGGCATGAATTGACAAATCAATGATAAGGTGTTTTAGCTCAGCTTTTTTAACACTTTAAATGAAATCATGCTAAATTAATTGTATCGCATAACACTACATACTGTACCGTCTGATAAATAAAGCTCAACGCGAGATAAATTCTGATAAGAAAAACTTTGGATAATATCTTCAGCATAACCACAATGAAATCGCTCACACCCAGTATTAATTCATGACAAACCTTGCCTGAGATAGTTTCAAATTGTAGCCATTATATTAAATTCATATTTCAAAATGATCATAGGTATAACGCATGGTAGTATAAGTTTAGAAGGAACCCAAACTACTTACAAGTGATTCTTCTGTTTTTATGAGAACACAATCCTCAATTATTTAGACATCTAGGTAGGTACGGGGAGGGGTCCTGGGAAAAGGAGTAGGTGGAGGACAGAGATGAATTGTTTATGATGTATCTTATTTCAGTATCATGTTTTTGTGAGAATCACTTATAATGCATGGAAAGAAAGAATTTTTGTACCTGTCAGTTTGGCTCTCTCTCTCTCCCATTAGTTCCAGAAACACTGGATCAAAACTGATATTCTCTGAATCACATGGAAAGAAATCATCTGGTATGAATTGTTGAAGTATTTTAATCCTAATACATCAGCATTCCATTGACTGTATTACGCTCTTGTTTGCTCTTAGCCATTTTTAATGAAGTGTGTGATTTTTGTCTGTATTTAATTTATTTTAAGATACACCTATTCCGACTGCTCACCTCATGCCATCTGCCATGTTGAGTTTAGTACCTACCATACCGTAGTGTGTGCCCCCATATTTTAGCCATTTCAATTGATTCTTTTTGATAAATATCTGACCAAAAGTATCATGCATCTTATGTCTCTGCATATAATAAACTGGAAAATATGATAAGACTTTATTTTAGCTTGATATACATATTTATGTATGTGAAATAAGGATTGTGTATGGGTTTAGTTAATATAATTGGTCCCTTTGAGAATCTAGGTTTAAATTTAATTTTCCTTTGTTGAATTACGTTGTGCTTGTCTATGCTTGCCATGATTTCAACCATTGAATTCTCATATCTGGTGTTAATTAGCCCACTACACATCAAGCTGAGTGAAGGTTATTGAAAAATGAAATTTCGTCACAGTAACTTAATATGTATCAATTGCACCTTTGGTTTCATTATAGTATCATGAAATCTGACATAAAAATTGACTCAGATAGTTCAAATGCTGCGTCTGTTATGACCATTTAAATAGCATCATGGCTTTTAATATTAGGTTAACTTGAACTAAGAGCTTAAAGTGGGGCTTGTAGTGCTTTTTTCAACTATCAGGTATATATTGTTTAAATCTTTGATTATTATCTTAGCAATATTTGCCATTGGTACATCCCTTAGTAACAATAGTGTCTTATCTGTAACGTCGAAATTAAGGATGAGTAGAATCCAAATGTCAATTCTCGATTCCTCTGATTCTCAGGATTAGAATTGGTATAGAGATTTGATCACCTAAAGTCGATTCCATCGATTCCAGATGTATAAATGTTCAAATCAAATTTCATTTATCACATATTTGTCTCAGTAATTTTGGGTGTAAGCTATCAATTTGTACTTCCTCAATCTACCTCAATAAGCTGAGGATATATTTGCTATTTCTTAATAAATATACTTTTTGAGCGACTTAACTGTCTTTGTTATTTTATTTCAGCCAATACTTGAATTTAAATAATAGTTGTACGCTACTAGTATATCAATATCCCACCAGTTATTAGGAATAAGAATCGATGGAATCGGGAATCGATTTGATAGAATCAGAGTCGAAAAAAAGTGGACTCGACTCATCCCTAATTGAAATGTATAATTAGTTAGTGTAGGTCTTGTTATTTTTATGTGGTTGTATAAATCAAGTTTTCCTGTTAATAAAACAAGTGTCTAGTTATCTATCTGTTCTTCCCATGTGAGTTAATTTCCAAGCCTATGAAATGCTAGTGAGATTTTCTTTTTGATGCCCCTGAAAGTAATTTAGTTACCTGTAAAACTTAGTAAGAATTGAGTGTAATGGTAAAATTTATTTGTTGCATATAGTCTGATGTACATAAGGTAAGATTAATGAAAATGCCTTGTGATTGTAATTTGGTGTTGATATGCTCGTGTGCTCTTAGTTTAAAGGTGGAAATGCTGTGTTGTATGCACGTTATTGTTTAGAGTTTGGATGTTTACTGTAGTTGAGATACATAACATTTGTTTCGTCTGCAATATACCAGCCTGAACTCCTAAATTTTGATAGTCATCTGTTTGCTAATCTGTAGTGGGGCTAACATTTTCAATATCTATACACAGCTGAGGGAAAAAATCTAATATATATGCATGAGCTTATTATGGCATTCATGATTTGGTGAGAACCATAAATTTTCTACAAATAAGACCATGAATCTTCACTGTTAGCTGTGGTTACTCCTAAAGCCCTGGAATGCAATGTAATAACGGTATGAAAACATGAAATCCAAGGACACCTCTTCCAGGTGAAAAGATCATTTTAGGTGACTTATCTGGCTCGCATGCCTTTAGCACCTTGATTATCATGAAAACTGCAGTCTGTTGTGTTGTGGAGCGAATCCCTAAAACTGGTTTTTATATATTGACAAATATGTGGTAATTCACTCATTCTATTTCAGCATAGATCTTGTGCCTACTCTTAAACATATAGGTCATGTGTCAGTGAGAAACCAAGATATTGTCAATTTTATTACTTTGTGTCAAATCATCTTTTTCATATCTAGTGTAAGGGTATGGTTAGCAATTAAGGAAATGACTGTTATACAGTTACTAATTTCTTTAAAGTTTTCCTAATATTTGCTTAAAAATATTGTTCATTTTTTTCAAAATGATATGGATTGTTAATAAAAATAAGGTGGCCCTCAAATTGTTAGTACCAAAGGGTTTAAAACAGTTGCCAATATTTTTGAAACTGTACCATAAGATCATCACAGCAAACTCATTCCCTGCTCTTTTTGTGGGACTATAATATAAAAGTGGAGAGGTATTAATCTGGATCTGTGCGCATTAAAGCCTTCGCACCGTTGTTACCACTGCCCTGACTGGAGATGTGACTGCTTGATTTTAGTGCCTTGCATTCCATATTTTTTATTGGAAGTAAAAAACCAGTTGTCAGTAATTTACTGTTGATACTGTATATCGTGCTAATCACCTCACTCTTGAGAATTGGGAATATTTCTATTGACATTCTTTTGAGGTCATGGCATTTAAATTATGATTAATTGGAAAGTGGAGCTGAGGAAATGACATTGTTTCATGTTTTCAGTTGATGAGGTTATTTATTCCTTGAAAGAAAGTGAAGTTATTAATTAATATGCTCATTATTCTAAAATATACGTAAATGTATTTAATGCATTATCAGTGGTTAGGTTATCATAGATATCGCATCAAATTGCTTAAATGCATTTTTATCTTTTATTGTATATTTTTAAAAAATTAAAAGTTAACCTACTACATATTGAACTAAGCATGCTTAGGATTCTATTTCTCATTGTTTCTATAGCTGCTGTTAATGTATGCATTTTGGTATGTTTTGAGATGCTGGCTTCAGTTGTAACATGGTTTGAATGGCGGTGACTCTGTATGCTGAGCAAGGAAGTTAAATTTTGTGAATGAATTCTATGCCTAATGATTTTTTATTGAAGCAGAAGTACTATAATGTTAGGACTATGTTTGTCCTGTAGCCCCCTGATGTGATGCGATGGGAATTAATAGTTAAATGTTTATGGCCCAGTTTCATAATGTCTAGTCAAATATTTTCTGAGAATAAAAACTGACTTTGTAAAAACTTTTCTTGTTGATAGTGCTCACATTAACTACTTACAGTGTGATGTGATATACAGATATCCAACTCTTGGTTTACTTTAAGTTAACAAGAAATGTAATCTAGGAGTAAACACTTGCTGGATGTTATAAAACATGGCCTACTGTGGAGTGCTGATAATCCATCTGTCAATCATCCAACCATCAGGTTATCTAATGATCTGTCTCCCTAAAACTAGCACACTCGTCCCAGTGTCTTCATTCATGTCCCCTTTTCCACCCACACTCAAGTGTTTCTTGCGGTAGGTTATTCAACTGTATGCATTATGGCCCCCTGTATCTCAAGTTATGTAAGTGTTGGCTTGACCCTGGTGAGCAACTTAATGTTGCTTCCATGGTCACATCGTATGTGCCATGCATGACACTGAAACTAAAGCCACAACTACCAGGGAATTTTAAACTTAAACAGATCATCTGTCACTCTAGATTTTCTAACTGGGCATCCCCTTCCTTTGCCAAGGATAATAGGCACTCTATTACATAATATATTTGGTGAATGTCATTAATTTTATCATTTAATCAACTAATAGAGAATTAGCTGCATTTGTGTTATTTTAAGGGTATTTTATAGCTCTGCATGTTTTAATAAATTTATTTTTTCAATGTCAAATCGAAAGCAATTATTTTTACCTTACATTTCCTCTAAATGTCATTTTATAGGGCCTTCATAATCATCAGTGATGTTAAATATTCGCTCTCATTAAAACTTTGAAAGTGTTGAAGGTTTAATCTTACCATTGCTAAGATTACAAATAAAAATTCTCATTCATGGGAATATCAATGAATTAATGATTGAAGTGTTTCTATTTCGAGGTATTTGAAATTTTAATTGGTAAATTATGTTTTCGCAGACAAACTTGTATGGCAGTCATCCCTTCTACATGGGTATGGAAAAGGATGGAACCAGTCATGGAGTGTTTCTTCTGAACAGCAATGCTATGGGTAAGCCTCTGATCTGTTTTCATCTAAGATTTGTTAAAATTTCTGTGCTATATTTCCTGCATATTGATCAGCTGTTGGATACAAATATTTTCATATTTGTATTGCTTCATTGGTGGAGTGGATGTGTTCCATGTCATGCAGCAGTCATATGGATGTGCTTGAAAGTTGTTCTGTGTCTTGTACTTTAGCACCTCAGATGCACTCTTAAGGCCCTGCACTGGGGTAATTACTACTCCAATAGCTTTTCTGAAAAGCAGATGCAAATTGATGCAGAGACATCACCAGTTTTTTTTAATAAACATGAATATTAAAGTAAGGAAAGTAGTTGTTGAGGGTCTAAATGTAAAATGAGACTTGTTCACTCTTTGAATGTGCTTTCCATTCTGGTGCTATTGCACAATTTACTGCAGGGAGAGGAATTTATTTTCACCATTCGTATTTTTTATTGGTTTTCTTGTCATGATATATTATTTCTTGAAAATACTGCATATTATCCTTATTAGGGATGTGTGGCTCGAATTTCAGGTGGAATAGAGTAAAAAAAAAATAAACTCCACTTTCTCAGGCGTGATATCGTAGAACAGCATAATGAGTAATGAAGCTCAAATGATTTCGTACTGTCTACTAACTAAATTATTAGACAGTACAAAATCATTTGAGCTTCATTACTTAAAAAAAAGCTTAACTCGAATTGAGCATTTTTTATAGAGCTTGAGTCTTGTTGATAACAATTTACAAGTCATTGAAAAAATTGTATGCTGTAGTTGCACAGATCTTAGACAATGTTCTTTTCCCTTTTGGACGTCTGAAGGAAAGTAAGCTCATCTTACAATAGTCTTCCTCTTCTTAGCTTTAATCCCAATTATTTGGGGTCAGCTTTATGAGCTCATCTTACGATCTTAATCAAAATCGTTGACTTCAATTGAATTACATATGCTAACTCTTTATGCTCACCAATTAGGTATGTACTTTTAATGTAGGTATTGTAACGGTCCCTCTTACGTCTGCAGTTTTCCCCCCTTCCCTGGAAATAGGGGTCTACCGAGCAGTGCCACATCACCACTCGACGAGGCGGAAGGCCAACCCAAACAAGCGGCGATACATTCAGACAATTAAAAAAGAATATCACTCAGTACTTTTTCTGGGTTCCAGTATGAGGATGACTGCTCTGGTTGATCCTGTCCCAAGGGCACAATATTGCCACGACTCGCTCCTAGAACCCCAGCTCAATCGTACAGACGTCGCTGCAAGGAAACGTAGCACAAACAAAAAATAACAGGAGCCAGGCATCGTTTGTCAGAAAGACAAATTCACGCTTAACACTGTATTTAATGATTTCTTTGACTATGAAATTAAACCCTGATGAGGTGAGAGATGTATGATTGATTGGTGACATGAACAGCTATGGTAAATCAAAAAGAACACTTATGAATCTGTTGAGCAACAATAAAAAAAACCATGACAAAAACTTTGAAAGAATAATGCCTTTTAGCTCGTAGCAATGAACACATACACCATGAATGAACTTTGTGAGAATAAGGCTTTCTAGCTCGTCATTTAGGGATTTGTAGACCGGTGGCTTGCGCAGAAATAGTTCCACTGGGTCGAGACGGGAAGGGGAACATCGGGAAGCGGTGAGGGACGGAAAGTGATTGAACCAACCGTTGATGAAGCTGGAATTTCCTTAGATCCTCCTAAGTCTGCCTGACTGGCGACTCTGGTGCAAGTTGATGCAACACTGGGAATGAGCCATTGAGAGTAGTACCTACCAGTTCACAATGATTTATGGTGGCGTTAATGGACATGGCATAGCCTGGAGTCCAGCCAAAAGTGTGGCCTGCCTCGCTATCTATAGTCTGGTAGCAATCGATAGCTACACTTGATGTCTCCTCAAACAGCCAAATTGAAAACATGGTTTTGTTGTGAAGCCCTGTGCAGGCTAGAGATGGGCCATTCTGAAAATTATCATGGTAATTTTCATGAATTACCGTGGTATTGTACATAATTTACCACAGGCCCTGTAAATTACAGTAATTTTCTGTAATATTCACCTGCGTTTCAGATATTTTTCATAATGATATATTCCAAACATTATTTTATGCCAAGCCTATCTATATTTCATGCTATCTTACTTATAAATCTAGGCACATACAACTTATTTGTGGAATATTTTTACAGGTGGAATATTTATGGTGCTATCATTTGAATGGTTTGAATGAAAATTTCTCTTACCTAGCAAAAGATTGCCGAATTACATGAGGGCTGCGGAATTAGTTTTTAAATTTTCCTTATTTATAATACATTAATATAGCAATAGTAATGGTTTACTTGCCATTAACCCCTTGCTATTGGCTTTCACATTAAATCCTCTATTAGCCATTAATTGCAGAAAATTATAAATGACTGGAAAATATCGTTATTTTTCGATAATTACTGTAATTTACCATGGTAATTTACCTCAAATAAAAATAACAGTAATTTACTTGCTGGTATGTTAAAGAGAAAATGTGTATGGAGAAGTTGATCAAGTTAAAAAAGTTGAAAAAATAACCCTTTCATCCATGACAACCTTCCATTTTTAGTTCTTCTATAGTTCAACGTGCTTTTTACTATTGATCCACACTTTGGATGTGCTATTTCGAGGGAGCTGATGTCTTGAAAAAAATCGATCCATTGTAAGATCGACTTAGGCAGTGGTGCACTGTGATTGGTTACAAATTTTGCTCAGTGGCTCACTTTGGGAGTGAGAGTAAGCCAAGTTATGCAAAGTTATGTTGTCATTAATAGACCTTAACATTTGTGACTAGCAAGAGTCCTGTAATCCATCACTGGATTGGGCAATGAGTCCACTGCCTTATTGTGTTTGAATTTCTTTTTTCATGCACGAGATCCAGGAGTAATATCATATGCCATGAATTCTTTCTTTGGAGTACACATTTATTTTACCCCCTGGAAAAATGACAATTTTTGTCTGGAAAACCTTGAAAGGTCCTGTAGGTTGATAATCTCCAGTCTGTAGCAATACTGGATTGGTGTGTTTGAGAAGTTTCCTGGATTCTTAGTTGAATGTCATTTTTCTCACAGAGGTGATATTGCAACCTGGGCCAGCTGTAACCTTCCGTGCCATTGGAGGTGTAATTGATCTTCACTTCTTCCTGGGCCCATCACCTCGTGAAGTTGTTGCACAGTACACGGACCTTGTGGGCAGACCCTTTATGCCTCCTTTGTGGGGTCTTGGATTTCATTTGTGCAGGTGAGGTCACCTATTAGGGTATTCTTTGAATGTTTCTCTCCCTGGAATCTTTTCGGTCCTGAGCTTTACTGTTGAAAGCTGAGCATTAACTCTTTCAAGTGGTATGCAAGCCTGAATTTTCTTTATGAAGGCCATTTGACATGAAGCTGAAGACTGCTGTGAAGTTGGATGTGAATAAATGGGGAGAGTGCTGGTACAGAGTTCGAGCAGGGGCTTATTGCTTGTCTTTTATCCTTGCCTTCACAAAGATATTTTAGCAAGTCCCCACTTTACACTTTATTGTTTACACTGCACTTGGACACATGCATCCAATTGTGAGGTAAAGTGCTTTGAGTTAAATGGTTGTAATGAAAACCATATCCTGGAAACTATTATGTAAAATATGTAATTTTTGTTCAAATGTATTCTTAACCCTTGAGTAGCCACATGGAGTACTGTAGTCATCCTCTGTGGTATAAATTTTCTCTGATTGCAGTAATTACAGTGGTGGTTGTAAGTTTAATTAAGGTCACCTGTACATAAGTAGGTAAGGATTTAAGTGCTTCAATTGTAATTAACTCCCTTAGTGCTAGCTCCTGCCAGCAGTATCTGTGAGAAATGCTGAGGGTAATTTAATGAAATGTATCATTTTAGGAGAAAATTGCTATGAGGTTATTGCTTAAAATATCCATGTGCATTTTTTTATTGTTTAAAATGAATTAGGTAATAATCATAAAAGAGTTTTTCATCGTGTAAAAAATAATTGTAATTATATTAGTGTACTAAAGTTGAACAATTTTGGCACATGAGCCGCTATATCGGCCAGCTGCACAAAGAGGGTTAACATGGTTTGATAGCATTTATACTACCACAGATGGCTATTTTCCTCAAGGGAACTACTTGAAGGTTAGAATATCTTAAAAAATGATTTTCTTGATAGATAATCTATTTAAACAACTGGCACTGTGTGGCAGATTTAATGACAGGTGTACTGGGTACATTCCTTGGCCCCTGACTTTGAAGGGCTCTGAAAAATCTCAACACTTTTTTCTATTGACATCAAGTTTGATTTCTCATGTGCAATTTTAATTACGTACAATTTTTAAGTTAAATTAGAACTTGATTGTATGTTTGTATTTGCTTATTTTCATTACCTTGATGCAAATTCAAATTTGTACATCATTTGGCATATTTTAATTCATGAAGTGGTAATTATTCTCTTTTGCTCGATCTTTTTATTTAACTTTCCTCTAATCACTGAAATTGAGTCCTCTATCTTAATGTCCACGGAAATATTCTCCGAGTCTGCCCTCATTTTCTCTTCCTCAGCATTATTATATTTTCAGAAAATGGAATGTTGTAATTAAATGTTTGCTATGTATAACTTATGTAATTTTTCTGATTGCAGGTTTGGTTACAAAACTCTTAACAGGACAAGAGAAGTATGTGAAAGTGTGAGGAAAGCTGGAATTCCTCTGGTGAGTACCAGTTTCTTATTCTGCAGTTTGAATATGTTTGGCGTTTGCTCGTCCATCAAAATGACTTTTATTGGTTTATTACAATGTATTTTTGGGGTGGGTTTTTGTTCCTTGAAAATTCTCCAAGTAAGACTTCCTGTGGTGCGAATTCTGATATGCTAATTTCCAAGTGCTGTGTTGTGTCACTCTATTTGCTTGGTCATTGGTAGATTTTTTCTGATGCATCATTAATAGCCTCTTTCAATTTATTTTGCAAGTTATATAAATGAATCCTTTTCATTTCAGAATCGAAAAGTTGTTGATTATATCTTTCATCTAATTATTAGCATTGGATAATTTAATCAGAAAAATTATTACAAATTTTTAATTAATGAGGCTATATTTAGTTTAGAATTAGTCATAGCCTTCAAGTTTGTGCGAAATCATTCCAAGTTTCATATTTCTCCTGTGTATTACGATAAGCTATGATCACCTCTTAATTAGTTTTATTCATTTCATGAAAAGTTATTTATTTTAAATTAGAATGAATATTAATTGCTCCTTTTTCTACTCTAGGATGTCCAGTGGAATGATCTTGACTATATGAAACAGGGTAATGATTTCACATATGATCCAGAAAATTTCAAAGGTCTTCCTGAGTTTGTGGAGGAGCTGCACAAAGTAAGTTCATTGAAATTATCATTAAATTTGTCATCATTCAAGCCCCTATCAGTTGCTTAATAAGCGCTGCTGTTCATGATTTTAATTTTAACCTTCTTGTGATGTGATGAACTGGATATTCTTAGGTGTAATTCGGTGAAAGTTAATTATGACCTTACAAGTAACGAAGCTTAGTAATTTTTTGACATCTTCTATTTGTAGACAAGTAGTTTCGTGGCAAAGGGAGTATCATTCGACTTGTTGGTGCTGTGGAACCACAAAAACTGGCCATCTACTAATAAACCAATGCGTAAATTATAAAGTTAAATTGCTGATTCAGTATTGTGAATTTTTCTTACTGGGAGCTAATCTCATGCCCAAATATGTACTTGAAATTTATCTCAGAAAATCAAATTGGTGAGAATAATGTGAGAAATGGGAAACTTTTCTCAGAAATCTACATCTGCATATTACCCTGCGAGCTGCTGCATGGGCATGTGGCAGGGGGTGTTAGGTCACCAGCCATGTAAAGATGTAGGTTTTTGGGTGGCGAAATGGTGTCATGTATTATAGGAGTATATTCAGTGGAGTTCAATTTTTATTGTGGTCGTGTATTGTGTGCAGAAAGAACGAGTTTTTGTACCTATCTGTTCGGCAGTGTATCTCTCTTATTTTATCGCATCTGTCAGACCTAGATGTTTAGTGAGGAGTCATGATAATATTCACTGAGTTGCTCTGAAACAAATCAGTTCCGAATTTCTCAAGCAACATAAGCCTAGCGTGTAGCCTCAGAGTCTCTAGGGGCTACCACCTCAATCCCTCTAAAAGCTGTGAGACACTATATGTACGCTCGTGGTTGTATTTGTCGAAGCTTGAAGCTTTCGTTTGTATTTTATTAATTATTTAGGTCAAATCATTCTGTTCATGGTCCCATTACTGGCAGTGTATTTGAGGTGTGGCCTCAGCAGAGCAAAGTAGTATCTCTCTTTAACTTTTTCATCCGAGAACCTTCCTACCATATGCTTAACAAAACCTAGTATTTTAAAATACTGTTCCACATATGTTCTTTAAGTGAAATCCCCACGATATACCAGAAGTTAAAGTAATTCCAAGATATTTTTCTGTATTTGAAGATTTAAGTTTACTCCACCCACGGTGTAGGTATGGCATTCGTTTGATGAATTTCACAGGAGGTGAACTGTAATACATTTGCTGATATTTAATTCTAGCCCCCACTCCTGGCACCATGAATGAACGTTGTTAAGGTCCGATGACAGAACTTCAAATTCCTTGTCTTTGCTTATTTCACGGTAGATAACTGTATCATCTGCTAATAGTCTTAATTTACTGCTAACTCGAGAACTGAGGTCATTAATATAGATAATGAATAAAAGAGGGCTGATCACACTTCCTTGAGGAACACAGGATGTGACTTCGACCATATCAGAGGTAAAACCGCCAATAACCTCGTTGTCACTGAAAAATCCCCTAATCCAATTCACTATTTTTCTATTAACTCCACATGATTGCAATTTATATACAAGTTTTTTGTGAGGAACCTTGTTGAATGCCTTCTTAAAATATCTCTTACTTAGTGATGTGCCTCATGCTTTTGCCCTGAAACCTTAGGGAAGAGAAAATTGAAGCCCATTTTAACAAATTGTTCTCCCAAAGCCTCACACTTATCTCTGACATATCTCACATGGCCCATTTTGTAACACATGGCTAATGATAACCACAAGGTGTTATAAGCTTTATGTTAACTTAGAGTTAACTGGAAGTTGGAGTTTTCTCAATTAATTCAGATTGTCAGTTAGTCGATGTGAGCTTTGACACTGGTGGAATGTATTACCTGGAGTTTTCATACCTAGGAAATATAAAATGTGAGATTATAGCATCTGCATATTTTTGCAGAAATTATAACAGATATCTCTCATTTTGATTTTGGATTTGTAGTGAAAAAGTTGCTCTCTCTGGCCAGTACCAAAATCAATATAGCTTGTATTTTTGTAATTTTCAGTTGGGGATGCACTACATACCTCTCATTGATGCTGGTATTAGTGGTGGTGACAAGGCAGGCACGTATCCCCCATATGATGAAGGTTTAGCAGCTGGTATATTCATAAAAAATTCATCAGGTATGCTTGAACTGATTGCATTGTACAATCTGACTTTGTTAATGTCTCTGTAATTTTTCCCCACTAACTTGAGTATTATCATTTAAGGACTTCCATTTGTTGGCAAGGTGTGGAACAAAGTTTCAACTGTATGGCCTGATTTCACCAATCCAACCAGTGTTCCATATTGGAGCTCACAAATGGAGAGGCTTCACAAACAAGTTGCTTTTGATGGAGCGTGGATTGTAAGTTCGTCTGACTTAACTCCAATATTTTTATTAATGGGTGCCATTTTGACCCATTTTTGTTTTTGACAATTCATTACATCTTACTGGATTGTCCACACTTGCATATTTCTTGACTTTTTTTCAGCAGGATAATATAATGTGGGAATATGAACCTCATAGCAGCAATAGTTTTTAATTTACATTACCGTCTACCTATTACTATCAGTCTTCATTTTGACCCCAGGCTATCTCTCCCCTGTTTTATTCTAGTTTTTCGTTTTAGAATGGTTTCATTGTCTTTCATTGAAGTATTGTTGACAGTTAGGCAGCTGAATGTTAGTACCCAAGGGTGAATCACCACACTATGTCCTGACAAACCCAGACTTCAAATGAGTTCTTGGACCTGTGGCAGAAGTCCTGGGTTCGAGTCCTCATGTGCCACAATCCTGTATGTTCTGATAGATAATTATAACGAGTTGTTATAAACCTTTATTCTTGCAAAATAATGTGCAATATTAAGTAAAGATATTTTTGAAACAATTTGCATAATATTTCAATTGAAAATTCCAACTTTCCTTCAGAAAACAAATTATTTCTTAAGGGTCGAATTGATCCCTGTCAGTACCTATAGGAATGCCTCAAAGTCCAGTACTTCTAAGTGTCAATCGTCTTTTATATTTAGGCTTCATTGCGATACCATCTGACTTACCCAATGATGTTTTAAATCAAGGTGACATGCAGGCATCATTTTGCTTATCTGATTGGAATACATCCATTTTCTCATGCCTATTTCAATGTATTTATGGATATACTTAACCTTTTCTTGTCTTAATTATGAAAGTTACTGTTTTTGTAGGCAATTTGCGCAGACATTTTTGGTCTAATTAATTAAAGGTTTCTACTAAAGTTCTACCAAGGGTCTACTAAGGTCTGCTAAAAGTCTACTAAGGGTTATAATGAACTGAACATTTGAACTCTTCTGCTGTATAAATAATGACTACATTTTTTGACTTATTTTGGACTTTTATGTGAAGTTTTAATTCCATGATCTCGCTACAGGAACTGATGTTCTTTTATTCCACCATTTTATGAGGTATTTTGTTTTTTACTTCAGGATATGAATGAGCCATCGAACTTTTACTCTGGCACTGAGAAGGGCTGCCCCACATCAGGAACTGAACCTGGGCCATATGGTAGGAGAGAAGCTGACTTGGAGCACCCTCCTTATCTGCCACCTGTTGAAGGCTCACTTCTTGCTTTCAAGACTGTCTGCATGTCCGCTAGACATTTTGCTGGCTCTCACTACGATGTCCACAATCTTCATGGATTCACTCATGCCATAGTGACTAGCTTGTAAGTTAATTAGATAGATAGATAGTTTATTCACCATAAAAAAACAAAGATTACATTTGCATAGGTTTCGTCAAGATCATACAAAATTTAAAAAATAGATTAAAACATAAATTAATGGATTAAAATACAAAGTTTACAACAAAAGTTAGTATCAAGATAGAAATTCTTCAATACAGTTGAGCACCCCTAATCCGGAAATCCCTAATCCGGGAACACCCGTAATCCGGCAATATTTCCGAGGCGTACTTCGCAGAAAACAAACTTTTTTGCCGAATCATTTACTTCGTAATTCCTGAAACTGTAACCCATTCTAACAAAAATTCTCCCATTCAAGAACGAGTATCGGAAGATTTTTTGCATACAATGTTGTCCATATTACTTATTGTGCGTAATGAAGGTGTTTATTCAGCAAATTGAAGACATCACTACAATGTACGTCGTTGCCGAGACGCGAGTGTGTGACGTCATGGAGTGGACATGTCTTAACTTGCATGGCGCGTGCATTTTTGCTTTGTACAGAGCGTTGACGGCGCGACGTAGACAGCAGACAGCTCATTGAATCGTATTAAACACAGTGGAATAAGGATTGCAAGGAAAATTGGAAGCGATGAAAAATTTTTACTTTCTACTCTTTACGTATATACTCTTTGATGTCCAGCAACACGTTAATATGTTATACGCATTCCTTTCACTCAGCCGTTTTGCGAGACTGCCGGTTGACTGATTTTGTTTTTGTGAATTTAGAAGAAGTTTATTTCTTTTTTTTTTCGAATTACTTGTCGAATTATACAGAATTTATTCAAACTTAATTGAAGTTGGTATAATTTATCAAATTCCCGCATTATAAATATCGCGGACCCCATAATTATGCTGGTTACTGCCACAGCACCCGTAGTCCGGCAAAATCCCTAATCCGGCATCGCTCGAGTCCCGACCGTGCCGGATTAAAGGTGCTCAACTGTACTATAAAATGCATTTTTTTACAAAGAAATCTTTTAACATATTTTTGAAATTTTTTTTCTCGTTATATATTTCTTTTATTTTCAAAGGAAGTTTATTGAATAGTATTTTTCCCGAGAATTCAGGGGTTTTTTGCAGTAGTGAGGTTCTACAATGATCATTAAATATGTCGAATTTACCTCTGGTGTTGTACTTATGGACATCTGCATTTCTAATCAGAGAAATGTTTTTGTAGCATGCGTAGAGAGTCACATTATAAATGTATATGCTGGGAATAGTCATGATTTTATGCAATTGAAATTATTTCCGGCAAGACTCTCTAGCATTTAGTTTTAAAATAACCCTCAGAGCTTGTTTTTGAAGGGTGAGTATCTTTTTTAGATTTTCTGAGTTTCCCCAACAGGCAATGCCATACCTAGCCACAGACTCAAATATACCATGGTATATGGGGATTAGAGTTTCTGAGTGACAATTAAATTCAGGATATTGATTATTGCATGAATATCTCATGTATGAGCTTTATCTTATGGTAATTTAGTGTTAATAGGTTAGTTAATGATGATATATATTTTATTTATTTATTTTATTTGTTTATTTTTATGTTTTCCCAATAACCCAAGGGAAAACACTTTTACAATACATTGATTACCAATTACAATAATTATTTCAAAAGCTTACTGCATTACAAAATGTTTACAAAAGAATTATTAAAAAAAGCATTACAAAAATATAAAAATACACACTTTTTTCCCAATTACTACAATAATTCTTCCAATTCTCAAAATATTAAATTCACATTCAAGCAATGCATAATTCGCAGTTCATTGTGACGCATGTTTCTTCATTATGAAGTTTATCTGGGAGGTAAATACATTTTTATCCCACGATAAATCTAACTGGTCACATACAGTGTTGTATTCCTCACACATTCTTATAAGTGGTGAGTTACAACAATATCTGGATTTAACAAATGGAATATTTTGCTAGTGTTTTGTCTCTTGTATTTATTTTTATGCCACCTATTACATGTAAATTAAACTGCTTTACTATTAGCAAATTGTGTTATAATCTGGGTTTAGTTTATTTGCTGTTTCCATCATTTATTTACTATTTGAAAAAAACTGTCTTTCCTGTTCATTGGCTTCTTGAGGAGGTTCAACTGTGACTGCTTGAGTCAAAACAAAGGCCAAAATTTTCATACTTACATTATTGAATGAATTATGTGAAGATGAGATGTTGCATACTGTTTTATTCTTAATTGGTATTTGAGGTGATATCTTGAAATTAAATATTTTTCTTGAAAATTTTTGCATTCTAATCATGCATTTAAATTCCTCGTTAGATTTAAGTAAATTAAAATCTTGACGGTATTGTGAATGTTACCCTTTAGGAGATAGAGGTATATCGTAAGTTATTCAGGTTTACCATTTATTTAACTTGTATGCAAATTAAAGACTGGTTAGTGGGAGATATTATAAGTGCTCGCTGATGCTTCGTGTACAACTGTGAAAGCTAGGAAAGTGAGAGTCGGGCAAATTCAGCCTTATTCATACTGTTTTCAGTGTTTGTTGTGCATCTCTGCAAAATGAGTTGTGAACCTACACTTGTTCACTACCCCATGAGCTGCTGTAAGGGTGTTTGGCAGAGGGTTTGAGGACATCTTGAAATTGAAGGTTTTATGTAAAAGGAAGTAGAAGTGGGGAGGGATGGGAAGTGAGAGATGTCTTCATGGATTTGTCCTCTGCTCTGTTTTCTTTGTAGTCGTTTAGCAATGGAGAAGAAAAGATTGATAATTCTATTTATATAACTTGTATGTCTTACAGTTTTGTACTTATGTGTCTCCTACAAATGTTGAGGGGATATAATCATACCCATCTTTTTGACCTGAATATTATGAAACATTTATTTCCCTGATATTTTAAAAAGATTCTTAAGGCTTACAGTCTAGTCCTAATCAAGGTCATTCGATATCGATTGTATTTGTCCTTCGATGCAGGTCTTCGCAACTATTTCCACCACATGTCCGCCATTAATGTGCTATTTGAGCATTTACGGCCATAACACACAGCAAGGAAATCTGCGAATATGCAGCACAAGTTTTGATTTTGAATGCAAATCCACTTTCAAATCAACAAAAATGTCAAACAACATATAATTTGCTTATGCAGAATACGGGAAATTAAGCACAGTGTTGGTGGATTTGTGTATGTTGCGGAGACCTATACCGAATGAAGAATACAATTGATATTGATTGACCTTGGTCATAATTGTCTTGTCACACTCTCTGTTCACACCTGTCAGTTTTGAATCCAATATGTGTCTTTAATTATATGAATCTGGTGGATTAGATCTTTTCATCCAAATGTGGTACGAATAATAATCTGTGCTTAAAAAAAAGCCTGTTATGGGTTGATCCTTCTTGGCTCCACGTCACCACCAGTTATCTATTGAGGTAGACCCCTCATTGTTTTTTTGATGATGCAATGAATGACCTGAATTCATATTCCCTGACAGTGCCATGACAGAGCTGAGAGGGAGAAGACCATTTGTCATCTCACGTTCAACCTTTGCTGGTCACGGTCATTATGCAGGCCACTGGACTGGAGATGAGGCGTCCACATGGAGTGATATGGCCAATACTGTACCTGGTGAGAATATTTGGAGTGATTTTGTTTGGTGTGGTACTTTATGTAATGGAGTCTTCGTTGTGTAATACACTTTCTTGTGATTCAGTCAGTAGTTACTTGTCTTTTGATCAAAGCCATTCATCATGTATCTATTTGCAATATCTGTTAAGCTTTTAATTGCATGGATAACATCGTCTTGCTGTAAAATGGTTGTAAACTTTTCTTTATCCTAACTGTCACTAGAACATATTGTCGTGCCCCTGGCAAGCCCTCACATCTCGGTGCTCTACCAAGCAAGGGGTCATATAGGATTTTTCCATCACTAAAGTCACCGCCAAAGTGAACCGTAATATTCATGTAATGCTCAAACAAATCAGATGATGAGCATTCTGTATTTGTGACAAACAGGATGCTATGATGACGGTTTTACAGGAAAAGACCTAGTCTTTTCTCAACTCGAAATTTGCGATCATATTATGAGACCATAAACTTCTTCAATCCCTGAGTAATATGATGGTCTTCCTGAGTTATGCTTTTCCCCCTGTGATCTCTAATTGGTATCCGACAATATTTACAATCCTCACACCACTCACCAAACATAATTCATCATGCTATATTGTGAAATTATGTGTATGAAATTAAAGCCTTGGATTATTTCCTTATTGATAAGTTAAATGTTCCAACTTAAATATGGCTTAAACCAATGCCATGGGAAA
Source organism: Ceriagrion tenellum (assembly GCA_963169105.1). Taxonomy (NCBI): domain Eukaryota; kingdom Metazoa; phylum Arthropoda; class Insecta; order Odonata; family Coenagrionidae; genus Ceriagrion; species Ceriagrion tenellum. The sequence continues at coordinate 61,657,630 of OY720644.1, forward strand.
TATTGGCATGTCCTTGGCTGAGGAGATTTGAGGATCTTTTTGTGTTGAAGTGATACAAGTTTACTGTGATTTGCTTCAGTAGCTGTTCTATGCCTTCTGTGCCTTGTTTTTACTTGAAGGTATCAGAAGAGAATCGAGGTTGTTTGCAATAGATTTTTGGTTGCTCATGCAAGAAAGTATTATATTACTTATGAACATACTTTTGCAGATTAAGTTCAGATTCCATCTTAGCCTAAGAGCCTTCAGCTGCCTAACTTGCTGGATGCTGAAGCAGAGCACATTTCCCCAAATACAACTTCTGGATGTCAAATATGATTTTGGTGTCATCAGAAGCAAGGGCACTGTTTCTGTAGAAAAAAATGCTTGGTTAAAAATGTTGATTCAGTGAAATGCATCACATTTTGCCAGTGTGGACTTCATAATTTGTATTTGCATTGTTTGTGATAAATTGATTAACCATTGAGTATTATTTTAATAGTAGATAATTCTGTTTCAGATTTAATAACTTTTTTTACTTGCCATTTGGAAAAGTCTTAGATTTCCTGTAGTTGTGCTATGGTGTTCATGCCTTTTCTATTATTGTATTGGTAATATCATTCTTTGTTGGCCTGAGAGATATTTTATAGACATTTGTATATCAGGTGAGGTTTGGCATATGTATTGTGTAACTGTTTGTAGCGTTTGATATTTACTTATCTTGTTGTTGTTTTTGTTTATTGATAGATGTTGATGTTGTTAGGGACTTGATGAGGGGATGAGAGGGGGATTGTTGAGAGGGAGAAGAAAGGAAAAAGTGGCTCGAAGTAGTGAGGAAAAAGAAACTGTATTTTTAAGTAAATAAAGATGATTTTGGAATAAAACAAACGTCTGACGTTACAATTGATATGATTTTTTGTCCACTTTCAGCAATTCTAAACTTTAATATTTTTGGAGTCCCTCTGGTGGGTGCAGATATCTGTGGATTCAATGGCAATACTACAGTGGAGCTCTGCTCACGATGGAGCCAACTTGGAGCATTCTACCCATTCTCCCGAAATCATAACACAGATGATGGGATCGTAAGTGTTATTGTTCTGTATTTGAAAGTCCTCTGCATTTACTGCTCATAATGAATGTTGACTGTTTTTATATTTGTAAGAGAAATGGAGATGGCTAGATACTAAAACAGTCATAGCTTCCGGTAGGTTGAGCAAGATAGCATTTCCCATGAAATTAATCTACATCTACGTACTCACCTGTGAGCCACCACATGGGTGTGTGGCTCGGGGTGTTAGGACACCAGCTGTGTAAAGGATATGGTTTTGGACAGTGAAATGGTGAAGTGTATTACGGGAGTGTATTCAGTGGAGCTCACTTTTTACTATGGTTACTAATTGTGCATGGGAAGAACGAATTTTTGTACCTATCTGTTTCGCACTGTATCTCTCATATTTTATCGCTTCTGCCTAGAAATGCATTGTGGTATCAAAATGATCTCTGTGTTGCTTTGAAACACACTTCTTCTGAATTTGTCCAGTGAGCTAAGCCTAGCATTTAGTCTCTTGTATATCCCAACCTAATACCTCTCAAAGCTGAGAAACTCCATGCTCATTCATAGATACTTTTGCTGAGGCATGCCACTTTCCTAAATATTTTATTTATTTGTTTGGATAAATCTTTCTGTCCATTGTCCAAAATGCTTGCGGCACATTAGAAGTTTGGCCTGGATGAATTAGGGGTCATTATTAAGAAAAACTTCCTCTTTTCAATGGTAGCATAATGTTGTCCACTTATATTGTTTACAACATATTTGACAAAATGTAGCAGGAAAAAGTTCATAGAAAATGTTAGTGGCATGCACTCTGGAAACACTTCCATTAAAAAGCGAGGAATTTCTAATGCATAGATCTCATCAGAAATTTAATTGTGTGTAGTTTTTATTAGTTGCTTGCTATTACTTTTACTGTTGCTTACTATGTTTTTATTACTTGCCTATTTTAAAAAATAGGTAAATTACTCTCCAATAATTTCTACAGAATTGCAAAAAACTCTATGGGTGTGAAGACATATTTACTGTACAGTAAGAAAAAAATGAGTCATCTTCCTATCCATGTGTATTTGGATTATTACTGTGAGTTTCAGTGATTGAAAACAAAGAATTTGTGGTATTCTTTGTTTTAAATTACGGAAACTACAGTAATTACTTAATGCTTTTTGCAGTTGCATGAAACTATAAAATAAAATATGAATGTGTGTTATAAAGTTATTAGTAATGACAAGGGAAATATCTCGCTCATAATGCCTTAACTGAATAATGGTGGCTAGTATTTCTCTCCAGCTTTTAATTAAATTTCTATTCTATTATTGTAGACATGGTTCTTTTTTTCATTCTGACATCCTGTAAGGTTGTAACTTCTACAAGTTTGTTAACTTATTTCCTTGTGATCTTTAATAAAATATTATGTTTTCTTTAATCTAATGATATAAAAGGGTTTCTCTAGGCATGGAAAACCTGTATTTGTTATGGAAAATGAAAAAAATAGCTGGGAAATTAGTTTTTCAATGTCTAAATCTTATTGTTTCGATGAGTTCCATTAAGGCACAGTAAGTAATGTACCTGAATGAGGCTGTGGAGCTCATGTTTGGTGTTTATTAATTAAATAATGCCCCAATAGTAAAGTGCAATTGCTGTATTATTTACACTCATTCAGTGATAGGCGGAATAATTGTTTCTCCACTCATGGTATTCAAGTAATTTGACCCACATCGTGGCCAAGATGGAAGAATATATGCCATCAGAATGGGAGTCTATTTTCCTCCAGAGCGATAGTAGTGGTCTGGAAAACTTAATTCCCCGTTAGTAATTGTGTCAATGTGTTGTGCGGCATTTCATTTCAATCCTTACTCCTCCCTTAAAGTAAACAGTTGCCAAAGAATAGATACTTCCTCCTGGAAAGAGGTAAATTTTGACCTGAAAAAGCTGGAAAAGTCCTGGAATTTCGTAATCTGCAGTCTGTAATAACTGTGATGCAATAATCTAATACTTATAAATTATTTCTTTGTTATTTCCGGAAAGAATTAATGTTTACCATTTTTATAGTGTTTTTTTTCTAACTTTTATCTTATACCAGCTGGGTGTCCCTGGTGAAAATAAATGGTGAAAGATAGAGGTGTGCCTAAAGGGGGAGACAAATGTGAAAAAACATAGTGTGTAGAAAGTGACTAGAGTGTGACAAAGGATAAATATAGGCCTAAGTGTGCAGAAAGTGTGAGAAACAATGTGATGGGACAGTGTGTAGATTCTGTGCACACAATGCAAGGACTTTTTTTGCTGAGTAAGAACACTGCATACATTGTCCCCACGCTGGTTCTTGTGCATTCTGCACAGTTAGGGGTCAATATTTAAACTTGCTGTGTAAGACTTTACTGTTTAAGACTTTACTGTAAGACTGTGTAAGAACACTGCATACATTGTCCTCACACTGGTTCTTGTGCATTCTGCACAGTTAGGGGTCAATATTTAAACTTGAGTCTCTCATCAGCCGTTCTCAGCAGCCTTTTTTTCAATTTTCTCATTCTTTTGGTGTTCTTCAATCGCACTGTCTGTCACAGTTTATGTTATGAGAGTGATGGCAATATTTTTCTCACTCTTCCATCAATATTTTTTCTCAGCCTCAGGACCCTGTCAGCCTTGGGCCATTGGTTGTCCAGTCAGCAAGGAAAGCTCTCCTCATACGATACTCTCTTCTTCCCTACCTGTACACATTATTCTGGCGGGCTCATGCTTTTGGTGACACAGTGGCTCGACCTCTTTTCTTTGAGTGAGTATTACATGACTTGAAGTTGACAGATAAATGTCAAATGTTTATGACATGTGTCGAAAATAGATTTTCCTCCATTGCCCCTCAGTCTAATATATTTTGAGTCAAACTCTGCCATTAGGGACATAATTTTGAATGACAGTGAACTTAATTGACATCATCAATGTCAATTTTCCAAATGAAAAGTTTTTGCCTAACTTCCAAACTTCCATCTCATCCAGTTTTACAGTGGAGATGATCAGTTTGTGATTGATAACTATTGATCGGTTAATATTCCAGCAAGGAATTAATTTAAATATTTAAGTGGTTCATTTTAATATTTCATGGAAAATAGTTGTTACTTTTGGCAGTGAAACATGAATGTACCCTAATGAGACTTAAAGAGACTTGAAGAATAGCTGTTGTTTGCATGTTAAGTTAATCTTCTCTCTTTCTTGAAGAAGAATTCTCATTTATGTTGTTTGTTACATAGCATGAATGTGCTTTTTTGTCTTCTGAAAGCATAAATATATGTGCAATTTTGTCTTTGCTCTTACTAGGTTCCCTGATGATCCCAACACCCATGGAATTGACCGTCAGTTCCTCTGGGGTTCTGGTCTCATGATTGTTCCTGTTTTAGAGGAGGTATGTATGTTTCCTACTAATAATTTATTCAAATACAGTAGTAGGCCATTATTACGAGGGCTGCATATAGCGATAAGGCCATTACAGGCAGTGGTTATTTGTCCATTGTTGGTTGCAATGTTAAATGCGTATGGAGTTTGTTGGTTATTCTCATTGGCCATTTCTACTGGACTGCCATAATTAGTCTGTTTTGCCATGATTGTTGTCCAGGATGCATTACCTATGGGGGTCATTTGTCACTCGTGATACTAGGTCAGGTATACAAAGTTTCAGTAATTCACGACAATCATAGAATTGGTATGGAAAAACAATTGAACAGAAGAACTGGTAAGTTTTTTTTGTATGGACTCGCATGCAACATTTTACCGCCTCCTGGGTCTTTGAGGGGGAGAAGTAGGAGAACGGGGAGTAGTATGAGGCGGAATAGTAAAAAAGGGGTTTTGCTGTATGTCATTCCAGAGGAAAATGTAGCCAGAAGTGCTTCGCAAAAGTTATTTAGGTATGCTTGATCCTGATCTACTTCCAAATGCCCATTACTGCACCTTCACCCAAACTTGGTGTAAGCATTCAAGGCATTAGCATTGCAAAAATAGTTGGATGGCTTTAATGAGGATGGGTTATAATGAGTTATTTTGTGAATTTAGAGCACTACAGTGGCCTTCTGCTGAATATGTTATGAAAACCTGTGCCACTTAATACAAGTTCTTGTCTGACTGATGATGTGCCATCAGTATGTATTTTAAAAGTTCCCGGTGAAAAACCCTGGGTAATAAGAGATCACAAGGGGTTTAAGTGCCTTGCAATAAAAGTTAAAGGCATACTATCATGTTGGAATAATTCTAATTGTATAGTGCCTGTTCTCTGCTTCCAGGGCAAAACTTCAGTGGAGGCTTACATACCCAAAGGCATGTGGTATGACTTTTATTCCAAGGAATTGGTATCATCTTCAGAGACTGGTCACATGATCACACTCCCTGCTCCAGCTGATACTATCCCTCTTCTGGTGAGAGGAGGAACTATAATTCCCATGCAAGCACCCAATATGACCACCGGACAGACGTAAGGAAATTTTCTGCTTTAATTTTGTTGAAGTTTGTGCTAATATGAACTGCACATGGATGAGCCCTATTTTTTGTTGTTTTGTCAATTATCTTTCAAAGTGTTTTTTAACTCTAGGGAGAAAAACTGTTTGATGAACTGGATCTAAAAATCTTAGGCTGTATATAGACTTCTGGATGTTACACATAGTAAATTGAGGGTTTTATTTCACTCCCATGTTCAAAATTGCAAGTTTTGCACGAGACAGGCTGCTTCTTAATGTTGGTAGAGTGCATTTTACATATGACTGAAGGATGTGTGGGAGACTTGGTTGCATAACAGAGTATGATTAATTTCCAATCATTGCATTAACAAATGATGTGGTACGAAGTCACTCGCACGGGTGCAAATACACCAGGGTTGAAATTTGCCATGAATAAATCATTTGACTTGACCGGGATTCAAACCCGAATCTTTTCACTTTGAAGGAAGATGGCTTGGTGATGTAACTGGCTAACCTACCTGACCAGCAATTGGGAGATCCGGGTTCAAATCCTGGTCAAGTCAAATGATTTTTTCATGGCGAATTTCAATCCTGAGAGTATGATTAAGTGATTACTGTGGTAATAAAACATAAATCTTTCCTATGGTAGCCTTTGTGACTTTTGTGAATAACAAATTGGAATATTATCTTCAAATACTACAGTGGTATACTGATGCATGGCCATGAATAATGATTTTGTTTCGATTACCATGTCATTGCTCTGGTATCACAAGATGTTTAGCCCTCATTGTTTTTTCTGCTCATTAAAACCAAAATCCCCTGTGTAATATCAGTGAATATGGCCATGATTATCTTTTCTTGCACTTCAGTCATATTTGTGTGCCTAAGTGTTAAAAATTTCATTGTTTTTTTGTTTCCTGAGGATTTTGTTTTAGACGTTATCTGGTTTTGCATCATAAATGACTGATCAGTGATAGTGCTGTGAACATGGCATGTAATTGTAGTTTTACGAGCCAATGTTCATCCGTAGCCCAGCTCTGTCAAGAAGTCATTTCTTGACTGTAATTTTTGGCGTTTCTTACTTTTCAATGGAGGCTGACATTAATTTAATTGTCTTTGCCATATTTTGGGGCAGTAAATATTTAGTTGCTAGCATGATCCATGGTCCATAACCATTGGATAGGATACTTGATTTTGTGCCAATGTTAGGTTGAGCATCCCTTTTGTTCTACTGTGCACTTCTTTCCACCCTTTGTGCTCTATTTTTTGTAATTGGTAATTGCAATCTTTTTTTCCTCTTAAATCAGTCGTCAGAATAAAATTGAGCTCATGGTGGCTGTGGACAACGAAACAACTGCATCAGGGGTCCTGTACTGGGATGATGATGACTCTCTTAGTAAGTGCCTTATTCCTATTAGTTTAAAATTCTCATTCACGGCTTTAAGATATCCCTCATGATGTACAGTCATTGTAATCATGCGAGGATTAAATTTGGTTGGTTGATGGTATAAGCAGACTTTCGGGTGATGAAGGAAGTTTTTCTTTGAACCAAAATGGCCTTGAGCTTCTACTTTTCTGAAAAGTTGTTCTCAATTGCGTTTTTCCTCTCTATCAGAGCATTTAATGAAATCTTAATTAGGTTTCACAAAAAATAACCTGGTCTGCCAAAAAAATGGGTACATTGATTGATGTGCTTAAGGAGATATTTCTGTTAATATTTTTTTTGGTAATTTTTTTAATCTCTGTGGCGGGGAAAGCTGTTCAATTTTATTTTTTTAATGCATTCATTTTTTTGCTATGGCTTATGTATCAGGATGCAAACAGTGTAGATAAGATAAGATAAGATAATTTTATTTGTCTAAGGATCACATTTTAAACATGGATATAAGACACGTCAATCAAAAGAAATGTACACACATAGTACTTACAAAATAAAATCCAATTAAGTTATTACAATCATTTAAGTATTCATACATAATAATAATAGTAATAATAATTTTATTGGTCACAGAGGATATGTTTTTACATATATAGGATCCGTCAAGATATTGAGGAGAAAAAAAATTCACATGTGACAAAAGTAACACAATAAAATTACAAAATAATTACATCAAATTCATGTATTAAAATATTCATCAATAAAATAAAAAATTTACATTTACATAAAACATTGATGGACCAAAAACATGATATGCGGCATTTTATGATTTTTTTGAGATTAAGGTCCAAAAGACTCTTCCAAAAAGTCTTGTACGTTGTAGTAGACCTTCTTTAGATGAAGTCTTTAAGTTTTCTTTTAAAGGATGCTTTAGAAGTGGAGTTTTTAATAACATAAGGTAAATGATTAAAAACTTTAATGGCTGCATGAAAGGGACTCCTATTATATATTGATGTAGTGTGATGAAGCATGTGCACATCCACTCTCTGCCGAGTGTTATGCCCATGTATTTGGGCATTTGTAGTGAATTCACTCTCATTATCTAAAATGTAAATGCATAGGTGATAAATGTACAAGCTTGGCAGCGTTAGGATTTTTAACTCTTTAAAGTGAGGTTTACAGGATTTTCGTGCCGGTATTTTAACTATATAACTAATACCTCTCTTTTGCATTACAAAAACCTTTTTAAAACCAGGAGAGGATCCCCAGAAAATAATGCCATAAGTAAGACGTGACTGGAAGATACCAAAATATGCCATTTTTCGCACTTCTAAGTTAACAATGTTGGCAAGATTTCTCAAAATATAACCACATTTGGCAAGTTTAAGGCATAATTGATTAATATGGTTTTCCCAGGTCAAAGACTCATCAATTAATAATCCTAAGAACTTTGCACTAGTAACTCTTTCAACAGATTTCCCGTTTAGGTGAAGATCTAAATGTGGGACTTCTCTCTGCCTGTGGAATTGAATAAAGTTTGTTTTTTGTATATTAATGGATAGTTTGTTCCTTCTGAACGAACCTACTAATAGCTCCTTTTGTGTGATGATGGTTTCTTATGTAGTCTGAGAGAATTTTCTTCTATATGTTTCAATTTCATGATTTTTTGGTTTGGAGGTGTTGAACCCTTGTGAATCCATTTGGTAACCATGGATTTATTTCTAGGAAAATGTAAAGGTGGGAACTTCAAACGGAGTTTCTTCAATCTCTATAAACTTCCATTGTCAAACATTGACTGCACACAGTGCGATATCAGTGTTTCAGACTTTACCCCTACTCTTTTGATGGGTTGCAACTTGGGTTGCATATTTATGAGGGCTTGAACATGGAATATGTGCAATTGCTAGGAAAACTAATGAATTAGGGTATAAATTGAAAACCTGACTGTTGGAATGCATGTGGAATGTGGATGACATTTTGTAACTTATCATTAGTTGGTAAAAAGTTCTTTGATATGGTGAGAAATATAACTGATATCACTGTTATTGAGAAGCATAATGGTAATTGTTTCCTTCTTTTCTTTTGTGGGGTAACCAAGTGGCTGTAGTATTTATTATTATTATTTTATTTTTATTTATTTATATAATTATAATAATATATATATTTATATATAAATATATATATTATATATTTATTATTATAATTGTTGAATTGATTATTAAAATGTAAATGATTGCTCTGACACTCTTAAACAAAGCTAAGCTTTGTGATTTTATAACATGCTTGCATGTATAATTCACTTTGTTTTAAGAGAACAGCATTCATGACAAAATTGTGCAATGCTCATTAGATAGTCAGAGCTCCAATGAGCATGGCAAAAGGAGGAAGGCTACTGACAGATAGTCTTGCTGAGAGCACTAATACACAACTCCATAGTTTCTTGTGCCGTCAGCTGCCAGTTATTCCCCTCTAATATGTCCATATGTGTCTATGGTGACATTTGCAGGCAGATAACTAGGCTACCCTTTTACTGTCTCAAAATGAACTCTATGTGCTTGGTCTTTATTTCCTTTTAGTTTCTCATGTGTTTATGTTTTGAAATTCCATCCTATTGGATGGGTCTGCTATGAATCTGCTGGTGAGGATTATAATGTTTTTGACAGTGCCATACATCTGTCAGTGAGTGTGATGTCAGTGTATCCCACTAATTGTTTAAGTTGAGTGATGGCTGTCACTTGGAATTTGAAGGTTTGAGGAGGAGAGATTTGTTGTAACTATTGCTGTGTTAGTTCTATTGTGATCACAGTATTGATTAATTGCCATAATCAAGTTCATAAAATCAGGATATGATGTATGTTTATACATTTTTAATTTTGAGTACAATCCTAGTGAAAATTGGTAATTTCCTTTATGCTTAGGTGTAATGCTGACCCTAATTTTTTATGAATGTCCGCCTAGAGAAATGAATGATCTCTTCAGATAATTACTGAATGTGAGTTGCGATGTAATTCCCTGTTTAATTGTAAATTGTTCCCTCTTTTGCAGACACATGGGAAGAGGGTCACTATTCCTTCCTGACATTCACCCTGGGTCAAGGGAGCACGACGCCTGGGAGGAGACTCGACAATGATCCAGAGTTTGCTGCAAAGCAGGTTGCCAGCTTGGCCGAGGGTGCAGTGCTCTCAGGTGTTGTCACGTGGCGTGGGGTGCCGGTACCTGTGAATCTGGGTGCCGTCAGAGTAATGGGTGTGAATGGTCCGCTCCGGGGGGTCTCTGCTAATGGGCAATCCGTCCCGTTTTCCTACGATGCCAAATCAAAGGTTAGTTGAATCTTATTCGAGACATAGATCAATTTTCCACCATGGTCACATGTAGATTATATGTGTGGATAAGTAATGACGCTATATTTGACCTCCTTATTTACTTGACTCATTTTTCATTGATCCTATTGGTGATTCTATATAATGCGGTCTATTTCTACAGTGATCTTATTTTTGATTGAATGCAATGAAGTCTTATTTCTGCAGTGTGTTGATGTAATATTTTTGAGTGCATTTATACTTAGAATCAATATGTATTTCCTTTGTAATATTTTGTCATTATTCTTGTTTTTATGTCTATATCTATTTAATTGAAACATTGATGGCCGTGGCAAAGAACTTCTTTCTACACAAAACATTATTAGTCAAATTTTCAGCTTAACAATTTTGTTTCTTAGTAGTCCGCTTGTGCTTATTATTTTTATTCAGCATGATTGTTATTATTGGCTATCTTTTATAATATCTTTATAACTGATTGTACTGTCCTATTGGAGCGAAGGGCTCATCAGACATCCTTCAGAGCCACAATTTAGAAAAAAGTTGATCTGATATTGGGCCTGCTGCTCTTTTTGCCTGAGATGCAGAAGCCAAAGTATTGGTCTATTGCATTAATCAGGGTGTCTGCTGGCTGGGAAAACCGGGAAAGTCTGGAATTATTCGTGAATTTTCAGTTTCAGGAAATGTTCGTGAATTATTTGTGAATTTCTGGTTTGAGTCGGGAATTAAAAAAAATATCATTTCCAGACAAAAAAATCCTTATTTTATAAATAAAATCAACAACAACAAGATTTGTGAATGGGATGTCAGTTTAGGAAAGCCTGGCGTTGTTTGTTATGCATACCTATATGAACATATAACAGCTAACCGAGCTGGGAAAAAAATTTTAATTCCTATAATGATATCTCACCTCAACATCATAAAATGGCTATTTGTTTTCACGTATCTGTTAGGTTAAGTTTTTAACATTTTAACTTCCACAATTTTTTCGATGGAGCAGACTATGTTTGGATACGTGAAAAGTGTATGATCAAGCAAAATGATCCAGCATCATATTTAAAGTGTACTCTCATTTGCAGTATCCATTTGAGTTGTTACCTATAATAATCTTGTATTCTTTTAACACTTTCACTGCGGCCGTATTGATGAAAAATTTCCCCGTGAGCGGCAGTAGTTTTATTGCATAGCCAGGAAGATATGGCTCTCTGGATACTGTAAAAAATAATATAAAAAATCTGTCTTCATTTTAAACAAATGAAACGAAGGATGCACCGGTGCATCTGCCACACAAAGCAATCTCGGTGTTATGCAACCCGCATAACAAACATGCAACCCGCAAATGTAAATTTTTCTCACCCATCTTCTTCTCAATCGTTGATAAAAAACCTAGTGTCGGAATTTGCTTGCTCTTTACGAAAGGCGCCAAGGAGACCACGGTTTAACGTCTTATCCGACAGACGGAGTACTGTACTTGAAGTGTCCTCCACAAGGCACTCAAGTAGGGATCGGGTTTCCTTGGAAAAACATCCTCCTCTTCAGGGATTTGAACCCTGGCCGCCCATATGGTTAGCCAGTACTCTGGCCACCAAACCAACCCAATCACCAAAAAAAATCCTTATTTTATAAATAAAATCAACAACAGAGACTTTAATATATCTGATGTTATTTGATAACTGTTCATTGGAATTGATGTAATGGCTTTATTGTTGGTGTGAATAAATGAATCAAAGACTGAAACTTAGTGGAGAAAGTAAAGTAAAAACAGTAAAAGAGAAAAATTTACAGTAAGCCTACTTCAGGTTTATATATATATTTTTAATGGTAGTATAATGTTGTCCACTTATATTGTTTGCAACATATTTGACAAAATGTAGCAGGAAAAAGTACGGACAAAATGTTAGTGGTATGCACTCTGGAAACACTTCCATTAAAATACGAGGAATTTCTAATGCATAGATCTCATCAGAAATTTAATTGTGTGTAGTTTTTATTAATTCTTGCCTATTTTTAAAAATAGGTCAATTACTCACCAATAATTTCTACAGAATTGCAAAAACTCTATGGGTGTGAAGACATATTTACTATTTATACTTTATATTTACTGTACAGTATGAAAAAAATGAGTCAAGTTATCTTCCTATCCATGTGTATTTGGATTATTACTGTGAGTTTCAGTAATTGAAAACAAGGAATTTGTGCTATTCTCTGTTTTAAAGTACTGAAACTACAATAATTACCTAATGCTTTTTGCAGTTGCTTGAAATTATAAAATAAAATTTGAATGTGTGTTATAAAGTTATTAGTAATGACAAGGGAAATATCTCGCTCAAAATGCCTTAACTGAATAATGGTGGCTAGTATTTCTCTCCAGCTTTAAATTAAATTTCTATTCTATTATTGTAGACATTGTTTGGAATTAAGCATTGGTAATGAAAGACCAATATAAAACGTAATACCAAAATAATTACGTATTTGATTACTTCATTTTAACCCTTGAATTGAGGGTAAATGCTTGCAAGACTAAAGTAATAGTTTTTGGTAAGGAGAATGGGGAGAATAACTGTATAATGAGGGCAAATGTGAAGTAATTGAACAAGTGGATGATTTTGTGTACTTATGTAAGATGTTTGCGAAAGTTGGACGGATGGATGAGGAGATAAAGAGATGTGTGAATGCTGGAAGGAAAGTGGTAGATAGCATGTGGAGCATATCGAGGAATGAGTGCCTGTCTAAGGAAGCATAAATCACCGTGTACAAAAGTGTACTTCTCCCCACTTGGTTGTATGGTAGTGAAACATGGGTATGTCAGGATAGACATGAGAGTAGACTAAACGCCGTGGATTTTCTGAGGAGTGTTTGCAGCAAAGGAAGGATCGATAGAGTCAGGAATGAGTGGGTAATAAATGGATGTGGGTTAGATGCTCCAGTAATGGATGTATATGAAAGGAGTGTGCTTCGTTGGTTTGGCCATGTTGAGAAAATGGATGAGAGTCGAATAACGAAACAGATATATAAGATGAATGGTGCGAGAGATAGAGGTAGGCCGAGAAAGATGTGGTTGAGGAAATTCTTAGGAGGAGGAATATTAGGAGTCTTAAAAACAGGAGGGCGCATATGAAGCAGTGCATGGGGGTAAATGAAGCAAAAAAGGTTTGCTAGGATACGTCAGTATGGAGGAAATTTTTGAAGCAGAGTTAGGTGTACAAATACGTATTTATGAGTGAAACTTAGTGACAGTACAGTACACCCCGGAAGGGAATGGCTTGATTTGTATGTATGAATGTATCTTATATAAATATTATTAATTATTCAATTACTTAATTCTTATGTTGGGATTCTTTATTCTTACTTTTGGGTTTAGCTAGGAAAATCCATGTTCTACATAAATCTTGAAAAACATCACTTTGGCTCATATTAAAACCGTGATATTGTAACCTGGAATTTTGTTTAAATTTAGCCTTGATAACCTAGAATTATGCTTGAATTTAATATTTTCTCATTAGTGGACAACCTTGTTAATTTTTTATACATTTTCTTCTGGAGCTCATATGTTTTATTCTATTTTTTTTCTTTTTCAGTACCTTGTTGTAGAAAACCTGAACCTGGACCTCAACACAGTTTTCATCATCATGTGGTATTAATGATGAGGTCGAGGCTGAGATTGCAGGTGTGTAGTTGACCCCCACTCTTCTGAGGGCGACTTAATGTTGACTCTTTGCAGTTGTATTTATTAGCTCTTGTTTATTGCGCCATATATATTTTTTAATGTGCAAATTTATATATTATTGATGTATGAATGTGGGCACGTACAGCCTAAATCCTTTGATCAGCCTGTGATTCATTGTCAGATCTGTCCATGTTGGATTCCTTCCATTGAAATTTTATATTGTGATATAAATATTTTGCTTCCTAAATCAAGTATTCAAGTCGAAAAAATCATCCTTCAACATGGATGTTGTGTGTTGACTATCAGAAAGAACACACTTTAGGCTCAGATCTTGTGGATGCCCATTTTATGCAGAAAGGTGTGTTTGATCATTCAGGATCATATTTTTTGCCAGTAATGAGGCTCGACAAATACTATTCAAATCTTAGCTTTATAGAATGTTACCAATTAGCCTTTTATTTAGATGTTACTTATGAAAGGGCAGTTGCATCATATTAATATTTTTATTGCCAATTAAAATAGTTTGTAATCATTTCTCCATTCAATCTTTTTGCTGTTAATTGAAGCTGGAAAGGCTTCGCAGCATTTGCCTGAACATAAGCTGACGGCTTTAGTCATGTTAAATACTGTTGACAATATCCATTTCCTTGATTTGGAGCTTAGATTGAGAATATAATTGAAACAACATTCATAGATGGCGACATCTCTCAATGCTGTGTTTGAATTGTGAATACAGTCGGTAATTTTTTATTATTTTCTTCAGTACATGACCAGGTTACAATTTGAAATTATGAAGCTAAATGCATATGATTGAAAAGCATTTCATATATTGCCAGATGTGTATGATTGGGAAGTGTAACGAATATTGCTAGATTCATATGATTGAAAAGCATAATGAATTTTGCCAAATGTATATGGTTGAAAAACATAGTGAATTTTTCTGCTGAAATTTTAAAAGTTCTGCATATGTCACCATGATACGGCATTGTTGGGTATTATGTTGAATTGAGTGGTACCTTTTAACATTTCTGTGGGAAAGTAAGTTGTGGATTTCAGTCAGACATATGTATACAACCTCCTCAAAGAAAATTAGCCAATGTCTGAAGCTATTGATTGCACTGCTATAGTTTTCTTTAACCCTTCAGTAGGCACGTGGGCCACAGGGGTGGCCCACAGTGTTTCATTTGTGTGCCGTTTTTTATTGGATGGCATAATACACTTGCAAGTTTCAGTAGCTACGCATTATAATGTTCTCAAAAGTCTCACATGGTCGTTTGTAACAAATTGTGGCAGGGTTAGTATTGAATAGCATGCGAAAGGAAGCCAGCGTGACTGGGCCACAAATGTGGCCCACGCGACTAACTTTGTAACCTTTTTCTGTTGGCATTATATATTATTTATATAGTATTGATACATTATTATATTATAATCAGTTGTATTAAAATTGTTGGATATTTTATATAAATATTGTCACAGTGGATGTTCGATGCTTAAAATATTTCACGATTTTTCGATGACTTTGGGTTTTGTTCCACTGATGACTATAAATAAATTCCATAGTGAAAATAACCTAAATTAACGGTAGGCAGTAGTCTAAATTTATTGCTAGTAAAAATATTTTACAAAAAAATTGAGGCAAATGAAAAATTGAATTTGGACCACTGGTGTGGCCTGCGCGTGCCTAATCATGTAAAAAAAATTTACGCGTCCAATGAAGGGTTAAAGACCGGTATACACAAGACACTTTATTGCTCAATCTGATGAATATGTGGATGTGTATTGAAAATTGCATTGTGTAATGAGTTTAATTGCAAGAATGCTTGCTTGACTTCATCAGATGTATGAGTGACATTAGGGAAAATAGTCCCTGCTCTAATTCCGCGTTTGTTTCTGTGCATTTCTTTACTAAATAAAATTGTGCAATTAGGGGGCTCATTTAAAACTGCCCAAAGAAAATGAACTCGACGAGTTTTTTCCAAGCAAGCCTGCTCATTATTTTTTTCAAATGTCGTTGAAAATATTAGTGAGTCCAGCTTCTATTCAGGCTAATGCTAAAGGGTTTCTTGCTAAATGTATACTTATCTGGTATACTTTGGTATTCTTTTCCACAAAATGATAACCAAAGACGTGGGAGAAATGTAAATAGACGCTTGATAATTTCTAGACTGATCAGTTTATGGTTTAATAACAACCTCACAGTGTGCTAACATTTTTCATCAGGCTTGGTAATGAATTAAACATGCACTGTGGTCAGTTTATTCCTCCGATACTTGGTATTATTTTTTTGTTTAGGCTTATTTATGCCATTTTTATCTCAGTGAATGTGCAAGTCCATTTTTATATATATCGATGCGAATTTGAATGACTGGGAAGGTTCCTATTTCTAAAACCGAGCCAATAGGAAAAGTTTGCACCTTTATTTCAGTTATGTCTTCAATTAGCTTGAGGTAGAGATGGGCCGTTCTGAAAAATACCATGGTACTCTATGAAAATTGCTTTGGTATTTTTCGTAATTAACCACAGACCCTGAAAATTACTGTAATTTTCAGTAGTATTCACTTATATTTAAGGTATTTTTCATACAGATATATTCCTAGCATATTCTTCTAAGCCAAGAGTATGCAAATACGTATTTCATTCAGGCTTAACCCCCTTTACTCCAATTTTTCTTGTCCACCATGTGCAGTCATTTCACATGTTACCCCACTCATGGGAGAATCGGGAACTAAAAGTTACAAACAGGAGATATTTTCTTTGCCAATCTTTGCAATTTATGTCACAAAAGCTTGTAGACGTAAAGAAACCTAATCAGAGATAAAAAAATAAACTTTTCTATATGTTACCTCCATGTCACTCAGCGTGATTGATGGTTAATTATAAACAAAGGTATGTGCCATTCATTTGTGGAGTACTTAAATGATTTTTAATTCTGGAGCATTTGTGCGGCTATCATTGGAATGGTTTGAACAAAAATTTCTCATACTCTGACGAAAGAATGACAAATTGCGTGTGGCCTACATGTATGTTTTTATATTTTATTTCATTATAACATATTAATGTAGCAATAGTAATGGTTTAAATGCTGTTTACCCCTTGCAATTGCTATTGGCTTTCCTATTAAATCATCCATTTGCTGTTAGTTGCTGAAAATTGAAAATTACTTGATATTACAGTAAATTTCAAGAATTACAGTTACAACCACTGTAAGTTACCCCAAATGAACATTATGGTAATTTACCCATCTCTAGCTTGAAGGTTTGATTATATATTGGGTGAAACTAAGTTCTTCAGCCATGTAACCACCTAGCCAGGCTGCATTGCTAAGCCTCCTCCTGGAACAGCCTCACTTGATGTTTGCCTCATCAGTTTTCCTCGCGAATAAGGGTTGAACAATCAGTAAGTGTGTGATGGATATGACCCTGAGTTCACTTTTGTCGCGGGCACTTTGAGCCAAAAATGAAACTTGCTGAGTTTTGTCGCAAAAAATTTAGCAACATATTTATATTCATTTAGTGGGCCGTATGAACATTTTAATGCAGAAGACATGAAAAAACCCCAAAATTCCTATGGCACTTCAAAAGGTTCCCACCGAAAAATCAGTGGCACTGAAAGGGTTAACTTATAAGTCAATATAGTTACGTGAATGTGTAGCATGATGTGGGGAAAATGTTGAGGCAAGCACCCACCTACTCAAATCATACATTCTACTTGCATGGTATTCAAATACCAATTGGGGCAGCTTCCAATCAGGCAGCCACTCACTCATCTCAGGCTCAGTGTACCGGATCTCGACTAGGTATGCACTTCATGAAGTTAGCATGTAAAAGACAGCCTTACTACGTGGCTCTTCAGATCAGCCTAAATATTTGTAATATAGTATGGGCATCCACTTGAATTGTGCCTATCTGTTCTATCTTCAATGTATGCTTTTTCTACGCATGTTTGCTCTGTTTTTCATACTGAATGCTCAAAAGTTGACAAAGATGTTTCTCAAATGCATCAAACGTAATCCTGCCGTCAGAATTATATATATTTTAAGGACATTATTTGCCTGTTTGTTGTGCCAAAGTTGGTGGGAGAATTGTTATTAACTAGTCTTTAAGGTTTACATGTGTCATCTTTCAGAATATATGCATATTCTGCTGATGTTTCTAATGTCAAATTATGAGACAAACATGTTCTTATTGCTCAATCTAACTAATGACAACTTGCTTTGGTTGATTCCCTGTGGCTACATGTTAGATTAGGTTGATTCATAGATGTAGTGTTTTTTGCTATTGTAGCAAGTGATACATTCGCCATTGTTATCTGGTCGTATTATTTCATCAATGACCTCTGTTCCTTTCAAACTAATTGTAGACAATGCCACATTTTAATGGTGGTTGTTCAGTAGGTGACTTGCCAATTGTAATTTAGGTAGACAAAATTACGCTTCTATTAACTTAAATGGCATAGTTATGCTCGTGTGATGTGAATTGATCTCAATTTTACTAAATCTAGTGTTAAACATTTATTAAGAGTTATTTTATTTAGTAATATTTGGGTGGAAGTACAAAATTCAAATGTTTTAGTCATGGTAGAACGAAAGGGTCAGGAATATGGCTATGTTTCATGTCTAGATCAGCCATGCTAGAGAAGTGAAGTTGACAATTTTGCATATAAGGGAGATTTCAGTGGACATTTAGATGAAAAGTTATTGCACTTGTAACATAGAGAGCACATGTATTATGCTGTCAAAAAATCAAAATAGCTAATTTGAGATAATTTACCCAATGTTTGCTCAAAATGTGCTCAAAGCATAACTATTGATTATTGAAGAAAGAATGCATAATATGAAATTATTTATGTGCAGAAGAGGGGCACATTGCTCATTATTTTTCTTTGACGTGGTTAATTCTAGCTTTGAGTTGAAGCAGTTTCATAAACCCATGAAAATAAGTTATAATTATGTGATTTTCTGGCTGGAAATTAGTTGTATGACATTTGGGTGTGCTTGACTCCATGTTATAGCTATTTTAATGTGAAATGGACCCAAAAAGCTCAATTATTTTCTGTGCAAAGAATTTGAATTGGTGTGAAAAGCAATTTTCTTGAAGAATTTTGAGAAACTACTAAAGCTTCATATTCATTCAGCCTATGAGTTAGATTACTCTATATTTATCAGTGCCTTTAGTCATGTTGTTTGAGTATTGAAAGGCTGTTTGATAAAATTGATGAGTGACCTTTATGTTAGCCAACCAACTTCTGAATGTCCTTAATTAATACCACATGATTTTTTTAATTAATGTACCAGAATCATCAGACCCTCTTCAACATTAAACATTTCAAAGGTTTTGTTCAGATTGATGATGAGCTCAAGTGTTACCTTCTTCTTAAGTATCAGAAGTGAGGGAATTGTTCGAAGTAAATTGAGTTTTGTAGATGGTCTACTATCTTCCAATCAATTAGATTTATGGTTGTAGTCATGTCTCCAGATACACTGGACACATACTGCAACATTCTGATCTTCCAAAGGATAATTATATTAATTTCCAAATAGCTTTTATAAAGTTTGCCACCCATTGGTTTTGTTTTCATCTTGGTATTTTAATCACTAATATAAGTACTGATTTTTAACATGCATATTGTGCATATAATGTATTTCATGTATCAGTAATTTGTAATTACTTGGGGATGTTAAAATTAAATTGTGAAGTATTGCATGGCGCACATTTACATTCCTCGCAAGAATTTTTGTGGTGTTTGAGATCCAATTTATCACCATATCCGACATATGGTCACTGGTCCCTCAGGGCTTCCCATTGGACATGTGTTTTTGTGTTCCTCAAACATTTGAACTAGTTTTATGCTATTTTGGGACAATGCTGAAGTTATTTTTGTGGCTCCAATGATGGAAATAGGAGTATGAGAGAATTAGTTTTGTGGCTTGCAACATTTAAGAGTTCTTTGTGAAACTATGATTAACCCTGTGTGGTCAAAGATTAGAGTAAGTTATGTATATTTGGAATTTTTGTCTAAAGAGCACTTATTTAATGGCACATCAATCAACTAATTGTTGTGTATTCTCTCTCTTAATTGTCCTCCATACGAAGTGTGTGTCATTGTATGCTCTTCTTAGCTTGGATGATTATGTTGTGGCAAAATGTCATCAATATGACTCTTTAATGAAATTTGATGTTTAAAAGGTGTTAGTTTGGGCAGAGTATTTATTGATAAGGAAAGAAATCACCATTACAATTTAAATGCCCTCTTGTTAATGCCCGCAAAATTGTTGCAACAGAGAGTTTCTTTCTGCATCAAGTACTTAGAAAAAGCAGAAGGAATTGCCACTATTTTTTTGCATTTCTGCCTATATTTTGTGTAGATGAACATGCATATATTATGGTATTTTGCTATCAAAGTGTTTCTACTGAATATTTCATCTTGAGTTATATAATGTCTTTGAATTTGATAGAAAGATGGGAATGATTATAGAAGGAACCGAAGTGTCTATGTAGTGTTGTAATGGTTAGTCACGCATTGTAGAGACTGCATTTAAATTCTCCCATATTTACTCCTAGCTTTTGAAGGCGGTTACTTCAATTTCTTGAGTGAAGCCTTTGTATTGTATTATAAATGTGATTTATCCCTTGAATGTATGTTGATAGCAGCAATTTCTGTGGACGTTAAGGTGTGATTGTCACCCTCTCTTTTAAAGTCCTATGCAGCTGCAGTTCTATTTCATTCAAATAAAATACCATGCCATAATATCATTTTTCATTTCATACCATATGTCATTGCAGTGAGTTGGAAGACGAGCAGCAATTGTTAACTTAATATATAATAATGGAACCATACATATCAGCAGCCTGTGAAAGAAAAACTTTTTTTTTCAAATGTTCAGGAAATAAAAATAAGAAAATTAGCTCTGTGTTTAACTTTATTGAAGTTTCCAGTCTTGTAACCTTTTATGCGAATGGTCAATATATCTTATAATTTGTGTTTCAGGGATAGCCGTGGAATGCTAAAATTTATTTTCATTATTTAACTGAATATTTAATAACCAAATTCCATTATTAATTTACCTCTTTATTATCAATATATCATTTTTCTTTAGTAGATGATAGGTCTTAATGGATTGCTGTTACTTCATCATATATACTTCCACTTGCACATTTCTTCAGGGCTGTTGATTATTTTTTTCAGAATGTGTGGATATTTTTTTTGGTTAGCTCTGACAATATCTCGTTCCATGTGACCAAGTTTTGTGTGTATTTAAATTTAATGTGTATTTGAACAACAAAATGTGTATTAAATTTAAATGATAAAACAATCATAAATGCAGTAAACATGTAGTATTCAGGCCCATCATGAAAACTTTCCCCCCCCTATAAATGGGTGTTTTTCAAGGAAACTTTTACGTATTATAGAGCATAGAATGGCACACTTATTGGTGAAAAAGAAGTGACTCAACTTAATAAATACAGTTTTGAGAAGGAAATGAATATTGGAGGTGAGGTTTTCAGTGGCCATGTTGTGTGTAATGGAGATTTTCTGCAGATGACACCGTGATGGTGTGACTTTCACATCTCACCCTGAGAGAAATTGGTAAATAGCGGGAAATTTTTGAATGTCCCATCCTCAGTTATTGAGGTAATGGGCCTGTGGAGTGCTGGGGTGGGACAGTATGCAGCCTTGAAATGGGCAATTTGGAAGCTGCAAATGGCATTTCTGAGACATGTAAACCTCGAGTATGTTGGTGATTATAAGCACAAATGTTGAATCTGCGGTCATGTACGAATGTATATTTAGACCCAATCTGCTCCTCTGGGGCAACCCCACTGGTTGTTATTTTATAATATAATTACGGGAGCGTAATATATTAGAAGTGAAATGAGAGTCCATGTACCGTCCATCCCCAGTACCCATTTCACTTTGTAGGTCCACTAATGTGTTGGGTGGGGGTTGGGACATATGGCAGAGGTGAAATGAGGAGGTATCCCTCAGGTGGAAGTGGTGAAATGGCGAAAAATTGTGATATTTGAAACAGAAATGGTGTGTAAATGGCTGAGAAACAGGTAAAAAAAAGTGGTATAATAATAAATGCAGGTTTTTAACTTTAAAATGAATCATAGAAGAGGGCTGTAGGTGGTCAGGAAGGGCAGTAATAACAGTTTTATGATGGGCCCAGGTACTACATCTGTGAATAAGTGCTGGATAACCAACAAACAAATGGATTGAGAGATGGTAAATTCTATTTAAATTCAATATTGATATCGTCCGAGTTATCATGAAAAGTGATAATTTCTTACTCTCTGTCATTGCTGTTTTTCACCAGTATTATACCATAATTTGTGTTGAAATTATTTTATGCTTCTGTCCATACTGTTTGTTGAGTCCAAAGGATTTTTTAATTGTGTTGCTCTCTAAATGCTGTTACATCTGCTTGTTGTTTACTTTTATTGTTCGATGCATTACCACCTTTGTTACTATAAGATCTATGTTGATAATATGACTTTTCAAAGTAATTTTTAAAATATGAAATGAATTTCCCCGAATATGTCACCTTTCTCAATCTAATTTTCTCAGCCAAATATAATAATGCCAACATTTTATCAAAAATAAGTAAAACTTGCGTTTTGTCGATTGGTGGTATTCCATGGTTAACGAATTTTATTTGCCAAACTATTACGATACTACGTATATAAAACAGACATGACCTGGGTTTCAGGTAGATGAGAGCTCAATTGTCATGAACAACTTGAGATTTTAAAGAGAATGTTTGACCCAATGGTCAGACTTACTAATGAATATCTGTTCCCTGCCCCCCCCCCCTAATTTTAAATGCATTTGCTATCCTTTCCCATTCTCCTTCTCAACATCCCCTCCCTCTCACCTCCAAGTAAAATACTCAACCCGTGGCCCTTGAAGAACAACCCCTTGCCCCCTCTTCCTTACTTCAACAAATCACTACTATCTCAGTCACCCCCCATTCTCTTCTCTCTGACTCTCCAGCTGTCAAGAAGTGTATATAGAGAGGTTTTTCCGTATTGTCACCCGATGAGGACAATCATTTGTCGAAACCTGGGTTGTGTCTGTTTTATGCATGTGGTATTGTAAAGATTGGTGAATAAAATTAATGTCAATTAATGAAATCAATGGAGCAGTTTTCAAGAAAAAATTCTAACACTCATAGAAATAGCATGAGATTTTATTATGAAGAAATCATTCAAACTTATGTAAAAATGACTACACTCACTTTCCAATAAATACTGCATAAGCCCTGAAGATGCAAATGCTATAAAACCTCGAGTTGTGGGTACTTTGGTCTGTGAGTGTTTTGCATCATGAGGAAAAATTTAGAATAAATCTGAACTCTGCAATCAGGCAAGGTCTTGTAGTGTGAGCAGTACATTTTGTGCCAAGTGTCACATTGTTATTACTGACCTTCTTTGGGGGTATCCATCTTAGGTGGGGTTGATGCTGTGGTATGTTCAGAACTGGGAAAAATGCTAGTGCAGCTGAATTATTTGGACCTTTTCATTCATCTTTTTGCTGATCTTTCCTCTCAATTTTTCTTAATAAAATGAAAAACCTTCTTTCACGGGCTATCGTCGAAGACTTACAATTAGTAATACACAGGTGATCACTAGTGTCTTGCATCTACATTTAGATGTGAGTTCAGAGATGGGATTATTTAGCCAAGCTTAATTAGTCTTCCATTCAATAACATGAAAATGCTTGTATGAATTACAAGTCTTTTCAAGCATAAATGAATAGCGACACTGATAATGGCATAAATGAGGCAAGTACGTTTTGTACCGGTGTAAGCTTGTATAAAAAATATATTTTCTGATATTAATTCCAATCCAAGGTGCATGGCAGGTCAATTTGTTTTGTGCATTTGTGTACTTAAGATTTTGTTTCTTGTCTGCATGAACAATTTTTAACTATTGATAGTCAGTCAATAATCAGCGTATCCATTATTTCATATTTATATGAAATGTTTTATATATAAGTAGGATTCTAGTATGATTTTGCTTGCAATCTAAGGGGTTCTTGTGTACATAAGTGAAAGATTGTCGATGAGACAAATGATCAGTGTAGATCTATCATGCATTTCTCAAGAGCTGTCTACTCCCAATGAGAAAAATTATTAATATTATTAACTGATTTATTTAATCAATCCTGTTTTTGTCCGAAATGTTCTTCCTCTTATGTATGTTGGACTGACCTTAGTTCCATTACTTCTCTTTGCTGCTGATGTCAATATTTTTAACACCTTACTATTTCAATGTGAAACCTGTCTTTGGTAAAACCCCAGCTAAAGAGAGACGTGACAATCATTGTTGCTGGCATGGATCAGAAAGGTGACAAATGCTTCTCAACTTTGCATGAAGTGGAAACTTGAAAGGTGAGAACAGAAGTTTCCAGAAAAGTCCTGAGTCTGATGAGTTTCAGGTCAATGTGGCAGGAAATCGAGCTTTCCAATCAAGTTGTTGAAATGGCAGTGCTGATGAAATGTAGCAGTGCGCTTCATTACACAGTGGAATAGTGAGTGATGGTGAAACGACCGGTTACCTGCCCAAAGGTGGGTGGACTTCAGTCATGTCGAGGCCTCCCAGATTTCTTTTGGAAAAAACTTGGACACATTTTTGACATGTTGCTAATATTAAAAAATCTGGATATTTACTTTAGTGTTCAAGAATATATAGCAAAACTAATTTTGTGGAATAATAAGATGATATATGAAAGTTTGCGATGATACTTAATGAAATTCATGAGAATGTTACTCTTTACATAGGAGCAAGTAGACATCAACACCTAATAGTTTACTCAGAACCAACAGTAAACTACTGTATCATAAATTTTAATGTGGAAGTAAGAAAACACTTTATCTATAATTTGTTGGAAAGTCTACTGGTGGAGTATTAACAGCTGTCTGTATAGCATTGTAATGTGTTCTGCACTTCCTATTCCTGCAATATTCCTTCCTAGTTTATTTTGTAATGTTTTATAAAAATTATTTTCCTTTCCTCTTCTGCCCCCCAAAACTAGTATGCGTTTACTGTGGATATCCCAATAATATTTTCCCCAATGCCACGTTTAACAGAAATAGCCCATGTGTAATACAGAAGAATATTGGTTGCTTCACCTGGTAGATTTTGAAAGTCTTAAATATGTGTCTATGCAAAAATTCACTGTTGTACAATATATTACGACAATGGGAACCATTTTCTTGCTTGATTCTCAATTTGATTTATTGCGCCTCTGCTCATAAAAATGTTTCTTTCAAATGATTTTTATTTGCATTTTCTATTTTTGCTAGGAGTGCATTCACGTAGCAATAGCCCTGCACTTCGCCTGGCCCCAAGTAAACTTTTAGTCTGGAAATAGTTTCATGAGAGAAGTGTATTCAAGACTTTTGAAACAATGGTTGTTTCATCGTATTGTTTGTATTGTGTATCTATGGGAGTGCACCTTTTTTGTTATTTTTTTCGATTTCATATGGTAGTTTAAGTCCGGCTTACCACCATTTCTAACACTTAACTCTTAACCCTTTATGGACAAAAATTTTTCTAAGTAAGAAAAAAATGTTTTCCTTCAAATCCCAATCAAGGGAGATAATTTATAGCACGCCCATCCATTTTTAAAACATTTTTCTCAAAATAGCCCAGAATTTAGGTATGTGCCAAAATCATTGGACATTGGGCATTCCCATCTCAATTAGGTTTTACCAGAAAGTCGGCAATCCGCACCACAAAAAAATCTCTCCGGTAAAGAGACCAACTATTCACCACTGCTAAGTCCGCAAAATGGAAAAGGAGTCTATGGTAAAATTTCCCTGACTTGAGGAAAATTCTGTACCTTGACAGATTTGTGTCACATAAATCCACTCCACCCATGCATTCATTACATATACTATTTTACCATTTTGAGACACTGGACTTCAAATATTCCCTTACCCTTCTTATCCCACCATTGAACAGTTCCCATTGGATGGGCACTACTAAATGTACCCATCAATGTCACTGATCAGTTATCAAACCACTTCACGACCCTGACACTCACTCCATCAACTGTGGCCTCTTTTTCATCAACTGAGCCCCTGCCTCTTTTCTTCATTTCCTTGTCAGGCACTAGATTACACCCTGGAATCCGATTGCAGCAAAATGTTCCCAGGGAATATATTCCTTTTTTGTATAATTATAGGAGAAGTGCCAACGAGGTAAACCAATTGTCAAAGTACAAGGTGAAGTTTTTATTGTTCTCTAAGATTGAAACTAAATTCAGCACTACATTACTGCTTGCACCAATGTCAGTGACACCGGGTGAGGGAGTGATTTTACCTGTGTGAACTTCAAAGTTGTGAACTAAACCGGTAGTGTCTCAGAGCACAAAAATTTTGTATCCCCATTTATATTGTTTTTTTGGGTTTTACTACTTCAAAGTAGACTTTCTCTTGAAGGATACAATTTGCTCATCCATACATAACACTCCACTCTGGGGAATGGCTTGAAACTTTTTAACCACATAGTCAATTTTAGGTCTAACGTTAACCTACCTATCGTATAATGGATTGTCCTTGCCCACCATATTTGTGTTATCATTAAAATGCAGCTTACTCTTGATCTCCTCAAACCTATGTCCAGAAATCGCTGATAACACTTCTTCAAGTTTTGTGTGTTCTCCCCAGTAGATCCGAGACTGTGGAAAATTAAAAATTGACATATACATAACTCAACCAAGGAATTGCTCAATTTCTTCTGGTGAAACATTAAGGGGTTTATTTACATTGGTCTACATGGCATTGAGGTTGCTTTGTTCCGTAATGTGGGTGATGATGTCAATGTCTAATATTTCTAAAAAATACTCAACTGGGGGCTTAACTGACTCTGCAGGATCTATTTTGCTGAGCCATAAGGGACACATTTTTGCACTGTCTGCACCACGAGTGGGCTTCCAGACTGGCAACCATTTTTTTCCCTTTCTACCCTGAGGCTTGACAGGGAGAAGTGATGTTGCATCATCTTCAGAAAAACTTGCTGAAACACACTCGGAGTCATCAGGTGACTCTGATTCTGTATCTTTATTGCTCGAGCTTTTACCAGCATGAGGATCATCACTATCCTCTGGTGGTAAAATCACATTCTGTACAATATCCCTCCTCCTTATCCCATAAAATGTAATGGGATTCATTTTCTGAAACGCTAAAATGGTAAAAATAATATATAATAATGCCATGTAAAAGTGTTAGAACTGAGCCATGTAACTACCATTACTCTCAATTACATAAATACGACGACATCATGAAGGATATTTATGAAACATTTGGCATCAGGTCTAGTTAGAGATTTATTGCCGTAAGAGCCTAGAGGGATGATTTCGCCACGCACTTATTCTTCCTTCAGTTTCAAATAATCTGAAACAGTAACACATCAGAATTTCGTATTATATTTGAGAAAACCATAAGGAATACAAAATAAATTTAAGAAAAACATAGGGTTAGGGTTCTGGAAGAGGTCAACTCTGGATGTCATTGCGGTGATGAGAACACTTATAGAAAGAAACGGAGTATAATGGAGAAACGGAGTAGGATGTTTTCGAATGCTTTATTAATTTTGAAAATACTTTTACAGGGTAATTTGGAATAAGCTAATGAAGTTACCTGCGAATATGGCACTAGATTGGTGAGACAGGAGACTAGTCCAAAACTCAATGTGATGCAAAGGGCACATCGGGGCATGGCAAGGGCGAGGGTGGCTGATGGTGAATCAGGGTGGGCAGCTATAGGTCCCGGGGTAAGACAAGGGTTCCTATTGTCGTCATTGCTTTTCAACATTAATGGTGGGGAAATGGGAAGTCAGGCATGGGAAGAACTTGAGGTGGGAATCAAAGTAAGAGGGCATCTGATAAAGTTGATTAGATTTGCGGATGGTCAGGCGTTGCTTATTGGATCTCCCAAGGGACTACAAGCTTTGGTAGATGCTTTAGCAATGCAGTGTGGGATATTTGGAATGAAGATACACCATTATCAAACAAAAGTAATGAGATTCTCTATGACAAAGAAAGCGAGGCTGGTGATTAAAGTTGGACGAGACGAACTCGAGCTAGTAGAGCATTTTATTTTCTTAGATAGTACGCTAGAAGAAAGTGGGGATAGTAGCAAAGCAAAAGAGGCTGTTGAACAGCTTGATAAGGAGTGTAGTGTTGTTTGGGCAGAAATGTGGACCTTCCAATAGGAGGATGAGACTAGGCTGCAGGCATTTGAGATGTGGGTGTGAAGGATGGATGTGAGATGGACGGAGAGGAAGACTAACAAGGAAGTGCTTGAGATGGTGGATTAGGAAAGGAAACTTCTGGATGAAATCCAAAATCGGCAGAGTAGGTGGCTGGAGGAAGTAATAAGGGGCAGGGGTTGTTCAAGAGAGTGATGGAGGGAAGAATGTTGGGTAAGTGGGGAAGAGGAAGAGAGAGAATAGGTTTTATGGACATGATGGATGAGGGCAGATCGTAAGCTGAGGCGAAAAAGGATTTATGAGAGCAAGATAAGCCCCTGAAAGTGTTGAAACCCGGGAGGAGAATCTCTGGCATTCAACAAAACCTTCCTTAACCGTTAGAATAATTTTAAAAAAATCTATCCTAGAAAACCAACTCTACCATATTTGCTACATTATAAGTTTTTAAGTGATTAACGCTAAACTCACGATACCGCTTCAAGCGGTAACCTGCCGCACAAACGAATAATGTATTTTTGTTTGTGTGCACCGCAATTAATTGCAACACAAAAATTTCAGTGAGTGGCGTAACTAATGATTTGTATCAGGGGTAGAAGGATTAACTTTGCAATTCCACATTGTAAAATATTTATTTACTAAATATTAAAATAGAAAATTGTAAATAAATATTTTACAATGTGGAATTGCAAAGTTAATCCTTCAATCCCTGATATCAAGGAATTCCATCAAGTGAGGTCTGAAACCATCGTTTAATAATTTGTATTCATACAATTTTATGGAATAATTCAACACTTTCTTTATGGCAGTGGTGAAAATGAGCCTTACTGAATCACGAAACTAACCAACCCAAACAATCTTTTAAGCCATTGATATACAATATGAATGGGCCGCCGTTCGACCGGTTACGGTCAAACAGCGCTTATTGCGGTGGAAATGTTAACGACGCACCCGTTCAGTACCCAACGCACCGCGCCAGCCGCATTGAAATTTGAAAATTGTTTCAGTGGATCAAATATGGAACGACGCGAGGGTAGAATATCGGCACCCTTCCTAATTGATCGATGTTAGCATTCATCTAGTGGAATTTCTGGACCGGCGGTGAGAGAAGTGTTCATGTCGCCGGAAAATTCATTTTCGAAGAATTATACGGGTGAGTAACTTCAATGTTTCAGCAGCTTTAAAAACTTAAGTCTTTCACACTGCACCGATGTGTCGACCTACCATATCCCAAAACTTTCCATATGCTTTTATTGAATGCCCTGGGAAACATCATGCTCTGTGGTTTTTGTCCGCTGAAGTCACAATCGGATTACTTTTAATCACTTTTAAATATTAAATGTGTTGCTACGTATGTTATAATTGTGCTTGAACAGTTAGAAAACACAGGCTGTTCCAACCTTCGTTGCATAATCTTGAATGTTTGACAATTGGTGTAATTTGTAGGAAATTCCGTTTTCCTTTTGTTGTTTTACTAAAAATAAAGGCGATTAATTTATGCTTGAGAAACTTAGACGTTTCATGTCGCCTGATGTAATGCAAATCGGACGGCTGTTCGTTAGAACACCTTGTGCTGTCCATATTGGGGGTCGATAATAAAGGTTTCTCTGATAATGATTTCGCGATATGCTCTACACTAGACATTCTATCTACTGAATATTTTCTCTACTTTTTGAATTGTAAATCGAACACTTCGTGAGAACTCATGTCAAGTACTTATAAGCTAATATAATAACTGTTGCTTGCAGAGTGGATGTGGTTGCGTAATTAAGAGATTACTATTTAGATTAGCAGCAATAATTTGCCCATAAACGATAATATATCTCTGTCTCGCCGTTAGTAATCGGAGTTGGAAGCTTACAGTCATGAATATAGAGACTAATTTTTGGCAGCACTTTCTGATTGGGTTATTTAAATCCTCAGTCTCTATATTCATTCTTACAGTGTACAGGTTGAAGCAAACAACGGCCAAGACTGTCGACGTTGAAATATCGAATATTCACTTACTGATGTAATAAAAATTTGGAGCAAAGCGAAGGCTATGCAAGCATCGTAGTAGACTTGCGCAGCTCTTTAATGTGAGGGCAAACAATTTGATGAAAATTCAGAAGTTCTCGTCGTTATGTAGCTCATTATAATTATGTTTGCAAAATTCCGGGACTAATGGCGTGCTGGAATGAATTTCTCGGGACACCGGGGTTTGAACGTCGTGATTCCGATAATGTACAGACCTAACCGTTACTTATGGGAAGCCTAGTCATGAAGTTTTACGTACCAGGTGATACCTAGTGGAAATTAATCATTGACAATATGTTCAGCAAATAAAAGAAAGGATAAAAATGGAGCCGGAGGGCCATCCGTGAAAAAAACGGAAAAATTGGAAGTGAAATATTGGAAAAATATTGAAAAACTGGTGAAAAAAGTTGTATACTTATAAAACCAGTTTCTTAACCTTGAAAGTGATGTATAAAATAGCGCTGTAGGTGATCAGGAACGGCGGCAATAGCAGTTTTGTTCATAGCCCACCGACTCCACATCTACCAAAAGATACTTTAAAAAATTTCCTCACAATTGTACTTCACCACAACGACCTGCCCAGGTAAATTTGTTTGGTCTGTAACTTTGGTGAAACTGGTCCGTAACCACTCTGAAAGACTAAAATCTGATCTGAAAGTGGTCTGTAACTGGAATGAACTGGTATGGATATTAAAGATGTTTCAAAATCAAAACCAATAACTGACCACTTCCTAATCAGATTTTAGTATTTCAGAGCAGTTACATAACAAATATTTTTATGTGGGCTGGGCAACGACCAAATTTATGCCAGTATCAAGGTACAAAGGTTCATTTTTGCAGGCTTATGCTGCTTATATGCTTAAGGTAGGAATGAAGGGGTAGGGAGAAAAGATGAAGTGTGGGGGTGGAATGAGGTAATACATAGTAGTGAGGGAAGTGAAATGATGTTGCTAGAGGGGGATGGGGAGGGAAAGGTTAGTTGTCTTGCGATGGATGAGTCAAGGTTAAGGAGCATAGATACAGTTATGAAGAAGAGGCAGGGGTACAATTAGTCAATCTACAATTGACACACTTCTGTTTTTGCAAGCCAAATTAATTTTGTTATGCTCCAATAAGTCCCATTTATTTCCTTTGCATTGATTGTGTGGAACTGTTGCATTTTGGCCACTTGACACAGTACATTTTGTTGTGCAAACGAATGTATTAACTTTTGCATGAGGAAAATTGTACCATGTAAAGTGGCAAATGGTGTGATTGTTTGAATGACTGAAAGGGAAATAGAACATGCGTTATTTCCATTAAGTTTCTTGTACATTCTATGATACATTCGTTTGTTCAATAAAATGTACTGTGTAAAGTGGCCTTTAGGGATGGGCCAAATGTATTCCTTCACTAGTAATTGAGTACTGGAATGAATACCTGAGTACCCTGACGGGTTCATGAGTACTCGTATGAATAGTTGGGTACTATAATGAATTCATTCATTTGAATATGTGAATACCCGGTTGAATGCCATGGCCAGTGACGTGGTACTCAGTACTTGCCTGTGTATTCCACTTGGGTTCTTGTATTTCGTGGTATTCCCCCAGGTACTCAAGTCTTCATCGTAGCATCACGTGAGTACGTTGGCCAAACTGGACGGAAATTTGAAATTAGGATTAAGGATCATAGAAAATCTTTTTTAACTGGTGACGTTTCTTCTATGTTTGCCAAACATTTATTAGATTGTAATCATTCAAATGACTTTATACCTGAAATTTTACATGTACAGGATAAGGGCAAAAAATTAGATTTCCTCGAACAATGTGAAATTGTAAATGCTGTCAAACAAAATTCAAATCTGGTAAATGACCTCACATTTAACGTGCATTCGCCACTGATGTCAATCAACTTATAATGTTTGTTTACGTAATATACTCAACTGTGCCATTGTGCATTTATCCCCTAACCATCCCCATTGACGTCATTCTCCTTTCAACCAACCTTTTCTTCCCTTCCTCTCCCCCCTTATTTTTCCCCACCCTCCCTCCCATCCCCCACCCACTCTCAGTTTGGTATATATGGACAATGAAAAAGTTATATTGTACCTTGATAATGACAAAACCTTGTCGAAACCAAGGTCGGAGAATATAAAATAGTGTGGAAAGTACAAAGCGAGTTCTCTTTTCATGCATGACATAAAGTTTGCATTGTAAACTTATTGTTGCATTTTTACAACTCTGCCGGCTCGGAGTACTTTGGTATATTTCAATCATGGCTTGTTTCGGAGAATTACTGGTGGTTTTTTGGAGTGAAACATTTAATTGAGTAATGTCTCTCTGTTTTGCAAAATTATAGGTTATTATTCAGTACACTATGTCCCTTGTTACCCACTATCTCTTTCATATTCAAACCTATCAGGCTAATAAATCTCTGAGTAGGAGCTCCTTTGCTTCGATGCCATTTCCTCCTCCTCTCTTTCCTCCAGTTCTATCAAAGTTATGTATTTATACCAAGAAATGGACGATATTTCAAGTCTTCTTGAAAATATTTCTTCTTATGATTGTGGTTTATAATCATTATTCAGAATTATAATCTTTAAAATGAAGATTCTTGGAAGTAATGGAAGGTGAGAGACTATGAATTATCATGATCATGGACAGTTTGTGGAGAATTCTGTGCCTGTTAAAATTTGTTCCGTTGCACCAGATGAATCCAGTCATAAGAAATGCAGGGTAAATTGATGATTATAGATGGATCAGATAATTCAGCATGCCATTTGATTGGCACTGTCCGCACACTGCCACACGTGGACCTTATTGAAGAGGAATATGTTGATGAGAATTAGGTTGAATTTATAACTGTTAGAATTGCCATTGCTGAGACTTTCCAAATCCATAGAGGGAAGTGTGAAAAAGGATATCTTCCAAATTACTAACAAAATGCCTCCATTTAACCATAGAACTCATCATAAAAAGAAGAATTGTCCCATTTATGGAGGGAAAGCATGGTGGTTGTATTTATGTCTTTTCATAATTATACAGAGTAAAATGCAATGGTAGTTGAATAGCTTTTATCTAACAATGTTAGATATAAGGAAATTGTAGGGTGTTTTGATTCATTTGATTTACTTCTGGTTCCTCAACAAGATATATAGTGGTCAAAATATAAAGATGAAGGTGCGTTTTAGGTTTGCAATGAAATGACTCCGTGTATATTTATATGTATATGTTAAAAAAATCCCCATGTTTTGATATTATTCATGGAAAAAATATATATTCATAAATTTGAGCCCCCTGTTGATTAATTCAATGATGCAAATTTTGCAGATTGGTTTACTGTCCTATAGCTTAGCCAATGACGATCATCGGTACCTTAATTTGGGTGCCACACTCCAAAAAAATTGATGAAAGACAAACCTATCAGATTTGGGTACAGATTATAGTGCTTTTGTTCATCCGATGGATGTCCATTTATGATTTTACAGTGTTGTGCGGCAATGGCAAATGTCGACAATGCAAAGTTTGGCTTGGGTGTGAGTAACCTTTTGGAATCACTCAAGGTTGTCTCTGAACTTTCTCCTGGTTGTATATTTTAATGTGGAGTGCTGAGGCTATTAATTGAACCTGTGCTCTCTCCATATCTGTTGAACTGACAAGGGTGACAAAATATGAGAGATATGCTGCTGAAGTGACAGGTGCCAAAAGTCCTTCTTTCCTCATACCTTTTCAACTGTGACAGCATGCACTAACATGAGACATATCGTTAGCGTACTCTTCAAACCTGTTTTCTTCCTCCTCCTTTTTCCAATTGCTTCCCTTTTCATGGCATGGTTGTCCTAACTTCCCCTGCCGCAAGCCTCTGTGTTGGCTCATATGGCAGTATGTGGATGTATTGGACTTGCAAGAGATGGTGATTAAGAATTATCAAATGTATCATTGGCATCCAAAAGTCCTGAGTTCATGTGTAATAATTTGTATAATACCTTACCTGTATCTATGAAAAATGTATAAAGATTGACTGTTTTTAAGTTAACTGTCTCATCACTGTGATATTTGCTAAATCTTATCCAAACTTATTCTCACTTAACAATCAGGAACATCAGCACTATACACGTCAACATGCCAGTATACACTACCGAAGAAATAAGCTCTGTCTTAGAGACCATAGCCCATACCACACAATTATGGTTATCTATAATAAACTGCCACCTCATCTTAAGAACATCAATAACTGATTCTCTACTTGTACTTATGTATGTAGAACTGTTTGATGTGCCCCATGGATGTACTTTATGATTTTATCATGATGTATAGTGTCAACTGGGCCAATGAAATACTAAAGAGCAATTGGTTAGCAGAGAGTGAGTCAACCATTGAGGTAGATGGAGAGGACATTCCTTAATGAAAATGTAGCCTGAAAACCGAATTAACAATCATATTGGTTATCCCTGCTCTTTCCTTACTTTCCTTTGGATAGTATAATGGAATGGACAAGTTAACGAAGAAATTCAAGGCAAGTAACTCTTGAAACAGATATTGCTACTTAGTTCTGTGGATTCCATTTGATTTTACCATAGTTTTCACAAGGAATGTAGATTATTATTAATTTAAATAAATAAACAAAGTTTTAGGACTTCTTCTTCCACAGCTCTACAGCCCGAAGTGGGCCTTGGCTTC
Organism: Ceriagrion tenellum; assembly: GCA_963169105.1. Taxonomy (NCBI): domain Eukaryota; kingdom Metazoa; phylum Arthropoda; class Insecta; order Odonata; family Coenagrionidae; genus Ceriagrion; species Ceriagrion tenellum. The sequence goes on from OY720644.1 coordinate 61,692,348, forward strand.
CTCAGTTAGTATATGCCTCCATTCAGCTCTCCTGTTTGCTTTTTCTCTCCATCTTCCAATCTCCATTGTCTTCAGGTCCTCTTCAACATCTTGTAGCCATCGCATAGTTTTCCTCTCCTCCAACTCCCTTCCATCATACTATTAATTAACAATTTTGGCATTCTATACTCTTCCATCCTTTCAACATGGCCCAACCATGACAGTCGCAATGACTTGGAGAACCTAACTGCATATATCCTTCTCTTCCAACATTTCATTTATTTCACTGTTCATTCTTATTCTCCACATTTCTCCTTCTTTAACTGAGCCATGAATTCTCCATATTATTTTCCTTTCAAGTCTTCCTAGTGTTTCTTCATCTTGTTTGGACAGGACCCATGTCTCAGGTCCATATGTAACTACTGGTCTTATCATTGTTTTTATAAATATTCAATTTGATTTCTAGTAAGTTATCAATAGAAAAATCATTTTATTGCAAAATTAGCACATCAGCCCATAAGTGTCAAAGAAGAATCAGGGCTCACAAAGAGGGCAGATACGTTAAGCCCAAGTGATAGCTTCTGACATTGCCCATTAAAGCAAGCGTCCTGTCCATCTACCCCAATGGAGTCAACATAGGATTAGGAGTGAGATATGCTGAAGCTTCAGGTTTACTAAAAATGGATAGCTAGCATGGAATCCCTAATCATTTGATACAAGCTTGATAACTATTTTGCTGTGAATGCCATTTTAAGACATGCAAGGTTTTTCATCTCATGTGAGCAAATTCCTAACATTTTAAATGGCAGTTTTTATACCTGAGAGTGAATTCCTTGTTAACATGAATCTGAGGCCATAGAAGATGCAAGGAAAAAAAAGTGTCCTGGGTGTCATAAGTCTATCTGATGGTTGGGGACCCTGTCCTTCGTCTGTGAACCATAATTAAATTCACCATTTCTCTCGGTGACAACCCCACTCATGGTATGTGTCCATGGTCAGCCAGCAGTTGATACTAATTTTAAAAAAAATATTTAGTGCTAACTCAGAAAATATAGGTGCCAAAGTGCATTAATTTTGTTCCACTGAGCATTAATGAATTATGAATGGAAATAATAACATTTTTGTAGCCAGTTGTTATTAGAATTCATTGAAATAGAACTTGATCACTGAATAGCGCAGAGTTCTGTGTGAAATTGGGAAATTCAAAGCAAAGCATTTGGAGTAAACTTCTGAGTCTACATTTACCAAGGATGGGACTAACTTTTTTGTAGTTTATACTGTGCATTTATTTGATATGCAAATATTTGATGGTGTGAAGAGTGAATTGCTCCTGGTATTCATGACAGGGAAAGCATTTCCCTTCACGAGATACTAGAGATAAAGGATTAATCAAATGCTCTTTGTTGTTCAGCTAGCTCAATGCAGGATTGCAAAATCTCAATAGCTGCTTATGAGTTCGGTAAAAATAATTATTATCTTCTAAATCATTTGGAGATGTGCCAAAGAGTTTATGGATTTCAAAGTACATAGTTGTCAAATCATGTAAGTGCTTGGAGCAAGTTCTTGAATATTACCATCGTTTAAACAATCATTTTGCCGTATCTATATGCATGTATTCCATTTTACTAACCAAAATCTGGATTTGCGCTCAATACAGCAGAAATAATTTGCAAGCTACATTGTGCCAACTGTGGTCCTAGAATCCCTCCAGTTGCTATGCATGTAAATGGAGCTGAATTTATCATGTTTAGTTACTGAAAAAGAATCGGTGACCAGCACACATTTGTGGGTTGATAACAGAAATAGCTCATAATGATATTTTATTGTATGTATTTCCATTGCAGCTGTGGCAATTTACCTTGTCAGTGATTCTGTAAATGTATGTTGCATAGGCATCTCTGAAGGAGTCACCTTTTGTTCTTAATGAAACACATTTCTTGTATATCACATTTATTCTCATTGAATATCATTTCATGAGATTTTGGAATCCATACTTGTGGTTATGTTGAATGTGTCCTTTGCAGTAAATAGATGTAGAAAAATATGATTCAGTCTAGTTTACTATATTAAAGATGAAATGCAAAGCAAATAAAAATTCATTTTGGGAATAAGTAATATCAATTAATATTTTTCTAAGGTTATACAACAATACAAAATACTTGATTCACTGGAAATAGAAAACATGTATGGATATATGAAGTCTTCCACGTCATGGTTCCTCAACAAAACAGCTTTTGCCATTTTGCTCGATGAATGATAAATCTCCTCCCAGCTAATGAACTGAAAACTGAGGCTGTCATCAAGAGCCTCTCTTTATAACGTATGTCTAGTCTTCGGCATAAGTAAATGTGGGAACCTCTGCCATGCCATGACTAGAACCACTTAGAAGTTTGTGAGAACACTTAACATATTTTCATATGTAGGCAGGAGTTTGCCTGTTTTTAGGAATGGGCTGAATGGGGCTTCAATTTTATCAGTCATCACTAAAACTGGCTGAAACAATCAGGTCTTAGGTTCCCTTTGTATTTTTAAAACACTGTAATAAAATGTTGGCTGTAGGTTGCTCACAGGACATTATTTTTTATACGCGGAATCCCCAATCTGATTTCACTCCTTCATATCTTCAGAAAACCTGATAATTTGGCTAAATTAGGAAGATTACGAAATGGCACAAAATTATTTTCAAAACAACTGGTGTACAGAATCCTCGTTGACTCTTATTTGACTACTGCTGTGATGTGTTATCTCAAAATGCTTGTAGAGTTATTGAGGCTTATAAGTAAGTTTTCAAAGAGAAATTCAGCACATCCAGAAGTTGTATGCTTATACAAGTACACAATACCCAGTTTTATGTACTATGGCAGCAAGAGGCAGTGGATTACATGATGTAATCTAGATGTGTTTCAGATTTGTTTTTATGGCAAAAAATGTAAATGTTGGAAAAGTAAATTTTTAGTAGTTGTTTTCAGCCTTTAATAAATCATTTGAAAGTTTCCTTCTTTATGTATTTCTGGTTGTAATATTTTAAGATTAGAGCAGTGCTGAAGCTAATTATTGAACCAGAATTGAAACCTAAATCTAGAAAAAGTGGAATAATTTCTTTCCTTCTTGTATCATGTGTTCATTTCTCTATCTATGCAAAACAGTAATGTGCACTCTCGTTTTTGTCTTTTTACCATGGAGTTCTTTCTTAATAAATGGCATGGCATTGCTTTCCACATTTACCCATACCATGGACTGTACACAGAACACAAGACCACCAGGTAGTGTGAAAAGTATGACTGATGGAAACACCTTGTTTGGTGTGTGGAAACAAAATCATCACATATAAAATTCACTCCCAAAGTCATCATTCAATGAAAGTCACATTTTCTCACTTCACCATCTGCTCTCTCTCTCTCGATTTGTATTTGGAATAATCAATAGATAGGCATGAAATGTTGTGAGATCATTCATTCCCTACCCTCCCTCAATATGTGAGCCCAATTTTGTCTCGAGGTTGGCCTAATGGCTCGCAGACTCTGTCGTCTCCGATTCAAATCCATCCTCCCCAGGCGACCTCTTCCTCGCCTTCCCAGGGGTCGCTGGAGCCCGGCTCATTATTCCGACAACCCTGGATGGTTGCATCGTCATGCCCCCCCTCGGCCCACCGGTCGACCCCCTCTTGCCCATGTCAACCATTGTGTCGTCCTCCTCGCCCCCACTGCCTTCCTCGGCCTCATTACTGCTCGCTCCACCCTCTTCCTCCTCTTCTTCGTCCTCCTCGAGGATTGCCCCGCTCAGCTGGACCCACTGTCGGATGCGATCCTTCTTTGCAGACCTGAGAGGATTGGTAAAAATGAAGATGTGAAATTTATCTGAAATATCACTCACTTCCCCTCTAGAAAATGAAAGGAACAAGATTAAAATAAATGCCCTTGCCAAGGATCCCAATTGGGTGGAGTTTGTGTGTCTGTGGTAGTTACTGGCGAGGAAGTAACATTCCCGTAAACCACCTCAGGAGGGTATTCTGGTTGAGAGGTTGTGGTTGGTCTCTGCTAAGGAATTTCCATTTTCCCACAAACCAACACAGCAATCGTTGTATTTTATTGACGAGTGTTGCCAATTTTTATGGCCATTGGAGACTCTTTATTTTGTTATCTTAAGAGGCCGTAGAGCACATCTCCCTTGATTTAAAAAGATTTAGCTTAAACTTGATGTTATCAGGATTCACTTCATGGAAGACTATAATATTTGTAACTATATTTCAAGGAATTATTTGTACTATTCTACAATTATTGTAGAGATTAATAATTGTAATATTTATTAAAGTTGTAATATTATTTATTTATAACTGTGGAAAAGTATGATGTATTCTTTGCAATATGCACTCTAAGATCTAGGTTACAATTTCCCTTTTTCTTCAATCCTTTTGCTGCCAGTCTCCATGAGTGGGTCCAGGAGAAAAATGCCTGTCCTTTTTTATAATAATATGCCTCTTCAGTTTAAAATTACATAATATAAACTTATTAGCTATATTTCAAGGGCTAATTTTTTAATGTAACCTTCTCTTACTCATTGGATATGCTATACGATGGATGTTATATGCTGTTTCTGCTTATTTTTTCTGTAGGGAAAAAATATTTGTTAAAATTTATTTATAAAAATGGCCAATAGATCAGCCCATTTCGCCAGCCCAGAAGATATTTTTTCGTACATACCCCGAGGGCCTATAGAATGGCCCTGTGGCACTTAAAGGTTTATTAACATGGCCATCATACAAGATTCTTGAGGACATTACTGTTGGTGACACCATGACCTTCCTGGATGATCAAAACTTCTTCCACAGTAGTAAGCATTGGTATTGGAAGAGTAAGTCGTGCAAAATCCAGTGTAGAATCTTCATCCATGATAGTATAAAATCAGGTGATGTGAAAAAGCTAGCCCTACTAGTAGAGCTACTAATAGCATTATTCCCTGAATTAAAAAAAAAATATTTGGCAAGGTTTCTCACAAAAAACTTTGTAATCCAATTACAATAATGTGGAAGAAGCAAAAAAAATAGTGAATTTGATATGTGATTCTCCAACAGACTGCAGTCAAAAGTAGTCATCGACAGCATTATTTCTAACTTTTTTAGATTGACACCCAGTGTCCCACAAGGAGGGGTGATTCATCCCTCATTATTCCTTATTTATGAGACCAAGATTTACTGTGGAGTAGTTGAAAAATTAATCTGTTTGCTGGCAACTCTGTCATTGACCATGAAATTACCACAAATGTTGACTAAATGCTGAGATTGAAAAAATGAGGGACATGGTTTATCCTAATTACCGATCCACTGTAGTTTCCACCCCATATTCTGTCAGTGTCTTCAGCAAGCGGTTTTTCTCTTCTGGACTGCTGTGGAAGCTGTATAAAGAGGGGCAGAGGTCACTGTCATCTTCTATGCCCTCGTCTTCCTTTCCATCACCCATGGCTGATCGTGCCAGCCACCTCTCTTCTAAGTATCTGACCACCTGTGTTCAAACAGAGATTCGCTGATCAATAATGATATCTATGTAAGCATTTTCCGACTCCATCAGGATACATAAAATCCAGGGTTTTTTTTAGTGATACAATATGCTGTGCACATTCAAAATTGTCATACCATCCATAAACATGTCTGGCTGTATATATGCCTTTCTAGTCTTTTAAGCTGTAGTGGCTTTTGAAATAGAGAAGCTCCCGTAAGGCATTTTAAAATTTAGGGGATTGCAGTTATTTGATATTTTTAGGCTGCTCATTGTACATATATCTTCAGAGTTTATTGTAAAGGTAATTTATGTATAATGCAATTCAGAAGTAAATTCAAAGTTTAATGCAATTGCCAATAAAAGCCAAGGATATTTGGCTGGTATGCCTGCATTTCGAATGTGTTAACATGATTTGCTCAATGAATGGCAATCTTACCTCTCCACTCTGTGGAAAGCAACTGGAAAGAAAGACTTTGAAGAAAGCTGTTGATGTCAATGTTCTTCATCTATTCAGAAATGTTACAATTAAACCATTCTCCATGGATGTTACTAAATATAATGTGAAAGCAAAAACTAAAACCTTAAAAAATTGAATTGAACAGGGAAAATATAGGAACACAGATGACAAGGTAATGTCACATCATTAGAACCCATTATGGGAGTGGAAATATTAAATTGTGTAGAAAAATGTGCTGAAAGAAATTTGTCAATGCCGCTCCATAATGTGGGTATCATATTGAAGGCAAGATACTGAAGATATGGTGTGGATATCGATAATTTTATGTTTATAATCAGAGAACAAAAAAAAGAATGCCTTGGTCTCAGTGGACCCCACTTGATGATTGTAGGGGTAATGAATGGTTTTTTTTAGTAAACAAAGAAATGACAATGGACCCAGCAGATCCAGAATGGAGGGGCTCTTCGGCTGTGGGGCTGGGGGTCAAGAGATAGCGGTAACCAGCCCCTTTGAATCGACCCTCCTTATGCCTGCCCCACTTAGTCCAGGAAGCAAAGGTTAAAATAGTGCAAAACCTCGCAATTTTTTGTAACAGCATCGATTTGCATGAAAATTTGGGATTAAGCTCAACTTACCCTCCACTTCAAAATCTATATTGTGCCGATGTATGCTTTTCATTTTTTAAGGGTGAAAACTACCCCTTCTTGCCAAAATCTATGAAAAAGCTTAAGGAGAGTGAAATTTGGTTCAGATGTCTTAAATAATGATTGTTTGGTGCTCGAAACATTATTTTAGAATATTTTTTTAAAACGCACATTTTTACTTCTTATAGTTTTTTTTTGTTGATAAAATGAATACTTTTCAAGTTATTCACGAAAAACCGATCAAAAACGTTGATTTTTTCAATGAAAAACTAACACTTTCGATTGTGAATAACTCAAAAAGTATTAATTTTATAAAAGAAAATGTATAGAACATTTTTTGCTTAGAATTAGTTTTTCTATCGATTCCTGTGGTCAAAATGTCATAAAAAATTTTCACCCCCGAGATGGGGTGGCAACTACCCCCAGGGTGAAAGCGTACTTTGGCCTCATATAGATTTTGATCCTTAGTCTATCCCCTACCTACTGTCAAAATTTCAATTTAATCGATGCTGTTAAAAAAAATTGCTAGGTCAAAACCATTGTTTCCTGGACTAATTCCCCTGGCGTTGCCGGGGTCATAAAATATGGGTACTGAACAAATAAAAAAATGGCTAAAAATGAAAACAATGATAAAAAAATTATGAATAAATGAGATGACGAAGAGTGAAAAAAAACTGCCCGTACAGTTCCCTTAAATAATAATGATAGGTAGAAGTCATGAGATGTGAATTTACTTTTCCAGCTTTTTCCTCTCATGACTAGCTCTTTAATTATGTATCCATATTAAATTGCTAGTTTTTTTTGCCACCCATGGAAGTAGTTAATCCAGATTGATAGTCCATCCATGTGAAAATCAAAACCCAGCATACAAGAAAGAATGTTGACGAATAGAGAGGGTGAAGACTAGTAGGTATCAAGTGAAGAGTCGTGAGATTATTTCTTGAAAAACAAGAGGTATTGTTTTATAATAACTATACAGCTACCCCGGACAAAGTTTCCTATGGTGGGCTTCATTCATTTTCCCACATCCAAACCACTGTTGCCATACATTAACTCATGTGAGCAACTAAGTGTAAACATTTTGGTATGATGATAATTTCAGCTTCTTTTACCAATGGAAAACTTTGTTGGAATTGGCAAATATGCTGAAGAACCCAAATTTTCATATTTTGTTAAGTATAAATAAAGTGCTTATGTCTTTCAAAGGTTCCACAGGCATGTAATGAGGAAAAAGCACATTATAAATATTGCAGACCATGGTAATAGAGAACATTTTGATGGAGCATCAACGGTATGGAAAAAATTGTAATGATTGGATTTTATAACATTTGCTTTCAAATTGTAAGTAGGTTGTGCTCTATAAAACTGTGGTCATCACTTTTCAAGGCACATGGTGATCTATGAAAGTAAATCCAGTAATCCATAAAAGTATTATGAAGGGTGGAAGGCATTAGCTCACTTAATCTGAGTTCTTTATCAATTGATTTCAATTCAACTGATTGCCCAGTCCCATTTAAAACCATTGAAAATTTAACTCCAGCCCATCACATATGCTGTGACTTATATCACTTATCACCATGTTTCTCTTTTCAAGGAACATACATAAGCTAACCTCTTCCACTGGTGGTCTTTTTTCAGGTTTTGGGTCCAGCAATCTCCGGAACATCCTCTGTGCCCGTGTGCTTAGTAATCCAAAAGCCCTGGTCGGTGCTCCACCGCGACCGCCCAGCACCAATGCTGAGACTCTCCTGGCTCTGCCCGTCCTCCACCTCAAATACCTGGCGTACCTGCAAAGCAATGGGTGAGTGATGAAAATTTTGACACGCCTAATGCTAGAAACATTCCTGCATGGTTATGTATGTCTATTGTCCCATGCCCTCAACACGCCCAGGGTGTTCATTCTCCTTCATTATGCTATCTCCTTCTATGGAGAAGGGCTGCCTGTTACTGATTGGCTGTCAGAAGGGCTCAGAGGAGGCATATGTGTGATTAGCTTTGTGATAAAATTATTTTAAAGATAAAAAATTAGCTGTATGTTTAGTTTCTTATAACAATAACAAGTTCAGTGATAAAGTATCAGGGATAATTAAATGTAGGGCAGTGAACTTGTTACATAATATATTCATATTACCTTTATATCGGGGATGTATTTTGCAAAGATGTATTTTTCAAAGCTGTTTTACCCAAAGCACTTTATTGGAAAGTTTGATGTACTATGAGGACAGTGGCTTGCTACAGCGGAAATACTGGGTCCTGATCGGTCCCCAAAATTAAGGATTGTTGGAGTCAGTTGAATTTGAAGAGTAGATCCTCTTCTTCCTCCGAGTGCTGTTGCCCCTATCTGCAGGTAGCAGACAGTACATATGAAAGGACCTTGGACATTGAAGCATATTAAACAGAAACAGGATAGGAAGCTATTTGCAGCCTTCTCACAATAGATGACTCATTCTCCTCTTCAATGAATGATAGGATTCCAAATTCCAAGAGAGGATTGGTTATTTGGGGAGGCGATCAAAAACTGATGTAATTTGTGCTGCTGTGGATAGGCATGTTGCTGGGTTAGGAGGGAATATATGTGAAAGGAAATGGTGCAGGATAGTGAGAAATCCAGTGTGGGCATTAACCTGCTCTCAATCAAAGATTGTAAGAAGTCTTCGATTCTACACCTCTTTTGATGCACTCAACCGCTCTCCATTTATCACCCAAGTAGGGTTCTGGAATAAACTGAAAAATCTCTTGGCTAGGTCCTCAAGATAATCTGCTAGCTCTACAGCCACCACGCTTAACTGATTCCTAGAATTCTAATGGCTGTTATCATATTTCTTTGGTCCAGGTACAAGGAACCTTGTCCAGCTCTTCCATTAAACCAGCACATATGTATTTATACTGTCATTTTATCCCCAAATACCATTATTACAGTGAGAACTATCCTAGAGAATGTTATCCTCATGGTATTCTGAGTTTGTGTTGTAAGATAAAAACTGTGAAGCATAGAAGAACTTTTATTCCCATAGAATTCCATACCCAGGACTACAGTTGAGACTGAGAGAGTCATCTGATGACAGGGAATGGAGAAAGTTGGAGGAATGGAAAACCCTGATACCTGCACGTTTTTCAGCCTATCACAGTCTCCCGAATGCACCCCTCACCCTCACCTTTTAACCCTTTGAGTGCCAACCGATTTTCTAGGTACTATGCTTAAATTGGCCGAGGCATTTTTGCTGATTTTGCAGTAGTTTAGGAAAAGATTGTCTCAAATACAAGTGAAGGTAAATATTCAAAAACTCAAGGAAAACTTTATTATATGTGGTTTCACCTTGTTAATATATTATTTGACGATTTTTTTTACAAAATATGAGTTCAGTAAGAATTTACGCCATTTTGGCGTATTGGGGTAGCAAAATCTAAGTAAATTTTATAAAAACGTAGCACATGTTTATCCAAAGGAAGATGAAAGCCAGTGGTCAATTTAGAAACTACAAGGATTAAGCTTCATAAATAATCTGCATTTAGGTGCCATCTGTGAACAATCAGTGAAATACCAGCATCTAAGAGTGACATTGCAGGAGGAGCGCTATCGCGCTCTTGGCACTTTTCGCTAGAGACGGCAGGAGCGCGATAGCGCTCCCCGACACTCTAAGGGTTAATATATCATTGTCATATGCACATGATACACTGGTACCTTGGAAAGTAATATTTTTAGTGAGAACAGAGAATCAGGAAAGAAAAACTTAGAAAGGTAATGACCACCTTGCCTCTGTTTTCCTTTCCCTCCTGTTGCCTTTCTTCATGGAGGCCTTTTATTTACCTCTGGTTGTGGGCATTTCTCTTTCTGACCAAGCAACATTGCCCCCTACCCCTATCTCCACCCTTCTGCATGCTAGCAGACAACTCTCGTCATCTCAATTAAATGAAACTAAAGCAATTTTTAATCCGTGAGTGGAGTCATAATAGCTTAGGGTTTACACACCTGGAGTCAGGAACCAGTGCCCTAGCCACCATAGTAAACAATGTCCCAGGTGTTTAATGGCTGTATTCATAGTTCTTTAGTCTAGATTTGAGGAAGCTCATCTTATAGTTTTATCAAACCGGTATTTATATCGTTTTTTTAATCCCCATATGACATCATTTTGGCGTAGTTAGCTCACAAAATGTGCTCAGAGTTGGTATTTTACATTTTAAACTGACTGAAATAGGTGATAAAACTTCTAGCTGAATTATGTCATGGAATAAAAAAAAATATTGTTGGCAGAGACAGCTCACAGAATGTTATACTTATGGTTCGCTGATTAAGTGTTGAACATGTAAACTAACAGCAAGACATGATGAAACCTTAAGCCTCATTATAAATCTCATTTCAACCAGCACCAAGTAATGCTTTTGCAACTTGAAATTTATAAGTACAGTTTTCTCCACGAGGGAATCTTGTAACAACTCTCCAAGCCAATTTTTCTAGTCACGGGTCACTTACATCATTTTATTTCTACCCTTTTGTAAACAATACAGCTCAAAATCAATAACAACAAAAAAACAGCGTTGTTATGCAAAATTAAAATTATTATCAAATAATGAATTACTCTATGCAACACATTCAACAACAGTTGTAATATCTAAAGACTTGTTCGCACTAGGCTAGTACTTTAGTTGAGTGCCGAGTAATTTAGTAACTAAATGTGTCTGAACAACAAAAATTTAGTCGAGTGGATTGGCAAGTGATTTAGTCGAGTCGATTCATTTCGTTCTATTTTTGTCGGGCGAGTAGCGCACCCCACCATGCATCGCTGCTCACTCGTTCATCGGCTAAACAAGTTTGAACTTGTCGTTTTAGTCGAATTTATTAGCTGCCGCAAAGTCGTTTCGCTGGAGCAAAGAAACAACTTAAAAATTTGTTTCTAAATATGTACAAATGAATTATGTTTCATTACCAGAAAATGTACACAACTTTTAGACATCCTCAGACTATCGAAGCATTCTTTGGGATCTTCTAATGCTAATTCCTATTCCTAAAATAAAAAGTCAGAAGACAATTCGTAGCACCTAGTTCATCTTTTCTATTAATCCATTTTCGCACCCATAGCTTTTTTTCTCTATCACACAAATTTCTTCATCCATCTCTTCCAAAATAGCCATTACCATAAGCCTAATCAGCTTATTCACTTGATTGTGTTGCAGCCCCTTCATCTTGCAAAACATGACTCACTTGTCAAACTGTACTCGACCGTAGTGCGAATGATTTTTGGAGGGTAGCGAGTATTTTAGCCACTAAAATAATCTCCACTAAACTAAATTACTAGCCTAGTGTGAATCAGGCTTAAGGGTCTACATACCTGGGGTCGTCGTTGGAGGCTCTTGTCCAAGGCAGGCATCCCGTCAAACAGACCAAGAGCGTGACGGCCAGCATCCATGCATCTTGTGCGTAGTGTGCTTGGTATGGGGGGGCACCCTCGTCGTACGTGCTCGTCAGGAGTGAATCGCCGTAGAGAGAGAGGTTGTCCTCCTCTCCGAAGTAGACGGAGGCCGCCTCTGATATGTCGTCGTAGTACGCTGGGTAGCGTGTCGTGGTTGTCGCTGCCACGACCTCTGGCGGAGCATACGGAGGCCATTCCTTGCCCCTTCTCCGACGCACGAGGGTTCCTGCCGGTCGAGCTTCGCCAAAACCGGAAAGTTTAACTCTGTGAACAACAATTAATGTCAACAATGGTGATCAGTATTAGAGCCCGCGCACACTACAGACTTTTGATCGGCCGATAGTTTGATCGGTCGTTTAATTTCCATGGAGGCATATGCGAGGGCGCACATTCAAGGGATTTGAAATCGGCCGATAAAAAAGTTTAATGGGCAGGATTTCCGGGTCTCCCCGCTGGCTAAAAACCTCCCCGCTCGGCCGGAAGCTCTCGCTTATCGCCAAGCTAGGGTGGTTGTGGGAAAAGGAAAGGGAAGGGAAAGTTAGCGAGCCACAACCCATTCGAGGCCGACACCAATGAGACGGATTGAGGTCAAAAGGACCTCAATTGGGCCTCCGACTCCCCGAAGTACTCATATTAGTTAGGTTACCCAAACAACGTTAGACGAGTAGCCGTCAGTCTCACTTTTGCGAAAACTTTCCGCACATCTATGAGAACCGGAGGAGCCCGTTGCCCAAAAAATTGTGATTAGATATCTCCCTGGCTCCCTTTCTGGGTAGACGCCGTGCGGTCTGCCGGAGTACGTAATCAAATCAGGGACCATGGAGGGTCAATTCGGACCAATTCTGGTCAAAGCGTGGGCACATCCCTACTCTCAGTATTCCTCGTCTACCCATCGAGTAGGGGGCAGCGGATTCGGGTGTCTACACCCGCGGGGTAACTACCTCCGGCTCGGCAGGAAGCTCTCGCTTATATCAGAGCGTGGATGGTAGTGGGAAAAAGGGAAAGGGATGGGAAGGGAAAGTAAGCGAGCCACAACCCCTTTGAGGCCGACACCATGAGGCGGATTGAGGTCATAAGGACCTCAATTGGGTCCCCGCCTCCCCGAGGTGCTCGTATTAGTTTGGTTACCCAAACAACTGAGACGAGTAGCCGTCGGTCTCGCGTTCGCGAAAAACCTACCGCACATCTATGCGAACCGGAAGAGCCCGTTGCCCAATGATTTGGGATTAGGTGTCTCCCTGACTCCCTTACTGGGTAGACGCCGTGCGGTCTGCCGGAGTACTTCCTCGAGTCGGGGACCACCGGACCCAGGAAGGGTCAATTCGGACCAATTCTGGTCAAAGCGCGGGTACATCCCTTCTCTCAGTAATCCTCGTCTACCCATAATTGGTAGACGAGTCGGGGGCAGTACGATTCCCTTTAAACTCAATAGTTGGCCAACTATCGGCCGACTGCTTCAACAGTACGGCGCATTATACGAGTGCGCAGACTCGCCGACTGTTTAGTCGGCGCGATGTTCTCAGTTCGCCCTGAGCTTCGGTGTGAGGCAGTGCGTTGGGCCTCTTGTATGGCATAAATTGTATCCTCTTTTGTTATGGCTGGCCCAATTAATTCAACAAGCTCGTTGAAACTGGTTATACTCATTCTATAAAAAGCGAACAACTTTTTCGAATTGTCTAGTAATTTAGACTGCAGCGAGTAAAACTTTCCTCGCAATACTCTGTCACTGTATATTGGAAACCCGATCCCTACTTGAGTGTCTTGTGGAGGGCACTTCAAGTGGAGTACTCCGTCTGTCGGATGAGACGTTAAGCCGTGGTCCCCTTGGCGCCTTTCCTTAAGAGCAGGCTAATGCCGACGCCGGGTTTCTATCCACCCTTCCTCCCTTACCTATCCCCTATGGCGCAAATGACCTTAGCCGTCGGTCGCCTCCCCAAATATCCAATCCGATCCTGTATATTGGATGTACCCAATATTCTCGGCCTCTTTTCTTCTTGATTCCTCTCCTCTGTTTTATAATAATGGCAATTATAGCAGCTCTTCTCGACAAAATTTCTGTCAAACACTAGCGATCAACCCGAGTGCAGCTTATCGACTAAAGCAATCGGACGACTGGTAATCGGCCAGTCTGCGGACTCATCGCCAACCGAACCGTTTAATCGCAGCAGTGTGCGGGGATGAAGTCCAATCCGACTAAACTATCGTACGATTTCTTCAGGTACCTGAAGATGACACGAAATGTCGAAACCCGGGTCGTGTTATTAAACCTATAGTGGAGTATACAAAGTTTTATTTAAGTAACCCCTATATATTTGAGTATAAGTCAAAAAAGTCTTACTTTATTTTGCTGATACATTCTGACTTTGCTTCTTTTACGTTATTTTGCAGGTACCTTTTTACTCTATTTTGCAGATACCTTCGACTTATTGTTCAGTCGAGATGTGTGTATTCATGGTCGAGTCTCTAAATAAGTTTACTTTTTCGGGGTCAATATTGCCTCGCAACGGATGCGCTAAAGCATCGAAATGTCTATTTTGTATGGACCACAGAGATGATTCGCTGAGAATTTAGGTAGATTTATGTTACTAGTTTCGTTTTAGGATCTACCATGGACAAATAATCACGATGTTTCCGCTTTACGATATAAATCCATTCTAGAAGGACGATTGTATTGTAGAGATATCGCATATTCAACCCGAAAATTAGGATTACTAGGATGATCCGATTAACTACCCACGAAGCTGAAGCAGTACATCCTGTCTATTAATCAATATATTAAGTATTTTGTTTTTCAGCCCTTCACTGTAAATAACGTAATAGCTGAATGGCGCTCAATCTACGACGACAATCACTACTTTTACCAATCGAACTCAGATCGATATGATCTCGGATCGATCTGAGCATTCTGAGCCAGCCGACTCGGATCGCCTGGTTTACCAATGCGAAATCTATTGAAATATTGATTTGAATCGATTCTTACCGATTTGAAATCTCAGACTGGCAGAGAAAGCAGGCCGAGCCAGCTTCTCATGTCGATCTCACTAGCCCGTTGAGTTTACCATACCGAGCTGAACCAGCCAAATCGACCCGAGTTCGATTGGTAAACGCAGTGAATGACGTAACTGCCTCTGTATGCAACGATAAAAACGCTCTAAACATCGATATGGCAGACTGTTTTGCAGCTTAATTCCTCATCGACAAAACTATGGGAAATTCGCTATTTTTTGAAACTTTACAATTTTTTGTTTCAATATTCATCCGTGTACCTTTAATGCTTCACTTTTTTAATCTTGAGACTAAGAGACTGCGCACTATTTTCATGTGTGCTAATGCTTGAGTCATGGATTTCCATCGACTTTTTGGGTAAAAATTATCGGGTATTCCCTATACGCATGCTTAACGATCGTTATGCATGCTTATGCAATTTTCGCGAAAGCTTAAAAGACGAAGTTTCTAACGTAAATTGACTCAATGCAATTAAAGTACTTCTTTGTCGTATCAGTTGATTCGAAAAAAAAATTTATAACTAGAAGTCTCAAAGTTAACTTTAGGTTCGATTTACCCTATGGTTAGCGATGTATTTCTCATTAAAATCGAACGTTTTTACACAACGGTATTTGAGAAAGAACGAAATAGAATTAGGAAATGCCATTTGACTAAAGAATGACATTCAATTTCCCTCCGAAAAGCTTCGTAAGAAGAGATTAGACATAATTAAATTGAACCTCATTATTTCTGGACGATTGATCGCATATTTATTTTGAATGAGTGAATATAAAATTAAGCGTAATCCCGGTCAAGGCGTAATCCCGAATCCCGGTCAAGGCGGATGATTTTTTCTCTGTGGAAATTCGCACATTTGTGCATAGTCGGTGACTCCGTAAAAGTGGAACTCCGTGGCTAGTCCCGGATAGCTTAAAATTTGTCAAATAAGAGTGAACGCCTCTCTGTGTTCATCATACGAACTTTCCTCGTGGGCAGTGGCGCAAATCGCTCAGTAGCGACTGATTGTTACATTCACGGAGTAGGGTAGTTCCTACTCCGTGGTTACATTGTATGTCCGGCAGTCGAGAAGATCTGGTCCTGTAAAGGTCACAAAAATCCACGGGGGAAGAGGACGCCTGGGTAGCTTAACTGGCTAAAGAACTCGGCCGGAAATCGAGGGATCCGGGTTCGAATCCCGATCAAGGCGGATGATTTTTTCTCTGTGGAAATTCGCATAAAGCGTAAGCGTTAAAATTCATTGTCAAGTCAAAAAACGGCAAAACTGCTTGAGTCGATCTAAATATTATTCTTCTAAGTTTTAATGGGTCGAGATTTTGAATTGATTTTCACTTTGAGTTACACTCCAAAAATGAATACATTTACTTATCATTGATAAATTCGATATTTGCAATTCGTTGTGAAATGCGTTGTTGGCCAAGAATTGCCTTAACGTTTATGTTTGCTTCAAATACAAAAGTGATGTAAATCACCCTCTGAGGAAGTTGAGTGGAAACAGGGGTTTAGGTGTATATTATAATCTTCATACCTGGAACAATCAGATGCAAAGAGCAGCACTCTTTGAGGTCGAACATCTCTGTGCACCAGGGATGCTCTTTGTCTCATGTATGCGAGGGCTGAGGCCAGTTGCCTGGCAACTGCCTTCGTGGGCCTCTCCCCGCCCCCGACTCCTCTGTCCGAGAGGTGTGAAGCCAGGTCTCCAAGGGGCGCGGCCTCCAGCGGGAATACGAGCAGGGTCGCTGTCTCAAAGGGTGGACCTGGGTGGGAATGTGTTACACGTTAACCCGTGACATCCAATACCCTTTTTCCTTACGATTTCATGGACATGCGATCTCGAAGACCGCTTAATATACATCTTAATCCTAATATTTCGTTAAATGAATACATTTTGTTAGTTACTTGTCATATTTTCCGTATTCTTAGATTATTTTATCTTCACTACCCAGAATGCGGCGCATTTGGCCAATCTATGCCGGGTGAATAATAATGACAACGGATGAGCACAAACACCCATGCCCTTAGCGGTGATGATATATCCACCCAGGCGGGATTCGAACCCGCGACCCTCTGTATTGCAGGCGAGGACTTTACCCCGTCAACACTGGGTCCGCCTATTTGTTTAAATTAGGCTCACTTTTGCCATATTGTCAAATACATACGAAATATATTGTTAGCAAGCGATGCAATGTTATTGTTTTTTCAATATATGTTGTCCATCTTACCGAACTTGGACCTACATACTTATTGAAATTGAAAGAAATATTATGATTATAGAATATATTAATTAAGTATCTTACTGCTTAAACTTATATGAAGGTCCAATAAAATAGGTGTAAGTGGAAATATTTTATAATATGTTTTTATATGCTTCTGGAATGGGACATAAAGTACCTACCTAAGTAATCGCAGATATGCGGTCTGATAGACCGCGCGAAAACAAAAAAAAAACAATTTACTCGAAAATTAGTCGCAACAAACCTCATTCTTTTGCGTCAGATTCCTTAAATGCTATCTAATATTGAAGGTACACACCAAATTTCGTTAAAATTAAAAGTGAGGCAGAGATGGAAAAATAACGTTGTTAAAAATCAAAGCGGTCTCGGAGACCGCGTACCTATGGTTATGGGTTAATATTCGGGTTAAATATGGGTTATATTGTTGTCCATCTCATGTTCAATCATTCATATTTAATTGGCGAAACAAATTATTTTTCATTTTAAATCTAGTGTTGTCAGCAGTAAATCATAGACGTCACGGGCGTTTGTTTCATTACAATCGGCCCAGGAATTGTCTTTATAAGTGAAAACTTCCTCGCCATAGTGTGTTAACTGACTAGAGCTCTCGATAAATCGAGGGGCCCGGGTTTGAGTCCCGGTCAAGGCGAATGAATTTTCCTCCGTGGAAGTTCGCGCTTATGCGCTCTTGCGGGGGAATTTGCAAAATTAATACCGTGACTGGTCCTGGGCATTCCTAGAATTTATCAATTCTGCACGTGTTTGGTCTCAGACTCATGGTAGAATATTTTTCGCGCCGACAGTTGTACTCTCAGCCGAAAAAAAATCGCAATTTCCGGGGTAAGGGAGACTGGTTGATGGGTGGCCTGGACTCCTTAGATTCTCCCTGGGCTACATCACTGACACCTTGTGGCTTTCTCCTTAACAAGGCCATTTTCCCTCTCTGTTTTCCATCACTGGAACTCTGGATGACAACGATAATTCGAACGAATATGGATTCGACGGGATGGAACTTTCTAAGAACATGGATAATTGCGCAAAGAATTATTAATCCTTACCTGCACACTCAACTCTTACCTCGTTGTTACAAACCCAGAGTGCCCGGGTGCTCACCTCTAAATTTTTCTCTATTCATGAGTGCGCATGTGAACTGAATGGTTTTTAATCAGTGTACTTCGTTAACTCCACTTTAATTAAGGTAGTTTGAGCGAAATATCATTTTACCCAGAAATCAATGAATTTGGTATCATTTTAAAGAATACATTCTTCCCTTCCATTGACATAAAAAATTCAACCCCTTAACACATTACTTTCTGACATATTTGCCAAAATATACCAGCCATTTTACATGGGAAATGGTACGTGTATGCACTCCAGAGAGACTTGTTTAACAAGTGAGGCATATCCTACGTTTAGATCTCGTCAAAAAATCAACATTGTTTAGTTTGTGTGTTTTCTCAACTATTTTTGAGAATTAAGCATTTTGTCACCGCAGAAAATGCCTTGGGGTCACAATAAACCTTCCGTTTTGATGGAGTTTCAAACGTACCGCGTGAAAAAAATGAGTTAAGTTAAAAACTTCTTTAGATATTTTCATTTTATTACTAACGATTACTGTCATGTAAAACTATATCATTGCACCATTAATAATGCAATATTTAATCCGTGTGTCTCATAGCTGTTGAAATTAAAAAATATAAATCGAATTTGGTCTCATATTAAAGAAAAATATATCACCCTTCCATTGACACTAAAAATTTAACCCCTCACCACATTACTTTCGGAGATATTTGCCAAAAAATGCCAGCCCTTTTACATGGGAAATGTTGTGTGTATGCACTCCAGAGTTCTTTGTACTTTGTTTGTTACTTCTATTGTAAATGAGGAATTTCTAACACCTATATCTCGTAAAAAAAAACTATCATGTAAAACTTATTATGGCACCATTAACATAATGCAATGTTTAATTCGTGTGTCTCACAGTTGGAGAAATTAAAACGTACATATCCAATATGGTCTCCATTATGATTAGGGAACTATCTCGCTCGCACTACCTTAAAGTATTAAAGCCATTACGAAGTTCCGTAGCCTGGTGCAGCATCCACGATAAATCATTATTATGGGATCTTGGAGCGCCGCGCGAGTAGCCCGCGGGGCATTTCCACCAGTTTTTATTATGAACCAATTTACCGTAAAAGTTGTTCTAAAGTTTTATTTAACCACCCTGTAGTTAAAAAATATGTAGTTGAGGTTAACCCTGTCTCCTCAGTCACATAATATTTAACTTTGTTAATAGTTTACGCCCGAGTCAAAACTTAATTTCTCACGTGGTTGATAACCGGGTGTGTCTGATGAACAGTAAAAAAATACTTTGACGGCATGTTTCAACTATTCTAGCTTCCGATTTAATGTATTTTTAAGTAAGTTTGTTGAGAAAATTGGCATGAACCGTTAAAATATTGTTGTTCGTGTCAGGTACACAACATATATCCCTGTAAGCATACAGAAAATGAACGTAATGATATTTTTGTTATGTTAGGATAGACACGAGAGTAGACCAGACGCCGTGGGTATGAGTTATCTGAGGAGTGTTTTCGGCAAAAGTTGGATGGATAGGGTCAGGAATGAGTGGGTCATGAATGAATGTGGGTTAAATGCTCCAGTAATGGACATACATGAAAGGAGTGTCCTTCGTTGGTTTGGCCGTGTTGAGAGAATGGATGAGAGTCGAATAGCGAAACAGATATATATGAGAGTAGAATGAATGGTGTGAGTGGTAGAGGTAGGCCGAGAAAGTTGTGTTTGAATGTGGTGGAGGAAATTCTTAGGAGGAGGAATATTAGGAATATTAAAAACAGGAGGGCGTGTATTAAGCAGTGTATGGGGGTAAATGAAGCAAAAGAGGTTTGCCAGGATAGGTCAGTGTGAAGGAAATTATTGAAGCGGAGTTAGGTGTACTAATATGTATGTAGGAGTGAAACTTTGTGTCTGTGCTACCCCGGAAAGAAACCCCGGAAACCTACCCCGGAAGGGAACGGCGTGATTGGTGTGTATGTATGCAGCTGTAAAACAAAATTTTCTTCTGAAGGAGCTAAGAAATGGGTTCTGAAGGTTCCGATCGAGATTTCAATTTATTCCAAAGATACTGGCAAAAATATTACGAGGGCATCTGGGTATCCGGGTGTATACAAAAGAGTTAAAGCCGTTTTGTCTTCTTCCTTAGCGTACTGTATGGACTTGTTCCTTTCGGAACGTAGTCATGGTCTTTATGAAGCTCTAATGCCTCTTGCCCTTTATAATTTGGAAATCAATTATTAAAAAAACTTCATTTGATGGCAATGTGAGAATGTTTCAGAGTAAAAGAAAAGTAAAAAAAATACTTATTGTGCCTATGGCCGTTGGGGGTGTCCATGGCCACCGAAGATTTGGTTAACATTATTGAGGTAGATGGAGAGGGCATTACGTCATCAAACTCTAGCCTGACAACCGGAATGACAACCACATTGGTGAACCCTGCCCTTTCCTTACTATTTTTTGTATGGCATGAGCGAATGGGCGGATTAGCGGATGTAAAGCAAGAATATCCACCATCTGTTTGAAGTTTAAGGTGAACAACTATTGAGACATATAGTGGCTACTTACTGCAATGGATTATATTACTTTTTACCATAGTTTTAACCGAGAATGCTAATTATTTTTTATTTTAATTAATAAAAAACATACGCCAGGAGAATGCATTCTAAAAAATTAAAATTGTCCTGTTTCCTATTAAGTTATCGGTGGAAAACATCTTAAAATATCTAGGTTAGTGCGTCAGCCCGTAAGCGCTCAAGGAAAATCGGGGTTAACAAAGATGGCGGAAAGGCCACGCCCCCATCACAGCTTCTAGCATTGTTAACCATAGCAAGCCCCTCTCTATATACCTCTATGGTAAACTGTGTTGTTTTTAATGCTATACGTATATATATATTTGAGTGGCCAATGTATGTTTCAAGAGTTACTTGCCTTGAGTCTCGAACTGATGGTGGATTTTCTTGCTTCGCATCCGCTAATTCGTCCATTCGCTCGTGATATCCATAAGAAAGTAATTAGAGAGCAGGGGTATTAACCAAATTAAAGCATGCTTCGTTAGAAACTGCTCCGAGCGAACATAAGTCTCTCAAAACTTTAAGAGGGTTTTAGGTGGGAGCATCTAGAGACTCGAAGGCTACCCGGTAGGCTGAGCTGCTTGAGAAATTCAGATCTGGTATGTTTCAGAGTGATACAGAGAATATTAACATGACGCCTCAGTACATCTCTAGGTCTGACAGAAGCGATGAAATAAGAAAGGTACATGGACGAACAGGTAGTTACAAAAACTCGTTCTTTCCGCACACAATAAGAGACCACAATGAAAACTACGTCACTATTTTACCTCTCAAAACCTTATTCCGTACATCTTTACACGGCTGGTGACCTATGACGCCCATGCGGCGGCTCGTAGGGTAGTATGTAGATAACTGATCTACCAATTGTTATTTGCTCCAAAAGTTTGATCTAATCTTCTACCGCAGGATAAAATTTATGAAAATTAACCTTATGCATGGTTGCTAATGCACATAATAATTAGTAAAAGCAACCAAACTGGTCATTCGCCTCGAAACAACTCTTTTATCTAGTAATTAAGTCTCCAAATGGTTTATTGCGCGTCCGCCATCTAGTCTGCTTTTGGAACCCATTCTAAAATTTATTGCTCATTTATGAAACCAACTAATCAATCGAATGTTTCTGCAACGCTTATTGAATGGTTGCCATGGCTTATGGGTCCTATAACTCTATTTAATGCATATGTGCCATTTCTGCAACTGGCCATTAATCGGAAAGTTCCTGATCATTCCTTGCCAGAATGGCCGTACGTCTGTTCAGAACGTACCCAGGGTCCTTAAGATGCCCTTGTGCCTCTTGCCCAGCTCCACGTTGTAGTGATACTCGCGCAGGAAGTCCTCCCGGCTCGTCTGTCCCTTTCTGACCGCCTTCAGCACGATCTCGCTCCCCCCGCCCCCGTCCGTCTCCTCCCTCCGCCTCCGGCTGCTCCCGGGGGCACCCCTCTTGGGCTCAGCCAACAGAACCTGGCCGAACCAACCGGCATCCAGCACCTGCAGGATCTCGTACGACGCCAGCAGGTCCACCTGGTGGGAAAAATATGGAGAGAAAAGGCAGGCGTCAAGCTTTATCGACTATCATTTGCGTCAAGCGTGATCAACAATCGTAAACGACCGTAAATAAAAGCCGTAAAGCATACAGGAAGCTAGGCTTTATCAAGAGAGTACTCAGAAAATGTGATGAGAAAGTGAAAGAACGTTGTTATTTTTCAATCGTTAGGCCTCATCTGGAATATGCTGTTAGTGTATGGGATCCATACGAAACGGGGTTGATATCAGAGTTAGATCGCGTACAGCGAAGAGGAGCTAGGTTTGTGAAACGATGCTACGATAAGTTGGCTAGTGTGTCTGGACTGTTAGAAGAATTAGGATGGGAATCGCTATCACAGCGTAGATTAAATTATAGGCTTAACCTCCTAAATAAATTTCAGGAAAATCATTTCACTGACGACGTAAAAAACATACTATTAACCCCCTCGTACTACGGCAGATTAGATCGCGCCAATAAAATTAGAGAGCTAGATTGTAGAACCGAAAGATATAAAATGTCATTTTTTCCGCGTACCATTCGGGACCATAACAGCTGTGATCGTCGTCATGAATAGTTCGAGTAGTGACAATAGGCAATATTTAATCTTTCTCATTATATTCTCTACTCTCTTATTTATGCATGATGTAAATATTGATGTTCTAATTTTTGCATGATATTTTGAATCTGTAGTAGTAGTCTTTGTATCCCTTGCATGTTGGAACGATTGAAGATAGAATGTTTCTCGGGTATTAGGTTTTTAATTGGCGCTTTGCATGTGTGGTACGCGGGTTTCAATGTAATTTTGGTGTTCTACCATATCATTCATGCATGCCTGGTGTGGAAGCACCCCCTGCCACACACCCTTTGGGTGGCTTGCAGGGTATGACGTAGATGTAGATGTAAATAAAAGCCAGTCAGCGTCATTTTGGTGCTAAACACAAGGGTGTTATTTAAGTAACTACCGTTTTGAAATAATAAGAACGAGTATACATTTCTGAACAATTTTATTTTTACATGAAAACCTACTCCTCATTCTACTTTTCTACATAATTTCCACTAATATTAAGGCGGTTATTGAACCATAGAACCAGCTTTTGAATCCCATCCTCACAGAAGTCTGTCAACTGATTTGTCAACCCTGCAATACGGTTGTTTCGACCTCATAATCGTTGTCGGGGCAGATGCACCTTCAAGGGCAAACTCAATTGATATTCACTGGGCGCTTGATCGAGACTATATGGAGGTGTTCAAGTTGTTCCCAGCCAAATGATCCGATGAGATCCTGAGTTTGATTAGCCGTGTGTGGACGGGCATTGTCATGGAGCGAAACGATCCCCTTACTCAGCATGCCACGCCTTTAATTTTAGATTCTCTGAAAGCTGTAATCCATTTTCTCACCGATCCATCACTCATACCGTGTTTTCCATAACCTTCACTGATCTGACGATGCATTTAAGCTGCTTTCACGCTTATATCACTAAGAAAACGCATCACTGTGCGTATTTCAAAGTCGGCGGGATTCTCAATCGATGGAGGCATTTCAAATACTCACAATAAACACGGTTGAATGATTCCGTAATGCCGTCTGTGGCATCCTAATAGATGTCGGTACAGAGCGTTCATGCGACAAATGCCGACCGCAGCTCTGCAGTGGCCGAATACAAACCTAAATAACATGCCTCGCAAATGCGGTTGAGAGTGTGCCTTGTTAAGAGTCATGAATATGCACTTCTCGAAAAAATGCTTGTTTCGGTAGATCTCGCAGTAAAATAAATAATCAGTTAAAACTTAAGGTAGTGCGAGCGAGATAGTTCCCTAATCATAATAGAGACCATTTTCGAATTATACGTTTTAATGCCACCAGCTGTGAGACACACGAATTAAATATTGCATTATTAATGGTGCAATAATAATAGTTTTATATGACAGAAATTGGAATTAATCGAATGAAAATATCTAAATAAATCATTAACGTGACTCATTTTTTGCACGCGGTTCGTTTGAAATTCCATCCAAGCGGAAGGTTTATAGTGATTCCGAAGAATTTACTGCGGTGAAAATATGATTAATTTTCAAAAATAGTTGAGAAAACGAATAAACTACACACTTGATTTTTTGAGGAGATCTAAGTGTAGGAAATTCCTCGTTTTTAATATAATGTCTCTCTGGAGTGCATGAACGTACCATTTCCCATGTAAAATGGCTGGTATTTTATGGCAAATATCTCGGAAAGTAATGTGGTAAGGGATTAAATTTTTGGTGTCAATGGAAGGGTGATATATTTTTCTTTTAAATGAGACAAAATTCATTGATTTCTAGGTAAAATGATATTTCGCCCTTAAAATGATATTTCGCTCATTGCAAAAAGTTTTCGCGGATATAACCTGAAGCTGGACTTGCACCACTCATGCAAAAAACGCACGTAGAGGAATGTTTCTGCAAATCCAACGGTAATATAGCTAAATAACTGACATCAATTACACTCTCCACGACTCACATACTGACTATTTTTATTAAAAAAAAGTTCCCGGCGCCTTCAATTAGCCCCGCAAACCGTCAGGAAATGAGATTGCGTTTTCTAATCAATAACCTATGGGTAGACACAGCATTTTTTATCGGGAGAGATGTCCCACGGGTTAGATCGAGGGACAGATATGTAGAACGGGTATGAAGGAATATGCAATGCACGAGATTATGAGGTCATCAGGGAGTAAGCAGGGGATAGGGCAGGAAGGAGGGCAGCATTCGACAATTCATAGAATCAAATGACCCATGACGATGATATAATTCAAGCATTAGGGGGGCTGTATACCTAGGCCAAACACCCCCTTTTAGTTCTGTATTCTACCGCACCGGACGGAAGTTTTTGGAGTCGATTTAATTCAGATTATGCCGTTTTTAAACTATCTTTGTGTATAACTAATGCTGTTGGTAGCCCTGCAGGCGCGATTTTGTGGGGAAAAATTTAGTGGGCCAAGTTCCTTCCGGTATTCTACCACTGCCTGTGTACTGCCCAGCCTTACCCCTCTATTCTTCGCCCCGGATAACAGCGACACCGATGACACGGGAGAAAAATACATTGCATTGGTTCCCGAGGATGTTCACTGATGCATTATAAAACGAAATACGCAACAATATGATGCTTCTACGTGGGGATGAAGGATTTCCTCACAGAAGGAGTGGAAAGAATTAAAAAAATTAACTTCGCGTTGTAAATTTTTTACGAAAAATTTATTACTTTTATATTATTTTATAAATTTTTTTTAAAATTTCGACAAATGTGGCCATTAAAAATATAATCATGGAATAATCTGCGTATTTTGTACCTTAGTTTTGGTTTTTAATGGTAACTCATTTCATCAGCTAAAATAGGATTTTTTATACTTAATTAATAAAAATGTGTAACTTAGTATTATCTTGACTCGCATAGTCAAGCTCTAGCCACCTTAATTAGTAGCGAGGAACTCCATGATATGGGCTTGAATGCCGAACGTGGAGAAGCGTCAATAAATATCTCATCCTCACTATTTATGATGGATGACTGATTCAGCCACACTCAAATTTTTGGGTTAGTTATGGCGAAAACTGAAGTAACGCAGGAACAGACATGTGAAAAATATACTTAGACCGGGGGTCGAACCACGAGTCTTCGACTTGCCTGCCCTTTTTTCAGACAACCTCGTTATCCAAGCTCCTGGTTCGTATTGTAATTTGGGCAGAATTTTGCGTTAAAAATGAAGACAATTTTTAAATGATTAAGTGACCATTTTTGGAGGATTGCTTCTGCTTTAATTTTAAAGCTTTATAGCTCACGTGTATTACTATTTGACGAAATCTGTTCGAATTCCGAATCTGTGCTCTTGCTGAGTGCGGATATAAATTTGTTCCTTGGAGATAGACCACCATACGGTACGAAAAAGAAATTGTTGGTTGCAGATATGGTAGGAGAGGACTTCCTTAGAATTATGGAATTGTTCTCACATTTTTTTGGGTGCTGCAGAAGAGAGGGAAAGATTGTTTTTTACATGCATACGTACCAATCAGGCCGTTCCCTTCCGGGGTAGGCATAGTCAAAATGTTTCACTCATATATACATATTTGTACACCTAACTCTGCTTCAATAATTTCCTCCATGCTGACTTTTCCTTGCAAAACTCTTTTGCCTCATTTACCTCGAAGCACTGCTTCATACACGCCCTCCTGTTTTTAAGACTCCTAATATTCCTCCTCTTAAGAATTTCCTCAACCACATTCAGACAGGAATTTCTCGGCCTAACTCTACCTCTCGCACCACTCATTTCACTATCATATATCTGTTTTATTATTCGACTCATCCATTCTGTTAACATGGCCAAACCAACGAATCACTCTCCTTTCATACATGCCTTATAATATTCTAGGAGAGTATTTCACAATTACGCTAACGGCCTACAAGATACTCAAATGCCTATGTAACCAGTAGGTTTAAACGATGAAAAACTGCTGGTGGATTCATGCATATTTACATGGAGATATTCTACTTAGAATTACAGTAGAAATGTTGGTAATCTACAGATTTTCTTGAAATAGATAATAAGCAGCTGATGACAATCCGAGTACAATCATTTGGATAGATTGAAAACCGGATTTTATGAAAGTTTAGCCTTCAATATAGTGAGGAGTCAATGGCTTGAAGAATATTGGACCGGATTGGATTGGATATTTGGGGAGGCGATCGACAGCTAAGGTTATTTGCGCCATAGGGGACAGGTAAGGGAGGAAGGGTGGATGCAATCCCGGCGTCAGCATTAGCCTGCCCTTAATGAAAGGCGCCAAGGGGATCACGGTTTAATGTCTCATCCGACAGACGGAGTACTGCACTTGGAAGTGCCCTCCACGAGACACTCAAGTAGGGATCGGGTGTCCTCCGAAAAACTTTCCTCCTCAGCAGGGATTTGAACCCAGGCCGTCCGTATGGTTAGCCAGTACTCAAGCCACCACACCAACCCGATCCCCATATTGGACCGGATGCGCATGAAAATCTGTAAAGACATGTCAGTGAAAATAGAATTCCGAGGGATTGCTTGGTTTATTTTTTTATTTGCGAATTGTCGTCTAGGGGTCAGTAAAACCTCAAGACTATACAAAAGAATGTTCCTGGGGAAAAGTAATCGGTATTGACGTCTACTTGGAGTGAAATCATATGGGCTATTATGGATAATGATTTTTATGACTAGGAAAATACATCTGTTAATCCTGCATTATACAGCCGAGAGCCGGAATTTCAGTCAGTATTCTTCTTAAGTGAATCTGTCCTCAGAGGGGTTTCAATTGAACTGCTCCCTCCATGCTCTTCTATCCTGTGCTGCCTCCCTCAGCTCTTGGTAACTCCTTCAATTCATAATATCCGTCATCATATTATTTCTTTCTCTTCCCCTCTCCCTCTCTTTCCCTCGATCTTTTCTTCTGATATTCTTTTCAGTAGGCAATCTTTCCTCGAGGACGTGTCCCATCCAGTTCGCCTTCCTCTTTCTTACTGTTCTCAAAATATTTCTTTTCTCGTACTAGCATATGTATCACATTCTCGTTTCTCACTTTATCACTCCAAGATATAATAATAATAAATTTGTAATAGTCCACACTGTTTTATTACTAATGGACAAGCCTAACCGTTTCAATGTATACACATCATCATCTGAGGCAAAATACAGCGTACAGAGGTGGTGGCGCTGTATTTTGCCTCTGATAATGATGTGTATACATTGAAACCGTTTAGGCTTGTCCATCTATCTTTCTATATATATATAAACGAATGTATGTCTATCTGTATGTCTGTCTTGTATGCATTACTACAGTTTTAATCCTATCGTGCTAAAATTTTGCCGAGTAATAGTTCAAGGCAGGAGGAAAGTTGTAGGCTACTTTAAAATGATCTCAGGGCCCATAAAGGTCCCAAAAATGGGCCCTTAGGTGGTTCGCGGTGCGTATCGGGTTTTGTGCAGTGGTTTCATTTTTTACTTTTTTAAATTATTTCCGCTCAAGATAGAGAGTTGGAATTTTTTTATTAAATGTCTGAAAGTATGAAGTTTTTAATTCTTTCAGTTAATTATCCTTTTCATTTCGTAATTGACTGAAAATTGCGTTTTTAGCTGCAGAAACACATATTTTTCTGTGAAATCAACAATACCATATTCGCGTGACAACCAGATTTCGGTCATTGCTGTTGGAATTCATATTGCTTATGTTAGTTGAGCCGATTAGGAATGCTAAGCATTGGGATTTGTGCAGCGGTTAATTATTTCGCTTTTTAAAACAACTTTAACTGAAGATAGAGAACTGAAATTCAGTTTATCACATACCTGAAAGCATGATACTACTAAAGTTATTATTATCATATCATGTCGAAATTCCACCAAGTCAAGTCTTCAACTATCTTGTATATTATCACTCCAGTTTTGAATCTTTCCATTCTTCTCCATAGCCACATTTCGAAGCCCTTTAGATATCTCTCCTCCGGACTGTCCACGTTTCTGCTCCATAAAGCTCAACACTCCAAATGAAACGCTTAGCCAATCTCTTCCTTAAGCCATGTTCCTAACTATCCCCCCCCCATGTCTTTCAGATGGTTTCAGTGGTGAAAATGAATGTATTCTTATGATAACTATCGCACACCCTTATTAATCCAATTCCGATCAAGTCCTTACTGTAATTGTATATTATATTTTCCCACGATGTTTCTCGCGATATAATTCTATCACGTGGTTTATGTAACACTAGCCTCACCACTTGGCGAGGAGTGTAGCTCTGCCAAGTGACTTGTGAAGTAAATTCTCATGTAGTCCACCTATTTCGAGGACTATTAACTCTTTTGTTCTTCCCCTGATGATTTTATTTCACGTTTCGCTTCCAATCCTGCTTGAAACGTTACGCGACGAACAGCGACTGCTCTAAAATATAACGTTTGAACTCCGGTATTTGTTATTCAATAAGCATGGCTGCATTAATAGAATAACTAACCAGTCTCTGCCCTGGATAATAATTGGACCGAAGGACTCATTTCAGTAGCTTTTTATACGTCCAATCTCCATATTACGGAGTTTTTTTGGATGACTTCCAAATTTCATATGAGGTTTAAGAGTGTCGTAAGAAACCCAACAATGAGTGTTTTATGTGCTCTTAACGACATCATTTAAGGATCGACAGGATTTAAGGATTAAACAGGAATGTCTGTGTTAATCATGGGAACAGCTCCCGAGATGTAAGTAGTGAAAGTCCGTGTGGAATAGGGTGGATGGAGAGACGCAACGCTTATTAAATGGTGCTTAAATAAACTGGCTTCCATCCAAGCAGAGGCGATTCAGTAAAGTCCTTGGATCATTGTTGTCCTCTTTTTTACCATCAGCTCATTAAAAATAAGCAGATAGGCGAGGAGATCTAATGAAACAAGGCGTAGAGAATCCGTTATTCTCATTAGTGTCTTTATTTTAAAAATTGATCGTCAGATTTCATCCCGAGATTAATTTATTTTTTATGGTCTCTGACGTCCAGATTCGGTATGTGGGAACATTATTTATTATGTGGTAGGTTTTTTTTAATGTGTCTCATGGCTCGGTTTAATTCATGACCACGATTAAACTTGACGACATCAGGTGTCTTTTCGTTGAAGAGGTTAACAATAGTATCCATATTGCAAAGAATACTTTTCACTTTTCTACAATCGTTTAATTTGTACGACGCGCTTCAAAATATTCTTGCATCGTGAGGTACAATTGTTTGTTCAATAGTTATTTATTAATTGTTGTAATAGTAACGAGTTTTGGGAGGGGAGGGTGTGTGGAGAAAAACGAACTTTTGGGAGGGAATGGATGAGTGAATAAAAATGAATTTAATGACTTGAAGTCCTCACAGATCAGGAAAGAAATTCCATAATAATTAACTCATGAAAACAACACTAATCACACTTAAGTGTTGTGAGGGATCACCAAATGAACACGAATGATCTTAAGTCCCTTCAATACATGAATAATTACATAATTAAATTGAAAGTACTACAAATACATAATAGAGCCAGGAAACAATGGTAAACATATCAGCAAACAAATACAATGAAGGACAAAGAAATGTATAGAGTCCATAACAAGCGATCAGTATAAAGGGAGGCAGGTGAATATAGATAAAGGACTTGTGAGGTTGGAAAGGTTATTATTTAACGAAGAAATGTAGTCCTAAAGGAGTGGGGAGGGGTATGGAAAAGTAACTCATTGCAAAGGCTGCTTGACTGTCTAATAATTTCATTGTGTTCCCAAGCATCTATTTTTAAACCTTCCAAATATCTCGGTTAAAATCACAAACATGATTATTTTCGGCATATGCTTGACAAATTGAGAGGTGGAATTTATAAAACTTCTGATGTGTTCTTTGATGCGAGTCATGAAATTTCGACCAGTTTGACCTATGTAAGATACATCACAGCTATCTCATTGCTATGAAAACAGTTTACAAATAAATATTATGCAAACAGTAGTACCTGCCGATGCGTTAAAGCTGTGAAACGCGTCGTACCATTTATACAATTATATCAAAGTAGAAAGTGTTCCTTTTCAGTATGGATACTCATGACCATGACTTAAATTATGTCTAATGTCCTGTTGCAGGAAATACACATACGTATTCTATGAAGTTATGGAACCCATAAGCTATGGCAACCATTCAATAAGTGTTGCAGAAACATTCGATAAATTTATTGGTTTCATAACTTATGCCATGTTGTTTTGAGTTCCATACGTAGCCAAGATGGCGGATGCGCAATGAACCGCTTGGAGAGTTAATTACTAGATAAAAGGGTCGTTTTGAGACGGATGACCATTTGGTTTATTCTTACTGACTAATTATTATGTGCATTAGCAATAATTCATAGGTTACACTTTCGTAAGTTTTAACCGGCCGGGAAAGATTAGATCGAATATTCTAAGGTATTGACAATTGGTAAATAAGTTATGTAACCAGTAGATGTGCTCTTGCAACCAGAATATTTTTATGAGATCTTTTTGAGATTTTATGAGAACTTTATGAATGTCATAGCTATTGATTCTATAACTAAATGTTCTTGTAAACGGCCATTAATTGTGGTGGGAATATTCCCGTTGAAATTATATAAAAAAACCTTCTCCTTATCAGAGTCAGTATCATCAGGGTTGACTCGTTCGTTCTTAATGAAAGTGGTTACACCGTACATACATACATGCCAATCACGCCGTTCCCTTCCGGGGTAGGCACAGTCACAAAGTTTCACTCACAAATACATACTTGTGCACCTAACTCTGCTTCAGTAATTTCCTCCATATTCACGTATCCTTGCAAGCCTCTTTTGCCTCATTTACCACGAAGCACTATTTCATACACGCCCTCCTGTTTTTAAGACTCCTCATATTCCTCCTCCTAAGAATTTCCTCAACCACATTCAAACACAACTTTCTTGGCCTACCTCTCCCTCTCGCACCATTCATTCTACTCTCATATCTGTTTCGTCATTCGACTCTCATTCATTCTCTCAACATGGCCAAACATACGAAGCACACTCCTTTCATACACGTCCATTACTGGAGCATTTAACCCACATTCATTCATGATCCACTCATTCCTGACCCTATCCATCCGACTTATGCCGCGAACACTCCTCAGATAACTCATACCCACGGTGTCTGGTCTACTCTTATGCCTATCCTAACATACCAACAATATCATTACGTTCATTTTCTGTACGCTTATAGAGATATATTGTACCTGACACGAACAACAATATATTAACCGTTCATGCCAATTTTCTCAACAAACGTACTTAAAAATACTTTAAATCGGAAGCTGGAATTGTTGAAACGTGCCGTAAAAGTATTTTTCTATCTAATACAAACACCATTTTCGTGAATAATTTTGATGAGAAGTGAAAACTCTTGTAAAAGTGAATAAAAATAAAATACCGTAGATCTATCATCCAGAGTTCTAAACAACGCAATGGTTCAGAAATTCAGAACTGGTGTGTTTTAGAACGACACAGAGAATATTGTCATGACGCCTCAATACATCTCTAGGTCTGACAGAAGCGATAAAATAAGAGAGATACTCTGCCGAACTCGTTCTTTCCGCGCACAATAAGTGACCACAATAAAAATTGAGCTCCACTAAATACACTCCCATAATACACGTCACCATTTCTCCTCCCAAAACCTAACGTCTTTACTCGGCTGGTGATCTAACACCTCCTGTTACACACCCATGCGGCGGCTCGCAAGGTTGTATGTAGTTGTAGAAGTATCTAAATAACAGAAGATTTTAAAAATAATAAAATTGTGAGCCTCAATTTTTATATTTCGCCACAGCTATATTGCTGATAAGCGGTTAAAAAGCCACCATAAAAAGTACTTCTTGGCTTTGTGTCAACCCCATCGGTGTCGGCCAAGGAAACTAAGCTTTCCTTCCAAGAACAGTATCTTATTCCTCCTTGTGGATACATTCTCTGGTGGTGACTTAAATGGCGACAGTTAAATAAATTGTACACGAAAAATTTTAATGGCAATATAAAGGTTTGTTTTTCGCATCACATTCCCTTTCATTTTTCAGAGCATATCATACGATGAATTACTTTAGCTTTTCCAGTAATTAAAAAAATATTCTAATGTTAGGAGTTAGATTTTGTTGATAGTCTGAGAAACACTCTTGATTTTCTACTCTATCAGGTTACTATCTACCTCTAGTATTTCCTCTCTAGTATCTTAAGTTCAGAGTAGTCATTAAGGTGAGTATCCATGTTTGCCCAACCCACAATTCCCGTTCGTGGTGGGCCTAGTCAATAGTTAGTCATCACCATCAGCAAATTTTATTTACCACACGTTTACAATAATAAAAGTTACATCCCTTGTACAGGTTTGGGAAATGAGATTTGTTAACCATGAAATACCACCAAGTGACTCAATACACCGTTTTATTTATTGTCATTAGCCCTAGAAAGCGGTTCCCTTCAGATAATTTTGAAAATATTGCCCTTCCGTAACACACCACTTTCTCTTACACTCATGTGTTGTTCCGTGCACGATGTTCTACTCTTTTTTAAGTATTCTACCGGTAAAGATAGATATTGACAAAAGTCAGAGAATCCCCTCCCGATTTTCTACCCTTTCATGGGCCTAACTACCTCTAGTATTTCCTTTTTCGCCTCTGCATACGATCTACCCTTCTTCATCCCATCAATAAAGCCTATCCTCTTTCTTCCTCTTCCCCGCTTGCCCAGCATCCTTTTCTCTATCACATTCTTCAGCAACCCATCCCTTATTATCCCTTTATTACTTCCTCCAGCCACCTACCCTGCCGATCTCGAATTTCCTTCAGAAGTTTCCTTTCCTCGCCCACCATCTCAAGCACCACCGCACCTTCTCCATCCATCTCCTCACCCACATCTCAAATACCTGCAGCCTATTCACATTATCCCTTCTTAGGGTCCACGTTTCTACCCCTCACAACGCTACGCTCCAAATCAAGCTCTTCACCAGCCTCTTCTTCACATCTTTACCCACATGGTTCCCG
This sequence comes from Ceriagrion tenellum, assembly GCA_963169105.1. Lineage (NCBI taxonomy): Eukaryota > Metazoa > Arthropoda > Insecta > Odonata > Coenagrionidae > Ceriagrion > Ceriagrion tenellum. The sequence continues at coordinate 61,726,296 of OY720644.1, forward strand.
TCATCAGCTCCCTTCTATTACTAAACCCTTCCTTGGCTAACGCTTTTCTCCTCCTTATGTCTTCGCTACTATGCCCGTTTTCCTCAAGCGTGCTACCAAAGTAATTAACATGCTCAACTTGTTCTAATTTGTGTCCTCAGACTTTTATTACCAGCCTCGTTTTCTTTGTTCTAGAGAATCTCATTTACCCTTACAGCCCAACCGTATTTTAATTTCAAAATATTTTGCTGATATTCGTTTCGCGTAACTACTTACGTCTCATAACACCGTTAGTATTCAAGGGAATCATTTACTATTCTCACATACACTTTTACTCACTTTTTTAAATAATGGACAGAAATGTATTTTATGTAATGTAAATGATAGTAATGTATGTACTTGTAATTTATGATAAATGTTAATGTATTGTAAATGATATGTGAAAAGGAGAAGACATATTTACAATTATTGGGTCGAGCGCAATTTTTTGAAAACAGGTCACCTGTTGGCCAAAATTTTCATCGGAGCTTCGGAATATGAAATGGAAACTTTTGCGCCCAGCGCACTCTTTTGAGGAAACTTTTAAATAAACAGCCTGGAAAGTACCACTGGATTTTTATTTAAAGAGTGATATTTATTATTACAAGAGTGATTAATTAACTTCATACATAAATGAAGGACTTTAGTACAAGGAAAAAGATCGAGAGGTACATAAATGTACCTCTGGTACTGAAAGGGTTAATCAGCCATAGGGCCCATCAATGCGAAAGTGATCCAAACACCGGAAATATCGTTATTCCGGTACGCATCTGGTCGTGCATATTGCGGATTATCGATCTTTTACTGCCTTGGCATCATCTCGCCTTACTTCAAAAATAAATTATTTAGGTTAATACTGCGATCAGTGAAGTCAAAATATGGTGATTCTGTAGAAATGACGCTGCAGTCGGCTCCTATTAGAGCCTCCGATGCTGGAAAACGGCCATGTTGGATGGCCCACTCTGCGTACTAAATGGTTAATTTACTACTTAAATATTTGATCAATAAATTATTAATTTGATTAAATTATTCTTTTTAATTATTAAATATTTAATTTAACGTTTAATGATAAATAACACCACATCTTTAGTCAGTCTCACTTGGTGGTATTCCATCATTAAAAATTTAAGATGACAACTTTTACTAAAACCACTAGATCTGTTAAACAACGACCCAGGTTTCGATGTGCATTCACATCATCTTCAGGTAAATGGAGGCCGATGTGCAGGCCTTGTATAGTAAACATTACCAGGTGGGGAAAGGGGGGGGAAGAGAACAATACAGGAGGATGGTGGTCGCGGGAGGGTTAGGGGGCGGGGACTAGGAGGACGAGGAGGAGGGGATTAAAGCTTTGATGATGGGGGAATAGGCAGGGAGCATACATTCATTAACAAGGAATCTATCACAGTCAACTTGGTTTTTAAAAATCTCTAGCTGTTCTAAAGCATTCAGCTTGCGTCTGTCATTTGTAAAGTGGAGAAAATAAATAACACTCTTGTAAAAGTGGAGGTTAAGTTGTTACTAAGCAATTTTCACAAATATTTGTGCAGCACTTCAACCGAAATGCACGATTCTCATTGGTTCTGACGTATTCCGTGGCCGACCAATCAAAAGTGGAACCGACTCTCTCTGACTTGAGGGTCTCTACTCCTATGGCTGGAAAAAAGTCTCCATTAAAAATATATTCGAGTAATAACCATCATATTCTGAACCAACAATTCAGTTTCCAATTGATAACGCGTGTCATCAGCGAAAACAGGCTTTTACTAAATAAATACATAAAGAGGTTGAATTTAGAGTTAGTTCTAGCTCACGCAGTCGCGGCGGAATTTCTTTTGAAGTGCTCCTTCCCTTGAATGACTTGAATGTCATTTTATTCATATTCTGGATAATTATAGAATAGAATATCCTCTGTTTGGTGGCAGAGTTTACCTTTTCTCACTATTTTTTTGCTAACCTGATTAAAAATTGCATGGTGTTAATAACGAAACTGGTTTCAACATGGGGAAATAGTATTTTATATCCAATAATTATAAGATAACTAGCTGTGCCCGGCATGCGTTGCAATGCCTTTTCTGGGTTCAAAATCGGTCCCTAAACGAATTTGAAAACCTAGTCCAATGAATTCCTCGTACCTATAGAGGAATTCGTAACGCACAAATGATGGCATAAGTTTCCATTCCATGCCTAAGCTGCGGTTTCCAAGTAAATAAAATATTCTATTGTTTAAGTAGTGCAAATAAATAAGATTTTTGAGCTTAAAAATCAAATTTTAGGAAAAGGCGTAGCGTATACGACTATCGAATGCAAGAATTATTGTAAAAGAAAGAGACAATCAAACAAAGAGATCACTGCACCAAATTTTATTCTACGTACAAATAAATTACTTACGTACCTTTTGACTGAAGTTACGTCTCACTGATATGATTTTGAAGTACGCAATATTGTCTCACTGATACGATTCTGATGCACGTGATTGAGCAACTCGTGAACGACCTGCTTCCTTGCTTGTCGTTCCTCGCCTGTTTTAGAAGCTCGCGTTCCAACACGCATTTGTTGAAACGACTCGCGCTCCACCAATTATACAATAGATTTAAAATTCAGAAACATTTAAGGGCGCGCGCACAACTACGCACGAAAGTTTCATCGTATTCTGTTGAATGGCATGGGAACGCATAGAAGACGATCATACAAACATTCATTTATATATATTAGATTTCGTGGGTACGTGTTTAAAAGAAAATCCATAATCGCCGAGGAATATTTTATATCACCTATACTTCTGTAGTTTTGACAGGAAGAAAATCTGCAAAAATTGAAGTCAAATTGCATTTGTTTAAAAGGAAATGGCGCTTAAGTCGGATCATTTGTCCAAAAAATGTGTTTATTAAGGATATAATCGAGGACTTACCCGCGTATTTTGTACGTTATGAACCTTTTTTTCCTTATGCCTTTTGCCTTTCAAGAAAGTGTTATTTTTTTTAGCATTACAAGCGAATTTGTGGAATCCAGTAGCATTTTTGACCTCCCCAGTCGCAGTGAAGCCTTCTTCTCTGAAGGCTCTGGCCTCATGGGCACTTTTTCCAGAAATTCTGGAAACCTGAATACACTATTTTTGATGTGCGTTCTGTAAACTGAAGTGAAAGAACAATATAGTATCCAGGCTAGTTTATATTCGGCCTGGAAAGTGGAAATTTTAGCTTGGGAGTGCTCCGATTGCACCAGAAATACGTCGATTTGAACGAGAAAGAAGGTTAAAGCTTTTAAACAAAACTTCTATAAGAAAAAAAAATTCCTGGGAAATTGAATAAACACTTATGATAGGTATGTTACCAGTTGTTTTTTTTACAGTTTTTAACGAATTACTGACTTATTTGAAGTCAAAATATGGTAGTTCCATGCAAATGGTGCTGCCGTCGGATCTTTCGGCTGGGCCAATGTGGTCATTAAAAAATATATTGGTGGAATAATCTGCATATATTTTTTACCTGAAATTTGAAATTTTTAAACCAAAGATAAATATTTGATATTTGTTTTGACTCACTTAGTCTGACCTGAGCCACCTTAAATTCGAGTTTGCTGGAGTATCTTTATCTGAATCCCTTATTAAATCCCGCGGGCTTTCGGCCAGCAGTATTCGTCTCATTAGCGTAAACAGTCAACATATATCGCCCGCAAGAAGTAAGGGTGCGGTGTATAAAGAGCAAATCTTCATCGTTATTGTTCTACCAGTGTCTGTCTACTACTGGTGCCAACTTTTGGGGACAATCCACTGGTCTCGTGATGGTTAAATCCGGCCAAATTTCACCCCCCCTTCCCTTCATGTGATCCTGGACAGAGGCATGTCACACGTGAAAAAATAATCCTCTCGTCTTTTTACTCACGTGCCGTCATGTATTAGGTATTTTTTGGTGGTTTCCCGAGAAAAAAAGATTAAATTAGAGCTCTTTATTTCTTAATATGTGGAGGAAATGTGTCGCACTATGACCCTTACCACTTAATAAATGCGCCGTACCCTAAAGTCTCGTATAATTTCTTTTAGCGCTGCTAAAATAAAATGTAACTGTCGTTCATAATCATATCATTGAATGAGATCACCACTACCATTCGATAGGTTCTGGAAATTAATGTAAATAAAATGTCTAGAGAAGAGTTACCAATATCTATAAAAGGGCTTCTTCTTAACACGTTTCATATCCCTCTCTGGCTATTGCAACGCCGCGTTTAGGCATCATGGACAACTATTGGACTGCAATATCTGAATTTGGATTTACAGGATAGGGATTTGGATTTTTTAATCTTCTGGCATAATCTAAATGCCCTTTCTTTGATCGCTGCCTTGTCGTTGATTTTCGGTAATTTTTATTAAGTAAGAATTTTTTATATATACAGAGATGTAATAAGACATTCGGTTTGTTTACCAGAATTCCCCGAACGTATGCTTCGACGGCAAAGGAAGATCGATGTTCATTTTTTTATGCGGTATTATTCCAAAATTGACGTATTTTATTAGTCCGAATGATTCAAGCAGATGCCACCATCGAGAACTCTTCGGTCACGTGATTCGCTTACCCTAATGGCATTGGTGTTGTTTTCAAATTGTATGCATATCTAATAGTCAACTGGTGTCATCTTGGGTTCACTATGATCTGCTTTCTTTCTGCATTATTCAATTGAACGAGGTCGGCGTTTTCTTCTTTTATTCTTATCTTATACGGATATCTTTCTGAAGCCTGTTCTTTTCTCTGGCGTTTCTTTCCATCGCGGTGATATTTGCAGAGTTGTAAAAAACAATCTTTGGTTGTGAAGGAGTTTTCTGTATGTGGCGCAAAAAAAGTATCAGTACGATAACTCGTGAATGCATATTTAGTTAATTACTGAGAATGTTTAATTTAAAAACAAAGCTTTTGAGTCAGATACATTTCGAGCATGGTTCTATAATGTATAGTGAAATATCTCGCTCAAAGTATCCCAAATGAAGAAAGAAACTTCTAATAGACTGCGTCATGCGCATGTAAACTCTAAAGGCCGCTTTACACGGTGCATGTTATTGTACCAACGAATGCATAAACTCTTTCGCGAAGGAAATTGTACCGCATAAAGCGGCAAGTTTTATTATTGTCCGAATGACTGAACGGGAAATAGAACCTGCTCCAATTCCATTCATTTTCTCGTACAATCGATGATACATTTGTTAGCACCATAAAATATATCGTGTAAAGCGGTCTTAAGAGAATATTCACTTTCTTCGATTTAGACCAACCGTAATTAGTAGATTAGCAATTATATAAATAACGAGTAAATGGGTGCTTGCAGTTTGCAAGCAAGGGGGGAGTTTGTATAGTATAGGAATGAGAAATACTTCAAAATACAAAGAATAATTGCTCGACGTAATATTCCGTGCAATACAACGGTGCTTGCGCAATGGCGTATTCGATGACAATGAGTCCCGTTCCTAATGAAATGATAAGATTAAATATAAAAATATATATTTTTTTAAATATTTTTTATTTAGCAAAAAAATCGTCGGGTTTACACACAAGTTTACAATATTTCTTACACTACAGGATATAAATGGCGATTAAAAAAACATATTTCTTTGATAATCATTTTATTTTTTGACTTTTTTATGACTGAATATTGAATTGTCACCGGAAACGAACATATGTGTAAAAGTTCAGATCTCTAGCTAGTCAGGAAGGTAGTTAAAAATTAATTACAAAATTTTACCCTGACACACAAGACCCTGACTCACAAGTGAAGTCAAATAAAAGCTATAATTAAATAAAAGCGATTAATAAACAGAGAGCTGGCCCGCCTTGCCGAGTTCCAAATCTCAAATCGACAATCGGCCTGGCGACAATGGAAAAATCTATCCACACTCAAAAAAGACGTTGGGTGAAGCATCCAATTTTAGTTGGATAAGAAAAAGTTAGATTGAATGTCAACTGCTATCGATACGATAGTCAAGATGATTGGACATACCAACCAAATTCATTGGATAGTCGCTACTTGGTCGGCGTACCACCATGTTGGTTCATACACCTCACTCGAGAAGACTCTTTACCAATACATAGTTGGATCGGACAACCAATGCGATAGTCAGCCGGACTAAGCTTCTACTTCAGAGTGCTCTGTTGTTAAAGTCTCAAACTAGTTCGTTCCTGGCAACCTGGGCTACTTCGCCATTTTCACTTTTGGCATATCCCGTGTTCGTGCGAGTTGCTGTTATTGTGGTGCGGTGTGTGTGAGTGTGGAATATTGTATCGGCCTTCATCGAATACTGAAGAGGTTTTTTGAGTATCGAATATTTGTTGGAGGGCTACATGGATGACAAAACAAGAGAATTACTCAGCGTATTGGACCTGAACTGTCTCATTGATAAATTTAAACGTAAACATGGCAATCAAGAACAGGTATTTTGTTGTAACATTTTTTATTCTGTCTTTCTGGTTTAATTTTTTGTTTAAATATTGATTATGTTATGATTTTTAATGTTAAGATTGCACCTGATATTCAATACTAGTCAAGCAAGAACTGTACAGAGTACATAGTCTTGACAGCATGTCAATCACTTTCTACTTCCACTACATTTGGATTTGAGACCCAACTACGAAGGCAGCGGAACCAAGAAAGTTGGTCGGTGCAGCCATTTCCGACGTTGTCTATTTAAAATGGCTGCCACGGCTAACTAATAAGATGGCGCCTCAGTATCCAACGAAGTTGGTTATGACAACCAATTCTCGGGTTCCTGCAGCCGACCTTTTCTTTTAGTGCATAGCAACGAAAATGAAGACATTTTTAATACCCCAGATAAAAGTTTAAAAATTTCTGATTAACGGTAGGTAGGGAAAAATCGATTGCAAGAATAAGATTCTTCAAACATCCTACCATTTCATTTGATAAAGAATCAATCTTGTAACAACCCTTGAATTGAGCATTTTCCTGCACATTTACGAGCTTTCTGGAGCGAAGGAGAATTTTTTGTTCTCGATGCAGCTAAAGTTGCTCGTGGGCTTTAATGGGTTAATCCGTTGTAAAGCTATCGATTGCAATAACTCGGAGCCTAATCGACTTAAAAAAAAAACTTTTCCGATTTTTTCCCAACTCGGCACACAAATCTAACCCTCCCATGAAAATTTCACCCACCTTGCTCGTTTAAAAATGCCCAGGAATTGGGATGAATGAGTCAGTCAGTCAGGTTTGTAGCTTTATATATATTGAATTAATAGTAATTAACAGTTGAAGCAGCTGCTATAGAGAGAGATTTCTAATAATGTTTAAACAGCTGCCGAAGTTTGAATTAGTGCGCCACATAAATGTTTGTTCACTGCAACTTATTTCTCTCTTTCTTACCCCATATCAACGGGATCGGCGTTCGTCCGTCATTCATTCTCTTCCTCCACGGATTTCTTTCGAAAGCTTCTTCTTTCCTCCTGCCTTTCTCCTTTATGTCTTCTGTCACTTTGTCCTTCCTTCTCACCTTTGGTCTTCCCTTCTTCCTTTTTTTCACCCAACTTAATTTTCTCAACTCTTTCCCCAACATAGTCCTCTGTCCTTCTGTGCACATGTCCACACCATCGAAGTCTGCTTTCTTGTACTTCATTGCCCATGGGTCCTATTTCTACCGTTCCTCTAATATACTAATTTTTACAATACTTTTTTCTCGTTACTCATTCACCGTAGCAGCCTCGTTTCAGCAACTGCCTGCTTTCTTTCCTGGAACTTTGTAATCGGCCATGTTTCTGCCGCGTACAGCATAGTAGGCCTCGCCGCGGACTAACTCCTCGGCCTTCCTCTCGGTCTTTTACCTTCCTCTATTGTGCTTATCATTACTTTTGGCATTCTTATTTCTTCCATTCTTTGAACCTGTCCTAACCATCTAACCCAAATGTCTACTGTTTTTTGTCTAATACTTTTTATATTTAATTGCTCCCTTATGTTGGTATTTCTCACTCTGTCTAGTTTGGTTTTCCCCTGCATTGATCTCAAAAACCTTATTTCTCCTGCTGTTACCCTACTCCACTGTCTTTCCGTCATTGTCCAAGTTTCAGCTCCGTATTAGACTATTGGTAGATAGTACGTCTTGAACATGATCATTTTTGCCTGTTGTGGTATCTTCGTATCCTATACTAGATGCTTCATGCTCTGATAAAATCTACCGGGATGAATCTACCTCCGAAAAAATAACATAGTATATTCCACTTTTAAAATTTAATTTCTGACCAAGGTTTCGACTGCACAGCAATCATTATCAAGGTACATTGACATCATATGCGAGTCAGTATATAGAGAAGAGACGGTGGAGCGGGGGAGAAGTGAAGGTTGTTAATTGACGACAGAAACCTGCATCACGGCCAGGTTCGGTAAATTCATGAAAGTGGTTATGTGCCTCAAATGCTTCACATTGAGAGGATAGGGGCCAAATTGGACTTCCTTGAACAATGTTGAAATTGTGAATGCTTCTAACAACAAAAATGTGAAACTTCTCAATGACTGTGTTTTTCCTTCCTATTCCCCTCTATTATCTATACCAACCCCCTCCCTCCCCCGCTACCACCTCCCATTGACCGAACCCTACCGTGACGCACGTCTCTGACGTCAATTCACAACCTTGGGGGAGAAGAAAGGACGGATTGGCGAGTGTCTGCACATGTCTATGACAATTTGCCGCAAATTTACGCCTTCGACTGTTAATTTTTTGGGGCATTCTTATCGGGAAAACTTCAAATGACACGTGGATGCCGGAAGGTCAGTCGAAGAAAGAATTTATCTCTCTCCCAACCTTGAGATTAATGGGGGAACGAACTTGAAAGCTGGAACACATCGAGAAAACATCCTAATATCTCACTCCTTTTCCTCTGGCTGGATGAAGGAGACCCAGACAATCCTTTGTTGCCTCGCCGCAGACTCGGCCGTAAACAGCCAATTTCGTCGCGGCCGTCTCTTCCGGGGGAAGAGGCTGAGGAAATGGGGTTTGATTTAGAAGGAAAGGGATGGGGAACAAAAAGAAAGAATGAGAAAGGAAAGGGGGGAATGAGGAGGGGGGGAGAGTGAGTGGGGAAGAAGAAAGGACAGGGATTGGAGAGTGTCTGGGAATTTTCTTCGGAATATTTTTACTGTGAGTGTGAAAGGAATTTAAGAGTCAGAAGAAATGGCCTCTCTGATCATTCTGTCCTCCGTATTGCGTCATTAATTTTCACATTTAACGGACGAGGAGGATCAAGCGAGAAAGGACATAAATGCCATTTATTCATATTATGTATACTTAAAGAAAAATATGCCCTCTATTAAATATGAATTGGGATATTCGAATGGTTTTTCTAGGGGTGTCTGCTTTCATGTTCATTTCTCAATTAGCTCAAGGTTGAGAGGGACGTAAATTCTTTCTACGATTGATCTTCGAAGATTCATGTGCCATACGAAGTTTGCAGAAGTCGAACACACTATCGTGATTCTCGTTGTGAGGGTCGTAGGTTCGATACCAAGTGACGGAGTTTTCCTGGCTGGGGAAACTGGCTGTAAACCTTTTGTATGCTACCGGTACTGACCCTACTGACAAGGTAGCAGAAGAAAGATTAGATATGAATCATACACTACTAGATGTGAACCAAAAAACTGATACCTTACCGTGCTATTTTTTCGCACATTTATCTTGAAAAAACTTGGTGTTTAGTGGGAGAATGGGAAAGGACGTGGAAAATAGTACTTTTCTATCTTATATAAATCCCGTTATTATGGAACATTATTTTTAATAGGCAAAATGTTCCGGAAAATGTATTAAAAATAAAATAGATGAAACTTAATGTATTAATTTTTGGGTGTTTAGCTGATTACGGCAAAAATTTAAGTCAAAATGTGGTTGTTGTATAGTAATGGCGCTGCTGTCTGCAACTACAGCTATAAGCAAGTGTTCATTAAACATTTTTAATTCAATTTATTATTTCTTTTTTGCATTCAGTATGGTTTTCTCTAAGTTATGCATTCCATCAGCGAATGCAGGATTTTTTAAAGCCATTCGACAAAAATTTGGAAAATAATATTTGTTTTGACTCGCATAGTACAGGTAGAACCTCCTTAAGGAGGAACCTGTGCTTCAAATTACTGTTTTCTTAACATATACTAAATTTGATTTTCTCTAAGTTATGCATTCCATGAGCGTATGCGGGATTTTTAAAACCGTTGGACACAAATTTGGAAAATAGTATTTGTTTTGACTCATAGAGTACAGGTGGGACCTCCTTAAGGAGGAACCTGCGCTTCGAAGTGCAGTTTTCTTAACATATACAAAATTTGCTGTATTGAAATAACTTTTTCACAGCGCCTCCTGTTATATTTTTTAAATTTCACGTAAATACTCCTTCGGGTAAAATTCTTTAGGAGAAATCGTTGCACCGAAGCTTTTACCTCGTATCGAAAACCAGTAATTATACTGACTCCAGCCTCCATTGCTATTTCGGTAGGGTTTATGTCATGATTTTATAACGATCTGAGGAAAGGGTATAATTATCTTCAGTAATCGTGTTTGAAGCCGCTCGGAGTGATACTGAGCTCGTAACTGAGGAGTTATGTGGTACAACAACGAACTGTTGGAGATTTTGGTGAAGTTTACGTATTACGTTAGATGGAGAGGGCACTACGTCTTCAAACTGAAGTCTGACATCCGAAATTATAACCATATTTAGCCCACAAGCACTATAGGAAAATGAGGGTCAACGAAGATGTCGTACTGGCTTCAGCTTGGAGCATTGGCCGGCATAGCAAGTGCCCTCTCTGTGCACCCCAATGGTTTTACCCACTCAGTCGGATAACTGAAGTGTGTGATGTATCCTTTATTGCGTATACTTAATTGTGATATTCAACTCCATCGACAATATCTCGACGAGAAAACTCGATCGGGATGGATACGTGAGATTTTCTCCATTGGTTTGAATACGTGATAATCTCGAACCCTTTGTGATTGCACCACGTGACTCCTTAGTTATGTAATCGGAATCATTACGAGCCATTGAGCTTTATGGAGGGGGCGCTTGCTATGCTGGCCAATGCTGGAAGCTTAAGCCAGTCCGTCGTCTTCGTTGACCCTCACTTTCCTATAGCGCTTGCGGGATAATGCACTAATTTAGCGATTTTATAATGTTTTCGATCGATAACTTACTAGAAATCAGCATTCACTTACTTCTTTTAAGTGGATTCTTCTTCTACATTTTATTTATTTATTTTAAATCAAATGTAATCTGCATTCTTTCTGAAAAATAGGGTAAAGTTGTGTAGAATTTATAACACTAAGCAGTCAATATATGTTTAAAGAGTTACTTGCCTTAAATTTCAAACAGATAAGTGATATTCTTTCTTTACATCCGCTAATTCGTCCATTCCGTCGTGATATCCGCAGGAAATTCAGGAGAGAGCAGGGATAACCAATATTGTTGTTATTTCGGTTGTCAGGCCACAGTTTGATGACGTAGTGCCCTATCCTTATAACTCAATGTTCCGAGTCTTTGAGGTAGATGGAGAGGACGCTTGCTATTGTGGCCAATGATAGAGGGTGTAACGTGGGCATGGCCTGCACGCCATCTTTGTTTACCCCGATTTTTCCTTTAGCGCTTACATGCTGACGCACTAAGTTTTCAATTTTACTGTATTTTTCCATCGAATACTGGCTAGCAATCTGCATGCATTTACTGCTATACTATGCATTCTCCTTTCACAAGGTTGTTTACGTATTTACATAATAATAATCCGCATTCCCGTTGAAAACTGGGGTAAAATCGAGTGGAACCCATAGCACTTAGAAACAAATGTATGTTTTTGGGGTTACTTGCCTTAAATTTCAAACAGATGGTGGATATTTTTACTTCACAATCTCTAATTCGTCCATTCCGTCGTGATATCCAAAGGAAAGTAAAGGAAGATCGGGGGTAACCGATGTGGTTGATATTTTGTTTGCCAGGCTACAGTTTGATTGAGTTATGTCCTCTTTATCTATCTCAATGGTGGTTCAAACACAACCCCTCAGGAGAATAATTTTTTTCACTTTGAATTTCACACAAGTGTGTTACCACCAACGTTGTGATATCGTTAAATTTACTTCTGTTTTCATATTGTTTCACTGGATTCTAGAGGAGAAGTGGGATAATAAGAGCAATGAAGAGACATACCGTCTGCCCTTGAGCGTCTCTATGAAATATAACATCATCCAATCAAAAAATTCCGCTGTTTGTGAATCGGTAGTGTCAGCGTGGCCCACGTCCGTTAGCAAGAGTCGCCGGGAGGAAGCCGTCATCACACATTTGAGGATAGGGCATTGCTCTTCGACCCACTCCTTTCTCTTCACCGAGGAGAAACGACCACCTCGTTGTGATGACTGCGACTGCCCTCTCAGCGTGCGGTATATCCTGACGGAGTGTGACAAATGCCGATGCGTGCGTGACAGGCTGCAGTTAGCGGGGGCGTGGGGTCCATTCTAGGCGATGGCTCAAATACCCATAGCCGCGTTACAGTGTTTTAAAATGAAATCGGCCTTTTTAATAGTATTTTAAGGATGTAAAAATTATTTTAGTTTTGGCTTAGGGTTTATATAAATAATTTGATTACATTTACAAGTTATGTAGCTTACATTTTGTAAATATGACGTGTAGGGGCGCAAAATGACCATGTCGTCGACGTACCATATATAAAAAACTACCACCGCTTAATCATTTTGCCGCGAAACCGCGCTGAGGTTGTCTTTCTTCTGTCGGGTCTCGGATGACCCGTGCACGTGTCCTGAGCTAAACGTCTCCACGAGTGCACACAAACTGGCGGGCGATGCGACCGCAATCTATTCTTGACGGCCCCCTCTCTCTCCCCGTTGGAGTTATTCGAAGTCCTTGGGCGCGTTCTTTTGTTTTAATCCTCCACCTCTCCTCGTCTATCCCGCTCCCAGTGTTGTCTATCTTCGGGACCGATCGACGCGCTCAAGCGAATGAAAGTGGGCTTGTGAAGCCCTCTGTGGAGGTAATTGACTCTGTAGAGTTAGTTAGTATACAGATTTTCTGTGCATAAAATGTTTATTTACAGATAAATTTAGATGATACGTACATACATACCAATCACACCGTTCCCTTCTGGGGTCAGTCTCAAAGTTGCACTCATAAATACATGTTTGTACACCTAACTCTGCTTCCATACTTTCCTCCATACCGACCTATCCTTGCAAACCTCTTTTGCCTCATTTACCCCAATAAACTGATTCATACACGCCCTCCTGTTTTGAAGACTCCCAATATTCTTCCTCCTAAGAATTTCCTCAATCACATTCAACCACAACTTTCTAGGCCCACCTCTACCTCTCGCACCATTCATTTCAGTCTTATTTATATCTGTTTCGTGATTCGACTCTCATCCATTCTCTCGACATGGCCAAACCAACGAAGCACACTCCCTTCATATATGTCCATTACTGGAGCATCTAACCCACATTAATTTATTACCCACTCATTCCTCACCCTATCCATCCTACTTTTGCCACAATTACTCCTCAGATAACAGTCACAGAATTTGGATGATAATGGTTAAATTTGATGAGGTAATTTATTTCCATATCTTTGCACTGCTTTCTCTGGGAGAAATGGTCCAGTAGGAACAACGAAAATAACATCATCTGCTCTTATTGTGGCTCAGGAGTAACTCTGTGAGTCAAAATGAATACTGAATTACTTGATCTTATTTTTGGTTTAAAAAATCCTGCTTTTGCTGATGAAATTGGCAACTTTTTGAAAAGCAAAATCAAGGCACACATTTGGCTAGGGAAATAGAACCTGCTTTCAGTCATTTTCTTGTACATTCTATGATTCGCTTACACTGTACGATTTATAGGTTTGTACAATAAATTACCGCGGAAGGGGAAGAAACGAGATTAACCCCGGTAACATTTTCAATCGCAAAATCTTTGAATTTTCTTTGGTGATTTAATGCTTCCTAGTTATTGTTCTTGGATTATTTTAGAACCTTATTACGAAGAAATTCTTTTAATTTCAAGTATTTAACCAAGTAACTCGGTGCAAAGGTTGCTTGGCTGCTTGGCTGCTTGATAATTATAATCTATTCCAAATTGGAACATTTTAGAAAGAATAACGTTCCGTACAGGTACGAAACTTAATTGAAATAGTACCGTGCCGATCCGGTACAAAACGTTTGAGAAAGAGTGAAGTTTCGTACCGGTACGGATCTTTATTGATAAAGTACCATGCCGATCCGGTACGAAATTTTACGTTTCGTACCGGATCACATTACTGTCCAAAGCATCCATAAATTGGTGGAAAAGTACGAAACATATTTTTAATATGAACTTTAACACCAGCTACAGTGTTATTTCATGTTCAATTTGCGAAAAAATAACGTGGGAAGGTGACCTTATGTTCTTCATATCAGATGGAGGGTATGTTTTCCTCTCTGTACCAACATATGAACTAAATGCTATTTATGTACTTTACGGTGGGGCCTCCTTAAAGTACCAGAGGAGATGCTGCCAATACTGGACCGTGTGTAAACATGGAGTGGACGTAACCTTCCGCCATGTGAAGTGTCCGTGATTCACCATTAGTATTTTGAACCTAGACATATTTATCTACACATTTTCTGTAGATAGAATGTTCATTTCCTGTAAAATGTGGATAATATCGGATAAAATTGGTAAGATAAATTATTTGATGTCGTTGCACTACATTCTCAAGGAGAAATAGGCTAGTAGGAGCAACAATAAGAACATCGTCTACTCTTTAGGTGGCTCAGGCCAGACTGTGCAAGTCTAAATGAAGACTTAATTGACAAGATTTAAATTTGGGTTTAATATTTCTGCTTTTGCTGATGAAATTGGCTACCTTTTGATAAGCAAAATGAAGGCACAGAAGTATTCAGATTATTCCACGGTTATATGTTCAATGACCACATTTGTCCAGCTGTAGGTTCCGACTACAGCGCCATTTCCATGGAACATGCATTTTTGCATTTCCATGCATTTTGCTTCAATAATGTCAGTAATTCGCCAATAAATGTAAAAAATAGTTGGTAACATGCCTACATTTCATTTTTCCTCTATTTCCAAGGGCTTTTTGCTTCTTCTAAACGTTTTAATTAAGAGCTTGAACATTCTTTCTCGTTCAAGTCAACGTTTTTCTGTTGTAATCCGAGCAATTTCCATGAGAGGCTATGTTAAAATCTCCACTTTCCTGGCTGAATTATCTATAATAAAAACTAGTCTGGATACCCTCTTTTTTGTCCAATTGAGTTCACGAAACGCACATCAAAGATGCAAGTTTTCAGAATTTATGGAATAAGTGATCCTGACGCTAGAGCCATCTAAGTTCCTGTATTCAATTTGGCATCATTCAAATAAAAAAGAATGAGAAATTTGGATGCTGTCAGGAAATACTAACAACATTATCTTCTCGGTTTCTTAAATGAACAGCTCTGCGGATCATCCATGAAAAAAGCTCTTGCTCATTTAATTACTGCATGAAATGTGGAGTACAATATATTATACAATTACATTATTTAAAAAGAAACGTTTTTATGCGCCTGAAATATTTCGCATTAGAGCAGAAGGCACAAGTACCCGTCGTTAGAATATTCGTCCCGTGTCACCATCTCATTCACCAATTTAATTACTTATTCAACTTATGGCCGGTTGCAACACATTTAGTTAACGCATCATAGGTTATGGTATCCTTTAAGTTATGGCATCCTTTAAGTTATGGACCTCATAAAAATATTCGGGTTGCAGGAATACATCTATTTGTTTCATAACTTACCATTAGTTAATTGCCTCGAATGTTTGATCTAATCTACCATTGCTGGATATAATTTATAGTGGTTTATCCTGTGTGCAATTGCTAATGCACTTAATAATAATTCAGTTTGAGTAAACAAACTGGTCATTGGTCTCAAAACAACTATTTTATCAGGAAATGAAGACTCCAATCGGTTCTTCGCGCTTCCGCCATCTTGGCTACTTATGGAGCTCATTCCATAAATTGTGAAGCCATTCTACATCTACACACTACCCTGCGAAATTCCGCATGGGCGTGTGGCAGGGGGTGTTAGGACACCAGCCGTGTAAAGATGTAGGGTTTTGGGAGGTGAGATGGTGACGTGTAATATGGGAGTGTATTTAATGGAGCTCAATTTGTTATTATGGTCGCTTATTGTGAACGGAACGGAAAGAACGAGTTTTTGTACCTGTCTGTTGGGCAATGTATCTCGTTTATTTTGTCGCTTCTGTCAGACTTAGGGATGTAGTTTGGCGTCATGATAATATTCTCTGTGTCGCTGTGAAACTCACCTGTTCTGAATTATATTCTAGCAAGATAAGCCTAGCATTCAGCCTCCTTCTAAAAGTTGGGAAACTGTATGTTCGCTCGTTGCAGCTTTTAACGAAGCGTACTGCTTTTCTTTGTATTTTATAAATTTTTTTGGTTAAAAATTTATGACCAGGGTCCCAAATGCTCCCGGTGCGTTCGAGGTGTGGACCAACCAGAGCGAAGTAGCATCTCTCTTTTACTTTTTCATCCGAGGACCTTCCTATTATACGCTTAACATAACTTATTTTATTCAATCCTGTGCAGTGCATGTTTTGTTTGTGTGGAACCAATTTGTGAAGCCAATAAATTTATCGAATGTTTCTGCAACGCTTAATGGTTGACATGACTTATGGGTCCCATAACTGTATGGAATACTTGTGTGTCGGTACTGCAACTGGCAATAAGACTGAATATGGCGTAAATAGCTTCACTTGAAGTGTCACACCATTTGTGAACTTTTCTTTTGTGAACCAAAAGCCGGTGTACCGCAAAGGTCGTCTCTTGGTCTCTCCAACTTCTATGTATGAGGTCAAGCTTTCCTCATTTCAACGTATCCGCGGTATTGTCTTTGTTCGAGGCCGATCGGTAGTGTATGGGAAGTTAGCGGGTTGTCGTGCGCGTATATTTGGTCGGTGGCCAAGCGTGGGAGGCCCGCGAATTGTCTTCGGAAGGTCGGAAAGGCGCCCGCGAACACTGCACAAAGCGGCGAGGGTATCTCTTGTAAAGAATTGCCCCCTCCGTACTCCGCTAGCCTCGAAATAGCCTCGGGAGACGAAAAACGAAAACGTGGTTTTCCCTTTTGCGCAGAGCAAACACCGTTGTTTATCCCGACCGGAATGATTATACGCTCGAGGTGGTACACCAAGGGAAGCCATCGAGGAAATGTTTGAGGGCCGAACCCTAGCGGATGGAACAGCAATATCAGTCAGCTAGTGCGTGTGTGGTGTGCGAAATTTGTGCCAATATTTGACGCATAATTCGCCCTTAAAATCGCTGGTTGCTCTTTTAACCCTCTACACACAGAATTTTTTGTCCACCGTGAGCGGAAATTTCGATTGTTACCCCCACTCGTGGGAGAATCGGGGACTAAATGTTACGAATGAGAGAGATTTTCGTTGAGAAGCTCTAAAATTGATGTCACAAATGCATATAGACGCAAAGAAACCTAATCAGAGACAAAAAATAAACTTCTATATGTTGCTACATAAATTTTCGCACAAATCTCAATTACCGCCCGAATTATACTGTTAAAAAACTGTTATAAAATGCACCACATGTTATGACAGAGAATATCCAGCAAGAATATCCACCATCTGTTCGGAAATGAAGGTAAGCAACTCTTGAAATATACATTGCTCATTTAATGCTGTGGGTTCTGCTCGATTTTATCGTCGTTTGCTTCGGGAATACGGATTATTAGTAATTTAAATTTAAAAAATATATTTAGGAAGAAGGCATCTTTAAAAATGTAAGTGCATGCTAATTTTTTAACTTTAACGATTGAAAACATATTACCAATTCAAAATCATTGCGTCATCCGGTTAGCGCTTAAGGAAAATCTGAGTTAACCATGTATAAATTTTCGCACGTATTATTATATGTGATACGTGTGTAAATAAAAGTTAAACAAATGCATTTTACTGAATTGTTATGTTTACAATACAATTATATTATTCAATATGTGGCCCTGTGACGCATTTTATACCACTTGTGATAAACTTCGTAATAATTCCATTAATGTTACAAGATTTTCTTCAAATCGCGAAAGGAGACATTTCTTGAAGTGAAACCCTAGGTTGAGGTCTTCGAAGCGATTTTCATTCGTGTTCAGATTTGCACTCGCAATGCTTGATCTTGCGCAACTTGCAATGAATTCTACTCGATTTTGCCATATTTTCACAGGGAACGCGGATAGTTATTAATTTACACGTGCGAACGCTGAAAGGAAAGTGGTAGGTAGCATGTGAAGCATATCAAGGAATGGGTGTTGGTCTAAAGAAGTGAAAATCACCGTGAGCAAAAGTGTTCTTCTTCCCACTTTATTGTATGGTAGTGAAACATGCGTATGTCAGGATAGGCATACCCATACCCAGGATTGGCCACGCCCACATTACAACTTTTAGCATTGGCCACCATTGCAGGCGCCCTCTCCACCTTCCTCAATCTTTTTGACGACGCCTATCCCGAAGGGGGACGGCCGGTTGAGTCTTTTTTCCCGACCGAGGTTTTGGCGTGAGCATGGTGATATGATTACATTTCATCGTGAAATCATTATCCTTAAATATAACTGTGGAAAGTATAAAATATGATTTTTTAAAGGGAATTTTACGATTTCTCTTCAGTTAACTCAGAGGCTTGCATATACGTAGCGGCTGCTCAACCACAAAGACTTTTTAATCGAGTGTTGGCTTTTGTTTGAGTACTCTAAGAACATTTTGTAATGTGGTGTATATAGAACTATTTTTCGATATTAATTGGTTTTGATTAATCCCTATATTAATTTCCGATTTTAATTTTTTCTTCATTTCCGCGAGCGTCCATCCTGCCTTCATCCCGTCCATATAATTATGTTAGTTCAATAATTTTACCCTTGTCAAATGCCGGGGCAGACTTTGTTAACACATTCCAATTCAAAAAGGAACGACATAGGGTGGAAAAATTCTAGTATATTAGGCTGAATTTGACTTTAAGTTCCTAATAATGACGTGATAATTGTCTCCTTAATGACTTGGGAAAATCTATCTCAAACTCCCTTAAGAATCCCAGATATCCTCTTCCGGGGCTTACTATACCTGAGAAGCCTCAGATTACACTGGCCGAATCTTCGCCCGCCGTAGGTCTATCGCCTTCTCTCCCACGCTGTGGTCTTGCCAATGAAAATCCTCTCTCCCCCCTGCGGGCACAAACCTTGAAATGCACCGATCCTAGCTGCGGCTATTAATGACCCACTATGCGAGCCCAGAACAAGGGCAAGCGGCACGTAATATACCGATGTCTGGAGAATGAACGAGGACTGGAGGAAATTTTGAATTAGTGTCGGGTAAAGTTCTTGAATCCTAGATATTGAAGCCGAGTTCTGCGTGCTTATTTCGGGAAATTGATATAAAAGCACCGTGTGAAGTACGCCTGGAACGGGGATAGAATCCTAACCCTTCGAATCGAAAGTTTTAAGGAGTGGGAAATAGATTGAAAGTTCATTCTGCAGCCATTTTTCGAAAGCGGACAGCAATGTCGAAACATTTTTATTAAAATTTATATTTTGTTGATGGCGATCAATTTGACAATATAATTTTATTAATTAGTGGAGCATATTATATAGGAGTTCATTATTATTGAAGTAATCAACTCCTAATTTAATGTATTTAATTTGATAATAACGATTTAACGGGCATTGAATTCGTAACGATAATTTTCCAGCCTATGAATATATATTATGGATTAGTGACTCCTCGCCAACAACTGTTGTCTAGAATTCCATAAACAAACAACTTTTTGGATTGTGGCGCCGCCTAGTGATGAAAGACGACAGTTCAAATGTAAATACAGTCGGCTGATTGTAAATAAAATATTGTAGTAGATATTTCTTCTCTAGCATTTACAAATTAACTGTTAGATCACAAGAATAGCCAGCTTTTATTCAAAGCATCAAGTAATTCATATCTCCTCTGTCGTTATTGAATATCCTCTAGTCCTTAGCTTTAGTCTCTAGACCTTAACAACAATTAACAACGGTCATTTATGATTCAACTGAAAAGACTACACGTAGCCTAGGCATTAATTCCAAACATTTAAATCTATAATGTATATTCATGGCCCAGCCATTGGCTCGTGGCTCTATCTCTTATTTCACTATGCAGTAAGTTCTCGATTTACGTCGGAGATGCGTGTTGAAGAAGAGCGACGTAAGTCGAAACAACGCAAAACGGATCCTGATATTCGTGACCGCTTTAATCCCAAGAGCATGAATATATATTATGGATTGGGATCTCGTCGCCAAAAGTGTTGTCTAGAATTCCGTAAACAAACAACTTTTTGGAAAGTGATGCGGCCTAGTGATGAAAGACGGAAGTTCAAATGTAAATACAGTCGATAGATTGTAAATAAACTCGTCTTACCGGTTTTGCCATAAATATATATGGGTTTTATATACAGTTAATCATAATGTAGTGGATAAAATATGTAGTAATGCACGCGGGACATAATGATACACTTGTTTAATATCGTTCGGTCTACAGATATATTTAATTCCTCTCCAAATTTAATTACATAAATGCACAATTTACCTCTTAGCACTTCGTGAATATCGCTATACGGAAATTTAATGATAATGCGAGGTGACTTCATGAGTATTCCCAATGCCCATCATTGCAGTGTAGGTCAAAAGGAATGCACTTACCGCCGCCTTGAACAGATTCTTATTTAAGTATTTTATTCTTTATTATTATTATCAAATAAGATTCTTATTTAAGAATAACTAGATAAGTCGAATGGGCTTAATACATTGAAATTAGAATCAGAGTCTGGCAAACATCGTCCTCGGCACACGATGGACGTTACACATTTTCTGTAATAGATATTTCCTCTCTAGCGTTGAAAAAGTAAATTTTAGATAACAAAAATAGCAATGTATATTCTAATCATCGATTAATTCATATCTCCTCGATCGTTATTGAATATTCATCACAGTCCCACGTTAGCAACAATTAACGTTTAACAATTAACAATTAACAATAACGTCTATTTATAACGACAACAGAAAAGACTCGCATCGAAGTGGCGCCAAGGACTGGGTGAACTAAAAGTGGAAATTTCGGCAATACGAGCCTAGGCAACAATGCCAAACATCCGAATCCATAATATATATTCATGCCCAAGAGAAATCAAGGCATTGGTTTCAAAATTCGTTCTTTGCCTTAATCCAGGAAAAAATAGCATTTTAGATAGGATGATTATGTCTCAGTTATCAAAAAACGTAAGCATATGCAAATTCGGTGTACTTTATTAGCATTAAATAGGGAATAATTTTCCGACGAGCCTTGTCAGCTTGGACGTAACATCGAATCTGACGTAAATCGAAACGACGCATACCGAGGACTTACTGCATGCAAACATCTGCGACTTATTTTTCTGAGCGTGCTCCGGGTGCTTTTATGAGAATGCGGATGAATTATTACTATTTCACTGATCCATTTTTTGGTCGTTGCTGCGTGAATACTGATTACTGGCGTAATGGAGGCTTGTTCCTACTATTTGTATACGGTTGACACATAAAATATCGGGGATAAAATCTTGAGGAGTCGAATCACGTCTCGTGATTTCAGTTACCCACGCGTCTACCTACTGTGACGCCCGATTTCATCATGTCTGGTTAAATATTTTAATTAAAATGAAAACCTATGTTGAGGTCCTTGAAGCGATTTCTATAGTGTAAAGATTTGCTTGAAAATTTTCGCACGTACTTTTATATACATTTTCGCACGTATTTTTATATGTGATACATGTGTAAATAAAAGTTAAACAAATGCATTTTACCGAATTGTTACTTTTACAATTCAATTATATCATTTAATATGTGGCCCTGTGACACATTTTATACCACTTGTGATAAACTTCGTAATAATTCCATTAATGTTACAAGATTTTCTTCAAATCGCGAAAGGAGACATTTCTTGAAGTGAAACCCTAGGTTGAGGTCTTCGAAGCGATTTTCATTCGTGTTCAGATTTGCACTCGCAATGCTTGAGCTTGCGCAACTTGCAATGAATTCTACTCGATTTTGCCATATTTTCACAGGGAATGCGGATAATTATTAATTTACATATGCGAATGCCGGAAGGAAAGTGGTAGGTAGCATGTGAAGCATATCAAGGAATGAGTGCTTGTCTAAAGAAGTGAAAATCGCCTTGTACAAAAGTGTACTTCTCCCCACTTTATTGTATGGTAGTGAAACATGGGTATATCACAATAAACATGTGAGTAGATAAACGCCGTGGGTATGAGTTATTTGAAGAGTGTTTGCGGCAAAAGTAGGATGGATAGGGTCAGGAATGAGTGGGTCATGAATGAACGTGGGTTACATGCTCCAGTAATGGACACATATGAAAGGAGTGCGCTTCGTTGGTTTGGCCATGTTGTGAGAATGGATGAGAGTCGAATAACGGATCAGATATATAAGAGTGAAATGAATGTTGTGAGAGGTAGAGGTAGGCCGAGAAAGTTGTGGTTGAGGAAATTCTTAAGAGGAGGAATATTAGGAGTCTTAAAAACAGGAGAGCGTGTATGAAGCAGTGTTTGGGGGCAAATGAAGCAAAAGAGGTTAGCAAGGATAGGTCAGTATGGAGGATATTATTGAAGCAGAGTTAGGATGTAGAAATACGTATTTATGAGTGAAACTTTGTGCATGCCCCGGAAGGGAACGGCGTGATTGGTATGTTTGTATGTATGTACGTTTATAAAAAATACATGTAAGGATAATGAATATTAAAGAAGTAATTCCATGATGGGTTTTTTTCGATTATGAAAAGTTATCGATGGAAAGCATCGTAAAATTGCAAACTTAGCGCGTCAGTCCGTAAGCGTTAAAGCAAAATCGGGGCTAACAAAGATGTCGAACAGCCACGCCCACGCTACTGCTTATAGCAATGGTCTCAATACTTATTTTTCCATCTCACCAAACATACATTGGTTACTTAAAACTATGGATTCCAATCGATTTTACCATAGTTTTCAGTGAGAATGCGGGTAATTTTTAACTTAAATAAATAAATAATAAATGCAAAGAGAATCGACATAAGGAAGTAAGTGGATGCTGATTTCTAGTAATTTATCGATGGGAAACATATTAAAATTGCAAAATTAGTGCGTTAGCTTGCAATCGCTATAGGCAAATCAAGGTTAACGAAGATGGCGGACTGGATTCAGCTTCTATCTTTGGCCAGCATATCAAGTGCCCCCTCCATATACCTCGATTGGTGATTCATAAACAACTCCGATTGAGGCACCTGCATATTGGTTTTGAATAACATACGATCGTATTTGGTTCATATATATGTATGTGATTAGTCTTTTGTCTCGCCAATCTATTCCCATTTTTCCGAGTATCTCCGTTAGTTAATTACAGCTCACCCTGTCAAAATCATTTAAAAATCAATAAAGCATGCATAAAACGTTCTGGTTATTGTTTCTTTTTATAAGTGTTCTCATCACCGCATTAGTATCGCAAGTTGATCTTCCATTCCGAAACTCAAACTGGTCATAGAATTCATCGTATTTGGCATTTTGAAGTTGGCAATGAAGGCTTAGGCGGAAGCAGTCTATCAGACTCATATATTTACATCGTTGGGAATCCTGGAAGTCGAAATGGGAACATGTCTTACACCCCAGAGTGGATCTTTTCTGTGGGTAATGGACACTTCCTCTATAAAGGGCCTCCTGCGTACCTTCAGAATGAAAAAAAGAAGTTTTGCCGGCACCATATGGCAATGTGACGGCGGGTAGTTTACGTTTTGTTTTATGATCATTCTTTTTTCGGACGAGCCGAAGAACGGTGAGAAGGGCCTGCTTTGAAGTGTTTCGTGACGCCGTTGATTTTGAAGTAGGCGGTCGTGATGCTAGCCAGGCGATCGTTGAGTTTTTGTGTATTTCTTCGAATCCCCGTTGCACTGCAACCCACAAGGTTTTCCGGTGTTGAGTACGATGAAGGGCCAACGCCAAACCCCAACCTTGACTCACAGCCGCTAAAAGCTCCAAACAAAACTACACCTCGCATATTATTCCCTATACAAGCGCTCCAACTAACAAGGGGAGTGTCGGGTAGCCGGGTCCCAGATTTTATTCAAACTTAGTAGTTGTAGAGGCCGCAGTATGTGGTTCATGAATCACCCCACGTATAGGGTTATACAACCAATAGTTTAAACAAAAAATGCCTTTAAACATTTTAATCTAAGCATAATAGCCAAAGTGGCTGAGTGGCCATCGTACTCGTTTCCCGTCCTGAGGCCACGGGTTCGAAACCAGCGAGCTTTTTTAGCATTCCTTTTACGGCATCCTTTTATGTGCTCAAGATTTATTCATTTTTACTCGAAATATTATTTTTTGTGCGAGGCAAATTTTTCATATGCATACTCGACGCCAGGCTTATTCTCTTTTTTCGGTCGAAGGCAGCCTTCTAATTATGTCACTTCCTTATCTTTTCACGTTATATTTTCATTATTCCTTCATGCTCATGATTTATATTTTCTATCATTATTTTATAATATTGTCTTCATATTTTTACAATTCAAGCGTAATTCTTAAAAATTAAATCTTCAAATTTCTCACGGCCCGTCTAAGGGATAGTTACAGGAGTTTAAAACGTTTAAAGGCCTTTTTTGTTTAAACTATTGGTTATATAACCCTATATGTGGGGTGGTTCATGAACCACATACTGCGGCCTGTACAACTATTGAGTATGAATAAAATCTGGGACCCGGCTACCTGACACTCCCCTTGTAAGCTTGCCATCTTTAACTGCTGGGTAACTTGAACCCATCCGGTATAGTTTGCATTCGCGCGGCGTGCCTTATGCAATACAAAAGGGTTTGCCAAAAATAGTTGAGGTGCATACAACTGCAAAGGAAACAGGGTCGGTATTCTCGTTCCGATCGGAAATCAAATTCATTAATGGCCAATTGCAGGAATGACACGTATGTATTCTATAAACTTATGGGACCCATATGCCGTGGCATCCATTCAATAAGTATTGCAGAAGAATTCGATAAATTTATTATTTTCATAACTAATGGCATGGAGTTTGAGTTCCATAAGTTGCCAATATGGCGGATACGCAATGAACCACATGGAGACTTAGTTACTTGATAGAAGAGTTGTTTTTAGGCAAATGACCAGTTTGTTTACCCTCACTGACTAACAATTATTCTGTGCACTAGCACTATTTCACAGGATAAACTTCCATAAATTTTATCCGGCGGAGGAAGATTACATTTAATATTATAAGCTGTTGACTAATGGTAAATAAGTTATGTAGCTAGACGATGTGTTCCTGTAACCCGAATATTTTTAAGAGGCCTATAACTTTATGGATCTCATAACTATTGATTCCATAACTAAATGTTCTTGCAACCGGCCAATCTATAACGTTACTCTCAATGTCTTGACTCAAACGCACTAAGTTTTCTCGTATAATTTCTTGTTGACGACTCCGCGGGGAAAAATTACGGGTAAATTTGTTGTCAGTTTTATGTCCATTGAACCTTACATATACGACACCAGCTTCTGTGCATGCTACAATTTTTACTCTTAGAAGATATATGCCTAGATATACTATCGTAGGCCTGACAATTTTGTGGACACAATACAACCCTGTTGAAAATAGAAAAACCCTGGTGTACATTTCCACCCTTTATAATTACCAGTTTGAACAATAATGGTGGTTATAAAAAAATAGTAGAAATATGAACCAGTGTTTCCCTATATTCAAGATGGAAAACCCCTTCAATGAATGTGATTTAATGTCTGTGGATTTGTCAAGAAATAACATATCTGTTATTTCTTGACAAATTTTTTGAGAGCTCTTAATACAATCGGCTCGAATTATATATTTTTATGTTAATGTTACTGGTTATAATCATTTTAAAAGGTAAATACATTTTCCTGAAGAACAGGGCAATGTTAATTACTTTTACATTCCAAAAAAAACGTGTCCTAAATAGTCAATAAGTGTATTAAAAACAGTTAATGAGACCGAGAGCTTGTAAGTTCGGTCATGGCTACAGCGTACTACATGACTACAGGTGTGTGGCTCAAGCGGGAAAAGATTATTGGAAGTCCTTGAAATTAAGTTAGAATGAAACTAATAACTTCCGGCTTAACTTTGTGAAACCTCTCCATACTTAACGGAAATTAAAATACACTTTGTATAGGTTCACTAGATGGGTTTATTGAGAACGACCATGGTTTCCTCACATAATGACATCTTCAGGTGAAAATGTCATTATGTGACGAAACCATGGTCGTTCTCAATAAACCCATCTAGTGAACCTATACAAAGTGTATTTTAATGTCCGTTAAGTTAGTGGGAATGGTTTTCCTTAGGGCTAGAAAATGATTCTACATTTACACACTACCCTGCGAGCCTCTGCATGGCAAGGCGTATTAGGACACCAGCCGTGTAAAGATGAAAGGTTTTAGGAGGTGAAATGGTGAAGTGTATTATGGGAGTGTATTTAATGGAGCTCAGTTTTTACTGTGGTCGCTCATTGAGCGCGGAAAGAACTAGGTGTTGTACGTATCTGTTCGGCAGTGTATCTCTCTTATTTGATCTCTTCTGTCAAACCTAGAGATGTAGTGAGGAGTCATGATAATATTCTCTATGTCGCTCTGAAAAATATCAGTTCTGAATTTTTGAAGCAACCTTAGCCCAACGAGCAGCCTCGGAGTCTCTAGGAGCTCCCACTTTAATCCCTCTAAAAGTTGTGAGACACTATATAGCTAGTAGCAGTTTTTAAGCGCCCTGCTTTATTTGTAGTTATTAATTTTTTTAATTAAGCTTTATGACCTGGGTCCCAAATGCTCGCGGCGCATTCGAGGTGTGGCATAACCAGAGCGAAGTAGCATCTCTCTTTTACTTTTTCATCCGAGTCATAACATGAGTCATATCCACAAAATTATGCCTAATATGTCGAATTTTATCAATCTGAAAGTACAGTGGATTATTAAAGCACGCACGATCTTACTTTTCATCAAAATTTTTTAACTCTGCGACGCGTTTCAACTCTTAAGAGTTATCCGCAGGTACGAGGAAAAATTTGGAGAGGAAGCCATCATGCGTGGATCATCATCTCCAAACTTTTATCTTGTGACTGAAGATGACTCAGTGAGTTGAAACGTGTTACACTTTTATAATATCCTCTTGGAAAAGTAAAACTTGTGGGTGGTTTCATGTGGATTACCTCCACTGTGTAAAGATTCTGTTCCTTAATCTGTTAAACTTATAGTATAAACTTCAATGTCATTTGCTATTGTAGAAAGTTAGTGTTTAAAAAATCTACCTGTAATATTTTCAGGCCTGATTATTTATGGCATTCATTTTGATTCGTGAATACCTGATTTTAGGATGTGAATCAAAGTGGAAGCAGACTAAAAACATTCCAACGTTGGTTGGACATCTGAGATAAAGATTTATTTAAGGTAGTTTGGGCGAGATAGTTCTCTAGTCATAATGGAGACCATATTCGAATTACACATTTTCATTTCAGTAGCTGTAGGAAGCATGAATTAAATGTGGCAGTATTAGTGGTGCAATGATATACTTTTATTTGACTGAAATATTTAGTAACTAAACAAAAATATCAGCGTAGGTCTTTAACTTGACTAATTTTTTTTCGCGGTACGTTCAAAAATCCTTCACAATTGAAGTTTTTTTGTGACCTTGAATAAATTATTATTTATTCAGGGGCGGCAGTATGATTAATTTTAAAAAATGTCGAGAAAACATACAAACTACTCACTTAATTTTTTGAGAAGATATAGTTGTTAGAAATTCCTCATTTTTTGAATGAGGTGTCTCTGGAGTGTATATACGTGCTATTTTCCATGTAAAAGGGCTGGTATATTTTTGTCGAAAATCTCGGAGAGTAGCATTCTTAGGAGCTGATATTTTAGTATCTTTGGGAGGGTGAGATATTTTTCTTTTAATAGAGACGGAATTAATTGAATTTTAGGGGAATTACATTTTGCTCAAACTTCCATATTTTAAGTCTTCTTTTATCATTCCTTTCGACTGACTGTGAAGCTGTTTATTTGGAGTTTGTATTTTTTTCCAGCCTTGATCTCCGCCCAACAGTCGTCCATTTCCTCATTCTGCGATCAACTCCTTTCCTTTGTCCATGTTTGCGTTTGGCTCCCAAATTTCGCACTATGTCGGAAACCATTGGTGACCTTGATTTGAAGGCTCTTCTTTATCCCACCAATGTTTCCTGCTAACCTATTTCCTGGATGTCTCTCTTATATCCCACCAACCAGCGTGTCTTAAAATGTCCTATTAGTGAAGAATTTCAATATTTTATCGGTCCATTGATCTTCCTTGGTGCATTTGGTATGTGGGTTCGAAAAATATAGCCCTTCTTTTGCAAGGAATGCCGGGTTTTTCTATTTATTAACAAATACATTAAAAATTTCCACAAATGAGAACCATTGTTTTACGGGGATGATTATCAATTCAACCTTTGCCCTGACTGAGATATGAGACTGAGATGACCAGCCGTGTAAAGACGTAAGGTTTTGGGAGGTGAAATGGTGACGTGTATTATGGGAGTGTATTTAGTGGAGCTCAGTTTTTATTGTGGTCGCTTATTGTGCGCGGAAAGAACGAAATTTTGTACTTTTCTGTTTGGCAGAGTATCTCTCATATTTTATCGCATCTGTCAACCATAGGGATTTAGTGAGGCATCATGATTATATTCTTTGTGTAGCTCTGAAAGATTTCAGTTCTGAATTTCTCTAGCAACCTAAGCCTAGCATGTAGTCTCCGACTCCCTAATGGCTCCCTTCTTTATCCCTCTAAAAGTTGTGAGACACTATATGAACCTACTCTCTTAGGTATTTTTAACGAAGCGCACTGCTTTTCTTTGTATTTTATTAATTTTTTAGGGTAAATCTTTATGACCAGGGTCCCAAATGCTCGCGGCATATTCGAGGTCTGGCCTAACCAGAGCGAAGTAGCATCTCTCTTTTACTTTTTCATCCGTGTATCTTCCTATTATACGATTAACAAAACCTAGTTTCTTTAATGCTGTGCCACATATATTTTGTATGTGTAATCCCCACGATATATCAGAAGTTAAGGTAATTCCAAGGTATTTAACTGTATCTCAAGTTATTAATTTTACACCAGGGTTGAAATTCGCTATGAAAAAATCATTTGACTTGACCGGGATACGAACCCGGATCTCCCAATTGCCGGTCAGGTGTGTTAGCTAGTTACACCACCAAGCCATCTTCCTTCAATCCTCCTTCTTTTTCATAGCGAATTTCAACCCTGATGTATATGCACCCGCGCGAGTGACTTCGTACCACATCATTTGTTATATGCAATGTTTGGAAATTTATATTAATTTTACTTCACCCGCAGTTTAGATATGATATTTGTGTGATGAATACCTCCCCTTATATCGATCTCAGAGACGATTCATTTGGGGGCAAGAAGACTTTCACTTTGAGAATCATGATGACAAACGACCTTTTATTTAGCCGCTCGATATATTCTACATATTTCAATTGATCACTACTGTGTATCATTTTTTATTGCTTTCAAGTTCCAAAAATATAGTTTCAAAGTGTCCAACTAGCTCCTACGTTAATGGGACCAAAATCAGAGCTATATTTCAACAAGCCGTTCCTTGAGTGCAGACAGGGCCGCGGGAGCCAAATGTTTAACGGGCCAAAGTTGCCCTGGCTCCACTAAGGAACGTCAACGACGATTGAATCGATGTTAGGAGCCTGAGAGGGGTGCTGAGAGGAGAAATCTCAGTCGAAAAATAGTCCACGAGCGTCATCAAATTGGATTGTAAAGAGGATGCCCACCGACCAGTGAGGTAGCTGGTGAGGGCATTGCGTCATCAAACTGTAGCCTGACAACCGTAATAAGAACCATATTGGTTTACCCTGTTCTTTCCTTACTTTCCTTATATAGATGGCTCTACGGAAGTGACAAATTAGCGGATAAAAAATTTAATACTAAAATACAGAGTGCCCCATTTTCACAATATGGCAACTGATACCATTTCGTCTACAGTCTCCTTACCTGATCTCCCGAAACTAAAGCTCAAAACTGACCTTAAGCTTATTCATAGCATTCTCAACTCAACTATAGACTGCCCTGAACTGATCTCTAGCATCAGTTTTCGAATCCCATCTAGACCCACTCGCACGCACTCTCTACTCCACATGCCCATTCCCAGGTTATCCTTGACCAAACGCTCCCTCCACTTCCGCCTCTCCTCCTTGATTAATTCTCTTCCTACGAACATTGATCCGTTTTTGCTGTCATCCAACACTTTTACACAACGCGCTCTTTCTCATTTCGCTAGCAATAATACTTAATCGCTTCTCTCCGCTGGGCCCTTAAAAAAAGTTAATAAATTGTTATTGATCTTAGTTTTGTTTGAATTGTATGTGTCTATCTTCTGTGTTTGTTATATTTGGCCACTGAAAATTGGCAAGTATGCTGTATGTGGACAAATTAAGTAAAAAAAATAAAAATAATATCCTTCCTAATGTTGCTGCTGGGAAGTACGATGGTTAGTATATGTATATGGGTAAATTACAGTTACTCTACACACTTTGTGCTATTGTAAATCAAAATAATTTTGAAATTAGTCGAAACTAGGTGGTAACTTAAAACGAAATATGTATTTAGTAAAAACTTATTCTGTAAAAAGGGCAAAATTTGCTTTCACAACCACTAAAAATACGCCAATTTGCACATAGTCTTTGCGAATTTCCCGGAAGGGACTGCCTGACCGACCTTTTACTTGGAGGTATTCAATTCCCCTGAGCCGTTAATTCCCCCCCCCCCCCCAATCTCCAGAATCTCTGGTCTGGAGCCACCCGTGGTACAGGTATTAGATGATACTAATCGAATCGATGTATATTTCCGCACTCTAACATCATACAAAATAACAAAAGGAACATGTACGGACCTTGCTTTACGCTCTCGCCTCTTCAGGGTATGAATGTTTCGCTGGATAAATGTTTTCACTAATACCGGAACTGTAGTGGCCCGGCATTCATCCGAGGACGTTGGGAAACCCGCAAAACCACCGTCAACCCACCAAACTTAACAACACGACATAGCTCTGGCAAGAAAACAAATGACTGAATAAATAAAATTAATATTTCAAAGGATTAGTGGTGTAACTGACTAACACAATCGACCGGCAATCGTGATATCAGGGTTCTGATCCCCGAGTTAAGAGATTGTTTCATGACAAATTTCATCACTTACTGAAAATTGACAAAGTAAAGAATCAACGAGCGAGCAACAGGACTTGAAAATTTTTATAAAGTTAAGCCGGGTTTAGTTTGTGAGGAATCTGGTCGGTGGTGAGGACGGGAAGGGAAGAGAGGGGGGATATAGAACTTATTTCGGTCAGTTTCGCTGCTTCTCTGTGGTTATGTATTCTGTCATCGCAGATTCATATTATTATCAGGATGAAGGATACAGTGGGAGAGTCCATGAGAGAGAAAAGGTGCGCCGCTTGATGCTAATGAAAGTTACAGTTGATTGAGTGGTACTGCTTTAAAAAAAACTGATTAAAATATTTGACACACAATAAATACCACTCAAATACAAGATGTAAAGACAATTTTCTACATTTACATGTACATAATACCCCGCGAGCCGCCGCTTGGGCGTGTGGCAGGGGGGTGTTAGGTTACCAGCCGTGTAAAGGTGTACGTTTTTTGGAGATGAAATGGTGACATGTATTATAGGAGTGTATTTAGTGGAGCTCAATTTTTATTGTGGTCGCTTATTGTTCGCGGAAAGAACGAGTTTTTGTACCTATCTGTTCGGAAGTGTATCTCTCTTATTTTATCGCATCTGTCCGACCTAGGGATGTGGTGAGGAGTCATGATAATATTCTCTATGTCGCTCTGAACAATATCAGTTTTGAATTTATCAAGCAAACTAAGCCTAGCGTGTTGCCTCCGAGTCTCTAGGGACTCCCACCTTAATCCCTCTAAAAGTTGCGAGACACTACATGTAATCTCGTAGCAGTTTTTAAATTTTCGGGCTAAATGAGCCGCTACCACCGCAATTCGAAATAAATGCACCTCCAAGTATATTTTGCCCAGTTTTCTCAAGAATATCTAGTCTTCCTGGCCGCTCAGACTATTACAATGACAATACTTCTTCAGATTAAGTTAGTTTGAGAAAGATATTGTTTATGAATTGATATCAATACACTCGGAGTAATTTTAAATGAAAATATCTCGCCATTCCAAATATACCAAAATACCACCCCCTTGCCGCATTACTTCCCGAGATATTTCCCAAATAATTAAAGCCATTTCACATGAAAATCGGTAAGTATATACACCCCAGAGAGACACAATGAAAAATTAAGGAATTTGTACCACCTACGTCTCGTCAAAAAATTAAAAGTGTGTAGTTTTTATGTTTTCTCAACAATTTTTGAAAATCAATCTTATCGTCATCTCAGTAATTTTGACAGAATCGCCATTAAACGTTCCTTTGTGAAGGAGTTTTTAACGTTCCGCGTAAAAAAAATGAGTGGGGTGAAAGAATTATTTTTGTTTCATTATTGAGAATTTCAATCATATAAGAGTACATGTTTTCACCATTAACAATGCAATATGAAATTTATGCTTCTTAAAGCTGTTGAAATAAAAAGTTACATTCGAAAATGGTCTCCATTATGACTAGGGAAACATCTCGCTAAAACTACTTCAATCTTGCATACCGTTGAGATAATAGCTTCACAGGTACCATTGCTTACTTTGTAATGCCCTCACTACTTTCATGTGCACCATTTGGCTACAATAGCTCTTACACGAGCAGGCTAATTTATAAATACTCGTTCAAATTCCACTCAGCATTATAAAAAGAGAATTCGCCTCGTAAATGAGCGAAAGGCTAGACTAGATCATGGATTCACGAGATTTGGCAAGTATATTCCGTGACTAATCAATGGTCTTTTAAGTGTGGGAAATAAGAGAAATATGAAGTCCGGCTCCTAGAAAAAAAAGATGAACGCTCTTTGGCGCATTTGGCGTCTGTCCACGTTTAAGCTTTGCGTAAGTTAGCCGTCTAGTGCGGAATGCGCCGTGCTTTCGGACCCCGGTAAACTTCTTTCGCTCATGGTTCTCCTAAACGGTCCTTCAGAGGGACATACATCGGCCCACTCTGACTGATGTTCCCTCCCCGTCAATGTCCACCCGGGAATCCGATTGGTGGAATACTGTGCCTCCGAGAGATTTTACCGAGAGGAATACATTCGAGTCACATATTGTTGAATGCATTGAGGCGGATGGAGAGGGGTGCTCGCTGCGTTAGCCGATTCCAGAAACTGTAACGTGGGCGTGGCCCGTCCGCCATCGAATTTACGGTAATCAATCGAACTCAGATAGATAAGAACTCGGACTGATCAGAACATTCTAAGCCAGCCGACTCGGATCGCCCGGTTTATCAATGCGAAATGGATTGAAATATCGATTTGAATCGGTTCATATTGATTTGAAATCTCAGACTGGCAGAGAAAGCGGGCCGAGTTAGCCCGCTTCTCACATCGATCCCGTTAGCTCGTAGTGTTTAACACACCGAGCTGAACCTGCCAAATCGATCTGAGTTCGATTGGTAAACGTAGTGATTGTTAACCGCGATTTCACGTTATTGCTTACGGGCTGACGCGCTAAGTTTGCAATTTTACGATGTTTTCCATCTGTAACATACCAGAAATCAGCATGCAATTATTTATTATCCGTGCAAGTTTTGATGATTTATTTAAATTTATTATTATCCGTATTACCGGTGAAAACTAAAATAAAATTGAGTGGAGTCGATAGCATAAAGTAACCAATGAATGTTTCAAGAGTTACTTGCATTAAATTTCAATCAGAAGTTGAATATTCTTGCTTTACATCAGCTAATTCTTCCATTCCGTCTTGCTATTCAAAGGAAAGTAAGGAAAGAGCTCGGATAACCATGTAGTTGTTATTTCGGTAATCAGGCCACAGTTTGATGACATAATGCCATCTCTATCTACTTCAATTGTTGAGCGCAAGGCTGCACTTTCACGGAAATTGACGTGGTGATTACCCGATTCCTCTAACAAGCGCACGCTTAGGAATGCTTCGTCACTTGAATGTCCTGCAGTCTTGGACGTCTTAAGGTGGCTCTAGCTACACTTTCTGAGTCAAGACAATTAATAAGTTACACATTTTTATTCAGCCAGAGTATCACTTCCTCTTCTCAATGTTTTAAACCTGGGATCGTTAATATTCAAATCAATGGGGAAATTCTTGAATCGTTATAATGATACACAAAAGATATCCTATAGGATGATAGGATGATGGTATTTGGCGAACAAAGGAAATTTCGAAGGCGAATACGGTTATGAGTAGGGAACGGTAAAATCTATACAGGAAGATCAAGAAGGGAATACTTCACGCAGATTACTACACTATTTGCAATGAGGCTTTTTGTACGATTGAAAGGTTTAGCCGCTTGGATAGTGGAGTGCAGACCCGCAGGATAAAAAAGGATGGAGAGGCGAAGTGATCAAGGTAGTTTGAGCGAAATATCATTTCACCAAATATCATCACGACATCTAGGTGTTAGTAATTCCTCATTTTCATCATCATATGCAGGAGTCATACATGAGTCGTACCTGATGATGACTGCAAGACAGTCGAAACACGTCTAGTATGAGTTTGTAATAAAAGGTAGATAGTATACTATCTACCTTTATACTCATACTAGACGTGTTTCGACTGTCTTGCAGTCATCATCAGGTACGACTCATGTATGACTCCTGCATATGATGATGAAAATGTAGAATGCATATGATGTAATAAAAGGTAGATAGTATACTATTACAAACTCATACTATACATGTTTCGACTGTCTTGCAGTCATCATCAGGTACGACTCATGTATGACTCCTGCATATGATGACTTCAAGACGGTCGAAACACGTCTAGTACGAGTTTGTAATAAAAGTTAGACAGTACGATATCTTTCGTGTATCATTGAAAATGCTGTTCTAAAACATCTCGCCTGAGAAAGTGGAATTTATTTGAATCGTTATAATATTATCGTTATGATCGTAAATAGTAATAATATTATCTATTTGATATTTTCCTTCAACAAGTGACCAAAATCTTTTATTTCTAGGTGAAATAATATTTCGCTCAAACTACCTTAAAGAAATAGAGCCGAGGGAGCATTATACCGCAGGCGCGTCGGCTTTAGCATCGACCGTGGCAAAATATTTTTGCAATCCCTTCCTCGCGAGAGTTAAAACACATCCTCCGCCACCACCCCACTTTTCCCTCCGCCGCTCCCCCCTCCCCCTCTGCCCCCCCGGCGTCTATTTCGGGAAGTCGGCCAAAAGCTTTTGTCAAAAGATCCACCGCGGAGACGCGGAAGATGGGGAGATATACCTAACCCCCGCATCTTAACAGAACATCCCGAGGGAGCGTGTCTGAGGGAGGCCAGCTACGTCGCATGCCAAAGGCTTTCTCTTTCTCGGTCTGAATACATACCTCCTCCATTCTTCTTCCCCTTACTTCCCCCATCAGAAGAGGGGATGGATGATATAGTGGTAGCGGAACATGGCGGCGGTCGACGGGACTAAACGTGACGTGGAGGGGCTGACTCGTGCGAAAAGGGGTCGGCAAAGTAGCGGAGGGAAATTGACTGCGCGTGGTAGGAATCGCCGCGGTCTCCGCGATGTACTGTATAGGCTAGAGTCTCTGAAGTCAGAAATTGAAAATCGGCCATGTTGGATGGCCCGCTCTGGGTGCTTAAGTTGATAAAATATTTAATAAAATGTTTAATTAATTATTTAATATTATATTAATGATTTAATTAATTTATTGTTTAATTATAAAATATTTAATTATAAATAACACTCGTATATAAGTATAGGTTACGTTGTTCCTATTGTTACAAAGCAATATTTAACTTTATTCGTGACACTCGTCATTAAAAATGCGAGATTCTCATTGGTTCCGCCATATTCTGTGGCCCACCAATCAAAAGTGGAACCAAGGTTTCCAGTCTCAGACTTTAGGGTCTCTACTATAGGCCGAACATGACCCCCTCTATCTATATTTAGGAGTCATACGCTGAAAAAAATCTTGCTGTACAGCAAGAAAATGTGGCAATTTTTGCTACAGCTAGACGACTAGCTGTAGAGTCAGAAATTTCTAGGATAGCCATATATCAAGCTCCTTAGTAACTTTGTGGTATTTCATATTTCAGAGAATTTAATGGAAACATTTACAATACCACCGAATTACAAACACACGACCCGGGATTCAACGCTGAAGTGTCATCTTCAGAAGCTGAAGATGATGCTTAAGTGTTGAAATCCGGGTCGTGTGTTTTTCTGTGGTATTGTTAATGTTCCCATTAAATTCTCTAGCCATATATCTGCCTAAATGGAACGAATCTATAGCTAACTATCGTTATTAATAAGAAATAAACATTTTAAAGCGATTCCTTCCGCAAAAGAACCATTCCCAAAAGAACAGTTGAGATTGCTTATTAGTCGCTCATTATAGTATTGTTTTACGTATTAAAATTGTGGCTGAATTCAATAAAACACTCCGCAACATTCGGAGTCTTTACAAATAATTTCTTTTTAAATCCTTATCCCGCGGAATCATAGGAAGGACTTTGTGTGATTCAAACGGCCTTTGCTATCGATAATGTTCGAAATTTCTGTGCACTTCTTTTAAGTTATAATTTGTCAAGAATTCCACAAGCATCCCTTGCTTCGTCTTTTATTTTTTATAAAATATTTCATCATTTTTGCCTAGAAATTTTTGTAAATTATTCCTTACAATATTTTGAAGAATTGACTGTCACACAATACATAATAATATATACAAAGTCTTCATTTAACTCCGTAAAATTCCTCAAGGTCTGTCGGAATGCTGTTAATTCATATTTTCGGCTAAAATTTGTACCATAATTTATAACTAACACCATTTATTTCATCATTGTGGATTCCTCGCGAGGACTGGAGCAACAGACCACGTTTTCTGCTTTTCCTGTACTACTACGCAAAATAATCTTGATGGAGGCTGCAAGGAGTGTTCTAAATGAAGAAACTGGACTTCCGGGTTGTCTTCCGCGTCGTATTATTTATTTCATTGACTGCAGTTTCGCCGGCGTTGCAACCGACGTATTCTGGTTTGAATTATGGTTAGGTTTTTGCGTGTCATTAGAGATTGCGAAGCTGTCATTATCATCATCATCATCATCATTGGCCGTTCAATCCTAAAATTGGTTGTCTGGAGCCCTCAACTCTTCCCTATCAAATGCTAGTTCCCTTACCTCCTGGTGGTGCTTCCTATGTAATTTCCTATTTATTTGGTCCATGAGCTTATTCCTGGGTCCTCCGCTGGGGACTTTTCCCTCTATTTTGCCTTCAATTTGCGGATTAAAAAGTATTTGGTCTGTAACTACTCTGAAACTGCTCTGTACGTACTCTGAATGACTAGTATCTGATCTGTAAGTAATCTGTTACTGGTCTGGATTTGAAACATCTTTTAAGTCCAGAATAGTTCAGTCTCTTTACAGACCTCTTACAGGCTAGATGTTAGCCTTTCAGAGCAGTTACTGACCAAATATATTTACCTGGGTTAGTTTTATACCTATGAAAAAATAAACTACGCCGGGTTTTGTGGCCTTTGGACCGCCAATGATATGTAGTACTTGAAAATGACGTGAAGATACGTCAAAACTGGTCGTAGTTCACAAACAAAAAAAATTTATGGAGAAGCTCAAAGTTTTTTTAACTCAACAAGCGTCGTATCAACTTCCACAAAGTTAATTTACCTCTATATTCGAAGCGAAGAATCCGAATATTAAGCTGTGAAATGAACCGGAAAGCCGGCTTATTTCTACGTTCATTGGTGGACAAATTTTGCGTTACCAGAGATACACTTTTGTTTAATGCTACCAGAAAAAAAGTCACGGTTTTCGGCGCGCTGGATGTCTGTTATTGAAACTTAAATACTCGTGTAATATTACCAAAGACCTAAGCTGAAAAAATATATATAACGTGTCTCAATACGTAGTGCATGTTATGTAAATTTTTGAATAGTATTTTTCGGGCAGAAATTGAGATGAAAAGTTATGTCAACGGGTGCCATAGCTGTGCCATTTTGGCAATGTATTTCAGCGTTAAAATTCGTCACTTTTAAACCAATATATTTTCGTTAAATGACCGATGACCAAGAAATATTATTACATCTGTAGATACTAGAAACCTTACGTTATATATTCTTTAAAATTAAGGTAGATTAGCGGGTGTGGCTAAAAGGAAGATTTTTACTTATATAGGTATCTACATATTGTTTATACTCTCCCTTGCTGGGTTAACATTGGGCCTGTTCGGTTCTTCTTTGCTCGTGGCGGGAAGGTTAGACGAAATCCTGGTCCATGCGCACCTATTCGCTCTCTTGTTCTTTAAGTAGCTGCGCGGAGAGAGTCACCTCAGATATCGTGGTGATCTCAAAGCTAACTCTTATTTTATGCTCGATGGAATGACGCCAAATCCACGAAAAATTGCGAAAGTCATTAGGAAAGCGGGTCCAGCTTAACCGCGCTCTCTCTCCGTAGCATTTAATTGGGAGATTCAGATATCGCGACGCGTGTGAAAATCGGACCTGATATTCTGGGCATCACTTCATAGAAGGTAATCGATCAAGCACATTCCTGCATTTTTATTTTGTAAGTATATCAAATAATCTCCGTGATAATTTTTCACAAAAACGCCGGTTGTTAAGGAGTTTTACACTTACCTCTTGATAAAAGAGTCAATTCAAAGACTTATGGAGATATTTTTTAAATTACTGCTAAATTCAGTCATATTACGGTATATTTAATTGCATATTATTTCATTTTAGAACAGTTAAATGCTTAGTTTGTACATTTTGGAAGGAGAATCACGCCAGCGAATGACCATAAGGATCTCTCTGACATCTCGCTTAAGGTAGTTGGAGTGAAATGTCATTGCTCTTATAAACCAGAATTTGGTCTTAATTTCAATATATTCAGGCGAGATATCGTGGAAGTTCGTCATATTAAAGCAGAAACAACAATTGCACTATTCCACAAGGTATTTTAATGCGTACGACGCGTTTCAGCTCACAGAGCCATCATCAGGTACAAGACATATTTGGTAGAGAGCACATCTCATTCATACATTTTACAAGTTTTAGAAAAAGGGGGAGGGGTGAGGAGCAGAAATAAGGCGGAGAAGTGGCGGGGTAAACGGGAAAACCAAGGGTAGGAGGGGAATCCAGTGAATCCTCGGGGAATAAACTGGATAGCTGACCCGAGCGAATATTTCGCACAGTATGCAGCTTCTTCCTGTTTCTTCCTTCTTTCTTCCTGTTCTTCTACCTGTCGAATATTTCGCACAGTATGCAGCTTCTTCCTGTTTCCTCCTTCTTTCTTCCTGTTCTTCTACATGTCGAATATTTCGTACAGTATGCAGCTTCTTCCTGTTTCCTCCTTCTTTCTTCCTGTTCTTCCACCTGTCAAATATTTCGTACAGTATGCAGCTTCTTCCTGTTTCTTCCTTCTTTCTTCCTGTTCTTCTACCTGTCGAATATTTCGTACAGTATGCAGCTTCTTCCTGTTTCCTCCTTCTTTCTTCCTGTTCTTCTACCTGTCGAATATTTCGTACAGTATGCAGCTTCTTCCTGTTTCCTCCTTCTTTCTTCCTGTTCTTCTACATGTCGAATATTTCGTACAGTATGCAGCTTCTTCCTGTTTCTTCCTTCTTTCTTCCTGTTCTTCCACCTGTCAAATATTTCGTACAGTATGCAGCTTCTTCCTGTTTCTTCCTTCTTTCTTCCTGTTCTTCTACCTGTCGAATATTTCGTACAGTATGCAGCTTCTTCCTGTTTCCTCCTTGTTTCTTCCTTTTCTTCTACATGTCGAATATTTCGTACAGTATGCAGCTTCTTCCTGTTTCTTCCTTCTTTCTTCCTGTTCTTCTACCTGTCGAATATTTCGTACAGTATGCAGCTTCTTCCTGTTTCCTCCTTCTTTCTTCCTGTTCTTCTACCTGTCGAATATTTCGTACAGTATGCAGCTTCTTCCTGTTTCCTCCTTCTTTCTTCCTGTTCTTCTACATGTCGAATATTTCGTACAGTATGCAGCTTCTTCCTGTTTCTTCCTTCTTTCTTCCTGTTCTTCCACCTGTCAAATATTTCGTACAGTATGCAGCTTCTTCCTGTTTCTTCCTTCTTTCTTCCTGTTCTTCTACCTGTCGAATATTTCGTACAGTATGCAGCTTCTTCCTGTTTCCTCCTTGTTTCTTCCTGTTCTTCTACATGTCGAATATTTCGTACAGTATGCAGCTTCTTCCTGTTTCCTCCTTGTTTCTTCCTGTTCTTCTACATGTCGAATATTTCGTACAGTATGCAGCTTCTTCCTGTTTCTTCCTTCTTTCTTCCTGTTCTTCCACCTGTCAAATATTTTGCACAGTATGCAGCTTCTTCCTGTTTCTTCCTTCTTTCTTCCTGTTCTTCTACCTGTCGAGTATTTCGCACTGTATGCAGCTTCTTCCTGTACTTCTACCTGTCGAATATTTCGTACAGTATGCAGCTTCTTCCTATTTCTTCCTTCTTTCTTCCAGTTCTTCTACCTGTTTCTTCCCATGGACAATATGTTATTTATGTTTGTGTTAAAGATACATAACGTAAACGGTAAACGGTCACTTTGATTGCATGTAGAATGTAAACAATCTAACTAAACGATGTGTTAATAGATGACACCTCCTACAGTCTTTTAAGCACGTACATATAGCCAACATATTACTTGATTATATTGTCAACAGATGGCACACTATCATTTTTTAACAAAAACGTTACTTGCAAATTTTTGTAACAAAAACTTTAATTTTAAATCATTTGTCTATTTTTCGTCAATAGCGGGGAACATAAACTTTAAAACGATGCTTGAATCATTACTTTTGATGGAGAATTATGGGAGTTATGGCGTTTCGAAAAAAAACACCTTTGAGAAATAATATATACGATTCCCCCTCCTTCCCTTGGTTTTTCCATTCACCCGCCACTTCCCCACCTTATTTCTGTATTGGTATAAATAAGTTATGTAACTAGTGGATGTGTTCCTGCGACCCGAATATTTTTATTAGATCTGTAATTTCATGGATCTCATTACTATTGATTCCATGACTAAGTGTTCTTCTAGACGGCCATTACAGAGATATTTTTATTCAATTACTGAAATAATGAGTCGTATTGCAGCATGTTTTATTGTACCGATAATATTGCAATACTCAATTCATGCTCCATACAGCTGCTGAATTAAAACGCAAATTTCGAATATGATCTCCGTTATGACTAGGGAACTATCCTACTCAAACTACTTTAAAGAACTTACTGAGAGAAGGCTTGGCCTCCATAGAGGTGTCAAGGATGATATTTGTAAGGCCCTGTTATAATCTAATCTAGAGCTTAAATGAAGCTCCTGGTGATTTCGCCTCTCTCGGCTCCCTAGCTTTCTGTCAGGTCATTCCCACATCCCACTGACTCGAAAGTATTAATAGCTATTGCAGAAGGCGGTGTGAATACTGAGGTCATTTTAAAGGAGCATCCATGTCTGTTGGGAATCCCGGCTTCGAGACGCCTATCGCAGGCGATGAAGCGACGCGCTTCTGAAATCATTCGCTGTCAATCACGAGAGAAAATATTAAATAGGTTCTTTTATTGTTGAACGAGTTATTTCTGCATATGTGTTAGGATTTTTTTCTCGAAAACTGCTTTAACGATTTTGATGAAATGTAGGTGAACATCATATTCGGACGATAAGTTAGGATTGAAATAAGTCTCATGTTTGGGAAAATTGATTTTATATATTAAAAATTACTTTTAAAGTGAAATTTTAAGTATATTGCTAATAGGTAATCATGGTGTCAGCGCACCAAACGAATGCTATTACGATATCTAATTCTGTATGAGTGACTGAATGTTATACGAAGCATTTTCCAGAGTCAAATGGCAAAGCGGCTTGAAAGTAAGTTTACCGCCAGAAAAACCCCGCCGTACAACAAACGTGGTAGTAATATTGCACCAGTAAATAACAACATTGACGAAGGCATCGAAAATATTGATTTTTCCTGATGTCTCAAAAGATTTTAATATTAAATTCAAGTATAATTTTTATCTCATACTGTATTTATTTGTAGTATAACATATTTCATTATTTAAATACAGATATTGTTGTCGAGCATAGCTCGGTCACCTGGTACTTAAAATATATCCGCGTTCCATGTCCTGTTGCTCCGTTTATCCTGTTATTTGCAATCTTTCTGTTCCACAATGCCTGGATAAATATATTTTTGTTTTGATATTTGTAATGGACTCGCTTGTTAGTTCCCATCTTCTACTGTTTGTTAATCATATTCACATGTCTCAGGTTCTGTTTTGTGGTATTTAGATATGTTGATAGAAGGAGCATTTGGCTTTTCCCCGTGACTATTAGTGAGGGCTACCGCGGTTTGAGTGCCGAAGCTTTCCTTTAAGGACAATTTTTCAAGTTCGTTTTAGCCATCAGTTTATGCATGCTTTTTCATGGATGGAGGATGATATATTTCTCTGCAGCAGCAATACAAATACAGCCACGTATCCGGGCGCATGCCCGCTTAGCCCGGAAGTTTCGATACTACTTCCGGCTCATAGGAACCTGAGCCGTCACCTACATTATTGTAACAAATGAGTGACAAAAACCACTATGCGCACCATGCAACGTGATGGGTAGCTATTTCAAATCGCATACATGACAAAAGTTTAAACATGACATTTGTTTACGGCGCAGAATTCGAAATTAAAGCAAAAATTTACGTACGTTAACGTTACGGTACGTTAACTCGTGTTTTTTTCTCGGTATGATACCTAGATATTTATTAGAATATATAAATAGTGGAGAAGATAGATGCCATCGTAATTTCGCGACGTGTATTTTTTTGCCTTCAGGAGCAAATCTGTTCGTATGACATCGAATTATTTCAAAGTAATTTTCAGTGCCGTATGGCTAAGTGACAGAATAGGATCAAATTAACAAGAAACATAATCGATAACGTAAAATATTTCTCACTCGTATCTATACATATTACTAACACGTACGCGTATTCAATGTGTCACGAAAATCTGTGCCTAAACGAAAAAGGTTATAACCACATTAAGTATTTATGGGAGACACTCGCAGCTCTCGCTGAGCCAACTCCTTGCTGGAGCCAAGTATGCCAATGCGAACTGTTTTCCTCTTAAATTTCTCCGTCGGCCGCGGTCTGTCGCTGGTAATATTCACTAAGGGGAAGTTATTTACATGACTCAACTTACGAGTATTAAATTTTCTCGCGTGGTGACCTCAAGGTTTCCATAGTATGGACTCGATAAAATATTTGCTAACCACTATAATTATAACTCGTTACTGAGTGATTCCACGTGTCCTTATTTGCAACGACCTGGGTGACCTGAAGATGACGTTGAACGTCAAAACCCGGGTCGTTCCAATTAAAGATATGTGGAATCGCTAAGTTACGAGTTATCATTATAATGCAAACAAATTCCACGAAGTTACGCCTGAAACAACCAATCATATTACACACTGTTTTTAACTAGCCTTATGGCATTGTTTTGAAAAGTTTGTTGATTTTAAACAAAATTAAAGTTTAGCAACACCTAATATTGTAACCAAACTAAACCTGTTCTTAACTTCCAAAATATGTACTGGCAGATTCATTTCCTCTCGGTAGATGATCGTACCGTGGACAAAGACAAGCGTGTCTGTGCCCGAAACGATTTTCATGGCACAGTAAGGGGTACAGTAAATCTTTTACGAGTGTATTTTAAATTTAATCTTATTTTTTACTTCTTACAATATATTGTGTTGCAGGTAAAATGGAAATAGGAAGACCCAGGTATAAGTTCATGGACCAAATAAAGTGGAAAGTACATAGGAAGAGATACCAGGAGTTAGGGGGAACTAGCAATTAAATAGGGATGGGTGGAGGGCTGCAGTCAACAAATCTTAGGATTGAACGACCAATAATATTGGAGACATTGCGATTAGACAATTTGATTGAAATATTTATTCTCATTACGAGAACGTCATTAAATCGCGTAGCAATTTTCCTGAGAGGCGCGCTAAAAGTAACATCGGTTATATTTTTTAAGTACTCTGGCCAATTAAAAATAATTTGATTGATTAAGACATTTCCGACAAGTTAGAAAAAGTCTCAGGTGTTACTTAGTTTCGAACTTTAACTTCAGTATTGCTGAACAGTACACCACGTTGTAACGTATTCACGCTCTGACCATTTGTTTCTGTGGATTTTTATTTGTGTATTTGGATTTTTAAGCTCGAAAATCTTTATTTTTTGCACTACTACTTTAACTATAGAATATTTTATCTACGTGGAAACTGCAGCATAGGCATGGAATGGAAACCTATGCCATCATTTGTACGTTACGAATTCCTGTGTTGTT
Source organism: Ceriagrion tenellum (assembly GCA_963169105.1). Taxonomy (NCBI): domain Eukaryota; kingdom Metazoa; phylum Arthropoda; class Insecta; order Odonata; family Coenagrionidae; genus Ceriagrion; species Ceriagrion tenellum. The sequence continues at coordinate 61,770,941 of OY720644.1, forward strand.
ACGAGGAATCCATTGGGCTACAAAAAAATCATCGTCGTACATTTATTTTGTGCATGTAAATGTGTTTGCTTTGTATGTGTGTGCCTACTTAGAAAGAAAAAGAGGCATTGCGACGCATGCCGGGCAAGGCTAGTTGCCTATAAAAGAAAAGCAATTGATTTTCACTAGAAACTAGCAATAATGTAACGTCATATCAGAGGTTAGAGTAGGAATGTGCGAAATTCCACAGAGAAAAAAATCATCCGCCTTGACACGGATCCCTCGATTTCCGGCCGAGTGCTTTAGCCAGTTAAGCTACCGAGGCGTCCTCTTCCCATGTGGATTTTTGTGACCTTTACGGGACCAGATGTTTTCAAATAGCTTAAAATCTGTTAGAGTAGGATTTAGGACCAGTGTGATCCAGGTAACCTTCATGGTCAAATTATTTAGTCCCGAAGGGAAGCGCTGAAGATCTTGTTTACAATTCGCCCCTGACAGAGGAGTATCACCGGTGGTAATGATCGGCTCCACCAGAAGTTATTGTTCTCCTTGCTTTAAATGTCGTGTCATGCTCATTTATTGGTCAAGTTTTGTCTCACCTGCATCACAGAGTATTACTCTATGCCTGGATCTACATGCTACCCTGCGAGCCTCCGTATGGGCGTGTGGCAGGGGGTGTTTGGAAACCAGCTGTGTAAAGATGTAAGGGATAAGGTTTTTGGGAGTAGAAATGGAGGAGTGTATTTAGTGGAGCTCAGTTTTTATTGTGGTCGCTTGTTGTGCGCGGAAAGAACGAGTTTTTGCACCTATCTGTTCGGCAGTGTATCTCTCTTATTTTATCGATTCAGTCAGACCTAGAGATGTAGTGAGGCGTCATGATAATATTCTCTGTGTCGCTCTGAAACATGGGTGGAGCCAGATTATGCTATTTAAATGTTTTTTATTCAGGCCGCTATTCCTACGATAAACTATAAAATTATTTTGAAGGTTACCAACATTTTTCAGCTCCTCGGAAAAATATTGATGAATGTTCTCTATCTTTTGCGCTAATATAGTTCACCATGCATAGTTTTGTGTCCTCGATCCATGAATTATTGGGAATATCGTTTTTTTTTAAATGTTCTCTACTTGGTTGTGGTCATAGTTTAATTGATTTTTAGGAGCATTTACAAAGTGATCACAACTGGACATATGAGTCAATCCACTGTACAATTTGCTCAGCATTGTCGGATGACTCATGAAAGAAAAATCTTTCTTGTATGATTCAATTTTTTCCGTGGTCTAAAAAAAGAGAAGGACTCTCCAGGCCGAGTGACTTGGTTATTGAACCCCATTCTCAAAATATCTCATGGCCCGGAAAATCATCTCGCAGCCAAGGTTGCAGTTACTTAACCGTCTCTCGTTTCCAGCCTTTGCTAATCCCATTCGCAATATGTTTAGCACTCGATTAAAATAAACTTTACGTTTCGTGAAATATAATTTCATTAATAATGTTAATTTATTTTATTGTTATTTCAAAAACATCTAATATTCAAGAGAATGAGCAGCAAAATTTGCAAAAGTAATACTGTCGATATCCATGAACGAATTTAGTACATCGCCTTTTACGTGTGCACTGGATGATATTCAAGTGTGAGAGCGATTTCCTCCTTTTGTTTGTAATATGCTTGTACTTACATGTAACTTTGTAAACTGTATTTAAATCTATTTAGACTTTAATCTTCACCAAAATGGGCTTAGGAATTGAATTGTTTTACCTATGTTCTATAAAATTTATTATTTTTCTTCGTTTTCTGCACTTTGTTTATTTATTTATTCATTAGAAACGGAGCCGATTGTCATTGATTTTTCATCAAACTCGCTATTGGATAAGTATCGTTACATTACGCAGCATAATGTTGATCGTCTCTTCGTTGTATTTTCAAATAATTTTCATTTCCATAGGTACTTTCATTTATTGTACACACGTTATACAGTTTTTTTTAGTCATTTCGTGTCCCAAGTCAACCAAAAAATAACCCTTGATGTCCGCGAATTAGATTAAACTCGCCCACATGGGTTGTAGATACGTCATGCGTAATTGCAACCCCGGGAGTCCCGTGGTTCCACCATGGCTGGGTGCGGAGGTTCAAAGCGCGCATCGTGTTCGGGCTCACAAAAACTATCATATCTCACACAATACATTTAATAAATAATAGTATGTTACATGATTTCGAAAGGATTTTGAGCTATATAACTTATCATGGTACTCTTAATCGGATTTTACACATATTTATGGTATCTGTATTCAGTTGAATATTTCAAAGCTGATTTTCTCAAAATGTGTCATTTTAAAAAATTCAAAATCAGTCGCAAAAGATGCGCCAAAGTGTCTCCTTTTCTAATCTCGATGATCAAGTTGGGACGGCGAGCCGTTTGGACGGGACTGGAGCAAGTGCAACGCCGTGCACATGTCTGCTGAGACCTGGCTGCGCGCTCCGTCTCTCCTGCGTGACGACGCGACGTTTTCTGTATAATCAGGGCTTGAGATTAAACCATGAATATATACTATGTATTGTTATCTCATCGCCAAAAGCTGTTGTCTAGAATTTCGTAAACAAACAACTTTTTGGAATGCGGTGCCGCCTAGTGATGAAAGACGGAAGTTCAAATGTAAATACAGTCGATAGTTTGTAAATAATCATGTCTTACTGGTTTTACTTACAAGTATTCATAATGCAGTCGATAAAAAATGTAGTACTACTCGCGGGACGTAATGATACATTTTTTTAGTATCGTTTTAATGTGGTATATTCATGATTATTCCCAATGGCCATCATTGCAGTGTAGGTAAAAAGGAATGCACTTTCCGCCGCCTTGAACAGATTCTTATTTTTCAATCCAAGTCTCCTATTTTGGGTCCTCGAATACGAATACCCTGTTTTTCAGCCTGGCACGAAGCAAGTTCTGTTTAAACAAGGCATTCTAAATTCTTTATTTAAGCCGAATTCTTTATTTAATGCGTCGAAATTAGAATCAGAGTCTGGAAAACATCGTCGTCGGCACACGACGGAGGCTTCATCAACCTCTTACACATTTCCTGTAATAGATATTTCCTCTATAGCATTTACAAAGTAACTTTTTGATCACACAAGTAGCAAGATATTATTGATAGCATCAAGTAATTCATATCTCCTCGATCGTTATTGAATATTCACCGCAGTCTCACGTTAGCAACCATTAACTACGTCTATTTACGATTCATCTGAAAAGACTCTAATCGAAGTGGCGCCAAGGACTGGGTTCTGGGACAATTCCGAACATTTAAATCCATAATATATCCTGCTAAACCGAGGGTCGCGGGCTCGAGTCCCGCCTGGGTGGATTTTTCACCTCCCAGGGGATGGACATATGTCAAGTTCTGTTGGTCCGGTCCCTGGAAAACCTGATGACAGGCTCAGCAGCCTATCGGGATTCCGGGGACATACGGGCCAACATAATCGTCCGGCAAGCAAATCTGTGTATACTATCTACTAAATAAACTATCGACGTGAGTACATGGGCAGGGCGGGCAGAATACAATGCACTCTTTGATTTCCAAACTTTTTAATTAATATATCCAATGTGGTCAATTGCGCATTTTAATGGCTCCATTATTTCACTGTACTATTGTACCAAATGGTTTTCTTTATTGGTGTAGATTGAGAGGGCGCTTCCTGTGGTAGCCAATGCTTAATTCTGTCACGAGGGCGTGGCCTTTCCACCATCCTTGTTATCCCCGATTTTCCTTAAGGGCTTACGGACTGCCGAATTGATTTAGCATTATTCAATGTTTTCAATGTATAACTTACTAGAAATCAGCATGCATTTATTTGTTTAATATGAATTCTCCTAGCGTGGATATGTCATTTATTTTAATCAATAATAATCCGCATTCCCGGTGAGAACTATTGTAAAATACAGTATAATCCGAAGCACTGAGTAGCGAATATATGTTTCAAGAGTTACTTGCCTCAAATTTCAAACAGATGGTTGATATTATTGCGTTACATCCGCTGATTCGTCCATTCCGTCGTGCTATCCATAGGAAAGTAAGGAGAGAGTAGGCATAAGCAACATGGTTGTTATTCCGGTTGCCAGGCTACAGTTTGATGACGTGATGCCTTCTCCGTCTACCTCAATGGTATTTTATTTCATTCCTCAATCCTTTTAGTGTGGCATGACGTGATGTCACGTCATGCCGCACTCAAAGGGCGAAAATATGGGTTAATTGCTGCCATGTTTAAGTTAGCGGGATTAATAAAGTCGTGCCCCTGCGTTTGGTTTTCCAAGAACAATTCTTTTTTCTTTGGAGGAACCTCATCTTTCAACTTATCGCCTCCTACTATCACGGGCTTTTGTCTCAGTCTCGACTCTGAGTTTTTCGGTAGAAATGGACTAATCCAGGCGGGACCGAACGATAAAGACGAAAATAACGCAGGGCGAAGTGGTGACGGCCTTGGCAGTGGGATGGCACCAAGGGTTTTTTTTAAAGCTGTCTGCTTTTAAAACTTGTCCGGCACACAAAAATGCACACAATCTTAGACGAACTTCAAAGACGTCATATTCATGACACAGAATTTTTACTTTCAACATTTAGTTCACGAACTCAAATCTTCCCGAATGTTGGAGATGTTTGAGGAGGACTGGGTGAACTAAGTGGAAATTTAGGCAACTTTTCCAAAAATTTGAATCCATTATGCATATTCATGCATATAGTACTCGTTTAGGCTGGAATTTATCAACTCCTATTAATGTTATCTATTCGTATATCTACCACATGTGGATGAAGCCTCACTTCTGTCTGATCTGTCGACTGACTGTATTTACATTTGAACTGCCGTCTTTCATCACTAGGCAGCTCCACAATCCACTAAGTTGTTTGTTTACGGAATTCTAGGCAACAGTTTTTGGCGACGAGTCAACAATCCATATGCATATTCCTGACTATATGTTTAAGCGCTACTCAGACTAAACCGCCCTCCTGAGCTAAAAGACAGTGACTGACAAAAATTCACATTTTGATTTTAGAATTGACTTAAAAATTTCAACCTCGAGGATTTCAAAAAACCAAATAAAAAGCCATATTCGCGGCGGTTTTCTAGATATATTATTTTAATTTGGCCGTATCTGTTGCATAATTGTCTGTTTTCTAGGCCAGAAAACATTATCTACGAGTTGTAAGCCTAATAACAATAACTAAAAATATTTTATGAAAATAAAAGATTTTAAAGCAAATAGATGCCTTTTTAAATCCTCATCAAAAATATAGTAGGTATTAATTATAATAATCAATATATGTTTACTAAATAGTTAAGGTGCATAGGGTCAGGAATGAGTGGGTCATGAATGAATGTGGGTTAAATGCTCCAGTGATGGACGTGTATGAAAGGAGTGTGCTTCGTTGGTTTGGCCATGTTGAGAGAATGGATGAGAGTCGAATAACGAAACAGATATATGAGAGTAGAATGAATGGTGTGAGAGGGAGAGGTAGGCCGAGAAAGTTGTGGTTGAATGTGGTCGAGGAAATATTTTAGGAGATGGAATATTAGGAGTCTTAAAAACAGGAGGGCGTGTATGAAACCGTGTATGGGGGTAAATGAGGCAAAAGAGGTTTGCAAGGATAGGTCAGTATAGAGGAAATTATTGAAGCAGAGTTAAGTGTACAAATATGTATTTATGAGTGGAACTTTGTGACTGTGCCTACCCCGGAATGGAACGGCGTGATTGATATGTATACTCCAATAAATCATCGACATGCTGCATCTGATTGCTTACTCACCGAATAATCCAAAGGTCTTGGATATGAATCACTCTTATGACGCGACTTTTTTCATTCCAATGTTTTAATTTCAGCGGACCCGCTGCTCACAGATCCCAAAATATGTAATCGCCTCATTGAAGTTTCCCCGCCAACTTCGTGTTCCATGAGAGCAGTAAATAGCATGGACTTCTCATCCATTAATAATCTCTCTTGGAGAGAGCTTTGAAAAGGAGACGCACAGATGGTTATTAGAAATCGCGCCTAATCTCTTTCTATATTCTGGTAGAGAATAAATGAAATTTTATTTTAATTATCTTCTTGGTTGTCCTATATAGTCGGCTCTTGTGGCTTGTTTCACCTTTACACCCTTCTCTTTTCAAACCATTAAGCCCGTTTCACTCCTTACTTCAGAACACGATTGAGGTTACTCGCTAGTATTGATCGCCTTCCTGCATTTGTAGGGAAAACATATTTGGGAAATAACTGGACAAGCCAATTGTAAATTGATGTGTATTTTAAAAGGGTAATTAACATATCTGACGATAAAGCCTGAGAAGCCAGCTATTTCTCCCTCATTGGACCCCAGTTGAAATACGATTCCAGTACATCGGATCCCCATGAGGTAGGATTAGGAGCGTAGTTACGGTAAGTAAGTTTAGTAAGGAGCGTAGTTAGAACACGTTCAGAGAAGATCAACAGGGAAGGCCGTTGTGAGAGTCTCGTTTGTTACTGACCTCTTGCGACAACTGGTATGGGAATCGCTTTCAGACCGCCGCACAGTGGTCTGAGATGCCACTTGAGCGGTCAAAAATAGATTTTTTCAAAATGTGGAATTTATGTCGTAGATGTTTTTATAATAAAGAGAAAGGATCAATTAATTATAAACCAAATGGAATTTCATCCTATGATCACCCATTTCCGACTAATGCGGACGGACATAATGGGGATCAGCACCAACACTTAAAAATCATTTTCTCGCGCTCGAAAAGGAAACCAAATATAACTCGAATTAGGCACTTTTCCACCATGAAAATACACGAAACACTCATTTTGAAACTTATACTGCATTATTACTCTGCCAAATCGTCTCTTCATGTCGTTTTTAATTGATAACAGCCAGGTATTATTAAATGGCCCAACGCACTTCACTGGCATCAATTAGGCGTTTAAAAAATCTTACATTATCTTGTGATGAGACCATGCATATATCGGCGCGTCAGTCAAGGATTAGACTCAATAATTCATGTAAATTCAAAATTACTTTATTTTCCGATGAAGTTGTCAATACATTTCGAACTCCAACAACCTACGGTAGATCAGGGACCTGTTTCTCAGAGCTACAAGTCTACAAGTTACAAGTCACGTGACCATTTCACAAGGGGGGTGTGTTACTCAGACGTACCTAACCGAAGACTTGTACTAGTCCAAAAAAAGGCGGACCTAATCAAGACCATATATAACTCGTATTTTGATGATTACGATACATTTTTAGATGTACATTGCAAAATTTCCAATCCAAAAAAGTCGGTGGCATGTTTTTGGGCAAGTGAAAATGGTTGAATATGTGCTGTAAAGTATTTTAATGTCGTAACTTACCTTAAAAGCTCCCAAGTGACTGCGAGTTTTCGGGAAAACATAACGTCATCAGGTAAAATCGTTTATTTCGCCGTATTTCTTGAAGGATGAGTTCAAAATGGTAGTTTTTCATAAATCTTAGGTGTCAAGATATCCTGTTGAGCTGGTTTTATCTTTATTGACGGCTTTATAACGTAATATAATTACGAAACTTCGTTTTAAAATTCTGTATTTTGACGTTAAGAATATTTATCGAAACTTCGTATTCGTATTCGTTCGTATTTACAGTTATCAATCATTATATTACTTAATATAAATGAATTGGAAATATTGCTACGTAGTTTTATATGGTCTCGATTACGTCCACCATTTTTTTTGGACTAGGACAAGTCTTCGGTTTGGTATATCCGAATTACACATTCGTCTTGTGTAATAGTCACGTGACTTGTAACTTGTAGACCTGTAGCTCTGAGAAACAGGCCCCTGATCATGAGAATCAGATTAGGGAAACAGACTGCAGAACTGACAGGTTTGAAATGTCTTTTTTCTCGCGATAAATGATGACCATCAACCATATTGACTGCCAATGAGACTTTGAAGTAGGCTAGTCGACACTTTGTGTACCTAATTAGTTGATTTGCTCCCTAATGCTTGAAGTTTGAAATCTGCCACGCAGTGCTAACATCACGTTTCGCATGATCCATGCATGAATCTTGTATCTCGTTTCCATAGTTGCAATATATATTAATACAAATAGTTTCTTGAGCATTGGTAGCATACCTGTAGTGTAGTGCGAGCGTAATAGAAGAACTCGGACGGGAATTACTATCAGAACGCCGGTTAAAATTTAGGTTAAACCTTTTAAGTAAATTCGAAACCGAGTTGTTCACAGATGACGTTAGATATATATTGAGAACCCCTGCGTATTATGCTAGGTTTGATCAGATTAACTAGATTAGAGAGATAGATTGTCGTACCGATAGATTTAAAATGTCATTTTTCCCGCGAGAGGCCATAAGAGAGAACAATAGGCAGCGTAGCAAAGGGATAGGTAGGTGAAATATGGTTAGAGTAGTCTGTAGTGCATGATGCATGTAATAACAACCAATAATCCCTTTCTTATTATGTAGATACTAACCACCTAGCTTCATGTGACCCTGTTCTCTAGCATGTCTCCCTTAAATATCCTACTTGCATGTCAATAGTGCATGTTTGGTGATCTTCACCCCCTGCCACACACCCTCGTGGTGGCTCGCAGGGTATCACGTAGATGTTGATGTAGTTCACGTTGGTGAAAATTGGAATTGGAATTGGATTTTGGGGAGGTGGCCGACAGCGAAGGTCAATTTTCCAAAAAACAAAAAATAAGGTCAACCTTAGGGTATAGGTAAGGGAGGAAGGGTGGTAAGAATCCCGGCGTCGGAATTAGCGTGCTCTTAACGATAGGCGCCAAGGTGACCATGGTTTAGCGTCTCATCCGACAGACGGAGTACTGTACTCGAAGTGCCCTCCACAAGTGCCTTTTTTTAGAGACATTGACATGTCCTCCAATAAAACATACCTCATCACATGAATTTTTTCTATATGCATGATGGCCATTTTGTGTTGATATCATCAAAAATTGCTTTTGCACAACTTCGCAATAATTTTTCATCCATGGTAATATTTATATTTTGCTCTTTTGTGTTCTATGATCATCTTCCCTAACTTCATTTTGTTTACCTCAGTGACCGTGGAGAGCTGTTAAATCACGTCGGGGTCACCACTTTGGTGAGCGAGAGTGAATAAGAAAACAAAGTTCGATGAAAAATATTCCGAAGGTAAGACACGACACGATTGTTGATGAACTTAGGGCGCGAATAATTACCTTCGGAATAAATCGCTTTCTACGCTACCTTAGGAATAAATCGCTTTCATCGAATATCGAACATCATTTCATTTCATCGAACTTCGTTTTCTTATTCACTCTCGCTCTCCAAACTTGTTGTTGAAGTTGGGATCCAACACCCAAGTTGGGATCGGGTTTTTTCTGAAAAAAATTCTCCTCAGGCTGGATTTGAACCCTGGTCGTCCGTATGGTTAGCCAGTACTCCACCCACCCACACCAACCCTTGGTGAAAACTACTTGCACAGTTCAAAACAGGTTAATTTTCTGACAAACTTTCTTGATGATATCAGGTGTTACTTCGTAGAAAAACCTTCTGTTAAAATCCATGTAAAAAAATGCTTTGTACTTTTCTACAATTATTTAATTTGTATGACGAGTTTCACAGCTTTGCTGCAGCGTCAGATGCAAACTGTTATGTCTGATGATGCAGATAAGACAACTGTAGCAAAGCTGGTAGAGTGACGAAAAGCTACGGGCAGGGATTAAGGAAGGTTATGTCTTTTATAAGGCAACCAGAATATTTTTGAAAGCCGATCGCTCTTAGTTCGTGAGCGACCAGCTTTTTGACTTTTTTGGCGCAGGACAAAACTTCCCGATAAAAATCGCTTCCGTGGCCAGAAGTCTGGCGCTATGCGCTATCATAACGCGGTGATGTAATAGCGTTTGCTAGCGTAGCGTATCGACACGCGCAATTCTGTATCTTCTGACGTTACGACCATTGCGACATTACGATAAACTTACTAGAGCTGCCACCTTAGGTGGTAGTTAGTAGTATTTTACTCTCATTCTTTCAAAATATTTAAAGTGAATCGACAACAAAACTCGAAGAGAAACGCGAATTTCTCATTCAAATTCTAAATCATTGTATATGCTCCTTTTAAAGAAAAACGAAAATTAAAGCCATACTAGTCAAGCTGCTAATTGCCATTCTTTAAAATAAATAGTTTGTAAAAAGTTTAATTTTTTCGTTTTAAGGCCTAAAAGTCAAACTCAAAAGACTTCTAATTCTACTCAAAATGCGTAATCTTTAGCTTTGAAATACTAAAAAAAAGGGCTAAACCCATATCCAAAACCTCGAGAGTCAAAAGCAATCGAGCGGGGATCGAACCCTCGATTCACATGCTCCAGCGCAACTCCCACTAACCACTCCGCCACCCACGGTCTGGCCATCTCACTCTTGCTCGACTTCGAATTCTCTATACATAAATCAGGTGTCGCTAGATCTCAGTCACCTGAGACTTTGTATCTGAAATTACAAAATTCGTCCATCTTACGGCTCAAAACTGACACACCTATCAAACAAATTACTATTAACATTGAGTCATTCGTTACATCTCAAGTCTGCACCCAGCCAACGCCCAAATGCTATTCTACATCTACATCATACCCCGCGAGCCGCCGCATGGGCGTGTGGCAGTGGGTGTTAGGTCACCAGCCGTGTAAAGGTGTAAGTTTTTTTGGAGATGAAATGGTGACGTGTAATATAGGAGAGTGGTTAGTAGAACTCAATTTTTATTGTGGTGGCTTATTGTGCGCGGAAAGAACGAGTTTTTGTACCTATCTGTTCGGCAGTGTATCTCTCTTACTTTATCGCAGCTGTCAGACCTAGAGATGTAGTGATGAGTCATGATAATATTCCCTGTGTCGCTCTGAAAAATATCAGTTCTAAATTTCCCAAGCAACCAACTAGCGTGTAGCCTTCGAGTCTCTAGAGGCTCTAACCTTAATCCCTCTAAAATTGTGCAGCACCATAAGTTCACTCGTAGCTGATTTTAACGGAGCGTGCTGCTTATCTTTGTATTTTATTGATTTTTTTGGTTAAATCTTTATGACCAGGGTCCCAAAGGCTCGCGGCGTCTTCGAGGTGTGACCTAACCGGAGCGAAGTAGCATCTTTCTTTGACTTTTTCATCCGATGACCTTCCTATCATACGTTTAACAAAACCTAGTTTTTTTAAATTCTGTGCCACATATAAACTCCACTTTCTCAGGCGAGATATCGTAGAACAGCATAATGAGTAATGAAGCTCAATTGATTTCGTACTGTCTACTAATTTTTATTTCACCTCTTGCTACACGTGTTTCGACTGACTAGCAGTCATCATCAGGCAAGACAAGTGTAGCAAGAGGTGAAATAAAAATTAGTAGACAGTACGAAATCGTTTGAGCTTCATTACTGTGCCACATATTTTTTGTGTGTGTGTTCCCCACACCCCCAATTGTGTGTAGATGGATTAGGATTAGCGTTTCGTGCGCTAAATTGGCGCGGGATCCGAAAAACAAAATTGCATTGTCGCGGAGCTTCTCACTGTTTTACCATTTGTCAGCGGCGCGGCGCTATGGCGTTACGAAGAAATAGAATCGCCCCCCAGATTACCTATTCAAAAGTTTGACTTACTTCAATGTCAACCCTCCACCAAGTGAAAAATTCTCTTGAATCTTTCTCTTCACTCGTTTAAAAAATTCCCCGAAGCCTACTCCGTAAAAATTAATCTCCTGTTTTCGCTAGTGAGATCGGCTGTCCGTCGCTCATTCTTCTTTTGAAGAGGTGAGTGCCGCAGGAAGACGGGGAATCGAAATTTTGGACATGTCACAACGGGGTGAGCTGATGGAGGTGATCACATCTGAATACAGCGCCTGGCACCACGAGCATTTGCGATTGTGCACAGAAATATATAAATATTATCGAACTCATCTGAATACTAAAGAGCGCGGTCCCCGTCAGCTTTCATCATTGCGGAAGAGGTTTCATAATCTATTTAGATAGAGAGGGCGCTTGCTACGATGGCCAATGTTAGAAGCTGTGACGTCGAGGTCGTTCAATACTGTTCTTGTGTTATTCCTTCTATATAGGTCTTCGCAACGTACATAAAGCCGCCATTGATGTGCTTATTTTTCTGTATTCTCCATAAGTATAGTATTGGTTGTTCGACGTTTTTGTCGATTTGGGAGTGCATTTGTATTCGAAATGACAACTTGTGCCGCATATCCGCAGATTTCCTTGGGTGTGTTATGGCAGTATATGCTCAAATAGCACATTAATGGCGGACGTGTGGTGGAAATGGTTGCGAAGACCTGTATCGATAGGAAGAATGCAATCGATATCGAGCGACCCTGCTGTGACGTGGGCGTGGCTTATCAGCCATCTTAGGAAGCCCCGAGTTTCTTTCTGCGCTTACGGCCTGACGCACTACTTACGCAATTTGCGATCTTTTCAATCGGTAATTAACTTGAAATCAGCATCCATTTTCTTATTATGTATACATTCGCTTAGCATATTTTGCTTATTTTTTAAAATTGATAATTATCCGCATTCCCGATGAGAACTGTAGTGAATGAGAGTAGGATCTATGGCACTAAGCAGCCAATATGTGTACCAAGAGTTACTTGCTTAAAATTTCAAACATGTGGTTGATATTCTTGCCTTACATCCGCTAATTCTTTTTTTCCGTCGTGCTATCCATAGGAATGTAAGGAGAGAGCAGTGTTAAACAATATGCTTGTTATTTTGGTTGTCAGACTTCAGTTTGATGACGCAATGCCCTTTCCATCCACCTCAATGGGATTTATGCACCTCCTTACTGCATAATCCTTTCAGCTTACCGTTTTTTTCCTTAGTATTTAAAATAATTAAATATTCCTCTTGATTCGGTCGATTCATTCCTGCCTTGGTCTTCTTCAGCCATTTTATCCCGTTCAATTCTCTTTAGTCTTCTATTTGATTAGTAAACTTTCCTCATAACACATCCAATAACTTTTTCTCGTCTTCTTCATAGAATTTGCATTGAGCATCTTTTCTTCACATATCTTAAAAAGACATAACCAATGTTGATTCTCTTCGTCCATTCCATCTTCCTTGATCTTTCGTTACAAACTGCCACGAGCGAAAATACAGTGTCAACTTTTAGAGGGATTGAGGTGGGAGTCCCTATAGACTCGGAGGCTACTCAGTAATTTTGATTGCTTGAGATGTTCAGAACTGGTGTGTTTCAGATCTACACAGGGAAAATTATCATGGCGCCTCACTATATCTCTAGGTCTGACAGAAGCGATAAAATAATAGAGATACGCTACCGAACAGATAGGTACAAAAGCTTGTTCTTTCCGCGCACAATAAGCGACCACAATGAAAACTGATCTCCACTAAATACACTCCAAAAATACACGTCACCATTTCACTTCCCAAGTCCTTATCCCTTACATCTTTACTCGGCTGGTGACTTTACAACCATGCCACACGCCTATGCGGCGGCTTGCAAGGTAGTATGTGGATGTAGATGTGTCATCAGGTATGACTTCTGTCATCATACTAGGTATGATATCATACATCAGGTATCATACCCGATGATTACGCTCTAACGTGCATTGAAACACGTATAGTGATCTTTATACATTAAATGCAAGTGACAGTGAAACTCCTGCTGTTAAATTTTAATCTTTGAACCATCTCTTCTCTGTGCTTTATTCGCTGGATCAAGAGGGATGATGAGGTAGTGTTTTCGGAGTAAAGACGAGTCGCGAGACGGGGTGGAATAGATTCTAAAACTGAGGCGGAGAGAAAAGTGTGACGGAAGCAGGAGAAGAAGAGCATAACGCGAGGTGGCCGATAGCGGGGGAGTTGGACCCTCCCCTCTCCTCCGCCTTCCTTTCGCCCGGCGACTGCTCGCGTCGAGCCCGTCAAGAGAGTAAACACGCCGCCCGTGTCTTCTGGCGCGCGCCCAACGTTCCCCCCGCGTGGAAGGGGGGGTGGAAGGAATTAGGGAGTGTTAGCGCAGCAGCGGGGAAGTCTGATGAGCGGTGCCGCCTGGGATCTCGAAGGAGGAGGAGGAGTCTTCCAGAGGGGCCCTCGAGATATAATCTCCGGCGTAGCGAGACGATAGAAATGACGCCGACAGTTCCCCCGCACAACGGTCTGACGCGGGATTCCCAACCGAGTGTCTGACTGTCTCCGAAAATACTGGGCAGACCCCCGATATCCCTCCTCCCCGTCCGGAAAACATCGGACGGTCCCGTAGCAATGCATCCAGGTTTTGAATCCTCTTCCAGTTGTCGTGGCATGCGAGGTCCGTTCAAAACGCATCCAAATTTGGTGTTGGAACGAAGATTTTACCCAGTGAGGTATATGGAGAGGAAAATTCGTCATCAAACTGTAGCCTGACAACCGAAATAAACAACAATATTATTTGTGTTTGAAGATTTTCGCAGCGACTCTCTACCATATTAAAGTTATTCGGGGTATTCCACTGCGTATTGAGCATTTTAAATGGACTCGACGTTTCGTTCTGCATACTGAGAACGTCGTCAGGAGAATGTAAGAGTTTATTTATTTCGCCTCTATATACGTAAAGGTCCTTCGTCGAGACGGTCGTTGACCATTGTTAACGGTTTTAAATTTAAAAAATGTTTACCGTTATAGATATTCGGTGGCTATGTGTCTTATGTGTCTTATCCATACACTGCTCAGGTGATAGACGTCTTCCCTATTTAAATTAGATGGTCGTTTGGCATAATTTTTTTAAATTTAAAACCGTTGACAATGGTCAACGACCGTCTCAACGAAGAACCTATGCATATATAGAGGTGAAATAAATAAACTCTTACATTCTCCTGACGACGTTCTCAGTAGGCAGAACGAAATGTCGAGTCCATTTAAAATGCTCAATACGCAGCGGGATAATACGAAAAACTTTAATATAATAACAATATTATTTATACATGATCTTACCTTACTTTCCTTAGAATAGCATACGGAATGGACGAATTAGCGGATGTTAATCAAGAATATCCATCATCTGTTTGAAATATAAGGCATGTAACTCTTGAAACATGTATTGGCTACTATTGCAATGGATTCTTCTCAATTTTACCCTAGTTTCCACCGGGAAAGAGTATTTTTATAAATTTAAATAAATAAAAATATTTAGAATGCATATTGAAGAGGTAGATGCATGCCGATTTCTAGTAACTTCTCAATGGAAAATATCGTATAATTGCAAATTTAGAGCGTCAGCCCGTAAGCGCAAAGGAAAATCGGGGTCAACAAAGATGGCGGACAGGCCTCTTCCAAGTCACAGTTTTCAGCATTGGCCACCGCAGCAAGCGCCATCTCCTTTCACCTCAATGTTTATATCTTAGTCTATCTTAATTATTGAAATACTTTGTTAATTATCAGGTTCGGTCTAGAGTCATAAGGAAACGACACTCAGACATTTGATTGGGATTTATGGAATCACTCAGTATACCACCTAGTGTACCACCTATGTTTGCCCATTGCTCTAGTACATTACCGACTACTAACGCGCCTCTGTCAAGTCCAGTATGTCCCTCCTGTTGCGTATTAGCCATTGAAGTCGATGGAGAGGGCGCTTGCGATGATGGCCAATGCTAGAAGGTGTAACGTGGTCGTGGCATGTCCGCCATTTTTGTTAACCCCAATTTTCCTTTAGCGCTAACGAGCTTACGCACTAATTTTACAATCTTGCCATATTTTCCATCGATAACTTATTAGGAATCCGCATTCCCTTACTTATCTAGTATGCATTATCATTCCGTATATTTTTATATGTATTTAAAATAAAAATTGCCCGCATTCCCGGTGAGAACTGTGGTAAAATCGAGTAGAATCCAAAGGACTAAGTAACCAATGTATGTTTCAAGAGTTACCTGCCTTAAGTGTCGAACAAATGGTTGGATATTCTTGTTTTACATCCGCTAATTCGTCCATTTCGTAGTTCTGTGCAATGAAAATTTGGGAATGAGTATGGTTGAACAATATGGTTGTTATTTCGGTTGTCAGGATACAGTTTGATGTCGCGATACCTTAACCATCCACCACAATGGCATTAACGAACAGCGCTTCGCGTCACTCCGTGATCCCCAGGTTTGAATGACTGTTGACCAACGGTCGCCACGTACTAGCCAACCGTTGGTAAATGCCACCCTCCCTTAATCATGATGCATCTCCACTCCCTGTGTTGAAGACAGAGGAGCTGGTGAGATGCTAATTTAGAGGATTCTCCAAGTGCTATTCTTTGACTGGATTCTCACTCGTACGTAATGCCCTTAAAAAATGGGCCCCTTGTGTCTCCGAATGCTTCGTCCAGCGGTCCTTCCATCGCTAGAAGCAGCGCTAACAGTCTTATCTTTTGAATGTCGCGGAGCTGTGCCACTGCATGTTACATAAGTCTCATGGCTTTGAGAAAAAATAGCATATTTTCTTATGTAACAATTACAGTCATATGGATGAAACGAACAAAAGTATGTTGTATACACGAATTAGTGACTGATCGTCTCCAAGAGTGACTACAGGCGATATTTATGTGGCTCTGGCCTCAGGGTCACTCATTCCAGAAAATCTGAAAACTTAAATGCAGCGTCTTTGAAGTGCGTTTTATAAACTAAGATGAAAATATAATGGGGTTTCCAGGCTAGTTTCACTGTAATTTAACCTTGAAAATGGGAATATTTACATGGGCTCTTATGGAGATTGCTCATTTTGTGGCCTAAAAATGGCTATTGGAAAGAGAAAGCATGATGAGGCTTTTAATTAAAGCTATTGATTAGTAGCTGAAATTTCTGAGAAATGGAATGTATGTTAATATGTAGGTATCTACCATCTGTATTTTTAAGTCATTGGCTAGTTAATGCCATAATTGAAGAACAAAATCCGGAAGTTCCGTACAAATGGCGCTACAGTCGGCTCTTATGGCCGGAGAGTTGTGGCCTTAAAAATAAATTTTGTAGAATAATCTGCTAAGTGTTTAGCTTAGTTTTGGTATTCAATAGCAACAAAATTCAATTTGGTATTCAGCAACCAATTTCATCAGTGTAAGCAGGATTTTTTAAAGTCAAATGGCTATAAACGTGTAATTTAGTCTTTGTTTTGCCTTACGTAGACTAGAGCCACATTTACTTCGGCATGGCTTGGGTAAAATTCTCCGTCCTAGCATACAAGCATAAACAAACCCGTGTCTTTAGAGAATGAAAATCTTCTAAGATTTTTTCACCACTTAACCAACGTCTTCCCCTCTATCACGGCTTTTAACATCCCTTCTCCCTTCGATACCTCTTGCAACCACCTACCCTACCTTCACCTAATCTTCTCAAGTATCTCGTATTCTCATCGTTTTCTTTATGAATATAGTTTTCTGCCCAATACAACGGTACACATAAAATTAAGGTAGTTTGAGCGAGATAGTTCCCTAGTCATAAAGGAAACCATGTTAGAATTACACGTTTCAATTACAGCAGCTGTAGGAAGGAAGCATGAAATATTGCATTAATATTGGTGCAATGATGTGCTTTTATAAGGCTGGAATTCTCATAAATCAATTGAAAATATATTCATATAAGTCTTTAATTTGACTTATTTTTACGCGCGGTACGTTTAAAACTCCTTCACAACGGAAGGTTTTTTGAGATTCCGAAAACATTGCTGCGATCACATTATGTATTATTGTCAAAAATTGATTGGAAAATATAGAACTTACACACTATTAATTTTTCGACTAAATCTAGGTGTTCGAAATTCTTCATTTTCCAAGGGATCTCTCTGGAGTGCATACACGTACCATTTACCTCGTAAAATGGTTGGTATGTACTGTCAAAGATATCGGAAAGTAGTTCAGTAAGGGGGGTTATGTTTTGGTATCTTTGGAAGATATTTTTCTTTTAAGTCAGTGCGAGCGAGATAGATTCCTAATCATAATAAAGACCATATTCGATACCTACGCTTTAATTTCACTAGCTGTGAGACACGCGAATTAAACATTGCATTATATTAATGGTGCCATAATAAGTTTTACATGATAGAAATTGTAAGTAATCAAGTGAAAATATCTAAATAAGTCTTTAACTTTACTAATTTTTTTCACGCGGTACGTTTGTAACTCCATCAAAACGGAAAGTTTATTGTGGTCCCGAAGAATTTACTACGGTGAAAATATGGTTAATTTTCAAAAATAGTTGAAAAAACACGCCCACTCTTCACTTCACACACTGTAAAAACCAAACTCTGTTCATTTTTTAATGAGATCCTTGAGTAGGAAATGCCTCATTTGTTAAATAATGTCTGTCTGGAGTGCATACGCGTACGTATAGCGTAAAAGGGCTGATATTTTCTGGCAAATATTTCGGGAAGTTCTGTGGTAAGGGGTTGAAGTTTTGGTGTCAATGGAAGGGTGAGATATTTTTCTTTTAAATGAGACCAAATTCACTGATTTCTATTTGAAGCGATATTTCGCTCAAACTACCCTAAAATCCTTGCCAATATTTTCTTTTCTCTCTTGCTCAAGGTCTCCGCCATCAGCTTCCTTTTATTGTGTATTTTCGCGTCAACACGGAATATGTATACGTCAGAAGAGAAGGAACGCCAATGGTGTGAATTCCTGACGATACGCGGGGACTTTATAAATGCAAAAACTTTTGACGCTATATTTGAAAACTAGAAAGGGGACACGCAAGAGGAAAATGGGACGTTCGGTGACCCTGTCCTGACCTTGTCTCCGAATGACGCTGTTGGCGACGTTGAAAGGTATAAGTTCCGTGCGAAATTTTCTCCAACCAGAGAACATTTGGCAGCCCTTGAGACGGGAAGTTTTGGCCAATTAGGATCCCTGAAAAGAGGCTTCTTCACTGTCAGTTGGGATTTGATGTTTTAGTGAAAATCCACAAAATGTATTCATCTAAAGTTCAGAGTAGTCGTTACGATGATCATGTATGTATGCCCAACGCACGATTCCCGTTCGTGGTAGGCCCAGTCAATATTTAGTTTGTACCATCAGCAAAATTTATTTGCCACACTTATACATCTACACAAAACCCCGCTAGCCGCCGTATGGGCGTGTGGCAGGGGGTGTTAGGTCACCAGCCGTGTAAAGATGTAATTTCTTTGGAGGTGAAATGGTGACATGTATTATGGGAGTGTATTTATTGGAGCTTAGTTTTTATTGTGGTCGCTTATTGTGCGCCGAAAGAACAAGTTTTTGTACCCATCTGTTCGGCTATGTTTCTCTCTTATTTTATCGCTTCTGTCATACCTTGAGATGTTTTGGGGCGGTACGATAACATTCCCTGTGTCGCTCTGAAAAATATCAGTTCTGAATTGATCAAGTAACCTAGCATAGCGTGTAGTCTCCGAGTCTCTAGGGGCTGCCACCTCAATCCCTCTAAAAGTTGTGAGACACTATATGTAAGCTAGTAGCAGTTTTTAATGAAGCGTGCAGCTTTTCTCTGTGTTTCATTTATATTTTTGGTCAAAACCTCCTTTCCTTTGTATTTCATTAATTTTTTTTGGTTAAATCTTTGCGACCTGGGTCCCAAATGCTCGCAGCGTATTCGACGTGTGGCCTAATCAGAGCGAAGTAGCATCTCTCTTTTACTTTTTCATACGAGTATCTTCCTATTATACGCTTAACAAAACCTAGTTTCTTTAATGCTGTGCCGCACATGTTTTGTATGTGTGTTCCCCACGATGTATCAGAAGTCAAGGTTATTCCAAGATATTTGACTGTATTTGAAGATTTTATGTTTACTCCACCCACTGTGTAGGCATGGCTTTTGTGTGATGACTTTCGCAGGAAGTGAACTTTGGTGCATTTTCTGATATTTAATTCTAACCCCCACTCCTGCCACCATTAATGAACGTTGTTAAGGTGCGATGACAAAGCTTCAAAGTCCGCGTCTTCGCTTATTTCACGGTAGATAACTGTATCATCTGCAAATAATCTTAATTTACTTCTAACTCGAGAACTTAGGTCAATAATGCAAATAATGAATAAAGAGGGCCGATCACGCTTCCTTGAGGAACACCGGATGTGACTTCGACCATATCCGAGTTAAACCCACAATAACTACTTTTTGTTATATCATCACTGAGAAAGTCACTTATCCAATTCACTATTTTTCTATTAACTCCGCATGATTGCAATTTATAAATAAGTTTTTGTGAGGAACCTTGTCGAATGCTTTTTTGAAACAATAACACAGATGACATTCTTTGTAAAAGTTTGGTAACTGAAATTTCTTAACCATGTTCCTAAATTCCATCAGGTGACTCAAGACAGTTATGTAAAAGCGGTTCCTTTTTTATAATTTAGTCAATATAGCCCTACCTTAACATACCACTTTCTCTTAGACCTGTTTTACACGGGGTACGAACGTGCAGAATTTTATGCTGCTTTTTTCTTAATTGGCGAGCAATAACGTTTGAAGACAGAGCGGGGGCTGTTTTTTCATCTCTCGTTCATGCAATCTCGCATGCATCCTTGCAGTTCACCGCTTTACACGAGTCATTTGAAATGCACGCTTGCACGTACATCAGCTGGTGCAATCACCTGTAATACGGGCTTTACACTCATGTGTTGTTTCATGCACGATCTTGTACCCTTTATTTTAGTATTCTACCGGTTATGGTAGATTGTGTTGAATGTCAGAGAATCTCCTCCCGGTTTGATACACTTTCAGGGGCATGCACGTATGCCCAACCCGCAATTCCCGTTCGTGGTAGGCCTTGTCAATAGTTAGTTATCACCATCAGCAAATTTTATTTACCACACTCTTACAATACTACAGGCTACATACCTTGTAAAAGTTTGGTAAATGAGAGTTGTTAACCATGGAATACCACCAAGTGACGCAATACACAGTTTTATTTGTTGTCATTAGCCCTAGAGAGCGGTTCCCTTCAGATAATTTTGACAATATTGCCCTACCTTAACATACCTCTTTCTCTTACACTCATGTATTATTCTGTGCACTATATTCTACTCTTTTTTAAAATTATTCTACCGGTGAAGATAGATTTTGTCGAAAATCAGAGAATCTCCGCCCGGTGTGATACACTTTCAGGGGCCTATCTCGCTGTAGTATATCCATTTTCGCCTCATCATATGATATGCCCTTCTTAATCATGTCCATGAAACCTATTCTTTCTTCCCTTTCCCCGCTTTCCCAGCATCCTACCATCTGTGACATTCTTGAGTAACCCATCGCCCCTTATTACATCCTCCAGCCACCTACTCTGCCGATCTCGAATTTCATTCAGAAGTTTCCTTTCTTCGCCCACCATCTCAAGCACTTCCTCGTCAGTATTCCTCTCCGTCCACCTCACCTTCTTCATCCTTCTCCACACCCACATCTCAAATGCCTGCAGCCTATTCTCCTCCTTTCTGAGGGTCCACGTTTCTTCACCATACAATGCTGCGCTCCGTAACAAGCCCTTCACCAGCCTCTCCGTATCCTTACCCAAACGATGCGCAACGAACTATTTTGTAGGTATACGTAAGCAGTATCGTATAGGTTAGTTTAATTATTAATGTATGGTAATTTACCTTTTCCATCTCGAAGTCTCGTATCCTGTGAATGTTGTGAATCGGCGTATCCAGGCTACCCATCTTGTACCCTTGGTTCGTTCACTCTTTCCAGCTGATTATCCTCCGGAGATCCCTGCAAAGACAATCGCATAGTAGATGAGACAAAAGTTGTTGATCAACCAACTCAGACATCATTTATTTGAAAAATACTGTCCCTTTTTTAGATGTGTCCCTCCAAGAAGTCACCGCATAAACTTAAGGAGAATTAATTCCATTAGTATAAAGTTATATTCCTGGAGATTTTAGGCCATTAATTCATGTTTAGTCTGTTCCTCTTTTGCCAACTTTTTGGCTCTTTTAAGGAAAAGAAAATCGATTTTAAAACAAAATACAAACTTTGTAAAACAAATAGCACTCCACCCAAATTTTATGGTTTAGTTAAAGATCACAAACCAGGCAATCCTCTTAGACCAGTAGTCAGTTTTGTTAACAGCTCTACTTACGAATGTGCTAAATTTATCTCCAACATACTTACCAACTAACCAAGAAGAGTTTTTTTGAACCTTTCGATATCTGTGTGAACCAGGGATATTTACAATATAAAGATTGTCAATATCTTATGAAAGATGGTGTTCCAATGGGATCCCTGGTGGCAACTATCTTAGCAGATCTCACAATAAATAAACTGTTAGATACAGTACTTCCAACACTACCCTTCAATATACCTTTCAAATTCAAATTTGTAGATGTTATATACCTGGCATTACCAGATAAAATACTAGAAAGCACTATACTGGAACATTTTTATCGTTTCCATCCAAAACTACAATTTATAATAGAATATGAGAACAATAACACACTCCCTTTTCTAGACATGATTACAAAAAGAAACCCTGATGGTACAATTTCCTTTGAATGGTGGAAGAAACCTCTTAAGGCTGACAGGTATTTAAATTTCCAACCCCACCACCCTTTAAAACAAAGACTAAACATAGCATTAGCTCTCAACTGTAGAGCAATAAACTTGAGTGATAGAATATTCCATTGTAAAAATTTAAAAACAATTGAAGATATTTTACGGGAAAACCATTTCCTAAAAAGCTAATTCACTCCATAATTTATTCTAAAAAATTCTTCTTATCAGAAACAAAAATCCATCAATACAACTAACAACTCAGACATTTTAACGACTCATTATTGAGGAATTATTTATATAAAAGGTCTATCTGGACGAATAGCATGAGTTTTTACAAAACACAGACTATAAAATAGCACATAGGAATCATAAAACACAGCACAAACTCATTTATTCGAAATTAAAACCTGAAACTCCTAAAGAACTATAAAGTAACGTAGTTTATTCAATACCGTGCGATGATTGTGATAACTTGTACATAGGCCAAACATCCCAATTTCTAAAAAATAGAATCTCCCAACATAAAAGTTCAATAAAATCCAAAAATCAATTATGTGCGCTAACAGATCATGCAATCAAAAATAACCACTCATTTAATTTCCATGAAACTAAAGTAATATATGTAGAGGCCAACCTATCCTAAAGATTATTTAAAGAAATGATACACATCACAAAAAACAAAACATCTTGCAATAAAAGAACAGACATCGCCAAATTAAGTGAAATTTATCGTAATTTGATATTCTATAACAACACTTAATTTTATTTCGATTGTTAACTCCTAAATTTATAACAATTGACCAACAAAGAATAGATAGCAACGAAGGTATCAACAAGAAGCCATTCAAAAGGAACTCTCTCTGAGCTAGTTACAAAAATCAACTGTAAACATATTTTTTAAGAATCTCAATACCTAAATTGTAAACTCTATTCATTTTATGTACAATACAAATATTAATTTTCATCGTAGCCCTGATGAAGCATAATAAATATGCGAAACGTCGGCAAAAGAGGAACAGACTGAACAGGAATTAATGACCTAAAAGCTCCAGGAAAATAACTTTATATTAATAAAAAAAAGAGGTAATGAAAAAGAATCATCCAGAAATTAATTCCATTGAAATTTCGGGCATCTATTTTTTTGCTTATTTTCCCATCATATCTTTGAAAAATGCCAAAATAATTCAATTATTTATTTGTATAATTTGTTGCCAGATAAATTATTCCAGATACGATTAGTTGTGATGTATACCCCTTGCAATTGATTTAAATACATAAGTGATAACGTAGTAAATGAAAATTCAGATTGCATCCAGGCACCTGGACTTTTTCAACCTTTAAGATTGATGAAATATAATTATCTTTATGATTACCGACGGTCTTAATCACTAGTTCAAAATTAAACTCGATTGATTCCTTTTTTCGGAACGATATAATAGAATAGGATTAGGTAATTTCAATGGTTTGCGTACAAAATCCGTAAAATAATCAAAAGTAGTTGATTGTGACGGGTATGAAGTGTGTACATAATTAAGAACAGCAATTGTTCCAAAAATATTACCTTTGTTTTGCCATTTAACCAAGAAATATATTAACCAGATATATTAAATATATCCAGATATATTGCCATTTTAGTGTATTTTATGATTGTGTTGCAAAATTATTGCCATAGTTTTAACATTTAATCGAGAAAACAAATATGTCGCCAGATCGCAAATAATTTTTTTCTCTCACTCACTCGGCATAGCGTTCCCTATCACGGTAGACCTGACGACAAATGATTTATAAACATTGTGGTTATGTGTGCAGATATATGCATTAGTCAAACAAATTAGAGGCTATTTTTTCAGTAAATATCGAAGAAAAAGAAAGTTTTGATTTTCTGAGAGTTATTAATTTATTCACTTCCTTGCAAATATTTATAAACCATTTATTTTCATTAACCATAAAAAATAGTGAATACCATTTCACTAATTCTGCAATGTTGATGATTCCAATCTAATACGATGAGGATAATATTCGGCGTTCCACAGGGCTGCATAATTGACCCCATATTATTATTTTTCGTGAACCTATTCCAAAAGTATGAACTATTTCTTGATTATTTCAGATATTCAACCCTAGATTTGCTTCATTTGATGGGCACGTGCAGAAGCTAAGAGAGATTTTGCTCCAGAAACTTTTCCGCCGTATTTTTGGGTAAATTTGCTGTTTTTTTCTCCTCGCGCGACGGGAAACTTTTGAGCCAAAAATAATGTAAACGCGGCCATATTTCAATAAGCTTGATCGGAACGAGGGAGCTATTTGGGTCCAGTTTAGCATCGCATAAATTCAAGACTAAAAAATGAAAAATGCCTAGAGATTTTTTTATCGTCTGGTAATAAGTTGGAGGAAAAGAGGAAGATTATGAAGTATCTTGACCTTGAAAATTGAGTTACATCCTCCATTTGGCAAAGTTGGTAGTTGGAATTAACTTCTACAGTCACCCCCCGGTGTTGCCCTCATTGTATTTACATCTACATACTACCTTGTTAGCCACCGCGAGGGCGTGTAGCAGGGGGTGATACTCCAAGCTGATTCTTTGCCCCATATCTAATTTATAAAAATGAATATTTGTTTGTTCGTCTTCTATGCGCGATCCGTGTCAACAATTGAGTGTTGGCACGCTAGCTTCCCAAACAAGCGAGGAACGATAAGCAAGCAACGAAGCAGATTTTTACGAGTTGCTCAATCACGTGCATCGGAATCGTATCAGTGAGACATAATATCGCGTTCATCAGAATCATATCAGTGAGACTTAATTTGTGTTAAAAGGTACACAATTTATACGTCCGTTGAATAAGTTTTGGTGCATTGGTCTCTTTGTTTGCTTATATTTTAATTCTTGAATTCGATTTTCGTATACGTTTCGCTTTTTCCTGAAATTTGATTTTTAAGGTTGAAACATAAATATACATTATGGTTTGTTGACTCGTCACCAAAAACTGTTGTCTAGAATTCCATAAACAAACAAAGTTTTGGATTGTGGCGCCGTGTAGTGATGAAAGAAGGCAGTTCAAATGTAAATACAGTGGACAGATTGTAAATAAACACGTCTTACCGGTTTTTCTTACCAGTAATCATAATGCAGTGGATAAAAATGTAGAACCATACGCGGGATGTAATTACACACTTTCTCACGTTAACAACAATTAACAACGGCCATTTACGATTCAACTGAAAAGACTTTTTTCTAAGTAGCGCCAAGGACTGGGTGAACTAAATGTGGAAATTCAGGCAACGCGTAGCCTCGGCAACAATTATAAACATTTAAGTCTGTTATGTATATTCATGGCTAAAAAATGTTTTTTGCAGTACGTCAACAATAGAATATTTTATTTACTTGGAAACCGCAGCATAGGCATGAGATGGAAACTCATGTCATCATCTGTACGTCACGAATTCCTGTGTGGATACGTGGAATTCATTGGACTTGGTCTCAAATTCGTTTAGGGAACGATTTTGATCCCAGAAAAGATTTGTCTTAGAATGAGGAAGAGGTATTGCAACGCATGCCTGGCACAACTAGTCTTTAAGTAATTTCGCACGTGTATCATATTCTGTATGCTATTGTTCCATACCGTTTTCTCTCTCATCTTAAATCTCTGTCTGTGTGATTAATCTCTTCCATCTCTTTCTTAAACTTATTTATGAGTAGATTTCGCGCTCCTTCTGCACGGCGTTGTTTAAATCAGGTGTTTTTAGGTGCTAATGGTAAATCATTGATCTATCAATATTGCGGACACGGATTCACCACCGCTTGCGGCCAAGAGTAAGCAGCGTTAAACTTGGTGTATGCACAAAGGAAGTTTTCATGAGGTTTTTCATAGGGAATGATCTCAAGACTAGAGGGTACATCTACAGCTTAATACTGCTCTGCGAGCCGCCGCATGGGCGTCTGGCATGGGGTGTTGGGACACCATCTCTGTAAAGATGTAAGGGATAAGGTTTTAGGAGGTGAAATGGTGACGTTTATTTAATGGAGCTCAGTTTTTATTGTGGTCGCTTATTGTCCGCGGAAAGAACGAGTTTTTGTACCTATCTCTTCGGCAATGTATCTCTCTTATTTTATCGCTTCTGTCGGACCTAGAGATGCAGTGAGGCGTCATGATGATAATATTCTCTGTGTCGCTCTGAAACACTTCTGTTCTGAATTTCTCAAGCAACCTATGCCTAGCGTGTAGCCTCCAGGTCTCTAGGGGCTCCCACCTTAATCCCTCTAAAAGTTGTGAAACACTAATTGTTCACTTGTAGCAGTTTTTAATGAAGCGTGCAGCTTTTCTCTGTGTTTCATTTATATTTTTGGTCAAAACCTCCTGTTCAAGGTCCCAAATGCTCGCGGCTTATTTGAAGTTGGTCGGAACTATTTTTTGTTTACATACAGATTCTCGTGAAACTTTGTCGGCGCGTTCTCATCAGTGATATCTTTTGGAAAAAGTAAAAATTTGCATCATATTGATTTTGTTAATGGCAGTTCAACGTAATTTTATCACGCATTCGGAATGGTACATGGCCTATATTTTATAACATTTCGTTTATGTATGTTCATATTTTCTTATAAATGTGAAATAATACAATTATTACTATAATCACAGCAAGTCCAGTGTAGGAAAAAAATACTTATACAAAATACCGGTTAAATTTTGAAAATCGCGACGGGAACAATGGTCGTAGCATGCTTTACTTTTGGAGAAAGTTCGTAATAATATTTTTAAATCATTCCCATTACTAGCGTCATGGCGTGTTCCATCGCAGGAACTGATACATATTAATGATTTGAGGTTTCAGAATTTTTTTCGACTTACTTGAGAAATTATTGACCCAATGACCCACGGTTACCAATATGGCAACATGAAGATGCTGCGCCTCAAAATAATCACACGTCGTTTCCTTCATTCTCAATCCTTATCGCTCATCCTATTTGTTACGTTCATTCTTAGTTCATATCGCGGGTTTAGGTAAAATTGAAAAAGCTTTTTTTTTCTCTTTTCGACGTTTCCTAATGTACTTTTTCCAGTCATCATGGCTTGGAATCAAATATTTACGAAAATTAGTTTCATGGGGCACATAATTTTGTGGACTAAAGATGCCGCAATTTAATAGATAATTAAAAGCACCCGTCATACATTTATGTTAGCATTTCAACAACAATAACGATTGCAGTAGGATGAGGCCGCAAACATCTGTGCCAGTTGTAACTAATTTTTCGTTAAGGTTAACTAATTGAACTTTCGTTGAATAACTGGGATCAATATAAATAAAATTGAATTATTTCGTGTCTTTTCTTTAAGAATTAGTGATTTCACGATGGTTCCGTTTTTAACCATTGCGAAAAAAATAAAGTCACGTGTCGTCTTACGTTTTTTATCATTTTGAAAAACGTGGAAAAAATGTTGAAGACATTTATTTTACCTCGAGATGGCATAGGTGAGGCCACAAATATATATCCACCCATTGAAACTAATTTTCGTTAATGCTTGTTTTCAAGCCCTGATGGTGGAATATAGTATATATGTACTCCGCAACGTCGGCAAGGGATAACTAGAATTTTGAAGTTTGCCGGTACCCTCGATATGGACTAATAATTATTGAATAACTGGGATCAGTATAAGGAACGTTGAATTTTTATCATCTATTTTCTCATGATAGAATTCTCTGTGTTGCTCTGAAACATTGATGGGAGTTAGAAGAAAAACATTCACGCTTGATGGAGAAATTGCTGCTCACAATGGAACAATTACCGCTGTTAATTAGAGTGATATTATTAACAAGGGGTCGAATAAATCGGGTAGAATTGTGCGCCCTTGCCAACGAGGCTACAGATCAATGTCCCGCGAGGAAGATAGTGTATACCTCTGTTCTTGAATGATAAACACTTGGTAGCCTAGATGAGACCAAAATATCCGAGACCTCGCTCGCGGTAAATGAACCCGAGATTGCGGAATGATAGCAACTAAGTTAGACCCAATGAGAATATAACATGTTTTTAGGAGGTTCCCTGCGACTACGTTGGTCAAAACAAAATAAGGAATCTCTCATGTTGGTTCATCGCTATGTATATTCTGCTTTCACCTAATAAATACCTTGAAGTTACTGGATAATAATGATAATAATAATAATGATACCGTCTTTATTAAATGATATTAGGACTCCCGAACCCCCTCTTACTCATAACTCATATTGCATCACACAAACAACCATGTTCTGGGTGGTGAGAAATCCACCCTGGCGGGACTCGAACCCGCGATCCTGGGCTAGCAGGCTAAGATTTTACCCCGTAAAAGAAGGTACATGATGCGATACAGTGGAATTTGGACTTATATAATTTTTAACGGATATTTTTTCTAGCTTAAGGAGCCGATAGCTGCTGTGAAACGAAACATTTTTATGAATGTACATTTATCCATTGTTGAATCAAGCGCTAAGATTAGTTGGCTCCTTCGTTTGATTACCATATTGACTTTAAATATTTACGTATTTCAAAAGTTTTTGGCTAAGTTATCGTTTAATCAAATTACAGAAATGCACTTCATTCTCTTCTTCACCCATTATAGCGTTTGAGCTCTCCATTTTCCATTAAGAATGGAAAGTAATTGGGGTTAGATGTTGTCGATATTATCATATGACTACTGTCGCCGTCAAAGTAGTATAGACCTGGACTTTGACGTGCTCCACATGAACACTTAACCTGATTGAAAGGGCATATTACACATCATCGGAAAGGGAATTTATTTTCCTTTATGATGAAATGTATTTTGGATCGATGTCATTCACTTGCTTGATGTAATTCGTAAGAAATCGAATAAAAACACAGTGAATTGGCTCATTTTCACGACTTGGTCATGTTTAAAAATTGTGGAACGCCAATGATTAATCAAAGGAAAGCCAAAACTTTATTATAATTAGGGTTTTCAGTCATAAAGCAAGTCAGGAACAAAATTTTGTGAATGAGGTAGCTTAGATTACAACTCTCTCGCACCGAAAGCGTTGCCTCCAATCGATTTCTAAGTAAATCGCGTAAAAACAGTTGAGAAGCGATGGATGGATGTTGAAAAGATGTTTTCGGCTTCATGACTATACACTCTGTTTTTAATATAGGTTTAGCTTTTCATTGATGGTGTTCATCATTCATCATTGATTCATCATTGATGTTCCAAAATTTTTTAAACATGGCCGAGTTATGAAGTTAGATGATTTTTTTGTGGTTTTTATTTTTTTTCTTACGACTTAGAAACAGTGTATGGGGGTAAATGAGGCAAAAGAGGTTTGCAAGGATAGGTCAAAATGGAGGAAATTATTGAAGCAGAGTTAGGTGTGCAATTATGTATTAACGAGTGAAACATTTTGACTGTGCCTACCCCGGAAGGGAACGGCGTGATGGGTATGTATGTATGTATGTTCTTACGACTTACATCAAGCAGGCGAATGACATAGATCTGAAATATATGTTGTTTTAAAGGTCAATAAATTCCCTTTCCGATGACGGTTAATATGTCCTGTCAATCATGTTCGGTGTTCATGTGGAACACGTCAAAGCCCAGGTCTATGCTAATTTGACGGAGACAATATGTTTCATGAGTCACACGACTATGGGAAAAATTACATTGGAATCATGTAGCCTAAGAACCTCTCTAAAGTGTTGGAATTTTGAATAGTTCACATTTGCTATAGCTTGGGATAGGTGATAAGGATCCAGTTTATATTCTATCCGCGATCTGTTACGGAAATCATATCCCAAAATGAAAGTGGAAGTGGAAAGTGCCTGTTTGTTATTCTTCTCCCCAAAAACACTGAATTGAATGTGCTCAAATATTTCATGATTCTAGCGGGAATACTACGGAGCCCTTTACAACTATTGTGTCAGGTTTCGAGGCCTTAAGAGGCCCCAAACGGCTCCTTCGGAGTTTGCAGAATATTGATAAACTAGAATTGTGCCCTCTGCTACAGACATATATAGTAAACATATTAAATAACAGTAAAGTCTCAGAGCTCAGTGGGACTGTTTTGAGCCCTTAAGGGTCCTAAGACTACAATTTAGTACTATTTATGTTTCCCCAAGAAGAGTGAACTGATGAACCAATGACAATGAAACAAATGAAATCCTCTTTTTGTGAGCCTCAACATAAAACCCTCTACATTGTTGTTCGTAGAGGCTATCAGTAATTTTCCATATTTATGCACGTATAAATTGTGATTTGGTGATCGATTTTCTTAAAATAGTTGATTATTATTATTATAATTTTTTAAAATATTGCACACGGGTACCAGATGGATATAAGAAGGTATTAAGTTGTGAGAAAAAGGCCCAAGAACCTCAAAAAATCGAAAAGTGGCACCTCCTAGTTTTTTGTAAATGTAAAATTCAAATGGAGACTTGTACCCCGAATTTCCTATTCGCTCGCTCCCTAAAATTCTCAAGTAAGCTATCTTGATGAAAACATAAGAGGATGGAAAGAAAAGCCATCAACATCAGAGGACAATCTTTGTTTTCACACTGCCGTTGAATTCCCCTTTGCTCTCCTATTCTTCCGACATTCCTTTAGCTCGCTTATTTTCGTCTAAATCCCTTGTTCCTCCCTCGTCCGTCCTTGGCCTTCTTCTGTTCCGCATTTCGCTCATTAGGGTGTTGTGCGAACTCTCGCGTCGCAGAATTTGTCCTGTATATTTTTTCCCTTATCATTTTCTAATTTGTGTCATGGCCTGCGATTTTTCTCCTGTCAGTCAAATGTCTCCGTTTGCATTTACTTAGTTTGCTTTTATTTTTTCTAGTCATTGTTAAGATATATTAGAGTATCATGGCTATGTATCTATGCCTGGAAGAGGTATGATGAGCTGAGGAAGTAGTAGGCACTAAATAAGTAAAAATTCAGACGTACAAAAAGAGAGGAATATACCAACCGCTTTGACTGACGCATTCGCGGTAGAAGTTCCGTAATGCAAGGCGTCTTTCGGTAGGGGTTTACGCGGATGATATCTTTTCGTCGCCAGTCAAGTGATTTTTTTCATGGTGAGTAGCACCCTCTGTGGTGCATATCTTTGGAGACTTGCGTGCGTCTGCGTGCCCTGTCATATGTGCTGTCGCAATCATTGGACATTTGCCACGGTGAGTGTGGTTATAATTATTTTTCAAGAAAAGAGTTATGCCTTTCCTTCGAAGTAAAATTATCACACGGCGCAATTATTTTAACTATGCGCAGGTACATCATATCCTGTACCATGAGTCGAGCAATATTTGTATACATTTAAGTGTTATGTCATGATTTTATCGAAAACCTGTTAGCTGATCTATCACGGCGTGTAATCCACTTGAAGTTGGCGTTTTAGAATTTTATGTCATGTGGAATCGATTGGTATAGGACTCAAATCTGCGTGATATCTGTTTTATGCTTAAAATAAAGGACCAAAACTCCCGTGAGAAATGCGTTGACGACCACCTTCCTTTTTCTCCGCCGCCACGTTTAATTTATTGATTAATATTCTTCTTCGACAAATTTTAAGCTATCCGGGACTAGCCAGGGAGTTCCACTTTTACGGAGTCACCCGAAAATGCACAGATGTGCGAATTTCCACAGAGAAAATATCCCGGTCGAGGCGGATGATATTTTCTCTGTGGAAATTCGCAAATATTCTTCTTTCTAATTGTGCATTATTTTATAAAATGAGCACTCTGTAACTTTTAAATTTCGAGGAATCATTTTTAAGCAAATTCAATAGTTTAAGCCTTAACTTTGAAAAACTTTTCCATAATGTTCAGGAATTAACAAAGACTTTGTTGAGTCTTATGTAGATGATTTATTGGACGACCGGTTTCGTTGAATAAATATTCTGAGTAAAATTTACATGGACGACCGGTTTCGTTGAATAAATATTCTGAGTAAAATTTACAGAGTTTTTGTTAATTCCTGAACATTATTTTGTAAGCAATCATGAGGAGATTGTTTTATTTATCATAAAAGTATTGAAATGACAAAAACTTTTATTGCATGGAATAAAATTCCATTTAACATTATGAATAAGGTACACAAATATTGTACCGAGCAAAGTTCGGTCTTCAGGGACTGTTACTTATCAATTAGCAAACGATAACATATCGCAGGTTGATTGCGGTGGTGAAACGCTATCGCCATGGATGGCATTTAGTTATTTCCAGCGCAGGTGACGTCTGTTAATCAACTGTCATTAGGTCACCTGTCAGTAGGTCAGTAGTACCGTGTACTTTGAGATATTGCCACTTCCGCTGATGATGAGAGACTTAAAATATTCCATGCTTGACGAAAACGGACGTGGGATTTCGAAGACGGCTGTCTCAAACATGTGGCGTGCATGAGCTCGACAAATCCGCAGCTTCGCTCATATCACACTCACGACCTACAAGTTCGTCACGTAATGGTTTCGGGTGACAGCAGAGGGTCGGACTGCGCGGTCCTCTGCCAGATTTTTTTCCTCATCTCTGCTCCCGTTCCTAATTTCTCGTCTGGCACCGTTCGGCGTGGAGACTTCCATCTCGTTCGGGTTGTCATCCTGCCCATGCGGTTAGGAGGAGAGGGCGACCCGTCCCCCATATAGGCGACTGGCGTTTGGTATCAAGGTAGGAAGTCGGACTCATCTTTTGCATTGGTGGAGAATCATATCAGAAGTTGTGGCTGTTGTAAGCAAAACACATTCTTCCAATGATGTGGAAGAACGCTAGGCTTAGCTTACTTTAGAAATTCAGAACTGGTGTGTTTCTGAGCGACACAAAGGATATTATCATGACGGCTCACTACATCTCTAGTGGCCAGTTGCAGGAACGACACACATGTATTCTGTAAAGTTATGGGGCCCATAAGCCATGTCAACCATTCAATAAGTGTTGCAGAAACATTAGATAAATTTATTGGTTTCATAACTTATGGAAAGGAGTTATGAGTTCCATAAGTAACCAAGATGGCGGATGCGCAATGAACCGTTTGGAGACTTAATTACTAGATAAAAGAGTTGTTTTGAGACAAATGACCAGTTTATTTACTCTTACTGACTAATTAATATGTGCATTAGCAATTAATGATAGACTAAAGTTTCATAAATTTTATCCGGCGGCAGAAGATTAGATCGAATATTCCAAGCAATGATGCATTGGTAAATAAGTTAAGATGTTTCCTGCAACCCGAATATTTTTATGAGCTCTATAAATTTATGGATCTCATAACCATTGATTCAATAACTAAATGTTCTTGCAACCGGCCATATGTCTGACAGAAGCGATAAAATAAGAGAGATACACTTCCGAACAGACAAGAACAAAAACTCGTTCTTTTCGCGCACAATTAGCGACCACAATATAAATTGAGCTCCACTAAATACACTCCTTTCAAAGCTTCCCTTTGGAGTGTTTAAAGATCTGAGAAGAAAATAAGGTCAGAAATAGGAGAAAGGAGATGAAGTTAGCAAAGTTGGGTCGAGGAAGGGGCAACGAGGCTATTATCACTATCAACGAGACTATTTACAGGTAGGCAGACTATTTACGAGGCAG
The DNA here is from genome assembly GCA_963169105.1 of Ceriagrion tenellum. Classification (NCBI taxonomy): domain Eukaryota; kingdom Metazoa; phylum Arthropoda; class Insecta; order Odonata; family Coenagrionidae; genus Ceriagrion; species Ceriagrion tenellum. Next base: position 61,804,942 of record OY720644.1, read on the forward strand.
TTACGTAAACATCTCTAAAAATGATAGCAACGTTTTGAACAAAATTACTTCTCTAACGCGGAGGTTCTCCTCGTCTGTTCTTAATGAAGTAAGATTTATCTGAATATGGTACTTTTATAAGGTATGTATTCCCGCTATCTCACATTTAAATAATGACAGTTATTAAACTCCATTGTATCGCCGAAAATCTCTCTATCACGCATATACAATAATACACAACTAAAACATCATAAAACATGAAATTCGCCTAACTCGACACGAGAACTGAAAAAAATGTGAATTGACCGATGCACAAAATCGTGAAAATTTCCGCGGCAAAAGTGCCAATACTAAAACATTTTATGTGAAGATATTCTGTGCCAGTCTTAAAAAAACGATGCTTCAGCGGTTTTTTCATTCAGGGTTAGTTACTACCAGCACCATCTCAAACGAGAAGCCCTTGGACCGCGAGAAGAACAGTTTAAGTTTACAAATATCGACGCGGAAGCATCCCACAAAACAAGTTTAACACTGAGAAATGCACACATCTCTGCCCACTGAAACACCACGTTGGGCTAAAAATGACTGATTATTCATTTGGACGTAAATCGAACGGGAGAGCCACGGAAGAGCACAGCGACCGGAAAACTCAGAACACTGCCAAACAGATAGGTATAAAAACTCGTTCTATCCGCGCCCTGTAAGCGATCACAATAACAACTGAGCGCCACTGAATATACTCCCATAATACACGTCACCATTTCATCTCCAAAAACCTCATCCATTTATACTTTTAAACGACTGGTGTCCTAACACCCCCTGCCACACGCCCATGCGGCGGCTCGCAGGGTAGTATGTAGATGTAGATGAGCGAGAGAGAAAAGAAATAGGAGCCGCAACATTTACACTCCACTCTTTCCTTCCTTTATAAAATCCGGGTTTCCACCTAGGCCATTGACACGTAAGAAAACCACTTTGAACACTACAAGCATATTTATCAGGGATTTAAATTTTTATCATAAGTCAACAAACACGGTCCCTCTAAGCCACAGGGCTTGTCAGAAGGATCCAACACATATACATACAATGCGGCAAATAAAAAAATGGTGTATACAAAAAACACAAAAAAAACAAGTTACGACAATTTGTAATATTACAACTTGAGAACATTAAACATAGCCAGATTTAGGCATTCCACATTTTAGAATACACAGGTATTCATGCCAAATATATAGAACATAACCAATCAAAAATGTTTAATTTCATCAAGTAACCATGCATGTTTTTCTTTACTTCAGCCATACCTTTAAGATCATCAAGGTGTAAAGTTGTCCTCACGGGTATAGCACCGTATCCACCTCAGAGAATCACGGAACTAGCCGCGTAGTTACTTCGACGGAGTCGACCGCTAGTGATCACACAATTGTGTGAAAACTAGCGGGTGACTGCGTTGAAGTAACAACGGCTAGTTCCGTGGTTCTTTGAAAATGCCCTAACATCTAGTTAATACGTTTCCTTCTTAATTGCTATCAGAATAAGGAAGCCTGGGTGGTTTATTGGTCTGCGCACTGGCCCGGATAGCTATTTGTCCGTTGTTCGACTCCCAGTCCAGGCCGAAATTTCTCCTGGCAATCTCAACGTATTTCATCGCCGTATTCGCGGCAGGATTTGATGCCGGTATTAAACGGCTGCTAACCTATCTTCGGTTCGATCGCCCAAGATAGGACGATCCTTCTGATCCGCTGTCTTCCTTTATCCTTCCCGGTCGGTAAGTGAACTATCTTTTTAAGCGTCTGTGCTTTCGCAATGTACGCTTGCGGCATGACAATTTCAACGTATTGGTATCCATGTGGAAAGGAGTAAAATAGAAGTACTGAAATGAACAGAATAGAAAGGGGAAGTGTAAAGAATGAAGAAAACAAAAATGCGACAGAGGAAAGGATATGGGGAATTATTGCAAGGCACTAGATGGGATAGAGTGAAGAGGGGAGGGAGGGGGGCGCGGACCGGGATATTAGGGTGTGGGTGGGGTACATCTTCATCTACGAAATACCGTGCAATCCACCTCTAGGGTGTGCGGCACGGGGTGATTCCACACCAGGCATGCAGCACTCATTCCAGTTAAAATCAGAACCGCGCACGTTCCTCCGAATGCCAGGCGCAGGCCAAAAGCAGTCAGTGCAACGGTACGCAGTCAGACCACAAATCAGGAGAGTGATACGTAGAAGAATATGCTACTGTGCAGTACAATTCTCAAGATATAACTACTGGTTAGTATTATTAATGCGACAAATAAATAGCACTACAAGGCACTAAAACATGCATGAGTATATCATGCCGGAGATTGCATGCGAAGTTAGTATCTACAGTTCATGTTAAGATGCTGAGCACTTCTAAAAAAACATATTTAACCTAGTCAGTATCCTAGAACTGATCTATCACAACTATTATGCTCACTTATTGTATGTGGAAAAAATGACTTCTTATATGTATCGGTTCTGCAGTCTATTTCCTTAATCTCATCCCTGTAATCGTTTCTACCATAATAATTTAGCTTCAGCAAAATATTTTGAACGCCTGGCAAAAAAATAGTCTACATCAAACTTTCGTAAAAGATTGAACCTATATTTCTCCCTTCGATCGGATAGAGGTTCCCACCCTAATTCCCTCGACAAACGTGTTACACATCTGTGTTTATCATAACAATTTTTAACAAGGGGTAGTGTGCGAGGGAGAGATATCGGCCTTGTGATTGAGGGGACGTGGGCGGGAAGGGGAGATAGGGAGTGCGGGAGGGAGATAGTTGCAGATAAGTACAAGGTATTCTATCTCGCTCCCTTCCTTTATACTTCCCCGACTGGAAACGGACTATCTATTCAAGCGTCAGTACTTGTGCCAGTAAGTACGCTCGCTTGTTTTTCCCCCCTGTGGTTCTAAACTTGCCTCCACGTCGCTCATTCTTACCCTTTTCTTTCCTCGTTTAATCCGTCACGGAGGTCCGCAACCTTGTTTGACGCAGCCACATCGGACCTGAAGGCGAAAACAAACGGTCTGCCGTATTGAAGTGGTCTACGGAAGGGGAAAACTAGGGCACCGGGAGGAAATGAGAGGGAACTTTGGGTTCGAAATGAATGGATTTGGGACCACAGTGGTGGATGAGGTTTTCGTTTCACTTAATTTGTGGAACAGTCGAAAGAGATCTTTTGGTTCTGAATGAAATGAGTGGAGCTCTACGGTCTTAGAATAACAAAAGGTATAAATAACACCAAATAGCCGTAAAGTATTAGATAAAGTTTGAAGAGGCATTAAAGTTTGAGATATGTTGGTGTTTTGCTATTTCTTATGTTTCCTCAATCATTCTAAGAAAATATGCATGCTTTGGTTTTCCTAAATGTTTTCTTGTTTTTTTTTATTTTCCTTCCGGACTGCGTCAATAAAACCAATTAAGAAATTTCATATTTTAGGCTCTATTATTTGAAAAATACTGAGGTCGCTGATGATATCATTGAAGTTTATATATGAATGTATTATAGGAGTGTATTTAGTGGAGTTCCATTTTTATTGTGGTCGCTTCTTGTGCCCGGAAAGAACGAGTTTTTGTACCTATCTGCTCGGCAGCGTATCTCTCTTATCTTATCGCATCTGTCAGAATTAGAGATGTAATGAGGAGTCATGATAATATTCTCTGTGTCGCTCTGAAAAATATCAATTCTGAATTTTTCAAGCGACCTAAGCCTAGCGTGTAGCCTCCGAGTCCGAGGGGCTCCCACCTTCATCCCTCTGAAAGTTGTGAGACACTTGTACGTACGCTCGTGGCAGTTTTTATCTAAGACATCAGACAAATTATGAAGTGCGTCAAAGAGACAAGTATTGTGGGAATGGAGCGTTTTTTTGGTCGGAAAGCGAAGAGGAGAGCTTCAGAAAAATACCCCGAATTGATGACTGCTGATGGAGAATATTGTACAAGTTACGTTTTGATATTGGTTCAAGCCGTTGAGTGGTATGGAGGGGGCATTACGTCATCAAATTGAGGTCTGAAAACCGAAATTACTACCATATTGTTTAACTCTGCTCTCTCCTTAATTTCCTATGGATAGCACGACGGAATTGACGAATTAGCGGATAGAGAGCAAGAATATCAACCATCTGTTTGAAATTTAAGGCAATCAACTCTTGAAGCGTACTTAGGTTACTTTGTGCTATGGACTCTACTCGTTTTTCCCCAAGTTTCAACCCGGAATGCAGATTATTATAATTTTAATAGATAAACAATTTATTAAAAGGGGAATGCATATTCAAGAAGTAAATTCATGCTGTCTCGTAAGTTATCGATGGAAAACATGGTAAAATTGCAAAAACAGAGCGTAAGTCCGTAAGCGCTAGTGAAAATCGGGGTTTACGCAGATGGAGGACAGGCCACGCCCACGGAACAGCTTCTAGCATTTGCCACATTGGCAAGCGCCCTCTCCACCTGCCTCAATGGGTAGAATACTTAATGTTGCTTCAAAATAACTAAATTAGGTTCAGAATGTGCAGATCAACTGGCAAATACATTTGTATCAATCATTATCAACGTACGCAAATGGTGATACGTCAAAATCAAATCCGATCGGCGACTATCATACGTCGTATGGGATATCAACAAGTGTTCTTCCTGTATTTACGTGAGGGAATATGTAAAACGAGTGTCGAATTAAAGCAAAACAAATTTAGAAACTTTGGGGATTAAAAGCGTGAAATATTGTTGAAAAAGTTTGCATTTTCTCGAGCTGTATTTTCTGTTAGTAGGTCAGAATAGAATTGAATGGAAAATTTAATGTATTGTTCCGGGACAAATGTGTCCCTTAGGACGATTAGACATATCTTTAGGGTCTAAGAAATGTTACACAAGTAAGATGTAAAAGATCATAGTATTAGTATCACAGAATCCGACGTAATATTTAACAAAAGGGCAAAATTATAAAAATTCATCAGATTTTGCACAGCGTAGCACGCTATTTATTTCACTTACGATATTCAGTTGACTTGAAGCAATATTTCATGATATTTCTTTTTAAATTAATTTATATTTTCAGATTTTTTTAACGTTGCCTGGCAGAGTTGAATAGAAAATTAAATCATCATTCCAGGACCAGTGTGTCCCTTAGGAACATGTATGATTGTACATATCTTTAGAGTCTAAGAAATATTACAAAAGAAAGATGTACAAGATGTATTAATATCACAGAGTCCGACGTAATATTTAACAAAACGGCAAAATTATAAAATACATGAACGTGCATGAGATTTTGCACAGTGTAACACAATATTTATTTCACTTACGATATTCAGTTCACTTGAATTAATATATCATGGTATTCCTTTGAAAATTTACTTGTATTTTCATAATTTTTAACGTCGTCTGTCAATTGAATCCATTCTTCGCAAGAGGTGACATTGAAAGACCTAGCGTATGCAGGTGTTCGATAGTGTGGTGAATTAAATTCTTCCATGAACGTTTGTTTGTTCCAGCATCGTACTGTACGGTCGGATTCAAATGTATTGCAAAGAATCGAGCGGCGCCACTTACGCTTCTCCAGGAAATTGAGTTTCAGTTACGGCGCTGTTATTCTTTGCTACGAAAAGCTATCTATTCATCTGTTTATTTGCACGTGTTCAAATGGTAATAGTTGAGCAATTGCCTATTTTGTGCTAATTTGTAATTACACTTTCGTTTTGGTTTGGATTTGCGATTTGAGTATGGATAATTGTCATTTATTAATCACAACTGTTACTCTAAATAATACATTACGTTGTACTTGCCGTAGGTATATTGTATGCCAGGAACGATGTGTGTTTAATAATAAAGTTTGGTATTTCAATTAATCAATACGTCGCAGCATGTAATTGTTATTCGAGCTGATCATATTATGTAATGACAAGTTGGTACAAAACAAGCAATTGCTCAACTGTTACCATTTAAATACGTGCAAATAAACAGCTGAATAGATAGCGTTGCATAGCAAAGAATAACAGCGCCGTAAGTGAAACTCGATTTCCTTGAGAAGCGTAAGTGCTCGATTCTTTGCAATAAATTTGAATCCGACTGTACATTCCAGTGTAAATATGTAGCAAGTAAATTGTACATGAATGTTGCCGTATTAAATAAGCGCCTATTTAGTAGAAGGGAGGTAGGAGAAATTGGGATGAAAATGACGAATAGTTTCGAAAGGAAAATAATATTTCTGCTTAAAGTGAACAAATATTTTCAGGCAAAAGTAGAATGTTTTCGTTGGGTTGTAAGTTCCTGACAGAGTCATAGGGAAATATCGTTTTTGGTTGTATTCGTTTTGTACGGAAGCCGAGATTTATAAGAGAAATGTTTGGAGTTTAAACTGCTACGTTCTATTATCTTCAATGACAGCACGTTTGTGTTCCCTGCCACGATTTGTTGGATCTATTTTCTTAATCCTTTCTTCTTCCCATTGTCTGAGCGTTTTGCCTATCATTCATTGTTCCCTGACGTATCACTAATGCATTGAGTCTTGTGAAGAAATCTGCATTAATTTCACTTGCAGATTTCTCTAAGAATTATACCTGGAGTAAAATATATCTGATGTATGAGTTTTTTGCAGAAAAATGCTATTTTATTTTTTAATTAATATATATATTATGGTGCTATATATATTTATTTTTGTTTTATAGGTATATTTTTATTTATAGCAGATTTTATTTTTATAATTCATATATATATTATTTTATTTAATATTAAATATATAAATAAATAAAGCATTTATTATTATGCTTTATCAACACCAAAATAAATTCCTTTTTGAAGAATGTAGTCCACTTCGGCAACATTGCTAATTTTAAGTGGACTAACAATTTAACAAGACAGCATCTCATGCAAACAGCAAAAACGAAAAAGTTAACTAAGATGTGAAGATGTCAATTATTTTATATTCGTCTCAAGATTTGCTGTAAAGTTCGTAACGATATTTTGCGGCGAAGTTGGTGTAGTTTTTTAGGCGATAGAGAGAAGCGATTGAGATCATGGTGGAAGTGAATTCAAGGAAGGGGGAGAGATGGAAGAAGAGCATGTGTTTAATTAGTGTTAATCTCGGAGTTGCGCCATCGGTCGAAATTACACGTTTCGGTGAGGCGCCTTGGCCTTTTTCGGCCCCTTGGCCCCTTTGGCCTTGGCCTTTCGGCCCCTTGATGATCGTGAGTGGAAGCCGAGTTTCCTATAAATGTGTATAGTGAAAATATAGGCCTATAAAAAAATCTATCAGGAATGAGGAGTAACTTTTGCCAATATAAACCCATTACCTGCGCGATGGAAAAATAATTTAAGACGCTCCCAGGAGAATCGCAGACGTGGAGCGTGGTTGAATGAATGATAACTATATAGGCAGCTGGACAGTAGCATTAGGTTGTGCTCCAATATCCAATGTATTGATTAAATACGACTCGGAATTGTAATCCCTTTTAACCCCTGAAATTATGACCTGATCGTTTTATTGCAAACTGAGGCAGGAATTTGTGATTTTTTAATACCAGCTGTTTATCATTTTATTTGCTGTAAGAACATTAATATAATCTGACAACTATAAACCGAAAATTAACTCTCATTAATTCAATTTTTGAGATCAGTAAAATTTATCAAACCATTATAAACCTATGATTTACCTTCATTAATTTAAGTTATCTCTTCTCTCGGCAGGTTGCCTTTTTCTTATTGTATTTTATTTGCAAAATTTATGCTCTGGTTATGAGAATTTATAGGCTGGATTAAACAAACGAGTATTTTGGACGAATCTTTGCAGTGCGCGAGCCAGCTAAATCGCAAAAGGTCGCCGGATTTAATTCCGTTTCGAGCACGATCGCCGCGATAGCCATCATCAGATGCCATCAAATGGATCATGTTTACGATGGGCCGATGGACGTCAGCTGCCAAAAATTTTACGGCTAGTAATTTAGGGAAACACTATCTAAGTTTATCGGCCACAGATGCCGTAAAAAAGTGAGAGTTCTCGATAAATATATCTTTTTCGGGGAAATCCCTCGTGAAGTCCGTTGAAATGGCAGCGTTTCTTTCGGCTTGAACTTAGCCTTCTGCTTGAAGGCTATTCTCCCTTAATATTTCTTGAATGTCAGGCGATGCATATTCTTGTTCTCTAATGAAAAATATGTATTTATGTCCTCGTTTTGATGAGAATAATGAAATCTTAAATTTACGCGCTCTATTGTTAGCAAAACGAACTTGAAACTGTATGATATAAAATGCAAGAATCTCTGTTACTTGGAGAAAATACCATTTTTTATCCATCCGAATGCCATTTTCGCGAAAAAATGGTTATAAATGCAAATACACTCAGGATATTGATTAGCAATTAAATATATTTATCAAATTATATTAGTTTGAGAATAATTAGCTAATAACTATTAGAGCTGAAGTCAAAATTCGCCATTTCAATAGAAAGATCGTTGCAGCCGGCTCACCTGCCAAGAAGAAAGTGTTCGACAGGAAATTTAATCATCAAATAACCTCCGTACGTGTGCCTTATGGCCGGTTGCGAGAAAATTTACTTTTGGAATCAATAGTCCTAGTAGTAATACTCTATAAGATCCGTGAATTTATGGACCTATAAAAATATTCGGGTTGTAGGAACATCTACTAGCTTCATAACTTATCTACCAATGGTTAATTACATCAAATGTTTGACCTAATCTACCATCGTTGGATAAAATTTATAGTGGTTTTTCCTATTTATAATTGCTAATGCACATTATAATTATTTCAGTAAGGGTAAACAAATTGACAATTTGTCTCAAAACAACTTTTTTATCGATTAAATAAAACTCCCAGCGGTCCATTGCGTTTCCGCCATCTTGGCTACGTATGGAACTCTTAACTCCATTCCATAAGTCATGAAGCCATATTTTAAACTAATAAATTTATCCAATGTTTCTGCAACGTTCATTGAATGGTTGCCATGGCTTATGGGTCCCATAACTTAATGGAATACATTGTGTCGTTCCTGCAATTGGCCATTAATCCTCCTAATATGTCAGGACTTTCACCAGTAAGAGTAATATATTTTTAGCGGCACAAGCAAAAAGGAGGACTTCAGCATTTTGTTACACTAATATAGTCACTGAGAAACGTACTTAAGGTACAAAATAACTTAGAAAAAAGTTTTTGGGAAGAAATGACATGAATGTTCTTCGACTACTTAAGGAGGTATTGGAAATAACCATGCACATTAAAATCCTCAAACTTATCTCCTTATTTATCAAAACAAAAAAACATACTTTCGCGAAATCGTTGCCAAAATGATAATTTCGAGAACATATAAAAACATGAGGGAAAATAGTATTTTCTTATGTTACATTAAGTTATTTCGCGAAAAACTGTCGGGAGAAAATCCTCCCTCAAGTATTCAAATGGTAACAAAATTTAGACACGGGAAATCACTGCAATAATAAAGTTATAATGGCTCGATTCAACCGAAACGGCGCTGCAGTCGTCTCAGAAGGCTGGCAGAAATGTTTGTGAAAAATATTTACGTGTTGTATGTTCAAAAGTTGAAAGTTTCACTTGGTGGAAGGTCGACATTGTAGACACAAAATTTGGTTTACTACAACTTTCATGCTGTGGTTATTCAAATTTAATGTTGAATGTTACTGGTATATTATATCTTAATTTTCTAGCGAAGGCATGCCTTCAGTGATGGAAGAACATCTTAAATTGATGCGTACAAAAATATGGAGTTCATTATTTAATTTGACTCTCACAGTCGCGTTGAAATTTGCTTTAAATGGATTTTTTCGAGATAAATTTGCAAACGCTGTATATATGATGTTTATTTATGCATTTTATAATGCACTTCTGCAAGTTTACATCAATGTATGATAACCAGATCAGTTCCCGTTTGTGCCGGTGGGGCGCGGATCCTACCTCCTGGATGGGCTTCCGTCCAAAAACCAAATTGGGGCAATTTATTTTCGAATTCAAACGATCGTCGAGCCTGCTTTTTACGATTCGGTGAAATCGAGAGGAGGATGATGAAAATGTGGGCGGGGTTATCTCATGCAGACAGGAACCCGATATCTCAGCCTTTCCACGAATCGGGATGGACGATTCCGGTCTGTACCACCACTATAGGTCTCATTTGGTCTAATAGACATGGAAATTAGATACGAATAGTGTAATCTATTCTTATTCTCTTGGAGAAATTATAGTGCTCTTTTAACAAAGCTTTGCGAGAAAAAGAATTAAAATTCACAGCCCATAAGGAGTATTTAATGTGCTGTAATTAATTCGGATATTTGTTTAGTTCTCCGTTCATTACAATTTCCTTGTCTTGGTGTGCGACCTATTTATTTCGGAACTTGACTTCGCGCTGGTGCTCCCTATGGCATCCTCTCTTCTGTTTTGCTTTATACTTTCTTGTTTCTGATACAATTAGTCCATTTGATCTTCAGCTACAAGTAACTAGTTTTAAGTTTCGAAAGCCTGTTTTCCCCTTTTCTCCATATTCCCAATAGTCCACGTATCTGAGCCATATTATCAGCTGTAATCAATTTGAAGATTTGTTTAGTTCTCTTTTCCGTACAATGTCGTCGTCTCAGTGTGTGATCTATTCAATTCGGAAATTAATGATGGTGGTCCTTACGGCTTCGTCTCTTCTATTCTTTCTTTACACTTTCTTGTTTCTGATCAAATCAGTCCATTTGATCTTCAGCTACAAGTATCTAGTTTTAAGTGTCAAAAGGCCAGCATTACCCTTTTCTCTATATTCCCAATAGTCCACGTATCTGAGCCATATTATCAGCTGTAATAAATTTGAAGATTTGTTTAGTTCTCTTTTCCGTACAATGTCGTCGTCTCAGTGTGTGATCTATTCAATTCGGAACTTCATGATGGTGGTCCTTATGGCTTCGTCTCTTCTGTTCTTTCTCTACACTTTCTTGTTTCTGATCAAATCAGTCCATTTGATCTTCAGCTACAAGTATCTAGTTTTAAGTGTCAAAAAGCCTGCATTACCATTTTCTCCATATTTCCAATATGTCTGAGCCATATCATTAGCATTAGCAAATTTAATCATTTTTTTAGTTCTTTGTTTCTTACAATTTCGTCGTCTCAATGTGTGACCTTTTCATTTCAGAACTTGACTTCATGATGGCTCTCCTTACGGCTTTCTCTCTTCTGTTTTTTCCCTACTCTTCCTTGTTTCTGATCCAAGTAGCCCACTTGATCTTCAGCTTTAGCTTCAAGCATCAACTGCAAGTTCCGAGAGCCTCAAATCCCCTTTTCTCCATATTTGCCGTGATTCAGGTAACCGAGCCATATCATCAGCAGTAATGAAGTTGAAGATTTGTTCAGTTCTATTTTCCTTATAACGTCGTCGACGTGTAGTTCAACATTTTGCACAGTTGAACTGATTTCTGGTTAGTAATCATTAACGTACTTAAGACGTCTCTGGTTAGTCCATTGGTTGCGGATTTGAGTGCCACCTGCATGGTTCTTTCAATACACAAGGGACGTGTGCACTGTCGTTAACACGTTAATTATGAAAAGGAATTGTGTGGTCCGAAGTGCGCTCGAGGATAATGACGACATGATGATGATTTTAATTTAATACAGCAGTTGTTTCTTTTCTTGAATTCTATCTTTACTTGAACTATTCTTCCATATTCTACCCCTAGGGCTTTTATATCATTCAATTAAGCTTCCAAGGCATGTGACGGATTCCATGTGTTCAAGCACTTCTCCTTGTGATGTCTGTGTTCAGTTCATCTCTTCCACACGCTAGAATTTTTTTTAAAATTCTTGTGTCCTCATTTTGTATCATTGAAGATGTGTTGTTGGGTGGTTGAAGGTCCTCTAGCGGTCAGAAAATCAGGGTTAACAAATATAGCGGACAGGCCACGCCTACGTTACGGCTTCTAGTCTTGGTCACAATAGCTTCATCTACCTAAGTGGTTGTGACCATAAAAACATGACCTGGCGTATGTCTCTAGGAACCACTGAGTTTTGTGCTAATGTCGTTGTGCAACAAAGGAACTCTTGTGATATCTACCATCCAGTGGTCTGGAAATTTAAGCGAGATTGAGTATCCTGTAAATCTGCTTAAAATCACGGAAAAAATTATTCGTAACTTCAGGGAGGCAATAAAACGTAAAATGAACAACGTACGCTAGCTTACCGTTGTGTCTTATCGTTACGTATCTTTTGTACAGCAATTTTTGAGCCAAAGAAAATATTTCATTGGCTTGAACGCGGGAGTCGGGATTATTCTCGGACTATCCTTTAAAATTCTTTTTCTCATTCCACGAAGCCTAGAGTTTTGCAGTCCTACATAAAGTGCTTGCTGTATATCATTGGTCAGTCTCATTTCTAATTTACGCAGTCCGCATTTCAAAAGTCATGGGTCTGTCAAGTATTTCCTCTTATGTCATAATTCGAAGTGTCTTTTGGGGTAGTTTGAGCGAAGTATCATTTCACCTAGAAATCAATGAAGTTGGTCTTATTTTAAAGAAAAATATCTTACTCTTTCTAAGTTACCGAAGCATCAGCTTCTGACCGAACTACTTGACGAAATTCGTTGCAAAAAGTACCGGCACTCCACGGAGGAAACAGAACGTGTATACACTCCAGAGAGAGCTTATTTAAAAAATGAAGAATTTGTAACATCTAGATGTCGTTGAAAAATTAATAGGGTGTAGTTTGTATGTTTTCTTGACTATTTTAAAAAATAATCACATTGTCACCGGAGTAAACTCTTCGGGATCACAAAAAAAACCTGCCGCTGTGAAGGAGTTTTGAACGGACCGTGTGAAAAAAATGAGTCAATCTAAGACTTACGTGTATATTTTTATTTGATTACCTAGAATTTCAGTCGTGTAAAAATATGTTGTTGCACCATTAATAATGCAATATTTAATGCATGTATTAAACTGCTGCTAAAATTAAAACATGTAATTTGAATATGATCTCCATTATGTTTCAGAGCGACACAGAGAATAGTATCATGACGCCTCACTACATCTCTAGGTCTGACAGATGCGATAAAATAAGAGAGATACATTGCCGAGCAGATAGGTACAAAGACTCGTTCTTTCCGCGCACAATAAGAGACCACAATAAAAATTGATCTCCACTAAATACACTCCCATGATACATGTCACCATTTCCCTTACGTCTTTACATGACTGGTGTCCTAATATCCCTTGCCACACGCCCATGTGACGGCTCGCAGGGGAGTATGTAGATGTAGATTAGGACTAGGGAACAATCTCGCTCAAAGTACGTTTCTGTAAATCGCTCCCTTAAATTTTCTTTCAATCACTCTCCACCATTCCCCATCCCCTCTTGTTAGTGTGCTTTCAAAATAGTAGTTTTATTACGATCAGGAAGGAAGGATTCCATCAAAGGGACGTCATTTCGTAGTCGGAGGAGCGTTCTTAAATTAACTTCTTTTGAGTCCAAGAAAAACCTTGTATTGGCTTGAACACGTCTCTTTGGCTTATTCTCGTCTAGCACTGTAAACTTCACTTTCTCATTCCACGGCGAATCAAACATCTGCGACCTTAAATTCACGAGTTCAAAGGCTGGGTTCGTTAGCCAACAGCTATATTCTTACGTCAACAATTTTGTGGAGCATTTCGCAATCATGTGAGAACATATTGCCGTAATTCGTAAGTGACACAGAATGGCTGTTTAAGGACACATTGGAAGACTTCGTTGATATGTCAGACAGATGATACATTAACCTATCATTTCAAATAAATATGCTTAAACAAATGGTGCTAGGGAATATTTTTTTTGCCACTATTGACCGTGCTGGAATGGTTGCCGCAAAAGAGAAAATCGGATCTCTTTTTTGTATTTTTTGTGTTTTTTTGTTTCATCCTTGCTTTCATCCGGTGATGATTCTCCTTAAGGATAATTACCTCGACGTTACTTTGGGAAAAAATAATAGGATATTGGTTAAAACAATAAATATATTATTGTATTGGTCTACGTTTTCATCTTTTGCCTACCAGCTATCCTTAAATTCTAGCCATCACATAATTCTTAAAATTTACTTAAAGATTTGCATAAGTGCCGTACTTAGATTCCTTATCGTTCGAGTAGCGCCTAACGTGTTTTATCTTACCCCTTCCTGAATCGTTTTCCCTCTCGGTTGCACAAATATTCAGCCATGACAATCATAATAACGTGATCCATGAAGTAATGGACCTCATTTCTATATTAGGGTTGCACCTCAAAATGTCCCTTTCATAATTTATCTTCAAGTTGCCCTTGCTTCTGATTTTTTGCCAATATGAAATTTAAGCATATTTATTTAATGCTAATTAATACCCTAATCACATTATTAATATGTAACCTGTGAATTATCTCCTCTTTCGTCGTGTAATAGCTCTCCAGTCGTATGATTAAGTATCCCGGTGGTGCAGTACGCACCTTGCTCTTGATTATTTATGGAGCTCAATGTCATCTAACCAAAATATGTGTGGAGACCAGTATGTGACCAATTAATTTATCTTATGTAACTAATAAATTCAGGCTTCACTTTGTGGAACCTCTCCATATCGAAAATCAAAACATTCAACTAATAGTCCACTAATATTTTTATTATTTACGACCCGGGTTTCGTCACGTAATGACGTTGTGTATATTTTTATGACGTTGTCATTACGTGACGAAACCCGGGTCGTAAATAATAAAAATATTAGTGGACCATTACTTGAATGTTTTGATTTCGTAATTTATCTTATTTTTAGACTAAGCTTATTTGACTATTTCTCTATTCGTTTAATTATTTCGTTGGATATGTATATATTCATTGCTTTATTGAAAATAAGTATGTATTGTTTCTGACATCGACCATAAAACGTATCTTATGGACGTTTTAAGAGATGTAAGAGGATAGAATATTTTTTGTGTATCCACACCGTCCTCCAGAGGCACGCTGGATCGTCGGCTCACCGCGTGAACAAAGAGATAAATGGCCAGTTCCAAGAATGACACATATGTATTCCATAAAGTTATGGGACCCAAAAGCCATGGCAACCATTCAATAAGTGTTGTAGAAATATTCGACAAATTTATTGGTTTCATAACTTAGGGTTGGTATAATGAGTTCCATAAGTAGCCAAGATGGTGGATGCGCAATGCACTGCCTCGAGACTTAATTCCTAGATAAAAGAGTTGTTGTGAGACTTATTTTCCAGTTAATTTACTCTTACTGACTAATTAGTGTGTGAATTTGAAATTATTCATAGGCTAAACTTCAGTAAATTTTATCCTGCGATGGAAAATTAGATCGAATATTCCAAGGTATAAACTATTGATAAATTAGTTGTTGTTATATCTATAACTTCATGGTGACATCGATGAATGTCAGGACAGATATAAGAAAAAGATTTGCAAAATGCTTCATATGGAGTATTGTACTATACGGATGCGAAACATGGACCTTGACGAAGAGAGAAGAAAGGTATTAGGAAAGCTTGGAGATGTGGCCGTGGCGACGAATGAAGAGAATTGGGTGGAAAGATAAGAGTTGGGGATAATGAGGTGCTGAGGAGGATTGGTGAAGAAAGGAGTATTTTGGGAGAAATTAAAAAGAGGAAGACTAATTGGATTGGGCATATTTTTTAGGAGGAATAGTGTTCAGAAATTAATAATAGGAGGGAAGAGAGGAAGAGGAAGGAACAGGCACGGAATGCTGACTGACGTCAAAAAAGGAAGGAGCTATGTAGAGACGAAGAGAGAGACCCAGGACAGAATGCTGTGGAGGCAGTACCGTTGAAACCTGTCCAAGGACATAATCACAATGATTATGAACTTCATGGATCTCATACTTAATTAGATTTCAAAATTAATGTTCTCGCAACCGGCCATTATTGAACCAATACTTTGACTCATTGATCTCATAAATATTTTGGATGTATATTTACTGCTGTATTCAAAATAATTATCAATTGCTTCCGACAACGATCACAAGACGTATTTCATGGACGTATTTAGAGGTATCAGAGGAAAGAATATTTTTTTGCGCCCACACCGTTCTCCGCAGGCACACCGGAGCATAGTCTCAACGCGTGAAAAAAGAGATCAAGCGTTCGTTCTATTCCTAGTCCTGAAGGTGATCCAAATAGATGAGCCTAGCCCCTCCCACTCTCTCGTGCAGTAGGCCGCCGACGCGAGGGGAGGGATTGATGGAGCAGCGGCCGATGCACCAGTGGTAGCGTTGCCTGGCGCGACCCGTGTTCCCTTGGCAACGTCCGTGACGTGTGTTATTATTATTTTTTCAACTTCCCCGTTCTCTTTTCTCAAAGGATTTATTAAGACGTTGGCTTCCGGCACACTTATGGGGCGGTGACGTTACGGTAAGTTCGATGACCTATGCTCTTATGAGACTCGTTTCCATTACTGTCTTGGAAATATCTTGAAATTACCTTAACTTTTGATATATCGTGGGGACACTCATACATAACATAAGCGGCTGAGCAATTACAAAACTAAGTTTTGTTAAGCGTATAATTGGAAGGTCCTCGGATGAAAAGAGATGCTACTTCCCTAAAAAATTTGAATTTGGTTAGGCCAAACCTCGAATACGCTTCGAGTATTTAGGACCCTGGTCTTAAAGATTTTGCCAAAAAACAAAATAAAATACAAAGAAAAGAGCAGCATGCTTCGTTAAAAACTGCTACGAGCGAAAATGTAGTGTCTCACAACTTCTAGAGATATTAAGATGGGAGCCCCTAGAGACTCGGAGGCTACGCGCTAGGCTTAGGTTGTTTGAGAAATTCATAAGTGGTGTGTTTCAGAGCGACACAGAGAATATTATCATGACTCCTCACTACATCTCTATGTCTGACAGAAGCGATAAAATATGAGAGATACTCCGCCGTACAGATAGGTAGAAAAACTCGTTGTTTTCCGTGCGCAATAAGCGACCACAATAAAAACTGAGCTCCGCTTAATCCACTCCCATAATACAAGTTACCATTTCACCCTTATCCCTTACATCCCAAAACCTTATCGCTTACGTCCTTACACAGCTGGCGTCCTAACACCCCCTGCCACACGCACAATAAGGGGCTCGAAGGGTAGTATGTAGATGTAGGTGAACCGAATAAAAATGTTGCCGTTACTGGGAATTCCATCGTCATTTAATTCTAATTAATTTCAACGCTTAATACCACATTAACCAAGATTACCAGTTCTTTATTATCCAGATACTGGTTTATGCGTAAAAGATGCAAAAGATGTTAATTGAAATAAGTATAATGTGCTCTATAATCATAATTATTAATTTTAAGGCGGTTCACATGAGTTGATATGTAATTATTTTATCATTACTAATAAGGCTGTGTAGACTGAAGATAAGGAATGAGTCTATGGATAAAAGGTCATCAGATTCAGTTTTAATAACTAGCTATAATTCAAGTTCTGTAGGATTCAGTTTATATTCTGATGCTGTATAACATTCACTGTGTACTTAACTGTGATTTTAATAAATGTAGTTTTTGACAATTAATAGTTGTCCATTACTCGTGCGTGGCTTAAGTGTAGTCTCGTGCCACGACGAAATTGTCGTCAGCACGGCGTACTAATGAGATACTCACGACACAGAAAAGCGTGAATTCAGAGCGAATTTATGTCACGCAGTGCTGTGAAAGATTTTATTCCACATTCAACTCTCACGCTCTTGGCATTGTCGGTTTTTTGACGAACAGAGTCGCTTTCAGTTCAGTTCCCCGATGCGTGGACATTTCTGCCGCACGATTCCTTGTCTGTCTAATGGCCAGTTGCAGGAACGACTCATATGTACTCTATAAAGTTACAGGACCTTTAAGCCATGTCAACCATTCAATAAGTGTAGCAGAAACATTAGGTAAATTTATTGGTTTCATAACTTATGGCATGGAATAATGAGTTCAATTAGTAGCCAAGATGGTGGATGCACAATGAACCGCTTGGAGACTTAATTACATGATGAACGAGTTGCTTTGAGACAAATGACCAGTTAATTTACTCTTACTGACTAATTATTACGTGCATTAGCAATTATTCATAGGCTAAACTTCAATAAATTTTATCCGGCGGTAGAAGATCGGATCAAATATTCGTACCTATTAACTATTGGTAAATAAGTCATGTAAGTATTAGATGTGTTCCTGCAACCCGAATACTTTTATGAGTTCTGTAAATTCATGGAACTCATAACCATTGATTCCATCACTAAATTTTCTTGAAAGCGGCCATGAAATGTCAACAGTACTTGGGCACGGTCCCGCGCCGCTCGGCGTTTAGTATTTGCTTGAAAATAATTTTCCAATTTGCGCGCCAATATTATTCGTGGCGAACGAATTCGATGCAAATTTTTATAGTCGTGAACTTGGATTAAGAAGCATACAAACAAACTCCATTTCACATATATAAAATGGGAGAGATAGTTGCTCTCTGCCTACCAAATGTCCGTTAGTTAAAATGGTCGAGTGATCAATCGACATTATCTTTAAGTCATCGGTCGAGGAAGAGAAACGGTAATTGTGCTCGTTCAAGGCAGTAAATACATGAAGATGAAGGCAACTGAAAGGACAGAGAAATACAAGTGTAAGTGACTTTTTGGTAGCATCATCGAGTACATTATTTTGTCCACATTTAACATTTCCGGGTGTAGAATCTCAAAAGAAAGGGGTCTATGATAATTACCATTTATGTTAGAATTTTAAGTATCTTTTGATGGATATCGCTTCCCTAAACTTCCTTTTAGTCACCCATTACTATTTACATTCCTTTTTGGCAGGATGCTTTAAGTAATAGCCGTTTTTACGATCAAGAAGGATTTATTCCATAAAATGGACGTTTTTAAAAATAGGATTCTTTAATTAGGACTTTCTCTTAACTTAGTTCTTTTTGAGTCCGAGAAAAACCGTGTACTGGCTTGAAAACTCCCCTCTGGTTTATTCTCGTCTAGTATTGTAAACTTCACTTTCTAATTCCTCGGCGCATCAAATATCTGTGGCCCTACATTCACGAGTTCAAAGGCGTTGGACGTCGGCCAACAGAATATGGGTGTTCAAGTCAACAGCCATATTCTCTTACGTCAGCCATTTTGGAAAGCTTACCTTAATCACGAGAGGGCCTTCTTGTTACCGTAAGATACATACTTACAGTTAGTCTGCTTTCAGAAATATTGGAAGGGTTTTTGGTGTGGCAGTCTCTTTTACATGAAACCCTGGTTTTATAATTTCTAGTTAAATATTTGATTGATATTAGAAACTCTGTCAATACGTTCCGCCATCGAAAAGGCTCACGTTTAAAAAACCGACCTTATTATGTTATGCACTGTACCCGAACCGTCAGTGAACATAAATTTACTCAAAAAGACTGCGACATCTTGGAGTAAACCTTAGCCAGATATCATTTAAATCCGGATCTAAGTCATCGGTGCGAATAATTACACTGAAAAAAGCCCTATTGAATTTTTTGTCTATAGCAATCACTTTTCATACTGTAAAGACTTCGATGATATTTGAACTTGTTTATATATTGGGAGTATCAGTTTTTCAACCCTTTTATTAATGTTTTTATCCTTGGTTTATTCCAGTTATCCTTATCTAAAATGATTTTAATCTCGAGGAAGCTTGTGCCTGAATAACAATGTGGAAATTAGTGAAGGTAGTTTGGGCGAAATATATTTTCAACTGCAAATTGATGCATTTGGTCTCATTTTAAAGAAAAATATGAAACTCTTTCAATGATACCAAAATATTAGTCTCTTATCGAACATTATATTTCTATTCGAATTGAGATATTTTCATTTATTTGTCCAGAATTTCATTCATATAAAAGTATTTCTCTACGCCATTAATAATGGGATATTTAATTGATGCTTCGTAAGGCGGCTGTAATTAAATCACAGGCTTCGTATGTGGTCCTTATTATGACTAGGGAACTTTCTCGTTCAAATTTTCTCGAGGACCGCGCGGTCTTTCTTTCATACTTATAACTCATTCATTTCATAGCTTTTCGTACTGTAAAGGCTTTGATAACACTTTGTGTCGTTTATATATTGAAGTACCAGTTTTTCAAGAGATGAAGCAGATGGATTGGACAATCACTTGCCAAAATGGGTTTGTGAAGAACATAATTGAAGGTAAAATGGAGGGGAAAGTCCCCAGAGGAAGACCCAGGAATAAGTTCATCGAACCAAATATAGAGTGAAGTACTTAGGGAGAGATACCCAGGAGGTAAGGGAACTAGAATTAGATAGGAAAGGGTGGAGGGCTGTAGTCAACCAATCGTAAGATTGAATGGCCAATGATTGTGAGTTTTTTGCGCCTTTTATGAATGTTTTTTTTTGCTTCGTTCATTCCAGTTATCCTTATCTAAAATGATTTTAATCTCGAAGAAAATTGTGCTTAAAGAACTTATGGGAAATACTTAAAAATAAGGCATCAAAACAGCTAAAAATTCACTGAATATCTATTTGCCGACAGCTTAGGAAACAGCTGTTTATTTTGAATATATGTTAGTCATGGTGGAGAATTTTTCCTTTCTCTACGTCTCCCCACCCCTCCATTCAACTTTTTCGTGCGTCACCACTCGCGTTGGGCTCCTAGGGTCGAGAGATGAACGTCGGTCTGCCGGTCTACTGCCATGGCGACCGCTGCGATGACACCCATATTGCTTCCTCCTTTACCTTTCATCTCTTCTCCTTCTTCCCCCCCTCCCGACTCCCACGAGAGGCATCCCCGATCAACGAACTCCGCCCCATATTTTCTAACCGAACTTCCCCCCCCCCACCCGGTGGGTGTCGACGACTGAGCGAAAAGGAGCGAAAGGTTCCTTTGAATCGAGTTTTCCTGTCAAAAAGTTATCTGCGAGAGCACGGCCTCTCCGCCACCGTGATCGATGTTCGGTTGCTGTTTGAATGGGGCCGATGAAAGGTTGCGAATCCATAAGTCTAGCTGCTCGGGAGAGAGACGCGTAACTCCTTAGCCCCCGAGATGTTTGTACTGTATGTAGACCATAGCATTATCGCCACCACTTTTGCTTAGTAGTCGTATAAACAACCTTCCTGACTGATATACTGCTACCAGTGGTTTCTCCCCGAAGATCCGATTGGGGGACTATTTTATCTTACTTCCGAAATCTTTTACCGGAAGGAAAATGTCATTAATTGTTAGAATGCAGGGCTACATTTTCTAGGGAGATTAATGTGGAGGTTTTCCGTTGCCTTCCACATCGCAGTCGGTTTATCCAATGATATTTTACCCGAAGGAGGATTTACACGAAATTTAAAAAGTATAATAGGCAACAGTAAACCAAAATTTAGTCATGACAGCAAATTTTGTGCATCTTAAGAAAACAGTACTTCGAAGCACAGGTTCCCCCTTAAGCTCTGTCGGCAAGTACTCCGTCATTATTTCTCCACCCGTGCGAGCAATCTACTTGCGTCTTTAATCTCGACAGCGATGAGTTCCGTGATTCGTGCAACTTAACATTCACGTCACGTCAGTGCAGCCATGCAGCGTCGGGAGCTTTTGAAGTGCTAACTCCGCTGAAAATAGCTGTATCCCTCATCCTCTAGATGCAAACATTTCTTTGTTTGGGGCCTCTTTCGTAAGCTGTTTGTGGTTCGGTGTGAAAAGATATCCACAGAAAAAACATGCTCCTTAAAAATAGAATCTTTTATGGTTTGGCGGAAGGATTGAAAAGCAGGATATATCAGGGTCTCGTTGTTATTCCTTAAGGAATGGAGGCCACTTGTGCCCTAGATTGGTAACTGAAATTTTCGACGAATTTCTCCGCTTATTTCGCAATTTTGCACGTAGCTGTCAGCGGACCATTTTCCTGATGGAATGACTTCTTTTGTCTGGGATTTCCGCGGCGAGTAGGTGTTGGCTGCATTTCTTCTACTTCCGGGATTCAGCCGCGTCGTTGTTTTTCTGACGTTTCTCCTCCTATCGTGAAGGCGTCTGCAGGCCGAAGATGTGAGCATTTCTTCTGGCGGTGTTTATGTAGTGGGGTATGTTTCTTCTAATTGGCTGCCCGTTTTGGCGCCATAATCACTTTTGGCGCCATTTTTTTTCTCCCTGCGCTGTGCGTTAGAACTCTCTTCTTGGTCGACGTGAGGTTTTAGCCATCCCCTCTGTTCATGTTGTTGCGGTATTTTGTTATTTCGATAGCTTGTCTGATTAATATCTGGAAATATCGATTTCCTCGCTCAGGTCTTTGGATTCTTGGAAGAATATGAAATGGTCCTGTTCAGACCGAGCGTGCTAAGAGGCGTGCATGTTACTTCTTCTTTAACAATAACGATTAATCTTTCTTGGACAGTGACTTCTTTATTTGGATTATTCTACTGATAATTTTTCCATTCGCCTTCCGTCACAGTTGATCCAACAACCTCGATTTATCGTAAGATAAAGGATACTTTGTAAATTCCCACACACTTTTTAAATACACCGACCTAGGTTTCCACAAACTTACGACCTTATCAAGGTTCATAGGTTCATTTTTAGGAGCATTGATGTATTTAAATCTTGATTACCTCACAAAATTGAACCTGTGTACCTTGATAATGGCATAAATTTGTCGAAACCTAGTTCGGTGTAGTAAAACTGCGTGGGAAATTACAAAGTATCTTTCATTTTGTGATAATGTCATCAATGCTTCACTTCCATATGGTATATCATGACAGCATCATACGGTCTGCGTTAGGTATAACACGATATGATAGTTATAACGTGATATAGTAAACTTTATTTTCTTTGTTAATTCTGTGGTATCCAGATAAACAGTAACTAGAACGACGAAAACATGTGATGAACATTTAACTTCTATGTATCATATTCACCTCTCTAAATGTAATTTTAGACCTTTTAGAGAAAAAAGTTGTAAAATATATATTTACATATTATAAGCGGATTATTATCCTCACTCAGTTTCTGGAACAAGAAAAAATACTAACTCGTCGATATTATTAACCATGTCAGCACATCTGAGCTATTGCGATATTGTGGTGATAACGTGATAACACTGAAGACAAGGATAGTGTAACCAGTAGTAGGTGTAACTCGGAATCGTGGTTTAATCATTGTCTGGTTTTACATACAAGTTCACAGTATATGTATTTATTTGGTTGTATATATTGACTTAGTTCGTTTCACTTCACTCTCTTTTGCAATAAATATCTAAGCGTCTCTTTTTTCAATGTTTAAACCAAATCACTCTGTTTTAAGGACCACTAGAACTGACCCCTTCTACCTCTTACCCTATACCTCGGACAAATACTTACCTTAAATCTTCTCTAATCTCTGGAATTCCTGGCATATCTACAAAAAATTCTTCCTCTCTTTCTTTTTTTAAGGAAAACTATTTAATTATTACTATAATGAGCATATATGTCTATGACTTATAACCTATCGTAGAACTATATGTTATACATAATCATCCGAATAATTTTTGTTTGTTTCTTATCTATCTGTGATTGTTATTATATTTTAAATTTTGTGTTTAGTGTTATTTATCTTTGGATGAGAAATTTTTGTTTTTCGTCCATATGTTATTTGGGCCTGATATATTTTTTGTCCTTTTTAAAATACATTTTGATATGTATTTTCTGTTTTGCTCTTTTGGGGAAACCTAGAGCATAATAAATCTTACTCTATTCTTATCTACATGGACCAACCGCCGTCGTCTACCTACCTCTTCCATAAGTACGCCATTATAGGTTGAAAAACTTTGTAATTTCCACTTAAGAATGAGGAATTCACAACTATTTTTCGACCTATAATCATGTAGTTACTCCACCAAGTTACGCCCGAAACCATCACTTTCTTTAGTCCGCCAATTCCTTCCAGTTCGAAAAATTTCGTATTCGTACCATCTTCACTAGGTAATTGCTCTGTTTATATACTAGGTTTCTAACCAGGTCAACTCTAACCCTAGTAAAAGTTCGCTGTTCGAACGCAGGCACGCACGCTAACCTTACTTACCTTACTTTAGCATTACTTGCTTGTTCGTACGGTAGAGAAGAGCTTTAAAATGGTACAAACGTTGTTTGCGTACGGCAACCCGCTGACGGGAAAAAGTTGTTGCATATTTTTTACAACAGCACCTTTTGCATTAATTAAAATAGAATGAAAGTTCGTAAGTATATTACCAAAGGATTAATACAGACAATATTAACGTTTGGTGGCAATTCCTACCTCCATTGCGACTGTACAGAGGTTTAAAGTCATGGATTTTCGCCGAAGGGCGAAAAAGTGAGCACTTTTTTGTTTATGCCCTAATAACATGTGCATAAGCGGAATTAAACATTGTTTTCTTCTTCTTCATATAACGTAGAATAAAACAAGCTAAAATTTGGTACCACGTGCGTTGGGATTGCTTCGGCCGTTTTCTTGTAACTGAAGAGTAAACTCGGGTATCTATGATTTTTTTTCAACAGTAGTCAACTTTTTAACCACGTTGGAGTTTCTAGAGTCGGCCCTGTTGGCCATCATTTTTAACGCATGTAAACGCTAGTAAGTTATAATACTAGTTAAGTGAACCAGTCCACATGAAGCTTTTACTTGAAGTTCACAAAATAATACGAGACTTTTTCTCGTCATCTTCCGTATCGAAGTGTCTGTGCCAAGTTGCGCGATGTATTTAAATGTATGAGACAATGATAAACACCATTTTGAGTTCAAAATTTACATTAAAGGCGAAAGCGAGGACGGGTCATGGGCAAAAATCGGAAGAAAAAGTCGTTTATTCCGCTGCATATGTTGCGGTGAGGACTCGAAATGGAAGTTATTAATAAATCTAGCATGTCAAGATAACACGTAAAATTGTTTTTATCTATCGTAAGAGAGTGAAAACGAAATAATAGCGTAATATTCGCGGAGTGTCTTAATGGTCAATTTATTTATTTATTTAATGAAGTTCAAAAACAGCACAAGGCCAATTACAAAGGACACAAAATGAGCAACGAAAATATCCAATAAATAGCAAACAAAACATAGAAAACAATGAGCAAAACAATATTCAACAGTAATATCAAGTAACAAACATGAAAATGAAGTATTCATGGGATGGAGAGAGGAGTAGAGAGAAAATTAGGATGGAGATGGTGCACGATAGATGAGGGATGAAAAAAAGCTTCAAACTTGGGAGCACATTTTGAAAAGGAGTTAATGGAAGAAGGGAGTCGAGGGGAAGAGGGAGAGAAGAATAGAAAAGAACGTTTAGAGACAAAAAGGCGTGGGGTGAAACAATGCAATAGGTCATTCGACCTCGTCGTGCGCGAAGGCACTCGAAGCGGAAAAAGAGAAAGGTCAGATGATCTGTATTTGCCATTAATAATGTTTTAGAAGAAATTCTTGTCGTCGAGGACACGACGATCAGCTAGAGATGCTATGCCAAGAGAGGATCTTATCATGCTGAGGGAAAAGTTACGGAAAGGTTTGTGGCGGTAGCGGACAACAGATAGGAAAAAAAATTAACGGACGTTCAAGAAGCTTTAGTGAAGAAGACGGGGCCGTAGCCCAGATTTGGCAGCAGTATTCCAGGAGCGGCGAGACACAGGAAAAGGAAAAGGTTCGTAGAGCAATTGAAGTTGAAACTTCTGGGAAGCGATACATTATACCCACCAACGACATAGCACGTGAGGAAATGGATTTTATGTGTTCACGGAAGAGCAGCTTAGAGTCAAAAATGACCCCTAGATCTTTCTGAGAGGTGACTGAAGGAACACTTTGCCCAGATAGTTGGTAATCATGACTCTGAATAGACTTGCGTAACGTGAAAGGTAGAGTTGTAGACTTAGCTGGATTAATTTTGAGGCACCATCTCTTAGACCATTGGTCTAGTACATCAAGAGCCTCCTGCAAAGCAAAGCTGTCTCTTGGGACAATAATTCGTTTAACGATTTTACGATCATCTGCGTATAATAAGATTTTACAAGTAGTGGAGGAGATAGTGTCAACTAAGTCATCGATGTGAAATGCAAAGAGTAAAGGCCCGAGAACAGTCCCTTGCGGAACTCCGGATGTGACAAGAGCGATCAAAGAATGAGATCCATCAATTATAACGTGAGTTGTCTGTTTGCTAGGAATGATGATAAAATGGAAAGAAACTTACCATGAACATTATAGCGATTCTCTAGTTTGAAGAGTAATAACTGATGGTTCATTTTGTCGAAAGCTTTAGCAAAATCTATGTAACATACATCCAGTTGTGATGAATTCTCAAATGCTTCAATACAATGTTTGTGCAGAACAGAGAGATTGGTTAGCGTAGATGATTCGGGAAGGAAACTATGCTGTTCGTCAGATATGAAATGAAGGGTGAAAGTTAACAGACGTTGACAAATTATGCGCCCACAAATAGTTTATAGAATTGGTAAGATTGAAATAGGACGGTAAGATTCAACGGAAAATTTTTTTCCGGATTTGAAAAGGGGGCAAATGTTGCCAATTTTCCAAAAAGCAGGGAAGTATGCCGTTGAAAAACATCTGTTAAAAATGATGGACATGGGTACAGCCAAGGAAGGAGCTGCATTTTTCAGAAACATAGCGGTCAGCTGATCGGAACCAGTTGCACGGTTAGTTTCAAGGGATTTCAGCAAAATTAGGCATTTATCGGGAGTGGTGGTAAATGAGGAGAGAGAGTGGGAACAAACACATTTAATATCAAGAACAGAGGTATCCAAAAGTTGGTTAGACGTGTAGGTGGATGAAAAAAACTTGGAGAAAAGGTCTGCACGCCGTGGACCAACAGCTGTTTCATCACCAAAAGACATTTCCATAGGCGTGGTGGCAGAATTACGTCTGGTGTTGATCATTGACCAGAAGCGCTTGGGGTTGGAAGCACATTCAGAAGAAATTGAGGCTATATAGTTGTTTTAGTCCAATCGCCATGCGCTAAGTTTATTTTTTAAAACAAAAACTGTCTCACTCGTCAGACAAAGAGAGAACTTTCCCGTACGGGGCTTCCGATGCGGAATGCAGTCCTTCATGACACCGGCCAACCAGTCGTAAAACATGCCAAGTGCGTCATCCACAGAGCCTTCTTCTAAGAAACACCATGGGAGGCAGTTGAGGGTGTCATTAACATGGACCCAGTCCGTTTTCTTCCAGATGGTGGTGGGAGGGCGCAGGGAAGGGGGCGGAGTAGACCGAGGATTCGGGGTTGGCAACCCGCTGTTATATAGCAAGTATAGCATAGTAACATGTTCTATTAAGGAAATTTATTCTCTCAATTTTCATCCTTCGATACATAATGTAACGTTTAGATATGAAATTATAAGTATACGGTTATATACTAATGAATTAGAAGTCAAATCGAGCGAAACTTTAGCAAATTCAATCATTTTTCTCGCCCGTACGCATCTCGTGAATTTAGCCCATAACCTAAGAAACAAATGAAAAGCGACTTGCGATGTTGGACTGAGGCAAGGTCCTTATACCATTCTAAAGCCGCGTCCGAATTCAGAAGGCCACAAGGACTCAAGGGTAGGTCGCAAGGCGAGGTCGCACGGTGTCGAGGAGACTCCTCGAGGACGGATGAATCTGGACAGTTCTAAGGGCATAGCGCTGCCCTCTCCGGGAGAGAAAGTGAACTAAAAATAAAGGACATCGGAAAAAACAGCCCGATTCCCCGAAAATAAATGGATGTACATTGGGTGCGTTCTGGTGCTCTGTTCGCTATCGCTTTTTACTTGAACAGTTTTTTTATATTCAATTTTTTTCGTTTTCAATTTCCATTTCATATATTAATTTAGATTAGGGGTGAGGTAGTTTTCTTAGTATCTATAATCAGTAGAACGTAGTGGATAAACTTTTAATAGTTTTATTCTTGTATGTTATTCTTCCTTCATTTTTATTTACTTTATTGTTCAAATAGGGGTTGCGTGTAAATGTAGTTTTTACCTCTTTGTACTTAATGTCAGGTATTAATTTTCATTGTATCTCAAGGTTAGAGCTTTTAGTGGCGTATTAACAATTTTTGTCGTAGCTTTAGTATAGTTTAATTATATTTCGCGTTAAGTCTAGTTTTTCTGTCATGGTTTTCATGATATATTGGCAGTTTTTGCGTTAAATGATTCCATTCGTTATTGCGTTAAATGATTCCTATTGTAGCGTTCTTAGTTATTAGGATTAGTCGTTTTTTTGTGGGCACTTAAGTGTAGTAGATGCATATATAGTGTAATATTTTTTCGCTGTATTAACAATAGGCAGTATATCACGTTAAATAATTTATTAAAGTGTTAGTTTCCTTGTTATAATCATTGTTAATAAATTAATAGGGTATTAGGATAGGTAGTTGCTCAAAAGTTAGCTCAAAGGAATGAATTGTAATTCTCTGCCTGTTACCACTTACATTTGAAAGTAAAATTATCCATTTGCTCGATTTTGTCCACACGTGTACCGATACCGACTACCGCCACATAACTTTAAATACAGGAAGTAACCCGTGACGTGCAATTCCAAGAAATGCATGGCGTGATGCGCAAAGGATCCCATGGAGCAACATTCCAATATGGCGTCCGAGGACGGGTAGAAGTGTGCACCGATTGCATCCTCGATTGAGCCCCCTCCCGAGGACACTTGCGAGGAGGCATGGTGAATTCGGACGTCCTTCAAAATGGCCGCCGTTCTCGGAAGGACGGATATGCGACCTTCCAAGTGTCCTTGACGGTGAATTCGGACGCGGCTTAAGGTCCTTATACCTACCTATAGCCCAAGGTTCTAAGGGTATAAGGACCTTTAGCTGTGGGCTACAGCACCTTCTAGAGTCTCCACCAGAGGCTACCAGCATTTTAACCAGGGCAAGATCAATGGCCTTGAAGCAGGGTTAAGGAATGCCGTGCAAACGCAAGTTATTTAAGCCGCTATATTAATTGTCATTCTAACTCTGGTGATGTAAACAGGGAATAACCGTCTTCATCCTGGTTTACAGTACTCTCACTTTCACGGTCGACATATCTTAATTATTAGAAAACATAATTTATTTCCAAATATTCGGACTTTTCAGTAACTTTAGTTTAAAAAAAATACTGGCATTAGCTGCGTCTTTCCTTGAAAATAACCACATTTTGACTTAAGTGGCTAAAATAATTGGGTAACCGCTCGAATTAGAACTGCTTGAATTTCAAAACCGTTCGCCCATATCCGGGGTGTAACTCAGTGGTAGAGTGTCTGCTTCGCATGCTGAAAGTCCTGGGTTCAAATCCTAGCACCTCCAAATGTTTTTTCATACCCAATTTCCGGCCAATATAGACATGAAGCGTGTTGCTATT
Organism: Ceriagrion tenellum; assembly: GCA_963169105.1. Taxonomy (NCBI): domain Eukaryota; kingdom Metazoa; phylum Arthropoda; class Insecta; order Odonata; family Coenagrionidae; genus Ceriagrion; species Ceriagrion tenellum. Next base: position 61,834,221 of record OY720644.1, read on the forward strand.
ATATCTTCTCCTATTCAGTTTCAAATCAATCATACATTTCATTTACCCTCTGCCAAACACCCTTGAGGCGGCTTGCAGTATAATGTGTAGATTTTTATATAGAGTATCGACCTTTTAATTTTCGGTATTTCGCGAAAATGGCTTTGTATAAGGTGCAGAAAAATCCTATTTTTTTCCATGTTTCACCCGTTCACCCTGTTAAAGCTTCCGTAAAAACGTGATTTTTTGTTCAATTTTAGGAGAAATAGCGTGTAAATGTTGGATTTCTTGTTTATACCTGATAAAGAAGACGGTGATCTGTAAGTTGAGAGGATATTATTTAAATGATCGCGAAGTAATTTTACCGTCAAACGCCTTAAAACAATCATTCATTTGTCGCTTCAACCCTAAGATTGGTTGACTGCTGCTCTTCATCCTCCCCACCTCATACAATTGTGTGAAATTCACAGTTGAAGAATCATTCGCCTGGACTGGGAATCGAACCCAGGTCCCTCGATTTCGCGCCGAGTGTTCTAACCAGTTAAGCTACCCAGGCGTCCTCTTCCACTGAAAAGCCCCCATGAGATTCACATTGCAAGAGGGCGCCTGGGTAGATTGGTTAGAGCACTCGGCGCGAAATCGAGGGATCTGGGTTCGACTCCCAGTCCAGGCGAATGATTTTTCAACTGTGAATTACACACAATTGTGTGATCACTAGCGGGTGACTCCGTGGAAGTAACTGCGCGGCTAGGTCCTTGGTTCTTTGAATACTCCCCACATCATGCTGGTTCCCATACTCCTTGGTATTTATTATGTACATTATTTGTTACTTGGCCTGTGTACTTATATCTTGGCCTTCCTCAAGGCACTTTTTCCCTTTATTTTTCCTCCAAATGTATATATTCTTAACTAACCCATTGAGCCTCAGGGTGTGTCCTATCCATATGGTTTTTCCTTCCTCTCTGGTATTCTATAAGGCCTATCCCTCATCTACTCTTCATTAAACTTTTTCATTTCTTAATTTTCTGTCATTTGTTCTTCCGTATCCTCCACTCATATCAGATTTCGAATATTCCTAGTCTTTTCTGGTCTGATTTTCCGATAGGGCGAATTCACGATCCAAAAAACGCCAATCAGAACGAGTGTATTTACGTAAGACCACGTACATTAGACATAAATCAAGTGGTACGGAAGAAGTACAACGGACATCAAGCGGAGAATAGCCCAAGCTAAGTAGGCGTTCATGGAACGAAGACAACTGCTGTGCTCAAAGAAGATAGGACTACAAACCAGGAAACAGTATGTGAAAATATTCGTGTGGAGCGTGGCACTCGATGATTCGGAAGCATTGTCCATTGGAAAAAAAAACCAGAAAAGAATAGAATCCTTCGAAACCTGGTGCTGAAGGACAATGAAGAAAGACATGGTCAGACAGAATAAGAAGTAATGAGGCTTGCAGAAGAGTAGAAGAGGAAAGGACCATGTGGAACGCCACAGAGAAAAGAAGAACCAGATGGATTGGACGCACCCTGGGACACAATGAGAATGAAGAACATAATTGAAGGAAAAATAGAAGGAAAAGTCCCCAGAGGAAGACCCAGGAATAAGTTCATGGACCAAATACAGAGTAAAGTACACAGAAAGAGCTACCAGTAGGTAAAGGCCATTAGACAGGGAAGGGTGAAGGGGGTTCCCAGTCATCCAATCTTGTGATTGATCGACCTATGAATGAATGAACATACCTTAGCCCTAAACAAATAATCCTTAAAGATCATAAATGCTATCGCCTCCGAATGTTATCCTGATTCCTCCTGAAACCCTTTTATTGCTATAGTTATTATTTCTATTTAGTTTTATATGCTACTTCCGGCGAAGACATTAATTTAAATATCTTTCTCGGGCTTCGCACCGGGTAATGTTTTCATAATCCGCCGACGTTTCGGAAAGTGACTTGTTTTCCATTTTCAAGGCACGTGTTATTTCCGCCGTGACCACTATAACACTAAAATTAAACAAGATGTTGATGCCCCAACAATGAAGGTCCCTATGACTGGCTGACGTGTTCCGCTGGCCGTTGAATCATTTTCTCGTCTTTTTAATACATTTGATCGCTGGCCACCAGGTGCGAAGCCCGAGAAAGATATTTAAATATAATACACCGGGAAAATCTTAAATCATTTACATTTCTTTAATGTTTACTTAAGCATTTAACATACTTGAAGCACCATCACATGGCCTTTACCTGCTGGTATGTCTATCTGTGTACTTTCCTCTTTATTTGGTCCATGAGCTTATTCCTGGGTCTTCCTCTGGAGACTTTTCCTTTTATTTTTCCTTCAATTATGTTCTTCATAAACTCATTGTGTCTCAGGGTGCGTCCAATTCATCTGGTTCTTCTTACCTCTGTGGTGTTCCATATGGTCCTTTCCTCTTCTACTCTTCTGCAAACATCACTTCTTATTCTGTCCGTCCATGTTTTTCTTCATTGTCCTCCTTCAGCACATAAAAGCACCATCAACCAAAGGCGATTTTTCGGTAAATATGAAGATTCTTTCAATTTTGTGTAGATAAGGAAAAAATCGTGCAGTTTTCTACAAAAATTTACATTACTTCCAAAAGTATTGTATTTCTTCATTGTGATTTGTAGGATGCAGTTGATGTTAGCACAAATTTACGCAAAAATCGTAGAAATTTGATTAACCTGAAGCCACCGTAACGTAACATTGGACTGCCACAATGGGGTTTTCCCGAAATATTTCCCAAGCGTCTTTCCCTGCACAGAATTCATTCATCCGTTTAGCAATGGTCATCGACAGCTCATTTTACAAGGGGAAAAAACGTCTCAGCTCCGAGTCCAAGAATAACTCGAGTCCTGAGGCTTAACGGTTAACCTTGGTGGTGTGTTCGCCTGGGATGCTTAAACGTACTCGTACGCGGAGCAATAGCAAACTGCGTCCCTTTCACTGCGAAGTAAATTGAAGTCGTTTGTGCGTATTATATCCTCTTGTAATAATAGAGACCCCAGAAAAATTTAATTTTTTAAGTTTAAACCGATGCAATGAGCATAACTGATGATCTCTCGTGGAGATATTCGGGAAATTACTGGTCAGGCGAATCATAAATATAAGAACTAGGATGGGAATTACTATCAGAACGCAGGTTAAAATTTAGGTTAAACCTTTTAAGTAAATTCGAAACCGATTTGTTCACAGATGACGTCAGATATATATTGAGAACCCCTGCGTATTATGCTAGGTTTGATCAGATTAACAAGACTAGAGAGATAGATTGTCGTACCGATAGATTTAAAATGTCATTTTTCCCGCGTACTATAAGAGAGAACAATAGGCAGCTAACAAAGGGATAGGTAGGTGAAAGATAGTTCGAGTAGTCTGTAGTGCATGATGCATGTAATTACAACCAATAATCCCTTTCTTATTATGTAGATACTAACCATGTGACCCTATTATCTAGCATGCCTTCATTAAATATCCTAGTTGCATGTCAACAGTGCATGTTTGGTGATCTTCACCCCCTGCCACACATCCTCGTGGTGGCTCGCAGGGTAATACGTAGATGTGGATGTAAATTGGGATTTAATAAAAAGGGTACCTGGAAATTGCGACTATAAAGTTAGAGAAATCAGCACCTTCTCCCTTGTTAGATGCCACTTATACTACGCTGCCAGTGTTTGGGATCCACATGGGTTAGAACGCGTTCAGAGAAGATCAGCATGATATGATATGCGGTCAAGCATACAGGGAGCTAGGCTTCATCAAGAGAGTACTCGGATGTATCGGACTCGGAGTAAAATGTGATGAGAAAGTGAAAGAACGTTATTTTTCAACCGTTAGGCCTCATCTGGAATATGCTGTTAGTGTATGGTGTCCATACGAAGCCGGGTTGATATCAGAGTTAGATTGCGTGCAGCGAAGAGGAGCTAGGTTTGTGAAACGATGCTACGATAAGTTGGCTAGTGTGTCTGGACTCTTAGAAGAATTAGAATGGGAATCGGTATCACAGCGTAGATTAAATTATAGGCTTAGCCTCATAACTAAATTTCAGGAAAATCATTTCTCTGAAGACGTTAAAAACATACTATTAACCCCCTCGTACTACAGCAGATAAGATCGCGCCAATAAAACTAGAGAGCTGGATTGTAGAACCGAGAGGTATAAAATGTCATTTTTTCCGCTTACCATTCGGGACCATAATAGCTGTGATCGTCGTCATGAATAGTTCGAATTGTGACAATAGGCAGACAGTAAATCTTTCTCTTCATATTCTCTACGTTCTTATTTAAGCATGATGTAAATATCAATGTTCTTATTTATGCATGATATTTTGAATCTGTAGTAGTAGTCTTTATATCCCTTGCATGTTGGAACGATTGACGATAGAATGTTTTTTGGTTAGTAGATTTTTAATTGGCGCGTTGCATATGTAGTACGCTGATTTCAATGTAATTTCGATGTTCTACCGTGTCATTCATGCATGCCTGGTGTGGAAGCACCCCCTGCCACACACCCTTTGGGTGGCTTGCAGGGTCTGACGTAGATGTAGATACGCGAAAGGCCGTTATGATCGTCTCGTTAGTGTTACTGACCTCTTGCAAAATTTAGGGTGGGAGTCGCTTTCAGACCGTCGATTGAAAATTGGACTCAATCTTTTATCTAAATTCAAAACCGATTTATTTTCAGAATATTTGTTCAATGTCTTACGAACTACAACATACTTCGGTAGGTCTACATCTACATCTACGTGATACCCTGCGAGCCACCACGAGGGTGTGTGGCAGGGGGTGAAGATCACCAAACATGCACTATTGCCATGCAAGTAGGTTATTTAAGGGAAGCATGCTAGAGAACAGGTCTCATGCAGCTATATGGGTAGTATCTACATAATAAGGAAGGGATTATTGGTTGTTATTACATGCATCATGCACTACAGACTACTCTAACTATATTTCACGTACCTATCCCTTTGCTTCGCTGTCTATTGTTCTCTCTTATGGTTCGCGGGAAAAATGACATTTTAAATCTATCGGTACGACAATCTATCTCTCTAATCTTGTTAATCTGGTCAAACCTAGCATAATACGCAGGGGTTCTCAATATATATCTAACGTCATCTGTGAACAAATCGGTTTCGAATTTACTTAAAAGGTTTAACCTAAATTTTAACCTACGTTCTGATAGTAATTCCCATCCTAGTTCTTCTATTAAACTCGTAACACTTATACAATTATCATAACGGTCTTTAACAAACCTAGCGGATCTCCTTTGCACGCGCTCTAATTCTTTTATCATACCTTCCTCGTACGGATCCCATATACTAAATGCGACATATTCTAAATGAGGCCTGACAAGTGTAAAATAGTGCTTCTTTCTCGTACTCTCTCGTCGCATTTGCCTAGAGCCATTTTTACGAATCCTACTCTACGGTTTGCTACACTAGTAATTTCCCTGATGTGTTTCCCCCATGACATGTCTTCAGTGATGGTGACGCCTAAGTATTTAATAGATTCTATGTTAGATATTTTATTTTCTTTGATGCAATAATTATTCCGGGGAAAGCCATTCTTTTTCCAAAAGTTCATTATCGCGCATTTCTTCAAATTTAATTCTAGCTGCCAACTATCACACCAATCATCAATCGCATTTAAATCCTTAGCTAAAAACTGACTGTCCTCTTCATTTCTAATTTTCTTATACACTACTGCATCATCGGCAAAAAGAATTATTGTAAAGATGAATTCTTATTTCGGCGGCCGTCGCAAACAGATGCACCTTAACTTGTAAATCAGTGTCTTAAAACAAAATCTCGTGTTTTTAAATGTTGGTACAATTTTTTTTAAGTTATTTTTTTATTTTAAGCGATCGTGATGATTTCGATCACTCAACTAACTATCAAGATTATTACTGACGATGATTATCGCGATAAGAAACGCACTGAATGATACATCATACGTTTAAGTGAATCTTCCGAGTGGTTAAAACTCGCCAGAATATTGAACTGTTCGTTGTTGTTCCGCGGAAGCGCTTTCGGTCGTGGTATTACACATTCGTATTCGTTCACGGCATGTTGAGACTTTGGTTTACGGAACGGAATTCGAAATGTAACTTAGTTTGAGCGAAATATATTTTTACCTAGAAATCAGTTAGTGTGATCTCATTTTGAAGAAAAATATTTCACCCTTTCATTGACACCAAAAATTCAACCCCGTACCTCATAACTTTCCGAGATATTTGCCAGAAAATACCAGCCCTTTTGTTTGGAAAATTGTACGCGTATGCACTCCAGAGAGACCTTATATTTAAAATGAGGCATTTCCTACACTTAGATCTCGTCAAATAATCCACAGTGTGTAGTTTGTGTTTTTTCTCAACTATTTTTGAAAATTAATCATATTGTCACTGCCGTAAAATCTTCGGAATCTTACTAAACCTTCCGTTTTGATGGAGTTTCAAACGTACCGCGTGAAAAAAATGAGTCAAGTTAAAGACTTATTTAGATATTTTCATTTGATTACTCACTATTTCTGTCATATAAAACTATATTATTGCATCATTATTAATGCAATATTTAAGTAGTGTGTCTCATAGCTGGTGAAATTAAAACATATATATCGAATATGGTCTCTATTATGATTAGGGAACTATCTCGCTGGCACTATCTAAAGCGGAAATCATGCGTAAATTCGCGTGTTTTACTCGGCATTACACTTTGATATTAGTTTTTAAAAATGTTGATACCATTTTTTTAAGTAAGTTTTTTTTTATGTTAAGCGTTTGAGATGATTTGCAATCGCGCAGCTAAGATGTCACGTGGTGCAATCATAAAGTTTTCGATATTTTGGTCTATTCAAAACGCTTGTAAAAATCTAAATTCCCCTTCCCGATCAAGTTTTCTTGCGGAATTATTACTGGCGATGGATACTGCGATAAGAAACGCATTGAATGATACATCATACGTTTAAGTGAACCTTCCGAGCGGTTAAAATTCGCCAGAATCTTGAACTGTTCGTTATTGTACCACGTGACTCCCTAGTTACGTGATCTGCATCATCGCGAGCGTTTGATACACAACCTCCCTGACACTGTAGTGCATACTAATTCCGCACGGAAATCAAGAGCTAAGTCGTGCTGCGAAGTAAGGAGCTCACAGAGAGCGAATTGAAATCTCCGGGTGGAAGTCATATTGGGATGGCTTATAGTGCATTTTGTTTTTTTGCCATCACCTTTTACCTCATAAATGTAAACATTCATCACTCAGATTATTCTGCTTGCATTCTCTTCTTGGGGCATCACTTTTCTCTACCCATTGGCTTGATCTGCTTCATGTCTGAAACATGCTAAATATATGTTACACTACTATTTCCCGCAAAATTGGCCCTCCGTGGACCCGTTCGTTCGCGAACGACCCACCTCTATCTTCGGTGCACGTTAGAGAAATCGCTTTTTTTGGGGTCGCACACGATCGCAGCTTATCTTCCTGAATCACTTTCTAGTGTCTTTGAAAAAACCCATTTGCGAATATCATCGTGTATATCAATGTCTAAGTTAAATTTTTATCAACATAATCGCGAAGAATTAACGAAAGCCAAAGTCCAATTTTTGTTTTATAACAGAGGTATGAATATCAGTATTCACACAAATGTTAAGAAGTATTATTGTTAATATATTGTCCAATCGGTCGGTTCATTTTTCTATCCTAAACCTCCCTCCAACAGGTTCTGTGTGAGTTTGGCGTTTTTCAGAGAACATCGAAGGCCGGAGTTTTTTTTTGCAAAATTTCTTAAACTTTGATCCCTCATATATTGTTGAACGGTAAGAGATGAATAAAACGACATGCTCCGCCTAATGGATCAATCAATGCAGACTCACCATGTCTAATCTAGAAAAGTTTCGGCTTTAAGCAAGAAATGTTTTTTTTTAATTTTAGCCAACATTTTTCGGTTTCAGCCAACTGTGCGAAGTTCCAAAATTTAAGTTGCTTAGCTCGGGCGATTTCTTTGAGGATTTGCATTTATTTTCGAGCGAATATCGGCCTCCAGGTATTATAATACCAAATAACCAAGACATGATAAGTCGTTGCGGGATAAAAATAACGGATATTTATTATTATAATGTATTCTACCGGTAAAGGTAGGTTTTGTTGCATGTCAGAGAATCTCCTCCCGGTCTTTTACACTTTCAGGGGCCTATCTCCCTCTAGTATATCCTTTTTCGCATCTGCATATGATCTACCCTTCTTCATCCCGTCCATGAAACCTATTCTCTTTCATCCCCTACCCGATGCGCGATCATCAAGCGATGGTGAAAGACAGGTTGGATTTATTCTGTTTCAGCAACTGAAACACCGCCTTCTACGTCCTATTATAACGGTAAAGTACCATATGCCGCAACTTTGTCCTTTTAGTGAATGAAACGGTGGGATTCAACATCTTGAAAGAGTTTTCAGAATCATCATCATCAAAAATTCGGAAAGTGAGGTCTTTCTGCGGCATACAGTCAACCATTGCATTTCCGAAGTATTTATTTCCATCATCGTTCTGAATTTAAAATAAAAATTCTCACTTATTTCACGTTTTTCGAAGATTAGATAATTTTTAACTCTAATTGTACTTTTTAGTGAGAGATATTTCGTGAAGAGAGACTTGAGAGACATGGAATTGATGGAACTCTACAGAATGGTTGGTTGATTTAGACTTACAAAACGCGTTTATCGCTTTAATACGATAGGAATCTCATACAAAAGAGATAACTTGCGACATAGCTTCTCTTTACATTGACTCGTGAAAACCTTAGCATTTTATCTGCCGCCAATCCATCGTAGCAGTGTAAAAGTCGACAGTCTGTATACAGATTTTTTCACGAAGTAACTTGCCTCTTTAAGAATGGACTGAATGCAGCTGATATGGAGTGCCTGCTAGGTGTTTGCGAAAAAAGTAGGATAAATGGAGTAGAACGAGTGGCTGATGAATAAATGCCGGTTGAATGCTCCAGTAGTGGACTCCTTTATTTAATGGAATTTTGGCTAGCAAAATGAAAGCTAATGAAAACAATCAAAGGCAAAAGAAAGCCAATTATAGTAATTATTTTTTCTCATATCGTCCTTGAAACAATTTAACGACATCATACTTAACATCATCACTAACCTAGTTAGGTATATCATGCAGGAAAAGGTACATCGTAATTTCAATTTTCATCCATCGTTTCGCCGAGGTGATGTGCGACGCGGAATTCGAAATTGCGGCATCCTATTTTCTTGGCAGGCAAGCTATAAGCAGGATTGCTAGTGCCGCTGGGCGATACTTTACACTATATACGAGTATAATCCATGATATTTTTATCGTAGTAGTGAGCACTGAAAACTACTACGTACCTACTTTAGAAAATAGTACTTTTTGTTGGATAAGTTTCCTAGATATATATTGTAGGTAGCCAATAGATATATAAGTAGTTAGCCAATAACTCTCCCTTATTTGGCTCCAGAAGTCACGCTCATGCCATCAGAAGTCGTAGTATTGGCAAATAATAATTTTTAATAGTTACCTAATTTATCGAAAAGTTATCACTGAATTATGTGCAAATGTGCAAATTTAATACTTTTGGAAAACGTGATATTTACTTCGTATTTGCTTAAGGACGTAGTTTTAGGGATAATGTAACACTAAATACCAATTAATCACATATACATATATATTTCGAGAGTCTCGCGGAAGTGGTATCGTCTCGTCTCGTCAAAAAGCGGTCTCGTCTCGAGTCTCGCGGCAACTCTAATATTATCATGACGCCTCACTACAATTATAGGTCTGACATAAATGATAAAATAAGAGAGATACATTACCGAACAGATTGGTACAAAAACTCGTTCTTCCCGCGCACAATAAGCGATAACTATAAAAACACTTAATACACTTCCATAACACACGCCAAAATTTCAGCTCCAAAAACCTTATCCCTTACATCTTTACACGGCTGGTGTCCTAATATTCCCTGCCACACGCCCATGCGGCAGCTCGCAAGGTAATATGTCGATGTATATGTAAATGTTCATATGGCAACATCCACGGTGATTTCCATCGAATAGAGAGATGTATCTAGTTGAACAGTGAACCATGTTTCAAGAATCTTTGTCTATTTACTCGATAAATCATTGAAATACACTCTCAGCGACGCACAGTTTCCGCTCCAGTGTGTGAAAGCTCCGCTCAAAGTGTGCACGGGAAGAGATGGAACGCGGCAGTGCGTGAACGCGGCTTGCGTCGGTCGACTTGAACCACGGCAGCTGTTACCGGCGGAGGAGGGGGCTTCCTCCCCGCGGCAGCCCGCACCGGCGGCGTCCCCTGGGGACCGCAGCGCGGTGGCTTCCCGGAATTGGCATTCGACACGCCACACCCGTGGAAAGTGCCTCAGCTCCTCGACACCCGGAAAGAGGGTAACACGCTCCCGCGCTTTTCAAACACCCCTCTCAGCATCACTCCTGCTCCGTTGATGACTCGGATGTCCCCATGTCTCCTGCTGTATACCAGGAAATTCTGACAAGATTTAATGTGTCACCATTTTGGGGGCTCGAATTATTATTTCAAATTCATCGATTGGTAAATAGTTATGAATTTTCATTCCAGCGTATAACAATCTTATAAATGATGATGTAGCACTTGAGAGTATAATGCCCTTCGGAATGTAGACGAAAGAAAAACTCATGGGAATGCTTGGAAAGACAGGAAGGCCCCAAATGAAGAGCCTCCACGAAGAGTTAGGAGACGGCGCTTGGTGAAAACTACGATGTAAAAGAGACATACTTATTGGTTCAATCCTAAGATTGGTTGACTGTAGCCCTCCACCCTTACCTATCAAATGATAGTTCCCTTACCTCCTGGTATCTCTTCCTATGTACTTTCCTCATTATTTGGTCCATTAATTTATTCCTGGGTCTTGCTCTGGGGACTTTTCCCTCTATTTTGCCTTCAATTATATTTCTCACAAACCCGTTGTGCCTCAGAGTGTGTCCAATCCATCTGGTTCTTTTTCCCTGTATGGTGTTCTATCAATGGTCTCTATGGTCCTTTCCTCTTCTGACTTCGTCCTTCGTTATTTTTTCCGTCCGTATATCTTCAGCATCCTCCTCCAGCATCAGATTTCGAAGGCTTCGAGTTTGTTCTTGTCAGCATTTCCAATGGTCCATGCTTCCAAACCACAGAGTGCCACGCTCCACACGAATGTTTTCACATTTATTGGATTATTATGGTAATATTCCGATTATGGTAGATGAAAATGGATGTGAGTAAATATCCTCAAGAGTTTTACAGGTGTAGGCCTCAATCATCAAAACACAGTTTCATTCTTCATCTCAGTATACGACCTTCGTCTCTTCATCCCGTCCATAAAACGTATTCTCTTTCTTCACCATCACTGCGTACCTTCTATCTCGATCTGCAGCATCCCCTTGTCCCTATGTCCGTCCATCTTCCGACCACATACTCTGTCTTCCTTTAATCTCGCCTAGAACTTTCCTTCCATTCAAAGAGTCCAATATTATGAATGATCTGCCCTCGCTATTGGAGTCAGATGACCTGATGGCTGTTTCATATTTATGAGTTTGACTAGCAACATATTGTTTGTTTGCATGTTTTAAGATTATTGATTCTAGTAAGTGTATCTTTGTCACAAGCTGAATTAAATTGTGTGATTTCTCGCTCTGAATTAAATATCTAATGCTGAATTATTCAAGTTAAATCCATTCACGTTAAGATCGATCATATAAAACTATGACGACTTCGCCATCCATTCAATCCTACCTTAATCGGTGGGCTACCTGTAATGATTTAATTTAGAATTTCAATCCTTGACGTTAGCTGCGGTATCGATAAGTAACAGAGAAAGTGGACTTGAAGTTTCTAAGCCCACTACCACCAGCGTATTCTAAGTGGGATCTAACATGGGAGAAGTTGCTGATTTCTCTAACTTTATCGTCGCACTTTCCAAGTACCCTTTTGAAAAATCCAAATTTATGATTCGCCTGACCAGCAATTTCCCGAATGTGTTTGCTCCACGAGAGATCATTAGTTATGCTCATTGCACATGCTTAAATTTAAAAAAATATAATTTTTCTGGGGCCTCAATTATTACAAGAGTTTGAAAGTAAAGCAGGCTACTAGGGAAAGCAAAAGCTTCATTTAAATTAATTATCTGAATGTCAATTGTAGACGATTTGACTATTGACCGTTGTAAACTATTTAGCTGCATTTATGAAGCCAAATGGTTGATACCTATGATATTTAGATTTTCACTTATCGTAGAGAATAAAAGCTTGTTATTCCATATAGTCTTAGGGATTACGAACTTTTCTCTGTTTGGACGGGTAATTATCTATGCGGTGGTAGTTCCAGAAGAAGAAACTATACCTTAAAAGCTGTTACTCTTGATAATTTTTAATTACTTTGTGCTTATCTACTTATATCCATACTCGTAAGGGTTATAAACTTTTCTTTTTTTGGACGGGTAATAATCCATTCGCAGGTAGTTCCAGAAAGAGAAACTGTGGCATAAAAGCTTTTATTCTCGATATTACGGAGTTATTTAATGCTTAAAGAGTTTCTATACCAACTGGCAACTTAAAATATCAGGCTGGTGAAGGTTCCATGAATTTCATATTGAGCTCATCTTCCAAGGGAATCGTAGTGATAGAAAAATCTCGTGGGCGCTTCCAGGGAAAGACATGGACGTTTGGGGATTTCCCGGTCACGCTGGAGAGAGTCTATGAGAAATGGGGTTTTTGGAGAAGCTGTAATTTAAGCCATAAATCCCTTGGGAACAGGGAAATTATAAGTCTCTTACTATTCACAAAATGATTTTCAAGTATCTTTACACTAAAGCAAAATTGGAAAGCATAGCCAAAGTTATAATATGTCTAGAGGAAATTATGATTTTCAGTACAAGCAAATTGTTACCTTATTTTGAAGTATTATAAAAGTTCTCGATTCAGCTTACGTTGCGGAATTTTTTTTTTGTGATTTTCAAGTACCTACAATTTTCTAAAAATCTAGGAAAAATGCATGGAAACGAATGTTTGCAGTAAATTGAATTGTACAAAATTTACGAAATAAAATCTTTTTGTTTTTGAGGGGAAATAAATTTTTCTCTGCCCCTTGGTTACTATTCTGATAATTTACTTTTTATTAATACTTCACGTCATCGTCTCGTCTTCCTCTCTTTTAAATATGAAGGAATCTAACGATAATTTAATTTTCCTCTCATTTTCGGCTACCGCGAGATTTATGGGTGATTTCGAAACGATTTACATTTTTTTTAAAGAAGTTTAAGACGCTTTACGCCGAAAACCGATCACCATTGATGAAGTAAATGAAGTGGAACGAAGCACACAAATTACAGAAACAGCCGAGTCCCAAGCAATTACAAAATCGGTGTTCATTTAATTCTTACCACTTTTTTTCGTGTATGTGTTTTTATTTGATGCGTCATAACTTGCCTTAAGGTAGGTCTTGGGTTACTACGCGAATCATAATGGACTTCAAATATCAGGAGTCAAAAATCAATCTATAATATCAATTTTTAAAAAGTTCTTAATTTTAAACGCGAAATGCATTCCGAAAATTAGTGAAACATATCGGTTTATTGAAACTTAGAAAAATAATTTATCGATCGATTCATGCAACATAGCCGTATGTGAACTTGGTAACATATTTTTAAAGCTACGCGTAATTTTATATCATTCGTTCACAAATATGTATGCGGTCAACGACCCAAAAATTGCGGGGTTGCCTTAAATAATGTCTGATCTATTTTTATTTAGTTTTTAGGAGATATCTTGAATTTTACTCTCTGGTGTTATGAAATCTGATTCTTGTATTTTGTTATTTTCCATTTAAGCGTGGAGTAAAAGCGGTCGATTTTAATTAGCAATACCTCGCCAACCACCTGGTAGATGGATCATCACTTTGACTCAGAGACTTCTTGTAAATGAAAAGTGTAACTTAGTTATTCCACATAGGTTTATTGACAGGACGACCTAGGTTTCGACGAAGCTCGTCATCATCAGGTACAGTGTTACAAGAAGACATAGAATATATAGTCACACAAAACGGGGGAGGTAGAGGAGATGTAAGGAGAGTGGGGAGATGAGAGACTTCTTGTTACATCAAATAGTTTTACCTCCAGTTTCATTATTAAAAAAAATAAATTTATATGACTTGTGTTCCTTAAATGTTGGTAAGGTAAGTATAAGTAAGCAGGGATATAAGCCATGGATGAATGTGGTTGAAAAGACCATAAGAGTAGGAATAATTGGAATCTTAAGAACGAGAGAACGTGTTCAAAGCGATGCATAAATGTCACGGAAGAGGAAGGTTAGCAGGGATTGGCGCATTAGAGAGGAAATTAATAATAATTGAGCCAGCTTTCTCTGTCAAGCTCCGGGTATTAAGGTCCTTTGACTATGTCCAACCCGAGTGACTGTAATGTATTGTATCCGTACTTAAAGGATACATCCACTACTTTTCCTTACCTAGTACTAGTAATGTATTGTGTATGTAACTATGAAAATGGTATAGGTGGACGAGAAGACCTACCTAGTTTCTATCTCGCTCCTGTATAGTCGTTTATCTTTATTTCATTTTCCTTCATTATTTCCTTCATTCACTTTACCTCATTATTCCACATAAATTTTATTTCAAACGACCCGGGTTTCGACGTGGCACGTCATCATCAGGTTTTGTTATAATTTTTCTTTTTAAGAAACATACGTACTCAAGAGCACATGGACTACTGAAGGCTGATTTTGGTTCATAGGAACAGGGCTTTCTGTTGCTTCATGTGAAGTTTTGCTGGATATTTCTCAGTGAAATTCTGCTCCCCACTCATAGCCATTGCCATATGGAGAGTACCTTGAGTGTGATACTGCATCTTGTATTGTAAATGAATCAACATTGTTATTCCGCATAAATTTTATTTAAGACGATCCGGGTTTCGACGTGGCACGTCATCATCAGGTGATCTCATGATGTCGTCGGGACCTGATGATGACGTGCCACGTTGAAACCCGGATCGTCTTAAATAAAATTTGTGCGAAATAACAGAGTTACTTCATTTAATATGCCACGCCATTTACGATATTAATTCCATGATGTCACGCCTGAGATAACTTAGTACCGATGTCTCTAATTTTTGTACTTGGAGAATTGCTTAGTTCTATCTGGATTACTGGACTTTTTAAAAGGGTCTTCATTTTGAGGTAGTTTTTTAAACTATTATTAAATCTAGATATACCGTATAAACTCCCTTCAGATGGCTGGAGCGGTAGTCGTGGGTCATTGGGGGCGCAATTTAAAAAGTCTTCGTCGAAAAAAATACTAGGATCACCTTTCTTACAAGTGTATGGTTTTATGCGTTGGAACTCATCTTACGGCGCAGTAATATAATTAATGCACGAATTTAATTTCAATATTTTACCCAAAGAGAGGCAAGTTAAGACCTCAGTATTGGCGCGATATTCTACATTTAGATGAAATCGTACTGAAATATTTTTCTTCGAGAATTGGACTCGGAGTGGTATCTGATTATTAGTCAGCAATATCCGTATATAATAATATAGTATAAAGTATTTTCCGTATAGACTCGAGTAAGAGGCGCACCTTTTTTCCCTGAAATCGCAGCCGAAAATGAGGGTGCGCCCCTTACACGAATTCCCGCTCGTCATCGCTTACAGCAAAATATAATATGTAAAAGTTATATACAATTCAAACATGGCGGGTGAATTTTTTTTGAAGAAATTTCCATGAGAAAAATTCGGCCGCCGAAAATAAAAAAAAAATTCACCCGCCATGTTTAAAATTTCAAATGGCTAAGTACGGCATAAGTGCTGGTGAAGGATACTGACTCTTCGTTGTGGCTTCTTTGAAGTCCTCTTCTCCCTTGCGTTGCCATCTTTGATGGACCGCAAGGGCTTAAGATCCAGTTGCCTTGTATCCACCTAAATTACCATGGGAATTAGGAAGCCTGGATAGCGTAGTGGTCTGCGCATTGGTCCGGCAAACCAAAGGTCCGTGGTTCGTTTCCCTGTCCAGGCCGAATTTTTCTCATGGCAATTTCTTCAAGTTATATACAGTTTAAAAGACCCATACTCACAGCGACTACGACTTGTTCATTAGGAAAATAGTGGGGGAAAACGGCATTAAAAATCAGAGCTCGGTGTGACTGTCCGGAAGGCTTTGATAATGGCCGAAAGTTCGAAGTTAGGTCCGCAAAACCTCGCGATAGGAGGAAAAAAAACTCCAAAATTTTTTTCTTCAACTTCGACGCTCAAAAAGAGGGTTGCGCCTCTTACACGCGTTTGTAGGGTAATTAGTTTCAGGCCCCGTTGAAAATTATACTCTTCGACGGCGAAAATTTGTGTACAACAGATGAAAAATGCTGGGCTATGGTTTCACTCTCGTCTCACTGTTCATGTTTGAAAGAAAATGTTTATTGGGGTTGGATTTCGGGATCTTTTGAGCACTCTGTAAATTGATGTTTATTTCAGAATTTTGTGCCTTCGATTTACAAAATGTTCTTGCTTGTTAGCTACAAGAAATATCACAGATACACGATTGAGCTGATTGGTAAAAAAATCCCTTCCTGCCAGTGCACCGATAGATACTATTACAGTAAAAAAATAGCGCGAATCGAAGACAACCCATGCACTCACAATATAGATTTGTCGTCTCATTTTTTTTCTATTCAATCTCCTTCATGTGTGTGGTATTCCAATACCCCTGCCTCACGTTCCAGCGGCGGCTCGCTGGATAGTGTGTGGACGAAGAGGTTCAGAAGAAATTTTCTGGTACCGAGTTCTTGCAGATAGAAAAGGAATTCATGGAAAAGATAATTTTAAAAACTTGGAAACAAACGAGCGACCTCTTCGTCATTCTTAGGAAATTTTTTTAAAAAAATTTCTCTCAGAGACATAAATGGTAAAATATGTTTTTGGAATTGTTCATTGAGAAACCGATTGAAGTTTGTGATCGGTTTCGCTCTGTGAGATGCAGCAGCCGGGCATTATGCCGCGCCTTATCTGTAGGGAGGTCGATCGATATCGCTTGTAATTCTTCCTTCGATACAGGTCTTCGTAACCATTTCCACTACACGTTTGCCATTAATGTGCTCACGGAGCAGTTACTGCAATGGCGCACCCCAGGAAATCAACGAAAATACGGCGCGAGTCGTCATTTCGAATACGAATGCTCTGGTTTTCATGTTCAGGTTCACGAAATGAACAAGACGTTGAAAAACCTGTGCTATGATGTTGACAAAATACACTAAAATAAGCACATTGACCCTTAGTGTGCCGGGGAGCGCCTTCGCGCTCCTCCTGTCTCTCGCGAAAAGTGCCAGGAGCGCGATAGCGTTCCTCCTGCAATGTCACTCTTAGATGCTGGTATTTCACTAATTGTTCACAGATGGCACCTAAATGCAGATTACTTATGAAGCTTAAGGCAAAAATGCCTCGGCAATTTTAGCATAGTACCTAGAAAATCGGTTGTCACTCATAGGGTTAATGGCGGACTTGTTTACGTTGCTAAGGTCCGTATCGAGGGAAGAATACAATCGGCATTGAAGGACATCGATCTGTAGCACCTCGGAGAGGCAGCTAGACAATGTAGAGCTAACGTGGTTCGGTAGACTAAAGGATCATAAAGTATACGATGAAAATATGCTAAAACTACTCTCAGTGGAAATTTACTGAGCTCTAGTAGCCAGTTTTCATAGAGATGGTGCACTTTCTCAGCCGTTGAGGTATATGGAGAGGGCACTACGTCATCAAACGAGCGACGGTTGCCTAGCAACCGAAATAACCATCGTATTATTTATCCCTGCTCTTTTTTCTATGGATGGCACGACAGAATGGACGAGTTAGCGGATGCACAGCAAGAATATCAACAATCTGTTTGAAATGTAAGGCAAGTAACTCTTGAAATATATATTG
Source organism: Ceriagrion tenellum (assembly GCA_963169105.1). NCBI lineage: Eukaryota > Metazoa > Arthropoda > Insecta > Odonata > Coenagrionidae > Ceriagrion > Ceriagrion tenellum. Next base: position 61,852,188 of record OY720644.1, read on the forward strand.
GGTAATTACTTCTATGGATTTTACTCGATTTTACTATAGTTTTTACCGGAAATACGGATTATTATCAATCTTTATAAATAATCAACTTATTTTCGGATACTACTTATAAAAGAAGTAAGTGCATGCTGATTCCTAGTTAGTTATCGACGGAAAACATCGTAAAATTGCAAAATTAGTGCGTTAGTCCAAAAGCGCTCTTGGAAAATGAGGGTCAACGATGTTAGGGGACTGATTTTAGCTTCTAGCTTTGGCCAGCATAGCAAATGCCTTGTCCATAAACCTAAATGGTCTCAGCATGCAAGCAAATATTCATGCGGTCAACGTTTAGTTGCCATGGCCACGAATGTGGTAACCGTTGTTTTTCTTCCGAGAACTGCTGGCAGAGGTGTTTAAGGGCTGAAATAGCTTTTTTAAGGTCGAATGCCATTCGACTGCATTTGGCGTACCATCTCTACTGAACACCAGTACTTTTCCTTCAAGTTGTATTTCTTCAAACGAAACTAATGCAGATTTACAACTTAAAGATCGATGTTAAGAAAACCAAGGTGACGGTTTGATGAACAAATCAAGATGACGGAATAGCCGTCAAAATTGGACAGCGAAAACGTGCGTTTGTGAAAGAATTGTTATTATTTTGGGAGCAGTCTCATCAGCGATAGAAGAAGCAAGTGAGAAATTCACTGCGTTTACCAATCGAACTCAGATCGATATGAACTCGGAACGATATGAGCATACTAAGCCAGCCGACTCGGATCGCCTGGTTTACCAAAGAGGGCTGAAAATATCGATAGTTATTGAACAATCGTCTCCAATTGTTGACGCGCGATTGAACCTGCGTATAAAACAGCGTGTATTATCTTCTCTCGCCATTATTGCCCACTAGTTGAAACTGCTGATAACACTCGCCTTGAATAATGACGATTTCATTTTCCAAAGACGGCCAAAAGAATAACGAAGAGCGCTACAGACCCGATGGTTCATTGGTTCATATCGATCTAAAACATCAGACTGGCTGAGAAAGCGGGCCGAGTCAGCACGCTTCTCAGATCCTACTAGCCCGTTGCGTTTACCCCATCCCGAGCTGAACCGGCTAGATTGATCTGAGTTCGATTGCTAAACGTGATTGTGAGCAGAGTAGTCCAAACAAAGAAGGCATTTCACAAGAAGGGGAGTAACAATAATAATGAATATTTATTATCTCTAGGTACTTTGCCCATAAGAGCACCAATATTTCAAACTATAATATATGTTTGAATGAATAAATGAGTAGGTACGTATGTTGAAAGCTGGTGACGCAAGTCTGGAAGTGTCGGAAACTTTATTAAAACATATGTTAAGAGCGTGCTCTTATATGTTAGTGAAGCCTGGACAATATCAGCTGCTTAGCAGAAGAGATTGGAAGCAATGGGTATGTGGTGTAACCGTATGTATGTATTTAGTGGAGCTCAATTTTTATTGTGGTCGCCTATTGTGCGCGGATAGAACGAGTTTTTGAACCTATTTGTTCGGCAATGAATCTCTCTTATTTTGTCGCTTCTGTCAGACCTAGAGATGTAGTGAGGCGTCATGATAATATTCTATGTGTTGCTCAGAAACACACCTGTTCTGAGTTTCTCAAGCAATCTATGCCTAAAACCTTGTAGCGTGTAGCCTCCGAGTCTCTAGGGGCTCCCACCTTAATCCCACTTAAAGCTGCGAAACACTATATAGTCGCTTGTAGCCGTTGGGATTGGGAGGAGAAATGAATCATAATTATTGTTGAGGAAGATCAAGAATTAAATTCCCAGGAAAACTCATTAAGGACGTCAAATTTTATAACTCTGTAGGAATGAAGCGGTTGGCAGTGTAGAAATTGGAATTCCGCAGCCAATCGATCTTCAGATTGATGACTGCTGATGTTAATCCCTCGTGAACCCAGCGGTGGTAACATGTCGGATTTCTCAAGCAATAACTACATTAGAAATGAGCGACAGTGTATTAGATTAGTTCTCAATGAGTGCCTAAGTTATTGCTGTGAAAGGAATCTTTCTCTTCTCGGTGTAAAAGAAATGGGCTGCGGAATTTGTTTTGTCGATTTTGGTGAATGTGACTTTACCTTCAGGTAGTGTTTTTATATAACTATAAATAATTAAATATTTGATAGCTTAGTCATATGCTTGCCGTAAAGGTCATGGTAACTATAGTGACGAAAAAGTCTTGCGCATTAAGCTAAAATCTTTAATATCGAAATGTTAAATAAGCTGATACCCAAACGTGTAGTACGTTTTATTTTTTTCCGTGCATTTTTTAATTATGAACTTTATCAACTTTTAATGGCAGTGTCTGTTGACATCTAATGGAACAGCATCCTCGATTGAAGAAAAGATTGAACTGTACTTTCCGTTTTATTGAACCAAATTTGTGCTTCTCGCGTTCAGACTGTCACGCTGACTGATGTATGTACCTGACCCGACGTGCCCTTGTACCTGGTGATGGCTGCGTTGCAGCCGGAACACGTGTTGTACAAATTTGTTGTGCAATTAAGTGGATTGGAAAATATTAATCTTTCATCCATTTGTGGTAATTTTTATCATAGTGTTCTAGTTACTTTTGTTTTCGGTCATCACACCGGTGACGACGAATCTTTTTCCTCGAGCCTAAAATTATGAATTTCAGGTGAGATCATTCCCTGTTGAAGTCTCACTGGCAATGTCATGGGAGGCGTCCGACGTGTCAGGTCATCTGCTATATTAGGGTGTTAGGAGCGCGGATCATCATCGGGTGCACGCATTGATAACTTTTCAAGCGGGAGGAAAAAGTTCTTTAACCACGCATGAGTACATCTGTAGAATTTGTACCTTAAAATATCCCGTAGGTATTGAAATATAAATTATGAGAGAATTATATTTTTAAAACTTTTGCGTCAGTTAAAGCATCGTTATGACCTAGGTTTACGGCACGATATTCGAAATTCAAGCGAAAATCGTATGCAGGTATGTGTTTTTTATTCGGCTTGATGCCTTGATATTTATTAGGAGCCGTTACAATCAAATTAAATGTATGTTGACGCGTTTAGGAGAAAATGTGAAAATATGTCATCGCGTTATTGCGAAATATACCACATGTTTAATATGGCTACAAGTAAAAATTGAAATTAATTTTCAAGAAACAAAATCGGTTACTTGCAATTTTTTTCACTTAACTGCAATAGCTGTCTTATTAACATCCCCAAATTTCATCTTTCAATATCCCAGCGTTCCTTATTCTACCTCATTCCAAAAACTTTCAACTCCCTGGCTTCGCATTGACCTCTCTTGATCTCTTCTCGCCACCCTCCGCTTTCAAATCCTTCCTTACAAACCATGTGAGCAAATTAGCCCCATCTACCCCGTTAACTTATCGCTAATTCCACGTACACGTTCTTCTGTATGTATTCCATTTTCTGTTATTATTTATTATTATTTTTATATTTTGTTAAAGGAATGAGTGCCTATCAAGGAATGAGTGCCTGTCTAAGGAAGCGAAAATCTCCGTGTACAAAAGTGCACTTCTCCCCACTTTGTCGTATGGTAGTGAAACATGGGTATGTCAGGATAGACATAACTAAACGGTAGACTAAACGCCGTGGGTATGAGTTATCTGAGGAGTTTTTGCGGCAAAAGTAGGATAGATAGGGTCAGGAATGAGTGGGTCATGAATGAATGGGGGTTAGATGCTCCAGTAATGGACATATATGAAAGGAGTGTGTTTCGTTGGTTTGGCCATGTTGAGAAAATGGATGAGAGTCGAATAACGAAACAGATATATGAGAGTAGAATGAATGGTATGAGAGGTAGGTGTAGGCCGAGAAAGTTGTGTTTGAGGAAATTCTTAGGAGGAGGAATATTAAGAGTCTTAAAAACAGGATGGCGTGTATGAAACAGTGTATGGGGGTAAATGAGGCAAAAGAGGTTGGCAAGGATAGGTCAGTGTGGAGGAAATTATAGAATCAGAGTTAGGTGTACAATTATGTATTTATGAGTGAAACTTTGGGACTGTGCCTACTCCGGAAGGGAACGGCGTGATTGGTATGTATGTATGTCATCCAATGTTAATGCCATCCAAGCCGAGTTTGGGACTTTTTCAAATAAATAAATAAATATGCATTTTGAAAATAACTACACGTACGCTAAGTCTCACGCAAATCTGACAAAAATGAAAATCGCTCCAGCTACCGTACAATACTCTCGATCATTGGTGCCACGCAAACAGTGATATATCGGCGTATTTACGCAAACAGCCCAGGTGCGATATGAATTGATTCATCCTGGAAAGCAGGGAACAAAGGAAAGCAGCGCGGTTTGTTAAAAACTGCTACGAGCGTATACATGATGTCTCACAACTTTTAGAGGGATTAATGTGGGAGTCCCTAGAGACTCGGAGGCTACGCGCTAGGCTTGGGTTGCTTGAGAAATTCAGAACTGATATTTTTCAGAGTGACGTAGAGAATATTATCATGACTCCTCACTACATATCTAGGTCTGACAGAAGCGACAAAATAAGAGAGATACATTGCGGAACAGATAGGTACAAAAACTCGTTCTTTCCGCATACAATGAGCGACCACAATAAAAATTGAGCTCCACTAAATACACTCCCATGATACACGTCACCATTTCTCCTCCCAAAAACTTACATCTTTACACGGCTGGTGACCTAACAACCCCTGTCACTTGCTCATCCTATCCTATCCTATCGGATTCCATTGCAATTATTTTGCTTCATAAACAATACCCGCGGAATCCGAAATTCAAACGAGAATCGTGTATAAATTCGTGTTTTTTTTCGGCAGGATACCTTGGTATTTATTGGGAACTATAATTATAATACGGCACGTACATTTTCGCGTTTAGGAGATAATATGTGCCATCGAATTATTTCGAAATTCATGTCATGTGGCGTAAAGCTACTTGTTAAAAATAGCATAAAGATGCCAAGAAACCAATTCGGTAACAAGGAATTGATTCGCCTCTATCTGTGCATATTACTAATTAGAACACATACGCAAAGTTTACCGCAAATCTGTACATGTACGAAAATCGCTCCAACCACCTCAAGGGCGAGGGTATTGCTAGTTATCAAAAGATTAACTCGTATCAATATATCGTGGTATGAAACTGGGGTTCAGCGTTAGCTTCGTTTTTACAATGTACGCTAGGAGGTCAACATTTTAAGGTCTCTACCAGAGGGACGTTACACCAGAAGTGCCCAGTGTAAGGTACCCAAGCAGGATTCGGTATCAGTTGTTGGACCCAGTGAAGTATATGGAGAGGGCACTGTGTCATCAAACTGATGCCTGACAACGGGAAGAACAACTATATCCCTACTATTTCCTTACCTTTCTATGGATAGCACGACGGAATATCAAAACGAACAATGTCCAGGGTAACTTTATGAAATTTCTCCATAATGGAAGAAGAACAAACTTAGCAAATTCCACTGGTGAGTTTTATTCACCACCCGGGTTTCAACAGTATAGATGACACATACTGTCGAAATCTGTAATATTCACACCTGAAGATGACATGTACTCTCGAAACCCGGGTCGTGATAAAAACATACAGGTGAAATTTGCAAATTTATTTCTTTTTCCACGACGGAATAGACTAAGCGGATGTGCAGCAAGAATATCAACCATCTCTTTGAAATATAAGTTTTAGTAACTCATCAAACATTATTTGATTACTTAGGGCTATGGTTTCGACTCGATTTTGCTATAGTTTTCATCGGAAATGTGAATTATTATTAATTTTAATCAATAAAGTAAATATGGAAGGAGAATCCACGTTCAAGAAGTAAGTGCAAGTTGATTTGTAGTAAGTTATCGATGGAAAACATCGTAAAATTGAAAAATTAGTGCTATAGCCTATAAGCGCTGAAGAAAAATGAGGGTCAACGAAGATGGCGGACTGGCTTCAGCTTCCAGCATTGGCCAGCATAGCTAGTGCCCTCTCCATACACCTCAATGATTGGACCAAACTCACTCCATCTCGAGAATTAGTGCGATTAAAATCGGATCTCCTGTGCTTCACTTTACTCACACCCTTGTATCTCCGCCAATTCTTTTGGAATCTTCTGGGTATTGTGTGAATAACCGACGTTATCAGCAAAAGCCGGTTTTCTTTCCCCCCCGCCCCCCCGGCCTATTCCATTCTCCTCAGAATCCCATCCCAACTAATCTACCCACCTTCCCGTAATGGTGCAAATGACCTTCATATTCATACTCCTCTCCCCCGTCAGTCAACCAGCCAGTAAAGTCGAACTTATGAAAAAGCAGTGTGGGTAAAATCACTAATGTTGCGTCCACACGATATGAACCGCGGAAGATTTTACTAGTAGATGAAATTGTAGTGAAATAATAAATCGCTTCGTTGTTTTCCACACTTTTTATAAACATCGGTGACCGTTGTCGATGTTACCTAAGAATGACACAAGATGAGAATGAAATCGAACACTGATGATGATGTGTAATAACGGAAGCGATGATAATATTAAAAAAGTGTCGTAAATTACTTAGTGATCTATTCTTTCATCATTCTAAAAAAATCACAAAATGAGATCGCTTACCATTACGTGATGAAAGAAAAGACCCACTCATGCAAAATGTATATTCAATGTTCCTAATGCTGCCTGATATAAACCAATAATAATGAAAGATATCGTTAATTATTTAAAAAAAAATCAACTTTGACCTCATTATTGTAAAGTTGAGAACCATCCTCGGCAGTTTGTTTAGGATTTTTTTTTGGGAAAAGGGGTATTCAAACGCATTTCCCTACAAAAATATTTCACGAGGCGCAGAATGAGTATGAGTGTTGTTGAAAAATAATACGGATTACAGGAGTAAGTGCAAAAGGTTATTTACCTCGATCCCCGCTCTACGTGACCAGGACAGCGTTGCCAATGCCCACTGGCTTGCAGCAGCACCTTTCGGAACTCTCGGCTCCTTTTGCACCCAGCTCCTTGAAATCTTCCGCAGCAATTCTCGTCACTCGCGAATTTCAGGATCCGTTGGATCCACCACTTGCGACACTGGATTGCAGATCACTCGAATCAAACGTTTCAAAATGCGCTTATCCGTACATGATTCTTCTATCCACTTTTCCTTCACTTTGTACCTAATTAAATCCTGTACTCGGAAACCGTCTCGTTCCGTCACTCAAAAGATGTGAAGCACTCGATCTGAAGGATAAACGATTTTGTGGGGTTGAAGTTAGGAAAGGGTGGTTGAGCGGGAGAGCGTCACATGACATGACAAGGCTCTACGTTCCCCATTTCTCCTCCTTCCTCTTCTTCGCACTTCTATTTTCACTTTTCTTGCGACTTCAAGAGGATTGTTCGGCTTGCGCCAGGGAATCGGACGCTCCGACTCCGCTATAGTTCGTCCATGCACACAACAATCGGGGTCCCCAAGCGTTGCAGCTCACGTTACTGGGGACGACCGAAAGTTTTGGCGGGAGAGTGCCACGCGGTGTCCGACCACGTGCCTTCCCGCTGTACCGTTTTACGCTCGTTAGAGCGCGGCGCGTGGACCGCGGGGGAATAATTTATCCTATCCTCGCGGCGCTCGGTGTAACACGTATTCCGGAGCTCGACGGATCCAACATTAGACTGATAGAAACCCCTGAGCAAAGGCGCCAGCTCCTCGCAGCTCTCTCCTAGCGAGAGCAGGAGGGGGTAACTCATCCCTCCGAAAGTATCCCTTCTCCCCTCCCCCCACTTGTAGTCTCAGGTCGCTGATGCCAAAAGCATCGCTGGCTCCCCTTCTTCCTTGGCCTCATCCATGAGGAGGCTCCCCTCCCCCATCCGAGCCCCTATCTGTCTGTCTTGACACCTCCACCGCGCTAAAGTGGACGGCCCAGCGGTCGGCAGACGCGATGGTGACGTCATGCGGTGCTACGTGATGGAGGATTAGCCAGCGCTTTTGTTATGGTGTCAGGCTTTCAAAAGTCAGAAGCATCATTTTCGGGAACTAAAATATTTTTGTTCTATTATCTGATAGCGTACTCAAGCCAAATACATTCATTTAGCTTTTGAGTAAATGAATTTCTTGAATAAAAATTATAATGTGTAGTGATTGTAGTTTATCTAGCTGATACTATACATCCACAACAGTGGTCCAACATGAAATGCTTTCAGGTCTTTCAGTATATACATATTATTAATAATAGATTTATGACCTGGTATCCAATATCATAAAGCCAAATATATTCATTTAGCTTTTTAATGAAGAAGTTATTGAGTAATAATTATAATTGGCATTGATAGTTAATTACCTACTTGAAACTAAACATCCACAACAGAGTTCCAACACAGAATGCTTCATGCCTTGCAGTGTATAAATAATTACTATTTGTAATAATCATGATTATTATCTGTCAGCTGGGATATGTGCCATAGCTTCAACTATCTTGTTTAAAAGAGATTTTATGAGAACATCCTTTGGTGGTGGCATTCACATCCAATTTATTTGAATTACTACTTCAGTAAGAGAGATTTGATTCTCTCAGACTGTAATCAAGTGTAAAATTGCAAATTATTCATCCTGGCTGAACACCTTGATTGTTTTAGATAAAAGGGACAGTATATGGGCCGCTATAAATATAAACCCAAAACTCTACCTACAAGTCAAACTATTTGAAGCTTGATTTGGCCAGAACCACTAGACGGAGTCAGTGTCATTTTAATGGTTATGATGTTTTATTTACACTCCTAAAAACTCCCTTCACAATTTTTCTCCTTGACCGTTTATGTCCAACAGTTCCTCATATTTTGAGCCCCTATCTATCATTTTATAGCATCAACCATTTTAAAGTGAATTGTCTTTACAGCACTTTATTTGTGATTTTAAGTGCTCCAAAAGAATCCCTAAGATTGTTGAAATCAAATTGTTTCAAGTTAATTCATTCATTTGTACTCATCTCCCTCATTAAGGATGTTTCTAATTTGAGCTCTTTGTATACACCGTCAATATATCTTGAGTTGCTTCCCAAAGTAATAAATGGAAAGTGGACATGTAGAAAAAATGAAGGGATGAGATATTTATGATGCATATTTTTGGTGATGCTGTAACTGTCGAGATTTTTGACAACTTGAAAAAAATATGAAATAACACACCAAGTTTATCCCTCTGTACTGCTTAACCCTATTACTATCTATGCCCATGTTAACATGTTGCAGATTTTCATCGAATGTGAGCAAGTGCTATGAATAAATGGTGTAAATATTTCTATGAGAGAGTACAAACCCCATATTAACACAGCTCTGAGGTCAAGGAAGAGGCAGTCTAGGAAAAAATGTCCAAGGTGTCATTTAGGATCATAACACTAGTGGATGCAAGACTTTATCCTTTGCCTTTAAGTACAAAATATCTGTATCCTTCCTCCAAGCAGAAGTGTCACTCATGGTATGTGAACATGGTCAGCTCTTTGTTTCCTCAGTGGGTGCACTAAAAAACTAGTCATTGCTTTCTAAGAACATATATAATAAAACTGCATTCCATATTGATATCTTGTATCATTTACCAATTTTACACAGAAGTCTTACATTTTTTTTGCCTGTTTGTTGGGAGCATCATCACTAAAAGAAGTAGGTTAATAGTTACCATGGAGTCCTGCTTAAAATTGTAAATGTAAGCAAATTAAATGTTATATACATACTGCTTAATCCTTATTTTATGCAAAGGAAATGGTTCCAGGCTTAACTTTGTGGAAGTAATTCATAGTAACTTCAATAAAACTTTGTATACTCCACTATAGGTTTAATAACACGACCCGGGTTTTGACACTTCGTGTCATCTTCAGGTGACAGATGACAGACATATGACGTGAAGATGACACGAAGTGTCGAAACCCGGGTCGTGTTATTAAACCTATTGTGGAGTATACAACATTTTATTTAAGTTACTACCTTATTTTCTGATTACGAAACAACTATTTTTTTGGCCATTTCCCTGAGTGAACAAATAGTTGCCCACGGAAGTGTGCAGGAAATATGGCAAAAGGGTTGAGATTACCTCCACCCTTTGACCAAGGAGAGATTGTCATGTATTAAGAACTTGGGTCCCAAAACAACAAAAAGTAATGCTGTTTGATTCCATTCCTAGAGAATTCCCCTACAGAGGAGTGTAGTGAAACGCTCATTGTACTGGTGACAGAAGAAGCATTTCCTATCCCAAGGCTCCAAAGGGTTGTCATGATTTTTTATGGTCTGTATACTTCATCATTTCCCCCAGAAGATCATAGTCGAATCAGTCATAGAAACATCAGTGCTCGACAGCTCAACTGAATCAAACACCCACACATTCTTTCTCTTCAGTCATGAACCATGCTATTTTTGGAGTTGTGCTTTCAATTCTAAGCATTTTTTCCCCAATAAATGTGATGGAATAGCTTATTTTGGCATGAGCAAGTATGAATTTAAGTAGAAAAAGAAAGTGATGGTCAATGGAATAACTCTAGAATGCCTGCAGGTGCCATTTTGATGTCTTCATCTGGAAAAATAGCCGCTATGTTTTTTAGTTTCAATGTCAAAGCCGTTACCCAGCATGAATTTTCCTAAATTCCTCTTAATGTATATCGTGCAATAAGTTTGGACAGCTAAATGGAAGTTACTAAATGTTCAAATTAATTACAGATTTACCGAGAATGCCAAGAGGCATCAAATTGACTCCAACATCCAGTTGTTCTTTTTCGTGTCAGAAGAAGCAGTTTAGTTTTTTCACATTATTTGTTGTAATTACGTTGTTAATTTTATATGTATGCTGCCCATTCTCACATTAGAAAGAAGCAATTCAGCCATTTCACTATGTAAAAACTCAAATATATTATCAGCAATATTCTCATGAGTTTTCTAGATTATTTTCTTAACAATTTGAAGTGGGAGAACGCGTGGGGAAAGAATACGGAATGAAAATAAATGTTGGAAAGACAAAAGTGTTGAGAGTAAGTAAGAATGAAGCAATCATTAAGATATCCGTTGGAGGAAAAATTGTTGAGCAAGTGAAATCATTTCAGTACTTGGGAAGTTTAGTGACTGAGAATGGGAGCTGTACCGAGGAAGTAAGACAGAGGATAGGTATGGGTAAAAAAGCATTTGAGAAGGTGAAAGAACTTCTGGCAGCATTTAGCATTCCAATAGAACTGATAAAGAGATTTGCTATATTTGCTATTTTATATGGAGTGTGGTGACTTATGGCAGCGAAACATGAACAGTCAAAAAGAAAGAAGAAAAGTACTTAATAAGTTTCGAAATGTGACTGTGGAGAAAAATGCTTAAGGTGAAGTGGATAGATAGAATGAGAAATGAGGATGTACTGATGACAATAGGAGAAGAAAGAAAACTGCTAAGGGAAATAAAAAAGAGGAATACAGCTTGGATGGGACGTATATTTTGCCAAAATTGTCTTTTTAGAAGAATTATTGAAGGAAAAAATAGAAGGAAATCGATGAAGGGGAAGAAAAAAAGAATAGGGATGCTTGATTACATAAAAAATGGCCGAAGTTACAGGCAAATCAAAGAAGATGCTCAGGCCTGAATGTAATGGAGGGCATCCAGCTGAAACCTGTCAGAAGACAGATTCCACTTAGAAGAAGAAGGACAGGTAAGGGAGGAAGGGTGGATAGGTACCCGGTGTCGAACATTAGCCTACTGTGAACAAAAGGCGCCAAGGGGGCCACGGTTTAACACCTCATCTGACAGATGGAGTACTGTACTTAAAGTGCCCTCCACAAGGCACTCAAATAGAGACCTGGTTTCCTCTGAAAAATACCCTCCTCTGCAGGGATTTTAACCCTGGCCGCCCATATGGTTAGCCAGTACTCTAACCACCACACCAACCTGATCCCCGGTTTGTACGTTCTAATGTCGTAGTGGTCCAGCTATACATTGATACGAGTTACGATAATGAAGAGAAGATTGATGGCTTAAGGAATAAAGGGGAAGAGATAAGTAGAGAAGCCTCTACTGTGAAAAGCCTAATTTATATTCCCTATTGGAATGTGGTGAAGGAGAAAGGGAGGAATGGGAATGAAATGAGGGAGTTAGGGCTAGGGACAAGAAATGACTGTGATTGGAAGGCAGTCAAATTTTTTTCAAGATATAAATTGGTAATTACTAAGAAATATCTAAGGCTTGCCCAGCATACGATGTTGTTAAAGGTTATTCAAGCTTTCCACCAGGTGAAAATCTCCATCGTGGCTGACGTTTCAATAAACAAGTTGTCCATCATCATCAGGGTGGGCCCTGATGTCGTCATCATGCCCTGATGATGATGGATGACTCATTCATTGAAACGCCGGCCACGATGGAGAGTTTGACCCAGAAGAAAGCCTGAGTAACCTTTAACAATAGTAATAGCTGACATTTTGTTTTAATAACTCCTCAGGCATTGGTGTACCTGAAAAATGATGGGGCAAAGGGAGATATCAACTTAACCCTCTATGGATAGAATTATGAAACATCAGCATGAAAAAAAATACTGCTGCTATGTTAGTATTATAAAGGTGCAAGTTAAGCTTTTTCCCAAAACATAATTTCAATTAATTTGATAATAACATTCAATTTGAAATTGTCATATTTGTATATTTAATTTAAAAGATTTAATAAAAAATAATAATTTAATATCTATTAACTGTAATATAAATAATATTAAATTAAAATAATACTTTAATTATTATTAATTGTTAATATTAATATTTAATTTAAAATAATACTTAAATTATTATTAATTGTTAATATAAATATTATTTAATATAAAATAATACTTTGATTATTATTAATTGTTAATATAAATAATATGTAATTTAAAATAATAATTTAATTATTAATAATTGTTAATATAAATAATATGTAATTTAAAATAGTAATTTAATTATTAATAATTGTTAATATAAATAATATTTAATTTAAAATAATACTTTACATAATTATATTTACACAAGGTATACTTCAACATTACCTTCATAATGTACCTTTTTTTTTAAATTTCCAAATTTTTTCTTCATATGACAGCTGAAACTATTCATTTCAGAGGTCCACCAGGCATGCCATCGTCAGTGAATAACATCACACATTCATCTGTTTAAATTGTTTGATAGACTGCCGAAAGATACACAACTTTCCACACTCTTAATCCGAAGCGTTACAATTCTGTCTAGCACAGCAACAAAATGGAGAAGCCTCTTAGAATTCAGATATTTCAATGATTTTTAAACGTAACAAATATGGCTTGCTTGTCCATAGAGGGTAAATAACATCATAGTAATGCACAGGGTAGGAACAGTGTTAAAGCTCAATTGCTTTCAAGGGTAATATGCTGATTTCAGAACACCTATTTTTCCCCACCCACTCTCCTCATACTCCAGATAGCTTTGAAATTGCCACGAGAAGAATTAGGCCTGGACCAGGAATGGAACCACGGACCTATGGTTTGCCAGATGAATGTGTAGAGCACTATGCTATCCAGGCTTCTTGATTCTCGTGGCAATTTAAGAATTAGGAAGCCTGGATAGTGTAGTGGTCTGCACATTGGGGTGGCAAACGAAAAGTTCGTAGTTCGATTCACGGTCCAGGACAAATTCTTCTCGTGGCAATTTCAACGTATTTCTCCGGCTATGTTTGAATATTTTCCAGAAAGCTTGTAAAAATTTAGGAGTACATTAGGAGGAGTTGGTAAAACAATTAGGAGTGCGATTGAGAAGTACAAAATATTGATTATGTAGTTTATGAGGTGGATGCAATTCCCACTGTTGAAAATGAAAGCTGTGGTATGCCAACTACACCATCATAAATTTCATCTTGCCATAATAAAATGGCAATGAATGGAAAAAATGTCTGATTCAGATGAGAATTCATTTTTATTTCATAAATGACTAGAATTTTTGGAGTATTGAGATAAATAAAATAGTTGAAGGGAAGAAATCTGTGCTTAATTCATTATATATTTGGCATACAGGCTAACTTTAACAGAGCATTATAAATGGCATAGATAAAGCAGAGCATTATAAAGAATAGATAAAGGGGAAAATGAAATCGTTGCTGTGCAGGAGAGGGAGCTGAAAATGGAAATATTTCTCTGTGCTTGAAAGCACTCGTGAAAGGAACCAAAGAATTAGGCCGTAAAGTGAAGATTGTTGAAGTCAGTCACAGTTGTTCACATTCATCTGTGCTGATGATAAATAAATAGAGGAAATGGTAGGAGAGGTTCCCTCCCTGATCATGTCACTCTGGCCAAGGTTAATAATGTCTTGTTGACATTCATAGGAAGGCGGTGGAGCCTTTTAAACTTGATGTTAAACTGAGATCTTAGGTTTTGCACTGTACATGAAACTTCCAGTTAGTTTATGTTAGCATTATTGATGAGAGAAAATATAAACTTCAGTTTTCATCCTGAGAAAATACATAGTTGACATAGGATCATTCAATTTTATTTGCAGGTTATCAACATGAACATGCAAATCTATGTATAGATATCTGTCATAACAGAATGCATCTGTTCATCTTGATAGATGACTGTTTTACTGGCATGCCAGTTTCCATCATTTAGTAAAAAGTAATTCTAGACTAGATGATGCAAACAATCATCATCTTAGCCACTTCTCTCTTTTTTTTGGCTCATTGACCATAACCTTTAGGTGTATTAACACTAGGTGCACTCTAAGAACAGGCATATTGGCACTTGGAACACCATTAATGCATATTGGCTCTTTGAAGACTAAGGAGAGGACCCTTGATGAAGAGGAAAGAAGACTGAAAAAAGCAAATCCTCTTTGTGCTCCTACAAATGCTTTACTATGAAGTAATGGAATAGCCTTGCAAGATTTCTCTCGTTTATCCCTCACATGAAGAAGATCTAAACTGTAAAAATTCTAACCTAAAAGCTGATTAGGCTTTCAGACTTCCTAATATCCTATTCATGTCAGAATTACCAGTGGGTGACTCCATTGAAGTAACTGCACGGCTAGTTCCGTGGTTCTTTGAAAATGTCTGAAGTTAACACCTTTGTGTTTAAAGTTGGGCTTTACCTCATGGACTGTGGTGCTTAGTACTTGCATACAGATACCTCTAACATCATATGCACAGTACCTGTGAGGACAACTTGCTCCTTAAAGCCCCCATGAGATTCACAGTGGAAGAGGATGCCTGGGTAGCTTAGTTGATTAGAGCACTCAGCGTGAAATCGAGGGATCTGGGTTCGCTTTCCAGTCCAGGCAAATGATTATTCCACTGTGAATTTCACACAATTGTCTCCCCCTAGATGTTCCTCCAGTGACCATGAATAAATATCTCTACTAGTGCTTGTGCGAAGCCTGAACGATATCTCAGAGTACGTTAAAAGGTTGGTAGTGCACGGAGTCTTCTATATTATAACGACGACAAAGAAGAAGAAATACGCGGCTATGACAGGATAGAGTCAAGTAGATATGTATTTACATCCTTTAGAACTCATATGCAAAATATATGATCCTTTATAATTAGGAAATGTGTAGTTTGAGAATACTATATTGTGTACAGGGAAAATAACCCTGGTAACAATTAATGTACAACTAAAAGTTGAAAACTTTAGCATTTTCACCATTAGTTTCCTTGTCTGCAGCAAAACTAAACTGCTTTGTGTAGATATATCAGTGGGATATTTAAAAGATTCTCCTCCCTCATACTTTTCCTCCCATTGCTGTTGTAAACATATACCAAACTTGTCTTAAATATGCAGGTCTCCATACCTAATTAGCATTTTTAATCCAAACTACGTCAAACTGTTCCACTCAAATGGTGGACAATTATATACCTTGTATAAGTAGTCTTTCTACCTTGTATAAGTAGATCTACCTTGCATGCTCAATTGTAGGTATGTTCATCTGCATTATATTCTTCCTGCTCTCTTTGCTCATCTCATGACTCATGCATTGTAGCTGGTATTATTAAAATGTTAATAAAAAGTTATATTATGTTGCTGATCATTTTCTATGTTTTTTCAGGCATATTTCCGAAGCTTTTCCTAGGGAAACCTTCCAGCACATCTTTCAGAAGTGTCAATTCACACTACACCTCATATGTAAGGAAATTCATTAAAGAAAAGGGGGAAATAGTATCTGCTGAAGACTTCAGAATGGTGAGTTGGTACTAAGTGTTTAGATGCTTAAATTTGAGTTGTCATGGCTCAATTTTGAGCGATTACAGGATTTGTGGGAAATTCTCTTGGGCTTCACACCAGGATAAATACTTGTGCGAATTCAGGACACATGTTATTCAACGAAAATCACCAAATCTTTTATTCCAGGATAGTAAAATTTTTTTCAGAAACTGTATTGTCTAAACATTATGCATACTTCAGTTTTTCGAGCTCGAAATGCCATTCATTACCATATTGCTTGGAGGCAGGGTGTATGTTGAATAAAGTTTTTCCCTATGTTTGGAGAGAATCTGATATAGACAGTCAGAGGTAATGCAATTGCAAATTAATAGAACCATCGATCCAGCGAATGAGATGGAAATTAGGGCCATATGGAGTCATTGAGGGATGAAAAATTAACCTCTACAGCTGGTTTTTTGTACACGAGTATGGACCAAATTTTTTCTCAGTACTGAGGTTGGATATAAAAATAATGTGCTCTGCCTCCTCATGTGTAGGCCTCATCTCTGCCTACTAATCATGGATTTTTTTACACTGTAATTACCCCTATGCTGGCAATGTGTGTATTGTGCTTTTCTCATTGGGGGATCATCATAACTAGGATGGCAATATTTTTTTGCCCGGAGACCAGGTGTAAAAGTTGGATTCAATAAAAATTCCCACAGCATAGTAAAATACCCACAAGTCTTTTTAATACCAGCTTGATGGATTAAAAAAGAGTAAATATTATTAAAAATTTCAGTTCAAAATTTTTTCAGTGAAATTAAACTGACAGGTTTACCTTACGCTCATGTTTTGTTGGCGCAATATAAGTTTAAGCAGTTGAAGTTCTTCCTTTTTTCTATGAATGTTCCTGCTTTCTTCAGTGCTGACCACATATTACTGCATCACTGCTTTAGTTAATGCTACAATTAACCCTGCATACTTGGATTTACTATAATTAAACTGACTGCTGCTCATTTAATGCAGGGCACAAACTTGCACAATTTTGCACCATGTTTTTCTCAATCTGGCATGCAATAATTGTTGAATTAGAGTTAGGACTATTTTGCCATCTCACGTTCATGCATGCATTCCTGTAATTCACTGTTTATGGAATACAAATTGAAATGCATGTTCGTGCTTTCATAAGATTGTGCAGTATATGCCCTGTGCTTAATGGAATTAAGAAAGAAGTATATCCAAGATTGATTGAGTAGCTCAATGCTCTATTTACTGTACAGCCCTACTCTTGAGGAATCATACTTTAATCATTAATTTCAGAGAATAGTTTTAATTCATAAAGGAATACATTCGCATAAAAAGGTAGTATTGCATATTTATTTTGGCGATCAGTGTGAACGTAGGTAGCATACCATTGTGATGTCAGCCTTGATTTTGCCTAGGTATATCCAGCTGGAATTCACAAGCTTGAATCCAATCTGATTCTGTGTAACTCTTATCTTCATTTCGTTTATCTGTTCAATTACATGCAGCTGAATAATAGTTGAAATCCAACTTGATTCTTGGTAAAAGATCAGATGAATTCCGTATTGCATGCGGGATTCATCCTGCAGAATCGCAGCTGGCTCACTGAGTATGTTCGGCTGAATATCAGGTGGAATCCAGTTTGTCTTCCTGTTTTGGAATGAGCCAGGAGCTTAGCCATCGTAAACTTACTCAAAAGTTTAAAAACAATGGAAGAACTACTCTATTTCTCAAAGTTTTCTCGGGCTTCCGTCCGGGTGAGTGGGTCCATGTTGGCCTACTTTTCCATGCTCGACTGTAGCATCGTCCTTAGGGCAGAGGTGAATGCCATGACTGGTGAAGGGTTGTTTATATATACTGAGGGGGAGGCCGGGCATGTGATCAGGTGGTGATTGGCTGCAAGGTTTTGGCACCATTCCTCAGTTTCTTTAAAATAGGTTTCCAAGAGTTACTTAGGGAGTACCCTGAGTCACAATTATCAGTGTTGCTGTATATCCTAGTTTCAATGGCCTCCTTAACTATGCGATCCCAGTAACCATGGGAACAAGCAATCAACTTTGCACTGTCAAAATTAAGGGCATGGTTCGTGGCGATACCATGCTTTGCGATGGTAGATTTTTGGTATGGCCCAGGCATAAATGATGCTCATGTTCTTTGAATCTATTTGTCAAAAATCCACCAGTGAAGAACCAAACTGCTCCCCAGTCACTTCTTAAGCTGCCACATCAAACCAATCACTCACGTGATAGAGGTCTCTGTTTCAACTGTGGTTCTCCACAGTTTTTTTTTGCTTATTTTCCCATTTCACTCAGTTCAGCATTTCATTTCCCCTTCCCAGTATTTGTACAATAGCAAGTGGATAATTATTTTATGCAGCGTATCGAAATGATGCCCATCAATAAGAGTTAAAAGTAACCTTTGGCCTTCAATAACCTTTATTGTTTACTGCAGAATAAGTTTCAGCGTTGCGGTTGTACATAATCTATGGAATGGCATATTTTGCAGAAAAGTGGTTCCAATTTGAACAGAATTCTTCACACTAATACCCACAGTATATGAAGAAACCCATATTTTGCAAAGATACTAGTATATAAAGAAAGTAATGCATGCAGCAGGAGTCAGAATTGAATTCTGAATGGAAATTTTGTGGATCTGGAGACCAAAATCACCCAAAAACCACGTATGATTTCCTCCAAACGTTCACCTTTGTATTTACGTTATACCTGTGATGATTCCACCAACTCTTTCTCACTGGTGTACACCTAGTGTTACTGTATATAACAGATTGAGAGCAATGCAGAATTATGACAGAAATGTGTATCTGTCACTTATATACTCCTAGTATTTATAAATACCTCACAATGTTATGCTAGCCACGCTGAAAATTTTCATTTTAGGCATTAACTGTTTGTTTTGTGAACTTTATAGTTATCCAGAAGGACTCGCTTACCTAATTGAGTTTTTACAAAATTCCAGGAATTTCTATTTCCACATTGTTTCCACACAATTTCCATGGTGGATAATTGATGGAAATTAAGAAAATTTCATCCTCCACCAAATAATCCACACACTCAGGTGAACTCCGTGTGGTATCCATTTGGATCCATGGACCTGTTTTTCCTCGGAATGTTTGTTTTTTAACTCCCCCATCCTTGAGTCTTTGGGAACCTTTGAAATACACTGTCACAGTGATTGGAAACTCATATGGGCATCCGAGAGAATTACTCTCTTCGCCAATAATCCACCAGCTACCCAGCTAGCACACCCGGATTCGTTTATATAAAAAATAAGTCAACGCTAAGGAAACAGCGTTGACGGAAACTGTTGACGCAGCGTTGAGGTATCTTTTACATAAACCCGTTGAGCAGTGGTTGATCTACCCCTACTCCCGACCGTATCGTCCTCTAATAATTGTATTTTGGCTCAATTTCGTCATGATTAATGCATAATGTATTGAGATTATCGTATATTCGGCCGAGCAGAGCAATTATTCATGGACAATAAACGTATTTCAAATGCCACTATGCATTCAGTGGAGTGCGTTCAAGTGTTTTCCGTTCACTAACAAAATATTCGCCTTCTGGTTTGTTCTATGATTCACATAATGAAACTTTAATTATTATACCTTGATACTTTTCACGGAATATAACATTAACGCATGTAAACATGCGTTTAACTAATCCGTATCTATGTCGTCTGTTCGGGCCAATGTTTCGCTGCGCCCGGCGCGCATTGAACGCTGGGTAACTTCACACAACTTCAGTCGTCCTCACGTGCAATCCTGTCACTCTGCTGTTCCTTCGGTCCATGCCTAGACAACATCTTGCATCCTGCGCTTTCACGATTCTTTATAATGCTTATCGTTTTAAACTGTTCTTTTTAGGACAATCATCCTTCATTTACCATCACTTTTCGTTATCATTCATGCTTCATCGCTCATTACATCTTAGATGGAGGTTAGGATGGGGCTTAGATGGAGGTTGATTCCCTTTTTCTGGTTTTCCGCCGTGTTGAGGACAATATTTCGCCGGCTATCCTGCTGGCTTCCTCATGTCCATGTTTGAATACATGGACCTGAGGAAGCCAGCATGATAGCCGGCGAAATATTGTCCTCAACACGGCGGAAAACCAGAAAAAGGGAATCAACTTCCATATGGCAGTATTATTATCATCCATTTTCCAAGTAGTTCGATATGTGGCCACAAGAGGTCACTACTGTTCCGGCTCTCTTCGAAGTAGTTCGCTATCCGGCCTGTAGATGGCGTTGTATCACGTTTGGTAAACATGTTTCCCTTCCGTTGCGGCGTTTTGATGCGATTTTTTCCCTTCAGTTTCCCCGTTGTTTACATAATGTTGATGTAAACAGCCTCGGTCGTAAGAGGGCTGTTTCTGTGTTGTTTACGTAATGTTGACGTAAATTTTGTGTAAATAACCAGATCCGTGCTATCTGGGTAAGAACTAACCTACTGCTCAGCCACTATATATGTACATACTTTATTTGGCAAGCCAAACCAATCCCTCCCCCTTTAGACCTGTGATTTTCCATGTTTGCTAAATTTCTCATTTTGCCACAGTTCAGAGTATCATTCATTTCCCCTTCCCAATATCTGAAAATTATTTGGTAATTATTTCATGCAGCATATCGAAATGATGCCCATGCATTAGAATTAAATGTTATCTGTGGTATTCTATAATCTTTCCCACGTGGACAAAAAAAATCTAATAAATGTTTAATTAACATTGTAAAATTGTCTTAAGAAAGTTGAAAAAACATTTTTCCAAGTTGAAAAAACTTCTAATTAATTTTATTTAGGTCCTATTGAATGTATGTTTATTAGACATTTTCAAAAACGTCTAATGTATGTCTTAAAAATGTTGGAAAATGTTGATTGGATGTATTTTAGACTTATTTTCAGCATTTAAATGTACCCTACTGCTCAGACACATACATCTGAAAAACGTCTAATTATTGTCCAATAAATGTTGTTTACCTCCTGTCCATATATAAAACTCATTACACATTAAAAATATATATTTTGCCTATTTTAAAAGTATTTAAACATTGGACATATTGGACATTTTCAGTGGCTCAAAAACATTTTAATGTGTATATCGTATTTGTTGTAGGCAATGCGCTTCAATGTTGAGATATATATGTAGGTACAATTATATTCCTACTATTCTAGCTACCATAAATTTAATGTTTGCCACAGGATGAGTTACATCATTGCGATTATACATATTCTATAGAACGTCATAGTTTGCTGAAAAGTGGCTCTAGTACTCCCTGTGAACTCACCCTACCCCTGAGTCTTTTGGAACCCTTGAACTATATGGTGCCACTGTGATTGGAAATTCACGTGAGTACACACCCCTCTTTGAGAGAAACACCTTTTTCCGAGCCGTTTCATGCCCTTGAATTCATTTACATATTTCCCTTGTTAATATATTCCTTGTGCTCCAACACTTGCGACTCAATCTGTCGCATTGTCGTCCGCTACCAGTCGTCGACTCATTGGCTTCATAATCCCCCGTCTTGGAATATTCGTAGCCCATTGCGTGAGAGATGCTGCCACCTATGGCTAAAATGTTAACTATGTGGACGTTTCTTCAGACGAGGAGGCGGCCGAGCGAGCTCAAGACCGAGCGCTTTGCCCTGGGTGGGACGTTCAAACAGGAGTAGGTTGCGACACGCTGATGCGTGAGGCATGTACACGTTGAGTCGTTAGGAAGGGAATGAATGCTCATCTCTTGTGATTTTATCTGGAAAATGGACGACAGAAATCTAAAGTGCCCGGCAGATACCGTGTTGTTACTGTGCATTTCAATCTGCGGCGGTGAAAGGCAAAAAAAATGCGTAATTAATTTCCCGATTGAAAATATTTTCCGTAGAGAAAATGGATTTTCTCACTTGGTTAGCATGCAGGTCACAAATGAGGTATAATGAAAGCCCATGAAGTAATTACCTGTGCAGGAAACCGTACTATTTCGAGTACAGTAAATATGCGTTGTTTCGATGTTACGTCCATGCTGACAAGGGTCGTCGGAAAATTTTTCCCTTTTTAATGCAAATGAAATAGTGCGTACATATGTGCATATTCTTGCGTTTTATGATAACTGAGACAATCATCCTATCTGAAAAAGCTATTTTTTTCCTGGATTAAGGCAAAAAACGAATTTTTAAATTAACGCCTTGACATATCTTGGGATTAAAGTGGTCACGAATATCAGGATCCGTTTTACATCGTTTCGACTTACGCCGCTCTTCTTCAACACGCATCTTTGACGTAAATCGAGGACTTACTGTAACTTCCTAAACATTCCTAAGTCCTTCATTCCGGCAAATTAACCCTATGAGTAGTTAATCTTAGTTTTAGTTTTCCCCAACCTCAGGAGTGAGTTTTTTTTTGAAAAAATGAAATAACTTCCGACCGCAATGTTATTGCCTTGAACTCAAGTTTGTCTTATAAACAATCAATGAAAAGAGGAAGATCGTACATGACGCAAGAAAAACAAAATAAATACAACAATTTTACTGAGTAACATCCTAAATATTGGGGTATGGGAACAAAAATATTAACTTAGAACAATATTAAAAACCAGCTTTGAATGCAATAAATTCCGTTAAGGGAACCAGCTACATGTGATATGTACGTACTCAAGGCTGAACGTAGTTAGTAGAATAATGGAATAGTTGGCATGACTTTATCCGGGCCGGTGACACTTTAGAGTGATAATGAGCTCACCAACCACCAGGAGAGATAGAAAACATGTTGCAATGCATCTGAATGGGAGGCGTGAACGTACGCCTTTACTGCTTCAGAGTAAATTTGAAAGACGTACTTGTACTTTCATACTGTGGAGTGTGGATGGCAAGGAGGCACGAGGACGTATATGAATGTTCGTACTGCCCAAAGGGTCAAAGTCATCATCCACTGACTGATTACCACGCGCGTTGGAAAACTGTTGAAAGAGAACTTGATATGATCATTTCAATATACTCTTTGAAGACTCGACATTTTTTTTTATTTTACATTTAAAGGAAATTTTCAAAATATCCTTGCGAATTAAAATTAATTCGTTCTATGGAGCCCTCAGGATGAAAAACCCTGGGAAGCTTTTACCTATTCATTTTGTTTCCAGCTACTTTTTTGTTCGGATGCGACTCTTTTGAAAGGTTTTTTTTTCGAGAAAATGAGAGTGAGTGCCTAAATCCATTTTGAATGTCTTAATTTGGTGAATTCTTTAGATTGATACAGAAAAAAAACATTTTCCATCAAAATAAAATTTTCAAAATATTCTTGCTAATAAAAATTGATTCATTCTATCGAGTCCTAAAGTTTTAAAGTGAGGGAAAGGCTTTTGTCTCTTTTATTTTTGTTTCCAGGAACATCTTTTTAGTAAATTCGACTGTTGAAAGTTTTTTTTCGATAAAGTGACTGAGTGTATCCATTTTCAATGTCTCAAATGATTGAATTCTTTAGGTTCTATAGATAAATATTTTTACATTTAAGTGGAATTTTCAAAATATCCTTGCGAATTACTATTATTTTGTTATATTTATCCCTCTAGTTCCATGATAACGGGTAAGCTTTTGTCTTTTTTTGCTTCGAGCAACATTTTTTGTTGATGAATGCGACTTTTGAAAGATTTTTTTGAGGAAATTACAATGAGTGCATATTTTTATGTCATAATTGGGTGATCTTTTGGTAATAGAGAAATAAACTATTTTTTATTTATACGAACTTTTCAAAATATTCTTATGACTTAGGATTAATTAGTCCTATTGAGAACTTGAGTGGAAAAATTTACGAAAGGCTTCTGCCTATGTTAGTTCGCAGGTTTCCGCGGCGTCGATCAAATGATTTCAACATTTCTCGGGTTGCATCCGCGTCAGTTGTCATTCAGCACAACAGTTTCGCCAGCTATCTTGCTGGCATCCTCAGGTGAAGGATGGCGAGAAGGTTTTGGTCCGTCCTTATATAGGCCAAGTTAGGCGTCAAAAAGCGATCAATGCTTCGGCCAATCATGGAGCAGCGTCGCGTTTGCGCGGGAAACTTACTACACTCTTCCAAGTTGCAAGTGGCTGTACTGGCATCTTCCTGATTCTACGTCCTGCTCTCTCCTTAGTTGTCACTATTGGAGTTAG
Source organism: Ceriagrion tenellum (assembly GCA_963169105.1). NCBI lineage: Eukaryota > Metazoa > Arthropoda > Insecta > Odonata > Coenagrionidae > Ceriagrion > Ceriagrion tenellum. Next base: position 61,876,454 of record OY720644.1, read on the forward strand.
CACTGCCTATTATTCGTTGTCCTAGTTATAGTTTTCATTCTGTGTTTTGCACCAAGTAAATCTGTTGCCTGCATCTCCTACAATTTAAGGCTGCAATATATAGCCGCAAAACTTTTAGTTTTAAGTTTCTTCTTCTCGCAAACAACACTCCCAACACGATACTTATACATTCACACGACACTTTAGCGCTACATGTCATTGGACCGGTAGGGGTGAGTCTCGCACTCACCGGAACGGTTTTCTCATCTTGCGCCTTCGGCGCAGTCAACTCGATTCGACGCTGTGCAATGGGTATCCATCTTCTCTGTCACAATTCTTAGGTGTTTTTACGATTTCTTTAGCCTCTCTTATTATTCTCGGGAAGTACCTGTTTTCCTTGGCTATTATATTTGCGTCTTCGAATTGTACAGTGTGTCCCGGTTCACTCCATGCGTGCTCTGAGATGGCAGATGCTTTGAATTGTCTATTTTTTGTCGCTCGCTGGTGTTCCCTTAGCCGAGTGCCCAAAGCTCTGCAGATTTCGCCTATGTATGACTTCCCACAGTGCCGTGCCTATATTTGTTTACTTCTAACAACTCTTTATTTTTATTTCATTTTAAAGAAAGTAAACCCCTAACAGCTAAGGTGCCATTTTGTAGTAGTGCCATGTTACAATGCACAAACATAGGGACATATACAAGCAAATTTAACGGTAGGAAACATGAAGAAATTTGACTGGTATAAAAAACGAAAAATAGAAGAATAACTAATTAGGTGAGAGAAAGGCGCATTAGGGAGAGAAAGGCTTTTAATGGATTTAGATGAAAGTGCAAAAGGATCGATGTGAAGAGGGAGGGAGTTCAATTAAGAGGAGAGTCGGAAGAAAAAAATTTGAATAAATGTGACTCGTGAAAGATTTTTTTCGTATAAAATACGGTGGGAATATGCATTTTAAACATCATAATTCGGTAAATTCTTTAGATTCAACAGAAAAATATATATTTTCCATTTAAATGGAATTCCTCCCACTTGGTTGTATGGCAGTGAAACATGGGTATGTGAGGATAGACATAAAGAGTAGACTAAACGCCGTGGGTATGAGTTATCTGAGGAGTATTTGTGGAAAAGTAGGATGGATAGAGCCAGGAATGAGTGGGTAATAAATGAATGTGGGTTAGATGTTCCAGTAATGGACATTTATGAAAAGAGTGTGCTTCGCTGGTTTGGCCATATTTGAGAGAGTGGATGAGAGTCGAATAACGAAGCAGATATAAATAAGAGTGAAATGAGTGGTGCGAGAGGTAGAGGTAGGCCGAGAAAGTTGTGGTTGAATGTGGTTGAGGAAATTCTTAGGAGGAGGAATATTAGGAGTCTTAAAAACAGGAGGGCGTGTAATGCATGGGGGTAAATGAGGCAAAAGAGGTTTGCAAGAGGATGGGTCAGTGTGGAGGAAATTATTGCAGCAGAGTTAGGTGTACAAATATGTATTTATGAGTGAAACTTTGTGACTCTGCTTACCGCGTAAGGTAACGGAGTGATTGGTATGTATGTATGTAAATGGAATTCCAAAATATCCTTGCGAATTAGAAATAATTTGTGATATTGATGCTACTAGCTGAAAAATGATAGGAAAGCTTTTGGCTTCCAGCAACTTTTTTAAAAAATGAATGCTACTCCTGGGAGACGTTTTTCGGGGAAATTACTATTAGTATATTGTATTTTCAATGTCATAAATGGTTATTTTTAGGTTCTAGAGAAATAAAATTATTTTCCATTTTAATGAAAATTTCCAAATATTAAAAAAAAACTACATTTAATTCGTTAGTTGAGCCCTTAAGTGGAGAAATGACCAATTTGCCTATTATTCATTTTCTTCCAGAACTTCTTTTTGATTAAATGTGACTCGTGAGAGATTTTTTGAGGAATTGATGAGGAAAATATGCATTTTTAACGTCATATTTGGGTGAATTCGTTAGATCCCGCGTAATTAAGATGGAGCCCCAAGAGACCCGGAGACTACACGCTAGGCTTAGGTTGCTGGAGACATTCACAACTGGTGTGGTTCAGCGCGACACCGAGAATATTATCGTGACGCCTCACTACAATCTAGGTATGACAGAAGCGATAAAATTAGAGAGATACATTTCGAAAAACTCGTTCTTTCCGTGCACAGTAAGTGACCACAGTAAAAACTGAGCTCCACATAATACACTCCCATAAAATACGTCATCATTTCACCTCCAAAAACCTACATCTTTACACGGCTGGTGACCTAACACCTCCTTCCACATGCCCATGTGGCGGTTATCAGGGTAGCATGTAGATGTATATGTAGAATATTTTTATTTTCTTTTTTTCCGTATGTAATTCAACTGCCACCGTGTTCTAGTCATTGCATGAAATAGCTAGACTGCGGAGAATCCAATTTGACCTTTCTCGATGTTATCTGCGGCAGCGGCATTGTTTTCAAATTGCAACGACAATCATTTCGTGGGAAAGTGTTGTAAGAGAATGGGAGTGAGGGGTCGTGTGGAATGCAGCGGTGTGAGAATTGATCCTCGGGGTGGAATCTTCCTTTCGCGTCGCATGTCGTGTTATGCGCTGGGGATCGGCTCTTGGCGCCCTCCGGAGAACGCAGTTTTCTCGCCGCCTCATTCGCAATTCAAGCGCAATAAGCAATTCAGAAATGTCGCCCATTTCCACTAATCAAATCATTGTGAAACTTGAAAATGTCATTTTCTCTCCCCCGCCCTACCCCCCAGATGACAGTGTCTATTCCTGGAATGAGTTATGTCGAATGCTTCTGAATTCCTGCGCCCGCGATTCTCTTTACGTTTCTCATGCGGATAGCTTCGTGAGTCTTAAGCATATTGGGGTCACGAAGAGGAAAGGTTTGCAAGTGCTATACATCCTCTGGAGGGCTGTAGTAAGATCAGAGGCGAACTTCTGAATAGGAGAATACGATAGGATAGAATATATTAGATCGGATAGAATACAACTTATTAATTCTTTGAAAACGAGCCCTTTTTTAGTATTCTACCGGTAAAAGTACGGTTTATGGACACTTATGGCCTGTTGCAGGAACGACACATGTATTCTATAAAGTTATGGGACCCATAAGCCCTGGCAACCATTCAATAAGTGTTGCAGAAACATTCGCTAAATTAATTGGTTTTATAAATAATGGCATGTTTTTATGAGTTCCATAAGTAGCCAAGATGGCGCAATGAACCGCTTGGAGAATTTATTACTCAATAAAATAGTTATTTTTGGACAAATGACCAGTTTGCTTACTCTTACTAACTAATTATTTTGTGCATTAGCAATTATTCATAGCCTTAACTTGCGTAAACTTTATCTTGCGGTGGATGATTTGATCAAACATTTGAAGCAATTAATTATTGTTTGATGAGTTATGCAACTAGTAGATGCGTTCCTGCAACCCGAATATCTCTATGAGATCCATAAGTTCATGGATCTCATAACTATTGATTCCATCACAATATATTCTTGCAACCGGCCATGAGAGAATCTCCGCCCCGTTTTCTTCACTTTCAGGGTCTTATCTACCTCTATTCTTTCCTATTTGCCTTTTCAGACGCTCTACCCTTCTTTTACCTGTCCGCAGAACCTATTCTCTTTCTTCCACTTCCGCGTTTTCCCAACATCCTGTAACAATTGTGTTAATAATAATTGCTTAAAGATAGGATGTTTTTCGTAATGCCCCAAAAATTCATCTGCTGATGCTAGCGGCGTCATAAGCAGTACTTTTTTTCTTTATTTAAATTAAACTTTTTTACAAAACCATTTAAAAAGTTGATAATATCACCTTCCATCTTTTATTTCATCCAATATACTTAAACGCCGTCATTACGGTATACTAAGTATTTCTATTTTTTTACATTCTTTAAACGCCAAGAATATGTTAAGAATAAAATACTTGACCGCTAATAAGAAGGGAACGGTGAACGAGTGCAGAGAAACGGTTCCCTAAAAGAAACGGGTCACAATTTTTCACTTTATGCTTTCTACATAACTATTACGACCGCAGAATTTGTCGACAATTAGGTATTAGTCATGACAAGTACGATGCATATTTCTTAAAGTCTATGCACTTATTGTAAATGGAAATTCTTCACTTCTTCGGAGGATCACCAAAATGTTGATATTTGTGCATAACAAGTCACTGTGAACATTCTCCTGAGCCCTTGCAGTGCATATTCCATTGTGCCATCAGTGGCGCAGTTGTCCGGGAAGGGGAATGAAGTGGAAGAGGAAAAGGTCGTTTTCGGCCCCCTTAGCAGGTCCTTTCATGCATGATGTTGGGGGTAAACTGAATAGATACAAGTAAATTTATCTAGTACATGCCCCGTGAGACCAAGCACATTTAGTGAAAAAACTATACTCAGTTTTTACTGAGTTGTTTCATAATTAAGTACAAAAGTACAAGTCAGTATTCTTCAATGTACCATTTAGCATACTTATTTTTGATTTATTGATTACATACATAATATTAATTGACTTTAGTGATCAATATTTTCATAATTGTTTTACATTAATGACTAACATTTAGGTGTGATAACCAAATACCCAACTGCAAGTGTTCTGTTGTTGTATAAGATATTCGTTCATATATGGTGGTCGGGTTGGTGTGGTGGTTAGAGTATTGGCTAACAATACGGACGACCAGTCCAATCCGCTATTCGTATGATTTGGTTTTAAAGGATTGAACTGATGAAATTTGTTTCAGGGATATAGGTTGGGAGTCCCAAAATTTCGTTGAGGTTATTTGGAATGAGTTCTGAAAGGTGGTGGTGTAGTGGCTCGGGTAATGAAAAAAGGTCTGGATTCGATCTGGTGAACACAAGCAGCATCATATGTCATTTATATGTCTAAAGGACATCAATATGATATCACTAACATCACTTTTACGTCTATATCCCGAAAGTGACACAAATGTGATATCATTTTAACATCTCTTGTCGATTACAATTTGACGTGCCCACAAATGAGAAAAAAGTGATATCAAATAAAGATCTCTTGACGACTAATATTTGCTTTTAGAATAAATGAGGTAAAAGTCGCCAAAAACGTCTATTTTGTTTGATATGAAAATAAATAAGCGTCAGATAATTCACTTAACCACCAAATAAATCTATAAAATTATAGAAAAGTGAACCTTACTTCACGAAAACATGTTTTCCATTGAAAATCAACCTAAAGAGACGAAGTAATGCGAACATTATATTTATTTCTCATTCTTAATTTTTTCACATTTATATTTCCATTTACACTTTACAAGCAATATAAATTTATTTGGTTTGCTATAATGCCCTCTTCTAATGCTTTATCCATTTTGAACTTGGTGCGTGACACCCCTTCGCTGAACGAATATTCGTTCCGTGCTTGTTTTATTGCTGATTTGAGTGGCATCATGACCGCAGGTCAGGCAGGCCCACCGCGTGGTTTCGAGGCCGGTATTCCTGTATTGGCAGTGTAAGCATTTATTACAATTTGTTCTACCGGCCTACGTGTGATTACGTCGTGAGAAACGTTCGAGTGAAAGTCCCGCGGACTCACAAGTCTGTATTTTCAGCAAATTTTAAATGTATGTATTTCGTTAGTTATCTAAAATCCTATTATGTAAATTCTCAAACGTCTACGGTATACTCAACCTGATCCATTTGACCCCTTTTTATATGTTGGAGTCTATAGGTCTACCTAAACTAGTGAACCCAACCCTTCAGATTTTGTCAGCTCAGTGGAGATTGATTCGTCTGGCAGTTCTGATGAATGTGAAAGTTTATGCAGCCATGTGGAAGAATATTTCTCGTCTCGTGATAGTGAAATGCATAGCCAAAGTGTTGAAAGTGCGACATTAAGGGAGTCAGACATTCAGTCGAGATTAGTTCTTTGGCCCATGAAATACAATATAACCCATGCGGCACTAAACGACTTGCTGGCATTAGAAGTCTTCACAATATATCTTCAAAAATATGCTAGAACCTTAATAAAAACCTAACATTATGAGTTTTTTCATGGCAGGGTAATGAATCTATGGCTGATTTAATACCACCACAGGTCAAATAAATGATTTATAATGACCAAAAAGTGATGTCAAAAAGATATATATTGGTATCCATAATGTTATCACTGGCAAATGTCACTTTTGTATCACAAAATGTTATCATTTTTGATCAAAAAGTGATATCATCACGTGATATCATTTTGACAAATAATTGATTAATAATGGATATAAAAAGATATCAAAAAGATATCAGGATGCTGCTTGGGTGTTATTTTCTAAACGGTTTAGATTAAATAACATTTCGCCTTTATTTTCCAACTCTAGTACGTGTTGATGACTTTTTGAGAATCGAAGCTAAACCTATGAAACGAAATCTTCGGTGTTTCATTCCTCACGCACTTAGGCGTTGTGACGTCGTTCCGTTGTATCTCGCCTGGAAAAGTTCTCATATTATGAATATGCATTCGGACGGCTCCTCTGAAGTTCTCTTTTTCACTTCTGTTACTCTGTGACGCGCGGCTACTGAATCAAGATTTCGTATCAAGGTCGTTTTGAGTGGCCATCACGGCAAGATGGAACGGAGAGACACGAAGCCTCTTGGGGGGGAAACGAACAGGCGCCATTGGCAGTTAATGAAGGACAACCGCGGCGAAGGGGTTCTTGAATAAATTGGCATCAACCAGAACGCGCTGTTGAGCCGGAGATGAAAACACTAAAAAAGGAAAGTAAGCGATCAGTGAGGGCACCTGGTGATGCCTATTGGCATAGAAGTCTTCTACGTCTACATACCACCAACTACCCTGCGAGCCGCCCCATGGGATGGTGGCAGGGGGTGATAATCACCAGCCGTGTAAAGAGGTAAGGTTTTGCCAGGTGAAATGGTGGCGTGTATTATGGGAGTGTATTTAGTGGAGCTCAGTTTTTATTGTGATCACTTATTTTGCGCGGAAAGAACGAGTTTTTGTAACATTTTGTACCTAGTTCTTGTTCTTTCACCAGAGATTTCATACTGCTGCTTCTCTTCTTGGAGTGTGCAAAGACTGTAAAAACCACTGGAAGTCTAAACAAGTTTTTTTTGCATTCAGCTTTACTAGAGGAAGTCCAATTGGATTGAAAGAGCTGAAAATTCGGCATGGATTTTGCGGAAAGTGTCGATTTTTGAATTATTTTTCAATACGCCTTTAATCTCAGTACGAATTACTTACTTCCATTTAAACGTATGTAGAAAAAGATAATATCCACATCTTTAGACTACCCTTCAAGCCGCCGCAGGGGGAAATGGTGACGTGCATTATGGGAGTGTAGTTAGTGGAGCTCAGTTTTTATTACGGTCGCTTATTGTGCGCGGAAAGAACGAGTTTTTGTACATATCTGTACGGCGGAGTTTCCCTCTTATTTTATCGTTTCTGTCGGACCTAGAGATGTAGTTTGGCGTCATGATGATATTCTCTGTGTCGATCTGAAACACACCCGTTCTGAATTTCTCAAGCAACCTAAGCCTAGCGTTTGGACTCCGAGTCTATAGGGGCTCCCACCTTAATCCCTCTAAAAGCTGTAAGACACTATATGTTCGCTTGTAGCATCTTTTAACGAAGCGTGCTATGTTTATTTGTATTTCATTAATGTTTTTGGTTAAATCTTTATGAGCAGGGTCCCAAATGCTCGCGGCGTATTCGAGGTGTGGCCTAACCAGAGCGAAGAAGCATCTCTCTATTACTTTTTCATCTGAGGACCTTCCTATTATACGCTTAACAAGACATAATTTATTTAATGCTGTGCCGCATATGTTTTGATGTGTGTCATGCACATAAAATATATATAAAACTAGCTGTGCCCGGGATACGTTGCAGTGCCTCTTTTTCTTTCTAAGTAAGCACACATGTACAAAGCAGACACATTTACATGTAAAAAATAAATGAAAAATAGTGATTGTGTATTTAATTAAATTTGAACAAAAAATATTCCTATTATACGCTTAACAAAATCTATTTTTTTAATGCTGAGCCGCATATGTTATGTGTGTGAACCGTTTGTGTTTGAGTTATCATCAACAACCGTTACTGAATCAAAAATTGGTTTGTTGCAGATTTTTATTCTGTTTATTTTGGATTTGACCGTTTTATTTTTGTGCAAATCTTCATTGTCTACATCTGCATTCTATCCCACTAGCCATCTCATGGGCGTGTAGCAGGGGGTGTTGAGATATCAGCCGTGTGAATTTATATAAAGGGAAGGTTATAAGCCTGTGAAATAGATGAGTATAATATAGGAGTCTATTTAGTGGAGCTCAGATTTTATTGTGGTCGCTTATTGTTCGCGGAAAGAACGAGTTTTTATACCTATCTGTGAACCAATGTATCTCTCTTATGTTATCCCTTCTGTCAAACCTAGAGGTGTCGTGAGGCGTCATGATAATATTCTCTGTGTCACTCTGAAACACACCAGCTGTGAATTTCTCATGCAAGTTAAACCTAGCTTGCATTATTATGTCCCTCATAGTTTATTTTGCTCGCCGGGGAAAATTTGTTTACAATAATTTACAAAATGCTGGAGAGTATTGTAAATTACTTCTCCAACGGTGACCATTTTGTTGTCAGAAAGGGTTTGGGGAATAATTGCGCCAAAAGCTTACGTATTTTTTTAATTAACATTTGTTGATTCCTCTCTATTACTAAATCATTTTTTCTAATTGACAAAGGCCTGTTATAGCCATTAGTATATAAGAATTTTTTTGTTTTTTTTTTTTTAAATCGTTTATTTGTTTACGAAATAAAAACTGCTGGCCGTATCTTTGAGAAATTCCATGTGTTATCTGAGGCTGCTCTTAGAGAACACAAAGTGATTTTTGGTAAAATGTAAACTACTTGATTTAAAACTAATTCCAAAACTTCCTGGAGTTAAGCCGGAAGATAAAACTTATGTCGTTGATTTTTTCCCTTCATTGCTTCTAATTCATATTCTAATTCATAAAACTCTGTACTTATCTTTAAAAAAGGAAGTGTTGTCTGTCAATGAGTGTGACACTATTTTTCTCCTCGAAAACCGATTGAACTGAACATTTGTGTTATTCTATCGTATACGCCGTTGGCGTTGCTTTGGTGGCCAATGCTAGGAGCTGCAACTTGGGCGTGGCCTGTCAGCCATCTTTGTTATCCCCGATTTTCCTCTAGCGCTTGCGGACAGACGATCTAATTTTGCAATTTTACGATGTTTTACATCGATAACCCGCTAGAAATCAGCATCCATTCACTTCTTTAACTTGCATTCTCCTAGCGTATATTTTAAATTTATTTTAATCAATAATTCGCACTTCCGGTAATTACTTTGGAAAAATCGAGTAGAACTCATAGGCTGTTACCCATATCCTCAACAATAACGGATTTTTCCAATCTATGATTTTTATCTCTTATTATTTATTGTTTTTTATTAATAGTCGTGTAGAATCTATGGCTGAAGAATCAATGATTCGTCAATCGTTGAATCATGAATCTTATATTCATCAATCTATGATTAATATGTATTCACAATCGTCTAGTGATCATTGTGTATTATTCTAGTATGATTAGAATGATTATGATTAATAGTTAAGTAAACTATTGTTATTTGGATAAATAATCGTCGATTCGTATATTAAGCTTTCGACTGTAATTAATTTGAGTTTTTCATATTTGCATTTAGGTAGTTCTGTAGTTGTTTACGATATGCTCGTGTGTTTATGTACAACAGGTACAACTTCTACGGTGAAAAGGGCATAGAATTCTTAATTATACCACCAATTACCTTTTATTCAAAAGGATTTTCGTGCAATGGAATTTCCTTCGGATTTAAGGGTGCATGTGATTGACTACGACGGTGTACCAGCGTATCACGAAAGGCTGCGGAAATCATGTATTAGGGACACGGCAAATCCGCTGAATTGTATTCAAGCAAAGAGTTGAATAGAAGATAATGATTCTCTAAACCCGCAGAGATCGAGTATTTTCTTTGTAGAAATAGTGCTCATTTAGCGACAGCTCCTGTGAGGACTGCTAGTTCCTCCTGTGTTACTGTGGGCTCATTGGTTTGAGAATTCACGCCACCGTATCAATTCGGAAAAGTTGAAATCATATCGAAAATTTTTGAAAAAAAATAATCACAGCAGATTTTATCCACGCAGTATTTTAAAAAAAGCTCCATGCTGAATTTAACATCGCCCGAAATTGCCATGAATAATTTACTCCCTAATGAAGCAATCATTAATACAACTTAATTGTAATTGTTCCAAATTAATACTTCTTTCATACGATAGAGCTAAAAAATTATACGCATTTTATTCATCAGTAATGAATTCAGTCATAAATAGTGTTCCTCTTTTGGTGTTTGACGTACACTTTTAGGGGATGCTAGTTCCGTTTCGCAGCCAACGGTGTCAAGAACTGTGAAAAACGTATCTTATCTTCTGGCTGTTTAAATTGTCAACACGATCGGCCGATGTTTCCCAGTAAAATATTTCTTAGGTAAAATAGTTCGCCAATCGGATCTCCGGGTGGGAACAAGGAGAAGGGTGCACCAGGCAGGAAGGACGAGCAAAGCATTGGAATCAGTGCATATTTTATGCTTTTTGAACAATGCTTTCACTCAAGATTTAGGTTTGATGCCTTTATGCAGAACGATAAAATATAGAATGTTCAATTTTAGCCTGGTACTTTAACTTAAATAAAACGCACATATTTATAGGAATAAGCTTCACAGGGGAAGTCGGATCTCTGTGTGTGTCTTTTATCTTTTTTATAGATCTGGGGATTTATTTTCTTAATTCTTCTGTATCTTTGATGTTTTATAGGTAGGCTCCATGACTAACAATTGAGTTCATTCGTGTTGATCCAAATGCCCGTTTTAATAAATCATTTATACATTTCCATTCTCGCCCTTTCGACTGTCAGCAGACTTTTTTGATGTAATTCTATCTTTGACTGGTATTTGCCTCTGCAAATTCTTGAGTTATAGCGTTAATGAAGATATGCAATTTGCCGGAGATTAATCGCTGTCAAGTGAGTTTCCCAGTGGAAATATTCAGATTGGGGGTCGGGTAGGGGATTGCGAGGCGGCGGCTCCATTCGTAATTGGTCTCAATGTGGGAGAAATGAGCCGTATATTATGAGCAAATGATTATGGATTTGTCGGGAGAACACGTTTTAGAGCCATTTATGGGTCATCGTGTCGCAATGCGGACTTTGAAGAGAAGTTATACTGGATGATAATTTTTTTTCAACGCATATATGAATTTATGAGCGTTTATTGCGCATGCGTAATGTGATATGTATTCCACATTTGCGCGCTGCCCTGCGAGTGACCACTGGAGCGAGTGGCAGGGGGCGATTAGAGAAAAGGAATTCGATGCAGGAAAGAGCGAAATTAAACTGGTTACGCAGTGCTCTAATGCCTCACGCGGTTTTTCTTATAATTATTGATAGTGCTAGGGCGTAATGACATTTTGTTTCTATCTGTTGAACAGCACCTCTTTGGTATTTTGTAGAATAGTGGAATACGTGGCAGGGATATCAGAAGTAGGATGCTCTATGAAAGCATTGAATCCATAGCTGGCAAAATGTGTTGAAATTGCCACGGGAAAAATTCCACCTGAACTGGATTGATAGATTGGATATTTGGGGAGGCGACCGACAGCTTAGGTCATTTGCGCCATAGAGGATAGGTAAGGGATGAAGGGTGGATAAATACCCAGCGTCGGTATTTGCCTTCTATTAACGAAAAGCGCTAAGGGGACCACGGTTTAACGTCTCATCCGACAGACGGAATACTGTACTTGAAGTGCCCTCCACAAGACACTCAAGTAGGGATCAGGTTTCCTCTGAAGAACATCCTCCTTTGAAGGGATATGAACCCTGGCCGCCCGTATGGTTAGCCAGTGCTCTAGCCACCTCACCAACCCGATCCCCCACCTGAACCGGGAATCGAACCACGGACCTTTGGTTTGTCTGACCAAAGGGCAGACCGCAACGCTAGCCAGGCGCCCTAATTCTCGTGGCAACTTTGGAAAGATCTTATGCCTGAAACACATGATCATTTTTTCCGTCCCTTCTAAGGGATAGCTCCAATGATATCTTTTCAGGGACCGTGACACAATCATAGCTCCAGCTATCATTTTCTGAATCACACGATCATTTTGGCCGTCCGTTTTTCCATCATTTTTTCCGTCCCTTTTCGCATCATTTCTACATGTTTACTACTCTCATTCCATTGAAAGCCGAAAGTAACGTTAGAGTCGCTCTTTGCGGCCGAGCACACTGATTGGCTAAATGGTGGAGCCAGCGATGCCTCCAGGGACGGGAAAAGGGACGTGCCCAGGGATGGAAAAAGCTATAGGGATCCCTATCGCTGGAGCCATCCCTGACTTTGTTCGAGTCACACGATCATTTTCGAGCGATCATTTGAGCCATCCCTTAAAAGGGACGGAAAATATGATCTTGTGATTCAGGCATTAGGCCCTAGCGGTCATTACAGAATGGCAACGTTAGGGAGAAGGCTAGGGTTAGGGAAAGGGAAAGGGCTTCAACCCAGGTGACAGTGTTCTTAACCAGCACTTATGCAATTGCATTGATGCTAGACGGTTCTAGGACGACCCTCGCAGCATAGTTGTAGCCTTTCCCGCCAAGAAGTCGGCTTTTAATCTATGAGTTATCTCCAAGCTTCGAATATTTCTAGGAGAGTGTTTCTTATGATTATCTGCTAGATACTTACTTCATGAAGTTGGACGCAATTTCAAGCTTTAAATAGTATATATTTAAATAGTATATATTTAAGTAGTAGATATTTAAATAGTATATATTTAAATAGTATACATTTATCCGCAATGCTTAAACACCAAAGAGGGTGTAATTCGCCGTGAAGACAATCTTGACCAAGATTCTTATCCTGATCTTCCAATTGCCGGTCATGCGAAATAGTCAAGACTTTATGGTATAGTTCATTAAGGTAGATGGAGATGGCACTTGCTTTGCTGTCCAATGCTAGATGACGAAGCCAGTCAGCCATCTGCGTTGGCCCTCATTTTGCTTGCGGGCTTACGGAGTAATTTTACAGTTTTATGATGTTTTCCATCCATAACTTTCTAGAAATAGCATGCACTAACTTCTTCATGTGCATTCTCATAGCATAGTTTGTTTCTTTATTTACGTAAATAATCATCCGCATTCCCGTTGAAAACTATTGTAAATCAAGTAGAATCAATGGCATTAAGCATCCAATATATGTTGCGAGAGTTACTTGCTTTAAATTTCAAACAGTCACTTATTTGCCACTTAAGTTGTGCATTTTCCCGGTGATTGGAAATGAAATACAGTCCAATTGAATGGGCTGATGATGAAGGAGCTAATGAGGGAATTGGCTATTACGTTAAGGTAGTGTGAGCGAGATAGTTCCCTAATCATAATAGAGACCATATTCGATATATACGTTTTAATTTCAACAACCTTGTGAGACACGAATTAAATATTGCATTATCAATAGTGCAATATAATAGTTTTACATGACAGGAATTGTAAGTAATTAAATGAAAATATCTAAGTAAGTCTTTAACTTGACTCATTTTTTTCACGCGGTACGTTTGAAACTCCATCAAAACGGAAATTTATTGTGATCCCGAAGAATTTACTACGGTGACAACACGGTTAATTTAAAAAAAACTGTCGAGAAAACACACAAACTACACATCATTGATTTTTATATGAGATCTAAGTGTAGGAAATGACTCATTTTGAATATAAGGTCTCTCTGGAGTGCATTTACCACTTCCCATATAAAAGGGCTGGTATTTTTTGGCAAATATCTCGGAAAGTAATGTGTTAAGGGGTTGAATTTTTATGTTAATGGCAGGGTGATATATTTTTCTTTAAAATTAGAGCATATTCATTGATTTCTAAGAGAAATGATATTTCGCTCAAACGACCTTAGTTATTATTAAAGCAAGTTGTGATTGTTACGACCTACCGAAGGAGGTAATTTTGGTTGGATATTCATTCCTTGAACACCAACGAGGGTGTGATTCGCCGTGAAAAATTCATTTGCCTTAACCAGGATTCAAACCTTGGTCTTCCGAATGTCGGTCGAATGTAACAGTCAAGAATTTATCGTATAATTGATTGAGGTAGGCTTATGCTAGGAGCTGAAAAGAAGTTAGTAATATTTTTCCATTTTCAAACTTTCTGTAGCCATTTTTATTTTTCTTTAAAATGAGAGCAAATTCATTGATTTCTAAGAGAAGTGACATTTCGCTCAAACGACCCCCCCACCCCCCTCAAAGACCGGGCTCATCTTGGCCACGACTGTCCGTGTCATCCTGAAACTAGGACGTTCAGAATTTTTTCAGTGATCCTTGCCACTATCGACCCCCAATACAGTCCTGTCACCACAGCCAGTTCACTGTATCTTTTCGCTCGTTGCTGTTTTTATCGCTGGATCGAGATGTGCCCGTAAGGTAACGACTGGGTGGGGTGAGAGGAAATATCAAGGTGGGAGCGTATGATGTTTACAAGTCCTCGCCATGCGCGGTAAAATGACACTTAATTATGGCCAAATGAATATGGATTAATTGAGGGAACATGCTTGATACCACTAATAGATCATCGTGTCGCAATATAGACTTCAAAGAGAAGTCGAAAGAAATGAAACTTCTGAGATAAGTGGAAATTATACATTTCCAATGCAAAATTTAATGACGTGCATTATCAATGTGAGAAGGGTGTGCTTAAGAAGTGGAGATTACAAATGGCTTATTTCCAGAATTGTGATATTGTGGGGTTGAAAGTGGTTTGCGAAACTGCCTGAAAGTATTTTCATTTTTGAAAAATCGGACGTTTATCTCCGTTAATGTGTCTAAATTGTTCGAATAATTTATTTCTACAAGGTTCTTAAACTTTACCTCCACACAGTGCAATGAAGTTGTTTCCGTCTCAACACTAATTGTTTCTTCTAAAAATTAAAGCAGTTTCGCGATCACGAGAATTTCGATACGTGACAAATAAATGAGCAGATGTTTCCATATTTGTCGAGATATTCTTGACGATTCGTTTTTCTATCGCAGCTGAAAAATAGTGGCATTGGGAACAATAGATTCAAAGTGTTGAAATTAGCGCACGTCGGAAGACGTCAGCGCTCTTTAGCGCAATCGAATGGCGTCTAATATAACGATTTGCGCTGGCGAAACCCTCTGTGTTTTTTCGGGATCGCGGTCAGATGTATTTTTTAATGAATCAGTTGAAAAAATTTGCTTTAACTGCGCACTGAAGGCTACTATTTTTTTTAAGACCAAGTAATAACTTCGTATAATTTCATGTGAGTCGGTGATAAAATCACTGTACTTCCCTCTAATACTTTTGGATGCACTAGTATCGTAAATATACGAAAGGAGTGTGGTTCGTTGGTATGGCCATGTCAGGAGAACGGGAGAGAGTTTAATAACAAAAAAAATGTATAATCGTGGAGTGAATGTTGTAATACGAAAAGATGGACTTCGAAAGTTATGGATGAGTATGGTAGATATGGCTATTATCTTTTTCGAATGTCCTGAGGGCTGGGAGGCTGGATTAAAATTTGTGGGAGCGGGCGCCTTTCGGGTGAGTCCGGAACTGTTCGTGGGCCTCCGCTTCCGGGGGGTGGGGAACTGCCATACATAGAGAGGTGGTTGGATTCTAGATCGCCGTTGCCGAGATTATTATCCCTCAGCCGGAAAAACAGCCTGGCTCACAATGAAAGAGGCCCTTTAGTGAGGAAGTTTGGCAACACTGGAAGCAAAATCGCGAAGTTAGCACAACGGAGGTCTAAGAGCGACTGAATTTTCGACGATATACGTACTGTACCTTGATTGGCTCTAGGAAAGTCACGTAACGAGTATCTTTCTCTACGCTCACCCCCATACATTTTAGTCCTGCCTCCTAGCCCCCATGACTTTGAAAAAGATAATAAAGTCATATTATGAGTCTTATTCCACATATTATGGTTCTTCAGGTGGTTGAAGCGATTTTCGCTAATGGACAGATCTTCATGAAACTTTGCATACGCAAACCAATTATGAGTTTGTGCAGAAAAAAGTGAATAAAATGCTTGTTACCGATTTGTTTTGTTGGCAATCTGATGCTATTTTAGCACATTGTATTAATGTTATTTAAGACGTCAAACATGGATAATATAAAGGTTTGAATTATATATATATACAGAAAGACCATGAAGGATTGACTTAAGGAATAGGACAATTGAGTGGAAATAATAAAGGAGGATCTAGTTTTCATGGACCGACGACTGTAACTTAACTTTTTGCATTTCTCCACTCCAAAAGTGAATGGCGCACCTAGTCTGTCTGTATGTATACACTTTTAACCTTTATATTGTCCACATTTGCTGCCTTCATTGAACATCAACTCAAAAACAATCTTGGATACGATTATCGAGATTTTGCTGTTAATCAACGCGGATCAATTGGACTCTCCATATGTTTTGAAGTGTGCTTCCTGGTGCCCTGGTGCGCAAGGTCTGAAAGGAATGGATATCAAGTCTGTTTATATGTTGTGAAGTCAGCGGAATTATAGAATTAATCGAAAGCTTAGTAGTTGTTGTTGGCTTGGATTGAAAATAAATTGTTGATATTTTTGCTTTACATTTGCTTAGGAGGAGAATAAAAATAAAGAGAGCATCATTCAATAGGTGGATATTTCATTCAAAGGATATTCCAGTAATTCATTATACATTCAAAACAATCCAACAACTGTTATTTTGGATACTTAATTACTTCCAGTGATTGAAATCAGATGAGAAAAAAGTGTGGCTGAGTAGCTAGATTCATATCACTTATGTAGACTCAAATATTAATAACTAATTGAAAAAATTCTTGCTATCTCATGACAACCTTACGCATTGTGTTGACGTAAAGATAGCATCTTTGGAGTTCTCACACACCCGTTCCACATCAAATTTCTCATTGCAAAAAAAGTCGCCAACGAATATTTGAACACCACCTCATTCTCCGCTGTCACAGTGACCATGGACACCACCGCCGCGGCTGTTTCTTCAGTCCTTCACACCGCAAAAACGGTAGTTCCTAAAATGAAAATACAGCGAACTGTAAATTCGAGGCGAAGCCCGATAGAAAACGCAGCATTCGGCTCCGATGCGTGGAAGTGTGTTTCATGAAGGTATTCCTTCCGCTGGGGCGTTTACTCCGGAGTATATTTGACTCCATTTTCGCTGGCCATGTTGCTACTCGCCCTTCCTTGTCGTCTCTCGGCGGTGTAAAGCTTTCCCAGCAGAGGCCGCAGCCAGCCCTGTGTTCCAACTACAAGAATTTTCCTACCCGGCTCCATTCAATCAAGCTCGTAAAATGGGGCTGGTGGGTGTAACGATATTTTTGAAAGTAGTAGTACGTCCGCTAATTCGCCCATCCTTTGTGCTATCCTCGGGAAAGTAAGGTGATTGAGGTATATAGAGAGGACACGTGCTATGCTGGCCAATTCTAGAAGCTAAAGACAGTCCGCCATCTTCGTCGGCCCTCATTTTCCTGTAGCTCGTGCGGGCCAACGCTCTAATTTCGCAATTGTACCATGTTTTCCATCGATAGTTCACTAGAAATCAGCATACATTTACTTCTTTAATGCAAAATCTCATTACGCACCTCTTTTGTTTATTTGCTTAAAAAAAAGCAGCCACATTCCCGATTAAAACTATCGTAAAGTTGTGTAGAATTCATGGGTATAAGTAGCGTGTGTATGTTTCCAGAGTTCCTTGCCTTTTTCAAACAGATGGTTGTTATTCATCTACATCTACATACTACCCTGAGAGCTGCAGCACGGGTGTGTGGCAGTGGGTGTTAGGTCACTAGCCGTGTAAAGATGTAAGTTTTTGGGAGGTGAAGAGATGACATGAATTACAGGAGTGTATTTAGTGGAGTTCAGTTTTTAATGTGATCGTTTATTGTGGGCGGATAGAACGAGTTTTTGTACCTATCTGTTCGGCAATGTATCTCTCTTTTTTTTCTTTTATATTTTATTTTGTATTTTATCGCATCTGTCAAACCTAGATTTGTAGTGAGGATTCATGATAATTTTCACTGTGTCGCTCAGAAAAACATTAGTTCTGAATTTCTCAAGCAACCTAAGCCTAGCGTGTAGCCTCCGAGTCTCTAGGGGCTCCCACCTTAATCTCTCTTAAAGTTGTGAGACACTATATGTACGCTCGTAGCAGTTTTTTACGAAGCGCGCTACTTTCCTTTGTATTTTATTAATTTTTTGGTTAAATCTATACGACCAGAGGGTCCCAAATGCTCGCGGCGTATTCGAGGTGTGGCCTAACCAGAGCGAAGTAGCATCTCTCTTTTACTTTTTCATCCGCGGACCTTCCTATTGTACGCTTAACAAAACCTAGTTCTTTTAATGCTGTGCCACATATGTTTTGTATGTGTAATCCCCAAGATATATCAAAAGTTAATGGAACTCCAAGATCTTTAACTGTATCTGAAGATTTTATGTTTAATCCACCCACAGTATAGGTTTGGCATTTTTTTGATGACTTTCGCAGGAAGTGAACTGTGGTGCATTTCCTGATATTTGGTTCTAACCCCCACTCCTGGCACCACGAATGAACGTTGTTAAGGTCCGATGACAGAGATATGAAGTGATGTACTAATAATTTGTCAGTAAATTAACCTCTTTTGACCTATACCTACGGTTCTTGTTTTGGAATAATTATGCTTAAATTTTTCCCCATTAACTTGAGGAACATTTGAGGGTAGATGTATGAAAATGGTAAATATATCTGGAGTCTCTTCCGGCTACAGTTTGTATTGTTAACACGACTATTGCGTGTTATTTTAGAATCTACGAGAAAGGATATTTTAAATCATGAAAGTTTTAAAAGGGGCGAATCAAGTAGTCGATTTTCAACCCAGGGAAAGACGACTCATCGGCCGATAAAAATTTACCCCATGACACGAAGACAACGCCAATAACGCAGGATAATCAATGTGAAGCTATAATCGCAAGGCGCCGTTAAATTATTCAGCGAGAAAGGTATATATTAAAAATGTAAAAACAACATGATATTTCTCTCCGAGAGCAACTCAATCAAGAGCATGAAAGCGGTTTCAGAGAAGGAAAAAGCTTTTTTGCCACGCCTGGACGGATTGTTCCTTTTTCCACCCTTTTTTGGTGGGAGGACTGTGAAGCTTTTTCTCTCTGTTGTATTCACGTTACATCGTGTTTATTTATCCTAGCAACGAGTTATTTACACTCCTGAAAGTCTTGCCGTATTGAAATCGATTAAGTATGAACCTGTGCTTCGAAGTACTGTTCTCTTAAGGTGTACAAATTTTGCTGTTTTGAGTAAATTTTACTTAATCATGTTTTTATATGTGGACGCCAGAAGTCAAGGGGTCTAAGTGACATTTTTGAAAAAAAATAAGTTAGTTACAGGAATGGGATGTGAAAATATTAATGTTTTAGGTGGTAAAGGGATCCAAGTGATTTTCTTGACAGGTGCTGCTATCTAGGGTAATGCCTCTTAACTACTTAGTGGGTTGTACCAAACATTTTCAACTTTGACTTAAGTTTTCTCTAAACAATGGTTTTGTTACTTAGACCCCTTGACTTCTGGGGTCCTAAATTATTATATCGTTGTATAATATTGTGTTATTTTATGTCGTGTTATGTTATGTTTTATATATTATTACATTATTTCTGTTGCATGCAAATACTCCTTTGGGTAAAATCATATAGGGCAAAGCGTTATATCCGTGGTTTTACGTAAATGAGTAATTATACTGATTCCACCCTCCATTGTATTTCGGCAGGATTTGTTATAATCACTACGTTTACCAATCGAACTCAGATCGATTTAGCCGGTTCAGCTCGGTATGGTGAGCTCAACGGGCTATTGGGATCGATATGGAAAGCGGGCTAACTCGGTCCGCCTTCTCTACCAGTCTGAGATTTCAAATCGATATGAACCGATTCCAATCAATATTTCAATCGAATTCGCATTGGTAAACCAGGCGATCCGAGTCGGCTTGCTTAGAATGTTTTGATCGGTCCGGGTTCATATCGATCTGAGTTCGATTGGTAAAAGTTGTTAATGATTTTTTCAACGAACATTTGAGGGAAGGATATGATTATTTTCAGGCTTAAAACATTTAAAAATGAAATTTAAATGCCTAATTAAGATTAGAATTAAAAATAGATTTGGTAAACAAGGTTAACGGCGGAAGTTTCCCTTGGCAACGTGGCCACATTCATCAAATTTAGCTGGCTCTGTGCTCCGATGAACACCGGAAGTCTTTTATTTAAATAAAAAAACTTGTGTCATATTATCGATGACCTAAGCTGAAAAAAATATGTTGGGTGTCTCAATATGTAGTCCATGCAATAATAGCTTTTTAACAATATTATTCCGGCGAAAATTGAGATTTATAAAAGTTTCATTGACATTGAGGGATCGTATTTCAGCGCTTAAATTCATCATTTTTAAAAGAAATGTCTTCGTTATCTGACGGATGATCTATTTGTATTTTCACACCATTCCGTAGTAGTCTTATTTTATAATATATATATATGAAAATCAACGTAAGTTATCCGGCCTGTGTTAACTAAGAAATCCTTCTTAATTGAAACGTTAAATTACAATTACTAATTAAGAATGTTACCATTCGCTTGTACGATTTTTAAAAAAGTATTCTACCTGTAAAACAGGTTATCTTCCTAGTCTGAGAAGTTCGCCCCGGTTTTCTACACTTTCCGGGGCCTATCTCGCTCTAGTATACGATCTGCCCTTCTTTATACCGTCCATGAAACCTATTCTCTTTCTCCTTCTTCCCAGCTTGCCCAACATCCTTCCCTCTATCACACTCTTGAGCAACTCATCGCCCCTTATTGCATACTCCAGCCACCTACACTGCCTATCCCGGATTTCCTTAAGATGTTTCCCTTCCTCGCCCACGATCTCAAGCACTTCCTCGTCAGTATTCCTCTCCGCCCACCTCACCTTCTCCATCCTTCTCCGCACCCACATCTAAACTGCCTGCAGACTATTCTCGTCCTCCTTTCTGAGGGTCCACGTTTCTGCCCCATACAACGCTACGCTCCATATCAAGCTCTTCACCAGTCTCTCCTTCACATCCTTATCCAAGGCCCCCGTCATCCGCTCCCTTCTATTACTAAACGCATCCTTAGCAAAAGCTTATAGTTTTTGCTACTCTGCCCAAATTCTTCAAGCGAACTGCCTAAGGAATCAAAATTAAGTTTGTGTCCTTCGACTTCAGTTACTAGGCTTGCTTTTCTTTGTTCTTGTTAGTGAATCTCATGACCGCGGAAATGTTTTACCAGATATAACCAAACTGGACTAAGTAAAAACAAGATAATTATGTGTGAAAACAAGTGATATTATTTGTATCAACTTATGTTTTTCTACAAGAGTGTGGACAAATGTAAACAAGTACTTTATGTCGTATGATGAATAAAAAGATTTTTTCGTTGTGGAGCCAGAAATCGGAGAGAGTATTAACGGTTATGTTGTGAGTTTAAAGACTGATGTTTGCATTAGTTGATTCTGAGTCTCTCATATGCAAGTTTCTGACATAGAATATTCCGGGTTGTCAGCTATCAGGCTCATTTTACAATACGTTTCCATGTACGGCTGCGTAATGTGAATCAGAAAATTCAGTCCGAATAAATTTTACGCCTTCCCTCTGAAAGAGGTATTTTATTTCGGGCGTGTTGGCGTTTGGAAGCCGCACCCAAAAACAATCTCCTTAATTATTCTTGGGAGCATCTGGATTATAAAGACGGGGCAACGTGAAACCAGTTATTAGGTTAGAGTTTAAAAAGAAAACTTAAATGGTGTGAGAGTGTGTTATATAAGTTTGATCATGTCATGTCGTGGTGGCTTCCTCCTTCATCTGAAGTCGTTTGTGAAGTGAACAGATTTGATACAGATACAGGAGTGGATTGATCGATTTCCTGTTGAGGAAATAAATCGATTTTCCAATCGAAATTTTTGTTATTCTTTAAATCCGTTATAAATATTTCTAAGCTATGCAGCTATGTTCCTTTCGTCACATCTTCTTGGTAGCTCTTCCAAAACTGATTGGGGCTAGAAGTGGCAAGGGCAAGAAGGGGCAAGTTCGGGAACGAACGGGTCCGAGGGAATGGGTCCATGGATTGAACGGAAGGATCGAGGACCGACTTAACTGGAACGACCGTTCCTTTCGGTACATCGGTCCGTCGGTCCTTTCGGTCCTTCGTTCCTTCCGCCTATTCGTGTTCACACGAGCATTGTTAAATTAAAAGGAACTGTTCGATACCTTGGCATCACTCTTTCCACTAACTTAAAATGGGATCAGCACGTATTGGAAATGTGTAACAAGGGAAATAAAATTCTCTATTTACTGAAGCTTCAAAAGAAAAATTTACCTGTTCACACAACAATTTCACTTGTAACCTCATTGATTATTCCAATTATAGATTATTGTATACTAGTGTATATCGATTTAATAAATGTTCTCGAAATACGTATCCAGCGATTAATTAACAGCTGCCTTAGATTTATATTCGATCTTCGCAGAGATGACCATGTTTCTGACTACTTTGCTGCCTTGAAGTGGCTGCCTCTTGGCTCCCGAAGGCACTACTTCCTGGGGTGTTTTCTGTTCTCCCTCTTTCATACTCATATTCCTGAATACCTCTACAACCTATTTACCCTCAGAACTACTGTTTCCGTCGGAAGAACTCGGGCAGACCTAAACCTTCTCCACATACCCCAAGCCCGCACCAACCAATACCTAAATTCCTTCCCGATTATAGCATCCAAGTTTTGGAATTCATTACCCCCCTCAATAAAATGTTCCTCCATTCCGGAATCTTGTAAGAGGAAATTGTACGAATATTTAAAACAGTAGCACTGTTGTTTTGAAATATAAGAATCTTTGTGTTGATTAATTTCATTTTTGTTAGAAACTTTGTTTTCAATTGCTCTTGTGTTTATGCTATGCTTATTTCATAATTATTGTATTTTGAGCAGAATGTTTTCTGTACTTATGTTTTTCTTTTTTGCTCTTATGGGTTTACCAGAGCATCAATAAACCATTCATTCATTCCTTTCGGTCAGTAGGTACTTTCGGTCCTTCGTTCTTTTCGATCTGTCGGTCTTTTCGATTCCTTCGTTCCTATCGATCGGTCGGTCCTTCGTTCCTTTCCGTCAGTCGGTGCTTTCGGTCCGTCAGTCCTTTCGGTCCTTCGTTCTTTTCAAAACTCACGAGAGCACAGGCACAACACTAGTTCACCAAAACCAAACTATAACTGCCTGTCGATATGCATTTCTTTAAGGAAGGGCGCCACTGGAAATACCCACTTAATACCGTCAACGGCAGCCCGGTGACGTAAAACGTTCGTTTTCGCGTCACCCTCCTCGGGGAGTAAAGGCGGAGGGTGTAGTTCGGGCTGGGGGAGGAGAGGGTGAAGGGAAAGAAGAGAATCCCAAATGTTGCATTTTTATGGAAAACATGCATGGTACCCCGAGAACCCGCATTCTTTCTCAAGAGTTGAGAGACGTTCATAATTTGCAGCCGGATTCCGAAAATTATCCAAAGAAAAACAAATCTACCGCAGTTAGGCGTGCACTGATTCATTCTCTCGATTCAGATTCCTCGAAAAATCTTCAGTATCGAATCTTTGGAAATCAGTGACAATATGTATAGCCTGAAAAAGTTGAATTCGAGGAGTTAATGTCCACACAACTTAAACAATCCAACATGGTATTTCCAGGTCCCACTGCGCAGAGCCGCGACACGCGATCGAAAAATCGAGTTTATTCTCGGCATCGCAAACTTTTTTCAAATATTTTTACAAAATAATCTAGAAATATCCTCAATTTATACTGAGATGAAGTATCCCGGAGACCATTTTCCGAATAAGGGTTATATTGTCTACTTTATGTAAAATTTTGTTTAAAAATAAGGGCCCGCCATTTTGTGACGTAATAGCACTCGAATATGGGAAAAAACGTCTGAAACTACTGCATAGTATAGGAAAAGTACGCTGTTCACAAATAGTTATGTTTTTTATTTCATAAAAATCCTTCCATTACTCCTATATCTGCTCAACGTTTAAGATTTTCGAAGAAAAATGAGAGCGAGCGCTTTTTTGGAAATTTGGTCGTGTTTGAGACTCTGTATCTAAGTAACGGGTAAGACCTATGAGAAATGACTTATCATTCTATAATCACCAATCATTTGTGTGTATATATATGCCAAGTTTAAAGACGTTCTTTAAACGTTCGAAAGTATTTAAAAAAAAAGCAATTTTGGACTTTTGTCCGGCGATTTTCGATTTTAGCCCTCTGTGCGACGGTCCTTCGTTCCTTTTGGTCTGTCTTATCTTTCGCTCCTTCGCTCCCATCTTAATGAGGTAAGATGCTTTTACATGAAACCCCAAAAATTCATCTGTAGTTGCTAGCGGTCTAATTAGCGATACTTTTTTCTTGCTAGTCGGTTCGCTGTACTCGACCATGATCGTAGCAAAGGCCAAAATAAACAACTGAAATTCCTTGAAATAAAAGAGAGAAAATCTCCAAAAGTCGTAAACAATTGGCACCCTTCGTCAACAAACACCAAAGTTACTGTGTTGGTATGCTGGGAAAACCACAGCAGAGACCAGCCAGAGCCTCTCAACCTAGAATACCCCCCTGTGTTGGTTTGCGGGAATGTTACTTCCTCGCCAGGGACCAAACACAGACGCACACACACAACCCAAATAGGCTCCTTTGCAAGGGCTAATGGGACCCCGCTAAGGATGTTTTGGTTATAACCTGGGATCCTTCACAGGGCTAATGAGACCCCGCTAAGGATGTTTGGGTTATTTACGCAAGCACACTCACAAGCACACAAAATCACTCACTCACACACACAAATGGGCCCAACTTCTGGGAGAATCAGCTCAAAAAGAGCGTGGTCAAATCAACACAACAGGACGAGGGTGGGGGTCGAATACGCGTATTTCGGCTACAAAGTAGCCCTCTTCAGCGAACCGAAGGTAATGCGTCACTTCAGCGCAGGGTTGAAATTCCTTGTCGCGCCTAGCCAGATATGGTTGTTAGGACCAACTTTGGTCAAGATTTCATTCGACACCACTTCTGTCGCACTATGGCGTTGATGCGGTGAAGCTTGTGGGGATCTTGCCCGAACTAACCTTCGACCGCCACGAGGTGTGTCATTGGGTAGAAATAACTACAGAGCAGTTGCTGTGTGTATGTGACTGCACGCACGTTAACAAACGCCGGATCAGTTTCTTCTTAACTTTGTTCCTTTTAATAGCTTTAAACTGCGTTATTTTAACATAACCTAAACCAATTTCTTATGCTATACGTTTTCTTTTTCCCATAGATGGAGCTAGATTTAGAAATAATTCCTGGTGATACAAATAAAAAACTTTTTATTTAACTTCATGTAAAATTTGTCTGATGTGATATTATCTTCTTTCTGTCATTCTATCCAAAATTTTCAAATTCTTTAATTTTCGTATACCAATTACTTCAATTTTTAAAATTTTTAGATTCTTAAAATGCCCAAAACATATTTTATAGTGAAATACACGACCACTAATAAAAAAGGAACAGTGAACGAGTGAAAAGGAACGGGTCACAAAAATTACCAGTCCTGAGTGAACGATTTCCCAAAAATGAACGGGTTTGCCTATCTTTACTCGAGACATGATACCGACATCTGTCGTTTTGTGATCCATCCTTGCGATTTTCATTTCTTGTTATGTAAGTTGTGGTTTCCATTTCTATGATTGTTGATGGTCGTTGCCATTGAGGTAGATGGAGGGGGGCTTGCTATTGTGGCCAATGATAGAAGCTGCAAGGTGGGCGTGGCCTGTCCGCCATCATCGTTAACCCTCATTTCCCTCTAGCGCATGCGGGCTTAACCAGTAATTTTGCAATTTTACTATCTTTTCCATTGATAACTGCCTAGAAATCAGTATGCCCTTACTTATTTAATATGCATTCTCTTTCATGCATTTTTTATTGATTTAAGTTTATAATTTTCCGCATTCCCGGTGAATACTGGGGTAAAATCGTGTATAAACCATAGCACTAAGCAGCCATCACATGTTGCCTTAAATATCAAACGTATGGTTGATATCTTCGCTTTACGTCTGTCCATTCCGTCGTGCTATCCATAGGAAAGTAAGGAGGGAGTTGGGCTAAACGACATGGTTATTATTTCGGTTATCAGGCTTCAGTTTGATGACGCAGTGCCCTATCCATTCATCTCAGTGGGCATGACACTGATGCCCGTAATTATAGTCGTATTCCTGGGGGTTACCTGGTTATCCCCTAGCCAGGTAACACCTAGGGGTCCCCTGCGCTGGGCGATTCAAAAACCTTAACTGGGTAACAACCAGCCAGGGGACGCCTGGGTAAGAGATTTGGCAGCAATTCCGCGGAAAAATACATATGAACGGTTCCTCTGAACGGTTCTCGATGTTTTCGATGCTCATTTTTCACCATAACCAAGCGCGCTATCAACAATAATATGCTTTACTGTTTCGCGGTGTTGATGTAAAATGATTGAAGGAATATGGGAAATGTTTATGATATTACTTAAATATTTATATAATTTGAATGGTGAAGAATATGAAGGTGGCTCAATAAGTACCCGTGTTTTTAAACAGAATACGTTGCCATGGAAATTTATTGATATTATCGTGTACTGCCATTGGTACAGTAGTATCAATTCGTCCCACGCGTGGGCAGCAGTACTGCGTTACGGGAGCTTTGGGTAAGCTTCATGCCTTACCCAGGAAATCGACGGCCTGGGAGAGAGTTAGGGGACGGCAGTCCCCTGGGAAAAGACTGTGAATACCATTTCTGAGCCAGGAGGTTCCCCCTCACCTGGGGGATACCCAGGTAATGACTATGAATACGGCCCTATATATCCATTCTTTCCAATATCCTTCCCCTTCCATGAGTGATGAAAAGTATGTATTTTGTTCCAGCTTCATTTTGTACCACAAAGAAAGTAGTGAGGCGCCATGCTATTCCCTCACTCTTAAATTAAATCAGTTTTCTTGGCTGCTTTGCCTACCATGTGATACCCTTCCCGCTTCCCTCCTTAGCCAATCCTTTTCACGCGAGTCCTCCCTTACTTAACGTCAAACTTTGTGCAGGCGATTGCCAACAAGTTTCGCAACCACTATGGCGCTACATCCGAGGTTTAATAGAAATAGCTTAATATCAGTGTTCTTATCTCTGGCAGGAAGCGGATTTACCCAACCGTTATCAAACGATATTCGTGTGCTTACAATATTGATTTACTGCAAAGCTACCGTAGTGGAGGGGATCCCCGCGTCTATTGCCGAGTTCTTAGATAGTTTCTGCTGACGTTCTTATTATTTTAGTGCTTATATGGGACCATGCGCATGTATAAAAAAGGGTAAAGCCCTTCATGATTCTCCACCCAAGCTTCTTATCGTAGGTGACAATAACAGTCCCTGTGTCATCCGATTAAACATGAATAGGATGTCTTGAGAGCTCTTAGTTTGTTTTGCGTTGAGCTCACAGTATGTATGACTTTAAATAAAGCAGTGATATCATGCAACATGACGCTTCGCGCAGGTGACTGCCACCATGTTTCGCTTTCTTTCTAAAATAAGCGAGCATAGTGACTCATTGGGTTGGCTATTTGGGGAGGCGAAGGACAAATAGGGTCATTTACGCCGTAGGGGACAGGTAAGGGAGGAAGGGTGGAGAGAAACCTGGCGTCGGAATCAGCCTGCGCTTAACGAAAGGTGCCAAGGGTACCACAGTTTAACGTATCAACCCAAAGACTTGAACCGTGGCCGTCCGTACGGCTAGCCAGTACTTAAGCCACCATACCAACTCGATCCCTTTGTAGTGACTCGTTTACGGTAGTTGAAGCAAATCATCATTTCACCCATAAACCAATCACTTTGCTCTCATTAAAAAAATAACTCACTCTTCCAAAGACACAAAAATATCAGCCCCTTGCCCAACTTCTTTCCGAGGTTTTTGACGAAATATACATACATATACATACCGATCACGCCGTTCCCTTTCGGGATAGGCACATTCACTACGTTTCACTCATAAATACATATTTGTACACCTAACTCTGCTTCAATAATTTCTTCCATACTGACCAATCCTTGCAATCCTCTTTTGCCTCATTTGCCCCCATACACTGCTTCTTTCACGCCCTCCTCTTTTTAAGACTCCTAATATTCCTCCTCCTAAGAATTTCCTTAACCACAGTCAACCACAACTTTCTCGGCCTACCTCTACCTCTCGCACCATTCATTTCACTCTTATATATCTGTTTCGTTATTCGACTCTCTTCCATTCTCTCAACATGGCCAAACCAACGAAGCACACTCCTTTCACATATGTCCATTACTTATATTTTGACGAAATATTCTAGTCGTATTACATCACCAATCAATTTGCCTTCATTTTAAGGAAAAATATCTCACTCTCGCAAAGACACAAAAATATCAGCCCCTTACCTAACTATTTTCCTAGATTTTTGGCAAATATTACCAGTCATTTTACAAGGGATGTAGTACGTTTATGCATTCCAGAGAGACCATGTTTAACAAATGAGTCATTCCTAACACCTATATCTCGTCAAAAATGAAACAATGTGTAGTTTGTATGTTTTATGGACCATTTTTAAAATAAATCATACTGTCACCGCTGTATTTATTTCGAGATATCAAAAAACCTTCCGTTGCGAAGGACTCGGATTTTTAAATATACCGCTTGAAATAATGAATCAAATTAGAATTTATGTAAGTGGATTTATTCAATTACTTAGAATTTCAGTCATAAAATTATATATTATTGCAGCATTTATAATGTAATATTTTATGTGCTTCCTGAAGCTACTAAAATTAAAACGTATAATTCGAAGACGGTCTCCAGCATGACTAAGGAACTATCTTGCTCTAACTCGGCCCCGGTGGCGGCGGGGTAAAGTCCTCGCCTGCCAATCCGAGGGTCGCGGGTTCGAGTCCCGCCTAGGTGAAATATTTTCTGCCCAGGACATGGGTGTTTGTGTCTCGTCCGTTGTTACTATTATTCACCCGACGTAAATTGGCCCTTTGTGCCGTATTCGGGATAGTGAAGATAAATAAAAATAAAAAAGTAATGGACAACATCGCCTGAGCTAAGAAGTTGCTGGAAGTGTCGCTTTGTAGAAATGTAATAATGTCCATTGCGATCAATTAACTTACCTTTTTCACGGTTATTTCATTTTACCACCAAAGGTTTGAACGCATTGTGTGTTGAGGCCTTGTTCTGAAAATAAATGTAAAAATAGTGCTAAGTTGTTTGTGCATTATGATCGCCTCCAATCAGAATGTGTGTATCGGTCCAAAAATTGAGAAAATTGCAGTTAACAAATCCAGAGTTGATTTGTGCACTAATGAATGCCTTGCACACAATGTATGCCTGGCTTAAATAGTATCTATGCTTTTCCACATGTGAATACCTTCGTATAATATTAATAATAAAAATAATGCGTTTATTATCGTAGACCTTTACATCGGCCTTTCAAACACTTTTGGCTCATTAATTTAATGTTTACTTAAGATGCAATTAAAATAATATGAGGACCCCAGAAGTCAAGGGGTCTAAGTAACAAACCATTGTTTAGAGAAAACTTAAGTCAAAGTTGAAAATGTTTGGTACAACCCACTAAGTAGTTAAGAGGCATTACTCTAGATAGCAGCACCTGTCAAGAAAATCACTTGGATCCCTTTACCACCCAAAAGATTAATATTTTCACATCCCATTCCTGTACCTAACTTATTTTTTTCAAAAATGCCACCTAGACCCCTTGACTTCTGGGTTCCACATATAATAACAATAATGATTACAAGAAACAGATAATGTTTGCATTGGAAAAAATGACAATTACATTATATGCAATATACACAGAAACAGATTAAATACTCTACTAATTTCAAATGTAAAACTAAATTATCTTTCGAAATTCTGATCTAGGTTGGCATATATTTTTTGCATCCTCGCATAATTATGAGTAAACGTACCGTTTACTTAAGACAAAATAAAAATAAACTAATCAAAAGACATATTGTGCTTAAATAAAATAATGCCAAGACACGGTAAATGCGCGGCGGCAGATTGAATACCATATTGCATTCTGGTACGCAACAATTATCAATTGTTACACTTCTCAGCTGGAAGTTTCTCGAAAATAAGGATATAATTATTTTCTTAAATTGAGTTATTTTATTTTGAAACAAGGTACAGATTGGCATGTTTTTACATCCACTGGGAGTGAATCACAATTTATTGATATTGTAGCTATGAATGATTATTTATGATACGATTCAGTTTTGTGCTGAGGGAGATGTAGGTCTAAATGATGTGATCTTATTAAACGGTGTTGGATGTCTTTTTTTTTAAGATAAAGGAGTTGAAGATGCACGGAGGACAACTTGCCTTGCAAAATTTTCACGTTGAAGAGAACCGTATCATGAAAGCAGCGGTTAATTACGACTACGAAGTGATACGTTATACGCGTTGTGTGACTGCCTGCAGCATCAATAGTGTGAAGGTCTACCTTCTTTTTCTTATGCTCTCGATTCATCGAATTTGGTTGCTAATGCATGGCATTTCGCAACTCTTCTTGGAGGCGTGTCTGGGTAAAACGGGAGCTAGATTTCTTCGCAACAGTCCATAAAGCCCCATTTGTGTTAACGGTTTACATCAGTACCCGCCAGGTGACCAAATTTACATTATCTCAAGACGTGCCCGTTTTAGGAGTAGAGCGTCATCATGTTACTTTTAGACGAAGCTGTTTGAGGCGTGCCATACGAGATATACAGGCATTGACTCGGAAAAATTCGGAAGTCATATTTTTAAAAAAATAGTAGATCTAACATTTGTGATGCGCGTACGTAGTTGGGGGAATAATTATGGAGGGGAAGGATAAGAAAAACCTGTACTGTTAATTTTATTGAACAAAATATTCAATCGTCGATAATAGCTAAGGGAATTCTTGATACGCTAGAATGCGTTGTTTTTAACAACAAAAGGAAGGGGGATGTTTTACGTGCACCCGTTCACGCACAATCACCCAGGGGAGTAAAAAAAAAACATTTTTGAATATCACCTTTATTATGTAAATCAATCTATGCGAGTCACTATTTTTTATGTAGCGTTAACTAGATATGTGACTTTTTGTGATGTGTTGTCAATAGGTAACCCATTTCTTTGGCGAAAGCAGGATATTTCAAACTGGATATATGAAAATGTGTAACTTAGTGTTCGACTTGACTCGCACAGTCAAGCCAGAGCCACATTCTACATCTACATTCTACCCTACGAGCCGCGGCATGGGCGTGTGGTAGGGGGTGTTAGCACACAGCCGTGTAAATATACATGTAAGGGATGAGGTTTTGGGAGGTGAAATGATGACGTGTATTATGGGAGTGTATTTAGTGGAGCTCAGTTTTTATTGTGGTCGCTTATTGTGCGCGGAAAGTACGAGTTTTGTGCCTATCTGTTCGGCAGTATATCTCTCTTTATTTTATCGCTTTTGTCAGACCAAGAGATGTAGTGAGGCGTCATGATAATATTCTCCATGTCGCTCTGAAACGCACTACTTATGAATTTCTCAAGCAAGCTAAGCGTAGCGTGTACCTAAGCATAAGAGGAGGCTAATGCTGTGGAAATGGGGGTACTGGATAAGTTTTCGTAACAACAGTAGGAGAGATAGGGTTTGGAATGAGTGTGTGGTGAAAAAATGTTCAATGGATGCTCCAGAAAGGGATATGAACGGTCACTAGTCCCTCTTAGCTTCCAGCAGTGCATTCCAAGGCAATGACCCGCCGGGTCTCTCTCTTTCGGAGCAGGAGCCAACCCACCCGAGGGCGCTATTAAGACGGATCAAAGGGGAAAAAAGTCGCCGACACACGGCCGTATTTCAGGCGGGTTACCACCCTCGTTTAAAGAGGGCGCAAGCCTTGGAGAGGAATCCGGTGCGAACGTGAGGTCGCGACGAATATTTTCCTTTTGAAAAAAAGGTGGGGCGGGGAGGGTGTCCTTCGACCGTGGCTGCGTGGTGAATTCTCCAGCACGGAATATCCTTCGGGGATAATAAGGGCGAGGGTTAATCCTTGAAACCCTTGGGACCGCTGGGCAGGGGAAGGTTGTTACGTTCTGTTGTGGGGTGGAAAAAGTGAAATGGTCCCACTTCCGGATCAACGGAGAGTTTTGGAGAAAAAAACGCCGTGGGAAGAATGTGTGCGAACTGAATGGTTAGTTTTGGTTGGGTATTGGGCAGGTCTTAGAGGGTGGTCTTTACCCTTATTCGAAGATTGGTAGGATCCTCACGGGAATAGGGCTGAGTTAATGGGACGGAAGGTCGTCGTATGAGTTTGAACTCGAGGAGTTCGGGTCGAACCACCACCCTTTCTATAGTGGTCCATGAGTGAAAATTTCGTGAATTCAACATATATAGTTGCTAGCTAGGACACATCCTGAGAGACAATGGTTTTGTGAAGAACATAATTGTAGGCAAAATAGAGGGAAAAGTACCCTGAGGAAGACCCAGGAATAAGTTCATGGACCAAATAAAGAGGAAAGTACATAGGAAGAGATACCAGGAGGTAAGGGAACTAGAACAACGAGAATAGCTTAAGTTAAGAAGGCGTTCATGGAGAAAAGACAACTGCTGTGCTCAAAGAAGATAGGACTACAAACCTGGAAACAGTTTGTGAAAACCTTCGTGTGGAGCGTAGCACTCTATGGATCGGAAGCATGGACCATTGGAAAGCTGACCAGAATAGACTAGAAGCCTTTGAAACCTGGCGCTGGAGGAGAATACAGAGGATAAAATGGACGGAAAAAATAAGAAATGATAAAGTGTACAGAAGAGTAGAAGAAAAAAGGACCATATGGAACACTCTTCAGAAAAGAAGAACCAGATGAGTTGGACACACATCTGAGGCACAATGGGTTTGTGAAGAACATAATTGAAGTAAAATGGAGGGAAAAGTCCCCAGAGGAAGACCCAGGAATAAGTTCATGGACCAAATAAAGTGGAAAGTACATAGGAAGAGATACCAGGAGGTAAGGGAACCAGCATTAGATAGGGAAGGGTGGAGGGCTGCAGTCAACCAATCTTAGGCTTGAACGACCAATGATGATGAGTTGCTAGCTGAAAATAAGCCAGTAAAATGACAAAATACTGAATATGCAAATGTACGATACATTCAAAGATATCAGGCGACATTTTGTGGAACATCATCGTGAAGTTATGAGAGAGAAACTTTTAAATGTCCACTCAGTTATGTTGTTGTACGACGCGTTTAAACGCTTAAAGCGTCATTATCAGGTAAACTGACGTTGTACCTGGTGTATACGCTTTAAGCGTTGAAACGCGTTTAACGAATAACTAACTGAGTGGGCATTACAAAGTTTCTCTAATATAACTTAGTATTCGATGTCTGTTCAAAACATATCGGAACATTCACAAAAAGTTAATACAGTAACATCTGAATTAAGCGACCACGGAAAATTCTGCTGAAAAATGTGGTGAAGAGGAGATGTCGTCCGACAGGGGTCCAGTTTCTATAAGTACATATTATGCAAGTGAACGGGCGGCTGATTTGAAAATAAATGGAAGATTCTTTTTGTTAGAACATATACAGACGGCGTTTATTTCCTCATAATTTTATTGTTCCTGGGAAATTTTAATGCATATTAAGAGTGGTTTCACTGTAGTTGCTAGCTGATAATAACCCGGCAAAATGACAGCATAAATAACGGGACTTCTTATTAACGAGCCATTCCATGTCAAATCAACACACACAATTTACCTAACAGTTTTATATTTTGCTAAAATTTGGCATACTCGTGGTGGGTGCTGAGTCTAAGAAAAATACAAAATTTCAATTTTTATCTCAAACCGTTTCTGAAATATAGCTTTGCAAATTTTCAAAAACTGAGCAAAAAAGCGTAAACGGGATTTTTGTAATCACTCTAAGAGCTGTCCTAATTGAGCTAGAGAGCTGGGAAAGGTGTCATTTTGCAGCATTTTTTATGTTCTTTCTAGTGATATACAACACAATATAGGTTCTAATACAGAAGTGTTTTTTCAAAATACAATTTGAAATTTAGATTTATTTTTTTTCCAAAAAGTACATTGTTTTAAATTTTCAAAATATTTCCATAAATACTTAGTACTGTTGTAAATCATGTGGCAAAATACGAATATGGGATGATGAGGGGTTCATTGTTAAAAAAAATTATTTCTGAACTGTTTTTCACAAATAGCCTCGTATTGACCCACTCCACCTGTAACAAATAGGAATTTGATGAAAAGATACAGACAGGTGACTAAAAAAATAATAGAAATATCTTCTTCTTAAAACAAAACCAATCAGCATATTATATGCTTAAGTTAATTCCATATTCGCAATTTCCCACGTCGCAATCAATTGATGATGGGTTGCAAAGCATTTTTGCAATACATTGCTTGTAATTACATAAGTTTCCATTTGTTACTGTATTTAGTTTGGTATTTTCTATCATTAATTGTAGAGGAGAGGAGGGTATTATAGAATACCATTTACATTTCAAAAAATATCTTTGCAGGTTTTTTAATAAAAATTCCCAAATCATCATGAGTACATACTATAACTAGTTGTAATGAACTGTCACTTGTGAAAAAAAAAATTTTATTTGGTTGTTATAAAAAAATTTATGTAAAAAAAGTTACAAATGGAGGTTAATATGAAATAGTCGGGTAATATGGAATAGGTGGTTCAAACCATTGAAAAACTAATTTAACTTAACAAAACAGTTATTTTTAGCTATAAAAACCATATTTTTAAGACAATGTCCTTGGTATTTCTGCTTCGAGTCTATTTACAAAAGTCGCAGATGTAATCCCCTGTCTCTGCTCCTGTACAGTCAATGTGAGCCCACAGAGAACAGCTCAAGCATTGAATCCAAATTTCCCCTCGTTGATCTTCGGAGAATTTTCCATTGCAGAAGATACATTCAGCGTCTTTGTAATATACTCATAACCTATTTTATAACTTCGGTATATTTTTGCCAATTTATATAGAATACTCTACTTTTACGTCGGGTATTATGGAATACTATGTATTTCATAATACCCGACAAGCCATCTTGAAACATGAACCTTTAAACTGATGGACAAAACAATGTCAGCAAAATAACGACCACAGTATTAAAATCTAAAATTCTTTTAGTGTGCATTATGTACAACATCAATGCTCAAGTCGCATGTGCACTAGTGGCTAAAAATGTTTGAAAACTTACCTGCAGAAACTCTTGAAAATCACAAAACACACTTCGTTCTGTAGCAAGTGATACGGCGACAACAAGCGATCTACTCTCACTGAACTGCAACATAGTATTCTTGCCTTAGTAGATCATGGTATCACCACGTGAAAGCAGCACCAAACAAAGCCGAAACCTCGGTATTCCGTATTTCCCGACTATTCCACAATACCCTCCTCTCCTCTATGTTTTGGTGAGTTGTGCACGCACAAACAGTGTGAGCCACTCTGTCCAGCTGATACACCATATTATGGACTCAACTCAGCAAATTTTGAGAAATCTGTTTTCATGTTAGGAAACTTACCTTTAAAATGTTTGTAAGCCTCTTTAAGGTTACACAAAATATGTCTTTTCAATATTTTTGTTCTACTTCCATTTGGTTCTGTAACCGTCACGCAATCTTTAATACCTGGCATTGCCCGGCTATAACTTCATCGTTTTCATAAAATGAATGTTCAGTTTTGACAGTTTCTATTGGCAAACATTTCCCTGGTTTTGGGTTTGGACCTTCCATGAACCCTTTTTCGTTCAAAATCACTTTGGATTGCCGAACAAAGTAATTATGAGCATTAAATTCGCTCATTATCTTCCTGATACTCCACTTTTCAGGTAAACTTGTAAGAATCGTTAGTTCTTTTTGCCCTACTTGTAGAATTGGAAAAGTTAGTTTTGAGATTTTGGAGAACAGATGATTCTTAGGTTAGTTAAAGTTGCTGGCGCTTAGAGGTGCTGCCGGCATCAGTTGCTACATAGTATAGATAAATTAACAATAGGTGTCGGGACTGTATTTTACTGGATCGTGGGTGTTCGGTTTAGGCAGGTTATGGTTAAGGTGCGTATTACCGTTGTCTTCCACTCTCTAAATAGGTGTGAGAATGAAATCGAATGCACAGATACTAAAAGGTTTGATACCCCAGAAGCAAGCTAAAACGCACTAAGTTTTCAAACGGAAATGAATGTAGCTGCATAAATGACACTTAGTGTTAGCAGTGATGGAAGCAGTCCTTCCTAGTATGGGCATCGTTTGTTTCATAGCGGTCTGACCCCGAGCGTCGACTTTGACGGACGAGACTTTCGAACCTTGCGCCTCGCTTTAAACACTAGGCCTTGAAATTTCTCATCTCGATCCGTGCGTGCCCTCACACGCACGCACGTATTCGTACGTCGTTCTCAAAACCGACCCGCAAGACCGTAAAACGTTCTGAAAAATGGACAGGTGGACATTACTTGGGGCCGTAAAAATGTTTAATTTATTGTAATATAACGGACGGTTTTGCATTTATTAATTTTTCTTTGTCCTTCGAAAGGGGAATGTTTACTTTACGATATACTCTGTCATTAATCGACTGTTGTTTTTTATCATTGTGCCAGAAGTACTTTTAATAATTTAGCGATGCATTTTTAATGCTAGGCCGGGAGAATTCAAAGCGTCTGATCGGACCGACTTTGTTCGAGACAGCCAAGCGGGAACGCTTCTCGATAATGTGTTTATCCATTGTTTATAAGACCATAACCTGAGTTTATGTTTGATGTGGGAATTGAGGAAGAGACACTTCGCATTTCAAATGCACTTGACTCGGTGACTCATATTTATCCCTAAAGGAAGTTAGGGAACGATAGAATAGACACGGTACCGTCTGATGTGTACAACTCTGTACAGATTCCCTTTTTCATCTCGTCGACTTTCGATTTTATCGTCGTGGTCTTCTCGAAAATAATCGGAACTCTTCCTATTTTGGGAATCCGAATTAGTGGTGACCATACTCATTGAATGCGTACGAACAAACGGTCCAGGTGTTGGGTTTAGGAGCCACAGGGAATATAAATTAACGTCTGACGAATAAATTTAATTATGGTAAACCAACTACTAAAACTAAACAAACTGCTGTGCTCGAAGGAAATAGGACTACAAACCAGGAAACAGTAACGTTGGGCCCCATGGACCTGCTCACCCGGTGGAATACCCGAGAAACCTTTATCCAACAGGAAACAGTATTCAGTAAACAGTATGTGAATAAAACAGTATGGGAAAACATTCGTGTAGAGCGTGCCACTCTATAGAGCGGAAGCATGGACCATTGGAATAGCTTACCAGAACAGACTAGAAACCTTTGAAACCTGGTGCTTGAGGAGGATGGTGATGATGGATGATGACGGTAAAATGGACGGAAGAAAATAAGAAATGATGAAGTGTACTGGAGAGTAGAAGAGGAAAGTGCTATATGGAACACCATGCAGAAAAAAGAAGAACTAGATGGATTGGACGCACCCTGAGACAAAATGGATTTGTGAAGAACGTAATCGAAGGCAAAATAGAAGGAAAAGTCCCCAGATGAAGACCCAGGAATAAGTTCATGGACCAAATAAAGAGGAAAGTATAAATGGGAAGGGATAACGGAAGGTAAAGGAACAAGCATTAGATAGGGAAGGGTGGAGGGCTGCAGTCAACCAATCTCCGGATTGACCAACCAATGAACGAATACTAAACGAGTATTCCTTCTGGTTCGTTTCGGTTGATTTTCATCACCAATGTGGAATTATTTTGACATTAAAGCGGATTATTCTTTGACAGAGCGGGTAATCGTGTAACTTAAATAATGATTAATGAAGGAGGAGCCTTCATTTTATGAATGCCCGATAGCCTGACTAAATTTTAACATGTATTATTATAAGTAATACTTCTGCGATCAAATGGTTGCAAAATGTAACTCGGTCGTCGATCATTTAGCGAAGATATATTGGCTTAAAAATGATGAATTTTTACGCTGAAATTCACTGCCGTAACGGCAGTGCAATTACGTCTCTTCTCAGAACTTTATTTAATCTGAATTTTCGCCCTAATAATATCGTTCAAATAGTTGTATAACATGCACAGCATATTAAGATACCTATTACATTTTTTGAACTTTGGTCATTGTAGTATTACACGAGTATTTGGGTTTAAATGATAGACTTCCGGTTTTCGACGGAGCACATTGCTGACATATTGTGATTTATGCGGGAACGTTGCCAAGGGAAATTTCTGCTGTTTACTTAGTGTACCAAGCCTATTTTTCAAGTGTAACATTATTAGGAATTTAATATACATTGTTTATTGTTTTTAGCCTAAAGATGATTACACCCATCACTCAGATCGTTAAGAAATCACGAAATCAAATCTTGCCGAAAAGCAATGGAGGATGAAGTCAGTATTATCTCCGGTTTTCGTGGCCTAGTAAAAGCTTCGGTTTAATGCTTTGTCCTACAAGGTTTTACTTAAGGAGTATTGACATTAAGTTTATCAAATGTTAAACCCAGCGCTACGCCTAAATTTACACATTACATCAAAATTCGTACATCTTAAGAACACAGTACTTCGAAGCACAAGTTCCACATTAAAGAGATTGAGGGTGAAGCACTTGATGTTTGTAAACATGTTGTAAATGTGTGATTTAGAATAACAGGGTTGGGAGAGGTCGTGCCGCAGCATAAATTGCGCTCTAGGAAAATCTACGACGCGGCGTCACAACTTATTCGCCTCTGGCAGGATTTTAAAGCAGTAACTCCGGATTAAACTGCAAGAGTTTTAATTGTCTTGTGATCTATTCATCTCCTTCTGATTCCAACGTATGTGAGTCAGAAATAACCTTGGCGGTTGAACTCACCAAGTACTCGATTTGAACTCGCAGTATAGCGTCCTCTGACGGCATTATTCGCTTTCATTGCACATAATGCAGGATGATTTCAAGTTGAACTAATATTGGACTGATTAAATTCAGTTTTCAATTACAGGCTTGACTATTGAGTATAAGGGAGCTAGTAAGGTCATTTTCTATTTCCATTCTAGGCATATGGAGAGGGCACTTGCTACGCTGGCCAGGCTGAAGCCAGTCCGCCATCTTCGTTGACCCTAATTTTCCTATAGCGTTTGCTGGCTAATGCACTAATTTTGCAATTTTACTGTGTTTTCCATCGATAGCTTACTACAAATCAACTTTCATTTACTTATTTAACTTGCATTCCTCTTTTACATATTGTTTATTCATTTAAATTAATAATAACCTGTATTCCCGATTATAATTATTGTAAAATCGAGTAGAATCCATAGCACTAAGCAGCCAATGCAAGGCAATTTAAGGCAAGAGTTACTTGCCTAAAATTTCAAATAGATGGTTGATATTCTTGCGTGATATCCTCCAATTCGTCCATTCTGTCGTGCTACCCATAGGAAGGTAATGAGAGATTAGGATTAAACAACATAGTGTTTGATTTGGTTGTCAGGCTTCAGTTTGATGACGTCTTGATCTCTCCATCTTCTTTAATTGCACTGTCAATCCAAATTAATGAGTAACATTAAGGGCATTGCCTCGCTTCGAATTAAGTTCCATTAGAATGATACGTAAAGAGGCCACTGAAACTATTTTTTATTGTTAAATCAAAGGAAATTGAGCTCTACGGCCTCTTAAGTTAGCAAAAATTAAAAGATTCTCCAATGGCCATAAAAATGGCACCACTCGTCAAACATGCAACCACAACAACACTTACTGTGTTGGTTTGCGGGAAAAGTGGATTCCACAGCAGGGACCAACCACAGCCTCTCTACCAGATTACACTCCTGTGATGGTTTACGGGAATGTTACTTCCTCGCCAGTGACCACCACAGACACGCACACTCTCAACCCAGTTGGGATCCTTTTCGAGGGCTAATGGGACCCTGATAAGGATGCCTGGGTTATAACCTGAGATCCTTCGTAGGGCTAATGGGACCCTACTAAGGATGTCTGGTCATTACCACAATCACACTCACGAGCACTCAAATCACTCACACACAACACACAGACGGGCCCAACTTCTGGGAGAAATCGCTCAGAAAGAGCGTGGTCATAATATAAACACAGAGACAAACGAGGGTGAGCGTCGGATACGCGTATTTCGGCCACAAGGTGGCCGAGCGTTGCAAGTGCTTCTCCCTTCAGGTCGCTGAAGGGAGAAGCACATGCAACACGAGGTTGTAAGTGAATTTTCCGTTTAAATTTTGCTATTTTTTTTATTGATAAAAACTTATTAATTGTCACTACAAGTAACTCTTTTATCTTTATTGATTATCGTATTAACTAAATAATCCAATAATATAAAGTATCATCCTGCTGTATGATAGCGACATCCGCTTACAATTTTCATTCATTAGGATAAACTTCAAATCGAGCAGGCACTGGAGTAATTGAATTTATTATTCAATTAAAAGCGTGAATCATTAATCATTTCTGTTTCCATTACATGAGGAGCTGAATGACCTTTCATTCGAGGGTAATCGAAATTGATTGATCATAAACATCGATATTACTTAATGGCATCCGAGCTTTGTCAATACATTAAGGTAGTTTGGATTGCGAATCGTGAGTCGTTGATTGCCCATTTTAATGATATTCAAGTTAGCTGGAAAAAAAATTCACGGATCACACTTCAATTAAGTACATCCATTCTTGCGAGGGAAATAACACTATTGTTGCTATATCAACTATGTAAGAATTGCATTTTTCTCAATTTCTTCTTGATTACGGCCATCTTATGACTTTTTTTACCGTGCAGAATTCAAAATCTAAGTGAAAAGCGTTTGTAAACATGTTTTTTTTGTTCTCCATGATACCTTGATATCAATTAGGAACCACTATAGTCGTATGAAACGTATGTATTTGCGTTTATGAGGAAATCCGTAAATATGTCATCGAATTATTTGGAAAATATGTGTCGGTTGCCATAAGGCTACGTCTTCTCAAATAACCACGGAACTAGCCGCGCAGTTACTTCAGCGGAGTCACCCACTAGTGATCACACGATTGTGTGAAGTTCACAGCGGAGAAAATCATTCGTTCTGACTGGGAATCGAACCCATATCCCTCGAACTAACGCCGAGTGCTCTAACCTATTAAACTACGCAGGCGTCCTCTTCCACTGTGAATCTCATGGGGGCTTTAAAAGGAGCAAGTTGTCCTCACAGGTAGCGTGCATGTAATGCCAGAGGTACCCGTATGCGAGCGCTAAGCGCCGCAGTCCACAGTTTAAAGCCCGTGAGGACAACTTGCTCCTTAAAGCCACCATGAGATTCACAGTGGAAGAGGACGCCTGGGTAGCTTCATTGGTTAGAGCACTCGGCGCGAAATCGAGGGATCTGGGTTCGATTCCCAGTCCAGGCGAATGATTTTTCCACTGTGAATTTCACGCAATTGTGTGATAAGGCGACGAGGTAATATAGCATTAAGCTGCCTAGAAACCGTATCGGTAAAATGGAGTAAAGTTAAGTACATTGATGTACTTAACTTCTCAGATAAGCCCTCTGACCTTGCCCATTTAAATCCCAAATGCAAACCCCATCCTCTAAATATGTTGTGACCGTTAACAATTTTCTCCCCCGCTCTCCATCCACCCTCCTCCCCCCTCCATACTTTGTGTGTGTTTGTTACACATAAGGGGATCGCAACCCAAAAGATTAACCTGAGGATGATACGCGGTGTCGAATAGGCTTGTGCGATGAGTCGATTCATCGAATTCATCGACGATGATTTTAGTCATCGCGTTGCGATGAACCGCGTCGATGACAATGAATGCCATCGATCATCGACGTCGATGAATTCATCATCGTCGATGAGTCCATGAATTCACCGACGTCGATGAGTCGATGAATTAACTGACATCGATGAGTTGATAAATTAACTGACGTCAATGAGTCGATGAATTCACCGATGTAGATGAGTCAGTGAATCCATCCCCATTAGATGATAATTATTTGTGTTGCGTCGCCCGCCCGTGCCTATCCCTACCTTTCCGTCGGCGATGAATGAATTCATCGACTTATCGAGGTCGGTGAGTTCATCGACTCAACGTCGTCGATGACAATCATCGAAACCGAATCATCTCAATGATTTTTTTCATCGACCCTCGATGGGAAAATTCGTTCATCGCACAAGCCTAGTGTGGAAACCATGGTCGAGTCGTGTTGAATAGTGTGGAATAAAACCAAGTATCTTTTTTTTATGAGTGACTTCATAAATTTCCACCGTGTGAAGCCGGAAACTATGTCTAATACTAAAGAAAATTATACCCTTCGCTCTGATCACAGAGAAGGGTGGAGGGATGCACACCGCCAATCTTAGGATTGAACAACCAATGATGATGCGGTATGAATTCCACAGTGTTGCTTGTATTGCACACTCTCTTAGCTCCGTTTCACGTCGGCTCAAGCTGTAACCGCACCGCATACCAAGAGGGTTAATTTGAAAACGAATCCGACAGTTCTCCTCCTCGTGGAGTTAAAGGGAGACGGGAAGGAAAGAAAACGAAAGGCCAAAAAAAATAAGACGGCCTCTGTAAGCAAGAGAATCGTGAGTCCCTTTGGATCACGCTCCACGAAAAAAAATAAACGACAGTCAAACTCCGTGTGGCAAAGGAGAAGGGGGGCCGACCGGCCGGCCGGCCGTGCCGTCGCATTGCCCGCATGTGCGACAGTCTGGCGCCATCATTGTTGTCACCTGAATTGTCGTGGTCACAAAGAGGGACGGTCGGGAAGGGAGCCCTATCAATCTGCTCGGGGATGGATGAAAGGAGCAGAGGGAGAAATGGCTTTTAAGGCTTCCTCGGAAAAGAAATAAAAAAAAAGCATTCGGAAAAAAAACTGTCTCGGGGACGTATTATTGTTGCAATGCGGGCGACTCAGAACTCGTATACACTATCCGAGTGAACACATACCAGAAGATATAAGCCTTGAAACATCAGAGAGACCGACTTTCTCTTAGTGGAGAATTCCTATTATTCAGCGAGGGAGGGATAACCGTGAGATTGCCGTGGGATGAACCGCGCTGAAATTTTTTTTTCGAAAACTGTACTCGTGAAATTGAAATTCGTGAAGCAAGCTACTCGAGCGTGTATGCCTCGATAACACATGATCGCGGATCTGTTGCACAGAGCTACAAGTCTACAAGATGCAAGTCTCGTGACGTTTTCACGAGGCGGATGTTTAACAGAAGACTTGTCTTCTTCTTCCACAGCTCTACAGCCCGGTATGGGCCTTGGCTTCCTCAGTTATATGCCTCCATTCGGCTCTCATTTTTGTTTTCTCTCTCCATCTTACAATCCCCATTGTCTTCAGGTCCTCTTCAACATCTTGTAGCCATTGCGTAGTCTTCCTCTCCTCCAACTCCCTTCCATCTTGCTATTACATACATACCCATCACGCCTTTCCCTTCCGGGGTAGGCACAGTCAAAATGTTTCACTCGTTAATGCATAATTGTACACCTAACTCTGCTTCAATAATTTCCTCCATTCTGACCTATCCTTGCAAACCTCTTTTGCCTCATTTACCCACATACACCGTTTCATACACGCCCTCCTGTTTTTTAAGACTCCTAATATTCCTCCTCCTAAGAATTTCCTCAACCACATTCAAACACAACTTTCTCGGCCTACCTCTACCTCTCGCACAATTCATTCTACTCTCATATATCTGTTTCGTTATTCGACTCTCATCCATTCTCTCAACATGGCCAATCCAGCGAAGCACACTCCTTTCATACACGTCCATTTTTGGAGCATTTAACCCACATTCATTCATGACCCACTCATTCCTGACCCTATCCATCCTACTTTTGCCACACATACTCCTCAGATAATTCAAAATCTTGCTATTA
Source organism: Ceriagrion tenellum (assembly GCA_963169105.1). Classification (NCBI taxonomy): domain Eukaryota; kingdom Metazoa; phylum Arthropoda; class Insecta; order Odonata; family Coenagrionidae; genus Ceriagrion; species Ceriagrion tenellum. Next base: position 61,920,516 of record OY720644.1, read on the forward strand.
ATTAACAATTTTGGAATTCTGTATTCTTCCATCCTTTCAACATGGCCCAACCATGACAGTCGCAATGACTTGGAGGACCTAACAAAATCTGCATCTGCATGATAACCTGCGAGCCGCCGCATGGGCGTGTGGCAAGGGGTGTTAAGTCACCAGCCGTGTAAAGACGTATGTTTTTGGGAGGTGAAATGGTGACATGTATTATAGAAGTGTGTTTAGTGGAGCTCAGTTTTTATTGTAATCGCTTATTGTGCGCGGAAATTACGAGTTTTTTTACCTATTTGTTCGGCAGTGTACCTATCTCTCTTATTTTATCGCATTTGTCAGACCTAGAGATGTAGTGAGGAGTCGTGATAATATTCTCTGTGTCGCTCTGAAAAATATTAGTTCTGAATTTCCCAAGCAACCTATGACTAGCGTGTAGCCTCCGAGTCTCTAGGGGCTCCCACCTTAATCCCTCTAAAAGTTGTGAGTCACTATATGTACGCTCGTAGCAGTTTTTAACGAAGCGCGCTACTTTCATTTGTATTTTATTAATGCTTTTGGTTAAATCTTTATGACCAGGGTCCCAAATGCTCGCGGCGTATTCGAGGTGTGGCCTAACCAGAGCGAAGTAGCATCTCGTAGACACAGAAGGCAAATAAAAAAATGGTGTATACAAAAAACACGAAAAAAACAAGTTACAACAATTTTGAATGTTACTACTTGACAACATTAAACATAGCCAGATTTCGGCATTCCACATTTTATATTCTTATATTTTTAGATAACCTAGAAAACTATCATTTTATTTATGAAATTCCATTGTGTCCTGGTTTAGATATGTAGACGACATAATTGTATTATGGAAAGGCAAGCTGTGTTTCGCAGGACCTGCCCTTACGGAAGCCGTGATGACTGCTATGTAAGAAGTAACGATTATCCAGTAATGTCATAATATTACCAACGACAATGTGTTCGAGAATCTTGCCTAAAAGTGATGATAGCGATGTAGGCCGGTAATTTCCTGGGTCATTTTTATTTCCCTTTTTGAATATCGGAGGTACGTTGGCTATTTTCCTTTCTTGGGTCACCTTGCCTTCGGATAATGATTTGTTGAATATGATTTATAAGAATGGTGCAATCTGTGGCCCTAAATCCTTTAGCATGAGGTATTCCTTCTGGACCTTGGGACTTGTCATTTTTTATCGAACGCAGTTGTTTAAATTAGTTGCATTGTATTTATGTTAAAGTTTAATGCAACCATTGAATCGGAGTGTAGTACTACTTTTACGCAAAGTAATTAGCGTCGTGCGGAAAATTTTATTCGTGAGTAAGCCTAGTTTTATATCATTAGCAGTTGTAAAAAATTATTTGTTGTAGCTTTTTTAGGAAAATTGTATGGTGAGAAACAGGCAATGCAATGTGTCGAAAAGTTGCTAGTAAACGGCTATTGTTGAATTTAATTGAATAACCAATGTTCGATATCAATTATATTCAATGTACGAATTTGCGTGTAGAGAAGTTAAGAACACGTTATTTGGAGTTGCTAAGTTGGGCGATATATTGGTCCGTGGAAGTTATCGCTGAGGCAGCGAAGGCCGATATCAGTTTTATTCAATATTTGAGACAAGCGCTGTATAGCCGTCGGTCGCCTCCCAAAAATAAAGAGATGCAGTTTGTGATCGAAAGAAATCTGTCTCGGCCGATTGTTTTGATTGTTGGCAGTACCGCTTAAGGTGTAGGGTAGGTGACGACGCTACTGTTATAACCAAGGTAGCATCATGGTGTGTTTAAGGGGTATAGGGTTGGGAATCGAGGGTTGAGAGTCGGCTGGGCGTGGGAGGAGAATTTGTCGTGAACCCAGTTTCTGTACGCACGTCCAACCCCGTGCGTCGTGCCAGGATATCGGAGGAGGCGATTATTGGTTCGTGGAAATGAGGAAGCGACACCGGACGGGTGTTGTCGGTGGTTTTAATGTCGAGGGCCCAAGTTGGAAAATGGATGAGGCGCATGTTAGAGGGGTTCCCATGTGGGAGAGAGTTACAATTTGAGAAGGAAAGAAAGGAATATATATATACTGTTATTCAATCTTATGGTATCCATCGTGGAGAGGGCATTGCGTCACCAAATTGTTGCCTGGCAACCAAAATAACAACCATGTTGTTTCTCCCTTCCCTGTCCTTAATTTCCTTTGGATATCAGGACGGAATGGACGAATTAGCGGATGTATAGGAAGGATAATAACCATCTGTTTGAAATATATGGCAAATAACTCTTGAAACAAATATTCGCTACTTAGCTCTATGGATTATACTCTGTTTTAGCCTAGTTTTAATCGGTAATGCAGATGATTGTTAATTTTAATAAATAAACTTTGTTGTATGGTAGTGAAACATGGGTATGTCAGGATAGACATTAGAGTAGACTAAACGCCGTGGATTATCTGAGGAGTGTTTGCAGCAAAGGAAGGATGGATAGCGTCAGGAATGAGTGGGTTAGATGCTCCAGTAATGGACATGTATGAAAGAAGTGTGCTTCGTTGGTTTGGCCATGTTGAGAGACTGGATGAGAATCGAATAACGAAACAGATATATGAGAGTGAAATGAATGGTGCGTGAGGAAGAGGTAGGCCGAAGAAGTTGTGGTTGAATGTGGTTGAGGAAATTCTTAGGAGAGGAATATTGGGAGTCTTAAAAACAGGAGGGCGTGTATGAAGCAGTGTGTGGGGGTAAATGAGGCAAAAGATGTTTGCAAGGATAGGTCAGTATGGAGGAAATTATTGCAGCAGAGTTAGGTGTACAATTATATATTAATGAGTGTAACTTTCTGACTGTGCTTACCCCGGAAGGGAACGGAGCGATTGGTATGTATGTATGTAAACAATTTATCCACGGAGAATACATATCAAAAAAGTAAATTCTGCGAGTAATCGATGGAAAACAGTAAAATTGTAAATTTGTGCTTTAGTCCAAAAGCGCTTTAGAAAATGAGGGTCAACGAAGATTGTGGACTGGCTTCAGCTTCTAGCAATGGTCAGGATAGCAAGTGCCCACTTCATATGCATCAATGCAAGCCACCTACCCAGCCTCCTCCTGATGTCATCCTGAAACTTCCTTTCCTCACCCACCGTTCCGCTACATCCCTCATTCGTCTTCCTCTCCGTCCACCGAACCTCCTCCTTCATCTTCCGCACCCACATCTCGATACACTTCTCCCAATCCTCGTACCATTTTCTCTGAGTCCATGTTTCTGAACCTTACAACCCCCTTATAAAACTTTTCGTCAATGTTATATTTGCACTCTTCTTCAGGTATTCGATATGAGATTCCCCCTAGTGTTCAAGCTTGCCTCCTCTAGCGCAAATCTTCTCCTAATGGCCTCTCTGCTTTCTCCATTTTCCCCTCCACCAAAATCTCGTGAGCAGAATTAAACCGACGCCGAGTTTGTCTCCCTCTTAACCCCATTACCGACATAATTCTTCCCTTTTCAGAACATTCTTACTTGTCCCTTGAACTTAACTGTCAGTCCGCTCCCAAAAGTTAGCGGCCAATGATCCCTTTATCCTCACTATTCGCGTTTCCTAGTCTTCCCCTTTCTCATGGCTGGTATCCCAACATCGTACAAATAGCCTTCTCGGCGGATCTAGAATGCGTCTCGGAAACGCGTAGCGGTAGCGAAAACGTATAATAATCACTCGGTTGCCATGTCTGACGTCACATGTGCCAGTTTTCTCCGGCCCCACTAACAATGCATTGAAATGGTAGACCACGTGTCCTCTATTGTATACGTGCTCTAAGGATTATCCCACTGAAATTGGCTTTCAGCTCAACTGCCACCATTTATTACTATCACTATAATCGCCAAGGGTAGAAATTCGTCATGAAAAAATTACTTGACTGGGATTGGAACCCGGATCTCCCAGTTGCCAGCTACGCCCAAAACCATCTCCCTTCTATTTGAATTTCGAGGGGGGTTTATGCGAACTAGATGTCCACGCCTCAAGTCTACATTGTGGCACATGAGACGATGGTCGTGCTTACAAAGCCACTGTCGCGGTGGGTAAGCCCAACATTAATTACGGTCCTTCAGTTTGCAATCAAGTGGGGAGTTTGCATATGATGATACCCTTTAAATAACGAAAAATGAATGCATCATCCTGACAAAACCAATGAAAGCTATAAGGTCTGCGTGCTACATGCAAGCAAAGAAAACTATGGAATTCTAAAAATGTATTTCACGGTCCATGAGGTATGGATACCAGACAGTTCTATTACAAATCATATTATGTACATCTCATCCGGTTATCAACGACTTCTCAAAATACTATAATCAGTATACTGAAACGAAGGTGGAATCAATGGAAGTTCATCATAACCTTATTTGACGGCATATAAGACGCGTTTTCTGTAAATCGATAGGGCATTGTCGATAACAGGTTGTTAACGAAAGTCTTCTCTTGCATCGACACCCTCTTATCGAAAGTGCGTTTCTTTAACTCACCTAAACGACAATTCATCGATGCAAAACATGACCACAGCTTGTCGATAGCAAACAATACGGCGTGGGCGCCTGCCAGTGAGGCTAGAATTTTCGACCAATCACAATGCGAATATCTTTCGTGTGGCAGCTAAATCAAGAGGCAACGGTCGCCAAAACAAACCAACAAGCTGCCAAAGAACGCATCGGTGGATTTCGAAGCTTGTTCGATGATGGAGAATTTATAAAAAACGAATGAGTAAGTATTATTTTGGCCAATGATCTTTTTACTGTTTTTTATGATACGTGTGGTAATGTATTTCCAGCATAAAGACCGATCCATGGAAGTACACAATAAATAACGCGTTCGTGTTTTCCTCGAGCACCATCATCTCCCAAGGAAGAAAATGGAGAGCCATCCTAATGAATATATGGCTTATCATGTTTACGAATTACAGAGATAGTCATACAAATTTCCAAAAAAATCCAAATTGGTTGTCAAAGACAGTGGTTTTTGAATAACTGCTAATACTATATTAAGGAATATGAGTATTTTAAAAATAACACTTAAATGGATTTCAATCGCTAATAATTGAGTAAATAAAGCCGTAACACATAATAACATCAATATAAATGCATTTACCTCAATTAAATTCTGAAAATTCTCGCTGTGCCTTGAAATAGTAAACAAAGCCGTTTCCACAACAATTCCCTTTTTCGAGCACCATTAAGCTTATCGGGGGGCACTCAATGCTCCGATGGCTTACCGACAATTTTCGCTAACGCTATCGACAAAATTCTTTAAAGATTGCTTAGAGAAAACCGACTGTCGTTAGTTAAGATTTTCAATAAGCCAACGACGTAACAACGTCGATAAGACTTGCTGTCGAGTTACAGAAAGCCCCTAGTTCGAAAGTACGTAAGATATTCTATTTCAGTGCGACTGGAAAAATCTATCCATAGCATTGAAAATGAAGAAATTTCTAAAACTCCCGTTAAAAGTTTTAACATTTCAGTTTAACGGTTGGTAGGGAAAAATCGATTGCAAGAATAAGATTTTCAAAATATTCAGTCTTATATTTGTGATTGAATCAATCTTGTAGCTCAATTATTTCATATTTTAATGAACGAAAGAAAAAAGGTCTACACTTAAATTTTTCATTTTTCACATTACTCCCATGTAAAGCTATCGATTGCAATAACTCGAAGCCTAATCGACTGTTTTAACTTTTCGGATTCTTCGTACTAGCTCGTTTAGGAATGTCTTTCTGGCTAGCTCGCTTAGAAATGCCCAGGAATTTGGATGAATGAGTCAGTCAGTTTTGTAGCTTTATACATATCTAAAAAACTGACTGACTGACTCATTCATCAAAATTCCTGGGCTTTTCTAAACGAGTTAGGTGGGTGAAGTTTTCAGGGGAGGGTTAGAATCATGTGTCCAGTTGGGAAAAAATCGAAAAAGTTAAACAAGTCGATTAGGCTTCGATTTATTGCAATCGATAGCTTAACATGGGATTAAAAAGGAAAAATAAAAAATTTTAGTGCAGGCCTTTTTTCTTTCGTTCATTAAAATATGAAATAATTGACCTACAAGACTCATTCTTTCACAAATATGGGGCCGAATGTTTGAAGAATCTTATTCTTGCAATTGAACAGTTAAACAGTTAAACTGAAATTTTTAAACTTTTATCTGGGATTTTAGAAATTTCTTTATTTTCGTTTCTATGGGTATATTTTTCCATTGTCGCGAAATCGCTTAATTGCCGATTTTCGATTTGAGACTTGGGCTGCGGTCCGAATTGAGCTTTTGGCGCCGACAGCAAGCTTACAGTCGTTGCGAATCGCGCTCAAAGCGCATGGGGGCGGAGACTCTTTATCATATGACGTCATGAACTCCTCGCTTAGAACGCTCACAGGTTTGAGGTAGGTCTCCGAGAGCGCTTTTGTCGAATCCATAGCAACGCGCGGGAAAATTGTTTATATTTTTGAACGCACGGCACATGCGCGCGTGCGAATAACAACAAACATCCGAAGTACGCTCAAGAGTGCTCAAGAGCGTTCCGAAAAAAACGCTAAAGGCGCTCATTCTATTTCGGATTTTCAGCAGTATAAGCGTGTTAAGTGTGATTCGGACCGCAGCCTTGTAACTCGGCGAGGCGGGCCAGCTCTCTGTTTATTTATAATTTCATTAGAAACGGATCTCATTGTCATCGAATACGTCATTGCATAAGCACCGTTGTATTTCTCGGAGCATTACGTCCATCAATTATTCTTTGTATTATGAAGTATTTCACATTTCAATACTATACAACCTCCCCCCTTGCTAGCTCACAGCAAGCAATCATTTACTCGTTGTCGTTTACATAACGACGAACTTGCCGAATTAAAAAATATATATTTAAGTGTGTACAGGTCGTTCAAAAAAGAATGGTAAGAGTAATTATGCTTAAAAGGAGGTTCGAACCCTTTTCCCCTTGTTTTTGGAACTGAGATTGTTGCCAGCTAGATCTTTATACATTTACAAAGTTTTAAGGTCTCTTTATATTCGTAGCGGCTATTCGCCATCCTCTTCTTCGGAAAGGAATTCTTACAATTTTAGGAGGAAAATTTATGTGCGTCTTTCTAAACATGGATTAAAATTACGTAAAAGATCATTTTTATATATGGACGCTGAGGCATTCAATTTTTTGCTTGAAAATATAAAAAGAGAGGAAGTTCTCAAAAAAATGTCTTCATTTAGTGAAATTTTGGCAGTTTACTCAGTACAACATTGAAGCTCTGTTTGACACGTAAGTATTAATTAAGCATCGTATGAAGTTGTTAATTTGATACACGCATTTTCCCTTTTATAAGAATAGTAAGACCATTGTTGGAGACTGTAGGTGTAATATGTATATTTTTTGTATGACGAATTGTCCATTATCTATCTGTTGGCAACGCATGTCTATGTTAATTGAAGTTGGCCTTTGCACTGGTATTACCTTTAAGGCTACCAAAAGCGTCCATTTGACGTTTTAAAGAAGTTGTATGAATTTTTTCTCCCATTTGTTGGACTTCATAAACATCTTAATTCTAATTTCCATTCATTACATATGCACAGGTGATATAGTAGGGAGTCACTCGCACGGGTTCATACACACAAAGGGTTGAAATTCGCCATGGAAAAAAAGGGGGCGTCCATTAAATTTCGATTTGGCTCGACCCCCTCCCCCTAATCTCACGTGAGATTTTTCAAAATGCGTATTTTTAGTGTAAATTCGTTACTCTGTGCTTGATTGCGTTGGATTTATTTTAAAAAACATAATTTGCTTAATAATTTATATTTAAGACTACGAAGAACGGCTCGCATGCCGCAGCGTTCGTGGAATCGCGCGTTTGGTTGTCCGGTGGCGGCTAAACAATCGAGGGGCTACTGTGCTACTTTGTGGCGTTCGCATAACCGCGATGAATATTATTGTGTAGGATTTAGCCATATTGAAGCGGAGAAACATGTTTTACTTAATTTAACCCAGTTTTCTCGCAATTTTACTCTGTTTCTTGCGGAAAAAAAATTACGTGATATTTGCCGAGACCCCCCCCCCCTTCTCCCCCACGTGAGGTTGGGTGAGAATCGGCTCGACCACCTCCCCCCCCCAAAACGCCTCACGTAATTAATGGACGCCCCCTAAATCACTCGACTTGACAGGGATTCAAAGTGCCTCCTGACCATAGTTGGGAAAGTTACCAAAAAAATTAACTGATTAAAGTCAATCTCTGTAAAAAGTGACTAGTTAAAGTTTAAATTGAATTCTTCTAAAAAGTTAAGGTTAAGTTAAATCGTTTAACGATTTATTTTTATCGTAAATCCGAACTATGCTTCGTGCCATATCATTCGTGCATGCAATGATTGGAAAAATCACTACCAGCGGCTGGAACAGGCTGAATCTACACCACAAAAGACGCGAAAGCCAAACGGGGTGCGAGCGAGGTGTGAATTCGTGATGAATCTCACCCGATTCAAAGGCTCTTGATTTTTTTTATTATCCAGTTCAGGGAAGCGGGCGACGGGATCGTGAGAGAGGGCGGGCCGTGTCTAGTGCATGCGTGTTAAGCGTGGATGGGGCCTTGGGACAGTGGCGTCCGGCGGCCGACGATGCGGTACGCCGGGAGAAAGTCTCGGACATCCACGGTCAAGGCGAAGACAGCGCGCCGTCACCTGGCGAGAGGAGGTGGTCGCTTGTCACACGCACCACTAGCTATGGTAGTGTGGCCTCTCTGCGGGAGACGCTTCTCAGGACGGCTCTTAACGTGGAATTTGACTTCTATGGGAGTATAGGAGGAGGGGTTTCGATATCTCGAATCGTATCGCCACTTGCCGGGCATCGTTCTGCTTACGCATAATCTCCGGCTTTTTCCAAACAATTGAGTGACAGAAGTGAACAATGGATGCGGTTGTTACGAAAATCGCCCAAATATGGCAACAATATAGTTCGCATATCGCTGGTCGAGTCCTATTGGCATTCGCGGGTTTAATAAATTTCTATAAATAGCATTATTTGTGCATTACTTTATCGTATAACGTGTGAGAATTGTGACAGCAATTATTATTATCTATTAATGGGTAAGTCAGAGAACATACTCTGGGGTTCATAAGCATTTAAAATATTTTCAAATAAATAAATATTTACACGTGCAATGAGTCCTCTTTCTACTAATGTATTCGTTGTTTTCATTTATAATTCCCGTTCGCTTTCATGTGGCCAAGATTTCACCGGATACGATACGATTTTATGGCAGAATCGATCTGCTACTAGCAGGCAAAATAGAAGCCAGTATTTGCTCTGCAAGCGAGAACTGCAGTCGATTACCTCCATCATCGACCACTACTTACATGGAAGTCCGTGCTTACACATCGAAGTGTCGTTTGCAAGCGACTTCCAAAGCTACTGCTACTGAGCTACTGTCATGGAAGTGATTTGCATGTGTAACTTTTTCCTGGCCTCTACCGTAGCTTTGATGACCAATTTCAACCAACCAAGCTTCATGATATTGTAGTTTTCATTGAAAAAACATGCAGTCCATGTAGAAGGTTGGAAGAGAAAAATTGAATATGAAAATTAGTATATTAAAAATCTCGATTCCGATCGAATTTATATAGTAAAATTCTTCATGTGATCTCTTATTAAGTATGCTGTACTGAAATGAAATATCTAACGTAGAAGAGCGTCTTATATGTCGTCGATTGAGGTTGTGATGATCTTCCAGTGGTTCCACGTTCGTTTCGGTATACTGATTTTAGTATTTTGAAAAGTCGTTAATAACCGGATGACATACAATATGAGTGTGTACTAGAACTGTCTGGTATCCATACCTCATGGGGCGCGTATTTCATTTTCGTGAATTATACTTTTCTTTGGTTGCATGTAGCACGCAGACTTGAGAGCTTTCATTGTTTTTTTTCCTTAGTTAAAGGGTATCATCATATGACACTTCCCCCCATGCTTTCAAATTGCAAGTACCCATTTACTCGTTGTTATATGAGGACCTCAGAAGTCAAGGGGTCTAAGTAACAAAACCATTGTTTAGAGAAGACTTAAGTCAAAGTTGAAAATGTTTGGTACAAACCACTAAGTAGTTATGAGGCATTACCCTAGATAGCAGCACCTGTCAAGAAAATCACTTGGATCCCTTTACCACATAAAAGATTTATATTTTCACATCCCATTCCTGTACATAACTTATTTTTTTCAAAAATGTCACTTAGACCCCTTGACTTCTGGGGTCCACATATATAAAGCTACAAAACTGACTGACTGACTGACTCACCAAAATTCCTGAACATTTCTAAACGAGCTAGGTGGGTGAAATATTCAGGGTAGGGTTAGAATCATGTGTCAAATAGGAAAAAACTCTAGAAAGTTAAAAAAGTCGATTAGGCTTCGATTTATTGCAATCGATAGCTTTACATGGGATTATATGGGAAAAATGAAAAACTATAGTGTGGACCTTTTTTCTTTCGTTCATTAAAATATGAAATAATTGAGATAAAAGACTGATTCTTTCACACATATGAGGCTGAATGTTTGAATAATCTTATTCTAGCAATCGATTCTTTCCTACATACCGTTAAACTAATATTTTTAAACTTTTATCTGGGATTTTAGAAAATTTTTCACTTTCGTTGCTATGGATATATTTCTCCATTGTCGCTGGGCCGAGTGTCGATTCGAGGTTTGGAACTCAGCGAGGCGGGCCAGTTTCAGGGGAGAGTTAGATTTGTGTCGATTTGGGGTAAAATCGACCGTATTTCATGTCTCGGATGACAGTACTGTCTCGGATGACATACAAAATAAGTTTGTACTAGAACTGTCTGGTATCCATACCTCATGGGGCGCGTATTTCATTTTCGAGAATTATACTTTTCTTTGCTTGCATGTAGCACACAGACTTGAGAGCTTTCATTGTTTTTTTCCTTATTTAAAGAGTATCATCATATGACACTTCCCCCTATGCTTGCAAATTGCAAGCACCCATTATTCGTTAGCATATAATACTGCAGTTTATGGAATAATTGGAAGCAATTAACGTTATTATGATAATATTTCAAGTTATACATGTCATCTACAAATAATTTGGTAACCATTGAAACCTTTTTTTTATTTAAAAATATTATTCCATTATCAGTTTCTAATTTAAATTTAAGTTATTTCTTCATAATCTTTGTCTACACTCAAAATTTGAATCCCTTATCTTCATGTAAGACCATCATATGGTTGCATATTTCGTATAAAAACGTTATAGTGTACAATATGGTAAAGCCTTGCAACGCATTTTCCACTGTGCCGTCAATTTTCATGGAAATGGAATTTTTCTAGAAAGATAGAAAAATACAATTTTTTCCACGTGATTTTCCCATCCTCCCAATGAAGACTATGTTATTGCAAGTTCGTTTTAAGAGAAATATTTCTCGGAAAGGTAACGTTTTGTAGTTCATGATATATAAATGACTTATTTTTCTATAAACATAAATAATATGCATAGTTTTTCGGAGGATCACTCAGTTGGCTATGACCTTTATCGTTGGAACCACATAAAGACTTTTTTTGGTATAGTACGACAAGTCGTGTCGTCAACTTCGCACAGTGTTACTTACACGTTACCAGTCAAAAACATTGTTCAAATCCTTTAAAGTAGATGGAGTGGACATTTGCTATGGTGGCCAATGCTGAGAGCTGTAACGTGGGCGTGGCCGGTCCGTAATCTTTGTAAACCCTGATTTACCTTTAGCGCTTACCAGCTGACGCACTAATTTGGCAATTTAGCGATGTATTCCATCGATAGCTTACTAAAAAATCAGCGTGCATTTCCTGCTTTAGTAAGCATTTGCTGTACATGAAGTATTTTATTTATGCATATCAATAATAAGTCTGCTTCTCCGGTGAAAACAGCGGTAGAATCGAATAGAGTAGGTATCAGAAGTAGCTAACGCATGTTTCAAGAGTTGCTTGCCTTTAATTTCGAGATATGGCGGATATTATTGATTTACATTCAACATCGATTGTGTACTTCCTTCGGAATTAATCTTCGCGACGAACATGAATGCGCCATTAATGTGCGTATTTTTCTGTATTCTCTCTAAGCATGGTATAGGCTGTTCGACGTTTTTGTTGATTAGGCAGTGCATTCGTATTCGAAATGGCAACTTGTGTCGCCAATTCGCAGATTTCCTAAAAGGTGTGTTATGGCAGTAATTGCCCAAATAACACATTAATGGCGGACAAACGGTGGAAATGGTTGGCGAAGACCTACATCTAAGGAAGAATATAAAGAATTCGATATCGAACGACCTTGCTTTACATCCGCTAATGACCGGTTGCAAGAACGTTTAATTATGGGATCATCAGTTATGTAATCCATGAAGTTATAGATCTCGTAAAAATATTCGGGTTGCAGGAACACATCTAAAAATTGCATACCTTATTTACCAGTAATTAACAGCTTCGGATATTTGACTTAATCCTCTACCACTGGATAAGATTTTTGAAATGTTAGCTTATGAATAATTGCTGATGCTCATAAAAATAAGTCAGTTGAAGTAAACATACTGGTCATTCATCTCAAAGCAACTCTTTCATCTAGTAATTAAGTCTCCAAGCGGATTATTGCATCCGCCATCTTACCTAATTATGGAACTCATAACTCCACGCCATAAGTTATGAAACCAATAAAGTTATCGAATATTTCTGCAACACCTATCGAATGGTTTCCACGGCTTATGGGTCCCATAACTTAATGGGATATATATGTGTCGTTCCTGCAACTGGCCATAATTCGTCCATTCCGTTGTGCTGTCCAAAGGGAAGTATAGAGAGTGCAGGGTTGAACATTATGGTTGTTATTTCTGTTGTCAAGCTACAGTTTAATGACGCAATGCCCACTCAATCTACAATCAATGCCCGAAACAGAAATAGGAACGAGAATTAATTGTTTGGGGAGTTGGACAATACTTTTTGGGCGAAGATGCATGATGATAGAGAAACGGGATGTAAGCAGTGGTGAGAGAATTAATTCGCGCCGGATGTTTTGATACTTGAACTGGAACTTATCGTGAGGAGACAGAGACAGGGAGAGGTTCTTCAAGGACGTAGGGCTCCCTCTTTTAGGGAAGGATGCTAATCGGCGTGACGGCCCGTTGTCGTCGCCGCCGGGCGCTAACAGCGTCTGATCGGTCCAGACACCTTTCCCGTCGCCTTTGCATCGGCTGCACGGGAAGTCATGGCGTCGCGCGTGTCCTAACTATGTCGGTTGGCAACCCGAGAAGGCACGTCTCCAAGAACTTTTCGTGCGTTAGTGTGGAAAATTTCGTAGTAGGATAAAACGTGAAGAAGGTTCGAGCGAGATCTTTCCCCAGTGATATGAGATGTCACATTTGAATTTAACTTCGACTCCGTGTTGAAAATTAGTCTTGTACTTTTCCATAGTTATTTATGGTAAACTTACATTAAATAACGTATGTAATTTTATCCCCCAAGTTTTACATTTTCTACCAAAATGGTTAAAGATGGATGCTTTGGACTAGATGGATATTATCAGACAGTCAAGCAACCTTTGGTATGAGCTACTTTGTCCGCACCTTTCCGCACTCTTTGCCGACAAAATTTGCCTTCTCACAAACCCCCTAATCTATTTTACCTTCCCTTCCCTCCCCAACATTAGTTTGTTCCCGCCTCTTTTTAGCGTAAGGTTACTATCGTAACAATCAATAAATAAAAGGTAAACAATTTAGTGCTGGGAAAGGAGCGGAGGTTTTCGGAGCGAGTGTTTGCCGCGCTTTCAATCGTAGCCTCCGATTACTCGTGATTGACTCTCCTCTGTTTATCTGCTTGTTTATCTCCATTGTTGGGATTGTTTATCAATTTATCTATGCTTGGAGTTAGATTTTAACAGTCCCCGTTTTAGTATATAAAATTTTACATAACTTAATAATTTTAGTTATTACATTACTACAAGCTTATTATGCTTGGAGTTAGATTTTAACAATCTCCGTTGTAATATATAAAATTTTACATAACTCAATAATTTTAATTATTACATTATTACAAGCTTATTATGCTTGGAGTTAGATTTTAACAATCTCCGTTTTAATATATGAAATTTTACATAACTCAATAATTTTAATTATTACATTATTACAAGCTTCATAGTCAAAAGGAATGAGAGTTAAATTTTGCTTTATTATGTGGTTGTATTAATGAGGAATTTCGGAAATCAGGTTTCATTAAAAAAATACGTGTGTCAGTGAATATTAATTTTTCCTTACTTAACACTCTGTTGCAAAATTTTGATGAAAAATGATTGAAGGAATATGAGAGAATGATTTCATTATTACTTAAATATTTATGTTATTTGAATGATGAGGAATACGAGGGTGATTCAATAAGGACTCGTGTTTGTAAACAGAAGACGTTACTATGGAAAGTTGTTGATATTATCGTGTACTGCCATTAGTACAGTAGTATCAATTCATCCCACGCGTGGGCAGCAGTACTGCGTTAGAGGAGCTTTGGGTAAGCTTCATGCCTTACCCAGGAAATCGACGGCCTGGGGGAGGGTTAGGGGACGGCAGTCCCCTGGGTAACGACTATGAATACCACTTCTGAGCCAAGGGGCTCCCCCACACCTGGGGGACACTCAGGTAACGACTATGGACACAGCCCTTATTGTTAGTGTTGGCGCGGTATCTGCTCGTGAATGCATGGAGCAGACAACACCAGCTGATAATCTGGGAACAGCCGATGAAGGAGTTTTTTCTATTCGTCAAGTGTCTTTGTGCGTGCTTGTTTGTTTTTTCAGGACGATACCTGGCCTGAGGTTATTTTATTCAAAATCAATATCACCGACGTAATTAAATGTATTTTTCGAGTTCTCTTCGGCAAAATACATTGAAACCTAGGTGACCGGATTCCTAATAGCGCAAAAATGAAAGCTACAGTGCTCTTACGGAAAAATATTTCATTAAACTTTGGGATAGATATTGAGCAACAGAGCCAATACACGATTAGCGAATCGTATTGGCGGATGCTGGAATGGAATTCTGAAATGAGAAACTGTTGACTTCCACTAATTTTGACGGAGGAAGAAACGAAAGAAAAAGGAAACTCAATAACCAAGGTATAATAATGGAGAAAAATGGCAAAGAATCCCCCATAATTCTTTTATACGTAACGGATACAAGCGTACAAAGGGAGAGGAAAGGTTACTGCTGATAAAATGGAACATGTAACGAAAAACAGGCAACGAAATGAGGGTAGGGAGACCGAGGAGTAATTGAAAGGATATTGTTCAAAGAGTGGAGACTTATGACAGATAAAAGAAGATGATTGGAGATATTGAAGAAAATGGAAATCTGGAAGCGAGAAACGACCAAAAAGATTTCAATTCAGGTCTGTGCATGTTTATTTCTGCAAACACCGTGTTATATTGTAAGTGGATGTTATAAAACAATGCATAACACATTAGAATAACCACACTGCTGTCGGCGCTGTGGACTTGCTCTTCTTCAGTGATTATAGCTAAGAGCTTGACTTCTGATTTCAAAAATCTAAGGTATTGACCCAACATTCACCATATAGACTTAGGGAAGCCAATATAACCATCGCCAGGCAATGAGAGAATTACAATAGTAACAATAACAAAGAATACATAAATTAATTAACATATAAAAAGAAGAAATGAAAATAGGTAACTGTGGAACATAGATATTCATATATTAATGATGTATAAGGTCCTTTGGTCAATGGAAATATTTGCACATGGCATATAAGAAAACACGAAATTAGGTTCTCGGATCTTGCTCTTTCATCGGTTATTTCTTATTGCTGCTTATCTTCATGAGGTGTACAGAGACTTAAAACCATCGGAAGTCCAAATGATTTTTTTCTTGCATTCAGCTCTTCTTTGAGGAAGGCCGACCGTATGGATATAGCAAAAAATGTTGACTGAATATTGTGTAAAGTGTCGATTTATGTATTTTTTTTGCAGTACGCCTTTAATTTCAGTACGAGTTGCTGACTTCCATTTAAAGTTTTCTGGAAAAAGATATGATAGGTAGCTTTAAATGCTCAAGAAATGCGTCTGAGAAATCATTTACGCTCGACCTGATCACGAGATAAAGTCGATAGTGATAAGGAATATCAAAGGGAGATGTTTGTAATTGATCAACTGCTTTCCTAAGGAAGTCGCACATGGGTTAGTCATGTATAAGGCCGTGGAAATATTTACCAATGGCTTTTAATCTCTGAATATGAATTGCAATCACATACACTTTCACCGGTACTTTCAGAATTGTTGCTTCTTGTCTTGGCGTACACAAAGACTTAAAAAACTGTTGGAAAACTAAATGAATTTCGCTTGCTTTCAGCCCTTCAATACGAAAGGCCAATTGCATTTTTTTAAATCGATAATTTCGAATTCGTTACACGAGTTTTGTTGATTTTTTACCGTTATTTTTCATGGCGCCACGCACATTCCATTAAAACTTTCGAACAAAAGTAATAACAGACAGTTTTCAAAGCTAAATAAATGTGCATAAGAAATTATTCATGCTCTTCCTATTCGCTAAAGGAGCTCGCCAGTGATGGAAAACGTCAGAGAAAGATGATATGCTTCGTCATTGATCATCTGCTTGCCAAAGGAAGTCACACAAGGGATGAATTGTTCAACAAATTCCCGCATTAGGAATGGAGTTCTTTCATAATGGAGAGGGCGTGGTGGACGGGAGGTGGGTGTGTCGCAATATCCTGTGTCACTGGAATTAGTTTTATTTGTCAACGGAACTCCTTATTCCGATGTTCTGGGGTCCAAAGGTCATTTCCTCTATTGCCTCGCGAACTTGCTGAGCCCCGCGATATACTCAGAGTGCACTTAGCGAGATAAATAAGATCGTAACTTTCACTCGTGATATTATCACAGAAATCACACAAACTTACGCTGTGGGTGGAGTAAACAAAGAATCTTCAGATACAGTCAGATATCTTGGAATTACTTAAACTTCTGATATTTCGTAGGGAACACACATACAAAACGTATGTGGAAAAGCATTAAAGAAACTAGGTTTCGTTTAACGTATAATAGGAAAGTCCTCGGATGAAAAAGTCGAACAGAGATGCTACCTCGCTCTGGTTAGGCCACACGTCGAATACGCCGCGAGCATTTGGGACCCTGGTCATGAAGATTTGACCACAAAAATCAATAAAATACAAAGAAAAGCAGCACGCTTCGTTTAAAACTACTGCGAGAGAATGTATAGCGTTTTACAGCTTTTTAGAGGGATGAAGGTGGGGGCCCCTAGAGACTCGGAGGTTACACGCTAGGCTTAGGTTGCTTGTTAAATTCAGAATTGGTGTATTTCAGAGCGACACAGAGAATATTATCATGACCTCTCACTACATCTCTAGGTCCGACAGAAGCGATAAAATAAGAGAGATACATTTCCGAACAGATCAAAACAAAATTTCGTTCGTTCCGCGCACAATAAGCGACCACAATAAAAATCGAACTCCACCGAATACAATTCCGTAATTCACGTCACCATGTCACCTCCCAAAACCTTATCTCTTACAACTTTACGCGGCTGGTGTCCTAATAACCTCTGGAAAGCCATCACAAAGATGGGGTGAGCTTCTTACGGCTAGACAATGAAATAAAAGACAGAAAATCTCCAAAAGCCGTAAACAATTGGCACCCTTCGTCAACAAACACCAAATTTACTGTGTCGGTATGCTGGGAAAACCACAGCAGAGACCAACCACAGCCTCTCAACCAAGAATACCCCCCTGTGTTGGTTTACGGGAATGTTACTTCCTCGCCAGGGACCAAACACAGACGCACACACAACCAAATAGGATCCTTTGCAAGGGCTAATGGGACCCCGCTAAGGATGTTTTGGTTATAACCTGGGATCCTTCACAGGGCTAATGAGACCCCGCTAAGGATGTTTGGGTTATTTACGCAAGCACACTCACAAGCACACAAAATCACTCACTCACACACACAAATGGGCCCAACTTCTGGGAGAATCAGCTCAAAAAGAGCGTGGTCAAATCGACACAACAGGACGAGGGTGGGGGTCGAATACGCGTATTTCGGCTACGAAGTAGCCCTCTTCAGCGAACCGAAGGTAACGCGTCACTTCAACGCAGGGTTGAAGTGAGGAAGGGTCAAGACACTTCAACCCTGCGTTGAAGTGACGCGTTACCTAAACCTATAACCCAAACATCCTTAGCGGGGTCCCATTAGCCCTTGCAAAGGATCCTATTTGGTTGTGTGTGTGCGTCTGTGTTTGGTCCCTGGCGAGGAAGTAACATTCCCGTAAACCAACACAGGGGGGTATTCTTGGTTGAGAGGCTGTGGTTGGTCTCTGCTGTGGTTTTCCCAGCATACCAAGACAGCAAATTTGGTGTTTATTGACGAAGGGTGCCAATTGTTTACGGCTTTTGGAGATTTTCTGTCTTTTATTTCATTCTAATACCCTCTGCCACGTGCCCATGTGGCGGCTCGCAGGGTAGTATTTAGTTCAGACTCGGGTGTTACGGGGTTAATATTAAACTAAATACAAAGGGTATGAGTTTTCTGAGAAGTGTTCACAGTACAATTAGAAAGGGTTAGGATTTACTGGGCGATCAATAAAATTCGAATCGAATGCCTTAGTTATGGACGTTTCTGAAAACAGCTTGCTTCGTTGGTTTTGCCACGCTGAATTTTTAAAACGATGAAGGTTAATGATAGTGGAGTGAAAGCTGTTTGAGAAAGGGGATAACCGTGGAAGTCATGGTTTAATTTGGCGGAAGATATTGGTAAAATAATAAATTTGATGAGTCTTTAAGTAGTTCTTAAACTACTACGCAAGTCATAATGAACAAAAAATATCGGAAGCCATAAAATCAGTCTGACTTATCTATTATGAATAAATTTATTAATTTCGAGAATTTAATACATTCTGCATTTTAATGAGATGCATCCATTCTTTAATACTTAGCAAAATAATAGTTTGATTGTTTTTTACATGAATGTTTCATTTCGCGTGAAATACGATGCCTGGTCAATTACCTTAGATTTTTGAAACCGGAGTTCAAGGAATTAACTGTAATCACTTAAGAGACAAAAGCCCGCGGCGCGGTTGGCAGTGATGGTTGTTTATTTATTAATTTCATTTATTAATTCTCACAATACCCAAAAAACAGTACATTAAAGGCCTTATACATCGGTTTACTAACATTAACAACAGACGATCAATAACGCCCATGTCCTGAGTGGTGAAAAGCCACTCAGGCGGGACTCAAACCCGCGACTATTCTATTGTATTGTGTATTGTTTTATAATATCTACTTATAATATTACACGATATTTGCGGAAGTAAACATGCACCGACCTGAAGTCTTTTCGGTCGGTTTTCACATCTGAATTTCCATTTTCCTCGATAGTTCCAATCATCTTTCTTCAGCCCTTACATTTTTGTCCGTACTTCCCTGCGTAAATCAGTCTAATTTATTGATTATAAATACATTTATTCATTTTCGCTATAATACATTCTGGGTTTTTAATATATACCTATTTCATGCTCGCATTTTACTTAAATATATCATACATTACCAATCACACCGTTCCCTTCCAGGGTGGGCACATTCACTTAGTACGTATTATGTATGTATGGCGATGTATTATAGCGGGTATGAGCGCCATTACTTATATTTTTTTGGCTCGATGCAGTCTTCTGCGCCTTTTAACTCACGGTTGCAATCATACAACAATGCGCATTGGCATGGAGTGCGTACGAGTTGGTAAATCATTACCTACCGTTGGCAAACGTCGCTAAGACTCTTGAGTGAGGATTAATTATAGAAATGCTCATATTTTCTAATAATTCCAAGTCTACGTTTAAAGACCGAGACATTTGAACGCTTCAATCTTGGTTTTAATCATACGTACATACATACGTACATACCATTCACGCCGTTTCCTTCCGGGGTAGGCACAGTCACAAAATTTCACTTATAAATACATATTTGTACACCTAACTCTGCTTCAATAGTTTCCTCCATACTGACCTATCCTTGCAAACCTCTTTTGCATCATTTTACCCCATACACTGCTTCATACACGCCCTCCTGTTTTTAAAACTCCTAATATTCCTCATCCTAAGAATGTCCTCAACCACAACTTTCTCGGCCTACATCTACCTCTCGCACCCTTCATTCTTGGCACCCTCGCACCCTCCTATATATCTGTTTCGTTATTCGACTCTCATCCATTCTCTCTACATGGCCAAACCAACGAAGTACAGTCCTTTCATATGTGTCCATTAATGGAGCATCTGGCCCACATTCATTTATTACTTTATTTTTAAATGTATCGATTTATTAAAACTTAAAAAGAATAATATTTCGATTCGTCCATGCAGTATAATTGGCTACTCATTTTCACGCTTGCGCTCACTTGTAAGTTCACTCGTTCGTGATAAATATGCGGTCAATCGCCCGGAAGTTGTGACATTTCCTTTTCCTTAGTGTAATCTGTCTTTATATAATTTTTATGAGGTTTCTTAAGATGACCCTTTAGCAATAAGAAATTTTGCTACTGTATTTCGTTGTCTTCCATATCACGTAGTGTATTAGCGTTCGTTTTTAACGAGCCTCCCCAACATGTGGTTAATGGTGCCAAATTTTGACTCGGAGACTTCTAGTTGTATAAAATGGTTTTACTCGCAGTTTCATAGTTTCATTAACTTCTTGAATAAATTGATATTACTTAGAAGTACCTTAAGAATGAGAGAGCGTGTTTATCGCGGTGCATGAATTTTTCCGATGCGAAATAGGTTTGCAAACTGTAGAAGTTTTGAAGCGGCAGGTGGTCTATTTATCGTCACCAGAGTTCTGAGACTCAGGTCAGTATTCATACTCGTTACCTGGGTGTCCCCCAGGTGTGGGGGAACCCCTTGGCTCAGAAATGGTATTCATAGTCGTTACCAAGGAGTATAGAGCACTATATACTCCTTGGTAGTTACCCTGGGGACTGCCGTCCTCAAACCCTACCCCAGGCCGTCGATTTCCTGGGTGGGGCATGAAGCTTACCCAAAGCTCCCCTAACGCAGTATTGCTGTCCACGCGTGGGACGAATTTATACTACTGTACTTGAGGCTGTACACGATAATATAAAAACTTTCCATAGTAACGTCTTCTGTTTACAAACACGAGTATTTATTGAACCACCCTCATATTCCTCACCATTCATATTACATAAATATTTAATTAATATTGTAAACATTCTCTCATATTCCTCCAATCCGTTTTCATCAACATCGTGAAATAGCTTGGTATATATTATTTTTCATAGCGCGCTTGGTTACGGTGAAAAATGAGCATCGAAAACATCGAGAACCATTCAGTGGAACCGTTTATACGTATTGTTCCGCGGGATTGTTGCCATATTTCTTACCCAGGCGTCCCCTGGCTGGTGGTTACCCAGGTAAGTTTTATGAATCGCTCAGCGTAGGGGATCTGGCTAGGGGATACCCAGGTAATCCCTAGGAATACGACTATGAATACGGGCATTTGTTTCATTATGCTTGGCTAACCTCAAACGCAAGATTTAGTTGGAAACTGTGTTTGGAAAACAGTTTCATTAAAATTGTATTCGTCAAATAATCTGCATAGAGTATACGCTAACTTCGTCTGTCAATAACTTCTTCATTTTATCATTGATTTTTTTTAAACAATGCATAAATGTAAAGGCGGATTTTTGTTATTACTTATCGCTTACCCATTCGCGAACGAATGCATGTAAAGGCCTTACTTCCTTATGAGACGGATGCTTGCAAAATGAGAATATGTCCGGATGAGAATAAGATTTTTAAACTACAACAACAAGACTTGCTGAAATATCCAGGAAAGCTAGGCGGCCCATGAATTGTCCAGGAAAATGAGAATTATTGTACAAAGAATGGAATATAACCAAACGACGAAGAAAAAATAATTTCCCCTGGTTCAACTCCAGATCCAGATAGAGTTTCGTCTCATTGAGATTTGTATGAAGAAGGGATCTATATAGAGCAAAATGAACGTTCCCTGGCGATAAATTCTCCAAATACCTCCGGAGAGCCTGTAACACTTGGGTAACAATTTCCGCGAATCATATCCCAGTGCACCTGCACCCGCACATTATGCGAGGGATAAATTCCTCTCAATTAACTACAAGTGCTGGAAAAAGGCGGTGCGCGTTCGCCGTCGTGTTGAAAAATTAATTTCATTCTCACTTTGATGCGAGCCGCGTCGCAAAAAATTTCCATACACTCATCATATCTCAGTGGCTCTGTACATGATCCCATACGTCGCTACCTAATGAATTCAGTAATTACCATTCATTAGGCGATGTATTATAGCGGGTATGAGCGCCATTACTTATATTTTTTGGCTCGATGCAGTCTTCTGCGCCTTTTAACTCACGGTTGCAATCATACAACAATGCGCATTGGCAAGGAGTGCGTACGAGTTGGTAAATCATTACCTACCGTTGGCAAACGTCGCTAAGACTCTCGAGTCAGGATATATTATAGAAATGCTCGTATTTTCTAATAATTCCAAGTCTACGTTTAAAGACCGAGACATTTGAACGCTTCAATCTTGGCTTTAATCATACGTACATACATACGTACATACCAATCACGCCGTTCCCTTCCGGGGTAGGCACAGTCACAAAGTTTCACTCATAAATACATAATTTGTACACCTAACTCTGCTTCAATAATTTCCTCCATACTGACCTATACTTGCGAACCTCCTTTGCCTCATTTACCCCCCATACACTGCTTCATACACGCCCTCCTGTTTTTAAGACTCCTAATATTCCTCCTCCTAAGAATTTCCTCAACCACATTCAACCACAACTTTCTCGGCCTACCTCTACCTCTCGCACCATTCATTTCACTCTTATATGTCTGTTTCGTTCTTCGACTCTCATCTATTCTCTCAACATGGCCAAATCAACGAAGCATTCATTGGCTTTAATCAAGAGAGAAATTTATATCAGAGGAAAATCTAAATGACACACGTGGAATATTATTTTGACCCCGCAATTTGTCTCTGGTGCTGATCATGTAGTTGAATGCAAGATGGCATTTTCTTTGGAGAATAATGCGGTAGTAACCTGTTTGCCTTCTGCATCGCAATACTCTGGCAGATTCCGTGAACTTTACTCCGTAAAGGGGTCTTTAATGCGGCTTTACTCATGGAAGTTCATGACTTATAAATAACTGTATTGCGTACACGACAGGAGCTTATTCTTAGTAGAGGAGACGACGTTCATGACACCGCGATCATAACAGCGCGCTTCTGACACTTTACTCCCCTATCAAGCTAATTACATTTAAGTTGGTTGCCTAGTTTGTGATAATCTCTCCCGTCCCCTCCTTGACTAACGAAATCTTCACAAATCTTCCCCTCCTCAAAAAATGGCGTCGCGCTAGGAACTGCCACCATGTTTCGCTGCCACTATACAATTTTTATGCATATTTATTTTCGTATTTGGTCGTGATACTATTTTTGACGAATGCTAAGGAATCGTTACCATAATGCTAACAGTGTCAGGTGTTACTTCGTGGAGATGCTGTAGAGAGATGATAAATAGACTTTTTTGTACTCTGTACTAATACTGTAATACCCACCTAGGTTTCAATCACCCTGGAGTCATTTTCAAGATCACGTCATGTAGACAATTTCGAGACTTCCGGTTGGAAATATATTGTGCTAGCTGTGCCCGACATGCGTTGCAATGCCTCTTTTCTTTCTAAGGAGGCACACGTATACAAAGCAAACACATTTACATGTTCAAAATAAGTGAGAGACAATGACCTTTTGTGTATTAAATGAAATTTGAAAAAAAGTTAACGTGCTTTAGGATTTTCTTTTCAGTTCAAAGTTCAAAATCGGTCCCTAAGCGAATTTGTGACCCAGTTCAATGAATTCCTCGTACCTACACAGGAATTCGTAACGCACAAATGAGGGCATTTGTTTCCATTTCATGCCTATGCGGCGGTTTCCAAGTAAATAAAATATTCAATTGTTAAAGGAGTGCAAACATTGAAGTTGAAAGTTGAAAACCTAATAAAAGGTCTTGGGTAATCTCTGTTCATCAATGTATTATACTGATGTATTTTTTTATTTGTATCCAAAGGTATGTTTATTATAAATATGTACAAATGTAAAGAAGTTAATGCTGTTGTGCACATAGGTTTAAATACTAAATGTAAAAACTGTTATACTTTGTGAGTTTTGTTTTTTCCAGCCGCTGCCTCAGTTATAATGTGAAAGATGGTAACCCCAAAACAGGTTAACCTATGGGGTACCTATATTCCATTAATGTATTCCCTATGTTTTATTTATGTTCGTATGCTCTCTAAGGAGTGGAGTAAATTATTATTATTATTTAAGATTTTCGAGTTTAAAAATCTAATTTTAGGAAAAAGCGAAGAGTATACGAAATCGAATGCAAGAATTAAAAAAAATCAAACGAAGAGACAACTGCACCAACTCTTATTCTACGTACAAAAACATTACGTACCTTTTAACAAAAATGATGTCTCACTAATACGATTCTGATGCACGTGATTGAGCGACTCGTAAACGATCTGCTTCTTTGCTTGATTGTCGCTTCCTCGCTTGTTTGAGAAGCTCGCATGCCAACACTCATTTGTTGAAACGATTCGCGCTCCATCTATTGTACTGAACCAACCCTACTCGGGTGGTGGGTATGGATGGTGGGAGTGAGAAGTAAAAACTCCGCGTAAGGCAGAATAACACTTATCAAACCAACAAGGATGAATAAAAGTAAGTATGCAACGGCGCTCGGAAGGAAAACCCGGAGAAGGCAAGGAAAGAATCAAGGTAGGGGAGATATATAAAGGAAACACGGGAGGGAAAGGAACCCAAGATTACGTGAGCTGGTAGAGCGGAGCCGAATCGACGTCGAGGCGAATCTCCAAGTGGTCAGCCTTCCACCGGCGCGGTAAGAACCCCGATTCTCCCCAAATTCCTCTACCCAGGTCAGTATATAGTTCAGCCGACGCATTTTTCGGGGGTGGGGGGAGTAACAGGATTCCCCCGTTTGACAACCAGCCGTTTTTCCTGGGACCGCAATTTCTGCTGGGCCCTCGCCAATATACGATTCACCCAATTCCGTAGCGACGAGGACAATCACCAAATTCCATAACTGCCGACATCACTGGTCTTATTCAGTAAGGAATCGACCCGGTTGAACCACGGTAAATCCGTGGATGTGACGTCGAATTCCCCGACAAATCACAACTTTCGAATGCTCCCCTTTGAATTTCACGTGGCTCTGACGTCAAAATTTCGTCACTGTCGAGACTCGGAAATTCCGAGGATATACAAAATAGACCCCCAGTCCACCGCTGCTTGGATGTTTAACGGAATTTTGGGCAGCACGCTACCTAGGTCGTAGCACGGCCGATAGGCGGTCATAGCGCGGCTAATGCAGTCCGAGCCGGTAAGCACGGCTCAATGCAATGGATGTAATAATTTAGAAACCTTCGCGGGCGCGCGTACAACATTTCACCAAAGTTTCATCGCAATGTGATGAATGGTATTGAAACGCATAGGAGGCGAACAAACAATTCATTTTTATATATTAGAAGATTTGTCGAAATTCCACCATCCTGCAACTAGTAGATAAAAATATTATTCCAATATGGTCCACTACGGTCGACTTTCAAGTGATCGACGGAGGAGCTAACACTAATTATGTTTCTTTTCGTCAAGCCAACCGTTGTCGCTTTTCACAGTGATGGAAAAGGGGGAATGACCTCAAATTCCGGATATATTTTCCGTCGTCTGCATCGATTCATCTTTAGCCGGCGTAACAGCCGCCTCGCGTCGCGTCGGTGGGAGTAGAGAAACACGGTTCCGAGATCCAGGAGGAGTGGCATGATTGGTGACCGTGGTCGTCCGAGTGGTACAAGATGGGCGGCCGGCCGTCTCTCCGCGGTGGGCGAGGACGACGCGACCCTCTTGAATTGATATCGCGGGCGTGGAGGGCGCGACTCCCGCCGATGTGTCATAATCACCGTCGGCATCACGTGTCGACGGATATGGAGGCCCCTACGGCGGGTTGAGCAAAGCCCACTCTCCCGGGTACCCGTGAACATGTTGCTCGCCAAATTGGAGGTTTTTAAGGAGAACGGAGCCAGTAATGGTGGGTCATAGAGTGTTTATCTAATACATACATAAAAATGAATGTTTGTTTGTTCGACTTCTATGCGTATCAATACCATTCATCAGATTAAGGTGAACCTTTGGTGAGTAGTTGTGCGCGCGCCCGCAAAGCGTTATGAATATTTAAATCTATTGTACAATAGGTGGAGCGCGAGTCCTTTCAACAAATGAGTGTTAGCATACAAAATTTTCAAACAAGCGAGAAACGACAAGGAAGCAACGAAGGAGATCGTTTACGAGTTGCTCAGTCACGTGCATCAGAATCGTATCGGTGAGACATAATATCGCGTGAATCAGAATCATATCGGTGAGACATGATATCGCGTGAATCGGAATCATATCGGTGAGACATAATATCGCGTGAATCAGAATCATATCGGTGAGACATAATATCGCGTGAATCAGACTCATATCGGTGAGACATAATATCGCGTGAATCAGAATCATATCGGTGAGACATAATATCGCGTGAATCAGAATCATATCGGTGAGACATAATTCATGTCAAAAGGTACGTAATTTATTTTAACATAACATTAACATTTTGACGAGATCTAGGATGTTATAAATCCCTCATAACTTTTCTTAATTTCAGGGGTTCATTTGTCGGCAAAGCAATTTCTTGGTTCAATGCCGACATTGAATTTACATTACGTCTTTGGCTGTGTTGTCTAACCTCAGCAGGAGAACCTATAGATTGCTCTTCCTGTCCTTAGTAAATTATTTTAATAAAATTCCATCGGTCCGTTTTTGTTTTTTTTATTAAAATTTTAATAGAAATCCAAATTGCTAGCAGTAAAGGAAATGATATAACTCTTAACTTCTAAAACTTACTATTTTTATTAAACCACATTATGGGTATAGTTATCGGTGCGGTTTTCGAAATATGTAAGAAACTCCATTGAAATATACTAATCATCAGGTTATTCCCGACTGCGCTTCCTACAGCTACATAATACCCTGCGAGCCGCCGCATGTGCGTGTGGCAGGGAGTGATAGGTCACCAGCCATGTAAAGATATTAGTTTTTGGGAGGTGAAGAGGTGACATGAATTATAGAAGTGTATTTAGTGGAGTTCAGTATTTATTGTGATCGATTATTGTGGGCGGAAAGAAAGAGTTTTTGTACCTATCTGTTCGGCAGTCTATCTCTCTTATTTTTTCGCTTCTATCAGACCTAGAGATGTGGTGAGGAATCATGGTAATGTTCTCTGTGTCGCTCTGAAAAATATTAGTTCTGAATTTCTCTAGCAACCTAAGCCTAGCGTGCAGCCTCCGAGTCTCTAGGGGCTCCCACCTTAATCTCTCTTAAAGGTGTGAGACACTTTATGTACGCTCGTAGAAGTTTTTAACGAAGCGTGCTACTTTCCTTTGTAGTCTATTCATTTTTTTGTTAAATCTTTGTGCCTAGTGTCCCAAATGCTCGCGGCGTATTTGAGATGAGGCCTAACCAGAGCGAAGTAGCATCTCTTTCACTTTTTCATCCGAGTATCTTCCTATTATACGGTTAACAAAACTTATTGTCTTTAATGCTGTGCCGCTTATGTTTTGTATGTTTTGTAATGCTCACGATGTATCAGAAGTTAAGATAATTCCAAGATATTTTACTGTATCTGAAGATTTTATGTTTACTCCACCAACGGTATATGTATGGCAGTTGTGTGTTGACTTTCGCAGGAAGTGAACTATGGTGCATTAACTAAGATTTAATTCTAACCCCGACTCTTGGCACCGCGACTGAACGTTGTTAAGGTTCCTTCTAGAGGAGAGATGAAAATTGGTATAATAAGCAATCAATATGATGAATATCGGAATATATTTTGAGATACTGATTCATACACTTGACTAATATACATTAGCCTCGGGGTATCGGGTTGGTGTGGTGGCTGGAGTACTGGCTTACCATAGGGACGGCCAGGGTTCAAATCCCTGCAGAGGAGGATGTTATTCAGAGGAAACCCGGTCCCTACTTGAGTGTCATGTGAAGGGCCCTTCAAGTACAGTACTCCGTCTGTCGGATGAGACGTTAAACCGTGGTCCCCTTGGCGCCTTTCGTTGACAGCAGGCCAATGCCGACGCCGGGTTTCTATCCACCCTTCCTCTCTTACCTGTCAACTTTAGCGCAAATGACCTTAGCTGTCGGTGGCCTCCCCATAAAATCAAAATCCAATACATTAGCCTCCCTCTACCGTTCTCCCATTTCTTTCGCTCGTTACTCCAAGTCAACGGGCGACCTCCACTTCATCATCTCTGGGATTGTCTCGAAAGAACAGTCGCCGTAGTTGTGTGTAGGAACTGGAAAAGTATTATATAAGGAGGTCAGCGTTGGATGTGCTTCGGTCTTGTGGGTTTGAATTCAAGAGATACCACGGTCTCCCCACGGATGCCTTAAAAAGTATCCGAGACGGGAAAATCATTTTTTTATTCCTCCTACTTGTTCTCGTCCGAGGTAGAACGGTAGTTATTTTTTATTAATTTGGATCATTTGGCTTGCACGCCACGCCCCTGCAGTGTGTCCGCTCTCGAGCGGACATTATCAATCTAAACGTTCAATGAACGATAAAATCGCTTCCAATCATTTATTACGACTTCGGTGCTTTTGGGGTAGGGGCGTATGGGATAGTGGAGTGGGGGGGGGCGTGGCTTGATGAGAAAGTTTTCTACATCTACATACTACCCCGCGAGCCGCCGCATGTGCGTGTAGCAGGAGGGGGGGGGGTAGTTCACCAGCCGTGTAAATATGTACAAATTTTGGAGGTGAAATGGTGACGTGAATTATGTGAGTGTATTTTGAGGAGTTCTGTTTTTATTGTGGTCTGTGGTGTATACTTATTGTGCGAGGAAAGAAGGAGAAGGAAAACCAGATAAAAAATTTCCCGTTTGTTGGTAATTGTTGATTCTATTTTGCCGGGTATGTACGATGTCATTTGCTCGCAATGTGGCTTGATCTATAATCCTGTACTACGAAATAATTCCGAATGTTTGAATTCATATTGGTTGCCTGCAACCCTCCACCATTCCCTAACTAATTCTAGTCCCATTGCTAATGTAACTTGTGATGATGGCGTGTGACTGACTAGTTTGTACCGACGGTGACTTGAGAAACCGCGGCTTACCGAGAAGAATAATCGCGTCTTGTAAAAAGGGGTGAAAAACTATTACCGCGTCTGGACTGTATTGTGTTGGAAGAGATCGCGCTATTCTAGGGTCTACTGTGTGGAAAAACTTCATGTGTTTACCATATGTAAAGGACTTAACAATTTGTATTTTTGACGCCTTCAATCAAAATCAACGAACTTGACAACAATCAAGGTTACCATTTTCGACGTTCCTTTGTTGTTTAGCGCGCATCATCATTGCCACCGTTCTGTGTTTGATTTCGCTGCCTAATGCGCATGATCTGCAACACGAATGGAAGGCAAGAGCGTAGTTTGTAGCAAAATGATTAGCGCTATAGAGATACTCTACGGGGAAGGCTCTCTACGTTAAGTTGCTCTGTCGTGCAGTAGCATATATGCCTTTTTTTTTCTGGCTCAGACACTGGTTGTTTCGCGCGGTGATCGGTTGTATTTCACACTCTACATTTTACGCATCGTGTTAAAGCTTTGTTTTTTGGTTGAGACTGCAGTGGTTAGATGTCAGCACCAATTAGAAGTCACTGGTTTTTTTACATCTCGCCATGGCAAGAAGAATTTAGGGTAATTATTTTGATTTTTTTAAATTTATTATAATGTGCATAGAATCGCTTATGGTGTATTTGTGAACGATGTGTATGTAAATGAAGCGTTTGAAACATTTTCTGATTAGCACAATATAATGTTGTTAATGAAGTAGCTCATACTCTACTATAGGCAACCGCCTATACTTTTCGACATTTAAGTCATGATATTCTCATAACATAGTTCATATGATATTACAATTTCTTGACAGAATTGGGTTTCTTAATACTGTTACTCATATTACATACATAATACCAATCACGCCATTCCCTTCCGGGGTAGGCCCAGTCACAGAGTTTCACTCACTCTTATTAGTTAAGTTAAATTACATTATTCCCTATGTTATTCTGCCCCAAAGCAGAAGATACAGTGACGGCGCGACAATGTCGCAGAACGAAGATGAGGGCTGCAGAAAGATATTGTATACACTGAAATAGATATTGGAACGGTATTTACTAAGCTCAATAAAGTCAAAGAATTGATGAAGCGTGAATTGCATACTTATGGCCGGTTGCAAAAAAAATTTAGTCCTGAAATCAATAGTTATGAGATCCATAAAGTTATAGAACTCATAAATATATTCGGGTTGCATGAACACATCTATTAGTTACTTAACATATTTACCAATAGTTACTAGCTTCGAATATTTGATCTAATCTTCCACCGCTGGATAAAAGTTATGAAAGTTTAGCCTCTGAATAATTGATAATGCACATTATAATTAGTCAGTAAGAGTAAACAAACTGGCCACTTTTCTCAAAACTACTCTTTCATCCAGTAATTAAGTCTCCAAGCGGTTCATTGCTCATCCGCCATCTTGGCTACTTATGGAACTCATAACAACATGCCATAAGTTATGAGACCAATGAATTTATTGAATGTTTCTGCACCACTTATTGAATGGTTGCCATGGCTCCCATAACTTTATGGAATACATATGTTACGTTCCTGCAACCGGCCATTAGACACCCATAAAACCTCTTAAGGTTAATTTATTACTAACATGTAAAACGCCCGCACTAATGTAAAACGCCCGCACTCGCAGAAAATTTTTCGTCTTAGCATCAACCGATGCAGAAAGATAAAACACATCCTGCGGTTATTCTGCATTTCCATTGCTGTTATTTTCGTACGTTTTTTTATATAGTGTATGTTAAAATTAGGTTAAATTTTATGCTTAAATTATTTCAGTCCTGAAAGGAACAGATGTTGCTGAACTGATAATGAAATAGAAGCATTACAATCTTCCCCTCCTTGAATGCGGTTGATGAGCAGGTTTGTCGAACTACTTTTCATTGGTCAGCGTAAGCTTTTGTCCGCGTGAGAAGGAAGTCCTCCTGCCCTGATGTAGTGCGCGAATTTTCGAATGTGATCGTTCACAGCTGTCACGGGCAGCACGAATCGATTTGCAATCCAAATTCACCGGTCCCAGTTGCTCAAGTTGATTCCCCAGGTGATCTTCGTCCGATAAAGCGGGGACGCTGTGGGAGGTGTTCGCATCTGTGATGTCATTTGCGTCGTTTAGGAGTGGCGAGCACACGTGATTTAGGGAGGATAGGATTTTCAGAATGAAATGCGGCGTCGAACGTTGGACAGCCAATAGACGGTGATGAAAGCTTCCCATAGATGTGTCGCTAACCCACTCACTAACCCATTACTATTTTCATCGAGTATATCTTTTAAATCACCCTCATTTCTTAACGATAACATTTTTCATACATTATCTTTCTATCGATCTCATTAATTAAGAACCCCTTTTAAAATATCGAGGGTATGTCGGAAATAATCAAACTATAAAACCTTCCCGACGTTTCGGAGTGTTATGCACCCCATCATCAGGGCTCTACAAAAGAGTACATTGAGGTACAGCAATCGTTAATTCATGAAATGGTCGCTTATTCATAAATTAAAATATATAACTTCAGTATAAAAATTACCTTGGAATTAATAATCATAGGAATTCATATTCAATTACGTCATTACAGTAACCATTTAAATACAGTGACCTTTATGAATACTTAGCAGCAACGTTACATAAACTTAATTTTTTTATAAAAAATATGGAGCATCAAAATTCACACCTTATAAAATTGTCACAAAAAGGGAATTTATATAACCATGTTGTAAAAAAAATAACTAAAAAATATATATATACAATGTTATGTAGTGGGAGGTGTTGTGACACGTATATCAAAAGAAGTCCATCACCAGACTCCAGTGATGCCATTTGCCATTAAAGATTCAAACTGGAGTACGAATTTTGTGGCAAGTATCACGAGAAAAAAAGGGAGGTGAAGTCCTATGATATGATATGTAACTCGGAGGAAAAATTCCATTCTGGTCGCGAATTTGAAGAAGGAAAAAAAAATGTTTGAACGAAGACTCGGACCACTTATACCTTCACGTGTAAATCCGCGGCGCTAATTACTACACCAGCTGATCCAATAACGGAGGTGGGCGATAATTATAGTAATAAGCAAAGTGGCTTTGAGGGCGATGTGAGGGTCCGGACCAACTTAGCGAGGGTAAATTTTCCTAGCTTTTTTATACTAAGGGCGGATATTGCTGATTATAAACTGATTAATTACAATACAACTAGGATACGTTTGGCGAAGTGCAAGGTGAACTAGCCTTTGACCTAGTGCACGACGTAGAAAATACGGCATTTAAATCGGTGAGTCAGGGTAAATATACGTACTATTTAGCGTGCTATAGTCTCCCCTTTCTGAGTAATAATTCAGTGGATTTGTTGGATTCCTAATGTGCGTTTTTCGCAGCCTTAAGTGATACGCTGGTACATCGTCATCGGCTATCACATACGCCAATATACCCGAACGAAATTCCATTGCACGGAAATCCTAATCGATTCAAGGTAATCAGTAATCATAATCAATTCAAGACGGTCATATTGAGTATTCTATGCCTTTAGAACCGTATAAAATTGTACAGTTGGATCGTAGAGACACGAATATGTCGTAAACAACCACAGAACTACCGACGTCCAACAAAGAAAAACTCTAGTTAATTACGGTCGAGAGCTTGATTCACGAATCGATGATTATTTGGCCAAATATAATTACAGTTTGCTTGACTATGAATACTATAACTATAAACAATGATTATTTGACGACTATGAATACATATTAATCAGAGATTGCTGAATCTCTGATGCAAGAATCAACGATTGATGAATCACAGATTCTCTAACGACTATGAATAGAAAACAGTAATTAATTAGAGGTATAATCATAGATTGAAACGAATCTGTAATTATTGAGGACTATGAATATCGGCCTTTGTTACTAGATAAAAGGGTTGTTTTGAGACAAATGGCCAGTTTGTTTACTACTCTTACTGACTAATTATTACGTACATTAGCAACTATTCGTTGGCAAAACTTTCATAAATTTCATCCGGCGGAGGAAGATTAGATAAAAAATTCGAAACTATTAACTATTGGTAAAAAAGTTAAGTAACTAGTAGATGTGTTCCTGCAACTCGCATATTTTAAAGAGATCTATAACTTTATGGATCTCATAACTATTGATTTCATGACTAAATGTTCTTGCAACCGGCAATTAGGAGCACAATAATTAAAGGATCGCCAAAAAGATTCATTATTTCGTTTCGGAACGGGTTTTATCTTCCATTAGTTTATCTCTTTCCTCTCCTTTACATACATTATGTAAATAGGTATGACCGTATGACTCCGTATTATGTTAAATTTAACCGCTTGAAATTAATCATTGAAGCATCATAGTGATGAATACTCTCGAACTCCCTTTTTATGCATAAATATTACCTTGTAATATCGATTAGTATATTGATTGTTCACAATTAATTGATTCAAAGGTTTAGATGTTACTCTGGACCTCGTTGTTCTTTCAAAGATTGTAATTTAAATTCCATTAAAAATATTCTTACATTAACGTACTTATTACAGTAACTTAACGGGACCCTGGCTATAAAGATTGTACCAAAATAATCAATAAAACACAAAAAAAAACACTGCAAGCTTCATTAAAAACTGCAACGAGGGAACATATAGTGTGTCACAACTTTTAGAGGGATTAAGGTGGGAGCTCCTAGAGATTCGGAGGCTATACGCTAGGATTATCGGATGAAATAGTAAAAGAGGTGCTGCTTCGCTCTGGTTAGGCCACAGGAATACGCCGCGATCAATTGGGACCCTGGGCAGAAAGATCTAATCAAATAAATTAGTTTAATAGAAAGAAAAACGGCGAGATTCGTTATAAACTGCTACGAGAGAACATACAGTGTCTCACAACTTTTAAAGGGTTTAAGGTGGGAGACCATAGAGTCTCGGGGGCTACACGTTAGGCTTATCTTGCTTGAGAAATTCAGAACTGGCATGTTTCAGAGCGACACAGAGAATATTATCATGACACCTCACGACATCTCTAGAAGCGATAATATGAGTGAAGAGAATAAAATGAGTGAGAGACAGTTCCGAACAGAGAGGTTCATACAAAAACTCGTTCTTTCCTCCCGCAATGAAGGATCAAAATTAAAACTGAGCTCCTATAAATGCATTCCCATAATACACGTCACCATTTCACCGGCCAAAACCTTACATTTTGACACGGCTGGCGACCTCAAACTCCCTGCCACACGCTCATGAAGCGGCTCGCAGGGTAGAATGTAGATGTAGATTCCTTTATATCCGTCTCACTGATTGCCCACTTCCCGTACCCCTCTCGTATTCACTTCCTCTCTCACACCAGGCACACCTTAGGCCGGCTTCATAGGTCGGCGGCGGAAGTGGTGGTACTCAGCCAATGAGGACACTTCTTTAGAAATCATGACGTCATACCGATGAGCTGTGCTATGATCGCTAGCAGGGATCGCAAATATTCAGCCTGGCTGAATCTGGACTGAATTCTGTGGCGGCGGAAGCTGGCCGAGAAGCGGGAAAACCCACTGCCTTTCAAAAATGAATCCTCTTTGGATGATTAGCGAGTCCTTCTGTTTCAGTGAAAGATTCTATAAGCGATGCACATAATGTTTACGATATATTTAAGATGTTTAGACTTTTAATTTATAGTGGCTTTAGAAAATGTGGTGTGGTAGCCAACGAAAATAGCCTTCCTTTAGGTCATATAACATCACAAATCTACTGGCGTTAACCAGAGAGTAGCTTAAATCAGCTAATTGGCAAATATTAAGGCAAAATATTAGTTAACCATTCTTGATGCTGCAACCACGGGGAGAAAATTTTCAGGTTGTGGAATGTTTATTGCATGTTCGGACATGTGGAGCTGATCACGCATAAATGCTGATATGGCATTGCCTAACGAGTTAAACAACTACCAAATTACATATGTCACTCGCTCAAATGTAAGAACCAAGCACAGTATAATTCTTGAACTGAGTGGCAAGGCTTTTACTCGACTCATTTCAATAAACATGCATTTCAGATTGAGGCGTTGCACGTTAGCTTGACGAATATGGTTATAGTGAAACTACTGTCATCAAATAAGCGTCAATAAATAATTACTTACTTATCTTTAACCAATTCATTCATTAAATCGCTCGAATCATTCTCACGAGTCGAAAAATGTTGGTTTTTCCGATGACATGTAAATACTGGTGTCGATGTTATTGTACGCCTACCACCTTTCATTTGTTTTTTAGCCGCCGACCTATGAAGGGTCCACCGGCTACCGTCCGCGGCGAAATCCATCGTGATCCCCGCCGCCGCCGTCCTATGAAGCCGGCCTTATAAGTCAAACATTGCTCTCCCTTCAGAGGGGGGGGGGGACCCTTAGGAGACAAGATTGTTTTGTTTTATTTTCCCCTCTCCAGTGCAGCGGAGTGCAAGGCGGGAAAGAGATCCGATCTCATGACCTCATCGTCCCACGCCCCAGCAGGAAGAACACCGCAGTAGTGTACTTTCCGGCCGAAAAGGTCCTCTTTGCGCGCTAAAAAAAATACTTAACTCGCTCGCAACTCGTTTTGTAAAAGAAAATCCGAGGAGAAGGGGAGAGAGAAAAAAATAAATTGTACTTTTACGACTCCGTCTGGGACATAAAACTGTCTGGAGGATTTCTTCCCCCTTGCATTGGCGAAAAACCTTGGGCCGAACGAATTCGATATTCCCCATAATATTTGCCCGTCGGGTGCGCTCGAACCAACTGCAAGTTAATCCGCTGCGCTCGGTTAAAATGTTTTCGTGGAGAGTTTTTTGTGACGGTCAGATGAGCCGAGGTTCTATCGAATGGAACTTCAGGAAAATCCTTATTTTGGGCATGCTCTTATGCTCCATTGATTTATTAATAGAGGAGAGGAGGGTATTATGGAATACCATTTACATTTCTAAAAATAACTTTGCAGGTTTTTTAATTAAAATTCCCAAATCATCATGAGTACATACTAGTTGTAATGAACTGTCACTAGTGAAAAAAAATACTTTTTATTTGGTTGTTATAAAAGGTTTTATTTAAAAAAAAAGTTACAAATGGAGGTTAATATGAAATAGTCGGGTAATATGGAATAGGTGGTTCAAACCATTGAAAAACTAATTTAACTTAACAAAACAGAGTTTTTAAGACAATGTCCTTGGTATTTCTGCTTCGAGTCTATTTACTAAAGTCGCAGATTTAATCTTCTATCTCTGTTCCTGTACAGTCAATGTGAGCCCACAGAGAGCAGCTCAAGCATTGAATCCAAATTTCCCCTCGTTGATCTTCGGAGAATTTTCCATTGCAGAAGATACATTCAGCGTCTTTGTATTATACTCAAAACCCATTTTATAACTTCGGTATATTTTTGCCAAGTTGTATAGAATACTCTACTTTTACGTCGGGTATTATGGAATACCGCGTATTCCATAATACCCGACACGCCATCTTGAAACATGAACCTATAAACTGATGGACAAAACATTATCAGCAAAAAAACGACCACAGTATTAAAATCTAAAATTCTTTTAGTGTGCATTATGTACAACATCAATGCTCAAGTCGCATGTGTACTAGTGGCTAAAAATGTTTGAAAACTTACCTGCAAAAACTCTTGAAAATCACAAAACACACTTCGTTCTGTAGCAAGTGATACGGCGACAACAAGCGATCAACTCTCACTGAACTGCGACATAGTATTCTTGCCTTAGTAGATCATGGTATCACCACGTGAAAGCAGCACCAAACAGAGCCGAAACCTCGGTATTCCATATTTCCCGACTATTCCACAATACCCTCCTCTCCTCTATTATTATTATTATGGAAATTTTCACTTCTCAGCCTTTTTAATGGCTGGGAAACATTCACCTATCCCGGGTGCGATGGTACCAAAGGGAATAGGCTCAAATACTTTTTTTTTTAATGTTCATTTAACAATCTTCGTACTATCGAGCAAGTATTAATTATTTTGGTTTTCTGAATTTTCATGTACAAATGATTTTTCTATTCCTATTGTTTCCAAGCTTTTGTGCGGGTTTTTTGGTATTACACCAGTCGTGGATATTATTATTGGTACAATTTTAACGGTTTTTTGGTTCCATATTTCTTTTATTTCTTCAGACACAGGACTATATTTCTGTATTTTTTTCTTTGTATTTAGCCTCTAAATTTTCTGTATTTGGAATGGATATTTCTATTAAGTGTTTTATCCGGTCTTGTTTTGATTGAAGAGTTATATCCGGTCTATTGTTTGGGCGAGGAGGGTCCGTTATTAATCTTCTATTGTAATATATTTTGATAGCTTCATTTTCTATTACAGGCAGTGGTTTCATTAGGTACCATGGTTTAGTTTCATGGGATACATTGTACTTTCTAACTAATGCAAGATATATTTGTTTGCATATATTATTCTATTGTTTCTGTCTTGCTATTGCATTTTCGGCATTTGTCATTCACGTTTGGTTCTTTAATTATGAACTTACTGTAGTTTTTATGCTGCCCAGAAAAGAAGGAGGAAGAGTTTTCATCGACATAAAAAACTCACACCAATCGCAAATAGAATATTTAAGAAAATATTTCTACTCGAGAGAAAAAGAATCCCGAAAGCATAAAGTCTTGATACAAATAGACAATTCTCCTTTGCAACTAAGCAAACAAAATACAGTGATACTCCCTATTTATTATTATTATTATTATGCACTCTACTGGTAAAGGTAGGTTTTGTTGAATGTCAGAGAATCTCATCCCGGTCTTTTACACATTCAGGGGCCTATCTCCCTCTAGTTTATCCTTTTTCGCCTCAGCATACGATCTACCCTTCTTCATCCCGTCCATGAAACCTATTCTCTTTCTTCCCCTTCACCGCTTGCCCAACATCCTTCCCTCTATCACATTCTTGAGTAACCCATCACCCTTTATTACATTCTGCAGCCCCTTCCCATCTCGGATTTCATTCAAAAGTTTCAACTCCTCGCCCACCATCTCAAGAACTTCCTCGTTAGTCTTCCTCTGCGTCCACCTCACCTCCATCCTTCTCCACACCCACATCTCAAATGCCTGCAGCCTGTTCTCGTCCTCCTTTCTGAGGGTCCACGTTTTTTAAACATGAATAATAATTTCCTCTATTGAATGGTGAAATATTACGAGCTTACAAGGAGTCTGGTGTAAACCCGCTCTGTGGAACTTATGTTTTCGATTTTGGGAGAAAATATGTGCATATCAGAGTACTGCATTGGGCGTACTCAGTCGGACCTAACAATCGCCTACTAATGTCGCTGGTCCGGCTACCAGCTATGCGGTAGTTTCGCCAGCCCACTCCCTTTACTAGGCTACCGTGAAGGTATCCGAGACCAAATCGCCCGACTCGCACTGGCGCGGACTGAACGAAATTGAGGAGAGTCCGCGCATCTCGTAGTTGACCGTGATTTGAGCAGTTCAGAGGTAACAATCAAATCTGAAGTCGAAACTTACTTCAAAACCAACGAAAATACTTTGATAGCATTACATGGTTAACAGAAATATCGCCACTAACACTTGAACTCGTTGCAATCAAATAACAATATCACGAAAACTAAACAAGATATCAACAATCCAAACACACGCAGCTCGGACCTAGCGACTGC
The DNA here is from genome assembly GCA_963169105.1 of Ceriagrion tenellum. Lineage (NCBI taxonomy): Eukaryota > Metazoa > Arthropoda > Insecta > Odonata > Coenagrionidae > Ceriagrion > Ceriagrion tenellum. Next base: position 61,959,493 of record OY720644.1, read on the forward strand.
GCACCCAATTCCGCGCCAATACGGCCGATATATTTTTCAGCCCAGGCCATCGATAATATCACAGGAGTATTTAGGTTTTAGTAGCAGACTTCGTGATTTCGTTGGAGCATATCTGAAATATTGTAATGAATGTGGCCACGTTGCCAAGGAAACTTGGGAAAAGTTGTATACCGTGTTTAACAATCTATTCTTCAATGTTTGACATAGTTAGGCATATAGGCATTGTTAAGGACCGTATCTACATTTTTGAACGAATATATCTTCGTTAAATGACCAATGACCTAGTTACCGAGTACATTACTTTTGCATCAATCAATGGAAGAAACATTACATAATAATTAATGTTAAAATCAATAATTGTGATCAATGATGGTGATAATTATGAATCAATGGTGGAAGGTGTGTTTTGAATGATGATAGAAAGTTTTAAAGGTCAAGTAAAAATTTACTCCACCTATTGAGGGTCAAAAGTTCCTACTACTGATCTATTGCAATTTTTATGGTCTCTTATGTGGGTGAAAGTGGGAAAAATGTCCTTAGGCCCGTATCTTCAGATCCTTTTTGTAGGTAAACTTCGCAGCTTAACTCTCCTTCTAGAGAGATTTCAGTGCGAGAGATCCTCCTATTAGGAGGTGAAGGTTAGATATTAATTGAAGGTTACCATGGGCAATGCTTCTATTAGGAGGACTGCTCCTCATTGTTTACAAATGGCTGCGGATTGGAAGTACCAGATGACCATCTCGATGATTTATTGGAATATACATACATACATACCCATCACGCCGTTCCCCTCCGGGGTAGGCACAGTCAAAATGTTTCACTCGTTAATACATATTTCTACATCCTAACTCTGCTTCAATAATTTCCTCCATACTGACCTATCCTTGCAAACCTCTTTTGCCTCATTTACCCACATACACTGCTTCATACACGCCCTCTTGTTTTTAAAACTCCTAATATTCCTCCTCCTAAGAATTTCCTCAACCACAGTCAACCACAACTTTCTCGGCCTACCTCTACCTCTCGCACCATTCATTCTACTCTTGTATATCTGTTTCGTTATTTGACTCTCATCCATTCTCTCAACATGGCCAAACCAACGAAGCACGCTCCTTTCATACACGTCCATTACTGGAGCATTTGACCCACGTTCATTCATGACCCACTCATTCCTGACCCTATCCATCCTACTTTTGCCGTAAATACTCAGATAACTCATGTCCACGGCGTTTAGTCCTCTCTTATGTCTATCCTGACATACCCATGTTTCTCTACCATACAATAAAGTGGGGAGAAGTACACTTTTGTACACGGCGATTTTCGCTTCCTTAGACAGGCACTCATTCCTTGAAGACGCCTTCAGGATAGGAGGCAAAACGTTGTCAGAAAAACAACGACGCGGCCGAATCCCGAAAGAAGGAATGGTTAGAATACCTGCTCGCCGCGGAAACCTTAAATAGAATGTTTATGTATGCTTTAATAAATGATGCCTCAAGTAAGGTGGTGTTATAAGGTGGGGAGAAGTACACTTTTGTACATGGCGATTTTCGCTTCCTTAGACAGGCACTCATTCCTTGATATGCTCCACATGCCGCCTTCCACTTTCATTCCAGCGTTCGCACGTCTCTTTAAGTGAACATTTTCATAGATTTTAGATTAGTTGAAAAACAATGACTATATTTACATGTGAAAAACAATGACTATATCCTGGACAATATTTTTATTTTGTTCATATATTCATAGGTGTTAAATAACCGTACATGTTGTAATATAAATGATGCAAGAATTGTATTTTGAAATGTCCGTCTCAGTTAAAGAATTGTTTTGACGTAGATTTACGGCGGGGAGTTGGAAATCATGCATATATGTATGCATAGTGAGTTCATAATATCAAGTCTAGCTAATATCAAGACTTGCTAGCCGCCATCTCAATAATGAGGGATGTATTATTTCGCGTTCAGGAGAAAATGTATGCATTTTTAACTGAACAATTTCGGAATGTATGTTATGTGCCAGGAGGCAATGTAGACTAATAGCATTAGATTGCCAAGAATCGAAATCGGTAGCATGCAATTTTTTTCGCTTTTTTATACATTATATTTACAAGTAACGAATGCAAACTTTCACTCAAATCTGTACTTGAATGAAAATCGCTCATACCACCTTTAAATCAGTTGGCAGGATTTCCTCCCACTCACTGTCTCATATCCTTCTCTCCTTGGCTGACCATCCTCGTCCTATAGCTGCATGCATGCGGCCTCCACCATGTTCCGCTACCTCATTACATATCATTGAGGTGTATGGAGAGGGCATTTAGTGATCAAACTGAAGTCTGACATCCGAAATTAAAGCCATATTGTTTAACCCTGCAGTATTGTCACTCTCCCATCGATATCACGACGGAATGGATGAGTTAGCGGATGTAAAGAAAGAACATCACTTATCTGTTTGAAATTTAAGGCAAGTAACTCTTTAAACATTTATTAATTACTTACTGCAATGGATTCTATTTGATTTTCCATTAGTTCTCATCGTGAATGCGGATGGCTTTTCAGTCCTTTTTTACGACGGAATAGACTAAGCGGATGTGCAGTAAGAATATCAACCATCTCTTTGAAATATATGTTTAAGTAACTCTACAGACATTATTTGATTACTTAGGGTCATGGTTTCGACTCGATTTTGCTGTAGTTTTAATCGAAAATGTGAATTATTATTAATTTAAATCAATAAAGTAAATATGGAAGGAGAATCCATGTTCAAGAAGTAAGTGCCTGCTGATTTCTAGTAAGTTATCGATGGGAAACATAGCAAAACTGCAAAATTAAGGCGGGTTTTACACATTGAATACACTCTTAAGACAGTAGCCTTGGAAGACGCTCGCAAGCGACACTTCGATGCGTAAGCACGTATTTCCATGGCAGTAGTGGTGGTAATCGACCGCGGTAGCTACTTGCAGGGAAAATAGACTGGTTTCTATTTTGCCTCCAAGTGCACATCGATCCTGCGATATGATCGTATCGCATCCGGTGGAATCTTGGTCACCTAACAGCAAATGGATATTAAAAATGTAAACAACGAATAACTTAGTAGTGGGAGGAGGACTCTACTGTTGCATGTGTAAATATTTATTTGTGCTGAAAAGAATTTTAAATGCTAAAGAACCTCTTAGGTAAGCTTTATGACTCATCTCTCCTTCGATAATAATAATTATGGTCACAATTTTCACCCTTTATACGATGAAATAATGAACATTAAATGTAATTCATACAAATATATTAAGCCCATGAATGGCATGAATGGGACTTGAACAGCAATGTACTAACGCCTTTATTGTCAAATTGAGGTGATTTTCGTATTACCATTTTTATCTTTTACTTTCGTCATAAATTTGTTTGGAAAAAGCCAAAAGTTACGTGTAAGCAGATCGATTCTGTGCAAGTGGCGATACGATATTCGAGATATCGCTACACTCGCCACATCCATAGAAGTCAACTTCCATATGTAAACCCGCCTTTAGAGCATATGCCCGCAAGTGCTACAGTAAAATAAGGGTTAACAAAGGTGGCGGACTGGCTTCAGCTTCTAGCATTGGCCAGCATAGTAAGCGCCCTCTCCAAACACCTCATGTACATACTTTCCAGCCTGTCAAGACATAAATATATATTACGTAATTATCTATCCATCTCATTCTTTCCGGCAGCAAACCCCTTTTCACGCCTGCCCACTCGAGACGTGACGTCTGCGACCCCATTCAATCCGCGGAATGCGCCATTCGAAAAAAGGAAAACTTCAAGTATTCCGTCTCGTAGGAGTGTACATTCACAACTCCGCGTCGCCCTTATTAAAACATTAAAAAAATGACGCCTCCAATTTTTCGCAGTCATTATCATAAACGTTTCCGCGACATCTGGGAACGATTCACGGACGGATTCTCCGTCAATCGATCATTCGTTTCATCGATAAATCAATCTCGCAGGTGCCATTTTACACCCTGCTTGTACCTCGGAGTTGGTTAGATGAACGGTCTGGGTGAGTTCTGGTATCCCACTCCCTTATGCTTGGTACTGATAATGCGTGGGAGGTCAACGCGATCATTTAAAGAAAGGGGTGATTTCTCCGTTTCTCCTGCGCACTGTGTTCTTGTGTTTGAACTGCTCGAGAGGAAGTCCATCGCGTAACTAAGGACTCACGTGGCACAACAACGAACGGTTGGAAATTTTGGCGAGTTTTCCCCAAACGAATGGATAATTTAAATTTCTGTTATGTAGTTCACTGAGTTTATAATCTGGATTAAAATTCCATTCACCATGTTACCATGAGAAAAACTTCATTATGCTGCGAGAGGTTTTTGCAAATTGTACGAGTACACTAATATCCTTAAATGGTCGTTTTGTACAACGCGACTCCTTAATTAAGTGCTTAGGGATTATTTCGCGCGGTTCCAACACACCCTGTAGGTCAGTGTATCAGAGAAGATATGAATTACTTCCTGTAACTAGGAGCTACTAAGGGGAGACCCCGGAGATGTTGGGCAAGCATAAAAATGGGGAATGACTTGGTCCTAGCCGAAAACCGTACCGTATCTGTTAAATGTCAGTTTGGGCTTGAGAAAAGGACTTAAAATTGCATGTTTTATTCCACATCTACATACCACCGTGCGGGCTGCCGCATGGGCGTATGGCATGGGTGTTACGACCGCTGTCGAGCAAAGGATAGGGTTTTGCGATTTGAAATGGTGACGTGTATTATGGGAGTGTATTTAGTGGAGCGCAGTTTTTATTGTGGTCGCTTATTGTGCGCGGAAAGAACGAGTTTTTGTACCTATCTGTTCGTCAGTGTATCTCTCTTATTTTATCGCCTCTGTTAGACCTGGAGATGTACTGAGGAGTCATGATAATATTCCCTGTGTCGCTCTGAAACACACTGGTTCTTAATTTATCTAGCAACCTAAGCCTAGCGTGTAGCCTCCGAGTCTCTAGGGGCTCCCGCCTTAATCCCTCTAAAAATTGTGAGACACTATATGTAGGTTCGTAGCAGTTTTTAACGGAGCTTCCAGCGTTTTTTTATGTTTTACAAAATGTTTGGTTAACTCTTAATGGCCAGGATACCAAATGCTCGCGGCGTATTCGAGGTGTGGCCTAACCAGAGCGAAGGAATAGAATAGAATATAAATTTAGGAACATGCATTTGATACAGAAAAAGAAGCTCTGTGGTATGGAAAAAATTTAAATTCACCGTGCTTAAATAATACAAAATTAAAAACCACTCCAGATATTATTATATTAAAAATAATGTGAAATAAATAAATAAGTAAATATTCACTATATATAATTATCCGAGAAATAATATATGTATAATATGGCAGATTTAACGAAGAAAATTATCCGAGTCTATAGCGGTTCTCAGAGTATTGAATTATTCTAAAACCTTACATCCTCTTAACAGAAAAATTAGCGAAACAAATCATTCGAGCTCAGAGTGTTTTGGGTCCAATCACAAAAACCAACATAATGCTAACTGAAGATGTATTGATTCCTTTATAAAATTTATGGAAGTGTTTGTTACAATCTATTCGTTATAAAAATTATTTTCACCGTTAATAACACTATCAAACGAGGAATACTAGAATCGATTTGACGATTGCTAAAATCTATTCGGCAGAGATACTTTGCCTCCATACATTTCTGTTTTATCTATCGTTTATCTGCGTAATTTTTGGAGGTATGAATCGAATAAAATGTGCGAATTTCCACTGAGAAAAATTCATCCGCCTTGACCGGGATTTTTCGAACCCGGATCCCTCGATTTCCGGCCGAGTGCTTTAGCCAGTTAAGCTACCGAGGCGTCCTCTTCCCCTGTTGATTTTTTGTAGAACATCTTGTCCCGTAAAGGTCACAGAAATCCACAGGGGAAGAGGACGCCTCGGTAGCTTAAGTGGCTAAAGCACTCGGCCGGAAATCGAGGGATCCGGGTTCGAAAAATCCCGGTCAAGGCGGATGAATTTTTCTCAGTGGAATCCGCACATTTGTGCAGTGTGGGTGTCTCAGTAAAAGTGGAACTCCGTGGCTAGTCCCGGATATCTTAAAATTTGTCAAATAAGAGCGAACTCCTCTCTGTGTTCAAAGTACGATCTTTCCTCGTGGGCAGTGGCGCTAAGCGCTCAGTAGCGACTGATTGTTGCATTGTATGTCCGGCAGTCGAGGACATCAACAGGGCGGATGAAATTTTCTCAGTGGAAAATTCGCACATTTGTGCATTGCGGGTGACTCCAAAGAAGTGGAACTCCGTGGTTAGACCCGGATAGCTTAAAAATTTTTTTCAAAAGATTTTCAAATAAATTGTTGTACACCTGCGATTGCCTCTGGGAATTTCAGCGAACAAACAAAATCAGAATGAGCCAAACGCAGCAGCCACGCTGAATGACGAAGAGAATTGCTGAGAAGCGAAGTCAGAGGGCGTAATCTACTACAGTGCCAACAGTATATATTTGTTTAATTAATGAGAGTCATCACTGAGGTGTCTGGAGATGGCGCTTGTTATGCTGGCCTCTTAAGCCGAAGTCAGTGGGACACTAATTTTGCATTTCACTATGCATATAGATATGCATAATATAAACAATGCACTTTGCATAATTTCACTCTATTTTCCTCCGATAACTTGGTAGATACTAACGTGTTTAATATATATCTTCCTTACAGATAGAGCTAACTTATTTAAATCAATAATTATCCATATTCCAGCTGCAAACTATGGTAAAATCGAGTAGAATTCATAGCCCTTAGTAGCCAATGTATGTTTCAAGAGTTAATTGCCTTACATTTCAAACAGATGGTGGATATACATGTTTTAAATCCACTAATTCGTCCATTTCGTCGTGCTATCCAAAGGAACGAAGGAGAAGAGGAGTGGTAACCAATGCGGTTGATTTTCCTGTTGTCAGGTTTCAGTTTGATGACGTAGTGCCCTCTGCATACCCCTCAGTGGCTTTTACTTTGTAATTATCGAGGTAGATGGAGACGGCGCTTCCTTTATTGGCTAACGCTAAAAGTTTTAACGCGAGCTTGGCCTATCCGCAATATATTTACTAACTCCTATTTTCCTTTAACGCTGCTGGGTTGACGCACTAATTTTGCGATTGGACGATGATTGCCATCGATAACTTACTGTAATTCAGCATGAATTTACTTATTTAATATGCATTCTCCTAACGTATATTTTTTATACGTTTAAGTTTATTATTATCCGCATTCCCGGTGAAAACTAGTTTAAAATGGAGTAGAATCCGTTGCGATGAGAAACTAATAAATGTTTTAAGATTTTCTTATTTAAATTTCAAACGATTTACAATTACTCCTGACCGAACCTGATAGCTAACAAAGTATTTCACTAATTTAGATAGATATAACCTTCGAAGTAGATGGAGAGGCCACTTGCTGTGGTGACCAGTTCTAGAAGCTTTTTCGTGGGCGTGGCCCATCCGACATATTTGTTGACCCCGATTTTCCTTTGGCGCTTTGATGCATTTATTTGGCAATTTTACGATATGCTACTAGATATCGGCATGCATTTACTTCTTTAAAATGTAGATATATTCATACGTTTTTATATGTGTTAATATACATTGTGTGAATTCCCGGTGGAAAAAATGGTAAAATCAAGAAGAATCCAATGAAATAAGTAGCCTTTACAAATTATCTGGAGTTACTTGCCTCAAATTCCTGACATTTTGTTGATGTTCTTGCTTTTCATCCACTAAATCGTCCATTCCATTGAAAATAATGTATTCTACCGTTTAAGGTAGGTTTTGTCGAATATCAGAGAATCTTCGCCTCTGCATACGATGCACCCTTCTTCATCCCGACCATGAAACCTGTCCAATTGAAAATAAGGAAGGTGCAGGGATCTGCAAAATGGTTGTTATTCCGACTGTCAGGCTACATTTTGATGACGTAGTGCCCCTTCCATATACCGGTGAGTGTATAATATTCCACGCCTGGGTTATCCATCTGGGTGGATCATTTCCGAACAAACTTTCGTTCCTTGTAATTTTGTCATATTTTTTATAAATTATAGAGTGATTGCACCGCTCCCGCAGGTAACTTGCTTCGCGTCTAATAATCCCGTAAATCATAATTCCTCTTTCGCTTGATTTGTGTTCGTATTGTGCTTCCTACGATATAGTGCGCTCATTGGCGTCACAAAAAAAGGCCGCTTAACTCCACGGAGACCAGGTAATAACAGCTTAGCTCACAATAATCCGTAATGATTAGTTCGGACAAAAGAAGATAGCATGCGCATTCTCATGAGTTGTGAGTCTTCATGAGTAATAGTCACTGTCTCGGAAGGAGCTGAGAGTATATATTATTCCTTAATCACGAAGGAAAAGGTGACAAGATAAACGATTTTAGGAAACGCCCACGGTTTGTATTTCTCAATAAACGATAGGTTTAAACAGTCGATAGGGACAAATACGAATGATTGAGCATCGATTTCTGCTGCATTGTACAGCTTGTCGGCTTTTCGAAGCGCAAGACTATTTGGCTACCTTTAATGGAGGAGAAAAAAAATCTTGTTCCGTGTGAAGTAGTCACTGACGTCATTGGTTAATACTGCCTGAGGTGCCAACAGGAAATATAATACGCATGTCAAAAAGCTTTGAAGATAAATATTCATAAATGTTCTCGAAATTGAACGGAAAAGTAGTTAAATCAGAAGCGATATTATTTAAATTTACGATCAAAAGTAGTTATGGGGCACTGCAAACTTTAGAATCAAGTTCAGATACAATAAATATTTTGCTTTTAATTTGAATCTTTTTATATCCAATCCATTTTTCGACTTAATGCAGTAATATTAAAATATTTAGAAGAAGACAGGGCCGGTTTGAACATTGGTCTGTGAAAAAATGAAAGCGTCAAGAAAATAAGATAATAAACAAATTTTTTAAATAAGTTTATTTTCGGTTTTATTTTGGATGGCAGTGGTTAGAAAGAATGAAGTAATTATTTTTCGAAAAAGTGTGGAAAATTACATAGAATATTGATAACTTTTGAGTAAGTAATATACATCTACAATATACATTTCGAGCTGCCAAGGAGGTGCGTGGCAGAAAGTGTTATGACACCAGCCATAAAAGGATAAGCTCTTATACTTATCTTTTCCCAAGTACTGGCAGCGTATCCAACGTGGGATCTAATAAGGAAAAAGTAGCAATTATGCATATGGGTTCACGGTTTAGCCCGTAAACCACCTTTGCTCACGATATTTTAGAATACCGCGAAGAATATGTTCCAGTAAACGCGATTTTTATCGACTTAAAAATGCATATGATAAGGTGACCCACAGAAAGTTACTAATGAAACAAAAATCTTACGAATTTCCAAACATTGCGGTTAACAAATGATGTGGTACGAAGTCACTCGCACGGGTGCATATACAACAGGGTTGAAATTAGCTAGCAGTTTTTCACGTAGCGTGCTGCTTTTCTCTGTATTTTATTTATGTTTATGGTTAAATCTCTGTAAGTGATAGGAAGGACAAAATAAGAGGGAAGCATTCTGCCAACTGGCAAGTACAAAAATTTCTTCTCTTCAAGCGCCATTAGAGATCATAGGAAAATCAGAATGACATCAACAAAAGGCACATCCCTAACTCAAATTTCATCTCTTTCCTCTTCCACCCTGTCCGTCTATTCCCTCCCCTTTCCATCGCTGGAGTCCTAGTACCACCTGCCGCACACATCTGCGATGGCTCGCAGTGTAGTTTAGAGACGTAGCTCTCTGTCTTGTTCTTCAGGCGTGACTTTCCTCTTAAACGGTATCTTAAGTCCTTGTTAAAGATAAAAATAAGTCAGACCACTCGCAGGGACTAAATATTTATGTGATGATACGAAATACTGTTCTATCGTGAGCAAATCTTAGTGAAAACGGTCCATTTAAATGGAGAAATTAAGCGTTTATTATCTACCAGGGTTGAAATTCGCTATGAAAAAATCATTTGACTTGACCGGGACTCGAACCCGGATCTCCCAATTGCCAGTCATGTGTGTTAGCCACTTACACAACCAAGCCATCTTCCTTCAGGGCGAATTTTCGAGGGGGGTTTATGCGAACTAGATGTTCAGGCCTCAAGTCTACATTGTAGCACAAGAGACGAAGTCGTGCTACAACCGCGAAGTGGCTTTGCAAGTACGACTTCGTCTCATGTGCTACAATGTAGACTTGATGCCTGAACATCTAGGTCTCTAAACTACACTGCGAGCCATCGCAGATTTGTGTGGCAGGTGGTACCTGGACTCCAGCGATGGAAAGGGGAGGGAATATACGAACAGGGTGGAAGAGGAAAGAGATGAAATTTGAGTTAGGGATGAGCCTTTTGTTGATGTCATTCTGCTTTTCCTATGATCTCTAATGGCGCTTGAAGAGAAGAAATTTTTGTACTTGCCAGTTGGCAGAATGCTTCCCTCTTATTTTGTCCTTCCTATCACTTACAGAGATTTAACCATAAACATAAATAAAATACAGAGAAAAGCAGCACGCTACGTGAAATACTGCTACGAGCGAAAATATACCGTCTCACAAATGTTAGAGGGATTATGGTGGGAGCCCCTAGAGACTCGCAGGCTACACGATAGGCTTAGGTTGCTTGAGAAATTCAGAAGTGGCGTGTTTCAGAACGGCACAGAGAATATTATCATGACGTCTCTCTACAGCTCTAGGTCTGTCAGAAGCAATTAAAACAGCAGAGATACACTCCCGAACAGATAGGTACAAAAACTCGCTCTTTCCGCGCACAATAAGCGACCACAGTAAAAATTGAGCTCCACTATATACACTCCTATAATACATGTCACCATTTCATCTCCCAAAAACCAACGGGTGGTGAACTAACACCCCCTGCCACACGCCCATGCGGCGGATCGCAGAGTATTATGCAGATGTAGATGAGTAGTTACACAGTAAAAGCCATTGAGGTGCATGCAGAGGGCACTATGTCATCGAATTCAGTGTGATAACAATAATATCAACCATATTGATTACCCCTCCACAGCAAACCACCACAGTAAAACCACAATAAAAACGGAGCTCCTTTTAATGCATTCCCATAATTACCCGTCACCATTTCTCCTCCCAAAACCTTATACCTTATATTTTTACACAGCTAGTGTGCTGACATCCCCTACCACACGCCCATATGGCGGCTCGGAGGGTAGTATGCAGATGTAGAGATATAGCGCGGGATCAAAATTATGTCCTGCATAACGATCTTAGACTCGCCTGATCTAAGATTTTTAAGAATTCTAAGCCTCGTGTGTTGCCGCTGAGTTTCTAACAGCTCCCGACCCAATCCTAGCCCTAGTGTGCCTCATATTCGTTAGTTGGACTCATTCAGTGATTCGTTCTCGTCCTCCTGTTCTTTAGATTGGTTCGCAAATGTGCGTCCACTGGCTTTTTGGGAGATATTGCTTCTCAGTGAGCGGTTGGAGTCTGATGGGGTAAGTGCGCGTCGTCCAAGAGCCAACCAAGCCTTGTCGTGGAGCGAGCTCTTGACTCTTTGAGGCTTTGTGCTCTGTCCGAGGGGTCGCGCCTGTTTCAGACCGCCGCCCTCCGACTCCGACTGGCCCCTTGACTCATCAATGGCCAGGTTTCATAAGCGTGACCGGCCGCTGTAATTAGCGTTCGGATGCCGGCGGTCCTTCACTGCGGCCCTTCCCCTAACCTTATCATTCCTACTAACAGGATAAGCGGGTTAAATTAACTGGGAACCGGCCTGTTGTTTTCTCCGGCGAGGTAGACGCCCCTTCCTCTGTTCTTAAGATTATCGAGTGAATGCCGTATGGGTCTAGCTGATGGTTGGTTAGCTGAGCTAGCGATTGAAGAGACTTGTATTAAGTTTTGACTTGACATGTGTTAAGTTGTTTTAACTGTTGTTTATTGTTCTGATGTCGATACAAGACTGGCTCGTAGGGCCAAGGGTTTCAGTATTTATACTGAGAGCCACCATTCTAGAATATGCTGTACAATTTCAGGGAAACGCAAGAATAATGTTCTAGAACAGTCGGAAAAGTGCGAGAAAAAAGTATTGACAAATAGTAAACTCCGGACCGGGCATTGAACCCAGGCCAGGCCGTCCGCTTAACAGGAGAGCGCGCTAGCCCGGAACCAACCGCGCCGGTCGGCCATTTAGGAAACGAGAGCTCTACTTGTTTCCCTGACGCGCGGGCGGTGTGGAAGCACACCGGTAGACGGGGCTGCCACAAGGGAATCAGCCGAAAATTATTTAGGGAGAAGAGCTCTTGATGGTTTAGTACCCGATCGCACACATCCCCGTAGTGCTCGATGGACAACGGAATCATTCCAGCTGCCGGCGAAGACCGGTGGTGCGGAGTTGCCTACGAACAGATCGGCCCCAGTGGCGGCTGGGTAAAGTCCTCGCCTGCTAACCCGAGGGTCGAGGGTTCGAGTCCCGCCTGGGTAGAATATTTTCTGGAATATTTTCTGCCCAGGACATGGGTGTGTGAGATCGTATCTTGTTAATGTTAAAACACCCGATGTAGATGGCCTAGTTGTGATGTTTTCGGGGTTGTGAGTATAAATTTAAAAAAAATGGAAACAAACCGCGTGGGGGTGACCTGCGGATGGCCGCTGCATTCGTTCTTTGTTTAATGGTTGTGCGAGTGATTACCGCATGTTTACGAAGAGGCGAAACTTGGCCAAGGAGGCTTGGGGATACTTTTTCATTAAAGCTGAGTCCGGGGTTCTATCCTATAGAAAAAAAAACTAGATTTTTCGGTTCAGTACGTGGTCAATCAATTGTGACTGGGTTTTGAACTATCATCATTATCGGTCGTTCAATCCTAAGAATGGTTTACTGCTAACCTCCACCCTTCCCTATCTAATGCTAGTTCCCTTACCTCCTGGTATACACTTTCCTCTTCATTTGGCCCTTGAACTCATTCCTGGGTTGTCCTCCGGAGACATTTCCCTCTGTTTTTGAACTATTACCTTTCCCAAATTCCCTCCTCCTACCCTTTACCCTTGGGTTCAGAATCCCGCCTTCAGTTGCCAATGGCCGACTTTCCGGAATGAAACTCAAAGCGTTGGTACCCGGAGATCCTTCCGGTGGTCCCCTCATACCATTTATACGGCTTTCATCTGTTCATAAGATTCCTAATATTCCTTAAGTCAACTAAAATCTTTCACCTCATCCCGCCGTAAATTCAGGTACATCCCTTTCTCTCACCTGATTCGCACTATCATGTATATATCGCTTTCCTTATTCGAGTCTCATCCATTCGCTCGAGAAGACCACACCTTTGTGACTGATGTTCCGAACACCACTGTTCTTTACCCCTTAGGGGGCTTGCGGGGAAGATCTTTTGGGCGAACACAACCATGAACGCTCCATAAGTGCCTGCGGCAAAACGCTTTCTCGCGGTAGCTGTCCGACTCTTTGTGAGTTATTCCTTCATTGTCGTGCAAAGGAATGATTGTGATATATGAATGCAATTGGAGCTTGAAGATTCAAAATTACAAGTTTCTCCCACCGGAGGGAGTGTCGTGACAGCGCCTAAAGGTGGCGGTGCCTCGCTTGAAGATGACCGCCTACTCTGGTCCCCCACGCCATGTTTTAGTGGTTCCAGCGTAAAGTAACTTAGACGTCATTTTTTGTTCATACCGTGGCCGGTAAAAAAAGCAAGGCCTCTTTTTTTGTAATTAGTGCAAAGTCGATAGGTTAAAGAAGATTCGAATTTCACGATAATTGTACAATGGCACTAGAAAGTATTGAAGCCGAGGAAACTTGAGTGAGCTCTACGACCTAGTAATGTAACAAATTTAGGAAAAAAACCTTGTGTTTCAAGGGAAATTTTCCCCTTCAGTTCGCTGATGAGTGCCACCTTGTGGCCAAAATACGCGTATCCGTCGCGCACCCTCGTCTTTTCATGTCTTTTCTCTCTTGGACCAAGCTCATCTCGAGTCTGATTCTCCCAGAAGTTGGGCCCATTCGAATGAGTCTCGCAATCCAGAACTTGATGTAAAGCTTCCGGTATAATTTCACCTTAATATATTCTTCAACAATAACTGCCTAAAACTAGATGTAAACCTAATGTTTTTTCGAGGAATAACTGTTACTAGTATAATTTTTTTATTTAAATTAAGAGATCCGGGTTTCAGTGAATAATCACCATCATCAGGCATTAAGTTAGATCTGTTTATCCTGTCGTTTCCGTTGTTACGTAGCGGAAGGGGAGAAGAAGTTTGAAACGGAGGCCAGGATAGGGGAAAAGGAAGGGTAAAGGTATTCGTTAATGAGGGTGTCGTCTTGGTTATTCAAAATTTTTAAAATTTCCAACTGCTCTCTCGAATCTAATTCGCGGCGGTCGTTGCGTAATAATAGTATATTCGTTGTATAATCACTCCTGTGGCTGCTACGTATTAAGTGTCTAGCAAAATGACTTTTGAATATCTTTCTTGGGCTTCGCACCGGGTAATGTTTTCATAATCCGCCGACGTTTCGGAAAACGACTTGTTTTCCATTTTCAAGGCACGCGTTATTTCCGCCGTGACCACTACAACACTAAAATTAAACAAGCTGTTGATGCCCCAACAATGAAGGTCGCGATCCCTATGATTGGCTGACGTGTTCCGCTGGCCGTTGAATCATTTTCTCGTCTTTTTAATACATTTGATCACTGGCCACCAGGTATTACTCAGTTGGAATCCGTCGTCTCCATTAAAATTACGCGGATGCATTCGTATCTCGATGATCTCTTTGATAATGCGGTCCAGTGACGGTGTGCGCGGCAAAGGATTTTTGCATCGGTCCATTTAATGGCATGGTCTTCGTTGATGCTGTGTTCCGCCACTGCCGACTTCTCTGGTCGCGCCAATCTAAAGTGCCTACGATGTTCTATAAGCATGGTTTCAATTGTTCGACCAGTCTCCCCCCACATATATTTTGCCACATTCACACGGAATCTGTTATACCCCTGGTGTCTTCAAGCCGGTGGGATCTTTTGCCTTAACCAACTGGTCCCTTAATTTAGATGGTGCGATATATGAAAGAGGCCATCGAGATACGATTGCATCCGCACAATTTTAATAGAATCACCGGATTTCAACTGAGTATTACCTGGTGGCCAGTGATTAAATGTATAAAAAAGACTAGAAAATGTTTCAACGGCCAGCGGAACAAGTCAGCCAATCATAGGGATCGCGACCTTCATTGTTGGGGCACCAACAGCTTGTTTAATTTTAGTGTTATAGTGGTCACGGCGGAAATAACACGCGCCTTGAAAATGGAAAACAAGTCGTTTTCCGAAACGTCGGCATTTTATGAAAGCATTACCCGGTGCGAAGCCCGAGAAAGATATTTAAATATAATACACCGGGAAAATATTAAAACATTTAAAATTACTTTTATCCTCTTTGATGTTTCTGTAAGCACTTAAATGTTCTTTTCTCCTCACTCAGAAGCTTCTTCCTGTCTGCCCCACGCAGACACCATTGCAATCGCTGCATTTCAATGAATTTACTCCTTATCGGTCTAATTGCTCTATCGGGTCATTTTACATTTTACTAGCAGCTTTCGGAGAGTGGCATTAGGTCTATAAGCCATGAGGAATTCGTCTCTAGGTAGAAGGTGAGCCATTTTCCGAGATATTGCACCCAGGTATGTCACCGTGCTCCACTGCTTCTTGTGACTCTCTTTCGCGGAAAACATTTGGTCGATAGCCAATCTTCTCTGTTTTTTTTTAAAACTAATTTGTCTATTAAATTTGGTGAATACCCGTTAGCTGAAGGAATTTGTTTAATCGTGCTGATTTCCATCCTGAAGTCTGCTCTTGATGGTGGAATGTTGAACAGGCGATGAATCATGGAATGAAAAGCCATCGGTTTGTGTGAGTAATGGTGACTTGAAATTGCTGGGATGACATGGTCGGTCTAACAGGGTTTCCGAAACAAAAAATTGTAATGGAATACCACAAAGTTAAAGATCAACTAGTGAATTAGTTGTAACCCCTTGTTACGTCTCCATTCGTACAAACTCTGACCGTGACGCACGTCTCTGACGTCAACCAACCACTTCTCCCCACATCCCTCCCCCTCCTCAGGTCTCTATATATTGACTCCCACGCTATGCATTTTGTACATTTGAAAATGATTGCAAGGCATTCGAAACCTAGGTCGATAATATAAATTTTAACTGTGTAATTTACTGAGTGATGTCAGCGAAAGTGTCGAATTGTTTTTATTGTGATTTCTGATCAGAAATATTATCAACTTTTACTGCAATTGTGCCTTCGCAAATGCAGATATACCGCTTGAATAGTCGAGCTTCGTCGGTTCATCGCTCACACCAACAATTCGGCATTTCTGTGGCCGCGACCGCTTAAGGTCCGTTTATATCTACAGACATTGAGCGTGCCAGACACGTGCCGTGGCAGACAAAATAATATTCTTCTATACAGTGTTTATTAACGTATTTATATCTATCGTAACGCGGCCGCGCAGACGCCGACAGACACGGGCCGTGCCCGGCCAGTGTTCGCGGAAAGAATATTTTGTCTGCGCGGTTCATGTCTGTACGTGTCTGTGGCTACCTGCCGGGCAGTGTGAATAGAGTATCGGAACCGTACAGACGTGTTTCATTTTTTTGCCATGGATAACGAAAAGCTAATAGAAATTGTTAGAGATTATAAATATCTTTATGATTTAACTGATAAAAAATACAGTGACAATCAGAAAAAAGGATCAGGCGTGGAACGAAATAGGAATAAAACTTAAAAGGAATGGTAAGTACATATTTTATTTTACACACTTAATAATTAAATAATAAGATAGCTATTAGTAGCTTAACCCTCCTTCTGGTGAATCGAAAAACCTAGCAAAATTCTCTCTGACATTGAATGCGGCAGCCTGGTAATTGCCGCCCTGTCTAGGTAGGTTTGATAAAGAATGTGATGTTAAGTTTTCTTCATTATTTGAATGCTGAACACAACCGGATTTTATATAATTATGTAAGATACACCTTGTCATAACAACTTTGTCAGCATTATCAGGATGAAGTTGTATTCTTCTGTTATAGAGACGAAATTTTTGAGCTAAAATCCCAAATGCATTTTCGACAACTTTTCTTGCACGGGATAATCTATCATTGAATGTGTTTTTTCTTTGGTCACATAGTTGAGGTTTAGGATATGGTCTCATTAGATAGGTTCTTAAAGGGAATGCTTCATCTCCTATGATAACATGTGGCGCTGTAACTTCAGTGCCAGGTAAATATTTGCTTTCCGGGACGTTAAATGTGTTTGACATTAATGCTTTTCCGATGTTTGAATTTGAAAAAATACCTCCGTCACTGTTTTTTCCATAAGAACCGACATCGACACATATGAAGTTGTAATCAGCGTCCACAATAGCCATCAAGACGATTGAAAAAGTATTTTTATAGTTAAAGAACTGAGATCCGGAGTTTGCCGGAGCAGTTATTACAACGTGCTTGCCATCAATAGCACCTATACAATTTGGAAAATTCCAAGTATTCCAAAACCCCTCTGCGATTCTTAGCCACTTTTCTTTTGTAGGGACAGGCATTGTTTCCTTCATCATTCGTTCTATTATTGCACTGCAAACCTCTTTCACTATCTTGTGCACGGTGCTTACTCCTAGTCTATAACTAAATGCTATAGAAACGAAGGAGTCCCCAGTAGCCAAAAATCTGCAAAGAAAAACATTATAATATTATTATATTTGTTTCCTTGTTTCAGGAACAGAATGTAAAAAAGCATGGGCACTGCTGCGAGATGCCTTCAGACGTTCTATTAAAAAGAGGAAAGATACTAAAAGTGGGCAGGCTAGTATTCCTGACAAAAAATGGAAGTATGAAGATGAGATGTTTTTTTTGTTACCGTACATGAAGGAAAGACCGACTATGTGTCCAATTCCAACAGTACCAGCTTTTGATAATGACGACAACACTAACGAAGAAGAGAATATTGCTCAGTCACCTGAAGTTGGGCAAAAAACAACTGACACACTGCCATCTACACCTGAGGTTAGTCAACAAATGGCTGGTACACTGCTAACTACATTATCACCAGCTACAACTGAAAACTACCCTCAGCCAAAGCGCACTAAACGAGGCCAAAAACGAACTGATGAAACACCTAGCACAGTACTAATGAAGTATATAATAGACAGTAAGAATAATACTCCACCACCGGATGACATTGAACAATTTATGGCTGGGATTACAACTACCTTGCGATCTTTTCCACCAAGAGACCGGGCTATTGCAAAAGCCAAGATATTTGAAATAGTCTCTCACATGGAAATAGATATTCTGAGCAGGCCATCCACAAGTAATTCTATGGTATCCACGCCATCATCGTATAACACGAACTATGCAGAAAATACTCCTATGCCAGATACAATAGAGGATTTCGGCCAAGGATGTTTTTCACCAGATACAGAGGAACTGACATATGAGCACTTAGAATAGTATTGATGAATGATTCCACTTTACTTACAAAATATTATATGAAACAAAGAAATTCTGTAATAAATCTTACCTGAGACATACTGCTAGTTTTTCTTTTGGTGACAAGGCCTCCTTGAAAATTGTATCTTGTTTGGTTATCAGCAGTTTTATTTTATTTAGTAAAATGTCAAACTGATACCGACCCATACGAAAATATCTGAAAAATTTTTCTTCATCGTCAATAAGTTCTTTATACAGTGTCCAATATTCTCCTTCTAATTTTCTTTTCTTGAGCATAGGATGAACAGCCATGCGTTTTGCTCTTTTTTTACTTCTATCCCGGTCTTCTTCTTCTAGTAACAATGCAATTATTGCTAAATCTTCCACAGAGAAGTGTCTGAACATTTTCAGCAAAAATAAACGTGCTTTTCCTACTAAAGCTATTCGGAGCCAGTGAGAGCGGCCGCGTCCGACGCCGATGACGGTGTCTGTCGATGTCTGACACGACACACTTCTGGCACGCTATATGTAAATAAACGGTGTCTGTGGGTGTCTGCCACGGCACTTGTCTGTGAAGCACTGTGTCTGTAGATATAAACAGGTATATAGGTGTGTGCACAGCGGGGGCCGCGCGGCGAACGGCGCCACCGCGCGGGCACGGCCGCCGCCGCGACCGTTCAGGTATGTGGAGGCCTTTATTTTGCTTTGAATTTTTTGTTCATCGGCACCATTTATATCGGGAAAAATCCCTAAATTACCATTTTCGACCCATGTGAAATGTATATTGAAATATCACTCATAAACACAAACTCATTTGCGCCACGTTAAATTTGCATTCTATTCACGTACCTCCTAACATCAACGTTTTATTTTAGCTCGGATGTTTGTATATTTATTGTAAGCATTTGAAACGGCCTCCCAATCTCAGAAAATTAACCCTGGATTAATACACACAAAACATATTTAGATAAAATGATTGCTAGTTATGCTTGTATTTTGCATTTGTATCAAGTTTTTAAAATATAAATGTCTCTTTGCTTTATACTGTATGGAGTAAACGAATTATCGTTTCGAAGCGGAAGCGTGTCGAAAAAGCATTGAACTGCAAAAAAAACGGATCGATGTCATGTATTTTCTTTCACTGTTATTTTAAGATATCTACATATACATTTTACCGTGCAAGCCACCAGTAGGGTGTGCGACACGGGGTGATTCCGCCCCAGTTGTGAAGCCCTCATCCCAGCTGAAATCAGAACCGCGCACGTTCCCCTGGAATGCCAGGCGCAGGCCAAAAGCTGTCAGGAAGACAATTCGCGGACAGACCAGAAACTTGGAGAGTGCTATGTGGGCGAACATGCTACCATGCAGTGCACTACATAAGAAACGACTTCTTGTTGTAATCACTGCGACAGATAAATAGTTATACAAGGTACTAAATCATGCAAGAGCTATATCATGCCGGAAATTGCATGCGAAGTTAGTAGCTAATAATGATGTGAAGATATTTTGCACAAGTGCGAAAACCTGTTTTACCTTGTGAGGGTCAAAGTATCGTAAAACTGATATGTCACAACTATCACTAAAACGCGCATAAGCAAATTAACACTCAGATGTGTGTGTGTTGACGAAAACCGTTCAGTGCATATCAAAATGTGTCGCACAAAATCCTGTTATTTATTTGTTGATGAAACATGAGGAATATCGCTGTCGCCTTGGTATGAGAGAAGAAGAGGTGGATTGGGAACAGAAAAATGCTTGGCCTTCCCCTTTTTGCCTGCCTGTGAGCAGTCTCTTAGATACACTGATGGAGTTTGATCAAGTGAAAGAAAGAATTGCGTATCTTTTGAAAACACTGATTGCATGTGGCTCGGTGAAGGACGGGGGATCCCGTTCATACGATAGCTGCAGTGTGAATCAGTGTCAACTATTTGTAGTCGTTACTCCTTTGATAACGATTGAGGTCTTCCGCTTTTGACTGCTGATTGAGAAATCCGATACTGTGCTGATTGTGCGAAATCTGGGGGAGCTCTGGTGGTGGCGAAACAAGGTGGCAGTTGTCTTAGGGGAAGCCTTCGTCGTGGAGGGGAGCTCTTGCGGAAGGGAGGGGACAGGGCATGTTTTTCGACGCTGCCAACATTGTATTTCCCCTGAGAGGCCGGGGAAGTGTCGGAAACACGTTTCACGACAATGTATGCTATCAAAACAAAGCTATACATGAAACACACAGTTAATATTCGCAACGCATTAAAGAAGCCCTCATGATCGAGAGTCATAAAGAATTGGACGGATTTTGCGGATGACAGAATGAGAAATTTGAAGCTGGTAATAAATGTTTGAAAGCTTGGGATGGGACCTGACGCGGAGTAAGGCATAGACAACTTTACTCCTCTGTGCGGGGCTAGTTCGTGGGCACTTGACTCTTCGAACAAGGGCCTTCTTAATGATTACCGCCATGTTTCGCTACCACATTATCCAATTTATTTGTCGTACATCCCCGTATCAGATTTCAGATCCCCGCCTCTTTCAGTACATCTCTTGCATTAATACCTTGCGTTGTGCAGCGCACGATTATTAGACACGTGCTAAGGAACTGTTAGAATTCTGTGAAACGGGGAAGGAGGATTGTATAGTTTGGAGGGTCAGTCAGAAACCATTTGTGATTGCTGCAAACGCATGAGCTCCGAGAAGATGGATGACTCGACCATACCATTCATTCCCTTTCAGTGAAATACATCTACATCTACGTAATACCCTGCGAGCCACCACGAGGGTGTGTGGCAGGGGGTGAAGATCACCAAACATGCACTATTGACAGGCAAGTAGGATATTTAAGGGAGACATGCTAGAGAACAGGGTCACATGGAGCTAGATGGTTAGTGTCTACATAATAAGGAAGGGATTACTGGTTGCTATTACATGCATCATGCACTACAGACTACTCTTACTATATTTCACCTACCTATCCCTTTGCTACGCTGCCTATTGTTCCCTCTTACAGTACGCGGGAAAAATGACATTTTAAATCTATCGGTACGACAATCCATCTCTCTAATCTTGTTAATATGATCAAACCTAGCATAATACGCAGGGGTTCTCAATATATATCTAACGTCATCTGTGAACAAATCGGTTTCGAATTTACTTAAAAGGTTTAACCTAAATTTTAACGTGCGTTCTGATAGTAATTCCCAATCTAGTTCTATTAAGCTCGTAACACATATATAATTATCATAACGGCCTTTAACAAACCTAGCGGATCTCCTTTGCACGCGCTCTAATTCTTTTATCATACCTTCCTCGTACGGATCCCATATACTAGCGGCATATTCTAAATGAGGCCTGACAAGTGTAAAATAGCTTCTTTCTCGTACTCTCTCATCGCATTTGCCTAGAACCCTTTTTACGAATCCTAATCTACGGTTTGCTACACTAGTTATTTCCCTGATGTGTTTCCCCCATGACATGTCTTCAGTGATGGTGACGCCTAAGTATTTAATTGAATCTACGTTACATATTTTGTTTTCTTTGATGCAATAATTATTCCGTGAAAGCCATTCTTATTCCAAAAATTCATAATAGCGCATTTCTTCAAATTTAATTCTAGCTGCCATCTATTACACCAATCATCAATCGCATCTAAATCCTTAGCTAAAGACTGTCTGTTCTCTTCATTTCTAATTTCCTTGTTGTCTCCCTCTCTTCCCTTTCCTCCTTTTCTTGCACACCATCTCTATTGTTACATCTTCTTTTTGCCACGCAGGTCTACGCCAGGAACTTTTGCGACCGCGATAAAAAATATCTTTCGTCTAAAACCAGCCGATGTTTACCTCGCGGGATTTTCGCCGAAAGAGCGTTGCAAATCGTCCCGCTTTGGCAAGCGACTCGAGTCTCATGTCTTGGGAGGCACGTGAAAAAAATGAAAATAAAACGTTTCTATCACGAGTGTTGCGGCGTGACTCCTTGTGACAGTGATGGAAACAAAAATTTTCTTACTTCTTGAGGCGGGGGGAGAGGGATAGAGAGGTGGCCATTTTCTGGCACGTGCGACTCACGGGCGTGACTCATGTGACCCGTTTGAACGGGGGGAGGGGGGCGTTGAGGAGGAGGAGTTGGGACGGAATGGCGGTAAAGGTCATCGGGTCAGAGTTCGAGTCGAGTGTCGCGTCTCGCCCGTGGAGGGCCACGTTGTAATGGGCGCGGCATCCGAGGTGTGGGCAGTTTTTCGTGGGACGGCCGCTTTAAAGAGGACCTCGAAAAAAAGTCTGACTGATGTGCTAGTCTTTCCCATTCTGATGCCGGGTCTTAACGATGGCTTTAGAATTCCCTTTAAGCGAGCGGTCACTTAAAAGTCTTATGGCCTTATTAATATTCCTTAGTAAGCTACTATCGGACTAGTAACGCTCTTACCAAGTCGCCAACTAACAAAATGGTATTCATATACAGCTGCTAAACTTTGCTGCGCTTAATTAAAAAAGGGCTGACTGATTGCTAGTCTCATTCATTCTGATGCAGGGTCTTACCAAGATCTTTAAAGTTCACTCTAAGCGAGCGGTCCTTTTAAAGTCTTACGGCCATATTCATAGATTCCTTAGTAATCAACTATCGGATTTGTAGCGCTCTAAATAGTCGCCAACTAACAAAATGGTATTCATAGACTAATGCTAAGCGTGGCAGCGCTTAGATAACAAAGGGTTAAATTTCTTCCGGATGCTAGGCGCAGCCCAAAAACAATCAGTATAGCAGTGCGCAGTCAGACCAATAACTAGGAGAGTACTACATGGACGAACATGCATGCGGTGCACTGCTCAAGATACGACTACTGGTTATAATTACTGCGGCTGATAAATAGCCCTACAAGGTACTAAGACATGCAAGAGCAATGTCGTGCCAGAAATTTCATGCGAGGTTGGTAAGAAATGATGATGCTAGGATATTTAGTACAAGTGCGAAAACCTATTTTACCAATCTTTCACCAAGCCCTTTAATCATTCTTTCTGATGCAGGGTCTTACCAAGCGCTTTAAAGTTCACTTTAAGCGAGCGGTCTCTTTAAAGTCTTACGGCCATATTCATAGATTCCTTAGTAATCAACTATCGGCTTTGTAGCGCTCAAAATAGTCGCCATCTAACAAAATGGTATTCATAGACTACTGCTAAGCGTGGGAGCGCTTCGATAAAAAAGGGTCACTGGTTGCTAGTCTCGTTCGTTCTGATACCAGGTCGCAAAAAGCGCTTTAAAGTTCAATTTAAGGGAGCGGTCAATTTACAGTCTTACGGCCGTATTTATAGATTCCTTAGTAAGCTACTATCGGAATAGTAGCGCTCTAACTAGTCGCCAACTAACAAAGTGTTATCCATAGGCAGTTGCTAAGCGTAGCAGCGCTTAGTTGGAAAAGGCTGACTGGTTTCTAGTCTCATACATTCTGATACCGAGTCTTAACAAGCGCCTTAAAGTTCACTTTGAGCGAGCGGTCACTTTAAAGTCTAACGGCCGTCTTCATAGATTCCTTATTAACTACTATCGCCCTAGTAGCAGCACATCAAAGTGGTAATGTTTAAGTCAGCCACTCACTCTATGCGACCGTTTAATTAAGGTTAGGACCCGTTATTTCAAGTAGGCGCAGTTTTTTTCTCCCAATGATTATGTTCTTTAGCGCAATGTCGCCTACTTTTCTCAGGTTTTACCCGTTATAAAGTGTTATTAAAGGATTTCCTGCGTAACGTTTTTTTTCAATACTAGTTAAGTATTGCGTAATTTCCGATTCTTTTGAACTCGTTCATTCATTGAAAACTAAGTGTCCGTTTATCAGTACTCATCGTTGGTGATGTACGGAAATATGTTCTACGTTGCCGTATCATTTCGTGAAGAAATATTAACTTCCAAATTCGTTATGGGTCATTCCACGTCAGATCAGCCGTGAGTTGATCCTTGGTGTCTCCGATTCGAATCAAAATTTTTGTGTGGGTTCCATCTGGCGTTAAATGAAAAAGTAAAAGTCTGTGTAGAAGTATTTTTGGAAATAAATTTTTTGGCAGATCTAGAGACGATCAAAGTTTCGACCATTTTGCGCTTAGACCTTTTTTATTTTTGCTATATCTCCTAGACGAAAATATCTAGATAAACGGTTGACATCTTATTTGGTTTGAAAAAGAATGTACAGAAATGATATGCTATCATTTTTGTAAATAAACTGAATTTTATTGGAATTTTTGAAATTTAAAATGTTTAAATTTTAATAACAAAAATACAGACATTTTATTTTTGAATTTTTTACTAGTTAGATATTTTACTCTTTTGTCTTACCTCAGAAACAAGTTTGGTCGAGGACAGTTAATAAACAACAGAGATATTTAACTTCAAAGATTGGACTACGCCCTCGTTCGCCGCGAGGGTCGGCGTTAAAATGATGTGCCACTGTACTTTTAGAACTTATATCTTGGTCCTTGTAGATGCTAGTGCAATACTTTATACACCAATGTTAATATAATTTTATTTGTATTTCACCAATATTTTTTATTATATAATATACAAAAATGGAGCCACGCTACTGCAATAAGGGACACCGCACTACCTAAACTTAGCAGTTTTGTCAACTTGATGAACTGTGTAACTCAGCCGAGGAAATCCTTCGAAATCTTCAGCATTGACTTATCACCTAAGGTTGCGAGAGTTGATAAAGATACAAAGTGGCAAGTGAATTTTTTTTAAACGCATCTTTTGTTGTTGATGAATGAAAATGTTTAAACATTATCCAGTCCTACAATTTGCACAGATCCAAAAAAAAATAAATCCAAGGAAATACTTATGTTAAAACTTATTTTATTTGTATACCATATTACGAACCACATACCGAATACCGTTGCGGTGGCTTGCAGGGTAATAGATAGATGTTGATAAATGTAATCACATACGCGGCTGACAACACCCAAGGAGGAGTCGCAGCGGAAACATTTTTCTCCACTAAGGACGTAGTATTACATTATCTAAAGACCAAACTTTTCGAAAACATTAAGAGAACCCTCAACTAGTGAGAATGACGGTCAAGGTGCCAGAGTTCAGATTTATTGCGCCAAAAGTCCTGCCGAAACCTCTCAGGGCACGTCTGGCCGAGGGTCACTACCCGTTTTATTTGTCAAGGAGCGAGACACGTCTTGGAATCCTCAGGTAGAATAGGGTAGGGATTTCCCTCCCTCTTTGAAGTTGAGTGCCGAACGTAAGTTCATGTTTCTGTTTATTTTCAATGTACCATACTAGCGTGACAACAATACGAGATACAATGCGTCGGCGGATTTTGAAAACATTACCCGGTGCGAAGCCCGAGAAAGATATTTAAACATAATACCCCGGGAAAATCTTAAACCATTTAATACGAGATAACATTATGTAACTGATTACCATTACCAAGGTCAAAGCCGCTCCTAGTGCTTGCGGGGCCCCGGGCAAATTCTTGCGGGGCCCTGGGAAATATTTTGCAGTGCCCGGGACAACTATGCCTTGTGGGGCCCGAGGCAATTATGATTTGTAAAGCCCTGAGCAACTATGGTTTAACGGTCCCAAAATTGTAGTCACTCGATCCCAATATCACAAAACCAATTCGTATTCTGATTTATTTTCATTATCTTTTACAAAAAAAGCTCTTCTACTTCGCTCTGGTTAGGCCACACGAATACGCCGTGATCAATTGGGACCCTGGGCAGAAAGATTTAATCAAATAAATTAGTATAATACAAAGGAAAGATGCGCGATTCTTTAAAAACTGCTACCTGCGAACATATTAAAGTTTTACATTTTAGAGAGATTAAGGTGGTAGCCCCTAGAGACTCGGAGGCTACACGCTAGGCTTATCTTGCTTGTGAAATTCAGAACTGGTGTGTTTCAGAACGACACAGAGAATACTATCACGACGCCTTACTACATCTCAAGGCCTGACAGAAGCGATAATGTGAGAGAGCCACAGTTCCGAACAGATAGGTACATAAACTCGTTCTTTCCGCGCACAATAAGCGACCACAATAAAAATGAACTCCTCAAAATACACTCCCATAATTAACGTCACCATTTCACCTCCA
Source organism: Ceriagrion tenellum (assembly GCA_963169105.1). Lineage (NCBI taxonomy): Eukaryota > Metazoa > Arthropoda > Insecta > Odonata > Coenagrionidae > Ceriagrion > Ceriagrion tenellum. The sequence continues at coordinate 61,986,048 of OY720644.1, forward strand.
AAATTTTTACATCTTTATACAGCTGGTGACTTACCCCCCCCCCCCTGCTACTCGTTCTTTCCGTGCTCAAAAAGCATCAACAGTATAAACACTCCTTTAAATACACTCCCATAATACACGTCACTATTGCACCTCCCAAAAATTATCCCTTACATCTTTACGCGGATGGTGTTGTAACACCCCCTGCCGCACTTCCATACGGCGGCTGGCAGGGTAGGATGTAAATGTATCAGCACCTAATTAATGAAATTCGGGACTTAAAGGCGAATGTATTCCGAAATGAAACATTAGAATCTTTACGTTCACGTTTCGTCCTATCAGAATCTTTATGTCCTATTTCTGTTAATCCCCTACCACGCTGAGTGAGCTAAGGATAGCATATAGAGGAGTTCTTTTTTTGTCTCTGATTACGTTTCTTTACGTCTATATGACTTTGTGACATTAATTTTACAGCTTGGTAACGAAAATATTTAAGTAAATTCGAAACCGATTTGTTCACAGATGACGTTAGATATATATTAAGAACCCCTGCGTATTATGCTAGGTTTGACCATATTAACAAAATTAAAGAGATAGATTGTCGTACCGATAGATTTAAAATGTCATTTTTCCCGCGTACCATAAGAGAGATCAATAGGCAACGTAGCAAAAGGGATAGGTAGGTGAAACATAGTTAGAATAGTCTGTAGTGCATGATGCATGTAATAACTACCAATAATCCCTTCCTTATTATGTAGATTTTAACCTGTACTATACCGTAGTAACTAATATTCTATTGTAATAACTACTGCAATTACTTGCAATAACTAATAATCTACTGTAGTAACTAATAAACTATGACCCTATTTTCTAGCATGTCTACATTATATATCCTACTTACATGGCAATAGTGCATGTTTGGTGATCTTCACCCCCTGCCACACACCCTCGTGGTGGCTCGCAGGGTATTACGTAGATGTAGATGTAGATATCTCTGTCGTAATTTTTGGTTCCCGATTCTCCTACGAGAGGTGTAACATATAAAATGACTGTACATAGTGGAAAAAATAAATCGGTGTAATGAGGGTTCACGAAACTAAGACCAATTGATTTACCAAAAAACTGCAAATTCTTTGCAAACAGGGGTGAAATTTAACCAACATACACTGTGTAAAAGTTTCCATCGGTGTTATTAGAACTGTGAGTGTTAAAGCACTGTAAGTACGCATTGGTTGATTACCCAAAAAAATAGAAAAAAAATATTTTCATGTTAATTTCTGTATTAAATGTGTCATTTTCCTTGCATATTTCTTTTCTCGACTATTTACAATGGCCGTTAATACTTTTATTTTATGCTGAAAAAATCTAACTGGGAAAAATTGCCTTTTTTATGGAAAAAATCTGTTTTAGGATTGGAGCATGAATTTTTTAAGTACGCACCTAACAGATAAATGTGCATGAACCTCCTGGGTACCAAATACGTACTGAAGCGAGAGGCATGTGTATGTTGCAACTACATTAAATGCGCAGATATTGATGAATAATGCAGAAGGCATGCGAAAAGTGCTGTCTGTATTACGCAGGAGTGAACTTTCGGAATGCCAAGCCAGTTTACAAGCCCCCAGAACCAATCCGATCCCCGCTGGCAGACAGGTTGGGGCCACAAAGCGAGCTGTGAATCATCGGAAGAAGCCTTGGTAGAAATATGAGTTGGGTGGCGGTGGAGGCGGGGACGAGGCAGGCGTGAATTCTTGAACCCTTCCTCGCTTCGCAGTGGATGTCATATCCCGCGGTCCTGTTACCAAACCTCCTCCATCCCAAGCCTCGTTGTCCTTCACCCTGGGCCACACAGAAACCTAAGCCCATTTTGCAACACAAATTACTAAAACTTGACGTCGCGAGTGAATTGACTGCGAATGGTGGGCGGAGACGAGAGAAAATAACAACAATCTTTGCCAGTTTGATTAACTTCAAGCAAGAACATATTTATATAACAAATAAGTATTACAATTGAAAAAAACAAGCCCGTCGGCTAAATACCGTTAACGTGATCTGTAGAAGACGATTACAAGTCACCACTGCAGAAGGCTCTTTCTCGTCCGCGGTCACGTCTACGTCTACGTAATACCATTATATATATAGCGGGAAAGGGCAGGCCATGAGGGTATAAGCCACCGTGTAACGTCATGGTGCATTCCAAGTGGCGGTGTTCCGCAGGTGACGCAGGCGGTTGGTGCGGCGGTCCGGGGCACGAAGTGCTCAAGTCTGCAGATTGTGGCCCATGTCGGCGTTAACGAAGCCATGGACCGTGGATCCGAGGAGATCCTGCGTTCCTTCAGGGAACTGGACTCCGAAGTGAAGCGGGTAAGTCGCGACGAAGGGGTTGACATGAGGCTTGCAATTTGTACTCTAGTCCCGAGGATCGATCGTGGACCCCTGGTTTGGAGCCGAGTGGAGGGCATAAACCAGAGGTTGCGTCGCTTCTGCACGGACATTGGAGCCTCCTTCGTCGACCTTCGGCCGGCAATCCGATCGTGTCGGACCCCTCTGAACCGTTCTGGTGTCCATTACACGGCCGAGGCAGCTAGCTGTGTAGCGAATAGCATACTCGATCACTGTAGACCTTTTTTAGGATAGAGGGTAGGGCAGAGAGTAGGTCAGCTAATGGGTCGAATCAGGTACCATCGCGAACAATATTTAATAGAAAAAATATCTAAGAAAGTGTTAAGTCTAAAGAGAACAGTAAGAGGCCAGTTTCAAAAAATAGCAGTAATGTAACTTTGAATATACCTAAGAAAGCGAGTTGTAATGAGAATACACATTCCGGGAATACGCTTACTGATAAATCCTTTTCTGTCGTGGTAGTAAATTGCCGTAGCTTAAGGAATAAAGTAGCTGACTTCTACCATCTAATTGAAACTACTGACGCAGACTTAATTATAGGGACGGAAAGTTGGTTGTGTAACGAAATCGCAGATAATGAAGTATTCCCAAAAAATTTCACAGTTTATAGAAAATATAGAGTGGAAAGGACCGGGGGAGGAGTTTTTATTGCAGTGAAGGATTGTTATATTAGTAGGAGGGAGTCATTTTCCGACGACCAGGTAGAAAGCGTATGGTGCTCCATTCAAAATCCTAAAGCAAAAACAATCTATGTGTGCGCATATTACAGACCACCAGATACCCATATAACCTCAATATTAGGACTAGAAAGTCAACTCAGTAAATTAACCACTCAAAAAAACGACTGTCATATTATAATCGGTGGGGATTTCAATCTTCCGTCCATAGACTGGGACACGTACAGTTTTATGACTGGGGGGAAAGACAAAGACCTTTGTGAGTCACTCCTGTATACATTCACATCTCACTCACTACATCAATTAGTCACTGCTCCAACTAGAGGGAAAAATACACTTGATCTTTTAGCGACAAATATTCCACACATGGTTGTAAACATAGGTACGGATAAGGGAATAAGCGACCACAAGATAGTTAAAGCTAATTTTTCCGTGAGCATTATCAAGAAACATAATCCACAAAGAAAAATCTACTTATATAATAAGGCTGACTACGAAGGTATGAAACGAGAGTTCCAAAAGTCATTTACTAATTTTCAAAAAATAAGTATCAACAGTAATACTGAGGTTTTGTGGAATACTTTCCTCAACGTTACACGATCAGTAGTTAGCAAATACATACCAAGTAAATGGAAAAGAGCCAATGCAGAGCCTAGGTGGTATAACGCGGAGGTTAGAAAAACATTAAAGCACCAAAGAACATGTCATGCTAGGTTAAAAAGGGCAAAAATTAACAAATCCTCCGAAGAACTATACACAGTCACCGAAAACTACAAAATATCTAAACTCTTAGCAAAAAAAGCGTGCCGAAGGGCGTTAGCTGATTTCAAAAGTAAATTACTGGGAGAACAATTGAACGATAATCCCAAGGCATTTTGGTCGTATGTTAGGGACACTCAAGGAAATAAATCAACAGTACACACGCTTAAGAATATCAAAGGGGAAAAGATAACCAACAGTCTACAAAAAGCCAATTCGTTAAACTCATTCTTCAAAAGCATTTTCAGTACTTATACACCACATCTTTTCGATCCGCAGCCAGTTCGTTCCCAAACATGTATGCCTGAAATTATTATAAATTGTCGCGGCATAGAACAGCAGCTAAAAAATATTAACCCCAACAAATCCCCCGGTCCAGATCAAATACCTGCTCGCGTATATAAAACAATGGCATCAGACATAGCGCCTTACTTAGAATTAATATTTACCAAATCTTTAGTAGATCATGTAGTGCCTAAGGACTGGAGAGTAGCAAATGTCACACCTATATTCAAAAGCGGCGACAGGGAAGACCCTAGTAACTATAGGCCTATTTCTCTCACATCCATTTCCTGTAAGGTATTTGAACACATAGTCGTAAGCTCCATTATGAGTCATTTAGATAGGGAGGCATTGTTAATAAATAACCAACACGGATTTCGAAAGGGTAGATCTTGCGAAACCCAATTGGCCCTCTTCGTTCATGACATCTTGCTCTCGGGTGAAAATAATGTCCAAGTTGACGCGATATTCCTCGATTTTAGGAAAGCTTTTGATAAGGTACCTCACGTTAAGTTGCTCTCAAAACTAGAAGCATATGGAATAGATAAAAACATTATTAGTTGGATTAATCAATTCTTACATGGGCGGGAACAAAGGGTTGTCATAGACGGTATCATGTCAAACACAGTTAGCGTTACATCGGGTGTTCCTCAGGGAAGTGTAATTGGTCCACTTTTATTTCTCTTGTACATTAATGATATTAGTAACGTCGTTAAAAGTAAGCTTAGACTCTTCGCAGACGACGCGGTTGTGTATAGGGATATTAACAATTCCGAAGATAGCGACTCGTTAACAATCGACCTACTTGCTATTCATGCTTGGTGCGAAAAGTGGCAGATGGAACTAAACATAAAAAAGTGCGTAGCAGTCAGCTTTTGGAAAAAGAAAAATTGGCCAGTTAGGGCTTACAGAATTAAAAATACAGAAATTATTCACGCCGAGTCTGTTAAGTACTTAGGAGTCACAATTAGTCACGACCTATCTTGGGGAAAACATATTAGGGAAATATGCGGTCAAGCATATAGGAAGCTAGGCTTTATCAAGAGAGTACTCGGAAAATGTGATGAGAAAGTGAAAGAACGTTGTTATTTTTCAATCGTTAGGCCTCATCTGGAATATGCTATTAGTGTATGGGATCCATACGAAACGGGGTTGATATCAGAGTTAGATCGCGTCCAGCGAAGAGGAGCTAGGTTTGTGAAACGATGCTACGATAAGTTGGCTAGTGTGTCTGGACTGTTAGAAGAATTAGGATGGGAATCGCTATCACAGCGTAGATTAAATTATAGGCTTAACCTCCTAAATAAATTTCAGGAAAATCATTATAATGACGACGTAAAAAACATACTATTAACCCCTTCGTACTACGGCAGATTAGATCGCGCCAATAAAATTAGAGAGCTAGATTGTAGAACCGATAGGTATAAAATGTCATTTTTTCCGCGTACCATTCGGGACCATAACAGCTGTGATCGTCGTCATGAATAGTTCGAGTATTGACAATAGGCAGGCAGTTAATCTTTCTCATTATATTCTCCTCTTTCTTATTTATGCATGATGTAAATAATGATGTTCTTATTTATGCATGATATTTTGAATCTGTAGTAGTAGTCTTTATATCCCTTGCATGTTAGAACGATTGGAGATAGAATGTTTCTTGGGTATTAGATTTGTAATTGGCGCTTTGCATGTGTGGTACGCGGGCTTTAATGTAATGTCGGTATTCTACCATATCATTCATGCATGCCTGGTGCGAAAGCACCCCCTGCCACACACCCTTTCGGTGGCTTGCAGGGTATGACGTAGATGTAGATGTACCCTGCGAGCCGCCACGAGGGTGTATGGCAGGGGGTGAAGATCACCAAACATGCACTATTGCCCTGCAAGTAGGAATTTTAAGGGAGGCATGCTAGAAAATAGGGTCACATGCAACTAGATAGTTAGTATCTACGTAATAAGAAAGGGATTATTAGTTGTTATTACATGCATCATGCACTACAGACTACTCTAACTATATTCCACCTACCTATCCCTTTGCTACGCTGCCTATTGTTCTCTCTTATGGTACACGGGAAAAATGGCATTTTAAATCTATCGGTACGACAATCTATCTCTATAATCATATCTGTTTTGCAGTCTATTTCCGTAATACTATTCTCATGATCTCATCCACCATAGTATGTTGGATATCGTAATATATTAAGATTGATGGACTGCAAACCTCCACCTTTCCCTATCTAGTGCTGGTTCCCTTACTTCCTGGCATCTCTTCCTATGTACTTGCTTCTTTATTTGGTCCATGTACTTATTCCTGTGTCTTCCTCTGGGTTCTTTTCCCTCTATTATACCTTCAATTATGTACTTTTTATACCCATTGTTCCTCAGAGTGTATTCATTCCATCTGGTTCTTCTTTTATGTATGGTGTTCCATATGGTCCTTTCCTCTTTTACTCTCCTTTAAACTTCATCATTACTTATTTGGTCAGTCCATTTTGTCTTCAACATCCTCCTCCAACACCAGGTTTCTAAGCCTTCTAATCTTTTCTGGTCAGCTTTTCCAATGGTCCATGCTACAGATCCAAAGAATGTTTGCATATACTGTCTCCTGGTTTGTAGTTCTATCCTCTCTGAGCAAAACAGTTGTTTTTAACAATGAACTCCTTCCTAGCTTGGACTATTCCTCGCTTGATATCAGTTGCACTTCTTCCGTCCCACGTGATGGTACTTCCGAGATAAGCGAAGGAATCCACTTGCTCTTATTTCTCTCCTCTCAGGGTGACTTCTACATTCAGCTTCTCTCTTCCGCATGCTAGGATTTTAGTTTCATCTTATTTATTTTCTTCTTGTATTCTTGGAGAAGTTGTAGGACATTTTCTATGACTAAAAAATTTGATATAGTTTTTTAAAATCGGGCTTATTTTCTGATAATTAAGATATTTATTCATAATTGATAAACTAGTGGGTTTTGTTGGCTTCTGGTATTTGCAATTTATAAGGACTTGCGTAATAGGCTAAGTCATGAAGGTTCTGTGGTAGAAGAATGTTTATTTATAATTTTAATCTGTTATCATCACCACTGGTCAGCTATGTTTTATATCGCAGGTAAATAACAACAGTATCTATTGTAAGGAAATTTCAGCAACGTGAAAGTTGCCACGTACTCATATAAAAATATTCTGTAAAATATCAAGAATAATGAAAGCCAAGAAAATACCTTAAGGAGGAATCAGATTCATTGCATTATTTGCGAAATGATATGAATCAACCTGCCAGTTTCTGACAATGCCTTAAGCATACGTCTACGTAATACCCTGCGAACCACCACGAGGGTGTGTGGCAGGGGGTGAAGATCACCAAACATGCACTGTTGACATGCAACTAGGATATTAAATGGAGAAATACTAGATAATAGGGTCACATGCAGGTAGATGCTTAGTATCTAGATAATAAGAAAGGGATTATTGGTTGCAATTACATGCATCGTGCCCTACAGACTACTCTAACTATATTTCACCTACCTATCCCTTTGCTACGCTGCCTATAGTTTGCCACCACTGCATCATCGGCAAAAAGACGGAGCTTGCTATTTTTTACTTCTGTATTCAAGTCATTTCCGTAGAGAAGAAATAAAATTGGACCTATCACGCTTCCCTGGGGAACACCCGGTGTAACTTTTACTGCGCTTGAGCTGACACCATCTAATACCACCCTTTGAACGCGGAACGCATACGTGCTACCTCTCTTTATCTCGTCCTTAAGTCCCATGGTAACTTTTAATTAGGAGCTCTCTCTGACCTCCTAATAGGAGGAGAGCTTGTCTCTCGATCTGAAATCTCTCCTTAAGGATAGTTATGAGGCGAAGCTCACCTTCAAGGAGGATTTAATGATGCGGGCCCAGATCCTATTCTCTTACACTTCCTTCCCCTCTTGCCCAACACCCTGCCCCGTTTTCACAGCTTCCTTCGTACCTCTAATTATCTCTTTAAAACTCCTTCACTGCTATATCGTAATCTCCACAAGTGTGAGTAAATAATTTCATCAATAAAATTGCCTTCGGCATCACTTAAACAGACTTAGCTTAAATTTTAATGGACTGCGTGAGGGCGATTCCCAACCATGTTGTTGTTAAAGCTTTGAAATATTAGCAGCGGAGAAAACGATGCGGATTTGACCTCGGATTCGGAGAACCTAAAACGTAAATGAATCACCTCTGTGAATTCGACCACCGAAAGCGAGAGGGCCGAGGCCTATAAAGCGCAAGGTGTGAATCACCAGAATGCCAGAGAAAGAAAAACACACAAGATGGAAGAGGGACCAGCTTGAATTGAGTGGCGATTTCAGCATACAACGTAAAAAAACTGAGTCAGCATAAAACGTTATGAATGTATATGCATGTACCTGATGATGACTTCATGATTCGAAACCTAGGTCGTTTTTAAAGTTTATGCGGAATTATCAAGTTACAGCTTTCATTTCACAATTATACATTATGAATTTTTTATTTAAATAAATCTGCCATAGTCCATGGAAAATGTCACGGGTATGCGCCTTTGAGAGATTCTTTTAAAATGTAAATTTAATTTTAAAGAAGAGGAGTATCTAACGCAAAGAAACTTGTCAGAAACTACGAAGCTTGTTTCAATTTCTCAACAATTACAATATTTATCAAATACCGATGTTCTTGCTAAAGAATTGCAAAAAAAATGATACATTTACATCTACATCTACGTGATACCCTGCGAGCCACCACGATAGTATTAGATAGGTATTGAGGGCGATTTCAGCGCACGACGTGAAAAAAATGAGTCAACTTCAAACCTTATAAATGTTCATTTTGTTAATTATTTAGAATTTCTGTAGTTTAAAACCAAGATTTTGTATATTTTATGTGACAGTATGAACTTCACTTTGCTCAAGTTAAAAAATAAAATATGATTCGGGAAAAATATCGCTCCAACTAAATTAAGTAACTGAAAATAAAAGGGGCTTCAATGCGAAGCTATTCTATGTACCATGCATTGAAGTTAAGAAATCCATTGTCTGAGGCAGACGGGTTGTAGCAAAAAAAACATGCCCTGCTTCACCGTTATGGTAACCAAAAGAAACGTACTTTTTGTTAAGGGTATTATTGAGTCGCCGCATGCTCCATATTGGATGTCTCATCCCTTGGTCTTGCTGAAAAACCTATCCCTTCCTCTTGACCCTCGATGTCCTTCACAATGGACGGCACCCACATTGTCCTTCCGTCTTCAGTAGCATCACGGCCATCGAGGTACATGGAGAGAGCAATTGCTATGCTGGGCCATGCTAGAAGCTGTAGCTAATCCGCCATCTTCGTTCACTCTCATTTTCCTATAGCGCTTGCAGGCTAACGCACTAATTTCGCGATTTCACCGTTTTTTTCCATCGATAACTCATTAGAAAACAGTGTGCACATACTTCGCTGATATGGATTCTCCTTGCATTTATTGTTAATTTATTTACATTAATAATAATCCTCATTCCAGAGGAGAAAACTTGTAAAATCAAGTAGAATCCATTGCAGTAAAGAACCAATACATGTCTCAAGGGTAACGCGCCGTAAATTTCTAACAGATGGTTGATATTCTTTCTTTATATCGGCCAATTCGTCCATTCCGTCGTGCTATCCGTAGGAAAGTAAGGAGAGAGCAGGGTTAAACAATATGGTTGTTGGTTCAGAAGAGAAAAGCAATGGCAGGTTCCACAATTATTATAAAAGGCGACTGGTTTCGATACAACGTATCATCATCAGGCCTTGTATCGAAACCGGTCGCCTTAATAAATAATTGTGGAACCTGCCATTGCTTTTCCCTTTCTGAACAATCATAAAGGAGTTCCATCATGTTTCGCCCCACACAATGGAATATGGTTGTTATTTCGGTTGCCAGGCTACAATTTGAGGACGTAGACTCCTTATTCTCTATGACCTCGGTTTACTACCGCAAATGTAATTCAAAGGTTGCGATAATATGGGCTCTCCCTACTTTTTACGTTGTAATAGTTTTACTGGAACGCTCTAGTGTATTTTATTCATAATATTTTTGCCTCTTCTGATTGATGTACCCCTTCCAGCAGTCCCCTCCCGGATATCCGATTGGGGCACTATTTTAACAGTAGGTAATGCCATCATGTCATATTTAGTTCGAATGCAAGCTTCATCTTCCGGAGGTTTTAATGTGGTGGTTGCCTTCCACATCGCATGTACGTATCGCACGCAGGCAGGTCATATCCTTAACTGACTGATGTACCCCTCCCAGTAGTTCCCACCGGAAGATGCATTAGGGGACTAATTTTCCTCCGGAATATATTACTGGGAGGTTCTGGGAGGAGGTCTATATAGGTGAAATTCAGGGCTGCACCTTCCAGGGGAGATAAATGCGGTGGTTTCCCTGTTGTCTTCCACATCGCAGTACCTCTGCCGATTCTGTGAACTTAACTCTCGCCCCAAGCTTTGGTTCTTGATAATGGTCCGATTGTCTTCATCTGCGCCATCAATGTCTCTTTTTCTGATGCTACAGCTGCGTCTCGGTGGTGAGGTCATTTCGGTTAGCATGTGAAATTTTCACAGCCAGGAAAATTTATCCGCCACCTGGTATCGAATCTGCGGATCTCAGAGCGGCATTCGAACACGCTACTTCTGGACCAGCCCGGCCTCCCCAATGAAATTTAATACGGGCATTTTTTTTCTGTTTAATTCCCGCCTACTTGTTATAAGGATTATTTTGCTCATTACAATTACCTCTCAGAGGAAGAAAATAGCGGAAGAGAAACATGAAAGTGAAGGGGAAATTCCCTTGCAGCTGTAAATACTTAGTTTTGGGCGAACCACCCGCATGAAATTGACGACCTCCGGCAGACAGGCGGAGGCCATGAATCAGGAAGTGAATGGCCGACTTGCCGTGGTAAAGCATATCGTATATGGCGGCGGAGGAAAATATGGTATTGTTTAGCTCTTCGTAGTGGATTTTCTCTTCCATCCCGAACCTCATTTTCCTTCAGCCTGGACCGCATCAACCTTAACCCCTTCCCAGTATCTCCGCATCATTGCTCAGATATCCAATATTTCTCATCTTACTTTATCTTTTATCTTTGTTCCAGGCCAATATATTTTCAGACGATATCAATTACATTTCTTGAAAACCGACGTACTTGTTTGGATTGGATCCAAAACTAAGTATTTACAGCTGCAAGGGAATTTCCCGTTCACTTCCATGTTTCTCTTCCGCCATAGGGCACAGGTGAGGGAGGAAGGTTGGAAAGAAACCCGGCGTCGGCATGTGCCTACTTTTAACGAAAGGCGCCAATTACAGTTCTCCGTCTGTCGTTAGACGTTAAACGTCTATTGACAGACGGAGAACTGTACTTGAAGTGCCCTCCACGAGACTTTCATGTAGGGGTCGGGTTTCCTCTGAAAAACATCCTCCTCTGCAGAGATTTGAACCCTGGCCGCCCGTATGTTCATCCAGTACTTTAGCCACCACACCAACCTGATTCCCACGTCATATTACGATTACTACGACGAGGCGACGTACTAAGATTTGACCGTGAGAATAAAATTAGGGAAAAAGACTCGAGAGCGGATAGGTTTTTAATGTATTTTTTCCGAGAACTACGAGTCGATAATAGCTGCCAATGAGATTTTTAACTAGTTTTTTTGGATAGGAACGGTTAATAATTTGTTGATTTTATCTTTAATGTATGTTTTGTCAATCAGTTTCTTAGTACTATGAGAGCCTCACGATATATCATATACTGTGTGGAGTAAACATAAAATGTTCAAATGACATTAAATATCTTGGAATTACCTTAACTTGTGATATATCGTGGGGATTACACATACAAAACATATGTGGCACAGCATTAGAGAAACTAGGTTTTGTTAAGCGTACAATAGGAAGGTCCTCGGATGAAAAAGTCAAAGAGAGATGCTACTTCGCTCTGGTTAGGCCACACCTCGAATACACCTCGAGTATTTAGGACCCTGGTCTTAAAGATGCCACCAAAAAAATTAATAAAATACAAAGGAAAGCAGCGCGCCTCGTTAAAAACTGCTATGATCGTGCATATTGTGTCTCAAAACTTTTAGAGGGATTAAGGTGGGAGCCCCTAGCGTCTCGGAGGCTACACGCTAGGCTTAGGTTGCTTGAGAAATTCAGAACTGATATTTTTCAGAGTGACACAAAGAATATTATCTTGACGCCTCACTACATCGCTAGGTCTGACAGATGCGTAAAATTAGAGAGATACACTGCCTAGCAGATAGGTACAAAAACTCGTTATTTCTGCGAACAATAAGCGACCACAATAAAAATTGAGTTCCCTTAAATACACTTCTATAATACATGTCACCATTTCATCTCCTTAAACTTCTATCTTTACACGGCTGGTGACCTAACGCCCCCTGCCACACACCTATGCGGCAGCTCACGGGGTATTATGTAGATGTAGATTGTTCCCGCGTGGCTCTTGTATTTTTGTTTGGTTATGTAGTTGCTAAATACATTAATATAAACAGTTTCTCTAACATTTTCGTCTGTGATAATGACATTCTGGTATTCAGAAATGGCTTTAGACATTCCTCAAGCCGCCCTTGAAGATCCTGTAGGCTTTCCCTGATGATTTTTGGGTCAACTGATACGCCTGATTGGATGTATTATATAGGTTCATACTCATCACTACCGTTTAGATTTAGTATTAAGACTTTCTCTTGAATTTTAGTTTCTAATTCGATAAAATCATCTGTAGACTTAGAAGCGGTTTGGTTTATCATATCTATATTCTCCCTTAATGAATCAACCTTCTCATTAATTTTATTGACCGTGTCTAAGCACTACTTGTGCAGATTTTTTATGAAATCTTCATCGTTGTCCATTTTTTATGGATAAGGTCTTTGTTTTCTGAGACACTGCTGTAAAATTCTTTCGCATTTCCTGCTATTGAGTCAGGATAAGTGATGCTAAGCTATCTAATGTAATGCTCACCTCTAATGCTGAAGTGGTATTGGGTATACTGTCTTCCTTCCTCTCATCTACTACAAAGAAGTCTTCCAGTTTCTCTCCCTTGTCCTGCAAATCCTTTTCCAACCTCATCTCAAAATCAGCGTGTGTCCCCAATGAAGATTAACCTCTGTTCTGTAAAGCACTTTTTCGCCAGGAAATTGAAATTTTGCCAAGGTATACATTCATTATTATTAAAACCCTCCGGTATTTTTCCCTTTTGTCCTGTCACACTCGCCAATTTATTGCAGAGTAGCGATAAAATCAAAAATCATCAATAGTCATCCCGGTCAAGTCGGATCAAGCCGGAGGTCAGCTCAATCCCGGTCAAGGCGGATGATTTTTTCTCTGTATTAATTCGCACATCATCATTAGTATCAATTAGACCCATGCGGGGGCAGCAGTCCTGCGTTATGGGAGCTTTGGGTGAGCTTCAGACCTCACCCAAAACATCGGCGGCCAGGGGCAGGGTCAGGGGACGGTAGTCCCCTGGGTAACGACTATGAATATATGATTTCTGAGCCAAGGGGTTCCCCTATACCAGGGGAACACCTAGGTCACGGCTATGAATACGGCCCCAAGTTAATTTCTTGACTGCTATGCATGTTAGTGATAAGTCACCACATACCAAACTGGTATGGCTTGCAGGGTAATAGATAGATGTAGATAAATGCTATTAAATACGGGACCTGCATCACGTGCGGAGGAGTTGCAGCGAGAGCTTTTTTTCCAATTAGGACATAGATAAGATAAGATTTATTGGCTCTAGGAAAGAATTCCTTTGGAGCAGGCATAAGTAGTTACAACTCAGTCAAAAAATAATAACAATCACATAGAAAACATGTCACTATTTACAAGAATCACAATCACAGCACTTGCCCACAACAAATATTACAATTCCATGCTTAATACATTGTAGCAATCACAGAGGTAGCACATTCATGAATTTAATCCAAGATATTTAACAAAATATTAACTGTCACTGACATAGTATTACAATATCCAAACACTGAACTCCACGAAAACCTAAAGAGGACCCTGAACTAGTGAGAATGCCGGTCAAGGTGCCAGAGTTCAGATTTATTGCTCCAAAAATCCTGCCGAAGCCTCTGAGGTCACGTTTGGCCGAGGGTCCCTACCCGTTTTATTTGTCAGGGAGCAAGAAACATCTTGGGAACCACAGGTAGAATAGGGTAGGGAATTTTCCTTTCCCTTTGAAGTATGGGTGCTGAATGTTAGTTCATGTTCCTGTTTGTTTTCAATGTACCGTGCTATCTAGACAGCAATACGATTGGATTGGATATTTTCGGATGCGACCTATAACAAAGGTCATTTGCGCCACAGGGGACAGGTAAGGGAAGAAGGGTGGATAGAAACCCGGCGTCGGCATTAGCCTGCTCTTAACGAAAGGCGTCGCGGTTCAACGTCTCATCCGACAGACGGAGTACTGTGCTTGAAGTGCCCTCCACAAGACACTCAAGTGGGGATCAGGTTTCCTCTGGAAAACATCCTTCTCTGCAGGGAGTTGAACTCTGGCCACCCATGTGATAGGCGAGTACTTTAGCCACCACACCAACCCGATCCCCCAACAATACGAGATAATATTAAGTAACTGATTGCCATTACCGTGGTCAGAGCTGCCCCTAGGGCTTCATCTACATCTACATCTACGTGATACCCTGCGAGCCACCACGAGGGTGTGTGGCAGGGGGTCAAGTAGGATATTTAAGGGAGATATGCTAGATAATAGGGTCACATGGAGCTAGATGGTTAGTATCTACATAATAAGGAAGGGATTATTGGTTGTTATTACATGCATCATGCACTACAGACTACTCTAACTATATTTCACCTACCTATCCCTTTGCTACGATGCCTATTGTTCTCTCTTATGGTACGCGGGAAAAATGACATTTTAAATCTATCGGTACGACAATCTATCTCTCTAATCTTGATAATCTGATCAAACTTAGCATAGTACGAAGGGGTTCTCAATATATATCTAACGTCATATGTGAACAAATCGGTTTCGAATTTACTTAAGAGGTTTAACCTAAATTTTAACCTGCGTTCTGATAGTAATTCCCATCCTAGTTCTTCTATTAAACTCGTAACATTGATACAATTATCATAACGGCCTTTAACAAACCTAGCGGATCTCCTTTGCACGCGCTCTAATTCTTTAATCATACCTTCCTCGTACGGATCCCATATACTAGCGGCATATTCTAAATGAGGCCTGACAAATGTAAAATAGCTTCTTTCTCGTGCTCTCTCATCGAATTTGCCTAGAACCCTTTTTACGAATCCTAATCTACGGTTTGCTACACTAGTTATTTCCCTGCTGTGTTTCCCCCATGACATGTCTTCAGTGATGGTGACACCTAAGTATTTAATTGAATCTACGTTACATATTTTGTTTTCTTGGGCTTGGGGAGCCCGAGACAACTGTGTCTTGTGGGGCACATGGAATCTATGAATTGCAGGGTTTTATGAAGACGTTGAAACAGCATGCTGTGAATCACCAAAATTTCGGGAAAAAAACGTGGTTGTTTTGGGAAGGGCACTCGTGTATCGGGTGGTTGATGTCGCAGCGCGTAGTCCTGCTACTCCAAACCTCTGCCCGATCCGGAGCCTCGTTGTCCTTCACCCTGGACCCCACCCACATCAGCCCATTCCCTGCCCATCACCTTCCTCCCCCTCCCACTTCCTCCCTCCCCGCCCCCTTCTCTCATCTTTCTCGTGCCCTTCCTCTTCCACTCCCATCCTCACACCCACACCTCTCCCTCTCTCCGTCCTTCACCTTCAATTCCTCCCTTTTCCGGGTTGGGTCCTCTCATCCACTCGCCCATCTCTTAAAGAGGAGTGCCTGACTCACCTCCGTCCGTCCTCCTTCGAGGCGCGCACATTAAAGAGACGTCAGAGGCGATCCGGCGGAGCAGATAAGTGGCATCTCTCCTCTCCCAGCCTCCAATCATCTCTTCCCATCCCACCGATCTTCCCGAATAGGTGCGCACATGGATGAACTATGGAGCGTTCCACATTTATTTGGCAATGTGGACCTTATCATACCTGTCGCAGTCATATGTGGAAATCGCGATGATCTTCTAAGGTCACCAAACGTAATGTACCGAGTTCTCCATGTATACAGCGAGAAAAGAAGTGAGACGAAGACTAAAATTCTAGTGTGTGGAAGAGAGAAGATCAATGCAGAAGTCATACTGAGAGGGGAGAAATCAGAGCAAGTGGATTCCTTCACCTATCTCGGAAGTAGCATCACGTGGGACGGAAGAAGTACAACGGACATCAAGCTGAGAATAGCCCAAACTAAGAAGGCGTTCATGGCAAAAAGACAACAGCTGTGCTCAAAGAAGATTGGACTACAAACCAGGAAACAGTATGTGTAAACATTCGTATGGAGCGTGGAACTCTATGAATTGGATACATGGACCATTGGAAAAGTTGACCAGAACAGACTAGAAAACTTCGAAACCTGGTGCAGGAGGAGAATGCTGAAAGTAAAATTGACGAATAAAATAAGATATCATGAAGCGTACAGAAGAGTAGAAGAGGAAAGGACCATACGGAACACCATACAGAAAAGAAGAACAGGATGGATTGGACACACCCTGAGACACAATGGGTTTGTGAAGAACATAATTGAAGGTAAAATAGAGGGAAAAGTCCCCAGAGGAAGACGCACGAATAAGTTCATGGACCAAATAAAGAGGAAAGGTACATAGGAAGAGATACCACGAGGTAAGGGAACCAGCATTAGATAGGGAAGGGTGGAGGGCTGCAGACAGACAATCTTAGGATTGAACGACCAATGATGATGTGGTCCTTATGAAAGGCACAGTGCCTAAACCAAATCCGTATCTACATCTAAGTTTACTTGCTTCCCTGCAAGCCACCTCGAGGGTGTTCGTGAGGGGGTGACTTATCACCGACATGAACTAGAATGAAAATATGGTAACGTATAAGGTGAAATACGATTAAATTGCCGCAAGATAAATTCGGTCTGGACCGGACATCGAACCACGGACCTTTGGTTGCCGGACTAACGCGCAGACCACTGCGCTAACCGGCTAATACTCTATTCGCTACACTAATTGCCACGAGAATTAGGAATAGCGTAGTGGTCTGCGCATTTGTTCGGCAAACCAAATGTCCGTAGTTCGATTCCCAGTCCAGACTGAATTTTCTCGACACAGTTTCATCGTATGAACTAGAGTGAAGAAATTTACTTTCACCAACAAGCACCTCACAATTGGTTTGCTACAAATGCTACAGAAACTACAAAAATTATCTATCATGTAACTATGAAAACGTGACACAAGCGTCAAGTACGGAACATGCATAACATGGTGTTAGCACTACTATACAGATTTAGAAATGTGTATTTGGGAGAATATGAATTAATTAGCTATGCTACCTGTCAGCTAACCTACTTCAAAGTTTTAACGCAGCCATTATGGTCTAATATCGATCGCGGGAAAAACAACATTTTAAACCTATCTGCTCTACAATATATTTCCCTTATTTTATTCTCATAATCTTGAGTTTCGTATATTTTGAAGTTCGTAAGATGTTAATAACTCCGTCGGTTATCGAAAACATCATTGTACCGTGCAAACAACCACTAGGGTACGTGGCACGGGGTGATTCCACACCAGACATGCACTGCTCGTCCCGGTCCAAAAAATATAGATTAAATGCCTTACGGTGGTTTGATGTAGGCTGTTTTTTGACCTACGTATAACATGTTTTGCGAAAGTACAACTATTATAGTAGAAACAACTACAGGCATACGATTTAGGAAATAGGATAAAATAGAAAATTGCATTTATTATTCTGGGACAAGTGTGACGCGTAGGGACATAGATACATCAACATAATACCCTGCGAGCCGCCTCATGGGAGTGGGGCAGGTGGTGTTAGGTCACCAGCCGTGTGAAGATGTAAGTTTTTGGGAGATGAAATGGTGACATGTATAGGAGTGTATTTAGTGGAGCTCTGTTTTTATTGTGGTCACTTATTGTGCGCGGAAAAAGCGAGTTTTTGTACCTATCTGTTTGGCAGTGTATCTCTCTTATTTTATCGCAAATTTCAGACCTAGTGATGTATTGAGGAGTCATGATAATATTCTCTGTGTAGCTCTGAAAAATATCACTTCTGAATTTATTAAGCAACCTAAGCCTAGCGTGTAGCCTCCGAGTCCCTAAGGGCTCCCACTTTAATCCCTCTAAAAGTTGTGAGACGCTATATGTACACTCGTAGCAGTTTTTAACGAAGCGCGCTGCTTTCCTTTGTATTTTAATAAATTTTTTTGGTTAAATATTTACGGCCAAGGTCCCAAATGCTCGCGGCGCATTCGAGGTGTGGCCTAGCCAGAGTAAAGTGGCATCTCTATTTGACTTTTTTTATATGAGAACCTTCCTATTATACGTTTAACAAAGCCTAGTTTCTTTAATGCTGTGTCGTGTATGTTTTGTATATGTGTTCCCTACAATATATATCGGAAGTTAAGGTAATTCCAATATATTTTACTGTATCTGAAGATATTAAGTGTACTCCACTCACAGTATAGGTATGGCACTTGTGTGATAACTTTCGCAGGAAGTGAACCATGGTGAACATAAATATAAGATTAGAAATATCTTTATAGTCAAACAAATATGACAATAGAAATATATGCAAGATGTATTAATATCACAGAATCCGACATAAAATGTAAGAAAACGGCTATATTTAAAATGCATAAAAACACATCATGTCTCTTCTACATCTACATCTACGTGATACCCTGCGAGCCACCACGAGGGTGTGTGGCAGGGGGTGAAGATCACCAAACATGCACTATTGACAGGCAAGTAGGATATTTAAGGGAGATATGCTAGATAATAGGGTCACATGGAGCTAGATGGTTAGTATCTACATAATAAGGAAGGGATTATTGGTTGTTATTACATGCATCATGCACTACAGACTACTCTAACTATATTTCACCTACCTATCCCTTTGCTACGCTGCCTATTGTTCTCTCTTATGGTACGCGGGAAAAATGAAATTTTAAATCTATCGGTACGACAATCTATCTCTCTAATCTTGTTAATACGATCAAACTTAGCATAATACGCAGGGGTTCTCAATATATATCTAACGTCATCTGTGTATAACTCGGTTTCGAATTTACATAACCCTTTGAGTGCGGCATGACGTGATATCACGTCATGGTTGTCTCTGCTCTGGTGCTGATGACGTGATATCACGTCATGGGTACCGTGAGTGTTCCAACATTCACTGGGAGGCCAGTAAATGTTCCCTAGTGAAAGCTGAAATACTCACAGAACCCTTGACGTGATATAACGTCATCAGCACCAGCGTAATGACAACCAAGACGTGATATCACGTCATGCCGCACTCAAAGGGTTAAAAGGCTCTTTTAGCTTCATATTTTGCGCAGACGAACTTACATGTTCGATTGGATAGTATATTTTGTGGAGGGGGTGACCAAGAGCTAAGGTCATTTTCGCCATTGGGGACAGGTAAGGGAGGAAGGGTGGAGAGAAACTCGGCGTCAGCACTAGCCTGCTCTTGACGAAAGGAGCCAAGGACCTATTAACGTCTCATCCAACCGACTGAGTACTGCGCATAAGGTTCCCTCCATAGATACTCAAGTAGGGATCGGGTTTCCTCTGAAAGATATCCTCCTCTGCAGGGATTTGAACCCCGGCCGTCTGTATGGTAAGCCAGTACTCAAGCCACCCACTAACCCGTTCCCTTGATTACTTGTTCTGAGTCGTTGTCCCCCCAACTGTAATTTCATAGGTACTTACTCATGTTTGTTTGAAGATAATAGCATTGACCGCGGAAAATTCGTTCTGGTTCAAACTTGTGTGTACCTATTCGCAATAAATACCCAATACTATACATTCGTGTTTTGCCGTGTCCCGGTTCATTTCCTAGCACCATTGGGATTCTTTACAGGGTCGGTTCTAACATGAACACCGAAAAACATAAAATGACACTGCAGAAAAAAGTAATGACTTTCTGTATATCGTGCCTGAAATATTAAAAAAATTTTGCCAAAATAAAAAAGGTTAATTTTTTAATATCCTGTGAAAATCGTCAAAGATTGGCTTCTAGTTTGTTAAAATAATGAATGTTTTTTCTGATTTTGGGCTTATCAAAGAACTAAGTGATAGTTTCGTGGGCTGGCAAAGTTGCTTGCTGTATGCGACTTTTGACGGAATTTGCACGTTCCAAATGTTTGGCAAGTTCTTTGCAGAAGTGTATTCTCTGTACAAACTTGGTTGAAAAATATTTCGTCAGAGTAAATGCTTTTGGCGTAGAAACTTGAGGGTTAAACTTTCCTGTGTACATTTTTTTTTATTTTCCATACCCTGAAAACAGCTCATTTGGCCTCTTATATCGGGTGTTTTAACAATGGACGAACACAAACTCCTATTCCCTAAGTGATGTAATTTGCCTCAAGGTGGGACTCGAACCCGCGACCCTCGGATTGGCGGACGACGACTTTACCCCGTCACCACTGGGGCCGAAACATGCCCTGAAATAGCTTTTTTTTTTAACCCGTTCGTCCATCGCCTCCGCGCCTCTCATTTCTTCAATGGGCTAAACCCTCCGTGTTTTTTTTTATTTTAGTGGGCCAAACGGTACAAACGCGTGATGGTGAGCGGGTATCCCGTGCCAACAGTCCTGCATGGGCGGGCGACGAAAAGACGCAACTTTTACGACCTACGGCCGAGATAAAGAGCGAATGGAAATAAAAATGAAGAGGTCGGAGAGAGGAATTGATGGAGAGAGAGAGGTTTGTGCCACCCCTGCCTGCCCTGAGAACGCTTCTGGATTGCGGTGAGCGAATCCGGTGCAATGCCGGGCGTTTTTTTCTATCTATATAATTATGTCATATATAAAAATGACTTTTTGTATGTTCGTCTTCTATGCGTTTCAATACCATTCATCAGATCACGATGGAACTTTGGTGAGTTGTGGGCGCGCCCGCAAAAGATGCTAAATAATTAAATACATTGTACAATAGGTGGAGCGCGAGTCATTTCAACAAATGAGTGTTGGCACGCGACCTTCTCAATCAAGCGAGGAACGACAAGCAAGCGACGAAGCAGACCTTTTACAAATTGCTCAATCACATGCATTGCGACGAACGTCGCGGAAAAACGAATTGACACAGTGGAAAAGGAGTCAAAAATGACCAATACGGAATGATTTCCGTCAGTCACACTATATTTAATATACTAAATTACAATTATGATTACACCACAATGAGGCCCGCAGGCTAGCTGCAGAAACTTGACGAACGATGCCTGCTGATGAGGTACACACTTCGGTGGCTGGCAGAGGAGAGAACCGCTGCGTTGAAACGTCCGGTCGGCGCAGTCAAAGGAGGGGAGGTAGCTCTAGATCAGTGGAGAAGGGGGAAGAAGGGGAACTGTTCTCCCAGCCATTGGTTGAGACGGCGGCGTAGAGGAGCACTATTTCCACAAAGTTCCGAAATGAGGACGCCAGATGCGAATTCACTATAAAAGTAAAGCACCTTGTTCTTGTCGCGCAATATCACCGACAGTGCGAACTTTGAAATCTCCCTACCACACATGTCCGCCGCAAAATTATGGCCAAATTTGTGCCGAAAATTCGGCACAGCATCAGAATCGTATCAGTGAGACATTATATCGCGTGCGTCAGAATCATATCAGTGAGACATAATTTGTGTTAAAAGGCACGTAATTTATTTGTACGTAGAATAAGATTTGGTGCAGTGGTCTCTTTGTTTACTTTTTTCTAAATTCTTGTATTCAATTTTCGTAGATGCTTCGCTTTTTCTAAAAATTGGTTTTTTAAGCTTGAAAATATAAAATTTTGCACTACTTCAACCATAGAGTATTTTATTTACTGGGAAACCGCAGCATAGGCATGGAATGGAAATTCCTATCATATTTGCGTTACGAAATACTGTGTAGGTAAGAGGAATACATTGGACTAGGTTTCAAATTCGTTTATTCTATTTT
Organism: Ceriagrion tenellum; assembly: GCA_963169105.1. Classification (NCBI taxonomy): domain Eukaryota; kingdom Metazoa; phylum Arthropoda; class Insecta; order Odonata; family Coenagrionidae; genus Ceriagrion; species Ceriagrion tenellum. Next base: position 62,008,215 of record OY720644.1, read on the forward strand.
GCTCCCAGAAAAAGGCATTGCAACGCATGTCGGGCACAGCTACTTATATACAATTAAGTACGAAGGTTTGTCTGTCTCCTTGAATATCCCTGTTGAACATTTTTCTACCATGCTTTAAAATATTAAATAATTAAGCTAGGCGTTAGTCCTTTGAACGAAATGAGGCCTAAGCATCAAAAAATATAATTATTGCAATCGTTATCCCTCTATCTCTCAACAAACTGAAAAGTTTGCACCCTTCACGTGTTTTCCAGAAATTTTCAGCTTTTATCTCTTTCGTTCTGGAGGGATTTTTACCTTGTTATCGTGCCTTGAAATGCATTAGGCTGGCCACGACTTCATAAGATGGTCTCAGAGACACGTATTTTCATGGCCTTCATAAGCATACTTCCGAATCCGTTTATCATGCATGAATGTGTATAAAAACTTTGATGTTTTTCCTAAAAGTGTTCATATTTCTAATCTTTTCCTCTGGCTATTCACTCTCAAAACATTAACTGGTTACTTAGTGCTATGTACTCTACTCGATTTGTTCATAATTTTCACCGGAAAGGCGGATTATTATTAATTTAAACAAATAAAACAAATTCCATAAGCTGTATCGTGGGTGTAGCTTTCCCAACATTTTTGATAACCCCGATTTTCCTCTAACGCCTACGGGCTGACGCTACCTTTGCAATATCACGATGTTTTCCATCGATAGTTTTCTATAAATTCGCTAATATTTGCATTTTTAATATGAATTCTCCTTACTTAAATTATTTATTTATTTAAAATAATAATAATCCACCTTCCCGGTGAAAAATATGGTAAAATCTGGTACTGGCATTTGTAAATGCCTGTGGGCAGCTCGGTCGCGCCATTCGTGGTCATGTGTAGAACTAATGATATATGTTGGTACTGCATGACTGCTAAGCGATGTGGGCAGGTTCCATTTATTGGGTACATCTACGTCTACGTGATACCCTGCGAGCCACCACGAGGGTGTGTGGCAGGGGGTGAAGATCACCAAACATGCACTATTGACAGGCAAGTAGGATATTTAAGGGAGATATGCTAGATAATAGGGTCACATGGAGCTAGATGGTTAGTATCTACATAATAAGGAAGGGATTAATGGTTGTTATTACATGCATCATGCACTACAGACTACTCTAACTATATTTCACCTACCTATCCCTTTGTTACGCTGCCTATTGTTCTCTCTTACAGTACGAGGGAAAAATGACATTTTAAATCTATCGGTACGACAATCTATCTCTCTAATCTTGTTAATATGATCAAACCTAGCATAATACGCAGGGGTTCTCAATATATATCTAACGTCATCTGTGAACAAATCGGTTTCGAATTTACTTAAAAGGTTTAACCTAAATTTTAACCTGCGTTCTGATAGTAATTCCCATCCTAGTTCTTCTATTAAACTCGTAACACTTATACAATTATCATAACGGCCTTTAACAAACCTAGCGGATCTCCTTTGCACGCGCTCTAATTCTTTAATCATACCTTCCTCGTACGGATCCCATATACTAGCGGCATATTCTAAATGAGGCCTGACAAGTATAAAATAGCTTCTTTCTCGTACTCTCTCATCGCATTAGCCTAGAACCCTTTTTACGAATCCTAATCTACGGTTTGCTACACTAGTTATTTCCCTGCTGTGTTTCCCCCATGACATGTCTTCAGTGATGGTGACGCCTAAGTATTTAATTGAATCTACGTTACATATTTTGTTTTCTTTGATGCAATAATTATTCCGGGGAAAGCCATTATTTTTCCAAAAATTCATAATCGCGCATTTCTTCAAATTTAATTCTAGTTGCCATCTATCACACCAATCATCAATCGCATCTAAATCCTTAGCTAAAAGCTGTCTGTCCTCTTCATTTCTAATTTCCTTATACACTACTTATACAGGGTAAGGTTTTCCACAGGGTATACAGGGTAAGGTAATTTCCTTATACACTACTTATACAGGGTAAGGTTTATGGAGTCGAGAAAAATGTAGGGATGTCCGAGTGCCGGGGTTGAATGCCAGTTACTTGTCGCCCCAATCGAAGGGTCTATGAAAGAAACGCTCAAGGACAGGTTTGCGTTTCCTTGCTTTTGCTTCCGATATTTTCCTTCCGGCTGAAATCTACGGGAATGCTCCGCTGCTTCAATGACTTGTGAGAATAAAGCGAATTATTCCAACTTGTTTTCTGCGCCGAGTTTCCGTGAAGAGTGTCAGTAATATATAGACCTGAGGGAATGGAAGAATTTAGCTTTGATACGTGTGCACTGAATATTCAATTCGCGAACGTCAAGCGGCTTCAATTTCATTTGCTATATGTGTAGAATATAACCCATCTCGTCGATAGAAGTTCCGAATGTGGCAATGAATATCTCAAAGTAATAAGTAAATGGAACGATCTAATTTCTTAACTGAAAATTTTGTCTTCTTTAAAATACTTTACTTGATAAAGTTTTTTATTTATTAACCCTACACAGTCACGAAAGTTCATTTGGAATCAATCACTTATTAATCATAAACATTTTAAACCATACTGAGGATATTTGGGCGAAATTGTTTAGTGAACATCAATCCCAAATGCCGGCAAAGTTTATTTTAATAAAAGATATTCCCAAAAAAGGTCGTATCATTCAAAAAATGAAAGTAATAACCACTAAGAGACTCGAACCACAGTAGTTTGGGTTGACCCGTTAGGACTGAGCTCACCAGTCTAATTTATCATATTGTCTTCAGGTAGAGAATTATACATTTATGTTAAGTGAAATTTGAAGAAGAGAGATGAATAACTCAATTCTATTCTGTTTGAATATTTGTTTGAATGGAGGTCGAATGATAATCTTTGTTAGTGTTACTATTGAGGGGTATACTAATATCGTTAATAATATTTATGCCAATCCAATTTCTTAATTCCTGGGTTACAAAGACCTGTACCTTCCATAGCATAAGGCAGCAGTTAAATGTTTCAAGATAGCTCTAAAAAAGTATAGATAGTCTTAGATGTGGTATGATAATTCTACTTAGTGTTACTTAGTGCTTAGATGGCTCTTGAAACATTAAATAGCTACTTAGTGCTATGGAATATACAATATTTTATCATATTTTTCTCCTGGAAGGTGGACTTTCCTTAAATTTCGAATAGGTGGTTGATATTCTTGCTTCACAACCGCTGATTCGTCCATTCCGTCGTGCAATCAGAAGGAAAGTAACAATAGAGCAGGGTTTAACAATATGGTTGTTATTTCGGTTGCCAGGCTTCAGTTTGATGACGTAGTGCCCTCTCCTTATACCTCAATGGTTTCTACACTTGTGTTGTGAAGTAATTAGTACACTAGAGCGAATAAAGTGCTCCCTAAATGTTCCGATTTGTGCTGTTTTCCACACGTTGGACGTTCGTACGCAGCGTAGCTTTGGAACTTCCTCACTAAGGTTTTCCGAGGAGAGTTTTTTTACGCTGTACGAGATGCATTTTAGTTCACTCGAGTCGAGTCATCAGGAGGAATTCCAAGGTTCCGCCGAGAACTGCAGAGAAATGGAAAAATCTTCTTGAAAAATCCCGACTTCGACAGTCGCGCACTTCACTTGTCTTCTGCCGTTCCAACTCGTTCGCGCGTGGTCGAGCGTGAGGCGTGCTTGAAATGTTCATTCGATTCGTCAGAACATCTCTCGTCTCTATTACGGGGTAAGTAAATGTTAAGAGAGTTAAAGATTGTTCGGACGAGATGTCACATCGCATAAAATTTGATTAACTTTTACCTTATTATACGGAATAAAACTCATCTCTTCAATGTTAACAAAATATTAGCCTTTTTCCTCGCTACCCATCGAGATACTTAGATGTCGACTTGGAAAGTGCGACGATAAAGTCAGAGGAATCAGCCATCTCCTTTGTAAGGCCCCACTTAGAATACGCTGCCAGTGTTTGGGATCTTCATGAGGTAGGCTTAACATATCTGCAAGATACGTGAAAGGCCGTTATGGTAGTCTCGTTAGTGTTACTGACCTCATGCAAAAACTAGCATGTGAATCGCTTTCAGACCGTCGATTGAAATCTGTAAAATACCTTGGAGTTAAACCAGCTAATGATCTCTCGTGGAGCAAACATATTCGGGAAATAACTCATCAGGCTAATCGTAAATTGGGATTTGTTAAAAGAGTACTTGGAAAGTGCGACGATGGACTTAGAGAAATCTGTTGCTTCTCTCTAGTTAGACCTCACTTAGAATACTCTGCCAGTATTTGGAATGCACATGAGGTAGGCTTAAAAACAGAGTTAGAACGCGTGCAGAGAAGATTAGCAAGAAACATGAAAGACCGTCATGATAGTGCCGTTAACATTACTGACTCCTCTTACAACAACTTGGATGGGAATCGCTTTCAGACCATAGATTGAAAATTTGACTCAATCTTTTATGTCAATTCAAAACCAATTTATTCTCCGACGAAGTAATCAATATCTTACAAACTCTCAACATACTACGGTATATCAGATCGTGAGAATAAAATAAAGGAAATAGCTTGTAGAATAGAAATGTTTAAAATGACGTTTTTCCCGCGATTGATATGTGACCATAATGGATGAGTTAAGACTTTGAAGTAGGTTAGTTGACAGGTAGTGTAGCTGATTTATTCATGTGCCCCTAATTCATGTTTCGCTTGCACGCGCGCAGAGAAGATCAGCAAGATACTGAAAGGCCGTTACGATAGTCTCACTAGTGCTACTGACCTCTTACAACAACTTTTATGGGAATCGCTTTCAGACCGTCAATTGCAAAGTAGACTCAATCTTTTTTGCAAATTAAAAACCGATTTATTTTCAGGCTAAGTTATCAATATCTTACGAACTCCAACATACTGCGCTAGATCAGATAATGAGAATAAAATAAGAGAAGTAGGTTGTAGAACAGTAAGGTTTAAAATGTCATTTTTCTCGCGATCGATGGGAGACCATAATTTCTACGTTAAGACTTTGGAGTAGGTTAGTTGACAGATAGTGCAGCTGATTAATTCAAATGCACCGTAATGTATGCGCCTGAATCTGCCGAGTAGTGCTAACACCATGTTTTGCATGTTCCCTGCATGACTCTTGTGACACGTTTTTGTAGTTACATGATAGATAATTTTTGTATTTTCTGTAGCATCTGTAGAATACTGATAGTGTGGTGCTTGTTGGTGAAAGTAAACTTCTTCGCTGTAGTTCATGTCGGTGATAAGTCACCCTCTGCGGAACACCCTCTAGGAGGATTGGAGGGTAATAAGTAGATGTATATATTACCCAAAAGTGACAGCATTTTACTGGGGAAAAGGAACGAGTATGCACTCCTAACAGACTTTATGTAATAACATAGGGATCGTTGAAATATAGATCCCGTCGGACAGCTAACAAATTGTAGTTGGAATGCTTTCTCAATTATCTTTTTAATGATGAAGCCCATATCAGTAATTTTTGCTGAATCGCGGGAAATATTCCTCCTTGTTATGGCGTTTACAGCGAACATCTGAATAAAAGTCAAATACTACCTATGTTGGAAAATGTTAAAAAATTTAAGCTCTCCCTCTCATGCAATTCTGGACACCATCGGTACAACAAGACGGTTGCGTCATAGTGGTAATGACTGTTCGATTTTGTATGTAGTTTGATATTACATTTCTCCAGTTTTTCCGTTATTTGTATTTTAAAAACAGACAGTGGGGTTGATGTCAGCGGTTTGCTCTGTAATTGTTGGGTGGAGGGACAGCATATAATTTAACGGTATGTGGTATAAGGTAGAACTAGAGTCAACTCAACTCAAACTAAGTAGGACGCAACGTGTGGAAATTAGTTGTACTTCGCACTTGCAACAATTTTATATCACTGGAAAGCCACGGCTATTGAGGTAGGTAGAGGGGTCCTTGCTATTGTGACCATTGTTAAAGCTGTGACGTGGGCGTGGCCTGCCCGCCATCTTTGTTAATCCAGATTATCCTACAGTGCTTACGGGATGTCACATTAATATTGCAACTTACCAAGGTCGTTCGATATCTCGATTCTTCGCCTCTTCGAGTCGATATAGATGGTGTAACATATCGAATAAATCGACCATGACAACTTACCGAAGTTTTTCATTCATAACATACTAAAAACCAGTATGTATGTACTTCATTAATATGCGTTTTCTTTACTTTATATTTTACTTGTTTAAATTAATAATAATCCATATTCATGGTGAAAACCATGGTATAATCGAGTGGAATCCATAGCAATAAGTAACCAATGTATTTTTCAAGAGCTACTTGCCATAAATTTCAAACAGATGGTGTATGTTCTACATCTGCATACTACCCAGCGAGCCGCTGCATGGGCGTGTGGCGGGGGGTTATAGCACGCCAGCCTTGCGAAGATGTAAGGGAATAGGTTTTGGGAGGTGAAATGGTGACGTGTACAATGGAAGTGTATTTAGTGGAGCTCAGTTTTTATTGTGGTCGCTTATTGTTCGCAGAAAGAACGAATTTTTGTTCATATATGATCGGCAATGTATCATTCTTATTTTATATCTTCTGACAGACCTAGAGATGTAGTGAGGAGTCATTATTATATTCACTGTGTCGCTCTAAAACACACCAGTTCTGAATTCCTCAAGCGACCTAAACCTAGCGTGTAGCCTCCGAGTCTCTAGGGGCTCCCACCTTAATCCCTCTAAAAGTTGCGAGATACTATATGCACGCTTTTAGCAGTTGCTAACGAAATGTGCAGCTTTCCTTTGTATTTTATTAATTTATTTGGTGAAATCTTTATGGCAAGGGTCCCAAAAGCGCGCGGAGTATTCAAGGTGTGGCCTAACCAGAGCGAAGTAGCATCTCTCTTTTACTTTTTTATCCGAGGACATTCCTATTACCTATACGGTTTACAAAATCTAGTTTCTTTAATTCTGTGCCGCATATGTTTTGTATTTGTATTCCCCATGCTCAGGCTTCTTGTGTTACATGCGATCATTCGTCCATTCTATCATGCTATACTAAGGAAAGTGAGGAAAGAGCAGGCATAACCAGTATGGATTTTGTTTCGGTTTTCAAGCTACAGTTTGATTAGGCAATTCCCTTTCTTTATTGACATCAATAGTGACAGAGTTTTTCTCTCTCACTTCGGGAATGAATTTCTATGTAGTCAACCCTGAAGCCCTCGAAATATACTGCCCCACCAAAGTCACTGTGCAGTTATTGAAAAAAAATAGTTTTTTTTAAATCTTTTTTATGAGGTGACTCACGGCTTTCAAGAGGAGTTATAGGTCATTTATCGCCCCAGGCCTGCGTTACTCATCTGGTCCATGGTCAAGGAAGCTCAAGAGGTTTACCCATTGAGATAGATTGAGAGGGCGATTGCTATGGTGGCCAATGCTAGATGCTGTAATGTGGGCGTCGCCTGTCTGCCATCTTTGTTCACCCTCATTTTCCTTTATCTCTAACGGGCTGACTCGATAATGTTTATATTTTACTAAATTTTCCATCTATAACTCACTAGAACTCAGCATGTGTTTCCGATTTTAATATAATTTCTCCATACATGCATTATATTTATTAATATTACTAATAATCCGTATTCCCGTTGATAACTCTTGTAAAATTGAAAATAATCCTTAGCAGTAAGCAGGCAGTATAACTTTAAAGAATTACTTGCCTTAAATTTTAACCATTTGGTTGATATTCTTGCTTTACATCCGCTAATTCGTCCATCCCGTCGTGCTATCCATCGGAAAGTAAGGAGAGAGTATGGTTAAGCAATACGGCTGTCATTTCGGTTGTCAGACGACAGTTTGATGACGAAGTGCCCTCTCATTCCATCTCAATGGTTTCTACACTTGTGTTGCCAAGTAATTAGTACACTAGAGCGAATAAAGTGCTCCCTAAATGTTACGATTTGTGCTATTTTCCACACGTTGGATGTTCGTACGCAGCGTAGCTTTGGAACTTCCTCACTAAGGTATTATTTTATTTCCCATGAATTGTCTTCAATTCACTCCACACTTCAAGACGTGAGCAAGACATGATGAATGCGTCGCCTTAAAATCTACTATCGGGTTCGCAAGTATTTTTGGCATTCTCAATAAAATGTTATGATTTCCATTATTTGCTTATAGGAGAATGGCTTCAGTTATGTCTGGAAGTACATAGATTTAATTTTTCTTTTTCGCCACTTTCAAACATCCATTTCTGTAAAAATCACCGAGTTCACGTTGGTGATTTTTATGTGCTTTGTGCCGAAGGAACTTGTTAAAAATAAGGTGGACGCGCGGGACATTTTTACGCAAAATGGCGATCGGAATTATCCAAATATATCTGCCAAATATCTCTGTATATACTCTGCGTATCTATGGTTTAGGATAATATTTAGTACTTATTTGCAGATGATCGAGCATTATTGTGTCAGTCAGCCAAGGGGTTAGATTCAATGATGGATATTTAGAGGTGCAGTGCGAGAGTTACGGGATGGAGATTAACCATCAGAGGAAGAAAGTGATGAATTTCTCTGTAAGCATGAAAGCGAGGCTTAATATTTGGGTGGGAGGACATTGAATAGAGCCAGCCGAGCAATTAACGTACCTGGGTGGTGTCTTGGAGGAGAATCGGTTTACTGAAAGGCACATAAGATGTAGCATCTCCCTAGCTGAGGAAGAAAAAAAACTATCGCAGAGGAGGGAATTGATGAGGGGGGGAGGGTCTGAGTAGTGACGTAAGGAAATGGTGAAAACTCTAATTTGAAGAGTGACGCTGTATCGGTCAGAGACTTGGTCATCGCGAAGGGAGGATGTACGTAGCTCGCACCTCAAAATTTGTCATATATCAAGGTGCCACTCCGAGTCAAAGGTTAATAAACAAAAACGAGATATAATATTTAAATACGATTTGTATCTACATTTCAAATACCGCGCCGAAAGCTATAAATAGCTCAAGTCGTAATATGTTTAAATAAAGGTAATCATGTGAAATATATTTCTTGATCATTTCCATTGCGTACCGCATGCACGGTGAGTTCCGACGCAGTTGAAGGAGGAAGTAAGCAGACTTGAGGCGTTTGAGATGTGGGTGTGGAGAAGGACGGAGAGGGTGAGCTGTATGGCGAGAAGGACGAACGAGGAGGTATTGGATATGATAGGAAAGGAGAGGAAGCTAGTGGCTGGAGGTTCGGAGGAGGCCAAAGAGATGGATGGAGGGCGTCTTCTGGAGAGGGAATGCTGAAGAGGGCAATAGAGGGAAGAATACTGGGGAAGTGTGGAAGAGGATAGGAATCCTGGACGAAATTAGAAAAGGGATACAATATGAGGATTTTGAAAGCAATTTAATGGCGGATCACGTATAGGAGGGAAGGCAGAACGATATATCAGAAATTGGAACGTAAGTAAAAGCGCTGCCCATGAGCCTAACAATCAGCTTGCGAAATACTGGAATGAAATCCTCACAATATTATTTGAACTTATAACAACAAGTGCGAATTTCCACAGAGAAAAAAGTCATCCGCCTTGACCGGGATTCGAACCCGGATCCCTCGATTTCTTGTCTCATTTCCAAGAAGGGGAAATGTCCCGTAAAGGTCACAAAAATCCGCAGGGGAAGAGGATGCCTCGGTAGCTTAACTGGCTAAAGCACTCGGCCGGAAATCGAGGGCTCCGGGTTCGAATCCCGGTCAAGACGGATGACGGACGGATTTCTGCGGAAATTCGCACATGTATGCATTGCGGGTGACTCCGTAAAAGTGAAACTCCGTGGCTAGTCCCGGATAGCTTGAAATTGGTTATAACAACAAGTTTCACTGACTTGCGGTATTATCAGCTGCGATGTATAAAGTTTAAGGTATTAATTTAAGAAAACCACGTTAGGTCCACGAATACACTGTACCACTTAAGGCTTCACTTCGTGGTAGTATTTTGTATCTATGTAAAGTTTATCTTGGGTTGCTTCCCTTATGACATCTATTTATTTATAAAGTTTTACGTCCGTTTTACAAAAGAAGTGGTAATACTGGGTTATTATTGTACAATTTTTCTCCGTACACCCTACGTAAAGCACGTATTTCCTTACCCAAGTAGAACCTGACTTTATTCATACATTTTTCTTGTACATAGGACCGAAAGTGGATAATTTACTACCCGTTTCATGTTTTTAATTTTAAAATCCTAAACTGAATAATATACGATCTTGGTTGTTTACTAAAGAAAATCTAGAGGGTGTTTTCTTTTAACTGTAATATTATTTGATACATGCACCGTAATTTCAAAAATGCTACATTTCCTTTAATGTGTATGCGCAACCCAATTTATAAACGATGGTAGCCATAATTCAGGTTTACCTTCATGGCTACCTAAAGTTCTCCCCGATTTGACCTAAGGTATTATGTTGTATGCGTTCTCTGTCGGAGTAGCAAAACATTATCATATTATTATTATTTTAATAAATTGTTGCTGTAGTAACAATCCCCTCCGAGTCCTCGGCAAGCATCGGGTTTCATTGCCGTCATAATGGCCGGGGACTCGAGAGGGGTTGGGCAGTTATCGCAGCCACGTCCGACGCCCATCGGATGTGTGGCTACGCTGCGGTTGGGTCACGCGGTATGGAGTGGACAGAGGGACCCAAGTATTACGTGATATTACGGCCTTCTGCATGCGAGCTGCAAGTGACTCCGCCTGTGCCACGCAGGACGGAATGCACTTGTTGTTCTCCAGCAGCTAGCCCCTAACTCCACCGAGCACACCTGTGATGAGAACAACCAGTTTAACGGAGTGTCCTGGGTACATTTGCCGAAACTCAAAAAGCAGGTCTTGATATTTCGCCCGTTTCTCCGCCTCCTTTGCATCCATGTTCGTTTCAGCCGGACCCGAAAACTCTATCACGAACATGGAGCGTGAGGGGTGGTCGAGGAGAACGATATCAGGCTTGGTCGCCTCCAACTGCTTATTGTTATTAAGAAGAGAGATATCTTGCACGTTTTCACAGTGTGTTATTATTCATCAAAAATATACATACATACCAATCACGCCGTTCCCTTCCGGGTTGGGCACAGTCAAAATGTTTCACTCGTTAATACATAATTGTACACCTAACTCTGCTTCAATAATTTCCTCCATTCTGACCTATCCTTGCAAACCTCTTTTGCCTCATTTACCCCCATACTCTGTTTCATACACGCCCTCCTGTTTTTAAGACTCCTAATATTCCTCCTCCTAAGAATTTCCTCAACCACATTCAACCACAACTATCTGGGCCTACCTCTACCTCGCACACCATTCATTCTACTCTCATATATCTGTTTCGTTATTCGATCAAAAATATAATAAATTATTAAAATTATTATTGATACACACTCTCACGAAGTGAACCTGAAGCGGTAGAGTATGCGGGTTGTGGTTTTGTCATCCAAGTATTGGGAGAATAGACTTCCCAGAATAGATGAGTGCGATATTATCCTTTCTACTCTTAAAGTTACCATCAAAATATTGATTTATCTCGCACTACCCTCCCTTTCTTTCATTTGACGTAATCACGCCCAATACTCCGGGGAAGTACTCGTTATCTGTGTCGTCAACTCACGACCTGGGTGACAGAATAGGGTGTGTATGCCCTGCGATTGCGATACGCGCATTGTTGACGCATCTATTGGTTTCCCGTATTGAGGTAGATGGAGAGGGGATGACGTCATCAAGCTGTTGCTAGACAATCGACTTAACCATATTGGTTATTCCTGCTCTTTCCTTGCTTTCCTTTGGTTGACTCGACGGAATGGACGACTTATCGGACGTAAAGCACAGAGTATCCACCATCTGTTTGAAATTTAATGCTCGTAACTCTTGGAACATGCATTGGCTGTTCACTTAATGTGCTTTTAGAGTATGTTCCGCCAACACCCTGAACTCGTTAAAGTTTATATCTCCGTTATGATAAATGTACAGTCACACGAAGTAACTTGGACCTACGTTCCCACCCACCTGACGGGCCTTACGTTCCTAAAATGTGCGCGCACGGTATATTTGATCGTGCGGTACTTAATGAAACGACTGTCCGACGGCTCTTAGTCGTTGAAATTCGGATGTGCGGGGACATTGGTCCACAGCAAGTCTCTCACTGAACTCTCAAAGCATACATTAGTCACATATTCCTACGGATTTCACTCGATTTTATCATAGTTTACTCTGGATACGTGGATTACTATTGGTTTAAATATATAGACAGTTTATGCTCGGAGAATTAATATTAAAGAAGTGCGTGCTGATTTATAGTAATTTAATGAGGGAAAACATCTTAAAATTGTAAAATTAGTGCGCCATCCTGTAAATGCTAAAAGAAAATCGGGGTTGACAAATATTGCAAAAAGGTCAAATCCACGTTACGGTTCTAGCATTGGCCACAATAGCAAAGTCAAAAGGCCAAAGGACCCCGCAGAAACCTTATGGCAGAAATGTTACGGTGATATTGGCTGAAACTTCGGGATATGTTAGTTCTTGAGGAGTAGATCAAAAGTCTTAATGGGCGTCAAGTCGTAAAAATTCTTATTTTTGAGTTAGAGGTCTTGAAATAGTGATTTTCATTGCATTTCAGGAGAGCCCATTTCAATGGACTCACCTGAAAATTTCCCTAGCTACGCATGATAGAGAACAACAATGTTACATACCAAAGATGTAGAATTTGAAGCGGAATACCTGAGGGTGACCTTCTCATTGACCTCAAGCGTGACCATCAAGGTATTTTCAATGTCAATTCGAACTGTTAAAGCTGAAATACCCTCTTTTTAATTGCAGAAATGAAAACTAATAAGAATTGCTCAATGGTAACATTGGCAAATACCTTGAGGAACGCTGTGAAAATCACAACTTCAAAGACCTCTGAGTTGAAAATAAGATTTTTTACATGTTGACGCCCATTGAGACTTTTGATCTACTCCTCAAGAACTGTCATATCCCGAAGTTTCAGCTAATTTCACCGTAACGTTTTTTCCACAAGGTTTCTGCGGGGTCCTTTGACAGCGAGTTACCCCAATTTCTGATTTCTGCATTTCTGAAGTAATGTGTGCTCGCATTTTACAATTATACAGTCGCGGCACCCATTTTTCTGGCATCGCCCCTATCCTCCAGCAATGAAAACTAATCCGCCCTAAGGGTTGTGACAAACAAATACTTTGGATGTAATTACATCTACATCTACGTAATACCCTGCGAGCCACCACGAGGGTGTGTGGCAGGGGGTGAAGATCACCAAACATGCACTATTGACATGAAACTAGGATATTTAAGGGAGACATGCTAGAAAATAGGGTCACATGGAGCTAGATGATTAATATCTACATAATAAGGAAGGAATTATTGGTTGTTATTACATGCATCATGCACTACAGACTACTCTAACTATATTTCACCTACCTATCCCTTTGTTACGCTGCCTATTGTTCTCTCTTACAGTACGAGGGAAAAATGACATTTTAAATCTATCGGTACGACAATCTATCTCTCTAATCTTGTTAATATGATCAAACCTAGCATAATACGCAGGGGTTCTTAATATATATCTAACGTCATCTGTGAACAAAACGGTTTCGAATTTACTTAAAAGGTTTAACCTAAATTTTAACCTGCGTTCTGATAGTAATTCCCATCCGAGTTCTTCTATTAAACTCGTAACACTTATACAATTATCATAACGGCCTTAAACAAATCTAGCGGATCTCCTTTGCACACGCTCTAATTCTTTTATCATACCTTCCTCGTACGGATCCCATAGGATCCCATGGTACTATCTCTTGATGTTCTCGTCAAGGCTGTTTATTAGCAGAGCTGCAAGTTTACTTCAATTGTTGTCGCGACTTTTTATTACTGCGCTTTGATATAGTGGCAGCGACTCATGGTGGCAGTTGCGCAGAGTGCCGTTGGATGAGACAATTGCAGAAGACCTGGCTCCGTGCGGGGTAGTAAGGTCTCCTGGTTTGATCTCCATAGTAGCAGACCTTTACATCCAACTTCAAATGTTCAATCACATATTTTCAAGGTAGTGCCAGCTCTCTAAAGACTCTAGTGTATGTTTAGTCCCTCGGTAACGGTCGCACATAATTCTAAACAAGCAAGACCGTAGGCTTTGCAACTTTGTTATGGCTTAGCTTAGATTGAAGAAAATTTGAGGCATAAAATGCAGTCAGAACGGCATAAATCCCTGTCAGAAACGAAGTATGCTCTGAGTTATCTGTCGTATCTGTCGTCTCATTCTGTTAAACGAACAATATTAGTGTACATGTTTGTATGTTTATATATATTTAGGCATGTAAATATTTTCCCGAAAACTACCGAACCAATTCTCCTGATAGTCGGTATTTAAAGGTTTTCGGGTACCAGAAATCCGTTGGACCAAAGGCCCCCTAAAATGGCCCCTGTTTTACTCAGGACTAGTGCAGAGGTTTCCTTTATGTTTTTTTAAATTACTTTCAAACAAGATTTTGGGTTAAATTTTCACTATCAAATGGCATGAGGAGTGAAGTATTTTATTCTTGCAATCGTTTTTTATTCACCCTTTTCGCTTAAAACTTATTAATTTAATTTCAATGCTGTAAATTTTCACCTATTTTGACGACAGTATATTTTCTTGGCAACCTGAGCAATAACTATAAACGGGAAATTAGGCCGGGGCCTTTCACACCTTATCTTATACATGAGCGAACCTGAGGGTAAGTATTTAGGGGTTTTAGGTCCCGAGGAATCCAACTCGGCCAAGTTTTTACCGTAGTAAAACTTGGCCGAGTAAAACGCTAGAAGCTGAAGTCAGTCCGCCATCATCGTTAACCCTACTGAATCATTTTTGTTAATGACATATGTATTTACCAGTATTTATGACCAATGTGATGGGGAAATCCGTTTATCTTCTTGACGCGCATGCGCTGGTGCATTGCACATAAATGTCCGCTATATGAATTGTTTGAGGTTTCACTTACACAGGACATTTCAGGAGTAAAATTTGTTTTCAAAAGAATCTTAGAGAATTGATGTACCAATGGAAATTAACCATTTGAATCCACAATGTGTATTCATGGTCGCGGTGTTAACCCAACATAAGGAAAACTCGGGTAAGAGTGCGGATTCATCGTCATTGTTGCGGAGGGATATTATAGTTGTGGTAACCATTGTTTACACATATCGCTGTAGTTTGCTAGCGTAATAATGAGAAGATGATGACTGCGAGTCGCGAACGAATTGTTTTCGTAGATTTTCCCCAGCGCGTGGAATTGCGCACCTTTCCCTTCGTTCGAACCGCCATTCGCTCCTTTCAAACGTTCGCACTTCAGAGGCGTGCCGAACGCGTCCGAGAGTGGACGGAAACTCACGAGTTAAGTCGCCGTGGAGAAGAAGGCGGGGGAAGGAGGGGTCTACCCGCCCGCCCCTAGCGAATGGAAAGAGAGAAGGTTTTTCAAGACGTAGCGTATACACGAGTGAGACAGTCGGGGTAAGGAAGTGGGGAAGAGACGAAAGAAGAAGACTTGGAGGAGAAGGTGCCAATGTTCATTCAGATCTGGACGAGGACGCGGTGAGGTTTGGATGCGTCTTATCCTTTTTCCGCGTGCTAGAGGGGCGTCGCGCCAATATTTTCCGTGTGCTTCCGAAGTGGATTTCCCGTCTTTTCAGGAAAGTCCTGTGTTTTTCTATCAAGGAACTGGGGGGACTTCTTTCAGTGGTTTTTTTCACCGAGTGGAGGCGTGACCACTCCGCGGGAGACGGCTGCCTTGTCGGCCCGTTAGGACGTCGGTGGCTTCCCGCGACTGTACGTCAAGTTGGTCGCGTTGGTTATAATCACCGCCGGACGTTCTGTGGAGTTGTGTGTTTGTGTGTAATAGTGCTGTGCTTTGATTGTCGGGTCGAATTCGACTGTCCCGTTGTCAGTGACACTCTTTAAACTTGTCTCTTTACATCGAAGTGGGGTGAAAAGTGTCATCGAGTTTTTTCAATAACATTTTTCACCTGGAACCCTAGTTTCGGTTCCAACTTAAAGGGTCCTCGTGTGTGTTGAAAGCTTTTGATCAGCTATTTAGTTTTTTCCTCCCTTAAATCACAGAATGTACTTGGAATAGTGATAGCTATACCCTCGTGTGGACTGTTAGGCTATTTTGTTTCCTCAAAGGAAATGTTTAAACCGACGCGCAGTCAGTTGTGCGATGATTTTTATGGATAGCCAATTCGACTGAAGTGCGTTAGGCACACATTTGCGTCGAACGGACCAGTTTTTCTGCGCAGATTTGGTGACAATCTTAGTTTCTGAAGTGTTTTTCGTTCACATTGAGGATATAACTCACGATTCGTTTCCTCAGTAAGAATCGGAAACTCAACAGTTTCAAAGCGTGGACGTAATCCCGATAATTTCCCTGAGCTTTCTGACGAGTAAGGGAAACTTTTATTTGACGATCGAGCTCAACTGTCCGAAAGTTCAGTGTGATATTGTCGTTTGCGCTTATGGCAACCTGAACGCCGTATGCGACACGGAAAAAAATCCTTTTTCCTAACGCGAATGTTTACCCAATTTGTATTCCTGGCCTTCTGTTTCAAAGTTGGAACAATTATTTGAAGAACGAACTTGATTGAGCGAAGTTTTGGAGTGACATTGTAGGTGTCTTTAAATGTTAAAAGTTAACCTGAATGCCGTATGCAGCACAAGAAATCATATTTCCGAGCGTGGATATTCACCCAGTTTGTTTTCCTGCGCTTCCGTCTTGTGAGACAAACTTTTATCCGACGAACGAGCTTCGTTTTGTGAAGGATTGGTGTGACTTCTTAGGCCTCGTGAGAGAGTGTTCAGGGCAGCCTTTTACAAAACCCAATATGAGTTATAAAGGCATCGTAATATCCGGGTGACCTGTTCAACCTATCCGTGATTTTTCCTGCTCTTCCTCTCTAGAGAGCAATCTTCTCTAGAAAGGGAAGCATCTTAGAAGAGACGCCACCAATCTTGATTCAACCCACGCACAGGCGAGTCAGAAAGACGCACAGCGACTAATGGGACGGTGGGGAAGGCGATAAGGATTGAGTGAGTCTTACTTGCCTGCCGGCCGAGGTGGGAAAGTGTTTTATGCATCAGGTACTCCGGTGCTGCTGCCGCTGGTGGTGCATCCACTCTCTATAGACGCCTTGGAATGATGCAGGACTCAGCGGGGAAGACACGGTAGTTGTTTACCGTCGTTCGCAGTAGCGGGGCCACAGGCGCCGCTCGAGACGAGACGAGAGTCGTCCAAGGCGACACGGGAGGACAATCCTGAATAGGGAAGGCGCTCAGATAAGGCCGACGGAGAATACGCGGCTTACGGTTCACCATTGCACCGTCTTCCTCCTGTGGCATACTCCTCTCTCCGTTCTCGGTGAGTCTATGAATTCTGCAGAGCTATCTAAAAATAAAGAAGAAAAATATGTGAATTGCATTGTCGTAGTTGATTTGGGTAGTTGCAGCGAGATATTTCCCTAGTCATAATGGAGACTATATTCGAATTACACGTTTTAATTTCAGTACCTGTGGGATGCATGAATTATATATTCCATTATTAATGGCGCAACAAAATGCTTTCATATGGATGAAATTCTAAGTAATTAAATAAAAAATATCTACATTAGTCTTTAATATGAATCATTTTTTCATGCTGTACGTTTATAACTCCTTTCAGCGGAATGTTTTTTGCAATTCTGAAAAATTACTGTGGTGACAATATGATTCATTTTCAAAAATAGTGGAGATAACATACAAACTACATGCCATTGATTTTTTTCGATCACTAGGTGTTAGAAATATTCGCTTTTAAAATAAAGTCTCTCTGGAGTACATACACGCGCTATTTCCGATGTAAAATGGCTGGTATTTTCTGGCAAATATCTCGTAAAGTAGTTCATTTAGGGGCTGATATTTTGGTATCTTTGGAAGATTAAAATGTTTTTCGTTAAAAAGAAACCAAGTCATTGATTTTTTGGTGAACTGGTATGTCGCCCACACTACCTTAAATGAAATAATCAGTAATAACTGCAATTTAGGTAGTTCGAGCGAAATATTTTACCTAGAATTCAACGAATTTGGTCTCATTATGAAGAAAAATATCTCACCCTTCTAAGCTACCAAATAATCAGTCCCTTACCGGACTATTTTGTGATATTTTTGACGAAAAATACCTACCCTTTAACATGGGAAATGGTAGGATACCCTCTTCAGAGAGACGTCGTTTAAAAACATGACACATTCCCAACACTAAGATCTCGTCAAAAAATTAACAGAACATAGTTTGTATGTTTTTTGACTATTTATGTGAATAAATCATACTGTCACCGATGTAATTTTTTCATAACCGTAAAAAAACCCTTCTGTTTTGAGGGAGTTTTAAAGTACCGCGAGGAAAAATGAGTCAAATCAAAGACTTATGTGGATATTTTCATTTTCTTACTTAGAATTTCATTCATGTAAAACTATAATTTTGCACCTCTTATGGTGCAATATTTAATTCCTGCTTCCTACAACTGCTGAAATTAAAATGTATAATTCCAATGTGGTCTCCATTGTGGCTAGGGAACAATATTGCTCAAACTGCCGTAAATACGAAAAGCAACATCTGTTAATAAAAACCATTTCTCCGAATATTATTATTAACAATTGAAATATCCCGAATAATCGAATTAAGATAAAGCATAGTAATCCTATGACCTTTTTACGCTAACATATGGATTACTATCGTAATTATAGTAGGAATGGGGTAGTTCTGTGCAAATGGCTGAGTATATGAATTAGTCAGTAATAACTGCTGTTAAATATGAAAAGCAACTTATGAATTGTTTAGAATTGTGATTAATTATATGTTTTTATCGCTACAGTTAAATTTTCAAATGAAAATGAAAAAAATAAATGTTTATGCTTATGTACCATTCCTCGGAGATAAAAGATTTAATTGCCGTTTAATCATTAACATTAGTAGAATCCGTCGCCTTTTAGCAGCAGAAGAGGAATTTAGATCATTGAAGACACATAAGTTATTTGCTAGCAAATGGAAAGTATATAGGCCTCTTTGCGCGGTACAATTTACAGCACAAAAGAGTGTATGATAGATTGTACAAGAAAATTAATGGAAGTAGAGCAGGTTCTATTTCCCGAGCAGTCATTCGACGATCATACGATCGTATTTGCCGCTTTACACTGTACAATTGTCCTCATGAAAGAGTTCATACATTTGTTTGCACAGTAAACCGTGTACTGCGCAAAGCGGCTTTTATATCTTGGAATTACATTAACTTCTGATATATCGTGGGGATTACACACGCAGAACTTATGTGGCGCAGCACTAAAGAAACTAGGTTTTTTAAACGTATAATAGGAAGGTTCTCGGATGAAATAGTCAAAGAGAGATGCTGCTTCGCTCTTGTTAGGCCACATCTCGAATACGTCACGAGCATTTGGGACCCTGGTCAAAAAGATTTAACGATAAAAATTAATTAAATACAAAGGAAAGCAGCGCGCTTCGTTAAAAACTGGTACAAGCGTACATATAGTGTCTCACAACTTTAAGTGGTGTTAAGGTGGGAGCCCCTAGAGACTAGGAGGCTACTCGCTAGGCTTAGGTTGCTTGATGAATTCAGAACATATTTTTTCAGAGCGACATAGAGACTATAATCATGACTCCTCACTACATCTCTAGGTCTGACAGATGCGATAAAATAAGAGAGATACACTGTCAAACAGATAGGTACAAAAACTCGTTCTTTCCGCGAGCAATAAGCGACCACAATTAAAATTGAGCTCCACTAAACACACTCCTATAATTCATGTCATCATTTCATCTCCAAAAAACGTACATCTTTACACGGCTGGTGACCTTACACCCCCTGCCACACGCCCATGATGCGGCTCGCCGGGTATTATGTAGATGTAGATGTAATAGTCAAGAAATTTCTGCAAATGATTTTTCGGTGTATTATAAGTGATAACTCGCTTCGTTAAATACTGCTACTAGCGTACATAATGTGTCTCACAACTTTAAGAGGTATTAAGGTGGGAGCCCCTAGAGACTAGGAAGTTACTCGCTAGGCTTAGGTTGCTTGATGAATTCAGAACTGATATTTTTTCAGAGCGACACAGGAAATACAATCATGACTCCTCACTACATCTCCAGGTCTGACTGATGCGATAAAATAAGAGAGGTACACTGTCGAACAGATAGGTGCAAAAACTCGTTCTTTCTGCGAGAAATAAGCGACCACAATAAAAACTGAGCTCCACTAAATACACTCCTATAATACATGTCACCATTTCATTTCCAAAAATTTACACCTTTACACGGCTGGTGACCTTACACCCCCTGCCACACGCCCATGCGGAGGCTCGCCGGGTTTTATGTAGATGTAATAGTCAAGAAATTTCTGCAAATGATCTTTCGGTTTATTATAAGTGATAACGCGTTAGAATACTTGTCTTTACTACTCTCCGTTTGAAAAAAATGGTGAGGTTTAACCCCAGTTCCGTGAGCACTGTGTATTAGTAATACAAAATAACTAAGTACTACAATTTTTTTCTACTGACGAACCTTTTACGCATGATTAGGTACGAAATCTCGAATGATGTTACGTGAAAGTCGTGCCTTACGTTGTGTAATTTGAAAACCTAGAACTTGGGTTTTGTTTTCCATTGAAACCACGCCGAAAATGCTGTTTGTGGGATATTAGTTAATCTTTCACGAAAATATTATTGTTATTAGGATAATCTACCATTTAATGTACCTCCAGACGTTTATTTGGTTATCTTCCACTCGCTATAAACTCTTCCCGTTTCGGAACATGACAGCGCACTTGCCTTGCATTCGTTACACAGAGTGGCGATCGTCACGGAACACCGGGAAAACCTGGAATTCTCAGGGAATTTTGAATTTCCGGAAAATTCGGCAAAAGTCAGGGAATTCTCGAAACAGTCAGGGAGAAACTGGGGTAGGAATCCTCTTCATTTTTCTTCCATTGTATTTATCGTCCAGCTTTCCCTCACTTTATTTCACCAACTGAAACTTAAGTCCGTCGCTGACGTGCATGGGATAAGCCCCATCAATCCTTCCCTTCACAACATCCTTCCCTCTATCACACTCTTCAGCAGCCCATCAACCTTTATTATAACCTTCAGCCGTCTACCCTGCCTTTCTCAGATTTCATTCAAAAGTTTCCTTATCTCGCTCATTATCTCAAGCACTTCTTCGTTAGTTTTCCACTCCGTCCACCTAACCTTCTCCATCCTTTTCCACACCCACATCTCAAATCAGGGTGGCGATCGTCAGGGAAACCGGGAAAACCTGGAGTTGTCAGGGAATTTTGAATTTCTGGAAAAGTCAGGGAATTCTCCTAAGAGTCAGGGAGAAACTGAAATATGAATCCTCGTTAATTTTCTAGCATTTTGTTTATCGGCCAGTCTTTCCCGCCCTTAATTTCGCCAACTGAAACTAACGTCCGTCGCTGACGTGCATGGAATAAGCCCCTTTAAATTCGTGGAATATTCAGTTGTGAATCTTAGTTATTTAGTTGTAAATCAGACGTGCAATGTATCCCTTTTGTGCATCCTTATTGCGATATTTCCCCAGTTGTGTTACAAGTCATGATCACAATGTATCACGCTCTTCACAAGGAATCCGGGGCTATGTTGTCAGGAAAATTATACCTCGCGTTTTTTTTTTTACTTCCGAAATTCAGGTTTAGAGGTAGCTGGGGCACACTAGCTTATAGTAAATACATGCTTGCAGTTCTACAAATACGAGACGATGATTAGAAAAATTTGAAAATTCAAAGCCGCTGTAGAATATTTAATTCAGCCGAAAAAAATATTCGAATAATAGATGACCTTTTGGCGATCGGTCAGGGAAATCGGTAAATCCATCAGGAAAAGTGAAAAAAGTCAGGAAATTTGAAAATTGCATAACAGTAGCCACCCTGCTAATGCCTGCTGCCTATTCTCGTCCTCCTTTCTCAGGGTCAACGTTTCTGCCCCACACCACGCTACGCTCCATATCAAGCTCTTCACCAGCCTCTTCTTCTCATCCTTACGCAATGTCCCCATCATCAGCTCCTTTCTATTGCTAAACACCTTAGCTAGCTATATTCTCTTCCGTATGTCTTTGCTACTATGTCCGTTTCCTTTCGGCGCACTACCATAAAAACATTCTGTCTTTCCCCATTTCACGTTACTGCCCCACACCACGCTACTCTCCATATCAAGCTCTTCACCAGCCTCTTCTTCTCATCCTTACGCAATGTCCCCATCATCAGCTCCTTTCTATTGCTAAACGCCTCCTTAGCTAGCGCTATTCTCTTCCGTATGTCTTTGCTACTATTCCCAATCTCCTCAAGCGTGCTACCTAAGTAATTAAACTATTCTACTTGCTCGAGTTTGTGTCCTCCAACTTTTATCCCAAGCTTCGCTTCCTTGTCCTAGAGAATCTCTTTACTTTTGTTTTGATAATAGTATAAGTGTTACGAGATTAATAGAAGAACTAGGATGGGGATTACTATCAGAACGCAGGTTAAAATTTAGGTTAAACCTTTTAAGTAACTTCGAAACCGTTTTGTTCACAGATGACGTTAGATATATATTAAGAACCCCTGCGTATTATGCTGGGTTTGATCATATTCACAAGATTAGAGAGATAGACTGTCGTACCGATAGATTTAAAATGTCATTTTTCCCGCGTACCATAAGAGATAGCAATATGCAGCGTAACAAAGGGATAGGTAGGTGAAATATGGTTAGAGTAGTCTGTTGTGCATGATGTATGTAATAACAACCAATAATCCCTTTCTTATTATGTAGATACTAACCATGTGTCCCTATTATCTAGCATGCCTTCTTTAAATATCCTAAATGTATGTCAATAGTGCATGTTTGGTGATCTTCACCCCCTGCCACACACCCTCGCGGTGGCTCGCAGGGTAGTACGTAGATGTAGATGTAGATCTTGCTCAAATTACCTTATGTGCGATGAAGTGTACCGATGCGCGCTAACTTCAACATCTTGCATTGAAAGCTCCCATTTTATGATTGCGAAACCTGGGTGTGAGAGGATAAGATCAGGCCAAATGCGTAGCGAATATGTCATCTGAGAAGTGTTGGCGGTAAAATTAGGATAGGAATGAAGAAGATGAAGAGCAAAAGGCATCTAATGTGTCAGGGAACACAGCAGGCCGGTTTATGTATCAAACTCAACCCGGTTATCTTGCTGGGGGGGAAGGAAAGGTTAAGGAATAGGCCGCAGAAAAGAACTGCCGGCACCCGACCGCAAGTTACAGCTACCGGACACGCTTGTAAAAGCTATTATTTGTTGACTGAAGGAGAGATCAGACAAATTCATTAGGGGAGTGTGTCACTATGCCCCTGAAGGTAGGTTGAGCGAGATAGTTCCCTAGTTGTAATGGAGACCGTATTCGAATGTTACGTAGTAATAACAGCAGCTGTAAGAAGCATGAATTAACTTTTACCATATTAATGGTACATTTGTGGTTTCTTTTATACGACTGGAATGCTAAGAAATTAAATAAAAATATCGGCCCACGGTTTTAATTGGCTCATTTTTTTCGCGAGGTACGTTTAAAAATTATAAGTACGATAAAAATTTGTGACTTCCGCAATGTAGGACGTCTTTCCACCACGTGAAAGCCTCAAGTTTCCATTTTACGTTTAAAACTCTTTGAAAATGGCAGATTTTTGCGATTCAGATCAAATTAATCCAATGAAGATACAATTTATTTCCAAAAAT
The DNA here is from genome assembly GCA_963169105.1 of Ceriagrion tenellum. Taxonomy (NCBI): domain Eukaryota; kingdom Metazoa; phylum Arthropoda; class Insecta; order Odonata; family Coenagrionidae; genus Ceriagrion; species Ceriagrion tenellum. The sequence goes on from OY720644.1 coordinate 62,031,968, forward strand.
GCTTGAGAAACAATACAAACTGTATACACAAATACGCTGTTAATTTTTTGACGAGATCGAGGTGTTAGAAATTCCTCAAATTTTCAAATAAGGTCTCCCTGGAGTGGATACAATTATCATTTCCCAAGTAAAAGGGCTGAATTTTTCGTAAAAAATCTCGGAATGTAGACCCGTAAGGGGCTGATATTTTGGTATCTTTCGAAGGTTGAACTGTTTTCTTTAAAATGAGACCTAATTCGTTGATTTCTAGGTGGAATGATATTTCGCTCAAAATAACTTATGGTGACTCTGGTCTTGGGGTCACTTATTCCAGATTTTCTGAAAACGTGATTAGAACATATATGAAGTTTGTTGTATAAACTGTGATGTAAATCAAATAGGGTTTCCAGGCGTCAATTTGAATGAAATGACGTATTCAAGTTTTTAATTAAAACTGTTTATAAAAGGCGAAAAGCACAGGATTATTGAATTAAACTAAAATATTGGGATATTACCACCGATTTTTAAAATGTATTATCGAATTCCTCTCGTAACTGAAGTCAAAGTACTGTAGTTCCATGCCAATGGCGCTGCAGTTCCAAGTACGGTAGTGCCAAGTACGGTAGATCCAAGCCAATGGCGGCTTCAATGACTGGACGGATGCGGTCAATAAAAATAATATTCGTGGATAATTGGCATGCTTTGAACACTACTTTTGGTTTTCAAGAGGTAACCCATAACCATTCCTCAGCGGAAGAAGGATTTTTATAATCGACAAAAAAAAACGTGTTACTTAGTATCGGTCTAGACTCATGTAGTCAAGCCTGTGTAACCATAAGACCTGGAAGCAGTAGCCCCTTTGGTCACCAGAGGGTGGCGAATTGACCCTGGCACCTACCCTACCCTGGGAGGTAACGATACCCCGGAGGCCCCTTCGGGCTCAAGATCCCGCATCAAGACAAGGCGGGGTTGGCAAATGGTGTGCGCTTACAAGATCAGTGCGCTTACAAGATCACAATACGTGCGCTATATGCAGCAGTCTTTCCCAATACACCTTTTGCGGAACCATGGATGGATAGGATTAGGAATGAGATAATGATGAAAGAATATCTGTTGGTTGCCCCTGTAACTTAACTTCTGATATATCTTGGGGAACACACAAAACGTATGCGGCACAGCTATTTAAAAAACTAGGTTTTGTGAACCGTATAATAGGAAGGTCCTCGGATGAAAAAGTGAAAGAGAGATGCTACTTCGCTCTGGATAGGATACACTTCGTATTCGCCGCGAGCATTTGGGACTCTGGTCATAGAGATTTTAAAAAATTAATAAAATACAAAGAGAAGTAGAACGCTTCGTTAAAAAAACTGCTACGAGCGTACGTAGAGTGTCCCACAACTTTTAGAGGTATTAAGGTGGGAGCCCCTATAGACTCGGGAGGCTACACGCTAGGCCTAGGTTGCTTGAGAAATTCAGAACCGATATTTTTCAGAGCGACACAGAGAATATTATCATGACGCCTCAATGCATCTCTAGGTCTGAAAGAAGCGATAAAATAAGAGAAATACATTGCCAAACAGGTAGTTGCAAAAATTACTTCTTTCCGCGCACAATAAGCGACCACAATACAAGCTGAGCTAATCGTTAATAACGCAGAGCATCGGAGGGGTTTTACTTCATTCCCTATAGAATGGGGAAAATTTGCCGATATTGAAAAAATAATCTATATTCTACTAAATAATTTTTGCCGGCCCCGACTGGGTTGAGTCCTCGGTTTGAATCCCACTTGGGGAGAAATTTCTCCACTCAGGGCGTGGGTGTTTATGTTCATATTTTGTTTACTTGTTATTCACGTGACGTAAATTGGCCAAATGTGTCGTATTTGGGGTAGTAATAATTAATAAAAAATGTTAATGACAACTAATATAAGTGATCAACCAACAGTAGATGATTAGAAGTTGTTTGGCCGGATTGTAACACATAATATACTGTAACGTGTTTTTGGCTGTAGGTAATGATTATCATTGCAAAATGCAGATTTTCGTTTGTTTAACTAGATGATGGCCGCATGATGTTTCTTCCATCGAAGAACGGCCACGAAAGCGTCTAGCGAGGTTTCGTCGTAAAAGCGTGGTTACAAACTGCTTCGAGCGAACATATAATGTTCCACAACTTTTTTTTTCCCCACAAATTTTTAGAGGGATTAAGGTGGGAGCCCTAGAGACTCGGAGGCTACACGACTGGCTTAGGTTGCTTGAGAAATTCAGAACTGGTGTGTTTCAGAGCGACACAGAGAATATTATCATTACGCCTCACTACATCTCTAGGTCTAACAGATGCGATAAAATAAGAGAGATACACTGTCGAACAGATAGGTACAATAACTCGTTCTTTCCGCGCACTCTAAGCGTCCACAATAAAAACTAAGCTCCACTAAATGCATTCCCATAATACATGTCACCATTGTCACCTGCCAAAACCTTACATCTTTACACGGCTTTTGACCTAACACCCCTTGCCACACGCCCATGCGGTGGCTCGCAGGGTATTATGTAGATGTAGATGATTCCACTAGGTCTGCCTTGGGATCAAGATAACTCTATTGGCAGCGAACTATGCGTTGGGCACGTTTGAAAACTGCCATAGTCTGCCTTAAACTGCGGCTATTTCCATTGTCCATAAAAGGATTCAAAATTTTTTTCGGAGGAAAATCTTTCCTTGATCGCCCGATCCTCTGGCAGGTCTGGTCACTCTGTCCCCTGCCACAATGGCCCTCGGATTGTCCCTCCGGATCGACCGAGCTAAAGGCGGATTAGTGCGACGGGCAGCAGCCGCGTGTCTCGCATTCTCCGTGTGTGCGTGCCTTCCACTCCCTTTGCCGTGCCTAACCAGTCGCCTTTATTCCTCTTGCCGTGTCTCGCGGTGGCAGCTCGACCACGACTTCGCGGTGACAACTAATCGGGGGGAATTAATAACGCTCTTAGCCGAGTCTCCTCCCCTGAGGACGCTCACTCTCTCTCCTGCCTTCCTTACTGAAAAGGCATTCCCAAAGACTACTTACCCACCCACATATATATTTGCGATCACTCTGGAAAAAGAAAAGGAATGGAAAGTTTGAATTACATACTTATGGAATTAGTAATTGTTTGATTTTTCATAAAACCTATTGATTCCATTACGATGGTTCCTTAAGGTAGTTTAAGCGAATTATCATTTCGCCCAGAAACCAATGATTGCAATATAGTGTTGTCTCATTTTAATGAAAAATGTCTCACCCATCCAAAGATACCAAAATTACAGCCCCTTACCGTACTTCTCACCGAAAAATTTGCCAAATAATACCAGCCATTTTAAATGGAAAATAGTGCGTATGTGCAGTGCAGTGGCTAAGTGGCATAGTTGGCTAAAGTACTGGTTAACCATACGGTTGGCCAAGGTTCAAATCCCTGCAGAGGAGGATGACTTTTCAGAGGAAACCCGGTCCCTACTTGAGTGTCCTGTGGAGGGCCCTTCAAGTACTGTACTCCGTCTGTCGGATGAGACGTTAAACCGTGGTCCCCTTGGTGCCTTTCGGTAAGAGTAGGCTAATTCCGACGCCGGGTTTCTGTCCATGCTTCCTTCCTCACCTATCCCCTATGGCGCAAATGATCTTAGCTGTCGGTCGCCTCCCCAAATATCCAATCCGATCCAAGCTATAATCCAAGATCCTCGATACGTACTGAGAAATCTCTGGAGTTCACAATGTACTCTCCAGAGAGACCTTATTTTAAATAAATGAGGAATTTACAACAATTAGATATAGTCAAAAAATTAACAGTGTGCAGTTTATGTTTTCTCAACTATTTTTAAGAATAAGTCTTACTATCACCGCGGAAATTTTTTTCAGGATTTCTGACAACCTTCCGTTGTGAAGGTTGTCAGAAATCCTGAAATATTAGTTGATTGCACCATTAATTATGGAATACTAAATTCAAGCTTCCTACAGCTGCTGAAATATAACCGCTTACTGAAGTATGTCACGAGAAAAATATTGTTCAAATCTACCTTAACCCTTTTGTAGTGACGTGAATTATCGGGACATACTTAGTGACGTCAGTCTTCTGGACCGATTATGACTATAGAGGTTTTTTTAAAAAGGTGGCATCTGGTTTTTCTTGAATGATATCTAAATAATAGAATTCAAACGTGAATTTAAACATATTTACTCAAGATTTTCACGATAAAAAGAGAAGGTACTTAAGTTTGTATTCAGTCTATGCTATACGGTAAAATGGGTTAACGACAGCATTGCTTTTCTTCATAGGAGAAAAATAACCGTTGCTAGGAATGGGTTAATGAAAAAGGATTTACTTCCATAATATGTCAGAAGAATCATTTATCCACAGTTTTATCGTAGCGTATTTTATAAATCACAACAAAATAGGTACTATTTGGAGATGAGAGTGGTGACGCAATAAAGAAGTAATATACTTATACCAAGTGAGTTTTTTGGCTTGCATATCGGAGTAGCCGTATAAAATAGGAAGCTACTGAAATGCATGAAAGACAAAAATTAATACTTCGCCTACGTCACTAGAGAGATTATATTGTCAGCCTGAGAGAACAGGCGTCTCATCTCTAGGTTTAAGGTTGTTTCACTGTAGAACAAAGTCATTAAATGCATATTCTGGAGACTTGAAACAAAACTTGTTCTCCATCTGATATGAATAGTAAAATGATATTTTTCCACGTTATTTTTTTTCGCTTATTGAACTTGTACACGGTGCTAAACGGGAGAGACGCGGGGAAAGTTGTATTTATTTAGCATATATAACTGCCATTTTCACGGGAAACATGCTCTCCTGTGAGACATTTTTTTAAAGGAGATATTTATGACAAATAGATCTCGTCAGTTAATTTACTTTGAAGAGTTTGTATGTTTCCTCAACGATTTTATACTATTTTTTTCTCTTCACCGCAATGATTTCTTCAGAATCTTGTAAGAACCTTCCGTGAAGGACTTTTAAACGCACTGGGTGAAAACAATGAGTCAAGTTTAGAGTAGTTTGTACAAGATAGTTCCCTGGTCAAAATAGAGACCGTATTCGCATTGTACGTTTTAAGTTCAGCAGCCCTAGGAAATATGAATTAAATGTTGCCATATCAATGGTGTAATAATATACCTTTATATGATAGAAATTATAAGTAATCAAATGGAAATATCTTATAAACTCTGTCATTGGACTCATGTTTTACGTGGGATGTTTAAAGCTCCTTCAAAAGTGAAGGTTTTTTGTGATACTGGGGAAACTACTGCGGTGATGGTATGATTAATTTTTAATAATGGTCGAGGAAACATACAAACTTAATTTTTTTTCAAAGATTTAGGTTTTGATACATTCCTTTTTTTTTAATTCGGTCTCTTTGGAGTGCATACACATACCATTTCAATTGTAGAAGGGCAGGTATTTTTCGTCGACACTCTCAGAAAATAGTTCGGTAAGGGGTTGAATTTTTGGTATCTTCGAAAGGGTGAGATGTTTTTCTTAAAAGAGAAACAAATACTATTGATTTATATGTGAAATGATATTTCAATCAAACTACCTTAAGGCCGGCCTTAAGTCCTCGCCTGCTAAACCGAGCGTCGCGGGTTCGAGTCCCGCCTGGGTGGGTTTTGCCACCACCCAGGGCATGGATGTGTGTCAAGTTCTGTTGGTTGGGTCACTGGAAAACCTGATGACAGGCTCATCAGCCTATCGGGATTCCGGGGACATTCGGGCCAACAGAATTCGGGCAAGAAAAAAAAAATATATATATAGATATTTTTATTTTATTATTGAAAATTTCAGTCATATAATAGTATATTATTGCACCATGAATTCACAACACTTAATTCACACTTCTTACTGCTACTGAGATAAAACATTGAACAAGAATATGGTTTCTATTATTGCTAGAGAATGTCTCGCTGAAATACGTAAATACATTAGTAACAAGTACAAATATCAATAGAGATGTATAGACGAAGTTCATGTGAAGCCATTTCTGCTATATTGAGAGTACCTGGAATCATTTGATTGCCTTATGATCGTGTGGCACGATGCAGATATTCTACATCTATATACTACCCTGCGAGCCGCAGTATGGGCATGTGGCAGGGGATGTTAGGACACCAGGTGTGTAAAGATGTAGAAAAAGAGATTTTCGGAGGTGAAATTGTGAACTGTACGATAGGTGAATATTAAGTGGTGCTCCGGTTTTATTATAGTTTTATATTTTGTGTGGAAAGGACGAATTTTTGTACCCAGCAGTTCAGAAATGTACCTATCTCATTTTATCGCATCTGTCGAACCTAGAGGTGTAATGTGGCGTCAAAATGATATTCTCTGTGTCGCCCGAAAACTCTCAACATAACCTTGTCTAGCGCGCAGCCTCCGTGTCTCTAGGGGCTCCCAACATGATTCCTCCGAAAGTTGAGAAGCACAGTATGTCCTCTCGCTAATGTGCGTGGAAAGAACGAGTTTTTGTACCAATCTGTTCGGTAATGCATCTCTCTTATTTTATCGCATGTGTCAGACATCTTGTGTCAGATGTAGTGAGGCGTCATGATAATATTCTGTGTGTCGCTCTGTGACACACCAGGGGCTATTCTGTTTCTACATACGCCCTCGTAACGCGGTGATGTAATTGCGTTTGCTGTCGCTAGCGAGGCGCAACCCGCATTCCTGTTTCTTCAGACGTTACGACCATTGCGAAAATACAATAAATAAGCGTTGCACAAGCTAAAATGGCGAGAGATCCGAGAAACAGATTTGCAGTGTCGCGCAGCTACTCACTATTATACCGCATGGTCACGGCGCTATGGCGTTATAAAGAAACAGAATCGCACCCCAGTTCTGAATTTCTCCAGCTAGCTAAGCATGGCTTATAGCCTCCGAGTCTCTAGGGGCTCCCACCTGAATCTCTCTAAAAGCTGTGAAACACAATATGTATGCTCGTATTAGTTTTTAATGAAGCTCGCTGCTTTCCTTTGTATTTTATTTCTTTATCAAACCTTCCTGTCCAGAGTCCCAAATGCTCGCGGTGTATTCGATGTATGTCTTTACCAGAACGAAGTAGCATCTCACTTTTACTTTTTCATCCGAGGACCTTCCTAATACGCGCTTGATTGTATAAGCTTATTTTTTTATTTCAAGACGTTACCTGTAATAAAGCCACTCAAGAGCAAATTATATGGTCTTTTAAGCTCCCACATGCCTGATTCTCATTGGGATAAGTTGCAAGGTTCTAAATGAAGTAACTTTGTTATGCCACATTTATTTTATTTTGACCTTTAATTTAAAAAAATAGTCTTCATTTAGTTAAAAATTAGTTTATTTGGCCTAGTTAAAATTCTGTTAAACCTTTGGGTGCGGCATGACGTGATATCTCGTCAAGGTTGTCTTTACGCTGGTACTGATGACATGATTTCACGTCAAGCGTGCTATGAGTGTTCTAGCTTTCGCTAGGAAACTTTCACTAGGCCCCCTAGTGAAAGCTGGAACACTCACGGTACGCATGACGTGATATCACGTCATCAGCACCAGAGTAAAGACAACCTTGACGAGATATCACGTCATTCCGCCCCCAAAGGGTTAATTTTAAAAATCAAGTCCTAAATTAAATTTACCTGGAATAACAAAAGGTATTTCATTTACAATGCATTGTAAATTCCATGACGTCACGCCTGAGACAACCGAGTATAAGTAGAAGAAATAGAAAATATCTTTACTTATGAACTTAACCGATATTACCCCATTTTATGTGTAATTCAATCATTTGTATGCACAGTAGACGTGTAGATAAATACGCTTATGCCTCTTACGCTAATGGTAAATCACACGCAGTCTCTATGTCATAAGCGGCTCCAACTTGGCTCACGGCCGAGGATATCAGGCGCCACCTCTGGTAATTTTATTAGTGACTCCACCATATAAGAACGAAAATGTCATTTTATTAATGGTCTGGAGGCTTGTATAAAAATATGTCCTCTGCTTGTTATGAATTACGGTATTTAACATTATATACTGCGTTTCTCGCCAATAATACTCGAAATCTCTTGGTGTTAGATGCAGTTGGAGAAACATGGGGAAAGAAAGAATGTTTTTATGGTAGTGCGCTAAAATGAAACGGACATAGTAGCAAAGACATACGGAAGAGAGTAGCGCTAGCCAATGAGTCGTTCAGCAGTAGAAAGGAGCTGATGACGGGGACATTGAGTTAGAACGTGAAGAAGAGGCTGGTGAATAGCTTGACATGGAGCGTCGCGTTGTATCGGGCAGAAACGTGGACTCTCAGAAAGAAGGAGGAGTTTAGGCTGCAGGCATTTGAGATGTGGGTGTGGAGAAGGATGGAGAAGGTGAGGTGGAGGGAGAGGAAGACTTACGATGAAGTGCCTGAGATGGTGGGAGAGGAAAGGAAACTTCTGAACTAAATCCGATATTTTTCATTAATTTAAATTCATTATAATCCGCATTCTCGGTGAAAACTGTGATATAATCGAGTAGAATGCATATCAATAAGTAAGACATATATGTTTCAAGAGTTACTTGCCTTAAGTTTCAGACAGTTGGCGGATATTCTTGCTATGCATCCGCTTGTTATTCCATTCCGTAGTGCTATCCTATTTGAGTTGTGCAGGTGAGATACTTCTCTAATCATAATAGAGGCCATATTCGATGCATATTTTTTAATGTCACCCGCTGTGATACACACGGATTAAATATTGCATTACAAATTGTGCAATTATATAGTTTTACATTACAGAAATTATAGGTAATCAAATGAAAATATCTAAATAAGTCTTTAACTTGACTAATTTTTCTCACGACGTTCGTTTGAAACTCCATCAAAACGGAAGGTGATCACGAAGAATTGACTGCGGTGAGAATATGATTAATTTTCAAAAATAGTTAAGAAAACATGCAAACTACACGCAGTTGATATTTTGACGAGATCTATAAGAGTTAAAAATTCCTCCTTTGTTGAATAAGGTCTCTCTGGAGTGCATGCACGTACCATTTCCCATGTAAAAGGGCTGGTATTTTTTGGCAAATATCTCGGAAAGTACTGAGATAAGAGGTTGAATTTTTGGTGTCAATGGAAGGGTGAATTATTTTTCTTTGAAATGTGACCAAATTCATTTATTTCTTGGTAAAATGATATTTCGCTCAAACTACCGGTAAAGAGAGAGCAGGGATCACCAATATGGTTGTTATTTCGGTGGTCAGGCTACAGTTTGATGACGCAATCCATCTAACTCAATGGATACTGGCGTCTAAAAGGCTCTATACTCTTGCCCTGCTATCTTACGGTCAAGGTTTCTGCTCCTTAAAGTTGTACACTCCATGAAACTATTCGTCAACCTTTTGTCATGTTATTATTCAAGGTCCTCGTCATCAGTTCCGTATTGCAGTTAATGATAAACACCTCCTTCGCGAGTTCAAGCATTCTGGCATGTAAATAAATTAAAAAACTACAATTTTATATCTTAGACACCAAATACGGTTTAAGTGTTCACCTAATAACTAAAACATGTTTCGAGAGCTACTTGCCTTAAATTTCGTACTGATGGGTGATATTCTTGCTTTACATCCGCTAATTCGTCCATTTCGTCGTGTTGTCCATAGGAATATAAGGAGAGAGCAGGGATAGTCAATATTGCTGTTATTTCGGTTGTGAGATTGATGACGTAAAGCCGTCTCGATCTGCCTCAATGTAATTACCTTACTCCCTCGTCTCGAAGGGTATTTAAAGTTCAGTAGCCAATGCAGCTAAAATTGCCAGCTACGCACCACTGGGAGCTTATGTTGGAGTAATAATTAGTTGCATGATTTTTTATGTCATGGTTACTAACATGATGTCTCTTCTGTCGTACGGAATCGCCTACGAATGCGTCCTGCGAGGATTCCACTTGCGTCTGCCTGGGGATCAAGATATCTCTATTGGTACTGAACTATGCGTATGGCAAGTTCTAAAACGGCCATAGTCTGGCTTAAACTGCTGTTATTTCTATGTATGATTTTACACTTTCCCGTCGAATAACGTTTGTGTAAATTTCTCGGGCTGACCACCGGGTAGCCTTGAGAATGGGTAACGAGTCGGAACCCGAAACGTCGGCTGCCTATGAATTTCTTACCCGGTGGCGAGCCCGAGAAATTTACACAAATGCTGTTATTTCGATTTTCCATTGTAGGACTCGTAGTTTTTTTCTGGGAAAGAATACCAGGACTGTACGTGAATTAAAAAAAGAGTAGAAACTGCTTCTTTAAAAATCAAAGACATTCCTTCCGAGAAAACTTTTAGCAATCCAGGTTAATAATTGTTTGATGGTCAAATTATAGGCTCCCTGGAAAAGTGATCTGGATAATAACTTTAATCGCTCATCGCCGCACTGTATTCTTTTTTTTTTGACGGGGAAGATGCCCGATTTGGTGAGAGGTCATTTGCGTCTCCAAGGGTTTTACTGTTTTCGCCACGTGGGCAGGTCCTCGTCGGCGAATGTGGGAGAAGGACGAAGGACGGGTCGAAAGAAAGAGCTTCCTTGCCTTTTGCGTGGGCGTCTGCTTACTCGACGAATTTGCGAAATGTGTCAACGGATCTCTCACTTTGAATTCCCTTTTCTTTTTTTGAATGGGAGCCGTAGCGGATTGGTCCCTGGCCACCGTAGACTTGGGTCGAACTTAGAAAAAAAATGTCTCCGGACGCATTTGGAAAGTTTCCAAACTTGACGGTGGTTGGAGCAAGTTTCGTATGTGTACAGATTTTCGTGAAACTTGGCATACCTGTAGTTATTATTAACGTACATGTATTGAGGTAGTCCGAGCGAGATAATTCCCTAGTCATAATAGAGACCATATTCGAATTATACGTTTTAATTTCACCAGCTGTAAGACACATTAATTAAATATTGCATTATTAGTGGTGCAATAATATAGTTTTATATGATATAGATTGTATGTAATTAAATGCAAATATCTGAGTAAGTCTTTAACTTGGCTCATTTTTTTCGCGCGGTGACTTAGAAACTCCTTCAAAACGGGAGGTTTATTGTGATACCCAGGAACCAATTGCGGTGACGATATAATTAATTTTCAAAAATAGTTTTTTCAAAATTTCAAAAATAGAAAAAATAATTTTAATTAAAAAAATAAATTTCAAAAATAGAAAAAATAGTTTTGATGAAGAAAAATTCAAAAATAGAAAAAATAATTTTAATAAAAAAAAATAAATTTCAAAAATAGAAAAAACATACAAACTACACGCTGTTAGTTTTTTTTACGACATCTGAGTGTTAGAAACTCCTCATTTTGTAAGTAATGTCTCTCAGGAGTGCATAAACATACCATTTCCAATGTAAAAGGGCTGGTATTTTCTGGAAAATATCTCGGAAAGTAATGTGGTAAGGGGGTTTAATTTTTGGAGTCATCAGAAGGGTGATATATTTTTCTTTAAAACGCGACCAATTGCATTGACTTCTATATGAGTGATACTTCGCTCAAACTACCTTAAAGTGATAAAATTGCACGTTACCGAATCAATTTCTTAACAACTCAATGCTTCTTTAACACGTTGACATTTATTCCGAAATAGTTCGATCACATAGGTACAGGTTTCCTCCCTAAGGCTAAAACATACGTTTCACATTATTATAATAGTACCTAAAAATATCAAGCTTTCATGACGTATAAAAAACACGTGTTTATATACGGTTTGCGTGTAAATTTCGAATTCCGTGACAGATTGAAGTGACACCCATTGCACTTTCATTAAGGCAAAAGTTTTAAAATATAATATTCGAATAATTTTTATTACCTCATGGATGGTCATTTCTAACGTATAAATTTATGTACTTACGAGAACTGTGGTCCCAGAATTTATTTTCGACTTTCTTTTAAAGTTATTGACTTGTTTACTCAATGGCTCACGATTAGCGATCCAACATCATTAAGAGAAACCAACCAGGAGATCTTCGGCTATGGAGACAGGACTTCTACTGACGATTCTACATCGAAATCTACCTCAGAATACCCTGTAAGCCACCTCAATAGGAAGGGGATTAGTTATCACCAACAAGGATTACACCGTTTCTGTCTTTAAGATCATAACAATACAATAATGAAAATATCATCTTGATAAATATGAGATTGTCATGGGGTCTTACGCGGAGTTTGGTGGTGTAAGGTGTTGAACCTGGACTCTGTGATAGAAGGACGGGAATAGGCTGCGAGTTGCGTGCGTGGAAGAGAATGAAGAAAATGCGGTGGACAGAAGTGAAACGAAGGAGGAAGTTCTTAATCTTCGAAACTAACAAGTAATTGGCAAATTTTACGTAGATTATCTATTGGACAACCGGTTTCGTCGAATAGTCGACATCTACCGGTACACTGTCGGGCGAAACCGGTCGTCAAATAATATTTTACGAAGAATTTACAAAGATTTTATTTGATTCCTTAGCATCATGTAGAAATTTTACCAATTTGAGGCGGAAAATATCGAATTTTAAGGATGTGCTTGGAATGAGAGGTGAGAAGATAAAATAGCTGAGGAAATTAGGAAGCAGAGGAGGCGGTTGGAAGGGCAAACACAGAGTGAGGATATGCTGATGGTCGTGATAGAGGCGAGGTTGTTGGATTAGGAAGTAAGGGAAATGAGAGTATAGGATTTTTGGACTGGGGGTAGAGAGGTTAGACGTATGTAGATCGCGAGAATAAGTAAGAGGTCGTGTTTTTTTTAGACGAGGGCCTTCATCTGTAAATGATCATTATAGATAATCGCGTTTCCATCTAAATCTGCCTTTATGGGTAGTCCATCAACAAGTTATGATGATTTAATTATATATTTTGACCAATCTTGTGTGCAACATCCCTTACACTGTACGCAATTAAATTTTGTGTAGTTCTGACTACTGATACAATAGCAAAATTCTGCAAATACTTGTCAAGACGTGGATTCCTCTTCCAAGTTTCACCACCACTATACTGCGGAAATACCCCCGGAGTAGTTGATATTTACCATTAGCTTATTTCGAGGGTTTGGGTCAAACTTATTATTTAACATTAGAATTTCTTTCCCGACGTTTCTGAGTACACTTCATTCCATCTTCAGGGCTAGAATGTTAACATACTGGACATGAAGGTCATTCTTAATAATATCCATTTATGCACCACTTATCTATCACTCATATTCTTGCGTCATTAACGTCCAAAACAGTCATTTACTAAATGAAGTAATAAGGGCATATAAAATTGTAGCCTCACTCGGTTGTAATTCCTCCATTTCACACACGTAGCAGTCTTCATACACGTATGTTTGAATTACAACAACTATAACAATGGTGTATACACATCCGGAGGAGATCCACTAGGTTTGTTGAAGGCCGTTATGATAATTGTTTAAGTATTTCGAGTTTAATAGAAGAACTAGGATGGGAATTACCATCAGAACCCAGGTTAAAATTTAGGTTAAACCTTTTAAGTAAATTCGAAACCGATTTGTTCACAAATGACGTTAGATATGTATTGAGAACCCCTGTGTATTATGCTAGGTTTGATCAGATTAACAAGATTAGAGAGATAGATTGTCGTACCGATAAATTAAAAAGGTCATTTTTCCCGCTTACTATAAGAGAGAACAGTAGGCAGCGTATCAAAGGGATAGGTAGGTGAAATATAGTTAGAGTAGTCTGTAGTGCATGATGCATGTAATAACAACCAATAATCCCTTTCTTATTATGTAGATACTAACCATCTAGCTCCATGTGACCCTATTCTCTAGCATGTCTCCTTAAATATCCTAGTTGCATGTCAATAGTACATGTTTGGTGATCTTCACCCTCTGCCACACACCCTCGTGATGGCTCGCAGGGTATTACGTAGACGTAGTTAAATAAAAATAAAAACGCTTAATCATCATATCAATTTAATTACCATAATTGTGATAATTTTCTTAAATTAATTTAAATAGATTTTCAAATTTGACCTCAACTCCCTAGATAGGCTCATAATTATCATATTATACGTGAAGGAAATATAAGGTGCTTCGAAATGTGGTCGATATTCTCATGGGTGAAATGGAGAACTTATTCGTTTCCTGGATTTCTTATTTCACCAACTATTGGTCACAACTGCATTGATTTTCCTTTTTTCAATTGATACCTAGAGGGCTTCTTGATTTCTGCATGCGTTCACAGCAGATAACCCTTGCGAAACTCTACCCAACGAAAGTGTTCAATGCATTTTCATGCCTTCAAAAGCTGTTCTCTCCTCGGTTAGGTGGTCACGTTATTAACCTCTTAATTCTTTTTTCGTGCGTAATAGAAGAGATTCTATTCATAATGGCCCGTGAAATATAATTTTTTAATGTAAAAAAATGGTTTACATAAGGAGGATGAGTTTTTTCCTGTAATTTTCTTGAAATGTCATTTTATTGCAATTTTTTCACTCTACTCATGTTCATGAGAGGTAACATGAGGCGTCGTGCTACGTAAATTTCTAATGCTCGTGATAAGCAATTCATTTCTTTGTTCTATGTTTACCCTAACCTTGCTGATGAAGTTCTCAACTCAGTAGTGTCTTTAACTAAGTTTGTAATTGGGCTAATGCAATGGTGAAGGTTGATAAGTAGAATTGCTGAAAAGATATGAACTAACAGCACTTATGGTCAACTCGAAAAAAGTACCAATTTCCCTTTTTCTATTTTACACCCACCACTTGATATTGGTGGTAAAAAAACTTTTTGAAACGTGCAATTCAAAGGCAAATAATATCTCCACAACTTACTTGAGTTCATATTTACTAAAATCAGTTTTTCATGGAATATAAGCGATCCAAAGGGACGGAAAAGTGACCATTTTTCTGGAATTTCGATTTTTCCACAACTTACTTGAGTGCATATTTACTAAAATCAGTTTTTCATAGAATATCAGCGATCCAAAGGGACGGAAAAGTGACAATTTTTTTCTGGAATTTCGATTTTACCTCTTCTTTGCTTCTCTGCACCTCCTTAGCTATTGGTCGTGGGAACAAAATTAATGAGTATTTCTAGTAGGAAATTTTGTCCTCTATAATAATTAATATGGAGCAAATTTGGCTATGATGCACCGTTTAGGAGTAAAAAGCGAAAAACTGGAAAAAGTGCCGTTTTTCGATGGCTTTTCAAAATGGCGGAAAACGCAGAGGGGTGGGGATGACGAAAAGTTAGGTTTTTTACTCTCTAACTATCCCAAACAACATATTAAAAAAATCAGAACTACCTGATTTAATGTAGGTTTGGATCCCTTTTTAACCCTCTAGCGACTAGACTAAATGTGACATTAACCTTACTGAGCACATTAAAATGTTGATAGGATTGAGATAGATGGAGGAGGCATCACGTCGTCTAACTCTAGCCTGACAACCGAAATATATATCAACTTATTTGTTTATCCCTGTTTTCTTCCTTTCATTTGGATAGCTCAAGGGAATAGATGAATTAGCGGATGTAAAGCAAGAATATTGCCATCTGTTCAAAATTTAACGTAATTATCTCTATATAACGTAATAATAACTTATTATTATGTAACGTAAATATCATAATAACGTATATATAAACATGCACAGTCTACTTTAGGCCTGTGCATGTTTATATAGATTTTTCTTGATTTTACTATATTTTTAAACCGGGAACGCGGATTATCATTGTTTAAAGTAAATAAATAGTATACGTTCGGAGAATATTACTAAAGAAGTAGGTGGAGTCAGATTTCTGGGAAGTTACCGATGGGAAACATCGTGAAATTGCAAAATTTGGGAGGTGAGGATTTGTGAGTGCCTTAGTGAGGAAGTTCCGAAGCCACTCTGTGTCCAAACATCTAACTTATTGAAGATAGCGCAAATCGGAACGGTGAGGGAGCATTCCATTCATTCTAGCGTGCTTATCACTTCGCAACACAAGTGTAGAAACCTTTGAGGTAGATCAGGGAGGCGATTGTCAGGGAAAACCTGGTATCGTCAGGGAATTTTGAATTTCTGGAGAAGTCAGGGAATTCTCCTAAGAGTCAGGGAGGTACTGGAATAGGAATCCTCGTTATTTTTCTACCATTAAGTTTATCGGCCAGTCTTTCCCGCCCTTAATTTCACCAACTGTAATTAACGATCGTCGCTGACGTGCATGGAATAAGCCCTATCAATTCGTGGAGTATTCAATTGTGAATCTTAGTTATTCAGTTATAAATCAGACGTGCAATATATCCA
The DNA here is from genome assembly GCA_963169105.1 of Ceriagrion tenellum. Lineage (NCBI taxonomy): Eukaryota > Metazoa > Arthropoda > Insecta > Odonata > Coenagrionidae > Ceriagrion > Ceriagrion tenellum. The sequence continues at coordinate 62,048,197 of OY720644.1, forward strand.
TTTTGTACATCCTTATTGCGATATTTCCCTAGATGTGTTAAAAGTCATGATCACAATGTATCACGCTCTTCACAAGGAATCCGAGGCTATGTTGTCAGGAAAATTTTACCTCGCGTTTTTTTTTAACTTCCGAAACTCAGGTTTAGAGGTAGCTGGGGCACACTAGCTTATAGTTAATACATGCTTGCAGTTCTAAAAATACGAGCCGATGAGTAGAAAATTTAGAAAATTGCAGAAGAAAATTTAATTCAGTAGAAAAAAAATATTCCAATAATAGTTGACCTTTTGGCGATCGGTCAGGGAAATCGGTAAATCCATCTGGAAAAAGTCAGGGATAGGTGAGGGAATTTGAAAATTGGATATCAGTGGCCATCCCGTAGATGGTGAGGGCATTACGTCATCTAACTGTATGCACCTGATTACCAGAATTACAACCACAGAAATTAAATACAAGTCCACCTTCTCGGAGAAAAATATGGCAAAATCTTGTATATTCCACAGCCCTAAGTAGCGAATATGTATGTTTCAAGAATTATCCTGGCTACTTAGTGCAGTGAAATATAAAAGATTTTACCATATTTATCTCCGGGAAGGTGGCTTAATTTAAATGCATAAGTAATATATGTGGACCCCAGAAGTCAAGGGGTCTAAGTGACATTTAAAAAAAACTAAGTTAGGTACAGGAATGGGATGTGGAAATATATTTCTTTTAGATAGTAAAGGGATACAAGTGGTTTTCTTTACAGGTGCTGCTATCTAGGGTAATGCCTCTTAACTACTTATTGGGTTGTGCCAAACTTTTCAACTTTGACTTAAGTTTTCTCAAAACAACGATTTTGTTACTTAGACCCCTTGACTTCTGGGGTCCTCATATGTTAGAAGAATCCATATCGAGGAGGTATATGCATGCTGATTTCTAGTATGTTATCGACGGGAAACATTGTATAATTTGCAAAACTAGAGGTTCAGCCCGAAAGAGCTAAAGGAAAATTGGGGTTAAAAACGACGGTGGACTGACCACACCCCTACTACAGCTTTTATCATTGGCTATAATAGCCAACGCCCTCTCCATCCACCTCAATGGCTGAAACCTTGGTCGGCAAACGATACCAATGTATAAGTACTACAACATTGTAAATGTTTATCTTGAATACTCATGTTCAGTTTAACTATTGTAATTCCTCCGAAGTTGTTCCGCTGATGAATTTTTGGCGAACCGACTGATGTCTTGATTGACTTTAGCTGAAGTTAACCTTTGGGCCCTAGAATACTTTTACTCACTAATTGTCGCCCCTTTTGGACAACTTTGTCTAATAGTTATAACCTCTTGAATATCTATCTCTAAAGCCTGATAGACTTAACATGAAGTCCCTGACTTCATTAGCCCTTTGAGTGCGACATGACGTGATATCACGTCATGGTTGTCTTTACGTTGGTGCTAATGACGTGATATCACGTCAAGGGTACCGTGAGCGTTCCAGCTTTCACTAGGGAACTTTCACTAGGCTCCCCAGTGAAAGCTGGAACACTCACAGAACCAATGACATGATATCACGTCATCAGCACCAGCGTAAACACATTCATGACGTGAAATCACGTCATACCGCACTCAACGGGTTAGTGGTCAAACCGTGATATCCCTGGTCTCCGTGAAATGAGGATTCCAAGATACTGATTTTCAGTCCTCAGGCGATTGCTAGGAATTTCTACAATATGAGGAAGTCGAAGGGTTCCTTACCCTATACACATCATCTGCATCAACCGCAACAAGTGATTTATAATCCTGGTTTCACCGCAAATTAAGGGGGCTGAATACCTCGGCCGAAAAACTCTTTTTGCTATGGCTTCTGCCGCATCCTTGGAGATATCCTCTCCTTCCCTTCCATTGCCCACCCTGGAAAACAGCGCCACTGCTAGCACGGTGGAAAATACGTTGCAATGGTTGACGAAAATGTTCACTTTGACGTTATTATACTTAATGTTCAACATTTTAAAGATTCTACTTAGAGTTGAAGGATTGAATAGAGTTGAACAATAAGTGCAAAGAATTTCAAAAATATGCGTCGTACGCGTATCTTGGCGATCACATGATTTTCGGCAAATTCCCGTGTCTTCAAAAGTCGAAATATTTATGCAAAGAGCAAAATGCGAAAAGTTACGGCTCTTATTGTAATTATCATCCCTTCTCCTTGAGCCCTGTGCAAACAGATTTTCTTAAAATATCATTACATAGCTGTAATACAAAAGAGCATAGGCGTGTGCAGAGGCGTTTTCGACCGTGGTTATACTGCCCCCTTTACGGGATATTGCGTCAAAACACGGCATATGGTAGGCATTGCGACCAACATTACTGCATTTTCACTCCGGAAGGACGGGAGAAGTGTCATCAGAGCATTTCACGTCAATGTTTACGACGAGAAGTAGGGTCTGATAAAGTTCGAAACACATCGGAAAAGTCTATCTAAAAATTTTGTTCTGCATCCTCATCCTTATTTGTATGTATCAGAACGTTAACATTCAGACATTGGTACGTTTTTAAGGTTCGGCAAATGTTTTATGCCAGAAGTGTGAATATGCCAGGTGTCAAAGTCAAATGTCACGATAGATAAAGGAATAAATCGTATAATAGTATGCACGGACCAATAATAACATTTAAAATTAGATTATTTAGGTTTACAGGGCAAATTTTCAATTGACTGCCAAGAAAAATGAAAAGATGTAAATTTGGCAAAAATAGTTTCAGAATCTTTAATGAGTGGCTTCTTTCTTATTATTGAAAATTATTATCAAAACACGTGATGATTTTTTTCTTAGTTGATGTCAGTGATGAAAGTGCATTTTTCTTCTGAAAAACGAAGACGTAAAGGCATATTTATGATATTGATGGTGGCTCAAAATAAGTCATAACTTTTGAGCGAACTAAAGCCTTTGTAATATGCCCAATTTAAGAAGTGATCACATTGACTTTATTTGATATTCGAGGCTTTGTCATTCTCAGTTTTTCTTTATTATGCTGTTGGGTGTTCATTTCTTTTATTTATTAATCATAATTTTCGTGATGTTTTACAAGAAATGCTGTTTTTATGAATATATATTATGGAACTAAATGTTTGGAATCGTTGCCAAGGTAATGTGTTGCCTCAAGTTCCACATTTAGTTCACTCAGTCCTTGGCGCCACTTAGAAAAAAGTCTTCTCAGTCGAATCGTAAATAGCCGTTGTTAACTGTTGTTAACGTGAGACTGTGGTGAATATTCAATAACGATTGAAGAAGTATGATCTACTTGATGCTGTGAATAATAGCTGACTATTTTTGAGACCTAACATTTACTTTGTACTAATACTTAGTGCTAATTCATTCCACTTTTCTCACCTCGTATTATTATTAAATTGCCGTAGAACGATATTAACGGAGTGCTGAGAAGCTAATTGTGCATTTGTGTAGTTATATTTGGAGAGGAATGAAATATATCTGTAGGCCGGACGATAATAAAAAAAGAGTGTGATTACGTCCCGCGTGTAGTACTACATTTTTTACCCACTGCATTATGATTACTGGTAAGTAAAACCGGTAAGACGTGACTATTTACGATCTGTAGACCGTATTTACATTTGAAGTGCCGTCTTTCATCACTAGATTAATCAATCGAAATTTCAGACAGAATCGAAATTTCATCAGACATTAATCAATCGAAAAAGTTGTTTGTTTACGGAATTCTAGGCAACAGTTTTGGCGACGAGTCGAGGATCCATAATGTATATTGATGGCTGTTTTGTTAATTGTTGAAAGTTTGTTTTTTTTTGAAGAGACTGTTAAGATGTTTTTGATTAAAGGAAGAAAAGGGATTGTTGAGAAAGAGGCGGCAAAGAGAGGATCAGAGATGTATCGTAGTCTCAAACAAAGAAGTTTCTGGAACTTTTGGAATCTATATAAATAATAAAAAAAATCACGACATCAGAGCTTCCTTAGGTTCCTATTATTTTAACTATATGTACAAGAGGTGCACTAAAATAGATTGTTAAAATACTTAATGTAGTTTATACACATTTTATTTAAAAAAAGTGTCCTTTGTTTATTGAACTGAGAAAAAGGAAGAAGTATAAATGTATTGAGCTCATTTTTTATTGTGGTCGCTTATTGTGTGCGAAAAGAGCAAGTTTTTGTACCGATCTGTTCGGCAATGTATCTCTATTATTTTATCGATTCTGTCAAACCTGGAATATAGTGTGGCGTCATGATTATATTCTCTGTGTCGCTCTGAAAAGTAGCAGTTCTGAATTTTTCCAGCAAACTAAGCATGGCGTTTAGCTCTAGGGGCTCCCACCTTAATCACTGTAAAAGTTGTGAAAAATTGGCCTCTTCACGCTTTTTTTTAAAATTAACTGGAGTAAACGTGAATGGGTGAGAAGTTGGTGAAAATTACATTTTCTCGTCAAACATAATGTTCATTTATATAAGTAGTGGTTCATTATAATAAAATTCTCACAGAAAATGGAATGGCAAATAGATTTTTTGCGCCTGTTTATCTTAACTTATAAGGTCCATGCCAATAACTACAGAAACTGAAGTTTAATTATGCTAGTCGGATGAAAATGGCGCTGCTGTCGGATCCTTTGGCTGAAAAAAGAATTCGTTGGAGAAATTTATATAGCGAATTATGGGCATTCTTCTTCTAAGTGGAAAATGTCTTCGCTGTCTTTCGAAATTTTCTGCGATCGTTTTTTCTATGAGGTCATCCATCAGATCGACATTAATCGGTTTGGAGGAGGAGGAGGAATTTTTCTGCATTTTTGTTATCAATGAGGGATTCTGGGAAACCACTCTTGAAGAGGGAATGGCGAGTGGTGGTGAGGAATGTATTGAGGGAATCTGGGTTACTGCAGATGCTGTGGGCATAGATTGACATGGAGATGGAAAGGAAATGTTTGCCATGGGAGAGATGGCTGCTGCTGTGGTGAAGGTATTGCCATCTTCTTCTAAGTGGAATCCGTCCTCTGACAGATTTCAACTGGATGCCCTCCATTGCTGTCGGTCCTGAACATCTTCTCTCATTTGCCTGTAACTTCGGCCATTTTTTATGTCATCGAGCATTCCCATTCTTCTTCTTCCCCTTCCTCGCTTTCCTTTCATTTGTCCTTCAATAATTCTTATAAAAAGACAATTTTGGAGTGATATATGTCCCATCCAAGCTGTCTTCCTCTTTTTTTATTTCCCTCAGCAGTTTTCTTTCTTCTCTTGTTGTCTTTAGTACTTCCTCATTTCTCATTCTATCCGTCCACTTCACTTTAAGCATTTTTCTCCACAGCCACATTTCGAAACTTTTAATCTTTCTCTCTTTTTGACTGTCCCATGTTTCGCTGCCGTAAGTCACCACACTCCATGCAAAACATTTAGCAAATCTCTTTATCAGTTCTATTGGAATGCTAAATGCTGTCAGAAGTTCTTTCACCTTCTCAAATGCTTGTTTACCCATAGCTATCCTCTGTCTTACTTCCTGGGTACAGCTCCCATTCTCAGTCACTAAACTTCCCAAGTACTGAAATGATTTCACTTGTAGTGATGCGCATTACTTGCGCTTTAATCTCGGTTTCTATTAGCTGAGCCTCGCCATCATCAGTGTAATCAATATTTTTCAACATCACAAAAATATTAGTAATATATGGAAAATACAAAACTTATTTTCAACATGGAATCGAACATAATTTACTCCCACGAAGTGATGCCTGAAGGTGTTACGTTTATCTCAAAATACAGTATTTCTTTTGACTCACATTGATTTGATTGAACTAACTTCATTGTTCTGAAGCAAACTGTTCTGTAAGAACATGATACATAAATTAGAGTTAAAGAAATCTCAAAAGAATTAAAATTATCAAATGTCTTATATGTATTCGAAAGATGGAAAATTTAATGAGGAGATAAAGAGATGTGCGAATGCTGGGAGGAAGGTGGTAGGTAGCATGTGGAGCATATCAAGGAATGAGTGCTTGTCTAAGGAAGCGAAAATTGCCGTGTACAAAAGTGTACTTCTTCCCACTTTGCTATATGTTATATGATATGATGTGTATGTTATATGATATATGGTTGTGAAACATGGGTATGTCAGGATAGACATAAGAGTAGACTAAACGCCGTGGGTAGGAGTTATCTGAGGAGTATTTGTGGCAAAAGTAGGATGGATAGGGTCAGGAATGAGTGGGTCATGAATGAATGTGGGTTAGATGCTCCAGTAATGGACGTATATGAAAGGAGTGTGCTTCGTCGGTTTGGCCATGTTGAGAGAATGGATGAGAGTCTAATAACGAAACAGATACATGAGAGAGTAGAATGAATGGTGCGAGAGGTAGAGGTAGGTCCAGAAAGTTGTGGTTGAATGTGGTTAAGGAAATTCTTAGGAGGAGGAATATTAGGAGTCTTAAAAACAGGAGGGCGTGTATGAAACAGTGTGTGGGGGTAAATGAGGCAAAAGAGGTTTGCAAGGATAGGTCAGAATGAAGGAAATTATTGAAGCAGAGTTAGGAGTACAATTATGTATTAATGAGTGAAACATTTTGAGTTCTGCTACCCCGGAAGGGAACGGCGTGATGGGTATGTATGTATGTAAATGTCTTATGACTACATAGATGTAAAAAAACAAACAAATAAACAGATAAAGTGAAAATGAATTATCAATTTAACAAAGCAATTAATTTTAGGAATTTTAAATTACTATGTATATTAGTACATAATACTGCAATTAATGGAATAGTTGGAACCAAGTAACAAAATTGTGTTAATGTTTCGAGTTATGCATGTCATCTACAAATAATTTGGTAGCAATAAAAAAAACATTTTAAATTTACGACAATGTACCTCAAACATAATTTAACATAAAAAAATAAAAAAGCTCTACAGGTGTGTGTAACGCGGTTATATACTAGATATCTTGTTTCTCCATCAATAAATTAAATAGTTTAAACCTGAATAGAATTGGGGTGGAGGAATTTTTTTATGTGCAATGGCAGGTATTTCCACAGGGAAATAGCCGATACCAAAAATGTCGATTGTCGAAATGTCGAAAATTGATATGTATTAGTTCTATGTCCAGGAAAATACATAAAATTTTTATCAGCTCTGGTACGTATGTTAGGATTATTTGGTTTTATTGAAAACATGTCGATGGGGTATTTGGGCTCCTTCACTAGAAAAAGGCTGTGTAAAAAACATTGTCGCGGCGGAACCTCATTGGCTGTATTGTTGTTGCCTTCATTACGTCGAATTACGTCTGTTTTTGGCTTCAGTGTTCCCGCCAGTATCGTGCTGCGTTTTTACATCACTGAGCATGTGATTCTCCGTGATATGGAATTGGTGTTTTCATATTTAGGTAGCACGTTTTCAATTACATTGAGCGACGCGGGAGGCCTTTGTAAACAGCGTTATGGCGACCCAGATGTCTTGCGGTAGATGGACGACTGTATTTAGTTCGAGAAACTAAACGGAGAGGGCAATAAATCCAGTTTGGCGCTGCAATTAATGTCCCCACTCGGTTGGATTGATATCCAAGGATCACGCGAGCCACAAAAGGCGTTTAAACTTCACGATTTCTCAGATTCAAATTAAGATACGGGGACGAATTATGCGGTTATGATCTCAAGGCTGAAGGAGCGATAAAATTTATTAGGGCTGAATCGTCCAATTCAATTTCGTTATTTGCGCAGTACGCTGGGCGAAAATTGGCGATCCAACAAACACATTAGGAGGAGAATAGCCCTGGCAAAGGGAGCGTTCTGTATTAGAAGGGAGGCGATGACAAGGACGTTGGGTTATAGTAAAAAGAAGAGGCTGTCGAAGCGCTTGCATAGGAGCGTCGCGTGGTATGGAGCAGAAACGTGGACTCCGAGAAAGGAGGACGAGAATAGGCCGTAGGCATTGAGGTGGATGGAGAGGGCACTTGCTATTGTAGCCATTTTTAAAGGATGTAACTGAGGGGTATGCAACTCTGAGAAATGGTGTACGCTTGTTTAGAAATGGTCGCGGGACAGATATGGACAGAAATGGCTAGAAACAGACAGGAATGGATAGAAATGGAAAAAAATGGATTGAAATGGACAGAAATGGCTAGAAATTGATAGAAATGGACAGAAGTTGATAGAAATGCGGTTTACTCTTGTTTTGGAAGTTGCGTACCCCTCGGATGTAACGTGGGCGGAACCTATCCGCCATCTTTGTTCACCCTCAATTTCCATTAGCGCTTGCGAGGTAACTTTGAAGTTTTACTATGGTCTCCACCAATAACTTACTAGAAATCAGTATGCAATAACTTATTTAATATAAATTCTTCTTGTATATTTATTTAAACTAATAATTACCCGTGTTCCCAGGGAAGACGAGAGAAAAATTCATAAAAATCCTTGCGCTTGAGTAGCCAATGTATGTTTCAAAGTTATTTACCTTAGAACTGCAAACAGAGTGTATATATTCTATCTTTACATCTGCTTATTAGTCCATTCCGTCGTGCTAACCAATAGTGTGTGAGGAAAGAGCAGGGATAAACAACGTGATTGTTATTTCGCTCGTCATGCTACATTTTGACTACATTTTGATGACGCTATTTTGCTGTATCGTACATGCTACATTTTGATGACGCTATACACTCTCCGACGACATCATATACACCCACATAATACCCTGCGAGCCGCCGCGTGGGAGTGTGGCAGGGGGTGTTAGGACACCAGCCGTGTAAAGATGTAAGGGATAAGGTTTTGGGAGGTGAAATGGTGACGTGTATTAAGGGAGAGTATTTTGTGGATCTCAGTATTAATTATGGCCATTTTTAGTGCGCGGAAAGAACGAATTTTCGTGCCTATCTGTTCGGCAATGTATCTCTCTTATTTTTCATGTATTGGACTCGGCGGGACACCTCAAGTAGCAATTATGATATTGTGAACGGTGTTTTTTTCACGTTTTGAACAATCTCTGGCCGTATATAATTAAATTTTTACGAAACATATATTATTTGCAATAATTATACGTGTAAAAGAGATTTGAAGTAATTTAAAAAGATGATTTTTTTCACTTTTTTCTACCGAAAGAACTCATGAAAACTTCATCCAAATCTGTATATATGCGCAAAACTCGCTACAGACACCTACAGATGGTATCTAATGGGAAATTGCCAAGTATCAACCGTAATCACATGAAATGCGTTTTGAACTCTGTCGGGATGTGATCGAATTATTTCGAAATGTACGAGGGCTGTTCAAAATAATATCGGGAATTTTTTCATCGCGCGGTAACGGGTAGTTCTAGCGACAACTGGTTGGCTGCGCAGATTATTTACTTCCTCCCGAGTAGCCATGGTTTTCGATTTGCTAAAATTTTATTTAGTTTCCATCATACACCTCTATAAATGGTAGGGGATCAGGTTGGTGTGGTGGCTATGGTACTGGCTAACTATTCGGACGGCCAGGGTTCGAATCTCTGCGGAGGAGGATGTTTTTCAGAGGAATCTCAATCCCTACTTGAGTGTCTTGTGGAGGGCACTTCAAGTGCAGTACTCCGTCTGTTGGATGAGAGGTTAAACCGTGGTCCCCTTGGTGTCTATCATTTTGAGCAGGCCGACGCCGGGTTTCTATCCACCCTTCCTCCCTTACCCATCCTTATGGTGCAAATGACCTTAGCCGTCGGTCTCCTCCAAAATATCCAATCCATCTATAAATGGAAGCTGTTTTAGTCGCCATGACGATTTTTTAAATGCTCTAGTTTCGGGATCAACGTTACAACATGAAATTTGCATGTAACTTTGGAATTCTTTTACCGAAAACTCCGAACTTTGGAAGAAGGCTTACAGAGGCATTGCTCTTAGTTGTGCGTTGTTTTATGAATGGTTAACGTGATTCAAAATTGGCCGTCAGTTATTTCAACAAGATTCTCAACCTAGATGGCCTTCGACGTCAACTGATGGCAGTATCACTCGAGGATCTGTTGTACCCCAACCGTCAGCCATCGTCAAGTTGTCCGAGTACTTGATGGGAAATTTAAATATTGATTGGGTCTTATCATGACATTTTGACGGAAAATTGGACATATATAGGGTTTCAGTAAAGATAGTTCCCCGTTTGAAGGCAGCCGAACCGAACGACCTTCATCGACCTCGACAACGCTCCCACCACCAATCCTTGTAAATTCGTTATATCGGTGCAAAAATATCAGACTGTCATATCGTAGCCTCCCTACTCACCTGGCCTACGATCGTGTGACTTATTAAAATTTCCTTAGTTAAAAGTAGTGCTTTAAAGACGTCACCATTGACGAGATTAAAGAAAATTTGTCACTGGCGAGGAAGGTGATATCTAGAGTAGCACTTCAGGACTGTCCGGTGAAATGGAAACTCCAGTGTATCTCCAGATAGGAAGAGTAATTATAAGATTATTAGGACCAATGAGTTATAATAATAATAATTTATTTAACACATACAGGTAACCCCAATTACATGTGTTATGATAAAAATACAATAAAATAAATAAATGCGTACATGAATCAATCAGGTAAAAGAAAAACAACTTTTTAGGTTCCATTAAAATATACGAGCATTATCTTTTTTAGGGACGCTAAAGGGTCAGAAATAAAATCAGCATCTTTATTATTATTAAAAAATTCATTAGCTGTGCGCATCATCCTAGTTAGCGGTTCATATTTACAGACATCCACCCGACTAAAGTGGCATCTGAAGAGTGGAGTGTGCTTAGTCCTCCTTGGAGGCGCATTCAGGTTGGTTAAGCAAAGTAGATGGCTGGAATCCACATCACCCATCATAATTTTACGCAGGAAGATTGCATCTGAAACCCTCCTTCTGACTCCAAGTGGAGTGAGCGTAAAAAAATTACATAAGTTGGGGTATTCGGATGCTGTATAGACAGGGCCATTATCCAAAGAACACAGCCATTTCACAAATCGCATTTGTATTTTTTCAAGTGTCCTCTCTAACGTGACATGGTGTGGATTCCAGATCATACTACCGTATTCTAAAACAGGTCGGACGATCGTACAGTATGCTCGCACAACAGTTTTCGTAGAAAAATTGAGAATGCAATTTCGTTTTAAAAATCCCATAAGGAGATAAGCTTTCGAGCATATTGACTGAACATGCGGTTTAAAGGAAAGTTTGCTATCTAAAGTGATTCCTAAGTCAGTAATTGAGGTAACACGATCAAGAGGAACACCATTTAAGTGATAGTCATAACGAATAAAATTCTCCCTCAAGGTAAAGGTGATAATTTTTCATTTAGTTAAATTAGGATATAAATTCCATTCAACACACCAGTTAAAAGATGTATCCAAGTCATTTTGTAAAATAACACACTCGTTTAGAGAGGTGACCCTGGTTGATATCTTACAGTCATCAGCATATAAAAGACATTCCGATTTCAAACTGCCAGGCGAGTCATTAATAAATATATTAAAAAGCAGGGGCCCTAAAAAGGACCCCTGAGGGACACCAGACGTAACTATTACAGGTGAAGACAGGCAGCTTTCAACAGCCACAGTTTGGGACCTGTTACTTTAGTAGGACTGGAAAAGTTTAAGCAAGTTACCACCAATTCCAAAACACTTAAGTTTACATAAAACATAACCATGGTGAACATTGTCGAAGACTTTAGCAAAATCAATGTTTACTGAGTCCATCTGACAACCCGTTCCCATTGAGAGGGCCACTGAGTTAAAATTAGTGCTCTTGAATACTTTTTTAAAACAAAATTCCCGTTATATTTTGAACAGCCGTCGTATTTAATTTGCTACAAGGATACGCGTTATACTTGCATTTAATTTTTAAGTAAAACTATATCGGTAAGATTCATTTTTTCATATATTCATATAGAAATCAGTGATGTACGCTCGTACAATCTGTTAACAAACGAGAATCGCTCCGATTCCTATAAGTAAAACGTCGCAAACAAAACAAGCGACAATCGACAACTTGCAACTCTCCGCAAATCGTGGGATTTCGTTTTGAAATTCATTCGTCCTTGACCCGCACCTCTACCTCTTTGTTTTCCAATCAGCCTAATGGTAAGTACCGATAAACCGGTGATTATTATTCTACGAGTATGTAAGTGGCATATTACGCAATACTTCTGGTATCAATGCAGTAGTGATGCTGAACATCCTTTGATAACATTTTGAAATTAGTAAAATGTAAGTTAATTAGGCGACTGTACGGCAAAGATCATAACTATTGAGAGAAATAAACCACGCCCACTTGGAATAACGGGATTCAATTGGTCACCCTTAGTTGACGGTCACGTGAAGTGAGTGGCTGACTTAAACAGTACCACTTTAATGTGGTTGGAGTGGCGATCGGAGGTCATTGAATGCGCATTTTAATGATTTTTTTCAGCAAATAGGACATTAATATCTGTGGCCAAACATCATTTCAGTAAATCTGAATATACGGTGGTACATACTTATTGGGCATTCGTGAAACGATAAAAGAATTACATATTTAACTATTTTCCTCAATTATAGCATGCGACTCCTTTAGTTTTCATCACGGTATTTGAAATTTGGTAATAACACTGGTCAACAAAGATTTTGTCCTAGAGACGTTGTTGGGTGATCTTAGATGTATTTTTTGAGCTGATTCCGAATCTGTACTTAGATTCATTCTATCACGTCTAGTTTCCTTAGGACAGCTGAATGTATGTTTTTGCTATAACGAAAGTAGTAATTTATTTCATTTATATATCGTGATAGCATGAGCAGGTGAAAATAAAACTTTCCTGTCAAAACATGTTGTCCTACGATGTCATGCCTTCCTATCCTGTCAAAACATGTTTAAACTTGCACTATCCTATCGTTTTGTTCAAAACAATGCTGAATCAGCTGCCACTTCACAACAGTATGTGACTAACTGTCGTCGCGTGAAGACGTTTGTTTTTTCTCTGAAGACGGTTTGAGAATTTTGTTGCTCGCAGGAAATTGCAGCTTATTACATTGTAATCGTTGTGAAGTGGCTTAGCTTTCATCATGCCTAGACAGTGCGTGAACCACCCCGATGACTTTTTTTACGTGTGCGCTGAAATTACTTTCAAGGCTCAAAGGAGGAACATTACTCCCTTTTTGAGACAGTGTTATAAACTTTATTTTGATTGTCCGTTGGGTGACCAGGATAAAGGATGGCCGCCTCATGTGATGTGTAGCACCTGTGTAAGGCTTCTCACTGGTTGGACTGAGGGAAAACGTCGTATGAAATTTGCCGTCCCCATGATATGGCGGGAACCTATGGATAATTTTTCAGACTGTTATTTTTGTTTAACAAAAATTTAAGGAATTACGCCGAAGTCAAAACTCACAGTAAAATATCCAAACATCCTGGAATCAGCGATACGACCGGTCCCTCACTTCGAAAATTTACCAGTGCCGGAACCACCGGAAAATGTTAATCTTAGCGAAGATTCAGAAATTAATCAAGAATGTGAGAATGAAGGATTCGAAAACTCGAAGGACCCAAATTTTGGACCGAGTACATGTGATGGACCTCATTTTATAACGCAAGAGGATTTAAATTATCTAGTGCGCGATTTAAATTTGTCCAAAAAGCAGAGTGAAATCTTAGGATCACGATTAAAAGGTTGGAAATTGCTGGATCCAAACACGAAAATTTCTATGTATCGATCTCGCCATGGCGAATTTAAATTATTTTTTCTCAAGAAAACTACCTTATATTTTGCAATGATGTTCTCTCTGTTATGGACACTCTTAATTTTGAATACAACACAGATGATTGGCGTTTGTTCATTGATTCCTCCGAGGTCAGTTAAAAGGCTGTTCTCTTACATAATGGGAATGAACTCCCCTCGATACCGTTAGCTCATGGAACTGACATGACAGAATCTTACGAGAATATGCAGTTACTTTTAGAAAAAATTCACTACGAAAAATATAAGTGGAAAATTTGTGGCGACTTAAAAGTAATTGCAATTTTACTAGGCTTACAGCTTGGTTATTCGAAATATTGTTGCTTCATCTGTGAGTGGGATAGCAGGGACAGAAACAATCATTACTTGAAAAAAGATTGGCCAGAACGTAAAGTACTTGTTCCTGGATCCAAAAATGTCCTTTTTCAGCCTTTGGTCGATCCGAAAAATATTCTTTTGCCACTTCTACATATTAAATTAGGACTTTTAAATATTTTGTGAAAGCCATGGACAAAAATGGTGCTGGTTTTACTTATTTGAAACAAAAATTCCCTAAAATCAGCGAGAAGATCAAAAAAGAAATTTTTGTTGGGCCACAGATGATTAGGGAAGTGCTGAAGGATTCGGAATTTCAACAGCAATTGAGTTCAACGGAAAAAAAGTGCTTGGAACACATTCAAAAATGTAGTTGAACATTTTCTAGGAAATATCATGGCTGAAAATTATCGCGACCTGGGGGCTAATCTAATTAAATCGTACCAAAAAATGGGCTGCAATGTCTTTAAAAATTCACTTCCTCGACTCAAACCCTTTTTTCCGACCACGACTTTTTTCCACCAAACCTTGGCGCAGTTAGTGATGAACACGGTGAGCGTTTCCACCAGGATATTTTACACATGGAAAAATGGTACCAAGGAAAGTTCAGCAACATGTTAGCAGATTACTGCTGGACACTGAAAAGTGACTTGCCAGATGCTAAATATGTGAGAAAATCCTAAGAAGTACCCATTTTTGCACATTTGTTTAAATCACGATTTATTTGCTGAAACCCCCTTGAACCCCCATTTAATCCGGTTGTCCTAAGGAAACTAAACGTGATAGAAAAAATCTGAGCCCAGATTCGGAATCAGCACAAAAAATACCTCTAGGATCACCCAATAAGATGTCTAGGACAGAAAAAAACAATTTTTTTGTTGACCAGTGTAATTATGGTCTAATACGATATTTTCATGCATTGGACTCAGCGGGACACCTCAAGTAACAATTATGATCATGTGAATCGTATTGTTTCGTGTTTAGAACAAACTCTGACCGTATATAATTTAAATATTACAAAATATATATCATTCGCTATAATCCTACGTGTTAAATGAGATTTGTAGTGTCATTTCAAAAGATGATTAAATTTTTTTCACTTTAAGAACAGAAGGAGCACATTCAAATTTCAGCCAAATCTTTATGTATACATAACAATCGCTAAAAGCATATTAAGAGCTTATTTAGAGGTATATTTACAAGTTACAGCCATAATCAGATGAAATGTATTGTCTCGTGTTGAGTACGAACTCTGTCCGCATGTAACGAATTATTGCGAAATATATTGCGCTTGCCACAGAGCCACTCATTAAAATTGCAATGAATTTACAAAAAACTCCATCGGATTTGTGTGAATTTTTTGTAATTTGTGTAGTGAATTTTTTTCATATTTTCGTGGCGAAATCACTAATGTAGGTACTCACTTAAAATCAGTACGTAAGCGAGAGTTCGCTGTAAGTAATGCGTCGCAAAAAATAAAACAAGCGACGAACGACAACCCGCAACTCGCCGCAGATCGTGGGATTTCGTGATGAAATTCATTCGTCCGTGACCCGCCGCCGCCGCGGGACCGCGTCTTCTTTTGTTTTTCGTTTTTTCTAAAGGATTTTTCTCTCTCTCTCTCTCTCCTCGGTTTTTCTTCTTCTTCTTCGCATCTCGTCTCCGGGTGTGGGCGTCCCTTTCGCGGCGTGGGTGTCTGATGGCCGAGTCATATTTGGTTCCAGGGTTTTTCCCGTCTCCGCCGAGACTCTCGTCTGCGGCGACTATCACGGTTCCCCCCGCGAAGTCCTCTCTCCTCTCGTCGGAGAGACTGAGCAGATGCCCATCGCCTAATTTAGCACGAACAGACCTATCGAATTGAAATTTGCATCGGCTAAAATTAAAGAGATCGAAAATCGGGTGCCTCAGCCAATTGGTGATGGGAGAATTTAAAGCCGTCACGAAACGTGGTGGGATAGGTTATAAAGAGGACGAAATATGTGTGTTGATGGTGGTAAAGCACGTAATAAATGGTGGCAGTTGTCCCTTCGAAGAGTAATTTTTTTCCTTCGGTGAAGTAGTGAAGTAATCGCGCGTGTGGAGCAAATTAATTCTTTGGTACGTTGTTCAAAAATCAAGTAGCGACACGAGTTTTCATCAAATTTCTTTAAAAATCTGTTCTGTAAATTAATTTAAGGAGGTTCCTCTGCCGCTCGGTGCGTCAAAAGCCGGTGAAAAATCCATCTTCTTAAGTGTTTTAAGAAGTCGATTAAAAAAACATTACCTTACGTAGTCACCTATAGTATTCAAACAAGTACTTAAAAACTTTGTGAATAAGTTGTATCGAAGCACTTAAAAGTGGGAAACAATTTTTAAAACTCATCAGTAGCTTATTTTGATCTCGGTTTCTGGCTGGCAACTCGTTGCCACGTTTAATTGCTCTGACAATAAATTTGAGCTCATCACCGCTATTTCGTGATCTGAAATGTTTTCTATAATTTAAAAATAAGTTTCAAAATATTTACATGGAAATGTAACTCCTTATTTAAATATAATGGGTAAAAATCATGTGTTAGGACGACTTGGCAACGGTTGTAAGTGCAACATTGCTCAATTACTGCGTTCACTTGTTTTCCTGCTCTCGTGTTGGCGTGTGTTTGAGTTTGTTAGTGACTGCTTTCCAGGAAATCGTTAATATTATACATATATATTTGTATAATACATTACTGTATTTATGTATTCATTTATATAAATACCCGTGAGTATTATAACATATCTTCTGATAACTTTCGTTTCCTTGGAAGCTATCAATTTCCTGCCATGCCGAGGGAACCCGGACAACATTACCGGAACAACGAAAATTTCTACTACTTCTTTGTCAATGTATTAAATTTAGCGTCAATGCACAAAAAATCCAGCTCCACAAAGTTCATTGTAAATTTCCGTCTGCTCGAAAATCACTCGTTTCGTCACGGCACAGCAGCACAGCGTTGCCGATGTGGAATCAACCTGCAGCGCCACATGTTAGTAACTACGTGATTTCTGCTATTTTTGTTGCAAAGATATGTTAATATCATTTAAACCAACGTGGTAAGGGTATATTTTTTTAATACTATCATGATTCTTATACTGTGGCGCACCTTATATCAGTTTTTTGTCAAAACGACATTTATATTCGAATAGTAATCTGCATTTCTTCTACTCATAGGTAAGCATTGCCATAAGATCCTATAGAAATTCTCTCATTTTTAAATGCGATTTCCGAGAAATATAGCGTGGAAAGCCTAATTTTTTTCAACGGCAATTGATAGAGTGTAATAAGAGGGGCTTATTTTGAAACTTTCATGAAAATGACATTTACTTCGTTTCTCGGTGGAACCTCCTTAAGCCATTAGAACTAATTTTCTCATTCTTGCCGATTGCCATTTGATACAACGAAGATTTCATAAGTTTCAAATTACCTATTTTAAATAATCATAAGCCATTCACTCCAAGGTAATGTTAAAAATTAATCGAATGTGCAAGCATTTAATTGATTGGATATTTGGGGAGGTGACCGACAGCTAGGATCATTTGTGCAATAGGGGATAGGGAAGGGAGGAAGGTTGGATAGAAACCCGGAGTCGGCATCAGTCTGCTCTTAACGATAGGCGCCAAGGGAACCACGGTTTAACGTCTCATCCGACAGACGGAGTTCTGTACTTGAAGTGCCCTTCACAGGACACTCAAGTAGGGATCGGGTTTCCTATGAAAAACATCCTCCTCTGCATGGATTTGTACCCTGGCCGCCCGTATGGCTAGCCAGTACTCTAGTCACCAAATCAACCCGAACCCCTATAGGCATCTGAGGTACTTTGTATATTTAATATGCACAATACCCTCAAGGAAGTATTTAAGTACCGAAATTATACTCATGATAATGATTTTTTATCGCCGAAACAGGTCAGATTGAGGATTATTTGTTGTTGCAGTAATCTACCGCTTTAAGTGAAGGGCGTTCCACATTCATTTGATAGCATGAGTCTCAAGGAGGGCGCTTTTGCCAAATTTACCCTCCGTGAGCTCACATGTAGGCCACACAGGAATTCATTTCCAACACTATGTTAAATTGAAGTAAGTTACTTGAGCGTAGGATATTTGGAATACATCTACTTGTGTAGTTGGTACTCTGCGGCGTAATTTAATTTCCTTGATGCTGTTGGCTACTCCGCATCTAACTCCTAACGGAGATTTATATTGGATACGGATTTCCATAGAACCCCATTCTGTCAAATAAGGTAGTTTGAGCGAGATAGTTCCCTAGTCATAACGGAGACCATATTCGAATTATTTGTTTCAACTTCAGAAGTTCTAGGAAGCATGAATTAAATATTGCATTTTTGTATTGTATTGTTGAAACATACTTTTATGTGACGGAAATTCTAAGTAATGCAATGAAAATATCTTTAATATATGTTTTACCTGACTCATTTTTTCGCGCGGTACTTCTTACAACGGAAGTTAATTTTGTAATTGATAAAATACTCTGGGACAATATTGTTTAGTTTAAAATAAGGTTTAGAAAACATACAAACTACACATTTTTAATTTTTTGACGAGATTTTGGTGTTAGAAATTCCTCATTTTTTAAATAAGATCTCTCTGGAGTGCATACACGTACCGTTTCCCTTGTAAAATGGCTGGCATTTTTCGTCAAAAATCTCGGTTAATAGTTCGATAACGGGCCGGTATTTTGCTATCTTGGGATGGATGAGATATTTTTCTTTCATATGAGATCAAATTCGCTGATTTCGTGGTGAAATGATATTTTTCTCAAACTACCTTAAATAAAGGGAGAGTTTGATTACTCGAAGATTTACGGGTCAACATTTCAAAGCCATGCGTCGGCTCGTCAAATGACGGAAACAGCACTAGACAATTCTTTCAGGACTCAGCTGAATCAGCGAAAATAACTGGTAATTTGTTAATGTATGAATAAGTGCGGATACATGTGATAGCATAGGTTTAAAAATTTATTTATTTTTGTAATAAAAGTTTATTATAGTTAATAGACTTTGAAGACTTTCCACTTTGTGTCAGTCATTTTTTCACGATTGATGAAGGTGTACTTTAGATTCATAAAAAGTGACCCAACACGCTCTATACCAAGTTTCACCAAAATTGAACCATTAATTCAATTATTGGCCAACTTTTTGCTCTTCCGGACCGATGTGCGTCGTCGCGATCATAAAAAGCGTTCACTCACTGGCTTCGGTATTTTTCATCCATTATTTAACTATCGCATACAACATTTCAATAGAATGCTGCCTGGTTGTAATGGAGAAATTGGAGTAAAATTAGCCTTCCTCCCCCAAAGTCTCTTTTAAAATACCTTAAGACTTCTGGGGTAAGTCTTTATAACCTCGTAAGATAACGTGTTCCACGCCTCTGTTTTCGAGTTTAAGAAAAACGTTGGCATTATTCTTTTTTTAATAATAATAATAATAATAATAATTTTATTACAAAATTTTACAAAAGTAATAACAAATATATAAGGAATAAGACGGTTTGGTCCTGCTAAGCCTTTAAAGGCTTGTCAGCAGGTGCCATATTTTAAATTCAGTGATCGGATATAAGTTCAACGAAATGAATAACATGAGATAACGTTCATAACATTTTTTAACAATAGTTATCCAAAAGGAACTCAAAAATAGTTTACAATACAAAAGTTGGTTTACAATCCAAAATATACAAAGTTTTTAAAAAATATAATTTACATCTTTTCTTGTGCAATATCAGAAGCAGTAAAGCGAAAGAAAAAAAAATTTATATATATATAAAAATACAGGAAATATATCTCAATTACATTGCATGTGTTTTACTACGTATAAGAAATATTACATCCTAATTATATAAACATAATATCTCAGTTTTATACATATTATATTATGTCCCAATTATTGAAATATTATAATCCCAAGTATTTCATATATCATTTTCATTATAATTTTCATACAACCAATGTCTTAATTGTAACTTTAACCCTGAGATTTTTTTCTATCGATTGTATTTCACTGTTCAGTTTCTCACTACGCTCGCTTCACTAGACAGTATTCACTGTCTAGTTTCCATGATTTCCATGACTGATTCCACTTGGTCATTTCTCCCGAGCGTATTTAGTTTTCTAGTCTACTTGCCATTTCTTCATATCCTTTCGTTCGTTCGTACTCTCGTACATGAATTGTACGTACTTATAAACTTATTTCCTCTCTCTAGATTGTTCAAGGATGCTCAACTCAATTCACTTATCGTAGCGTTTACCAACCTTGAAAATGGCACTCAGTTGCTGAAACCTGGGTCGGTTTTAATAAATTAGTGTGGAATTTACCAAGTTTTATCTTTTCATTATGATTTCTTATTTCGACCTATGCCGTAAAGAGAGCTTTAATTGTATAACAATTCTATCAAATGGTTTTTTGGAGAAGTTGCTATCTGATCGACCCGTTTGTTGGCAATTATGGGTTTTTCTGCATGAGGGATCGATTGTCATAAGTCTCGTATCCTCGAAACATCCTATTTATGCGAAAATAAGAGGTACAAAGCTCCCATTGCAAATGCACAAACGGCTGCTTCGGTCGCTTTCGTTTTTCTCCGATGCCACAATTAATACGTTTGTTTATAATTGTTTATTTCCTCCTATGACCCGTGGCTTCCGTATGTGAAAACTCTGACGATTTGTACTCTCGTCTGTTTTATAGCCTACATTAAGGCAATGACACCACGACTGTGTGAGTCGAAGCAAATTTTAAAGCCCACATTTTTGTTTGTTTAATTAGAAAAGTTCTTTATTCCGCGAAAACATACCTCACTCACGGAAAGCTGAAAATAAGTTACAATTTTCTGTAGATTGTTCTACGCATATTTTTTTAACGACTACATGTATCTGTTATCCATTATTTTACGTGTTTGTTTGCTGGCCATATTTTCTAACCAGATTGTTTATTTTATTGAACTCAATTTATTTTATTTGTTCACTTTTTAAAATATGAATACTTCTAATGCTGCTTAAATTGTAGTTAATTACATTAAACTATTTTTTATTTCGTTTTTTAGACTAATTTTTGTATTTGTCGATTTACTGTTTGTGATTTATTTGTTATTGTTATTAATTATCTTTATTTTATTTATATGTTGATTTTTATATTATTTGTTCGTCTATAATATTTATTTATTATTTATTTATTTGTTTCAATTTTACAATAATGTATAAATTACCCTTGTATTATTATCTTTGCATTTGTATTTTATGCATTGTTTTTAATTGGACTTACCGTATCTCAATCTGTCTGTATGTTTTCGCAGGTTTTTCCCACTCTCCCCTTTACCTGTGGGTGTATTTCCTTATTGGGTCTTCTTTCGTGATGGAAATCACGTCCTTATTTCCTTACGTTTTCCCCACCTATGTATCTTTCTTCACACTTATTTCATGATCTTTTAAGACAAGGGGTTAGATGGAAGAAGGGACTGCCTTAGTCTCAATCTCGCCCCAACAAAGACGCCTTGTTATTATTAAAATTTAGCCGTAGAAACCAACAGCTGCGCCTTTTCATTTGAATTCCCATATTTTGACGTCAATCATTGCAATAATAAACTAATGACTCCAAGCATAAAATGTTTTAAATGCCTTTATTTCCTTTTTGTTGAACTTTTCGGTATTTTTCTCTTGTTATAAAAAAAGATTTATGAGAAAATAGTATTAGTGGAATATGGAAAAAATGTCATCTCTGGCATGGAATGAGGTAATGTAATTTCACGTTCAATATGCTTGTTAAATAGCGTGCAAAGGTATGATTTCGTTATCCATATCAAATAGAACACGCTCAATTCTCTATTTGTAAGTCTATTTTTAGGAGACTTTACAAAGGATTCGGTTTTAGGCTTGACTTTGTGGAAGTTTATCATTACGGAGGAATTAAATAACTGTGTGCGCCCCACTTGTGAGAATTTGTTATCATGCACCGGTTGTCGACACGAAATGTCAGCAGAAGGTTGAAACTGCATCTGAAGATGACAAAAAGTGTTGAAACACGAGTTGTCATATATCATGATCTCAAAAAGAAAAGTTTCTTGTTCACTTTCCACAATAAATAATTTTATTTTCCGACCTGGTTTCGACATTAGCTGTCATTTTCAAGGTGAACAAAAACCTTTTAATTTTTGCGATCATGATGTCTGTAGTGCATTTCCACAAAATATCGCCGGATACTCAATAACAAAGTCCTTTTTTTCTTCCGTTTGTAGATTATGTTATCCATATAACACAGAGAAGGCGTTTTTCCTAAAGTATATTTTTCAGGAGATGAATGAAATGACATGTAAATAATTTCATGATGGAAACACCTTGTCTGGTAGATAATCCTAATAAAGAAAATAACCTTTTCTCCCTCCATTTATTCTTGTTCTTATCACGCTCTGGAGCCTGTTGACGTCAGATAAACATATCAAAGTAATCGCTCGGAATCCGTTGGTAAAAGTCCCACAAACCTGAC
Organism: Ceriagrion tenellum; assembly: GCA_963169105.1. Lineage (NCBI taxonomy): Eukaryota > Metazoa > Arthropoda > Insecta > Odonata > Coenagrionidae > Ceriagrion > Ceriagrion tenellum. The sequence continues at coordinate 62,070,695 of OY720644.1, forward strand.
GTCCAGGGATTGAGAAGTGGTCTGCCCACCCTTACCCCTTTCACGATGAGTCACTCCCAGACGAAAGCGCAGACGTTGTGAAATCGCTCTCCGCTCATTTCCTGATTCCCTCTTATACAAGAACTCCGCATTAGCCCTCGATAGCGACGCCGAAATCTCCCTAGCTGCAAAAATATATCACCTTTTCGCCCTTGAATTTTAGCGCTAGTTCAGCAAAAACACCTCCGACTAATATTTTTCAATGTTGTTTATTAGGCCTCGTCCACCTAGCTTAGGGCGCCCCACGGTTCAGTGGTATTAATTCATAGACGTAGCTACATACTAATCCAGATTAGATCCATAAAATATTAAAGTCAGCGTATGGCAAAAGTATATGCATTTTTGGTATTCCGGTCGTGTATAGTTTACTATTTTTTTGTTTCCTACGAAGTCGCGTGGGAGACCTCCGAAACGACGCTACTCTTATCTCAGTTGAAGATCCCTATGAAATGAGCATTCTATGAATTTATTATGTATTACTTGAGTTATTCCATTATAATTGAGATTATTTATTTTTAGTGAAATTAATAGAGATAGCATAGCATTGCATAAATTCCCATATGGTTAAAAAATTATAAAAACTTATATTGTGTCCAGAGTCATCTACATGCCGCCACAACATTTATCAAATATTTAATAGTTGTTGTGGCGGCACGTAGATGACTCTGATTGTGTCCATACTGCAGCGCCATTTATGAGGAATTACCGCAATTTAACTTCAGTTGTCCCCGTTATTAGCTAAGACTAAAATAGTAAGGATGCATTAAGATGCATTAATTTTATTTGTAATCGATTTATCCAAGTTTTTGCTTCTTATTAACAGTTTTCGGGGAACTTAGCTTTCATTTTATTCGGAGAAATACTATTTTTCCTCCGGTTTTCCCCACTGAACACTACGTAATTTCAAGTTTAATCTTCCAGGAAACTTGCGCGGAAAGGTAAATTTGGCTGCTCATATCAGAGAGAGTACATGTTTTTACCTAAAACTATCCTGAAAATGAATAAAATTTCATTTATGTCCTCTCTCGGTGAAGAAAACCGTACATTTCTGAATTTTTCACGCGCTGTGCTAGTTCGTAACGTCGCGCGAGGGTAGAGGGTAACTTGCTTTGGTCGCTAGCTCTCTGGAACACAATGGTGTGCTTCCGGAATGTTCTCGGAAGGTTAGCGCTGGTGTTATCTAGGAGACATTGAAATTGTGTGAATATAATAATAATAGCGTCAACTACCGAGACCGTATAAAATAGTCCGAAAGAAAATATGCACGATCCACGATCGTGTAGAATCATACGAGGAAGTTGGGTTTTTCTAATGTTACATTCATAATTTCTCTATTTTAGTGTCTTTTTTTTACCCCATGCCTCCCCCTCCGACGTATTTTAAGATTTATCTACTGCAATTAGTCCTGAAATAAGTCGTACCATGCTCTTTGCTCTAATGTTTTACAGATGCTCGCTAACAGTGGGTGAGAACGTGAATGTTAGGTCGTAGAAAAAGACCCAGATCCTTGTAAAGGCAAAATACTGGATTTTAGAGCATAATTTTAGCATTAAACTGATTTTTAAGAACATACTGTGATCTTGAATGGGGTGATTTTTAAGGCATAAATTAGGATTTTAAATTGCATGAAGTTTGTATCCATATTAATGTGATATTTTCTAGTACTTGTTAAATTCGTCAGCTCCTCTGATACTATTTCGAAATTTAACTTTCCCAGCTATTTTTTCTACACTTTATTCTCTAAGTACATCATCTCGATGGCCAAACAACTATTTTTTACCTCGTACCTATGTCACATCTACATAAAAAACCGTAGAGGATTAATCATTTACCAAAGGATACAATCCATTCCTCGTTATATTTCTTGCCAGCTCCGCTAACCTCAGTGCATCCTGATTTCACTCCTTTAAGTACTCGCTAGTTTGAGGTTTCTCAGCGAGTGTATTTTTGCTTCCATCTCCGAACAGATATCGCTGACGAGAGGTCCTTCTTCCGAGAATATTCCCCTATCCCAGCAAATAGTCCGCCTGCATTCTCCTCACTCTATCTTACCCTCTCATTCTCGGTAGAAGAAATACAACACGCTTATCGCACAACTGACATGTATTGCTATTATTATACAAAACTATATTGTAATTTTTATTTCGAAATACGAGTAAAATTGGAAAGCGTTTAAACATTTTCACTATCGTAAAAATATTTAATTAAACCACATGATGAGTAATGGCGCATTAAAATGGCAATTTACGTGCGGTAATTTTTTGAAAAGTAGATAACACATTGTCTAAAAGCTGTCTTTTATGAAGGTAAACTTCTCTTAAATTGACGGAGTTCGCGCGACAGGCGATTTTATCCCAGGTGACCCATGTTTATCGGGTTTTACAGACTTCTATGAGGAGCGCAATGACCATTGTAGTGTACACCAGTGGATCCCAAAGTAGGCAGTACCACTCCTGGGGGGCGGTGCTTCAATGTAGGGGCATGGGGAGAAACGGGGGCGGCAGGGGGGGGGGGTGCTGGAGGCAGGATCATAACCTAAAGGTAGTAAAAATTCATGTCCAGGGGTGAATTAACTACCAATTTCTTTGATTCGAAGGGGTAAATTCCTCGCCTGCTAACCCGAGGGACGGGGGTTCGAGTCCCGCCTGGGTAGAATATTATCAGCCCAGGACATGGGTGTTTGTGTTAGTCTCATGTTAATGTTAAAACACCCGATGTAAAAGGCCTTTGTTGTGCTGTTTTCGGGATTGTGAGTATAAATAAATAAACATTAATTTCATCATAGTCATTTTAATTTCATTTTCACAATCCTGGGATTTGGTTATGAGGTATACCTATTCGATTTTCAAGCTTACGGTTGGGTATAGGTTTGTGGAACCAAGGGAGAGGTGGTAATAATAAGTTTGGGAAAAACTGGTGCACGTATATAGTGTAGAATACTGTAACGTTTGATATTTAATTATCTTGTTGTTTTGATGTTTATTGATGATGTTTATGTTGTTAGGGAGTTGTTGATGAGAGGAGAGAGAGGGCATTTGTTGAGAGGGAGAAGAAAAGGGAAAGTGGCTCGAAGTAGTGAGCAAAAAAGAAACTTTACATTGAAGAAAATAAAGAGGATTTTGGAATAAAGCGAACGTCTCACGTTACAATACGAATTATACTCTCCCAACTACCTCGAAGAAAATTGACAAAATGACTTTCTGCCAGCTCTTTTCGATTTGTGACCACTGTGCGGATGTAATGAACGAGAGATGGTATCGTGGAAAAATGAGACTTTTTTACTTTAGCCCATTTTTTCCCATTGGCAACCTGAGTTGCTAAAAGTTTTCAACATTTAAAAAAATTCACTTCACCCTCAATATGTTTCGTACCTACCTCATCATTTGGTTTCTTGGTTCTCTAACCCTTCCTTTATGGAACGGTCTGAGTTTTACTCTGACATAAATCCGAACGTTACCCAAGGGGGAAACCTTTGATGGGTAAGCCGGTGGTCAAATCCGAGCTTGACATTGAAGTGTTCACTCGTTCTTCAAGTGATGTATTCTGCATTTTTTGGGGTGATATTTTGGCATAAGCTTACGTAAGGTTTGATAAATACTACATTTTAAAAGTTTGAATATAATTGTTTTAAAATATAAGTTAACGTTTTTAAAGAGGATCCACCACTGCTTTGTGAGTCAAGACAAATCGTGGATTCTACTTTTTCGTGTATTTTGCTGTTTTAAAAAAAATTGCTCTCATTTATGTCTTACCTAATTACAAGAAAAGGAATGTGCTGGAAAAATTCAGGCTACTCGACTCGAATTTATTTGAAAGGAAAATTTTTCCCCGGACGTTGAATCAGACTGCTTCCCCATTAACATTCAATTAACGTATTTTTACTTCAGTAACAGGAGGTTTTTTGCTGATGAATATGAAAATAAAAAGTGTATGTCCCTAAAATTTTACATCATTCAATTTCCTAGGGAATTCTTCTAAAATGATTTTTTCGTACATGACAATTATACTTATCAGCAATATAAATACTCCCTTAATCAGTTTTTCATCCATTCTTTCAATTAGTATATTGTAATGTTTAGTTAGCAAAATGCTGATAAAATTGTGGTTAATATTTAGGGCAAGAATTGCTAAAATATCACAGGGTAATTGAAGTTTACCTCGAAAGCAGCCACTTATACCACGGGGTATTATACTTACCAGTGTGTAAATGGAAACGCACTGCGCGATAAGAAATTGAAAGAAGCTTTAACCCTTTGAGTGCGGCATGACGTGATATCACGTCAAGATTGTCTTTACGCTGGTGCTGATGACGTGATATCACGTCGTGGGTACAGTGAGTGTCCCAGCTTTCACTATGGGCCTAGAACACTCAAATTACCCATGACGTGGTATCACGTCGTCAGCACTAGCGAAAAGAAAACCATGACGTGATATCACGTCATGCCGCACTCAGAGGGGGAAAACTATGTTGTGGAATTTATCGTGATATATTGGATTAGACCTGAATTTGACCACGGGTAACATATTTAATTTTGGTTTAATTTTTGCAATAAAGGTTTCTTTAAGTTTTTGCCTAGCCAACACAAATGTATCGTATTAACCGATACAAACTTTCAATGCACCACGCACCGAAGTGTGTAACGTCATTGCACCATAAAACTAAGTGTAAAACAACAATGTACCTTAACAACCTAAGAGTCGCTGCGCACATTGGAGCGAGTTTCTAAGTAAGCACCTCAGTACAATGTCATATCTGTGCGTACTGGATTAAATTCTCGGCTTCTGAAAGGAGAACGGGTTCAAATTTCAGTGTGAAGATGACTCATACCCTTTTATGTTATTTTGTCGGATACATTACCTTAGATTACTTTGTTTTTATGTCATAGTGATTGAAACGTGAAGAAAAAGAGAAGATTTTTTTCTAACGCGAAAACATTTGAAAATTATCCCAGGAAATTGAATGGTAATCAAATATTGGTATCGTTCCATCTTATTTAAAGAATATGGAGCTGAAATAAGGTATCAAGAATTCTAAAAGAATTAGTTGGAACGAGATGGGTCGCTTGAACAGCATGTGCTGCACCCTAATTTTTTTAAAGGCATGCCATAAGTTGATTAGTATATTTTTAAATAACACAAAGGGTAAGTGCTTTCAGTGTTTGTGTTATTTTTCGGATTCATGGTGGAACCTCCTTAAGAAATCAGTCAGTCACTGCTATAGCAATATAGCTGTATCACAGTTGGTATCCATTGCGAGAAAAAGGTTGTCACTTGATGCCAGAACGTCATATGGAAAACGATAACTTCGCTAAAGGCTTGTAAATTCAAAAGGTCATATCTCGTAAGGTAATTCAATAGGGTCGTGTGTTCAGATATAAGGTTTGTAAATCGAGTCACATACCATTAACCGTTTTAAGTAAAATAGAGTTGTCTCTGAAATGAATTTTGAACATTCATGCAAGCCTTTTAACATCCATCATTATTACTTTTTCCCATTATTATTACTGCAGACGTCAATGAAGGCGCCATCACCACTGGCTACGTGTAATGCATTCGTGAAAATCATCCGGGCTTCTACGGATAGGGAGAGTGGAGGCTAAGGGAGTACTGAAGATGACCAATCTAGCTACCCCCGCTCTGACTCGCCGATGACCCCTGAGGAGCTGATGGGGTGGGAAGAGGATGGTTCCCAGTTTGGAGGTTTCAAAGGACGAAGCAAGTGGTCCGAGGCTCCCAGCCGGCAGAAGTAGAGACGCATCATCCACGCTCCTACGGATTCACCCGAGGACTGATCAACCTGAGCAATCGTCGAATCGCCGTTAAGGTGAGTGGCAAAGAGTCCTTTTTTGGGAATTGTGCATCATGATTGATCAGCAGTCATCTTTCCGGAAAGAATGGTTTACTTCCGATCTCCACAGACAACGTGATGACTAGATAAAAAATGACTAAATAGTTATTATTATCCCTATAGATTGTCTTGGGGGCTAGGAGGCTGTGCAAAAAAATTGTGGGGGGCCGGCGCCTTTAGTGCTAGTCCGGAACCGTTCGGAAGTCACTGCTGCCGGTGGGTGGGGAACTGCCGCCCAGAGCGGGGTTCTAGCTCCCCTCTCGCCGGCAGTTCTGGGATTCTAGCTCGATGTTGCTGAGATACTATCACTCAGCTCTCAATGAGATTGGCTCAGTGATGATGCGGTTTGGCAATACATCGAGCAGAATCAGAAAGTTCACAAATCGTAGGTCGGCAAGCAACTGAATTTTCGATGCTCTACGCCGCGCATACTGTAGCCTGATTGGCTCTTGGAAGGTCACGTGACGAGCAACTTTCTCTTAGTTCACCTCCATAAATTTTTGTCCTGCCTCCTAGCCCCTAAGGCATTTGAAAGAGAAAATTGCATATTTCGAGGGTTCAGATCGATTTTAAAACGTTAGATTTCCTTTGCTGACGCTTTGGAATATACTTTATTCCATCTTCAGGGCTAGAATGTTAGCATACAGAACATGAAGGTCATTTATAATAATACACATTTATATACTATTAACTTATCATACATATACTCGCAAAAATTGCCTCGGAAACTGACATTCTCAAAATTATTTCCAAAGGACACGTGATTTTGTGGCCTGACTCAGTAAAGATGCCACCACATCTCAAATATAGCTGTCTTAATATGCGTATATGTGAATTACAACAATAGTAATAATGATGGATGTACTTAGATTTCATGAAAAATGAACACATAATCAGCATATCAATTTTATGGCCTCCAACTGTGACGATAAAACCTTGAAATAAATTAATAATCGTAATTTAATTACTGAAGTCAATACAAGTATCACTGGTAATTCATGGAAAGAATGAATTATTTTATCTGTCAGTTCGGTAGTCTCTTTCTCTCGTTTGTTCTAGAGAAATTACAAGGGATCAAAAATGATATACTCGGGTCCCGGTAGATGCTAATGAATTGCCATCTGAGAAATTTCGCACTGTAGAACGGAAGGGAAGAAATCAGAAATTTGTACTCAGGCTTTGTCAGTGAAAGATGTATATTTAGGGAAATGTATTGGATATCTTTTCTGTATATTTACATTCTAATAGGAACTCACCATGACAAAGTTGTTTTATAATAATACCAGCGTTACCAGTTATGAGTTTAGTATTTTTAAGTTTTAAAAGTACATTTTGGCTAACCGCTGTTCTAGAAATATAAAAACCGGAATTTAAATAGCCGAGGCCGCAGTTTTCTTTAATTTCTCCGTAAACGAACAAGAAAAAATTGCCGTATGCATATAATAAACATCATATTTGCATGCGTGGTCTTAATTCAGTAAGACTGAACCTGTGGGGATATCCTACTTTTTGTATTGAAATTTAATTAGTACTGATAGTAAGTTGAACGAAAATACACTGTAAGCACTTTGACGTGTTATTTTTTTAGTTAATGGAAATATAAATACAATAATTTATGGAAATATACGAAGTTCAGAGTAAATGGTGAGCAATGCAGCACAAATGGTAGGAAAAAATGAGTCCATTTTAAAAAAAGCATATATTCCCTTGAAATTATTTCATTGTTATATCTTATATTTTATTATTTTTTTTCATATCTGATTCATTTTCAAATAAAGGAAACGACAAAAATGTGGAATCGAACAATTTTTTTCTCATAAACATTCGCGATAAAACCTTTGATGTACGTTTTTGGAGTGTATTGCGCCTTGAAAATGGAATCTGCGCATGCGTCGACCGACCACGTAGGCAGGACCAGGCGCGAAAACAGCCCCGACGCTCGTCACTCGCAAAAAAAGAGAGAAAATTAAAAAAAAAAACTCGGCTGTTTACACGCGCATTCTGTCGAGACAGGTTATTTTTTTATAACGCGTAAAAATACTCGTTCTGCTAAATCAACGGGGGCGTCGGCTGCCTTCCGCCGGTCGCCTGTTATTTTTTTTAGCACCTGATGAGCGTTTTAGGGAAAAAAATGAAAGGAGTTCGAATAAAGTGAGACGGGATTGTGTTTTGGGAGGGTCGACTCTTGCAGGCGTCGCCGCTTTTTGCGGGCATGAGGCGAACAAAAACAATATTTTATGGTTGTCACGTCGGGAGGCTAGTATGATATCGTGCCGAGAACAAGCCATCCCCAAAGACGTTACCACGGATCCGGGGCGTTTTCCTAACTTGCCATCCATGAGAATATCGCTACTGAAGAAACAATTTTTTTCCTTCCTCTCCGGAGGGAGATTTCAACAACTTTTGACTCCCGGTCCGAAAAGGTCCGAACGCATGGCCGCAGAAATTCACGCTTCTTTCTGGCTCGTCAACTCTGATTTGGTCATTATTATTTTCACGATTGTCGGTCGTTGGGAGATGGGTGGATACCGTTGAGGTGAGTGGAGAGGGCACTACGTCATGAAATTGAGGCTTGACAACCGAAATAGCAACCGTGTTGTTTAACCATTCTCTCTCTCCTTACTTTCCTATGGATAGCACGACTGATGCCCGTATTCATAGTCGTATTCCTAAGGGTTAACTGGGTAGCCCCTAGCCAGGTAACACCTAGGTGTCCCCTACACTGTGCGATACGTTAACCGTACCTGGGTATACCCCAGGCAGAGGACGCCTGGGTAAGAGATTTGGCAACAATCCCGCGGAAAAATACATATGAACGGTTCCGCTGAATGGTTCTTAATGTTTTCGATGCTCATTTTTCACAATAACCAAGCGCGCTATAAACAATAATATACTATACTGATTCAAGATTTTGATGAAAAATTATTGAAGGAATATTGAAGAATGTCTATGATATTACTAAAATATTTATGTAATTTGAATGATGAGGAATACGAGGGTGGTTCTGTAAGTACTCGTGTTTGTAAACAGAAGATGTTACTTTGGAAAGTGGTTGATATTGTTGGTATTATCGAGTTACAGCCTTTAGTACAGTAGTATCAACTCGACCCACGCGTGGGCAGCAGTCCTGCGTTAGGGGAGCTTTTGGTAAGCTTTAGGCCTCACCCAGGAAATATGCGGCCTGGGGGAGAGTTATGGTAGGGGTAGTCCCCTGGGTAACGACTATGAATACCATTTCTGAGCCAAGGGGTTCCCCTACACCTGGGGGGACACCCAGGTAACGACTATGAATACGGCCCTTTATGGTCGAAATGGATGGATGTAAAGCAAGAATATCCACCATCAGTTTGAAATTTAAGGCAAGTAGCTCTTGAGATATATAAAGGTCACTTAGTGCTATGGACTCTACTCGATTTAGCTATAGTTTTCAATGGGAATGCGGATAGTTATAAATTTTTATAAATAAACAAAATATGTGCTAGGAGAACGCATATTACATAAGTAAGTGCATGCTGATTTCTAGTAAGTAATCGATGGAAAACATAGTAAAACTGCAAAACTAGTTACCGCTTACTTTCCAGTGGATGACATGGCAGAATTGACGAATTAACGTGCGTAAAGCAAGAATATCAACCATGTGTTTGAAATTTAAGGCTAGTTTCTCATCAAGCATGCATTGGTTACTCACTGCTAACGACTCATTTCGATTTTACCTACGATATTACGGGACCGACTGTAAGAATCCATTTCTAATTTGGTTGTGGTTTATGCTTTAGGAATTCTACTTGTTAAAATCGTAAATTCTTAAATCATTGTGTATATGAAATAGTATTGCAGAAATTATTCTCTTGATTGGCTTGTTTTTCATATGCTACGATTACACTTTTCCCCAATAATATATACTAATGTGCACAATGGCGCACTTCCAGTCTTCCGAAGAATGTGTTTAGAGGTGTTTTCAGCGGGAATGCGGATTATATTTTATTTAAATAAATAAACTGAAGGAGACTCCACATAAATAAAGTAAGTGCATACTGATTTATAGTAGGTTATCGATAAAAAAACACAGTGATATTGCGGTGGCGGCGGGGTAAAGTCCTCGCCTGCTAATCCGAGGGTCGCGGGTTCGAGTCCCGCCTGGGTGGGTTTTTCACCACCCAGGGCATGGATGTATGTCAAGATCTGCTGGTCCGGTCCCTGGAAAACCTGATGACAGGCTCAGCAGCCTATCGGGATTCCGGGGACATACGGGTCAACAGAATCGTCCGGCAAGCAAAAAATAAAAATTAGCGCATTAGCCCAAAAGCACTCCTGGAAAATGAGGGTCAACGTAGATGGCGGACTGGTTTCAGCTTCTACCATTGGCCAGCATAGCAATAGTGTCCTTAATGGCCGGAACAATATGGCCCAATTTATTTTCATTGCGTAGTTTTGCGAACGCCCGTGCTGCGCTCTGAAATCACAATCGTGTGAAGACAGGCTCCGATCTATTGAATTCCATTTAATTTCCGAATTAGGTTCCGAGACTTCGGCGCTGAACTCAGTACCGAAATACGCATAGTGGAAAATGGCTTTAAGAATCGAGTGGAAAAGAACTATTGCACTTATTCTTGTATTAGCAGGCGATAATTTCGTCGGATACGATTATGCATTTTACGGCGTTCGAGGCACTTTCGGAACCGATTTTAGTGTCCAGTTCAAGGATATTCAGGCCTATTTTTTATTAAGTAGCAGGGGACTTATGCTTATTATTAAATTCTTCAATGTTGGACTTAAGACCTATCGAATTACTTTTCGATATATGAGCTTTTCAATGTACGAACCTTTCGAAAAGTGATTATTTTTTCACGACTTTTCGGCTTCAAGTTACGAATTTTTTCTCGTTATGGATTCGAACTGTGTAACCTACATACTTTGCTAACGCAGTTCATGTATTATTTGTACTTAGCGTGCTTCTACAGGGCCCGAATTTGGCTAATAATAAGTATTCTTTCAATGTGCTTGTTGTTCATACGCTACGATTATACTATTCCCTAATAATATACTTACTATGCATAATGACGCACTTCCAGTCTTCCGAAGAAAGAGTTTAAAAGATTTATTATAAATCTTTAACTAATATGCTGAAAGACTGTAAATTTTTGCGGTACTTTGTAAATCCTTTAATCAATATTTCTATTTATTATTTGAAGATTTGTTGTTTTTCCTGAATTTTTTCTGTCGATCCATTTGTTTACGTTTTGTAAACGATTTAATCATTATTGTATTTCAATGTATTACACAACATCTTTGGTAAATGGGCTTTTTCCCGTAATAAATAAAGAAATCATTAGTTCCAATGTATTAACAGATTCACTTTGCGGTTTCAACATTTTTTCGATTTGATTAAATAATGATTTTAAACTTCAGTAAAAATAACACGATGACCGCTGCTAACCCCTTATTTCAAATGAGCACTTTCTTCGATACGGGGCGTAAACCTGTGGATCTCACGATTGGCCACACGTAAAGATAGAAAACGCACGCACCTAGTGCCATGATCTTGATAGTCATTGGCTTCCTTTTCTCGCGGACCCGGACCTTGCTGGGGCCTGCGGAGGCCGTCGCTTCAGATCCATTTCGAAAAGGAAGCGTGAAGAGCAGTCAGCGTTATAGATAACGAGATCGCCTTCGCGACTATAAATAAACAAACCTCCCCACGGCAACCGATCGCTATATTGAAGCGAGCTGACGCGGTGGCGTGGCTGCGAGGAGGGGGAAGAGTATTGGGAGCGGCAGAAAGGAATAGTAATAATAATATGAAATTTACGACCACGCCGTCGACTTGGAACAGGAGGAGGAGTGCATTTAGCAAAAAAAAATGAGAAGAGCGAAAAACTTCCACCCGCGGGATCCACTTTGGTGGTTGACGCTTAAAGGCGAGATGGAAATGGAAAAGGCGGACGGATTCCATTTGTTTTTTTATGAGGTAAAAAAAAAAACGTTGGCAAGGTTTATATGAGTGCTTCCGAGAGACATCGGGAAACTTCTGCCTAGGAAAATTGGACCGAAGTTGCTAAGGACTTGGGCATAGGTGTGAAAAATACAAGTCATTGCAGTCCAACCTGGAGGGTAGATGTGAAATTCAGATTCGATTCTCTCGGAAATCGATTATTTCTATGCGATTTTTGATTAATTGGAACAAAAATTGTTATAAATTCGCTGTCGATTCGATTCGCCTGGTTAAAAACTGCTACGAGAAAACAAAGAGTGCTCAACTCGTTATAGAGGGATTAAAAAGTACATTGGAAGAGATGCCAGGAGGTAAGGGAACTAGCATTAGATAGGGAAGGGTGGAGGGCTGCAGTCAGCCGATCTAAGGATTGAGCGATCAATGACGAGAGAGATTAAAATGGGAGATGCTGGAGACACGGAGGCTACACCCCAGGCTGGGATTGCTGAGGAAATTCAGAACATGCGTGTTTCAGTGTGACTCAGAGGATATGATTTTGACGCCGCACTACACCTCTTGGTCCGACAGAAGCGATAAAATAAGAGAGAGATACTTCTGCGAACAGATTGGTTGAAAAATAAGCGACCATAATAAAACCGGAGCGCCCCTTAAAACACTCTTGAAACTCACTTCACCATTTCACTTCCCGATAACATTGTCCTTTACACCTTTAAACGGCTGGTGTCCTAAAAACACCTGCCACACGCCCATACGGCGGCTCGCAGGGAAGTATGTAGATGAAGAGGAAAACGATTCGTTTCGCTACTATTCCGAGTGGTCGCGATTCGGATTTTGCAGCGATTTCCGATTCGGTTCCGATTTCCAGTTAAATTCGGGTATTAATTTGGCCTCAATACTCACCTTCGTCCGATCTATGTCAAATTTTGAACCACAAAACGACTCCAACCATAATATAAAGGTTTAAGGAGGCTGTATACCTCGACCGAAAACGCCCTTTTAGTTCTGGCTTCTGCCGTAGCTTTGGAGAGATCCTCCCCTTCCCCTCCATTACCCGCCGCGGATAACAGCGCCACTGATAGCGCAGTGTAAAATGCGTTGCAAGGGTTCACAATAATGTTTACTGTGGCGTTTCATACGTAATTTTCAACATTTTACTGATTCTGCTTATAGATGAAGGATTCCCACTTACAATAGGCGTAATGATTTTAAGAAACATGTGTCGTACTTGCGTCATGGCGATCACCTGATTTTCTGCGACTTCACGTTTTTTTCCGCGGTCGACATACTTATTTAAAAAGCGAAATGTTACAATACTTATTGTAAATAGTAGTCCTTATTCTTGAGACCTGTGCAAACAGATTCGCTTTCAGTAAGAGAGCAGAGCCGTAAAATAAAAGCTCATACGCATCTGCAGAAGCCTTTTAGGACCTCATTTTTTATTGTGGTCACTTATTGTGCACGAAAAGAACGAGTTTTTGTACCGATCTGTTCGGCCGCGTATCTCTCTTATTTTATCGCATCTGTCAGACCTAGAGATGTAGTGAGGCGTCATGATAATATTCACTGTGTCGCTCTGAAACACACCAGTTCTGAATCTCTCAAGCAGCCTAAGCCTGGCATGCAGCCTCCGAGTCTCTAGGGGCTCCCACCTTAATCCCTCTAACAGTTGTGTAACACTATATGTTCGTCCGTAGCAGTTTTTGACGAAGCGTGCTGCTTCTATTTCTATTTTGTTAATTTTTTTGGTTAAATCTTTATGGCCAGGGTCCCTAATGCTCGCGGTATATTCGAGGTGTGGCCTAACCAGAGCAAAGTAGCATCTCTCTTTTACTAAGGACTAAGTACGCGAAGGGAGACTGTAGCAGCACTTGAAAGTAATACAGAGTGATAGAATGGAAGAACTTAGAGTACAGTAAGTCCTCCATGTTGAAGAAGAGCGACATAAGTCGAAACAACGTAAAACGGATCCAGATATTTGTGACCACTTTAATCTCAAGATAAATCGAAGGGTTAATTCCAAAATTTGTTTTTTTGCCTTCATCTAGGAAAAAATAGCCATTTCAGATGGGATGGTTATGTTTCAGCTATCAAAAAATGCAAGCATATGCACATGCAGTCTATCTTATAAGGATTAAACGGAAAAATTTTCCGACGACCCTTGTCAGCATGGACGTCACATCAAATCAGACGTGAACGACGCATACCGAGGACTTACTGTATACTGAGACTAAAAGCGGGATTATATTTACAGTGTCACTCTCGAGTTCCCTCATATTCGAAATTCTTCAGAGGAAAAATCATCCGCCTAGAACGTGTGTCGAATCCGGATCCTTCGTCAATATAGCGGGCTTGTTCATTGTTCCACGTTCGGCTTTAGCCTCGCGGCTTTTCTTTATATTTTATTTATCTCGCTCGCGATTATTTCATTGCAAGGTTTGCAAATAGTCGCGTCGCATAGTGGGGAAGACCGCCAATTGTGGCGGGCATTAGACGCACGTATTGCTAAGCGTTAGTTATTTGTCGGCCCCTGTGATGATGAGTGAAGTCCTCGCCCGTAAATCCTATGGTTGCGCATACCTATACCGCCTGAGTGGATGTTTCACCGCTTAGAAAAAAATACTTCACTCTGATTAGTTACGTGTACTTAGAGGAAAGGCTACTCTATCTTGCTGTTGGCTTTTATGCATTTATCATTAAACCTGCATAAACACTAGGCATTATTCTGTGATGATGATGTGCTGTACGTACATTGAAATTGATGAGTACGTTTAAATAATTATGACTAATGTTACCAAGGTGATTATTTCAAATTTCTCTATTATGATCGTGACACATTACTCCTAGAATTCTTCTTGACTGGTTATATAAAAATTATGAGGGTAAATGTCGGCTTTTTTCCCACCTTGTCGACGTTTACCATTATGATATTGAGCTTAAAATAAATTCAATCATTAACAACACATAAAAACGCCTTCAGGCGAAGGGATTATCCGTGTGATGAAGGATATTAGACGCGCGTGTTTCTCAATGATGGCAATTCTTCATTCCTGTAATGCTGCAACGTTTCCGACCGACGTTTTATTTCCTTCTTGGAAATCACAATCGTTGTTTCTTTTTCTACGTCTCGTCTCCCCAGCGAGACTAACTTCCGTGCTCTTAATTTCATCAGTCCGTTCCTTCTCCGTATGCGAGTTCCTTCACTGTCAATCATCCCGCATTAAAATGGAAATGAAAGGGAGACATTCGCAGGTTCTCCAGTTTTCCTCGTTCAATCGAAAGCTTCGATCTATGTAGGCAATTCCTTGGAGGGTTGTCATTGGCGACGGAGGACATCGGTATTCAACAATCGGTACAGTAGTCGTGTCCCGGAGAGGAGACGATGCCTTCACATGGACATAATTATCACTCGTTGCCATCGCTGATCGGAATCTCAGGGCTTCCTTACCTCGGCTCTCAAGCTGTCGGCTTAATTAGTCGTTTTCCTATCGTAAGGGTAAATTTACTATTTTGCTCGTGCTCATTAGGCAAAGCTTCCGCGTGATGAATATGTCACGATTGTGTTTATTTTTTTAAATCTGCTTCAAAGCGGCTCTGACCTCAGACTCATTTATTCCAGTAACTATGGAAACTTAAATACGTGTAATGTCGTAGAAGTGCGTTTTATAAGTTGTTGTTTAAAAAATACTTTGTCAAGACTAGTTTTACTGTAATTCAGCTTTGAAAGTGATGATTTTAACATGGGTTCTCATTGAGATTGCCCAGATTATGGCACAAGAAGTGAAAGAGGGATGTTACTTTGCTCTGCTTAGGCCACGCCTCGAATACGCCACGAGTATTTTGGACCCTGGTGATAAAGAATTAACCGAAAAAATAATAAGATACAAATAAAAGCTGCACGCTTCGTAAAAAACTGATGCGAACGAACATAATAGTGTCTCACAACTTTTTGAGGGAATAGAATAGAACTTTATTTTTCAAGGACTGGTGTCCTATGGAACAGTATACAATGTGTCTTGTTATATTTTGGTGCTCTTACAAATAAACAAGGCTAAGGTGGGAGCCCCTACAGACTCGGAGGCTACATGCTAGGATTAGCTTGCTTGAGAAACTCTGAACTGGAGTGTTTCAGGGCGACACGGAGAATATCATTTTGACTCCAAACTGCATTTCGAAGTCTACATTTCACGCCTCGCTACATCTCTAGGTCTGACAGAATCGATAAAATAGTAGAGATACTTTGCCGAACAGATAGGTGTAAAAACTTTCTTTCCTCGCACAACTAGCGACCAAAATAAAAACTGAGCTCCTCTAAATACACTTCCATAATACAAAACTTCCCAAAACCTTATCCCTTTCATCTTTACACTGCTGGTGTCCTGATACCCCATACCACACGCCCATACGGAGGCTCGCAGGGTATTATGTAGATGTACCTAAAAACGTTAATGTGTAACAGTCCACTTTTAAAAGCTTTTAATGAAAAACTAATTTTAAGAAGCAGAATTTTCTGGAAAATTGAATGTAATTGAAACTTGGTAATCTAGCCTCCTATTTATTCAAGTTAAAAGCAAATTATTGTCGGAATTGTCAAAATTCGGTGTTTCAATTCTTATGACGTTGCAGTCAGCTCCTATGTCTAGACAAATGTGGTAAAAATTAAAATTAAACTAATTACTTAACGTTTCATAGTATAGTTTGCATATAGTATACTTTAATTTTAGAACAGTTAATATTGCAGGTAAGTCATTTCATCAGCGAAAGCAGAAGTTTTCGTATCATTAATATATAAAAAATGTGCCAGGGTAAGGTGAATAGTTCGCAAAATTGGATAGATGTACGGTGTTTTTTTGTTAAAACTTAACTCTGTATTTTTTACGCATTATTTTTTAATGCAATACATTGGATGGAATCCATCCATTGGAAAAGTCCATGGAAGAAATATTCTTTGGAAGTGCGATTCAGGAAAGTCGGCAAAATCCTACCCATCCTAAGGCTGCTATAACTTCTTTTTTTTTGTACAAAGCGTATTCCATCCACGAATTTCGTTATAATTTTAAGTAGTTGGGTATAAAGAATGCTAACTCTGGTGATTTTAATTGTTCCAACGGTATATGCTTCAATTTATTCAGTTTTATCATTACTAAAGAAACTTTGCTGCCTGTTGAACTGCCCTGATGAAAGGTGTTATTTTCTTATAATGGAAACCTGGCTTTATTTCGCTGTTTTTAGTATCAAGGTCTCTTGCAGTAAGTTTTTCTACCCAGCTAAAACGCGTAGCATTGACTTTTTATTTGATAAGGGATAATATGAACCTTTTTTGCTTCCCAGAAAAACTCAGTTCGGGATTTTCTCGGCAGATGAAATCGATATTGCCTTTTTTGTTCCAGAGTTTGCTACCATCCTTTGCTTTGAGCGCTGTTTCGGTTCTGGTGTGCAGTGGTGGATACATGTTACATCTGTGGCACTAAAAATTGGTACCTACGCAAAATCGGTTGAAATCTTTTAAAATCTGTTTCTAAACACTGTTGCGGAATTTGTCTGTGCATTCGTTTTTTGTCAGCATTGCAGAAATGCGGCACTCGTTGTGCAAATGTTTTCTCGTGCTGAATTATATCGTTCTTTTATGCCTGTGACCACTGCTATCTCACCAGCTTTCAATTACAGATCGTCGAACATCATTATATGCTTTTTCTCCATCTATTCAATTTCGGTTGCAGTATTTTGCTTTCATTAGTATGAATTACCTTCAAGAGAGGGACAAACACGTTTGTGTTCAGCCACTCATGTCCAAACTGTCAACATAGTTATGAAAAAAGTCTCTTAAACCTTCCCAACTTTGGGTAGGTTTATATCGGTGATTATCCGTCCAAAACGAAGAACTTCGCGTAAGAAAGTTGATGTAGTGTATCCGTATCGACGAAACACACACAGTATGTTTACTTTAAAACACTGTGGAAAGAAAACTATTTGAAGAAATCACTTTTGAACTTGGTTAATTTTTTAATCTCACGTGTACCAAGGAAATAAAAAAATTGAAATTCTTAAGTATCGATGCCATCTTTGTGCTTGGCCATACACTTGACGTCAAGACTAGACCCTTAACTTGAGAACTCCTACCCTCTACTCGTGGTATCATCGAACCTTACTCTCTATTCGTGGTATCATCTACATATTTTACACCTAAGTTATGGCTACTAATTGGTAAAAATTCTTTTACCTGACCAAGGTCTTTTCAGGCCGGCCCTATTGAAGTTTTTTTATGAAATTACTGCAGTAATTTTAACTGATTTATGGTAGATTTAATGTTTTAAATAGTTGCAACTTATTGAATATTATTGGAAAGGATATGTAAGTTTCTTTAAAAATAAGAGCAAAATCAATGGATGCCATGTAAAATGCTATGTCCCTCCAACTACCTTAAGTGAAATTTTGTCCCACATTCAATTCTCGACTTAGTTAAAATAATATTGAAAATTGCAGGTAATGGTTTAAGGCGTAACTTTATGGGACATCTTTCAATTTTAAATAAAAATAATGTAAATATTAATAGCATTATATTCCACACTGGCGGACAGGTCACCTCCACGTTACTGCACGTTAATTAATTCATTTATTTTTAAAACTCATTACATTTATGTTCCGTCAGGCCATATGGCCTGTACATGACACCATACGGAACATGCATGACAATTATATAGTAAACAAATAAATTATATCAGGTTATGAATATGCCCTGAAATTAAAATACCCTGGTTGGCAAAATTCACGAACGAGGGAGCGTTTAAGAGGATAGGGGAAAGACAGTGGCTACTGAGAATACTAAATAAGAGAAGGAACACCTGGATTGGCCATATTCTCCAACACGAAAGCTTGGTTGAGACTCTAGTAGAAGGTACAGTAGAGGGAAAAAAACCAGAGGGGCAGACCTAGACTGGACTACATGGACACTTGATGAAGGAACTACGTAGCCAATCGTACAGAGGAGTGAAAAGATTGGCCCAAGATCAGATAAAGTGGAAGACTGTTGCAGATCAATCCTAGGATTGTAACTAAAGGAGAAGATAAATGTGCAGCTCAGGCTCATTATGATTGCCTAGGAACACGGAATTGTATTACCAATCAACATTAAATTCAGCAGAATATAACATGATCAACATAAACCGTAGAAACTCAATTTTTATTTTTTGAAGATAAAATGACGTGTAATCTGAAGTAAATTGACAGAGTAATAGAAAATACACGATTAATGGCCGGTTGCAAGAAAATTTAGTTATGGAATCAATAGTTATGAGATCCATAAAGTTATAGAACTCATAAATATATTCGAGTTGCAGGAACACATCTATTAGTTACTTAACTATTTACCAATAGTTACTAGCTTCGAATATTTGATCTAATATTCCACCGCCGGATAAAAGTTACGAAAGTTTAGTCTATGAATAATTGTTAATGCATATTATAATTGGTCAGTGAGAGTAAACAAACTGGTAATTTGTCTTAGAACAACTCTTTAATCAAATAATTAAGTCTCCAAGCGGTTCATTGCGCATCCGCCATCTTGTCTACTTATGGAACTCATAACTCCATGCCATAAGTTATTAGACCAATGAATTTAATGAATGTTTGTGCAACACTTATTGAATGATTTCCATGGCTTATGGGTCCCATAACTTTATGGAATACATATGTTACGTTCCTGCAACTGGCTATAACTCTCTCAACTATCCAAAGAGTTGCACGTTTTGAATACGCTGGAAGCTATTCCGCTCCTTCTGCCTCGCTCTTTTGTCAATGGTCAGCCGAGACCAGTCTTGAATGGCCACCTCGTCTCCCTCTTGCGGTTTGGGTTTCCGAGGGAGGTAGGGCGACGGAAAGGGCGAGGGGCGAGGAGTGGGAGGGGCGGGAAAGGTCAACGAGGGTCACCACTCCAAGCGCGCCGGGTGACCTCGCGTGTATACGTGTTTTAGCCGGTGGTGAGGGCATGAATGGGCGCCGAAGGGAGGGAGAGGTCGGTAGGCGGCGGCGGTATGGACCGGCTGCGTGGGACGAGCGGACGGAAGACGTTCGGCGTGGCACTTGGATCTTTTTTTGAGTCAAAATCCAACGACTTTTGACAGATTCACCTTGATATTTGACATATTGACATTGAATAACCTGATAATGACATCTAAATAATTACAAATTAGATTATTATTAGATACAAATTATTAGACAAAATTAGATTATACCATAGTTTTCATCCCCGCTATGCGATACATGTATCCCTATGCCTGCAAATGAAAAAAATCTCATTAACTACCCTTTATCCCAAAATTCGATGTGTTGACCCTTATTTTCAAGGTCAAAAGTTAAATAATGAGAGTCACTTTAATTTCCGATATCCCGCATCATAATCTTCATGTTGCTTTTTGGCTCATCTCCCCATAACATTTCTGACAAGATTTATCGTGTTTCAACGCAGAAAGAAGATCCAAACTTCACGTTGTGCGCCGGCAAAGGTGTGGCTTATATTCCAGGTGAAGCGGGAAGTAGGAAGAAGTTGAGCAAGAAAACCGGAAATGAACTGTGCTGCCGATACTTGGTCATTCACGCGTTCCATCTTTGCTGTCCATCCTAAGAATCAGATACAAATCGTTGTATCTGAAATATCCTTTCACGCACATCCTTTAATGGAACTATTCTTATTAAACAGGTAATAACATCATGATAGCTCCTTCAATAGTTAGCACATGCCTGGTGAGGGAACACCCCCTGCCACACACCGGTGATGTTGCAGAATATCACTGTGATGAAGATGATAATGAAGACAGCGAATGAGTGATCTGCATCCTCCAGAGTCAATCTTCGTGGAGTTT
This sequence comes from Ceriagrion tenellum, assembly GCA_963169105.1. NCBI lineage: Eukaryota > Metazoa > Arthropoda > Insecta > Odonata > Coenagrionidae > Ceriagrion > Ceriagrion tenellum. Next base: position 62,091,390 of record OY720644.1, read on the forward strand.
GCGTTGATATGTTCGATTGAATAGGATTGGTTATGGTATCTGGACAGGTCATCGTGAGTCATCGATTGCTCATTCTAATAACTTTCCTGATTTGTCGAAAAACAGTTCTTAGACTGCAGTTCATGTGAGACCATATTTTCATGCGGTGAAAATCACCACGCACTAACTGACATGAATGATGAAGGTGAAATATTTTCAAAATTTTGCCGTAGAAGTGTACTGATCTGAATGCTTACACCTAGAAATCATGAATCATTTCGCCTGTAAATCGATGAATGTGGTTTATTTAAAAAAATAGTATCTCTTCCTTCCAGATATATCAAAATTTCAGCCCCTTAACGAAGAAATTTCCTTGATTTTTGATTAATAATATCAGCCCTTTTACAAGGGAAGTATTACTTGTATACACTCAAGAGAGGCCTTTTGAAAAATCAGTGTAATTTCCAACACGTAGATGTCATCAAAACACAAGCAGCGTGCCTTAGATTCGTTACAGTCCATGCGCACTTGGTAGGACACTTTCAAACAGATCGGAAGGAAACTTAAATTTCACTAAGCAACAAAAGGGATACCTCACGGGAGGGGGAAGTTGGGATGTTTGGGTGGCGGTGGGGGACACTGGCTTGGTGGGTAAGTCGTGAGTGGAGGGTCTTGTCTGGAGGGTTGGGAAAACACGTTGAGAATTGGAGAAATCCAAGAATATAATTGTTCATTAAATAATGTCACTGACTGGGAGGTTTGGCCTTGAAGAATTTCCAGCTGTTCCAAGGCATCGAGTCTGGGGCCGTTGCTTGCCTTGTGTAGAATTTTTTATGGTGGAAATTACTCTCATGACCGCATTCTAGGAGATGTTTGGCAAAGTTTGAAGAATTATTGTTATTGATAAGGCATGATCGGTGCTCTTTGATACTTGTGTCGAAGTTCCTCCCAGTTTTACCAAAATAGAGACTATTACAGTCACTGCACTCAAGTTGAAACACTCCACTGTGCTTCATTTCACTGATTTTATCTTTGGTGTTGCACAGAAAGTTGCCCAAACTCCTGTAGCTGTAAAACGCTGGCTTCATGTCAGTTTTAAGAATTAATTTTGTTATTTTTGATGATGTTTCCCCGAGGTTTGACGCTGCTGCCCAATCCCCTTTAACCTCCCTCCACCCCTTACCCTCCATCCACTCACCCATTCTTACCTATATATTGGACATGACTTCTTGTATAAGTGCCTGATGATGATACCTTGTATCGAATACGGTCGCCCCTTCCTAAAAACATTCCCCAACAACAGAAATCAGCGTGTCGAAACGATCATCGAGAGACGCATCTCCGACGCTACTGTATCTTACATCTGAGTGCCACGACCGATTCTGTGGACTCTGGAGAGGACTGACTGCAAATTTGTGCTCGCAAATAACAGTCTGGTACAAACTTGAAATAATGTAAATTGCTTCGTAATTTCTCTTCTAATCTTTTTTGAATAATGGCACTAAGTACTTTCCCAAATACAGGTTATTGGCGCAGTGAAAACTCGGCTCATTAACCAGAGCGATGAGTGTTACATACAGGGTATTAGCGCTCTGGTGAATCGCTGGATGAAGGCGATACAACTTGAAGCGGGAGTGGATAAAACATCTCTGTTTCATACGTTGAAATTTTTTTAGAATTATGTAGTTTTTGAGAAAAAAATTTGGGGCATGTTTTATTAATCAACACAATTTCTCCACATAATCCCCATTAAGTTCTACAGCCTTCCTCCAGCGATTCACTAGGGCGCCCGACTAAAAAATTCCTTAGAAGCTGTTCTGTAGAACGTAAGGAATTCTACAAAATTGACTCTTTTTCTTCAGAACTCGTTCCTTTTCTAAGGATCTGTTCGGAACATGAGAGTTTGACTCTACAGAACGTATGTTCTGTAGAGTTATTTTCTGCAGAGCAAAATAACTCCTTACAAGCTATTCTGTAGAACTTAAGCAACTCTACGGAAATATGTGTGGTTTCTGTTGACCCAGTTCCTTTTCTAAGGACCTATATGGAGAGTAGTAGGGAATTTCACAGAACGTCCTAAGGAATTCTGCAGAACGTCCTAAGGTATTCTGCAGAACATCCTAAGGTATTCTGCAGAACGTCGTAGGAAATTCCGTAAAATGGCGTTTCAATACTTTAAGGAATATCTGCTGAACTTTTTAATAAATTCTGTAGAAGTATTTATAAGGAAACTATACAGAATTTTTTATCAGGGCGTATATGTCGTGTCGGAACCAGCCCTCGCTCTGGGGGTGTAGCCAGGTTTTGACTGCGCTGGTCACCTCTTCATCGTCCAATGTAGAGTGTAGTAAAGTACTCATTATCATTATTCGGATTGGATTAGGTAAGGAGAGGATTTGCGAAGCAATTTACATTCATTCGCGTCTTTATTACGGCCCAGAGTAGTATTTTCGAGCCTAATCTTACAGTCTGTCGTCTACAGTGAACTCCAAGTTGGTCTTAGCAGATGTGAGATACAGTAGCGTCGTGAAAATTGAGGCTTTTGAACGATGGAGATGCGTCTCTCGATGACCGAATCAACACACAGATTTCTGTGATTCGGGAGTTGAAAAAAATGTGGTGAAATTACTGATTTGACAATCCTCGTATAATATAATTTTCACGGAATTGTTTTGTCTGGCGCAACTGGGTTGAACTCCTAGGCGTTACCCTCAGGTCTCGAGTAAACACTTCGTACCTATGGATGACAACAATGCGTTGAAGCACATTGTGCCAAATGAAAAAGTCAGCGAAAACTTTAAGTTGTTTTATTTTACCGTTCATGGTGACACTTTTTTTACACCAGAATTGCCATGAAAATTTGGCTTCCGGTTGACTTTCGTTTATAGTTAAGAAGCCGATAAAAAAAGTCGTACTTTGTTACGGCTTCTTGCTCTAAAGTGCTTTTTTTCGCATCCGTAACCCCAGCACCTGAATTATTCAAGTGGAAAGTCACATTATTATGGGAATTCAAGCTCAATTGCGAAACAAGATGATGCACCTCTGCCTTCAGTATTTTGACGCAGTTGCCTTTTTCCTGACCGTTTGGAATGACAGTGCGACAAGCATTTTCCAAATTTGTCCAAAATACTTGATTTCTCTATCTGACTAGTTCATGTTCCGCTCTTAACCGAGTGAAAATTTTATAAAAATATTTACGTTTAAACCTAGACCTTTAGATCTTGAAATACACATAGTGAAGAGCTTGAAATGGAGCGTAGCGTTGTATGGGGCAGAAACGTGGACCTTCAGAAAAGAGGATGAGAATACGCTGCAGGCATTTGAGATGTGGGCGTGGAGATGGATGGACAAGGCGAGGTGGATGGAAATGACGACTAACGAGGAAGTGCTTTAGATGATGGGCGAGGAAAGGAAACTTATTAATGAAATTCGGGATACGCATGGTAGATGGCTGAAGGATGTTATAAAGGGCGATGGCTTGCTGAAGAGTGTGATAAAGGGAAGGATGTTGGGCAAGCGGGGAAGGGGAAGAAAGAGAATAGGTTTCATGGACGGGATGAAGAAGGGCTGATCGTATGCTGAGGCGAAAAAGGACATACCTGAGCGAGATGGGCTCCTGAAAATGTAGAAAACTGGGAGGATGTTAAGAATGAAACCAACTTAGATTTTCCACCAATATATTTAAACCACAAATCTACCGGTTTCGGCCTTTTCTGGCCATTATCAAGATTACAGATCAGTAATCTTGATAATGGCCTGAAAAGGCCGAAACCGGTTGATTTGTGGTTTAAATATATTGGTGGAAAAAACTAAGTTGGTTTCATTCTTAACATGAATCGTAATTTCCACAAAGTGAATCCGTCAACCATTGATTTTATTCGTAAAACCGGGAGGAGATTATTTGGCATTCAACAATACCTACATTAGCCAGTAGAATACTTTTTTTTCAATACACACAGAAAATAGTCCCGTGATACAAGCGCGTGAAGAATGCGGATAAGGACGTTGATATAGTATGACAGCGAATTGTATTAAGTCATCATTGTCGGACTTCCATGAGAAACAGTTGTCGTGACGACTTATTTTAACGCTTGAATCACTTATATAATGGAAGGACATTGAATTATTGTTCGAATAACCGACAAGTGTTACTTCTACCAGCCACTTGAGGAATGAACTGTGCGTGGAAAAAATCCTTTCGTGCTATAAAGGATAATAAGTTGGAAATATTTCTCCTATAGATCGACGGTAATTGAAAATTCTCCGAAATTCTTTCAGAGTTCACATTTCTCTCAATTTTATCGCTTATCATTATTATATAACTTTGATTACTGCACGCAATAATGCAAATTTCGACGTTCGTCTGTTTTGCCCTGTGTAGAATATTGAAACCTCTACCAACCCGAATATTGTAGATAATGGCAGGGATGAAATTGCGTTTTTGAATCATTCATCAAATATATTATGTCTTGTTTATGACGATTAACCTCTCTGAGAAGGATCAAGTCGATTGTGCGTGATTATTTAGTTGCATGCGGACTTCATATCATAAAGCATGCCTAGGCTGTCTGCCTGCATGACAATGACTACCTTTCCCCCGTCGGTGTCACTACGCAAGGTCGTGAGAATTGATGTAAATTTTATTTTTACTTGAATTTATTGCGCTAACCGAGGGAGCAATAAATTTATAGCGTGACTCTAATAAAACGAGTGACTTCCTTAAACACAGCAGCCTAGCCTTTTGGATGGTTACCTTGGAATATTAAATTCCGATGCCCGCGGCGATTTCGCTCTCTCATCACCCATTTATCTAGCCGTGGTAGCTGGGATAATTCTTGGAATCGTCGTCATGAAGAAGCCGTTTAGTTAATCAAGTTAACTCGTCGGGGAATTGGCGTCAAAATAACTAATTACGTTCATATAGCTTCACAGATTCACTTCCTCCTTGGAGACTCATAGATCACCGTCTAATGAAACAGTATTTATATGCAGTTATGTTTTGTGTGAGACCTTAAATCTTTAATCTGCTGCCGGAAAACGCGCGTAGGATAACTGTTATTAAGTCAGTATCCATATTGCCAAGAATGCCTGCTTCTTTTCATTTTTCTGTACGTTTCGGTTAATTCCGACAAAATTTCTTTCTTGAATGATAACCTTTCATACCTCACTAGACCTTTATCTAAGTTCCCCTTACTTTCCTTCAAAAAGTTTTTCCACGCCTTCCCCCCCCCCCAATCACGTTACTATCACAACAATTAGTTAATAAATTATTGTACAGACCATTGAACCTGACGATGCAGTAAAGCTGTGAAACACGTCGTTTAAATTTAATATTTTCTCTTTCAGATGATTTAATGGTTACATTTACAAAACCACAACTTAAAAAACACACACGACCCGGGTTTCGACGCTTGAGCGTCATCTTCAGGTGCTTTTTCCGGGTTTTCAAAGTCTTATATATATATGCTTGGTAGGAGGGGGGGTGGAGGTGAGTGATTAGGGTGGTGTGGACCAGTGATTGGCGGGGAGTTTAGCGGGGGAGGGTGGGAGGGAAATTCGGGAGGCGGCTGTGAGGATGGGAGATGAGGACGGGTACAAATACTCATTTAAAATCTTCGGGTCACGGTCGATGTAATGTCTTTAAAATTACGAGCTGCTCAAGTGAGTCAAGCACACGTCTATGGGTTGCAAAACATAAAATATCAAGATTAAAATCACTGTGGTGGTCATGGTTTAAAAGGTGTTTGGAAAAATTGCTCTTGAGTTCACAATTATTAAAATAGGCTGATTGGTGCTCTTTGACTCTTACATTAAAGTTACGGGCAGTTTGACCCACATATTCACCTTGGCAGTCACCACACTTTAAAGCATGTATGCCACTTCTCTTCTTAGGATTGAACGGGTCTCTGCTTTTGTCGAATAGAGTTTTTAAGTTTCTGGGGGTTCTAAATGACACACATATTTGTTGAAGAGTACAAAGAATTCTTTGCAATTTGGATGCTAATATAAAATTCTGCGAAGTTACGCCTGATGTCGTCAGGTTTTACAATAAGCCTATCGCGAGACATCTTAACTCTTTCAGGCCTCAAGTAATGTATACTCTGCTCTTATTTTATACGGTATCTTCAATTCTAACGGTAAAATTCGTTTTAAACCTTACTTTTGTTACTTATTATTTGTTTATCACCAAGTATAACACATTATGTGAACTATTTCTGTATGCGTTGCCGTGTCTCAAATCTCGGTGAAAGTAAATAAGACGGCTGGAAGAAAGCCTCGAACCAAGGCTCAAATTATGCAGTCGTAATTAATAATTATCTTTTTAATCCTGAATTAATTTAGTGAAAATTATTTAAATTGGTACATTGCATGTTTTATCATTTTGACGCAATAATGATCAAGATATTTTCTGTATCAATTTATGTATTCCGTGGAATCATAATGCTCACTAAACTGTTCCTGTACGCTAAGACACAGGCATAATATGAAGTTTTAAATTCTATGCAGGCTTAAACAGTCCCTCTCCATAAATGTTCGTAATGCGTGTTTTCTTTCACAGGAGCTCTAAAATTCATGGTTTAAGCAATAGTAATTTAAATATCTTATTTTGGAAAGCTTCTTGTTATCATTTGTGGCGTAATAGGTAATGCTAGTTACGTACTATCATGGTATAGCTGTAACATAGTTGTATAACAGTATAGTCACTAATAGGTAATAAATAGCTGATACAGTAAAATTATCAATGTGATTGGAAAAATTAAAATATTGTTGCCGTCACTTTTGTATATTTTTGGTGAAGTAAGTAGTCTCTCCGTCGTTATAATTTTCTGTGATCGAGTGTCCTGTTTAAAGTACTATGCCCCTAATAAATACAAGCATAATAGCATTCCTAAAGCTCCTGGAAAAATTGATTGTTTGAATTTTGTAGTACTCTGTATTATATATCAATTCTGTATTATTAGTGATTATACTGTGCCTCAGTTAACGTTAGGTAACGTTTTTTCTATTGTGTATTAATTGTGCTAAAACGCAGTTAACTTTATATAGAATTTATTCTTGTTGTCAAAAATTGAATCTGTTAAACTTATCCATGCTAACCTTCAGTAAAATTTACTTTTGGATTTTTCTGTGATCTCACAAATTATGCGGTAACATCTGTGATACATTGGCCGTACTCCTCCTAGTTTTTTCCAAAGAACCACGTAACTAGCCGCGCAGTTACTTCAACTGAGTTACCCGCTAGTGATCACACAATTGTGTGAAATTCACGAAGGAAAAATCATTCGCCTGTATTGGGAATCGAACACTGATCCCTCGATTTCGCGCCGAGTGCTGTAACCAGTTAAGCTACCCAGGCGTCCTCTTCCACTGTGAATCTCATGGGAGCTTTATTTCCGTCCAGGCGAATCATTTTTCCACTGTGAATTTCACACAATTTTGTGATCACTAGCGGGTGACTCCGTTAAAGTTACTGCGCGGCTAGTTCCGTGATTCTTTAAAAATGTCCCAAGTAAACACCTTTGTGTTTAAAGTTGGGCTTTACCCCGTGGACTGTGGCGCTTAGCGCTCGCATGCGGGTATCTCTGTCAACATATGCGCGGTACCTGTGAGAACAACTTGCTCCTTAAAACCCCCATTAGATTCACAGTGGAAAAGGACACCCGGGTAGCTTAGTTGATTAGAGCACTCGGCGCGAAATCGAGGGATATGGGTTACATTCCCAGTCAGGCGAAGGACTTTTCCATCGTGAATTTCACACAATTGTGTCCTCCTAGATGTTCCTCCAGTGACCATGAATAAATATCTCCACTAATGCTTGTCAGAAGCCTAAACAATGCCTCAGAGTACTTTAAAAGGTTGGTAGTGCACGGAGTCTTCTATATTATATATATGAATAGTGTTTCGCAAAAGATCCGCTTTAAATTCTTCGAGCGCTCTATTATTCTGAACAATATATTGAGAATAGTTTTTGTACCATTTTTCACTCCAATATTATTTCGTTATCAACAAAGTTTGAGCGAAATATCATTTCGTCTAAAAATCAATGAATTTTATCTTATTTTCAAAATATATGTCTCACCCTTCCAAAGTTGCAAAAACAGTCCATTACCGAACTACCTCGCGAGATTTTGACGAAAAATACCAGCCCTTTCTACTTGGATAGTGGTATTTATATGCTCTCCGGAGAGACATTGTTTAAAAAATTGGGAAATTATGACGCTTAGAACTCGTCAAAAGATTAAGTTTATATGTTTTTTCAACTGTTTTTGAAAATAAATCACATTGTCGCCGCAGAAATATTTTCAGAATAGAAAAAAAATAAACCTTCCGCTATGAAGGAGTTTATACGCACCGCGTGAAGAAAATGAGTCAAATTAAAGTCTTACGTACATATTTTTATAGATGAATTTGCCAACCGTTTGTCAAGCTGTTTTATAAAATGGTTATTTGGACGAAGTAAGCATCTCAATCTGTGATTATTTCGTCCGTTGTGTCCATTTTTAATTAATTTTTCTGGTTAATTCATCCCATATCCGTTTAACTTCTGATGCCAACCAACATGACCAAATTCTTCATCTTGCGCTCGAAAATTGACACTCGAAATTTGGCTACTCCACTCCAATATTGTCAATTTAAAAAAAATGGTTTTCGGCGGGGGTATTCGAATTTTTATACGGAAATTGCAATTAAACATGATTTAACGAATTCCTGACTCCGCAAGTCACTTTGATATTTGTTGGCAACCATCAATATAATATGAAATGTGTTGATGTATAATTTCGCGATTAGAAGTAAACCTGTACATATCTGTAGGAATATAAACGAAATATTTCCCATGTGCCGCAAGGCTGCGTGTGAAAATTGCTTTTATTAAAAAAATATACCAAATCGATAAGATGCTTTTTTTTACAGTTATCTATAAACATCACTTGTTACGTCAGATATGTACTGTTTCACGTAAATCTGCACATAACCGAAATACGCTCCAGTCACCTTAAGAGATATTTAGAAAATATTTAGTTTTGAAGTCGGCTGATATGTACGTGAAAATACCTTTTTTTAAGGAATTGCTGAATGGGACTTAGATATAATCATTGTTAGCTTTCATCCTGCTGAAACTTGAAAATGATGCATCGCAAACTGCAAACGATTTGAAACTTAGTTGTCACAATAATCTGTAAAATTTCTGGGACGGAATTATGATCTCATCCTTAAAAATACCAATATGTTCCTTCATCTTTAAGAGAAATGTCTGTCTAAAGCTCCCTAATGTTTTTTTGCTTCTTTTAATAATACATACATACATACCAACCACGCCGTTCCCTTCTGGGGTAGGCACAGTCACTAAATTTCTCTCATAAACACACATTTGTACACCTAACTCTGCTTCAATAATTTCCTCCGTACTGACCTATCCTTGCAAACCTCTTTTGCCTGAATTACCCCCTTACACTGTTTCATACACGCCCTCCTGTTTTTAATACTCCTAATATTCCTCCTCCTAAGAATTTCCTCAACCACATTCTACCACAACTTTCTCCGCCTACCTCTACCTCTCACACCATTCACTTCACTCTTATATATCTGTTTCGTTAGTCGACTCTCATCCATTCTCTCAACATGGCCAAACCAACGAAGCACACTCCTTTCATATATGTCCATTACTGGTGCATCAAACTCACATTCATTCATGACCCACTCATTCCTGACCCTATCCATCGTACTTTTGCCGCAAACACTCATCAGATAACTCATTCCCACGGCGTTCAGTCTACTCTTATGTTTATCCTGACATACCCATGTTTCACTACTATACAACAAAGTGGGGATAAGTAATTTAATAATATTAGATCAAATCCATTTAGCACTTTTTACGAAATTAATTACAACAACCACGGTTGAGACATTGCCTACATTTAGAAGTACCATGCTAACCACCAATAGGGTGTGTGGCACGGAAAAGTGCCTTAATATTATTGTAATCCTGTAACCTTGTTCAATTATGAGAGTAAAAATTGTCTGCTCGCAAAATTTATTTCGGGAACTGCTCCATCAATTTCGTTTGGACTCCACATTTCGCGGTTTTTTCGCCCGAGAACTTCATTTATGTTACTCGTATTATTGGCTGCCTTTTTATTTTCTTCGCCTTTCCTTCGCGCGTTTCCATTTCCGCTGTCGTTTTATTTATTTATTTATGAAAGAGTACGACTCTCGGTGGCGACGTTGTTTGGCCAGGCTATTCCTGCTCGATGACGCGACGGAACCGGTTACATATACATTCATTCATTCATTAACGACGCTTCGTTGAGCTTCGAGTAGTCAGATGGGTGGGGGAGGGGGGTGAGGGAGAACAGCTGCAAGGAGGCAGTTTATCATAATTGGTCGCGGACGGTCTTGCGAAAACTGTGAAACGTGGATCAGGCCTTTTTAAGCCTCTCCTCACGCCACGCCAGTGCATCACGAGCGCGCCACTTTCCTCTCATTGGATCGCTATCGCGGAATGTTATCACAGAGGGTTGGAATGCGTGGCTGAAGTCATGAGTCCTCTACATAGCGCTGGCTCAACTATAGACTAATTGAGGTGGTGCTACGCAGAGGGCTCAGGCGAATGTTGCTGCTAGGGCTGGATGGTTTTCCAATATATTGGTTCCAGTATCAATATTTCTTAATTATTGGGATACCAAAATCACAATTTTGGGACGAATAATACCAATATCCTGTATTGAATATTGGTGGTCGGAAAAAACAATATTTGTAATTGGAATACTGTATATTGGAGAAGCAATATTTTCAATTGGGATATTGAATGATCCTGTGAAGTATGATCTTAGGAGTGTGCTTCGTTGGTTTGGCCATGTTGAGAGAATGAATGAGAGTCGAATAACGAAACTGATATATGAGAGTAGAATGAATGGTGTAAGAGGTAGAGGTAGGCCCAGAAAGTTGTGGTTGAATGTGGTTGAGGAAATTCTTAGGAGGAGGAATATTAGGAGTCTTAAAAACAGGAGGGCGTGTATGAAACAGTGTATGGGGGTAAATGAGGCAAAAGAGGTTTGCAAGGATAGGTCAGAATGGAGGAAATTATTGAAGCAGAGTTAGGTGTACAATTATGTATTAACGAGTGAAACACTTTGACTGTGCCTACCCCGGAAGGGAACGGCGTGATGGGTATGGAATATTGAATACTGGATTACCAATATTAAAAATTCAAGTATTGAATATAGGAACCTGGCGAGGAGGGTGGTCGGAGACCCTCCTTATCTTTGAAAACAGAAGGCTCGCGTGGCACTCAGTGCAGCACTTCCTTTTCCACCATTATCCATGGCAATAACTGGGGAAAGGAAGCTTACATTGGTTTTCTTGTAAAACAGACTAAATGGTTAATGAAATAAATATAATAAATAGTTAATAAAATAAAAATTAATAGCTAATAAAATCCCTTTTTCGAAGTGACCCAGCTCGGTTCTAATACATTTCTGCCACCGTTTTTTGTTATTTACCTGTTAATATTGGTATGTTCAATATTTTCCAATTTACTAATAGTTCATGTTTTCAATATTACAATATTTCCAATATTCCAATATGCCAATATTTTCCAATATTCAATAGTGCCATACAGACTCGTGATATTGGTTTAGGCAACATTTTTAGGAATTGGACAGGCTATTAATATAGGGATTCGAAACCGCCCACCCCTAGATGCTGCAATGCGTTTAAGATGGACCTCTGGCCTCATGGACTCGCATTCCAGATTTTCTGAAAACTTGTACAAAGCATCTTTGAAGTGCGTTTCATAAACAGATTAAAATAAAATAGGGTTACTGGCTAAATTATCAGTAATTCAGCCTTGAAAGTGGAGATTATATCATCGGCTCATGCAGATTGCTCAGGTTGCAGCACAAAAAACGCCATTTTCAACTAGAAAACACCCTACACTTTGATCCAAACAGTTTTTGTGAAGCGAAAAGACCTGGAAAATAAAATTAATAATATTGAATAAGTTATAGGCACGTTAACACGAATTTTATTAAAGTTTTTAGCGAATTACTGCAGTACCTATTTGAAGTCAAAATGCGGTAGTTCTGTGCGAATGGCGCTGCAGTGCGAAGGAAAGTTTGCTATTTAAAGTGATTCCTAAGGCAGTAATTGAGGTAACACGATCAAGAGGAACACCATTTAAGTGATAGTCATAACGAATAATATTCTTCCTCAAGGTAAAGGTGATAATTTTACATTTAGTTAAATTAGGATATAAATTCCATTCGACACACCAGTTAAAAAATGTATCCAAGTCATTTTGTAAAATAACACACTCGTTAAACCATCCTGGTCAACCATCAATGGGAAACGTCCTAAGCTCATCGCAAAATAATTACGTCAACCCATTACTGGCCTGCTAAGCAACATACTTGCTTAGTGGGATAGTGATGCCTGCCACAGTAACCTGCTACGTACATGTTTAATAGAAAAAAATAATTGGAAGACTTGTAGAGGGAGAATAAGATTGGAATGAATCGGGCAAACATGAAATATATTATGGATTGTGGTCTCGTCGCCAAAAGCTTGTCTAGAGTTCCGTAAACAAACAACTTTTTGGAAAGTGGTGCCGCCTAGTGATGAAAGACGGAAGTTTAAATGTAAATACAGTCGATAGATTATAAGTAAACACGTCTTACTGGTTTTACCATGTATAACATGGGTTTTACTTACAAGTAATCACAATGCAGTGGTAAAAAAATGTAGTAGTGCACGCAGGACGTAAATATACACTTTATTTATATCGTCCGGTCTACAGATATATTTTATTCCTCTACAAATTTAATTACACAGATGCACTTCGTGAATATCGCTACACTGAAATTTAATAATAATGCGAGGTGACTTCATGAGTGTTCCCAATGGCCATCATTGCAGTGTAGGTAAAAAGGAATGCACTTACAGCCGCCTTGAACAGATTCTTATTTTTCAATCCAAGTCTCCTATTTTGGGTCCTCGTAGACGCATACCCTGTTTTGCAGCCTGGTACGAAACTAGTTCTGTTCAAACCAGACATCCTGAATTCTTAATTTAGGCAAAACCGGGTTCATGCATTCCAATTATAATCGGATTCTGGCAAACATCGTAGTCGGCATACGATGGACGTTTCATTAACCTCTTACACATTTTCTGTAATAGATATTCCTCTCTAGCATTTACAAAGTAACTTTTAGATCACAAAAATAGCAAGGTATTATTCACAGCATCAAATAATTCATATCTCCTTGATCCTGGTTATTGAATATTCACCACAGTCTCAAGTTAGCAACAATGAACTACGTCTATTTACAATAACAACTGAAAAGGCGCCATGGACTGGGCGAACTAAAAGTGGAAATTTAGGCAACACGTAGCCTAGGCAACAATTCCAAACATCCAAATCCACAATATATATTCATACAGGCATATTATGAAGTGCGTCAAAGAGATGAATATTGTGGAAATCGAGCGTTTGGTTGGAAGGAAAGCGGATAGGAGAGCTTCAGACAAATAATCTTCGGATTGGTGACTGCTGCTGGAAAATAGTTTTAAAATGACGTTTTGATATTGGTTCAAGCCATTGAGGTGCATGGAGAGGGCACTACGTCATCAAATTGAAGCTTGACCACCAAAATAACAACTAATATGGTTGTTATTTTGGTGGTCAAGCTTCAATTTGATCAATCAATTGAGGTGGTCAATCATGGTTTACGCTGTACGTGATGGTGGCCAATAAAGTGCCGAAACACGTGTCGTTAAGTTTTATGTATTAAATATCGGACAGTACAATGTCTGTTTTTCATTTTAATATGCAGTTCCACAATATCACGCCAGAAACTGTTGACCACATACGGTATATTTCATTAGAATTAAACTGGGTAAAGTTTTCCGACGACCCTTGTCAGCATGGACGTAGTAAATCGAATGAGACGTAAATCGAACCGACGCATACCGAGGACTTACTGTAGAGTCGATAGAACTAAGGAGAAAATGTATTTCAAGAGTTTCTTGCCTTAAATTTCATCCACATGGTAGATATTCTTGCTTTACATCCGTTAATTCGTCCATTCCGTCGTGCTATCCGTAGGCAAGCCAGCAGAGAACAGGGTTAAACTGTATGGTTGTTATTTTGGTTGTCAAGCTTCAATTTGATGACGTAGTGCCCTCTCCATGCACCTCAATGGCTTGAACCAATATCAAAACGTCATTTTAAAACTTTTTTCCAGCAGCAGTCACCAATCCGAAGATTATTTGTCTGAAGCTCTCCTATCCGCTTTCCTTCCAACCAAACGCTCGATTTCCACAATATTCATCTCTTTGACGCACTTCATAATATGCCTTATGAATATATATTGTGGATTTGGATGTTTGGAATTGTTGCCTAGGCTACGTGTTGCCTAAATTTCCACTTTTAGTTCGCCCAGTCCATGGCGCCACTTCTATTAGTCTTTTCAGTTGTTATTGTAAATAGACGTAGTTCATTTTTGCTAACTTGAGACAGTGGTGAATATTCAATAACGGTCAAGGAGATATGAATTACTTGATGCTCTGAATAATATTGTTTTTTTATTGTATTTATTATATTTATAAAATTGAAGTTTTGTATTAGATTGGTAATTCGTATTATGTTCCAAACTGTAACTAACCATGTTTAGTGTTTACAAAATATAGCTTGGTGTATTGTAAAAAAGATGCGTGTATTTTTCTTTGTTAACTAATTGGCATAAATGATATGGTCCCTATTTGTACATATGTTCGGAAAAATTTAGTTTTCTTTTTTATGTATTACATTAACCAGCAATTGCATGTATTTATTTTCGGAGAACAGCCTCGATACAGGTGCTTGTACCTTTGAGGCTGCCTAAAGCTCCAATTTATTTGTACTTAAGAGATTTGTACATGTATTTCAAGAGGAGCAATACATTTATCTTATATTTATACCTTGCTATTTTTGTGATCTAAAAGTTACAATATCTATTGTTTTTCATTTTAGACCGTTTGTGCATATGCATGCGTTTTTTTATAACTGAGACATAATCATCCTATATGAAATACCTATTTTTTCCCGGATAAAGGAAAAAAACGAATTTTGAAACTGACGCCTTGATTTATCTTGGGATTAAAGCAGTCGCGAATATCTGGATTCGCGTACGTTGTTTCGACTTACGTCGCTCTTCTTCAACACGCACCTCCGACGTAAATAGAGGGCTTACTGGACTCGATTTCACTATAGTTTTCTGCGGGAATGCGGGTTATTTTTAATTTGAATATATGAACAATTCATTAACAGAGAATGTGTGTGAAAGAAATGGATGCATGGTGATTTCTAGTAATTTATCGATGGGAAGCATGGTAAAATTGAAAATTAGTGCGTTATACCGCAACCGCTAGAGGGAAATGAAGGTCAACGACAATGACGGAATGGCTTCAGCCTCCAGCACTGAAGAGCTTAGCAAGCGCTCTTTCCATACACCTCTATGGTTCAAACGCTTGATCACTACAAATATTAAATGTTCAATCAGAGGAATCAGGTTATATACCATTTAATTTGAATAAACCAATGGTCGTACGGTGAAATAAAACTTTGATGTAACATCACCATCAAAAAACTTGTTTACCAGCGCCATGAGAGGAAGAATTTGCATTTTTCATTTACCTCAATAGTTTTTCTCCGACTTTTTTGCTGGCTTGAGTTTGTCGAACCGTGCAAGAACTTACGTAAAGCCATTTCGTACCTATTCTGGACAATTTAAGAACTTACTTCCTCCCCCTGTTATGGATAACTAAACGTTACCTCTCCTCGTAATTTATCTTTTATTATTAATTATTAATTAAACTGAAATTCACGTGGCGTTAAGCGTGACAGTGGGTAAAACATTGAGAGTAGCCGTTTTCTATCTAATATAATTGACATTTTCATGTAAAACTGTCAATAAGAAGTGGAAACTCCTGGAAAAAACGATTCAAAATGTAAACTTTTATTTAAAAACTTATTTTTGAATTCTTAGCTTATTGACAGATTTTAAGCTATCCGCGGGACTAGCCACGGAGTTTCACTTTTACGGAGTCACCCGCAACGCACAAATGAGCGAAATTCTTCGGAGATCCGGGTTCGAATCCCGATCAAGGCGGATGATTCTCTGTGGAATTTCGCACATCTTAGCTAATCACTGTGGTAAGTGATGTACCTTAGGACTGGCGCTGCTTTCTGCGTCTATGGCGATAAAAACGTGTTCATTGTAAATATATTCGGAGAAAATATGCTATTGTTGAACCATAAATTTGGTTTCAACACTAATTTGTGAAATCAGCGAAATAAGATTTGTTTAAACAATAAGTTGGAGTCAAGTATGTATTTATTTGACTCCAGTAGTTGCAATAGAGCCTCCTTAACTACGACGCATATCTTCTCACTCATCAGCGCTATATTCACCACCGCTTGAGCACTTAAAACTTCATTAGAGGTTGAATGAATCCTATGATCGTCTCTGCCGTTACTGTTTTCTACATTAAATCTCCTGGCTATCCTTCCAAAATATCCTCCAGCTCGTTAGAACGCAGTAGTCAATTCAGTTCGCGCCTGGATTGCGGGCACGGCGGTCAAGAACCTTTTGATTTCTCATCACGTGCCTGCGGAGGGATGGGCTTTCACGGAGATATTCATCTGTTTGTCTCTCAAATTTTTCCTCTCAATCATTAAAAACTTCGAAAACCAACGTCTTGCCGATGATTCATCGATATATCATTCGACCGGTGTAAGCTTCCTTGAGGTGGCCCCTTCGTAAAATGACTTAAATGCCGTTTGATTCATGCCCTGTCTACTGGTATAAAAACCTGTCCTCTTCTTCGTTGTGAATGGAAAAATCCTGCCTTTACACGCTCCCTTATTTCTCTCACAAAAAAACTGTTTTTTAAGAATAAATCCTCTTAGAAAATTGAACGGCAGTGGAATATAGGCTCTGATCCGGATCATACGGCCAAGGAAACTGTTAATCTCTCCTAAAACATAAAAGTGTAGTGTTTTTCATCTGTTTTGGAATGATTGTTTTAGATATATTGGTGTAAATGCGTATTATTAAGGTAAATGGAGAGGACATTGCGTCATCAATTTCTAGCCTGACCACCGAAATTTCAAACATGTCGGTTACCCCTTCCTGCTTTGCTGTCCTTTGGATAGGACGACGGTGTGGACGAATTACCGGATGTATAGCAGGAATATCCACCATCCGTTTGAAATGTAAGGCAAATTACTCTTGAAACATATATTGGCCACTTAGTGTGATGATTTTACTCGAATTTACCGTAGGTTTAACTAGGAATGCGGGTTATTATTGATGTTAATAAATAAAAAATGTGTAAAGAGAATGTATATGAAAGAAGTACGTACATGCTGATTTCTGGTAAGTTATCGATGGAAGGCATTATAAAATTGCAAAATTATTGCGTCTGCCCTTAAACGCTAAAGGACATTCGGGGTTAAAAAAGATGGCGGACAGACCACGCCCATGTTACTGGTTCCAGCATTGGCCGCCATAGTAAGTGCCCTCTCCATCTACCTCAATGGTGTGCGCATTGGAAAAAAATCGCTCCAGCCACTTGTAAGGCAGGATTTGGTGTTATTTGAGTTTAATGGATTATTATTGTCATCTTTTATTTTTCGTAGTGTTATGGGGATTTTTATTCCTTCTAATGTTGCAGGTATTTTGACGTAATGGCATTTTAATTCTTGTTCGCTACTTGGATGTTTTAGGTGAGTAAATTGGTTACTGTGGCGAGTGTAAATTACTTAGTTTTTAGGCCGCTTTACACGTTACATTTTATTGTACGAACGAATGTAGGAATTCTTTCGTGAGAGGAATTACGCCGTGTAATGATGCAAATCATAAGGCATGTCGGAAGAGCTGAACGAGTAATAGAACCTGCTGTAATTTCATTCATTTTCTTACATATTTTATGATACATTCGTTTGTGCAATAAAATGTACCGTGTAAAGCGGCCTTCACGGGAGCTGGTTGCTGTTTGGAGAGTTTTATTAGTAGGTTTCTTTTAAGCATCCTTTACATTTGTTAGGCATTATCGGGATGTGGGTTTCTCTGGTATCTCAAGGCTTTTTGCTCCTTTTTCGAGGTTGGAGATGTTATTAAGAAATGGGCTGGATTTGGTAATGTGTCGGGTGGGTCGAACTGGATAATTATTGGACGTATTTTTATTTTATTTTTGTATTTATTTATTTATAGAGTTTAACGTTTGCCCAACAGAATAATTACAGGGCAAACAAAACAAAAAAGAAGAAAATACAATACATATTGGAATCAATTGAATTTTACAGAAATTTCGAAACATATCAAGAAACTATATCATTTATCAATTTCCAAAAGAGACTTCTTTTTTGACATAAATCAATTATATCACGGTACATGTTAAAAGATCGGCACATTCTAATCAGTGGTGAGTTTTCACAGTAGTTTGACTTTACCATGCTCAACTTAAATTTCCTTGATAACCTCACATTGATACTAGGTACTACAAAATTAATTTTTCTAATTAAGTCACTATTTTCTCCAGTATTAAGTAAATTATATAAGTAATATAGATCACGCATGTTTCATCTTTTTTGCAAATATTGAAAATCAAACACTTTTACCAAAGTTTCGTAGCTAACATAATTTTCATACATTGGATAAACATTATATTGGATAAACATTATATTGGGTGTAATATAGATAACGTAAAAACCTTTTTTGTACCCTCTCCAATATTTGAACATGTTTCTTACTGTGAGGATTCCATACTACAGAAGCATACTCCAATTTACATCTTACAAAGGAGAAGCACAACATTTTGAGAGATTTCTCAGACTTAAAGTACCTTGACATTCGGTTTACAAAACCCAATAATCTTTGAGCTGAGAGAGCTATGTCAAAGATATGTGGAGCAAACAACATGTATGAAGTAAGAAAAGTTTGTGATGAGGATAGGATATTGTGAGGAGGGTGTAGGATTTGGATTTGGTAAAATTTCTAACAGCCAGAAATGATTGAACTGAGGATTGTGGTGAGGGCGAACGAAATATCGCAGTTTCCTGATAGAAAACTACTTCAAGATTTTTTTTCATTTAAATTTCAACACGGGCCCTTAAGGGGGCTCACTACCTCAGCTAAAATCGCCTCTGCAGACCACTTTTATTTTAATTGTCACCCTATTATTTTTTTGTGTAGGAAGTTTAAGTTTTCACATTTTTGTTAGGACAATGTATCTGAGCTTTCATTGAGATACATTGTTCACTTCACTAGACATATTAATGATAATTAGTGTTTTCAGTGACCTTTTTCAGTCATTTTTCAGACCTCTTCATTGCCCTTTTCATTCACTAAAAGAAACATATCACGTAGTAAGATCACATAATGGTCTTTGGTATTTAATTTGGTGTCATCTACTTTATTATGCTTTTCACTATAAGGCCTCAGACTTTAAAATGCTAACGCATGTTTCGTGTTTTTTCGCGATCTAGTCAGGGCATATGGCCGACTGCCCCCACCTCCTCTGCCGTCACCCCCTCCTCTAACTACTCCCCCCCTCGACAAGAAGATTAGGACTTTCCCATTCCACTCAGGTCTCGGAGGGGAGAAGCCAGTCGAGGAGAATCTGAGAAGTAGTGAGCCCCCTTAAGGAGATTGCTCAGATTAAAGCAAAAAATTGTCAATTTGAATATGAAAGCATAATCAAGATTTTTGTTTAATCCGTTTATAAGAAGGGAAAAGTCCTGGGAAACTGAATAAAAATTAATTTAGACATCTTACCTCCTATTTTTAAAGATATTAGCGAAATACTGACGTAACTGAAGTCGAAATTCGGTAGTTACATGCAATTGACGCGGCAGTCGGGTCTTGCAAGAGCGCTGCGTGCAATCATTGAAAGGATATTTAAAATTTATAAATACTTACATTATTCTCATCCATGGCACTATTTTCACGATTTGGACAAACTTTCGCACCGGCCTCCCTTCAAATTAAGTCAATGTTGCTTGGCTCATTTTTCCCCTACCACTTCAATTCATTCTCGTCAGACCTGCCCTGTCCTATCCCAAAGTCTAGGGTAGAGCCGGGCGGTATTTTAATCCCATTATCAATATCCAATATCATAAAATTTTGCAAATTGACCAATATCAATAACCTGTATTGGACTATTGAATATTGGAAAATATTGGCATATTGGAAATAATGAAAAAATGAAATATTGTTATATTGGAAAATGTTAAATATAGCGATATTAACAGGTAAAATTAATGGGTAAAAAACAAACAACAGTTGCAGAAGTGTATGAGATCCGAGGGGGGTTTCTTCGAAAAAGGGATTTTATTAACTATGTTAAAGTCTGTTAATAAAACCAGTGTAAGCTTCTTATCCCCAGTTATTTCTTTGAATAATGGTGGAAAAGGGAAGTGCTGCACTGAGTTCCACGCGCGCCGTCTGTTTTCTTCTACATCTGCATAATACCCTGCGAGCCGCCGCATGGATATGTGGTAGGGGGTGTTAGGTTAGGTTACATGTATTATAGGAGTGTATTTAGTGGAGATCAATTTTTATTGTGGTCGCTTATTGCTCGCGGAAAGAACGAGTTTTTGTACCTGTATGCTCGGCAGTGTATCTCTCTTATTTTATCGCGTCAGACCTAGAGAAGTAGTTGGGAGTCATGATAATATCCTCTGTGTCGCTCTGAAAAATATCGGTTCTGAATTTCTCAAGCAACCTAAGCCTAGCGTGTAGCCTCCGAGTCTCTAGGGGCTCCCACCTTAATCAAATTTCAAAGATAAGGGCAGTCTCCGACCTCCCTCCTGCCATGTTCCAATATTCAATACTTGAATTTTTAACATTGGTAATCCAATATGCAATATTCCAATTACAAGTATTGGTTTTTCCGAACACCAATATCGAATACAGGATATTGGTATTGGTCGTTCCAAAGTTAAGATTTTGGAATCCCAATATTATACAATATTGATATTTGAACGAATATATTGGATAACTGTCCAGCCCTAGTCTAAGGCTTCCATCCGGCCTTTGACGGTCCATTTTATGGTTGCGAACCGTGACCTTGGTGGCTCTTCCCCCCGTCATCCCTCTTAGCGCTGTGTTGTATCCCTTATGTAACACGGTAGCGGGATCGTAATAGTGCTTCAAGGAGACTTGCCCCGCTTGATGCTCGCGAGTTGTGGCGTTGCAATGCGAAATGAAATGAGACCCCATGATGGGCATCAGACCGAATTTTCGTCCGGCTAAACATCTTTCTTCCGTATAAGTTATCCTTCTTTGGACGGCATTATGAAACATCAGCATGAAAAAAATTCTACTACTATAGTAGTTTTTAAAAAGTGCTATTTAAGCGTTAAAAAAATCGCAATTGATTTGATATTAACATTTATTTTGAAACGTGACTTATTTGTATTGCATATATTCATTTGAAATAATACTTTACATAATAAAGTTTACGCAAGGTATACTTCAACATTACCTTCATAACGTACCTTTTTTAACTTTATCAATTTTTTCTTCATATGACAACTGAAAGTATTTATTTCAGAGCTCCACCAGGCACGCTATCGTCAGTGATTAGTGTCACACATTCATCGAGTCAAATTGTTTGACAAACCGCCGAAACAGACGGAACTTTCCACACCTTTGATCCGAAGCGTTACAATTCTGTCTAGCGCAGCAACTAAATGGAGAAGCCTCTTAGAAAGCAGATATTTCAATGATTTTGAAACGTAACAAATTGGAGTCGCTCGCCCATAGAGGGTTAAAGGCGTCTTTAATTTTTGAAACTGGCGAAGGATCACTTCAGGTCCTCATGGACTTCCTACCCCTTCTTCTTCATCTCCTCAAACCTAAGGTTTTTGGGCATTCAAATCTTTCTTTCCAGAGCAAGTCTCTTTATTTCTGTATATCTTGTCCTTCCTCCGATCCCAATCAGGAATTCCTGCCCAGGTCTTCCTCTTCTTGCACCATTCCTTCCATCAGTTAGGGAGTCATCCAGAGTGCCGTAACAGATGTCCAATCCATCCTTCTCTCCTTCTTGAGATTGAGACTACTAGTGTCCGCCCTTCCCCAACTCTTTTCAGAACCTCGATGTTTGTAGCCCTCTCTGTGCTTGGAATCTTTAGAATTCTTCTCCAGCACGACGTCTCAAATGCCTCCATCCTGCTCCTCTCTGCTTTCCTTAAGGTCCAAGTTTCTGAGCAGTATGTGCGCACACTCCATACATTGCTTTTCAACAAATCTTTACGGGTTTGTATTGAGAAATGTTTTGAAGCGAAGTCACTTCTTAGCATGATTGCTAATAGCGCATTGCCTAATTCCTAACTTGTTTATTTCCCCTACTGAATACATCTACATCTACGAAAGACCGTTCAAGCCACCATTGGGGTGTGTGGCAGGCCAAAAGCAGTCAGGTTAACAATGCGCGGTCGGTCCAGGAGCTAGGAGGGTGACACGTAGACAAACATGCTATCATTCAGTGCTCTGTTTATATTATCCCTCACTGGTTAGCATTATTATTTAGCTAATACAGTAATATTAGCTAATAATTTATCTACAAGGTACTTTACGATTCAATTACTTAATTTTTTAACCGCTCACGAAAGAGCGAAAATAAATTTACTCTTTCATTCCGGAAAGGAGCCGAGAACGAAGCGGGTTGGTACATTCGAGACGTCATTGTAAGTTCTTACCTTTGAGTTAAGCTGGTGGAATATTTTTTCGTCCTAAAACGGCTTGGTTCCTTCTTCGTCCCTAGCTAGAAGGGAAGGAGGAAACTTATGAATGTCTTACATCATTTTCACAATACATATGATAATAATGTTTGTTTATTGCTCCAAAATATGAAATACAGAAAAAATACAAAGAATACAATATTAAGACATTTGGAGCTTGAGGTAACCTATAAGGCGAACCTGTGTTTAGGCTACCATCAATTAGAACTACGACCATACATTGTTACATTTAGAACAAAAAAAATATATATACCAACATTTCAAATGAATTCCTTTTAACAAGTATGTTTACAAAAGTAAATAATTTTATTTAGCAAAATATATCTTCGATTTTTTCATAAGTAAATAGCCAGTTTTTAACATCTTTTAAAAAATTAACAAGATTAAAAAGTAGCAAGATTAGGTGCACATTTGTACTCAGAAGGTAATATGTTATACATTTTTGGCCCAATATATACAAAACTTCGCCTGTACAGAGACAATTTGGGCCTCCACAAAGGTGTCAATACACTTCGAAAATTCAATAAACCTGACCTATTTAAGACGGGAATTTTAGCAACACTCCTCAGAAAAAACAATCTAAGTACTTTGTACACGTACAAATGCCTAAGTGGGAGGAATTCTAAATGTTGAAATAGCGGAAAGGATGGCTCATGACGATTCTTATTTTACATAGTTTCCTTACTATATATTGAGGCAATTTTTGATGCACAGTAATTATCTACATCTGCGGAATATCGTGCAAGCCATGACTATGGTGTATGGCACAGGGTGATTCCACGCCAGGCATGCAGCACTCGTCCAAGCTGAAATCTGAACCGTACACTTTCCCGCGGCCGCTTGGCACAGGCCAAAAGCAGTCATGATAACAATGCGCGGTCAGACCAGAAACTAGGAGAAAGCTACGTACGCGAACATGCTACCATGCAGGTCACTACCTACTTAAGATACAACCACTGGTTAGTATTATTAATGCGACTGAAACATAGTTCTGCAAGGTACTAAATTATGCAGAAAATTTTATGCGGGGTGAGTTGTTAATAATGATGCTAAGATATTTAGCCCAAGTGCAAAACCTACCTTACCAACTAAGGGTCAAAGTATCATATTACTGATTTTTCGCAACTATTATGGTCCCTTATTTTACGTGGCAAAAATGACGTTTTAAATCAATCCATTCTGCGGCTTATTTCCTCAATCTAATGTCCGTGATCGTTTCTACCAGAGTAGTTGGCTCCTTCAAAATATTTCCAAACATTGCATTTGACAAATGATGTGGTAAAAAATGATGTGGTATCCAAACATTGCATTTAGCAAATGATCCCGGTCAAGTCAAGTGATTTTTTCATAGCGAAATTCAACCCTGGTGTACTAGCAAAATATGTTGAACGTAGGCAGAAAAATAGCCTCCATTAAACTTTTGTAAAAGATTTAATATACATTTTTCCCTTCGATCAGATGGAAGTCCTCACCAGGGATTGGAAATTTAAATCCAGAATCGATTTTCGATTAATCGTCTTTCGATTTCGGTTTTAAAAATCGACTGTCTAAAAATTCGATTTTTTTGTCCAAAATAATCGAAAAATCGAAATCGAAATTTTTCAATAGTAAAGTAATTGTCTGCTGAAATACGGATGTGCTGTTCTAACAAAATGCTAAATATGGGTTAATGGAAGCACTAGGGATAAGAACTGAATACGATGAACTTTATTAATACAATCTATTATTTTACAGATATGTATAAGGTATGCAGGAAAGTAATAATCCATACCAGATACTTACATACATATAGGTAATATAACAAGAAAATTATATATAATTTAGTAGCCCATGCGCAGAAGACGATATTCAGACTGGGCGAATCTATTTTGAAGAAGACGGGTGCTCTGAAGCGATTTATTGAGAAAACGTTTACAAAAAAGGCACAATGTCAACACGTATTATCATTTCGAATCTTCGTCTCGCGGTCTACAATGTATTACTTTTGAGCGTGAGTCCCCGCCTAGACTAGAAGTATTGTAATAAAAATCCGCAGCCCCACAGTTGGCAACTCCAACCTGCCGGTGTCCGATGCACTTTGCCTCCCCAACGAGGTTCCCCCACCAGCGATGCAGAGTGAAATAGCGAGGAGCGGAGTAAAGCGAGGCGGCAAAATTCAAATATTGTAGCAAGCTAAAAATCGAAAATCGATCGGCTAGAAACGATTTTGAACGATTTTTCAAAATAAAAAGTCGACTACGATTAAATCGAAAATCGGAGTGTGATTATCGATTTTCGATTAAAATCGAAATTGATTTTCCAATCCCTAGTCCTCACCCTTATTCCTTCAACAATTCAGACGTATATATAGCGTCTTCGGCGTCATTTTCGAGGTAACTTTAATTGTAAAACTCCTTCTGTTGTCACTTGTGTAAGTCACGTTAGCCATAGAAGAAGAAGTTTTTATTGTCAATTCATCTTGAAAATGATTCCGTAGACGTCGAAATGTGTATAAACAAGGGTGGAATCGTATTCTATTCATTTTTTCGGGATTCGGCCGGATCGTTGTTTTTCCGACAGCGTTTCTCCTCCTATCCTGGAGGCGTCTTCAGATTGAAGATCAACTTCCTTCGACCTGAAGACGCCTCCAAGGATAGGAGGAGAAACGTTGTCGGAAAAACAACGAAGCGGCCGAATCCCGAAAAAATTGAAAGATACCTGCTCGCCGCGGAAACCTGAAGCAGAACTTCAAGGGTGGAGGAATCGTGCAAAATTCTTCGTCACTCATGCTTAACGTTTTGTACGCCTGCAAAGTAACTCCTAACTACAGCAGTAACTGCACATGGACATTTCGTATGAGCGGTGCTAGTGTTCTTGTCATGGTAACGACTTATGTATTTTTATTATTTAGGTAATCAACGGGCTAAGGCAGGTTCTAATATCAGAGAGCAAATTGATTCGTTTGTTTTTTCACTTACGTCATTGCTTTTCTTATTCATACGCAATTCTTCCAGCCAGCAATTCTTCCAGCTCATTCTACCCCCTTATGGACTGAAAAAGTTAACTATCGATGAATTAACTATCTAGTTAACTATCAATCAAGCTATCACCAGACTTGCAACGATGAATAGCCATGAAATATGGGCAGGTTCACCTTCCTCCTCTCAAATTAAACAACTGAAGGTCCTCCATCACAAAACCATCAGAAATGTCACCTATGCCCGATAGTTTCACCCAGTTGCCAGAATCCAAGAAGTACTTGAGGGCTAATATGACATTGAACACATTCTTCTCAATGCCAGAAACTTCCATAAATAACTCATTGACTAGCCCAATCCTCAATGAAGGTGACAGCCTCAGATTCGACGAAGGGGAATTCCTTCATGTTGAGGGTCAATAAATACTGTCCTACATCCACATACTACCCTGCGAGCCGCCGAATGGGAGTGTGGCAGGGGGTTTTCGGACTCCAGCCGTGTAAAAATTTAAGGGACAAGGTTTTGGGAGGAGAAATGGTGACGTGTATTAAGGGAGTGTATTTAAAGGAGCTCAGTTTTTTTTCTGGTCGCTTAACTTGCGCGGAAAGAACGAGTTTTTCTATCTATCTGTTCGGCAATGTATCTCTCTTATTTTTCATGTATTGGACTCGGTGGGACACCTCAAGTAACAATTATGATATTGTGAATCGTGTTTTTTTCACGTTTTGAACAATCTCTGGCCGTATATAATTTAATTTTTACGAAACATATATTATTTGCAATAATGCTACGTGTAAAAGAGATTTGAATTAATCTAAAAAGATGATTTTCTTTCACTTTTCTCTACCGAAAGAACTCATTCGAACTTTTGATAAATTGTATTATGTTCCAAAGGATGCGAAGTCCTTGAAAAATGAATATATATGTATTATAATTATTATACTACCCTGAGAGCCACCAAAGGGGCGTGTGGCAGGGAATGTTAGGACAGCAGCCGTGTAAAGATGTAAGGGATAAGGTTTTTGGAGGTGAATTGGTGAATTGTATTATGGAAG
The DNA here is from genome assembly GCA_963169105.1 of Ceriagrion tenellum. Classification (NCBI taxonomy): domain Eukaryota; kingdom Metazoa; phylum Arthropoda; class Insecta; order Odonata; family Coenagrionidae; genus Ceriagrion; species Ceriagrion tenellum. The sequence goes on from OY720644.1 coordinate 62,118,167, forward strand.
TGTATTTAGGCGAGTTCAGTTTTTATTATGGTCACTTAATGTGTTTGGAAAGAACGAGTTTTTGTACCTACCTGTTCGGCAGTGTATCTCTCTTATTTTATCGCTTCCGTCAGACCTAGAGATGTAGTGTGGCACCATGATAATATTCTCTGTGTCTCTCTGAAACACACCAATTCTGAATTTCTCAAGCAACCTAAGCCTAGCGTGTAGCCTCCGAGTCTCTAGGGGCTCCCACCTTAATCCCGCTAAAAGTTGTGAAACACTATATGTTCGTTCGTATCAGTCTTTAACAAAGCGTGTAGCTTTTCTTTGTTGTTGAATTTTTTTTGTTCAATCTTTATGACCATGACCATTTTAATGACCATCCCTCAACACCGAACTAATAAAGAAAGAGGTGCTTTGTGGATATTCTCTGTCATTTTGTGGAACAGTTTACTATCCACAGCCACTAACTGCATCTCTGTCAAAACCTTCCAACTCCATGCTCGAAAATATTTAATGTCTCTCGATTCCTGTTGATTATGTTGTTATACTGTTTTTGGTTTTTTTTCTGTTTTCATTTAGGTGCAATTAATTTTTTTATACTAATTTTTCATATATGCGAATGAAACTGAACTTACTTTATTTTTTTTTACATCTTTCAATGTTTGTATTGTACTCTCGTAGGACTGAGAGTCCTTTTGTACATTGATCAAATAAATATCTATCTATCTATGACCACGGGCCCAAATGCTCTGTTGGTCTGTTGAAATACGTTAGCTTATGATGCACCGCTTCCAGACCATCGTCTTGTCAGGGTATACAATTTCGGGGATGCTACAGCATTTTATTTTACTAGATCATAAAAAAATTCCTCTCAAGCATGCCTGAAGCTGTCACTCGCATCGCCCGATAATGATAACAGTGCATCGGAACCATGGTCGCGTGAGAAAATATGGTAGGTAACCTGAAAACTGCGGTATTTTATTGACCCTAACCCCATTCCTCAACTAAACTATCTTTTTTGCAATTAGAATGATCTCCAAACCTAAAGCCTTCTCACCATACCCTAGTCTAATCAGAAAATGTTTCCGTTGGACGCAAAAATAAATAACAATACATCCAGTCACTGTCCAATTCGACCCAGCCGATATAGTACAAAATCCAGCTTATTCCTCATTAACTTTGCCAACTCTGAGCGAGGATTTAAAACCCATTAGATTACTAGGACACTCATAGGCCGAAAATACTACAAAAATACTACGAAAGAGTTAAAAATGTACATAGAAAACACTCCAAACAGCAAACATCTCGCATACAACCAAATATTCTACTCTCACCACAATAGCCAAAAACTCCAAGGAACCAAAATGAAACAAATACCAAAATGTCAAAACACCAGTGGCATATGAAGGCATAAAAAATGTCCATATCACTTTAAAAAAAACACAAAGCATAATTATAACCCACAAAACACAAATAACACCAAGGCAACGCAGCTAATTAGGCGGTTGGAGAGAATTTTCATTATGTTCACACACACGCGAAGAACGAACTTACATACTCAAAAACAGACAAAGTAAACAACTTTTTTGTTTTTTTTTTTAAATAGATAAACACTTTTCTCAGCCATATGAGCCGATTTTATGCCTCTTATCGTATGCTTATATTTTACGTCTATTGTATATCGTATTGACATTCATTTGCCTGACAAAATTCGCTCTTTACATCTCGTACCTTTTTACTCGACTTGAACACGGTAAGAGCGCTATTTAGAGGCGTCAATTATGGAACTATGCGATGCATTCTGGGCCTGTGTTGGGTAACCTGTGACACGCGCGCCACCGACGGACGCGAAATTACTGACGACAACTCAAGAGAAATACGATTAAGTTAAACCCTCCCATGTATCATAATTAAACTTTCTCGTGACAACATCGTATTTTCTTACATATTTCTCTGCGCCTGATGTTCTCTTAGCTTAAGAAATATCGTGGGGAGAATAAACATGCGACAGAGCATACAAAGGACACTGGGATTTGTCGGAAAAGCATACGTTAGGAAGGACTTCGAATGAAAAATGTGTTAGAGAGGTGTTACTTCGGTTAGGCCACACCTCAAATACGCCGCTATAATTCCGGAACCTGGACAGATAGATTTAACCAAAAAAAACATAAAGGAAATCTGTGCGTTTCGTTAATAACTGCTACGAGCGAACACATAGTTTTGATACATAGCTTGAACAAGGATTAGTTTGGGAGCCGATAGAGACTCGAAGGCTATACGCTAGGCTTACGTTGTTTGAGAAATTCAGAACTGATATTTTTCATAGCGATACAGAGAATATTATCATGAATCCTCGTTACCTCTCTATGTCTGACAGATGCGATAAAATAAGAGAGATACACTGCCGAACAGATAGGTAGAAAAACTCGTTCTTTCCGAGCACATTAAGTGACCATAATAAAAACTGAACTCACCTAAATACACTCCCATTATACACGTCATCATTTCACCTCCAAAAACCTTATCCCTTACATCTTTACACGGCTGCTGTCCTAACATTCCCTGCCACACGCCCCTTCGGTGGCTCTCAGGGTAGTATAATAATTATAATACATATATATTCATTGTTCAAGGACTTCGCATCCTTTGGAACATAATACAATTTGTCAAATGAAACTCTGTGCCAAAAAAAAACACAATTTTTCCGGACACTTCCTTTTTCCAAATATGTATATTCAATCAGTATATGGAACAGGTATACTCACATACAATCATACGTACATTAATACAATAATATTTACAATTATTTAATACATATCAGTGAGATTGAGAATATGTTTATGGAAATTAAAAAAATAAAGTATATAGTGAAATTCAGACTGCGCTTCACTGATATTTTTTATACAGGAATGAAAACATCTCCGATTTTAATTTATGCATATTCTTTGATGTAATTATTTTGTCAGGTATACCATTCCATATTATTAAGGTACCTGGAATTTATTGTGGATAACTGATACACATTGGTTCTACATCTTGGAATTTAAAATTGGGTAGTATGTAGTTGTAGATCATTGGAAAGGTAATTTTCATTGCGGTGCATCATTATGTTACATTAATCTTACTTCAGCATTTACTCGAAGAAATCTCAACTACTATAAGTGGCACGTGCTTGGATTGTAATTTAAGTTTACGTGCAATCTGGCACATATCTATTTCCGACCGCTGGGATAGGCTATTACACTGTTTTTGTTGGAAGGAGTGGGATGGTCCTCAAGACGGAGGATGTGCCATGCCAAGATCGGCCGAGACGCAACTCCATTCGCTTCCCTACCACTCTGAAAGGAAGACCATTGTTCGTTCCCTGTGCGTGCCAGAAAGTGGTCTCGACTGTGTACATGTTTGAGACTTGAGAGTCAATGGGAAGGGGAAATGGACGGTGTGTGAAGAGGGGATGCTGGATTAAGGATGGGAAAGAAAGCGTAGTGCGTCATTAAGGAGGGATCCCTCATTCCTTCCATCGCCTGACTCGAACCACCCCCTCACTCTTTCTTCCATCTTATGAATTAACTTCGCCACCCGCCGCTCCTTCAACTTTTTTTCCCGCCCCCTTTGCGGCCTTGCGCGCGACCCAATTCCGCGCATGCGCCGGGAGTCATCGCGGGATTGTTGCGAGGAAACGTGAGCTCGCGGCGTGCCTGACGCTCGCGCCGAGACTTGTTGCGTGGACGTCTAGTTGACAATCGGAACCCGCAATCTTCCTCTGTTACCGGGATGTGAATCGAAAAGAAACCATCGCTACTGGGCATAGAAATCGTTGTCGAGTAAGCATCGATATTTATCGATCAATAATTGAAACATCGAACGCAAAATTATGCTCCGTTATCGTTTACATAAGTTGTCAACGTATTGGTCGCTTGGAGTAGTGCAAATTTTGAGATATTTGTAATATTCTAACCATACATTAAGTAACAATATTTTTCTCGTACATCCATAAAGTTTCAATATTTACTACCGAATACCTTAAGCCAAAAAACTTAGAGCATATAATTGATTTCTATGGTCCTCTATGGTACTCTTTTAGATCAAAAGAAACTATTTAAACGTTTAAGAAATAAGTTATTTCATACGAGCGCCAGTAAAAAGTACTATTATCCGAGCGAGAAAGTTCCCTGGTCATAATAGAGACCATATTCGAATTATACGTTTTAATTTCATCAGCTGTCAGACAATTCATTTAAATACTGCATTATTAATGGTGCAATAATATAGTTATATGTGACAGAAATTATAAGCAATTAAATGGAAATATCTAAATAAGTCATTAACTTGACTCATTTTTTTCGCGCGATGCGTTTGAAACTTCTTCAAAACGGAAGGTTTTTTGTGATACCCAAGAACCTACTGCGGTGACAATAAATTAATTTTCAATAATACTTGAGAAAACATTCCAACTACCCGCTGTTTGTTTTTTTCACGACATCTAAGTGTTATAAATTCCTCATTTTGTAAATAATGTCTCTGTGGAGTGCATACCAAACATACCCATAATCTTAAACAAAGGGAGATGTATCTATTACTTTTCTATCAGAAGGCTAAGTAGCACACGTCATAGTTGAAAGATAAAATCGGTGATTGGCTCATTTCGACAAGCTACCTGATTGGTTTTCGGTCATGATATGCTAGGATGGTGACACAAATAGTTCAGTCTTCCCTCACAACTCTTTGGCTGCTTTCAGCGCTGCTTTTACTTATGCGGTGGAGAATTGGCAACAACTTACCAGCACCAGTTGCCTTGTGCGAGATTTATTCTGGGTTGAGAGCCTTCTGACGTCAAAACACCTCGATCGAGTGCGAGTACCGCCAGCTGGAGGATTTCCTATAGAACTATTCCTTACCGGCGGGTAGAATGTACCCTCTTAAAAACTACATCTTGTTCTTTTCCTTATGAATTTATTGTTACTGGGTATGTACTACCTCTAGGCCTAGCTGAATCATCGGGTACCTCATGATGCCAAAAGGCGGAAAAAACGCATCAAATCAAGCGGAAATAGTAAGATTAAAATAAAATACAATGTATTTCCGCGGAAAGGAGCGACGCATGGGTTTTAGGATTTGATTCCTACGGTATAAACACGCATTAGCTGACAATTATGATTTTTGTAATGACTGACGGTTGAAGTAATACTTTTCTCATGATTTTCTGTTAAATTTGGTGCACTTAAATGCTACCCCACGATGGACTACGGAATAATTTCATTCTGCCTGATATATTATTCAGGACGTACAGGATAATATCATGATATTCACCGCTAAGTACCTTTCATTGAGAGCTTAAGGTAGTTTGAGCGAAATATCATTATGCTTAGAAATCAATGAATTTGGTCTCATTTTAAAGAAAAATACCTCACCCTTCTGATGGCACCAAAAATTTAACCCAGTACCACGTTACCTTCGGAGTCATTTGCCAAAAAATACCAGCCCTTTTGCATGGGAAATGGTACGTTTTTGCACTCCAGAGAGACCTTTTTTGACAAATGAAGCATTCTCTACACTTAGATCTCGCAGAAAAAACTAACAGCGTGTAGTTTATATGTTTACTCAACTATTTTTGAAAATCAATCTTATTATCACCGCAATAGGTTCTTGGGTATCACAATAAACCTTCCATTTTGAAGGAGTTTCAAACGCATCCCGCGAAAAGAATGAATCAAATTGAAGACTTATTTAGATATTTTCATTTAATTGCTTATAATTTCTGTCACATGTAACTATATTAAAGCACCATTAATAATGCAATATTTAATTCATGCGTCCTACAGCTGGTGAAATTAAATCGTATAATTCGAATATGGCCTCGATTATGACTAGGGAACTATCTCGCTCGGACTACCATAAGTCTTGACACTAAACAGCTCTGTGAAGTGTAGCCAGAAAATGAGGAGTGTAAACCTGATGATGCCTGTCCTAAGCTAGAAAATTTTGCTTAACATCAGTAGCGTAGCCATGAATATTTCCAAAAATATTAATCCATTGAGAGAACACAATGGGTGCTTTCCAGTAGCATATTTGCGCTGATGTGTATAAAACTCTTCCGGTTCTGGTGCTTTCCAATTGTCGCCATGATGTAATTAGCGCAGCGCAGATTGTAACACACCCGGAGCTTTGTTTGATATGTGCCGAGTACCCCAGTGATGGCGAGGAAATTTGTAACAACGGATACCTCGCTGGCAAGTTGAATGAGACGAATCTCTCCGAACATAATTAATATCCCAATCTTATTGTCACCTAAGTTACTCTTTTGTTTTTTCAGTTAGTATCAAAATATCATCACCATGTCCTACAGTCGCATATTCTAGTCTTTTACAGCCTCGATTAAATTCGGAAGGATAATTAATAGCAGTATATATTTTAGCTGTAAATATTATATTTTATGTGCATCGATATGCATGGAATAAAATGGAGTTCAAGCACAAGTTAATGTATCACGCTTTACTTGGCGGAAAAGCGTTACTTGTAATAAAATGTTACTTTGTACTTTAGCTCCAGTTTTATAAACGCCGACTATGGTTTCGACAAAATTATTTCATTACCAAGGAATTATTTTTCTTTCATTGTCCATATTATAACTTACCTCCTGAAATATTATTATGAACGATCAGGATACGAATCGAACCACGGACCTTTGGTTTGCCGGATCAATGCGCAGACCACTACGCTATCCAGGCGTGGATAGCGTAGTGGTCTGCGCATTGGTCCGGCAAACCAAAGGTCCGTGGTTCGATTCCCGGTCCAGGCCGAATTTTTCTCATGGCAATTTCTCCTGTCTAATTTACTTCATCAATGGATAGCCTTGTACTGGACGCTATAAACTTATAGCGGTGTTCTCATCTAAAGAAAAGATCAATTTTACTTGTTTACCATGACACGGTGAAATATCAAAGCTCTGTTTAAACATTCATCGATCCCTTTGTCGCGCACTATAGCATAAAAATCGTTTGACTCGGATGATCGTAAAATTTTCTTGCAAATGCTGGAGTTTGACACTAATTAGAGGCTGCAAATTGAAATAGTTGACGTCTTAAGAATATTCTTTCGTATTTTGACCCTATCTATCTTCTCATTCTCGTCTCCTGCGCCACCTAATTCATCTGCTATCTTCAAAGAACTACGGAAATTGCCGCAGAGAGTAATTTTAACGGAGTCACCCGGTAGTGATCACACAATTGTGTGAATTCACAGTGGAAAAATTATTCGCCTGGTCTGGGAATGGAACTCAGATCCCTCGATTTCGCGCCGAGTGCTCTAACCAATTAAGCTCCCCTGGCGTCCTCTTCCACTGTGAATCTCATGGGGGTTTTAAGGAGCAAGTTGTCCTCACAGGTACCGTACATGTAATGCCAAAGGTACCCGTACGCGAGCGCGAAGCGCCACAGTCCACGGTAGAGGTGGGAATATCGGTTCATTGTGTGGATTCGGTTCATGGGATTTGATTCGTGGCAATGATTCGGTTCTTTAAACGGTTCATAATGAACCGAAAGAACCAAATCCACGAGTGAATCTCGAATCCATGTGAATCTCGAATCCATGTGAATCTTGAATCCGTGTGAATCTCGAATCCATGTGAACCTCGAATCCAAGTAAATCTTGAATCCAAAGTGTGCGAAATAACAATCAAAAAAGTGAAGTGTGATGCCCCAATTCGGAAACACAAGACAAGGTGTTTCAAGGGTATTTACAGGGTTCTTATTGAACGATTTGGATTTGGCGGATTCGGAGGATTGCTAGCAGACTCTTCCACACAAATCCTTCATATTAAACGATTTTTGTGGAAATCCAAATCGTTCAATATGACCGATTTGGATTCGGCGGGTTTGAATGTTCCACACAAATCGTTCATATTGAACGATTTGGATTAGGCGGATTTTAATCTTCCATCAAATCGTTCATTTTGAACGATTTGAGTGGAAAACGTAGATTCAATTAATTCGGTTCATGCCATTGAATCGTTCATTCTGAACGATTCATTCATGAACGACACAGCTCTAGTCCACGGGGTAAAGCCCAAATTTAAGCTCAAAGGTGCTTTGGACATTTTCAAAGAAATACGGAACTAGTCGAGCAGTGACTTTAACAGAGTCACACGCTACAGTAACTGAAACGTAACCTCAATGACAAACCGTGGTAATGCATTCCAACTTGCGGGCAGAACATCGTCATTCCTCGAGAGGACAATGGGGAACTTCCTGAAGAGAACTGTCTCAACCCATGCGATGCAAAAACATCAGCCAATGGAGGAAATGTGAAAGAGGAGGGAATAGGGAGAGGAGCAGAAACATCATTTTTAAATGCAAATTTCGCCTATATTCGACGGAATGATGTCAGCGTCTTAGACGGGAGAGAACGTAAGCGTTTCCGCGCCATTGAGTTTAGCGTTGATGTCACGGAGGTAGATGGAGAGGTTTGCGGGAGAGCTTGCTATGCTGGCCAATGCTAGAAGCTGAAGTCACACTGCCACCTTCGCTAACCATCACTTTCCTATAGTGCTTACGGGCTGACGCACTGATTTTGCAATTTTGCGGTGTTTTCCATTGATTGCTTGCTATAATCAGCATGCCCGTACTTGTTTAAAGTCTATTCTCCTCGCATATATTTGTTATTTATTTAAATTAATAATAATCTGCATCCACAGTGAAAACTGTGTTGAAATGGAGTGGAATCCATTGCTCTAAGTAGCCAATACGTGTGTCATGAGTTACTTCCCTTAAATTTCAAACAGATGGTTGATATTCTCGCTTTACATCCGCTAATTCGTCCGTTCCTTCGTGCTATGCAAAGGAAAGGTTCCAAAGAGCAGGTATAATTACCAATATGGTTGTTGTTTCGGTTGTCAGGCCACAGTTTGATGACGAAATCCCCTCTCGATCTATCTCGAAGAGTGATATCAGTTGGAATCCGATTTTTATGCCCCATTTGACTGCGGTCGTGTGATAGTCTATTGCGAGCAGATTATGACCACTTGAAATTAAAAATGGCTACTATTCGTGAGCACATTGCATTAAGCTCTATCTGTGAACTCATGTCAATATTATTATCTCGAGCCTTGATAATGCAGAAAATAAACTGCTAACCGTTGGCAAGAGCTGATTAAATTGATATATTCAAGACCAACCCTCCAAAATAATTATGTGCATAATGTTTTATTTTAAGCGCCGATGTCTGATTTGACTCGTCGAGGTATGTTTTGTAAACATGACTTATTTCATTGCAATCATAGAAATGTTATTATCATCGATTCTGTTATCTACTTGATTTATGTGTATTAATTGTTAATTCATTTGGTTTAAGTTGTTTTTTAATATTTAAGGTATTTTGGTTTATTTTAATGTTTTTATTTATTTGTTTTGAATTTGGTTCTATTGTCGTTTGTTGTCGACAGGGATCGGACGTTATTAATATGGCAGTGAACCAAGAGGCAAGTCACTTAAGACTTATTCTCAAATCTTAACAGATACATTTGACAATTTTTTCTCCATGGTGCGGGAGTTATGCCTCTCGCAGCAGAACCAAGTTTCCCACCAACGCGTCGAGGCGATTAGGAGTTATGGGCCGTCTCTGGATGGCGCCACATACAATGTCACTATCGCCTTCACTTTCTTACATCCGTGTCTCTGGCTTCGGGGGTGACGTAAACCACTCGAGCTTTTCCGAATGGAAAAAAGCGGTCGCGATTTCAAGTGATCCTCGGGAGTGGCCGGAAATGAGCCCTACTCACTAGCGACACCAGTCGCTTACGCGGTGCCCGGGGTAACTTCCTCGATGCCTGCACACACTCTTGTCCGTGGCGATGCGCATGCCATCTGTGGGTGGGATGTAGCACTGCTATCTCCACTGTTAATGCTCCTTAAAAAAATGAATTACGCTGATAATTATTGAGACTAATTGCATCCGGCCGCGATTACTCGCGTGATTAAATTACTCATATATCCGCCTCCAAGCTGAGAGCTCCTTCAAGAAAAACGCTGATTATTTTGATGAATGCATCTATCAATGAATACTGCCTGCGATTAAAATGGTTACTTTTTGACCTCTCCCGAAAGTGCAGTCGTAAATTATCCCTTTCATTGAGAAAAGGAGCCGAGAGGGAAGAGGAAATGTACTGTAGAGAGGTCATTGTATGTTCTTACTTTTTGGTTACGCCAGTGAAACAGTCTTTGGCCGTGTTCCAATCCGATATTATGCACACTTCGTACCCTTATGTGCTCTTTTTGATTGTCATTTTCCGGATGTGACGTCGTATAGTGCGGTTCCAATCCGTTAGAGCGCATCATGGCTAGGGCGCTAGTGCACATAGAAGGTCAGTGTATGACGATGCGCCCTTTTGCGCCCTAAGAATTTCCCATTCGTGAATAATGAGGATTTCCAATGCGATGTCTTGGGATAAATTACAATTCTGAGTGACTAATGGATGTTCTTCTGATATACTAGGGACAGACGAAAGGATAATACAATTCATCGGCCTGCGGAAGAAATACACAGACCAACTTACGGGTCGAGGCGGTTCTGATATAGTTCCGACATTGGACACTGGGAGACATAGGTTCTGGCTACCTTAAGAGCAGAAAGTGCGTGAAGTACAGGATAGGGCGTAAGTGCATAGGGTGCACCCTACGGATTGGAACACGGCCTTTGCGTGCTAAGACGGCTGGGCTCCTTCTTCTTCCCCAGCAGGAAGAGAAGGAGGAAACTGATGAATGTCTTACATCATTTTCACAATAAACACGACAGTTCCCATACTTTATATTGAGTAAATGTAAGGCGTACAGTAACAATCTACCTCTACGAAATACCGTGCATGCCGCAAAAAGGGTGTGTGGAACGGGTTGATTCCACACCAGGCTTGCAGCACTCATCCCAGTTCAAATCAGAACCGCGCACGTTCCCCCGGATGCCAGGCGCAGGCCAAAAGCTGTCAGGATTCAATGTGCTGTCGGACCAGAAACTATGAGAGAGCTACGCACGCGAACATGCTACCATGTAGTACACTACTTAAGATACAATCACTGGTTAGTATTATTAATACGACTGATAAATAGTCCTACAAGGTTCTAAACTATGGAAGAGCTAAATCATGCCGGAAATTTCATGCGAGGTTTTGTAGCTAATAAAAATGTTAAGATATTTAGTTCAAGCGCGAAACTTACTTTACCTAGTGAGGTCAGGATTTCATACATATGATCTATCGCAATTATTATGGTCCCTTATTGTACGTAAAAAAATTGTCGTTTTAAATCTCTCGGTTCTGAGGTTCAGTTATTTAACCTTATGGTTTTGATCGCTTCTACCGCAATAGTTTGGCTGTAACAAAGTATTTTGAACGTCTGTCAAAAAGTTATGGCATACTATGAGTGAGAGTGTAATACAATTTTTATTAAGGGGCTCTAGCCCCATTTATAGGCTACGCCATTTATAGTACAACACAACACATTTATTATGACCACAAATTCAAATATTAAGGATAAAACATTTATACAAATTAAATAGAAATAGAAGGGTGTTGTAGAGTAATTAAATTATCACAGTATCACCTACCAAAATTGCTGTATACATATTCAGTGATAATTATTCTGAGGAGTTTTTTTTAATGAAGACAATTTAGTCAAACCGCAAGCCATAAATGTCTGTCTGTCCGTCTATCTGTCCGTCTGTCTCTTCGCACGATAACTGCCGTCAAAATCGAGATATCGATGTGTTCATGTTAAGAATGAAACTACTTAGTTTTTTCCACCAATATATTGAACCATAAATCAACCGGTTTCGGCCTTTTCAGGCCATTATCAAGATTACAGAATAAAAATACCCAAAAGACAGCACAGCTTATATACTGAATCTCAAGGAGAGGGAAGTGGTTGAGTGAATTCGCCAACCATTCATTTTATTCGAGATATCGAGCCGAGATTTGGGTCATAAGCCTCTAGTAGTAGTCCACAGACGGCACAGTTCTCAAATGGGTCGGATCGGATCAAAACCACGTTTTTTTAATTAACAAAATTGAAAGTGGTGTAGGGTATTTAAGCTTCGACAAGACCGAAGATTATATCTTTACTAGTTATTACTTAATGCATGGTGATTCCCACTGTGTAAACGGATGTACTTAACGAAGTGTGGTCTAACACTTTTCTGTCTACTTCCTTGAAAAGTTATTAAAATGTTTCCTCAGTGACTCACAATTAACTGCTCCAGCTCTAAGTTCTTCTTCTTCGTTTTTTTTACGGGATTTTCCGCGAATCCTGGACATACGAGCGCGCTAGATTACGTCCGAGGAAAATTTCTCGTCCGTCGCTGCGTTGCGGAGTACATCCGGCGCAGGGTTATCAACTGTAAGATCATTTTCGTTCAGTAAGTTTTGGACTGCAGTCAGGAGAATCCATTGAGGTACATGGAGAGGGCACTACGTCATCAAACTGTAGCCTGACAACCGAAATAACAAACATATTGTTTAACCATGCTCTCTCTTTACATTCCTACGGGTAGCACGATGTAATGGACGAATAAGCGGATGTAAAGAAAGAATATCAAACTTCTGTTTGAAATTTAAGGCAAGTAACTCTTGAGGCATACATTGTAACCTAGTAAAGCTTTGGATTCTACTCGATTTTACTGTAGCTTTCATCGGGAATACAGATTATTATTAATTTAAGTAATAATACAATATTCATAAGGAGAATGTATGTAAATGATGTAATTACATGCTTATTTGTAGTAATTTATCAATAGAGAACATAGTTAAATTGCAAAATTATTGCGTTAGCCTCCAAGGAAAAATAGGAAAATGAGGGTCAACGAAGATGGCGGACTGGCATCAGCTTCTAGCATTGGACAACATAGCAAGTGCCCTCTTCATATACCTCAATGGGAAAATCAAAATTGGCAGGCTCTTTTCCCATCGTTTTAAAGTTCCAGCGTTAGTAATTCGGAGTGACTTTTTGATTTAAGTCAATTTGTAACATTTTCGCTCTTTCTTTATAAATCTGTTAAAATAACCAAAAAATTGCAATGTGATATAAAAATATATTCTCTTACAATGAGTCTTCTGGTTAATACGGAAAATAGCATTTATTTAGCACTATAAATAACTAATATAAACCATGACTTGTTCATTGTGTGGTTTTTAATGTTTAATACAATGAGCTTGATCTATCCTCATCAACCTATATTCATATTTAATGACCGCTACGTGCTAAGTCCAGGCTTGAGCTTGTTGCGACGGGCGTATGAAAAAAGCAGATGTTAAAAACAATTTAATGAGCGCTTTTAAAAATTGCATGAGATTTTTTTCTGGGAAGTTTGTTAGGTATGTACAGACTATGAAAAAAAAAGTTTCGGCCATTTCATAGATTGTGCATTTGAGAAACTTTAAATAACAAAATTTTAAACTTTTAAACTAAACACGAATAGGAATTTTGGTTAAATTAATTTTAAAGAATATCAACCCTTTGAAAATGAATAAGCTTTAAAATGAGGTATTTAACGCTTGTCTATGTTGAATGGAGGCCGAGATATCAGTTAAAACATGATTCATAGTACACATTTTTAGCAATAATGTGAACAATTTAAATGCGCATAAATCACGCGAATATTTATTTGTCAATAAACGGTTTTAGATTGCTTCCTTTGAGGTCACATGCAGTCCGTACACCATATTTGACCAAAATCTGACACCCTTAGGGACAATCGTTTGTTGAATTGAGGTGGAATGACCCATACATTACACCCATGACGTGAAATGACCCATTTTTGGGCAGCTATGTTTTGAGGACAGTCCTTTTCCTCCTTTCTAGATCTCTCGTACCACAGCTCTGCCGCCGAAAAGGTTGTTTTTAACCGCCATACACATTTGTTTTAATGTGCTGCCCCCTTTAAGATGGTGGTCGGACCTCATTTACTTTGCATAGTATCATAAAATAATCAACAGTTATGGGAAATCTTCCCGTTTGGCATACGAAATCATAAATCAAACAAAAAAATTGTAGAAAAGGTTTGGCAAATAAGTAAAAGCAGCTACGATGATGAAATTAGATACTGAATGCGTAGGGAATGCACATTGCTCTTCAACTGTCAGTGCCCTGGTAATATGCATATATGTACGAGGATAATGGAGAAAACTGGAATGTGCATTCGAAAATTCAAGGCTGATCACAGGGCTTCATCACAATTTTAATACTTTTTTTGAAATTTAAGGTAGTCCGATCGAGATAGTTCTCTAGTCATAATAGAGACCATATTCGAATTATACGTTTAGTTCCACCAGCTTTAGGGCACATGAATTAAATATTGCATTATTACTGGTGCAGTAATATTGTTTTAGACGACAAATTGTAAGTAATTAAATGAAAATATCTAAATAAATCTTTAACTTGACTAATTTTTTTCGCGCGGTGCGTTTGAAACTCCTTCAAAACGGAAGGGTTTCTGTGATACCCAAGAACCTACTGCGGTGACAATGTGATTTATTTTCAAATGCAGTGGAGAACACATACAAACTACACGCTGTTAGTTTTTTTTACGACATCTAAGTGTTAGAAATACCTCATTTTGTAAATAATGTCTCCCTCTAGTGAATGCACTAACCATTTCCCGTGTAAAAGGGCTGGTATTTTTTGGAAAATATCTCTGGAAGTAATGTAGTAAGGGGTAGAATTTCTAGTGTCTTTGGATAGGTGAGATATTTTTCTTTAAAATGAGACTAAATTCATTGATTTCTAAGTAAAATGATATTTAGCTCGGACTACCTTAAGCGTGTATTAATCCTCTCTTAAATAGTCATTCAAATTTATTTATTTAAATGAAGGAGAAAAATCGAGCGTGGAAATCAGCGAAGTGGTAAATAAATGAATTTAAGTGGTCACGAAAATCTGGTTCCGTTTTGCGTCGTTTCGATTAACGTCGCACATCATCAGCACGCATCTCCGACCTAAATTTCTGGAGGGATATATCCAAAAGGTTAAATAAGCCTAGTTATCTGGTGAGAAGGGACCATAAATATAAGATAGAGCTTCCAAGGCAGCTTTCAAATTTATAGAAATATTCCT